>CM035622.1:2407500-4807500 GCA_020496765.1 Gossypium stocksii | reverse complement strand
CACCTCTTCCAACACACGCATATACAAAAATCCATGTCAGCATGATGACTTGGAAGGGATGCTTTTAAGAAAATATCCAGAACATTTTGATTGAACCAGTTAAACATGAATTAACTATTTGGATTAATTAATGATAAATTAAATTTGAGCATAATAAAGGAACCAAAATCATAATTTGGCCATTTTTTACGTAAACAAAGACATAGGATTATCATAAATGCTTAAACTCGAATTTTAAACAGTTAAATATTTCCTTTTAAAAGTGATTGCACGAAATATCGAAAAATAAACTCGAAATTCATCTCCCACTTCCTTTCATACATGTGCTTTTGCATGTTTTGTCAATTTTGTGATTCAAAAGTTCTTTTGTTTCCCCTTCTGATGTTGCATAAATGTGAGCATATGGTCCCTTCTCATTTAGGGTTCTTGACAGGTGAAGGGAAATTACAACAAGAAGGACAAAAAAGAAAAGCCTTCAAATAATAAATTATATAACTAATTCGTCCTTCCATACATCTTATATGTTAAAGGCTACAAACTTGGAATTTTTTTGGGGGGTCCTTAGATATCTATTCAAGGATCTTATACTGTCGGTTTGGGTTTGAATTAGGCAATTTAGCACATTGAATGTAGGGTTAATCACTAAATAATTGGCAACTTAATGAGTGGACATCAATGTTCAAAACCTAATCCCACCTACTCAATATGTCACTTTAAACCAACATTATTTTCATCTTCCATCTTTCATTTCTTTTATCTTCGTTCAGAATTAACATAACTTCTATTTTATTATTTTACTTTAGGCTCTTAAAAGATTAAGAACGAGCCTGCAATGTATAAACAAAAAAATTGATAATCGAAATATATCCATGCCTAAACCAAAATAAATCTAAATAGACCCACACATATCTATTCAAAAGAATTGAAATATATATATAAAGAATTTATTAACTACATAAATAATTTTTTTATAAAATTTATTTCTTTTTTCTTGTGAAGGGAACATTCAATGGATTGTAGTTGATAGTAGAAACCTTAACAAAGAAGAAAAATTCAAAAGAAAATAGATTTCATTATTATCGCTCAATGATTGATGAGGAAGTGAGAAAATATTAAATGAAAATGAAAAAAAAAAACAAATAGAAAGGACAAAATATTAGGAATGGAGAGCAAAAAAAGGAGGTAAATGTGATAAGGTGGAATAATATGGGATGCATGTGTTTCAGGATTCTTGTGAATAGGGATTTTAATTTCATACTATCAATAATCAATTGCATTTAATAAATATAAAATTCAAAAAAAATGTATTATTCAAATATTAATTTAATTAATTCATTTTTTTTTTCAAAAATAATACTCGATAATAGAGACGTAGACAAAGAAGTAATATAAGAGTAAAATTATACTTTAACCCATTAAAACAATTCCTTTAACTTTATTCTTAAGAATTGATATCTGCTCGTAACCTAAATTAAGTCGAAATAATTTTGATGTACATTTAAAATGCATGCATCCGACAGGGGTGGGGGGCACCCAACCAAGCAAAAAGACTGGTTTTTTTCTTAGCAATCTTCAATCTTGTCTTTATTTTCTTACATTGGAATCCACTGCCTCCTTCAGAGACTATAGATCATAGATTAAAATTCAAACCACGATAAAAAAAAAAAAAAAAGGAATAGAAAAATTAATTATTTTGTTGTGATATTTTAAGACTAAATGATGTAAGATGAAAGTTATGAATAAATCCATGTATGTTGTCTCCATCTTCCTTTTCTTTTTTTGCCTTCCAATACTATCTTTAGCAATGGTGACCACTCAACAGATTAAAAATGAATTGGGACACCATAATTTCCCACTAATATATGCCATTCTTCAATTATGTGGATCCAATGTTTATTTTGATTTGCCCCTATCTTTTCCAATTATTAGGATATTTCTTTCTTTTCTTTTTCTTTTTTTAACTCATCTTAGAGAACAAAAAAATTTAGGATTATGGTTTTATAGGTGTAACTTTCTAAAGTTTACGGAATAAACGTAAAAAAGGGTTTGTATTTGATACTTTGGTAATGGATAAATAATAGCAGTTTTGATCCTCCCAATTATTAATAATTCGATTTAAGTTATTTTAAAATAAAACTTTGAACTTCCTCCCTCAAAATTCATAATCTTATTTCAGCCCCCTCAATACCAAATTCAACCATATTAATAAATACTTGTCATGTTTTTATACATAAACGTATGTGCCATCACTGTATCTAATATAAATTTTATAAAAATAATTGAGAGACAAACAAATTAAAAATGAGAGCAACCAGGGTTTATGTATATATATGTATGTAGTCCATGTTAGGGGCTAGAGAATTAAGAGGTAAAGAGCTATATGGATTTTGGAATGAAAAAATTGGTACAGACTGCAATAAAAGCTGAAATTAGGGGAAGAAAAAGCTAAAGTCCACAATGTAGGTAAAGGACTTGATCAATACAACAAACATAGATGTTTGTGGGAACCCATGTTTTTTTTTTTTCAGCATCTGCTTTAAATTTTGTGTCATTGAAGTTAGGGTTTTCTGACTTCTTTAGCTTCATTTAAGAATTTATGATATAAATTTTCATTTTATTTTATTTTTCATCAATTAATTTGGGGGTACCATTCTAGGCCAATGCCCACCTGCCTTCATTTATTGCTATTATTTTGTTCTTTCATCATTTGTGGTTCTCTTGGTTACTTCCCCAACTCTTTATGTACCATGAATATACCATTCCGTCATGCTAATTTATTGTGCTTATCCATATTCTCACCTATCTTTTAATATATCTTAAATAACATAAATAAAATTTTTATTTGAGCTTAAATTTAGCTTAATTTATTTTTGAACGAGATTTTTGAAAGTATCAAAGTTGTTAAATAAAAATTATAATTGATATTAATACATAAATTCGTACTTAAATTTGATACATTTTTTTAATGTGGTATTCACCATTTTTCATTCAATGTGATACTTACATTTGACAAAAGTCATACATTTTGATACCTAAAAGTAACAACATTAATTTTGTGTTTAATTCGAGTTTCATAGTTGATTTGGTGAAAATTTAAAATTAGCTAATAATATTAGCAATTAGCATTTATCACATCAACCCTAAAATTCGAGATACATCACATCTATTGAATCGTATTTGACAACTTAAATGCAAAACTAAACATATTCACAATTAATACTAAATTTATTCTATTAACAAAATTATGAAAAATTCAAACCTAATAATATTAGCAATTACCTTTCATCAAATCAACCCTAAAACTTAAATTGAACTCTAATAAGTTAATACCATTATGTTTACGAAGCAAAATATTTATCAAATACAAATAATAGATTAAAAAAGAAAAAACACAAATACCAAATTATATATTACTCCTTTTTATAAGGATATTCTCTCCTTGAATTTGTAATGTAAAAGTACTTTAACTTACCTACAAGATTGAAATCATAAGGTCTTTGATATCTATGTTCAAGTAGTAAATTCTCAACAGGGCATTATAATGATTAGTTTTACTGATAATTATTCAAAATGCATTAATTTACATGTACTTATTAAAGAAACACACATATGCATGGATAGATTGATTGCTGGCCTCCTAAATGATATCAAGGACTCCCCTAAAAATAACCACTCCCACTTTCCATCCAATAATTAAGACACTGTTTCACTGCAAATCACACACACACACACATATAAAAGAAAAGAAAAACAAAAGGATAGACATGACAAGACCTTTCACGTTCATAACTTTTGAAAATTCAACAAAGAGAAAAGTGGAACCCTAGTGAACAAAATAGACTGTAAAAGGAGAATGAAAAAGGAAAGAAAGAAAATTGCATTAAGTGGACTTTAGCTCAAACCTGTCTAGCATATCTAGAAAACAAAGTTTGGACTATAGTGCAATATTAAGAAGTATATGCATGTGTTTAGGAATTAGAAATAAGATTAATATAAGACTATGGAAAATAAAAAAATGTGATCATTTGTGGACAATATCATATAAAGAATAACTTAGTGTATCTAAAAAGGATGTGGGGGCACGGGGGAAATACTTTATCTTCAATATAGTTCATATATTATATAGATGATATTCCATTAAAGCAACTTTTAAACCTTAAGTCCACTCCACTAGTTAATTTATATATAGTATTTCAAACCTGCACCCTTTATACTTTTCAGTAAAAAGATCGAAAAAGGTAAATTTCATAAAAAAAAAAAAAAAATACATTAACAGATAATGTAACAGATATTTTCATGGAAAAACTTGTGGGGGTAGTAAAAGGAATACCTTTTGGCAGTGAATTTGAAAAAGGAATAAACTTGATGAAACAAATTAAAAAATAAAAAGAACAATGTAATGTTTCATGGGGCCATCTTTATAGATTCCTATTAATTACTTCAACTTAATATCTGGTTCTTACTATATAATTAGAAACATTATCTTATTAAAATGGTATCAAACAATTACAATCATACTAAATAGAGACATGACAATCTTAAGAATTCACTATGAAAATTGAGGAAAGAAATTTATATTAATAATATATCAGTAGAAACCATTAGAATCAAAGCTTCAAAAATAAATAAAGTAGCACTAAATGCAAATAGCTATCATGTGAGCTTTTCTATGGCACCCTACTAGGAAAGGCAGAGCAATTTCTGGCACACACGTAGCCCTTATTCTCTTTTTTCTTTTGTCTTCTTTTCTTAGATAAAGAAATGAAGAAAAGGGGCTTTTTATATTTGTTTTGCAAAAGAGGTAATCATTTATGTTTGGTTAAGCTTGTAAATTTAGAATCTTTCTCAGCTTTTTAATTAAAAAATGGTTTAAAAGAAAGTAAAAATCAAACATGCAAGTAAACTCTTAGTTTACATATGGGCCACAAAATGTGCCAAAAATTGGACAGAATACCCCCATTTGATTGGTTCATTTATGTTTTAGAAATTTCAGGCCCAAAGCATATAGGATGTTGACTCATCCCAGTTACTTCTTGGCTTAGCTTTACAATGTAGAGCAGTAAAGGACCAAGATTTTTCACCAAGGTGAAAGGGCAGTAATGGCTGGAGCTTACTGCTGAAGATTAATCCAAGCAGACAGGCAGTTTACATTTAGAACAAAAGGATTTAAGCACCCCTTGATTTGATGAGAGCAAAACTATCAATTGAATAACACGGAATACGTTCGAGTATTTCACTAACATTCCGTGCTCCGAGTATAAGGGAGGCTTTGCTCGATTTAACTTATTCTGTTTGATTATATTAGAATAAGAAATGAAATAAATGAGAAGTTTACAAACCATTTCCTCTATTTATTACATGAATCTTTTACCATGGTCCATATTTGCCATATTGGGTCACATCTAGGAACCCCATGGCTAAGGGTTTATGTAGAACAAAAGAGGAGAGTTACCCCTTATTCTTACAAACTTCGGTTATCAGAGAAAAGGTAGATTTGGGGGTATTGGAGTACCTACTCATTTCTTGACAAAGGCAACCCCCTTCTCAATGCTAGTTTCTAGTTCTTTCTTTGCCTTCTCCAAGCCAACCCTGTTGATTATCATATGGGAATATTTGTTAAATTTAGATAGGGACAAATTATATATATTGCATGTTAGTTCGAAACGCATACCTCTCATACACATTTAGTGGGCCAAGAGGGTATATTTCCTCAACTCCGCAACGACCGAGTCTTACCTTGGATGCGAAGAAGGGCAATTCAGTCACCTAGAAGGAAGTGCATTAGTCGTTACTATAAGCTTAAAAGAAAGAATAAGGGGGACGGCGCAGCAGGGAGAACTTTTACTGTAAAGACACAGATAACATACATGAGAAGCCACAAATGCACATCGAACAATGTCGGCATCTCCTCTTAAGCCCCGAAGACATGCATCGGCAAATTGAACCGCAGCATATGCCTGCACTTCCGTTTATGTTTTCAATATGCATTCAGTACCAGCTTATAGCCTAAAACCATGTCTTACATAGGAACAAACAAAATCTGTACTTAGTGGTGGAGAGAGAGAGAGAGAAGTAACTAACCATCGATAATGTTGCAGACCCAGCACCAGCCTTTGCCTGCAAGAAGTTACAAATTATGATTACTCACTAGCCGTCCAGCATGTAAACACCATGACGGCAACAATATGCAAGAACAAATCAAATAAGTTTTCAAGAACCAAGGAATGAGGGTGCATTCTAACATGAACAACAAGTGAATATGTCGGTAAAACTAAGGGAACTGTGTAGCATACTTGATTATTTATTAAACTTAACTAACATGAGTCCCATGGATCATAGTGTACTTTTGAGGTATATTAGCCACATGTGCTCTACAGGTGCAAAATTGTGATTTGCTCAACATTTTGTCTTGAACTAAGGTAAGTCCCATAGATTTGATTACTTTTAGTTCACCATAAGGTTTCCAGCTATCGGAGTTTTCAGTCTAGAAATCAAAAAATAAATGCTTTACCTCAACGACTTCTGTACCACCATTCTGAATGCGGTTTGTCAGATAATCGATTTCTTTTTGGGTGAAAGAGCATGGAGGCTTAACCTGTATAAAGGGAACAGTGAGCTCTTACATAGAATATTCTTTTTAATACAAAATTGTTTGAATTGAAAACAAGTACTTTTCAACCTGAGATAGAAGAGGTAAAATAGTAACCCCTGCATGTCCCCCAATAACCGGAACATCAACCTCCCGCGGATCAAGACCCATGACTTCTGCCTATAAAGAAACCAAACTAATGAGGGCAAAAATTATAAGAGAACATCAAAAATGAACATTAGTAACAGTTTATCCCACCATAGATTATACAGTTTCCATTATAGGCATATACTATGTCGGAAAAAAATAGATCCATCAATGTCTATCAGAATCCAGATTTGGTTCATTACCAGTGAAGAAGAATATACATTAAAGGCAAGCATTATGATTACCATACAAAGGAAACCTATTCAACCTTGTGTGGGAAAATCCTGAGTTGGCTAATTAACAACAAAGAACGATAAACCAATGGCAAGTTTTGTAGTTACCACAAACGTATTGGCTCTAACAACATCAAGCATTGTGACTCCCAGAAGCCGGTTTGGATCAAAGGTGCCAGCTTTCTTGAAAACTTCTGCGGCGATCGGAACGGTGGAATTAACAGGATTACTAATCAAATTGACAATAGCTTTGGGACAGCACTTAGCTATTCCCTCACACAGTGTCTTAACAATTCCAGCATTGATGTTGAAAAGATCATCCCTTGTCATTCCAGGTTTCCTAGGAACTCCAGCTGGAATAATTACAAGGTCCATTCCTGTTAGAGCCTCCTCCAATTGCTGTTGCCCCAGAAATCCACGTACCTAAAAAATTCAACAACATTACTAAGAACAACCATAATTCTTATATATGGATTATATTAATCCAGCATAAAACTTGTCGGGTAAAGTTGTCAGCTTTATTGCCTATTGGTTTCAAGGTTGAATTTTTATGCTTTGTTATCTTAACTACAGCTTGATCATAATTCTATCTTGATTCCCATTCAACAACATGAAATTCAACTCAACAAGCAAGAACAACCCAGAAATACTCTTAAGTCTACCAATTCCATTTCCACCACTATTCGAACTTATATATGGATTTCAATTTTCAATCAATAAAGAAATTCTTACGTAAAAGGGAACTTGAAAAACACTAGCATACCACAGCTCCAGTATCCATGTGGCTAATATCAGCAGTAACACCAGGAGTGTTAACCACATCATAAAGATGAAGAACAGAAACCAAAGGGTTCATCTTCATCAACAATGATAACGGTTGCCCTATCCCACCTGCCGCTCCCAAAATCGCCACCTTGAAACCAGTTGACCCACCTTTGGCTCGGCAGTCAGCTCGACCCAAACCCGAACTACCCTCCATGGGGGAAAAACTGGGTGGGTTGAGATGAGCCGAGATTGTTGCAATTCGTTGGTTGACTCGAGAATTATTGGTCTCCTGCATATTGAATGCCCTGTTTTTAAGAGAATTGGAGGTGAAATGAGTGATGGGGTTTCTTCAAATTGCTTCGAGTTTATAAATTGATGGAGTGTTCTGTGTTTTTGGTTGCAGAAATGGATTGCTGAATTGGGAAACGTGTAAAGCTATCTTATCTTGAACTGCACATTCCCAGAAAAAAATTAAAATTTTGGGTTTGGAAGCAATGGGAATTCTGTTAGAACTTTCCCCACTTCTACGAATCTCTAATGTCAAATCTCAAATCATCCGCCGATTTATTTCTTATGAACTCGTTAGGCCCGATTTAGACAAGGAATGCATGTACTTCTCGAAGCCCAAGGAAACCCTTTAGGGCTTCAGACTCAAATTTCTTCTTTTTGGTAGTGGTGGAAGGGGTCATTGCCATGGTTATCTAAATCGAATCAAAATTAAAAAATTAATTTAATTGGATTAAATCGGTTTTTACTTTTTTTAATTTTTAAAATTTTTTAAATAATTTATTTAATTAAATCATTTAGATCGATGAACTAATGATTTAATTAAATTGACTATTGATCTGATTTTAAGAACCTTGGTGATATATCTTAAACTCGCATAATTTAAATATTTGATGAGAGTTTTAGTTACTACTCCATATAAGTTAAGACAGCTCATTTTTTTCTAAAATATTATTTGAAGTTAATTATGCCAGACATCTCTTGACCATGACTCTCATTTTAAATTAGTCCCTAAACTTCAATATGTTCTCATTACATTCCCAAACTATCAATATTATATCAACTAGGTCATTTTATTACTAAAATTGTTAAATTAACCGATAAATAACACATCAAATCTTATATAACTAAATTTAAAATGAATAAATAGAACATTGTTGAATAACTTTTAAAAGTAAAAATTAAAAATAAAGTAAACTGAAAAAATAGTACATGATAAAATTTTTGTAAAAGTTTCGAATACCATAAAATTAAGATTTTAAAACATCTATTTTTACAATATTCATTTTTCTTAAATTTTTCATTTTAAATTATGTCAGATAAGATCTGATGTGTCATTTAATAGTTAAATTAACGAATTTAATAATGAAGGGACCTAATTGATATAACATCAATAATTTAGAAATGTAGTTAAAATGTTTTGAAGTTTAAAACTAATTTAGAATGAAAGTCATAAGTTGGGGATGTTTGGTACAAGTAATTCTTTTTTTTTTTTTAATGTATTGATTGCTCATATTAATTTTAAATATATGTTTTTAAAAACAAGTGGTCAAGAAAAAGTAGTAGTAGACTTCTTTTCCAATTATTCGGACTGAGTTCAAATCTTAGAATCATTACTTCAGTTAAACAAAATTAAACTTAAACTGTAAAACTGATAAAAACACACGTAATTATACAAAAAATAAATAAATAAAATTGTTATATCATTATATATATATAAGCAACTTACATCTTAAAGAGCGGTGAAATTCAAGATATTCAGTGACCAAGCATTACCAACTAAAGAGAATCAACATCAAAGACCCAAATGTATTAGAAATTATATCACGCATGTATACATATAGGAATAACATAATTAAAACATGTGCAATATGCAAATAATGTGGGTGAAACAATTTGTGTAATGACATTGAAATGTATAAAAATATTAAAATTAAACTTAAGTTAAAACGAGAAAGATGAGATTTTATAGATGTTAAAAGTATGAGTTCAAATATTAATATTTGCAACTTTTTTATTAATTTTTTTTCTTAACAATAATATGACTTATTTAAAATATGAAATAATATTTTAATAATTTTATTAATTGAATTGGTGTCGAATTAACTTACGAAAATTGTAATCAACCAAACCCAATCTTATCATCTCAAAGTGGATCACCAAAAGCAAATTCTAATAAATAATCCACCTTTTTCCTCTTAGCATTTCTTAAAACTTAAGTAATTTGAAATCGGTATGATATTTGATGTCCTTATAAATAATTCCACCATTTTCATAAACTCATCCAATTTGGTCATTGGTAATACATCAACAACACTATTATTGCCATTTTCCCACCTATACAATCAACATACACAAAACGCCGCGTTCTGGTCCCAAGCTTTAACAACCACAGAAGAAGAATGAAAAGGGTTTCTAGAAAGAAACGACGTCGTTTACTGATAGCAATATCATGAATTTATTTGGGGAATTGACTTTGGTGATGATGGCTGTCTTAATGTTGGGACATTTTAATTTTTTGTAATAGAAAATTAGAAATTAGACTATTAGTTAGAATTTCATTAGATTAATTATAATTAGATTTATATAATTTTGTTGTTAAATTTGTTAGTGTGTTATTTTGATAAAAAAAATCACTTAGTATTAATGTAACTAAAAATATGAAGTTAAAATGAACTTGAATTTAACAAATTAATTATAACTGTATTAATAGTAGACCTATTCATGAGTTGGGCTACCATCTAGGCTCAAAGGCTCACTCGAAATTTGGGAGGGTTTAAACAAAAATATTATGCCCGAAAAATGGGTCGGGGCAAAAAAATTAGGCCTATTTAAAATATGAGATGGGCTTGAACATTCAAGGCCCAAGCTCAGCCCGACCCGACCCATTTTTAAGTTATAATACTTTATATTATGTTATTTTTATATATTATGTAATTTAGGACACATTAAAAAAAAAACTTATACTAAATATATAATACTACTCTAATGTAAACATTAAAATAATGTTAAGATAACTATATAAAAATTTTTAATAAATAAAAAATGTATAAAATTATTAAATATTAAAATAAAATAAAATAAATATTTTTTAAAAAATAAAATGGGTGGACCTAAAATGGACTTGACTTAGTTTCTTTACAAATAAAAACGGGTTTGGGCGAAATTTAAACCCATATTTTGAGTCGAGATGGGCTTAAGCAAATATAAAATATGTTAATATCATGCTTAGGCCTGACCTGACTCGGCCTATGAGCACTTCTAGTTAACAGTTGGATTTAAATTTTAAAATCTGAAAAGTAGAAAAACTAAATTTTTAAAAGTAAAACTATAAGAACTAAATTCCAAATTTAAAAGAATATAAATACTTAAGCATATTTTAACATATTTTATCTATTGGGTTAAAAAATATATATTAGATTATGGTATATTGATAATTATCTAATATAAATTTATAAAAAAATTATATAAATATTAAATAAGATTTTAATTGAATAATAAACTATAAATGTTTGTTAAAAAATGTTAAAACTATAAATTACGGTACATCTAGAAGCCTTCTCATAATTTTCAATACTTTTTTAGCTAATTTACAGTAATTAATGTTAAAAAAAAACAATTAATTTTGACAAATCAAAGGGACATTAATTGGTTCTCATTTTTATAAGTTTATTATTATTATTATTATTATTATTTTATTTTATTTTTATATATAGGAGCAGTCCAAAACCACTTTAAGTAATAATAGCCCTAGGCTTAGTTAATAATGTCCCCCTAGATAATCCTTGGTAAGGTTCTTGGAGGGTGAACAAGCTTAATTACATCAACGGCCCTTAGAATGCCTAGCTCGTCAAAAAATCCGCACACATTTAGCTTCACGATAAACATGATCAAGACTACAAGTCCAATTGCATTGAAGCAACTCACAATTCAGGATCACTAAGAAGAGAGGATCATGTTGTTGCAAATGGGTCAAAATATTATTAACAGTCACAAGTGAGTCTGACTCGATAGTAAGATTCCTTATGCCATGTTCCCATGCCAGACGAAGACCATTATATATAGCATAAAACTCAACTTTGGTGATGTGCCCATATACTAACTTCCCAGTAAAGCCAATTTGTAACACCCCGGATTTTAAGGTTAGAAGTTTTGAGTTTTGTGGTTCGGGTTAGTGAGAAGGTTGCGCTATTGAGTTTAGTTGCGCGTTTAAGTGGCAGAATGGACTTGCTAATCTGGTGGTTGAGTGAGTGTTAGTGTACCTTTGGGTTTTGGGTTTGAGTCCAAGTGTGTGTATTTTGGAGAAATATTTTTATTTTATTTTGTTTTATTTTGTTAAATAGTAGTTTATTTTAAGTTAAAAGATATAACCATTTTTATATTTTTTTATTTTTATTTCTTTCCTTTCCTGGATGTTCTTTTTGTCCTCTTCTTGGGTTTCTTTTCTTTTTATTTTGGAAACGATTTTTGCTGGCGAATTTCAGAGAGTTCTACTCCTTGTCATCGAGTCTGTGCCTAAACGTCGTTAATCGCAAATTAAGCGTTGGTTTCGAGACCTTTCAATTATATTTTGTGAATTGTAAGTTTGATTTTGGGTGGAATATGGTAATTTATGTGCCTTTTGGAAATTGGTTGTCGATGTTCGGTAATACTGTTGAATGGCATGGAAGTCTGTATTTGTTGGTGTGTTTCTAAATCCCATCGATCGAGTGTCAATTTAGTGACCAGGAAACTCAAATTCCAAGCTAATTGGTGGTAGTTTAATGATCACATGGGTGGCCACACGGGCATGTGCCTCCACATGGGCGGTTCACATGGTCCTGTATAGTTAGGAATTAAGGTTTCCGGCTAAGTTTTAGTGCCACACAGCCGTGTCCCCTAGGCATATGGGTGTGTGAGTTTGGGAAATTGATGGTTTTTATGTGGCTAATTTGGGGATTCAGGGATCCCACATGGGCGTGTGTTTTAGACACACAGCCGTGTCTGCCCTGTACTCTATTTTTGCACAAATAGACAGAGAGTTACACAGTCTGCTCACACGGCCATGTCCCTAGCTCACAATGGCATGTGCCCCACTTTATACAAGCGTGTGCCCCTCTTCACACGGGCGTTTGACCCCCTACTTGGTCTAGATATTTCCACACAGCCAGAGCATACGGCCATGTGGTCTTAAGTCATTAATTTTAATTCTTTGTATGTTTTTCATCTGAAAATGTGGCTGTGTGTTCCGACCCTTAACTAGGCTTTAGTGAGGGTAGTTAAGACTCTGACTTGGACTTTAGCTCATGTGCTATTTGTGACTGTTGTGTGAGATGTCTGACTATGAACTCACTTAGCTGGGTGTGTATGTGCATCTGTTTCTATCTGACTGTTTGTTGATGTGTTCATTGTGTCTGTGAGTTGTGAGCATACATACACTTGCATGAAGTGATTTTTGGGTTGGTTGAGAATAGAAGGAAGACTGATTCTGATCTGATTTGGCAGTTTAACTATAGTTTATCAGTATAGAGTTTACTGCATTGCACTGTACCACATATACGTCAGCTTCACTGCGTATTATTATTATTATCTGATCTGATAGTTCAAACTGCATATCTGTACAACGGATTACCGCATTGCACTGTACTGCATATATGTCAGCTCTGTTGTGTATCAATATCTGAGTGGCTTAATCCACATACATTGAGTGTAGGGTTGGACAGGCCTTTCGAGGTCCTATGTGGTGTCTTTGGCTAGATGAGCTTAAATAGCTCTTTTGGGGTGTGATTGGGGGATGGAGAGGTGTTTTGGCTGAATGGGTGGGTTTTTAATTTCTGATTGCATTCATATGCATCTATTTGAGTGTTGTGTGTGTGAGGCTATCTGACTGTTTTCTGTTTGACTGAATAACACTTGCGACTGTGTGTATATGTCTAACTTGGTGTGCTTGAGTTGTTTCGTTGTGTTGGGACATTGGTACCTAATTTATTTTCTATTTCGGCGTGTCTTTGTAAGTACATTTTGTTATTGAACTGCTGTCTGGTTTCTCATATGTAATTTCGTCGTAAATACATTTTGTTCTTACACTGAGCTCGTGTAGCTCACCCCCTTTAGTGTTTCCCCTTGCAGGTACACTTCTGTATTCCGTAGCTGGACTCAGTATGCGGAGGTCTCAGACAGTCTCGGTCGAAAATAATTTATCAGTTATCTTTTCAGTTTTCATTTTGATTTTCTATTTTGATCTACATGGTTTTATAAAAATTGTGATATAAGTTCTGTTTGGAATTTTTTTCACACGCAAATTATATTCTTCTATTATACTCAACAGTAATTTTTTTCTGAATGATTACTAAATGAATAAACATTTTTGTTACGTTGTGACAACTTATTTTGTAAAATTTTCCATTGATCACTTTGGTGATCAATGTAACCTCCGGAATTCAGTCTAATCTTCTAAGCCGGGTTTTGGGGCGTTACACAAATAGCCAGGATCCAAAATTATCCCGACATACACCACCCATGACTAGATCTTCAGGATTCGAAGTAGTTGTAACATCCACATACATCTTTATAGGTTTTTTTTAGCTTTGCCTTCACTTTTATAATCTAAGCTACTAATTAATTGTAGTCTTTGTTATGGCAATAAATTATTTTAAAAGTATTTACATTATGCAACGGTAAGAATTCCCTTAGACACAAGGATAAAATTTTTCACTTCTAAGCTATTAGCTTATTCATTTACTTTTATCTCTCGATTTATCTTTTGATCTAACAATTACAGTTTGATGAAAACTAAAATTTTAAATTTTAGAAAATACAAATATTAAAAATGACTAAATAAAAATACAAATATTAAATTTATAGCTTTTAACAAGTACAGGGTAATAGCAAAATTTAAACAAATATCAAATATAACACCATTTTTAGAGAATAGCAAACGATGGTATCTCACTTCTCGATTGAATCTTAATTCAATTGACACAATTACAATCATAACAATTAAGGAGAATATGAATTCAAACACACTTAACTGCATCTTTTCCTTCAATTTAAAAGTAGGGAGGGGTTAAGGATAGAAGTAAATTTTGTATAAAATATATATATTTAAATATTCATCCACAAGTATCGTATAAGTATAAATATATGTCCAAGTAACCACCAAACGTATAATCAAGCTATTACTAACTAATCGGATTAAAACTCACACATAACAATTGCTCATGGTGAAACTCAAATACCCAAGGATTTAATTGTGCAAGGTAAGTCTCAAACTTAGATACTCAAGATCCAAGACATTACCTTTGCTAACTGTGCCAAGCCTTCCTTGACTATCCAAATGGTTAAAGCACCTAGGAGGTCCCTATATTATAGGTGTAGCAAGCCCAATTAGCCCGGGCCCATTTTACAACCCAATACCCCAATATCCCAAACTAAACAGCAACCCAATACCCTAAATGACTAAATCCCAAACCCAATTTAAACCTTCAAAACCCGACAACTAAAAAGCAACCCAAAGCCCCAACTAAACAACCCTAGCCCAAAACAATTAACCCAATACCCAACCAGAAAAAACAAAAAAGAAGAAAACCCTAGCCCCTAAAATTTTCAACGCTGCATGCCCTAAGCCTCCAGGCACCACACGTTGCGTGCCACTCCTCCACGACGTGCGCCGCTCCACCACTCCACGTCAGTAGCACGTCCGCCCACGCACCTGTAAAAAAGGCCTGGTATTCAGTAACAAACAATATTGTAAAAAATTTCGACTATAAAAGTCAAGGTATAAACTTTGTAAAAAGGGATTTTTTTTACCCACACAATCAATACAAAAGCCATATATCTACAGAGATTAAACACTAAAAGTGAGAGGGATCAAAACTCCAAAATCAAATCGGAAGAGAGAGGTGGTTTTTTTTTTTCCTTTATATTTTATTCGAAACTTTTTTTTTACTTTTTTATATAAATATATATAAATAAAGAGGGGAAAGGGGGCTTATCTTTGAAACCGCTGAAAATCGGTGACCTTTTAGAGTTCCGCCCACCGTGTACGGTGGCCGACGACGACGGGCCACGACGGCGATCGGTCGGAGACCTGGCCGGAAAGGGAGAGTAGAGAGAGAATGGAGAGGTTCCAAACTTTTTTTTTTTTTTAGAATGGAAGTGAAATGTTTTTTACCTCTAAATTTTGGCTTTTATAAGTGCACAAAACGGTGTCGTTTTGGTGCCAATGTGCATAGGCAAAAACGAAGTCGTTTCATACTTGACCCGTGCGACCAACCCGACCTGCTATCAGGATCCTCGTGTTTTCTATTAACAGGCTATTTGCGCAATTGGCCCTTCATTTTTTTTCATGTTTTTAATTCAGTTTTTTCCACATTTTTAATTTATCCCTTAAATTTCATCTCTGTTTCATTTTGATCTCGCATAGGGTGCTGTGTTTTGGAGGGAGGGCATATTTTCCCTTTGGTCCCTCCAAGTTGAACGCGCACCTCAATTCGGTCCTTCGCCTTTTATTTATTTCAAATTTTGCTCCAAAACTTCTGTTTTCAATTTGATTTATTCCTTTTTCGATTATTTTGCTATATTATTATTAAATTAATTAATTCGGGTTTTATTGTTATAATCATTACTATATATTATTACTTTATTATTGTTATTATTTTTACCATTATTATTAATATCTTATTATTACTGTTTTTTTTATTTTTATGATCACTATTAACTTATTATTTCAATTTTTTATAAGCATATTATTTAGTGTATTAATATATTATTATTATCTTTTTTTATTATTTTTATATTTCAACTTACATTTATTTTTTTTATATACATTCATTTTATTATAGAGTTTATTTATTTATTTTAATTTTAAATTTCTTAACTTACTTATTCTTTTTCTTTTTAGTTTATAATCCACATGCTTATTTACTCATTCATTCTATCATATTATTTGCATTATATTGCTATTCCTATTAATGCATTAATAATTATTCTGTTGTGCACTTAGTATCGTAACTCTTTTTTTCAAATTACATTACATTAACTTTCACTCAATTCATAAAATTTTGTTTTAAAATAAAGGCAATATTCCATATTTAGAAATTCGAGGAATTGTGCCCTAACGTATTGGGTTTCGGTTTCTTCATTTGATCTAAATAACTGAATACCCTTTTGAAATTGAAACACATGAATTTCAAATAAAGGCTTATTCTCAAGAATTCAAGATGTTGTGTCCTAACTTACTGGATGTGACATTTTGTTATCTCGAGGTAAAAATTTCTAAAAAACAAAGGCAATATTCTGTATTTGGAAATTTGAGAAATCGTGCCCTAACTTACCAGGTTTTGATTTTTCGTTTGACCCAAATAACCGAATATCCTTTTAAAATTAAAATGTATGAGTTTTGAAAATCAAAAGACAATCTTATTATCAAGGGTTTCAAATGTTGTGTCCTAACTCACTGGGTGTGACATTTTATTTCTTCGAGATAAAAGGTCTTAGCATCCAATTCGATTTATTCAGGTTTTCTTTTAAATAAAAAGAATCGTATTTTAAAATCTTTTCAAATTTTTGACATTAAGACATAAGTTAATCAATTAGGTACCAATTTTGGGCGTTACGAGGGTGCTAATCCTTCCTCGTATGTAACCGACTCCCGAACTTGTTTTCTTGAATTTTGTACGCCAAAATCGATGTTTTAATAAAACAAAATATTTTACAAGGTGATCTGATCACACCTAAACAAAAAGGATTGGTGGCGACTCCATTTTTTCATTTTAAAAAAGTCCATTCGTTTTCAAAAATGGATTTCGACAATAGGGATCACATCAAATTAGTCCATTTATTATCAAATGAATTTATTTAGTCCTTATACTATAAAAAAGAATCAAATAAGTCCAAATTATAATAAAGTTAACATTTACCGTATAAAAAATATCTTTAAACTTATTTTTTTCAATTGCGGTTAAATTCCAAACAAAATATTTTATTTACAGAACCATAAAAACTTTAAAAATACTATCTTCATTAAATAATAAATGATATTTTTAACAGTAAATGCTAACTCTATTTCAACTTATTTAATTTTTTAATAATATATGGATTAAATTGTTCCATTTAACATTAAGATAATTTTAAACAAAGTGAAGTATCTATTCAAAATTTCTGTGCTTCCCTTGGATGTTGCCTATTTTCTATGGATATGTTTTATAATATGTCTCCTTTAGTACAAAGATAATTAACTTATGTCGATTGAGTCTTAGCTCGACTAGTATGGATATTGTTGTCAATGCAAGAGAACGTAGTTTGAGTGCGCTAAAATATATTATTCTCCTATTTATCGATTAGGGATGGACTATAGAGAATTTTAGTTATTATGTAAAAAAAATATGATTAAAATCTATAATGAAATTATTTAAAAAATAATAATAATTATCTTATGAAACCTAATTTGCTTCCAAAATACACATAAACAAGACCAAAAAGAATTTTAGGCATGTGAAACTTTTGAAGTACTTTATAATAGTTCCCCAAAACCAAGTTACTATGCATATATAATTACAATCTAACATCAATGTCTTTGTTATACACTACATTATGATTTATTTGGATGACTTTTTTTTTATGTAAAAGAAAAATAAAGTTTTAGTTGGAATGATAAAATTGATTTTTATAAATTTTATATAAAAATATTTAATAAAAAATAAAATTATTTTTAAAATAATATTTATTATTGGTAATTTAATTTTTAATGTTTAAATTTTTTTATCACTTTAATCTTAATTTTTTTTATCATTTTAGTCATTAACCTTTAAGTTTTAGGTAATTTAAAAGAAAAACTGACTTGACTGTTAAAATTTTAATAGAATTGACATGGCAACTCATGTAGAAATCCATGTGTACTTTATAAAAAATTTAAAATACATAAAAATTATTTAAATTTAAAAAAAATATTCAAGTTAAAAATGAAGTACACATACACGTTAATGTTATTAAAATTTTTACAATTCAAAAAACAAAAATAAATTTACCAAAATTTGAACGCTAAGGAAGACTAGTGTAGTCCCCTCTCCCATAAAAAAGAAGAATTAAGACCAAAATAATAAAAGGAATAAATGTTAGGGGTTAATTTGTTATTACATCTTTATTATTTTAATCATTTTTAACTAAATTGATATAAGTTAACTCGTGACACTAATTCAATCATAAATTTAAATATGATAAAAATAAATAACATCTAATAAATTTAAAAAAGAAAAAATAATTTCCAAAATTTGAGTCCTTGTCAT
The DNA here is from genome assembly GCA_020496765.1 of Gossypium stocksii. Classification (NCBI taxonomy): domain Eukaryota; kingdom Viridiplantae; phylum Streptophyta; class Magnoliopsida; order Malvales; family Malvaceae; genus Gossypium; species Gossypium stocksii. The sequence continues at coordinate 4,788,496 of CM035622.1, read as the reverse complement.
CGAAATTAAGAGCATGATAAATTGCATTTTTATTCGTTGTATTGAAAAAAAATGAAGAAAATTCTCCAATATATTAGACTGTGAAGGATTGTGACCTGTTTTGGCTTTATGTTCCTCACTTGAAAAAATGGCATTCATATTATCAAAGTGGAAGATGCACTGCCTTAAAATATGGAAGATATATATATATATATAAAAGCTTAGCTTGAAGTTCAAGTTTAATATTTGCCCAATTGCTAAGTAGAAAGGATTGGCTTCCTCATTTATCATCTTCTAAGTGAAGCAACTATCAATAATCCAAACTATCAATAATCCGAGTCCAACCCGACCTGCCCATATTAATTTTTATATTATTTTAATATATATAAACCATCAAAAATATTAAAAACATCAAAAGAAATATTTCTCAACAAATTAAAAATAAATTTTAAAAAATATGTATACTTAAATAACAATAAAATAGATGCAACTTAACAAGCAAATGCCTCTAAAATAATAACAAAATTAACAAATATCTTTAAAATAATAATAAAATTAACAATAAAATAAGTTTTATACAATATCTAAACAATAACAACAAAATAATAGCAACATAATAGTAAAATTGAAGCAAAATAGGGAGAAAATAATAAGAAAATAATATAAAAAAACATATTTTTTTCTTTAATGAATTTGGGCAGGGCCGGGTCGGGACAAAAAATGCCTTACCTGAGGCCCCTACCATTTTTTAAACGGGCTTTATTTTTTTGTTCAAGTTCATTTTTAGAGCCTATATTTTTTTCCAAACTCTCCCACATTTCAGGCGGGCTTCCAACTCGGTCTATGCACACCTCTACTTTATCTATCCCCCAAGCAAGTTAGAATAGCACCCACCAGGACCAACGGCTAAATAGATTTATTTAGAGGTTTGGGTGCTTGATTTTCGAGTTAATTCTTATTCAAACTTGAATCCTTCACAATTCAATTTATTCTAATTTGAACATATAAAGTTAACAGTTTAGATTTATCTTATTTAAATTCGAAATGACTAAAATTCAATATAATATGAATTTAAAACGATTCAAAGAAATAACTTAAAATGATATGAGCTTGAATTCATCAAACCCCAAAATAATCTCAAATTACATAAATAAAAATAATAAAAAATCTTAAAACTTGATTCAACCCAAAATAAATTTACTATTCCAATAATCTTTTAATTGTGTCTACCCAGCGTTAAAGAATTTGAAGCAAAAACTAGATTTAGGGGGGTTCAATTAACCCGACCTTTCTTCTAAAGCAGTCAACAGAGGCTGCCATTACAGCCAATGGAATGTTGAAAAAGATGCATAAAAGAAATACCCCACTAGACACATAGACTTTTTGACTTACTCTTGTCAATAGAACTGTTCAAAGGTAGGGTAATGGACTCAATTCGGTAAATTTGATTCAATTAAGGTCAAATTTAAATAAAGATTAACTATAAAACTATATAAAATATCAATTAAAAATATATTTTTTAGTATTTTATTATTTTTAAATAGTAAAATAAATTTTTTGAACAGGTTAGACCGACCTGAAAACACTAACCTTAAAAATCAGTTTGTGATTGAAAATGTTTTTAAAATTAAATTATAATTTAGTCTAATTCAATACATGAATATCTCTATTCACTAAAAAATCCGAGCTGTTAGATTCTTATTTTATTTTTTTGGAATTCTCAAGTCCTATAATAGGTTGAGACTCAAAGTGAGTTTTGAATTTGTTAACTAATAATTAATGAATAAAAGCAAATCTAAATAAAGCTTGAGATATCTGTTAATCACTAGTTGATGTTGACATAATCTCTACTTACTATGGATTAAAGCACTTATAACCAACATCATTTACTTTTTGTTTCTTTTTCTTTATAGATTATTATAATTGAGAATCAGATGTGTTAGCTCAACCAAGATTTTGCCTTTGGATATATATACATATATTTGTGTGTGTGAGTCATGAGAGAAAAATGTGACTTTTGTATGTGAGAGTTAAAAAAAAAAACATTATCTATACTTATAAGTATAAAATTTATTAATTGATGTTACGAATGAATTAAAAATTAAATTCTTTTTACTATAAATTTCATTATAAATTTTTATCATATTTTTTATATAATGTTTAAAATTATTTATAGTCCCTCTCTAATCCTTAAATAAGAAGATAATACGTTTCAATATATTTAAATTTACATCTTTCTACACAGATAACAATACATATATCAATTAAATTAAATATTAAACTCATATATAATTAACATATTATTTTCTAGGATTAAACCAAACTCAAATGTGAATTAAATAATAATAAATATAGGCACGAATGAATAATGTTGTGGTTTCAAGGCACTCCTAATTTGGGTAATTAAGACAGGGTCTCGACCTCGGGTATCGAAACAACCGAGTCATCACGGCGACGAAGAGCCCGGGGGATGCTGCCACTTTCCAACCCATCTTTTTAATTACTTTATTTTCATCCTCAAAGCTCACATTTCAAGGTCCAATTTGACCACAAATCTCATTCTAATTGTGTTTAATGCCCCTACATTGGAACACTGCAAAATAAAAAAAATGTTCTCACTAGTCCCTCCCAGTATATTAACTTTTTTTTCCTCTCATATAATAATTTTAGAATATCATTATTGGTATTGATATTGTTGTAAATGTAGGAGGACGTACGTTTAAGTGCGTTAGAACGTATTATCCTCCTATTTAAGGGTTGGAGAGAGGCTACAGGTAGCTTTAAGTATTGTATTAAAAAAAACAGATATAATAAGAACTTATAATAAGATTAATATTAAACTAAAAAATTATTATTAAAAAGAGAGAAACTAATTCAACCTATTTTTTAACTCAATTCATTAAGTCTATATGGATTTATAGATCAATTAATTCAATACATATTTTTAAACTGATATCCTTTTTGTTTAATTTTTTAACGAATATAACATTTTGATTAAAGAATTATTTGAGTAACAAAATTTTATAAAATGGATAATGCATTATCTTATTTTTTTTAGAGAAAAGAATCTACTATACTATTTTAATTCAAACCCTTCCTTTTTACCAATTTTAGGCTATCTTACAATGCACATGAATGAATTGACTGAAACCAAACCCTTCAAAATTCCCTCAATTATTCTTCAATTTGCCTATGATATTTGGCACCTTATAATAAAAAATATAATTTTAATTAATATTTTAAAAAACACACCTTATAATATTTTCATTCGGTTTATAAAATTAAAAAATTTATAACCAATAATCAAATTTTAAAGTAATTTCATTTTTGAAAAAAAATATTATGCTAACCTTTGTATTATGAATTGGATTACATTTTGTTTAGTTTATTTAAAAAATTAAGTAAATTAATCTTTATACGTTAGATCAAAACGACCTTAATAAGTGGAAGTTGTGTATATATGTAGAGAAGGTAAACCATGTAACTAAGGGTGGAGCTAAGGGGATTAGCAGGGGCACTAATCCCTCTAAAATGATTTTTTTTTTAGTTTTAATCTTTTTATAATTTATAAAATTTTAATTTAGTAATAGTAAATTTACACTTTGCTTCCCAAAAATAATAAAATTTTAATTTAATTAAAACTATAAAGATATATGTTATTAAAATTGTGAAATTGTATTTTTAATATCGTAAAAATATACAACTTAATTCTAAACCCCTAAAATTTTTTCTGACTTCACCCCGTGCTACTGATGTGATGGCGAACCTAGCAAGATTAAGAGACTTAGTATTCCAGGGGTAAAATTAAGAGGGCTGACAGGAGGCCCGATCCTCCCAAATGAAAAAGTTTCCATTTAGGCCCTTTAAATCTTTTTAAAATTTAAATTGATAAATGTAAAATTATACTTCGACCCCCTAAAAATATAAAAATTTGATTTAATCATTTAAAAATTATAAAGATATAAACTACTAAAATGATAAAATTGCATGTTTGTAATTCTTTCGTTATCCTTGAGAGGAAATTGTTGAAATATTGTAGATTGATAATGCTGACATAACTTTCAATAAGTGGGATTTATCTATTCTGTTATTTTCTCTTATTATTATTATTTATATAAAGGAATAAATTAATTATTTTGTTAAAATTTATATTCATTTTTAATGTTAAAAATTAATTTTTATATATCAATATAAAAATAAAACACTAAATATAATTATTTAACTATTCCATCTATTACTTTAGTTTCCAATAATAAAAATCAACAAAAAGAAAAGGAAAATTAAATCTAATACATAATCTTACTCCTAGTTATCCCTTTTTAACTTTCATTTTCAAACACCCCCATTGCTCTCAAATTAAATCTAATACTACAAAATTTTCATTTTTGGAAGTCAGTTTTCAAAATCCAAGAAAAGGAAAATTATGATAATAAATCACATTAGTCTTGCATCAATTCTCTGTTTTGGCAAACCCAATAAAAGCATCTGCTTTTTGTCATTTCCTCTTTCCTTAATAAACCGCCTAAACGAATCACCAAATCACGTTTTCCAGGTTACTTCACCCCCCCCCCCACTGTAAACCACAAATTACTTCGATTCCAATGCTGCAATTCCATGTCATTTGGCGACACACCCCATAATTATAAAATAAACAGTGGAAAAAAGTAGTAGAAGTTTCCATTTTTGAATCGCTTTTTTCATGTGAACATGAAAGAAAAGAAAGTTTAAATCTTTAATCTTCATCGTCTTCATGCAGTAACCGTCACTGTTTTTTCACTAAAAAAACAAAACAACCTCCACAAAAGCAAAAAAGCCATGATTTTTCGAGTGATGTTCTTGTTTTTGGATTGAAAATGAGAAACCCAGATTTGAAAGCTTTGATTTGTTTCCTTTTTTGGGTTGTTTGTGTTTTCACTTTCGTGGTCTCTTTCAATGGAGATTCGCAAATACTGATTCGCGTCAAGGATTCTCAGCTTGATGATCCGAATGGACGGTTACGTGATTGGGTTATTTTGACGCCCGATCAAAGTCCTTGTAATTGGACCGGTGTTAGCTGTGAATCTCGTAACCGTACTGTTGCGTCGATTGATCTTTCTGGCTTTGGAATCTCTGGTGGATTTCCGTTTGAGTTTTGTCGGATTCGGACCCTTCGAACTCTTTATCTCGCCGATAATAACCTCAACGGTTCACTGTCTTCTCAGGCTATTTCTCCGTGTTTTCGTCTACGGGAGATTGATCTTTCGGGTAACATATTCGTCGGCGAGTTACCGGATTTCTCGTCGGAGCATTTGGAAGTTCTTGAGCTGTCGAACAATAATTTCACCGGCGATATTCCAGTGAGTTTCGGACGGATGAAATCTCTCAAAGTTCTTTCACTTGGTGGGAACTTACTCAACGGAAAGGTACCTTCTTTTGTGGGTAATCTTACTGAGTTAACTGACTTCGCACTCGGGTACAATCCTTTCAAACCGAGTCAATTGCCGGACGAGATCGGAAACTTGTCGAAGCTCGAATATTTATGGTTGACGAACGCGAATCTCGTCGGCGAAATTCCGTTTTCGATTGGGAATCTCGTTTCGTTAAAGAGTCTGGATTTAACATGTAATTTCCTGAGTGGTAAAATCCCAGAAAGCTTATCGAAGTTAAAGAAACTGGAGCAAATCGAGCTTTATCAAAACCAGTTAACCGGTGAGTTACCTGAGAGTTTAGCTGAGTTGACAAGTCTACTTCGACTCGACGTTTCACAGAACAGCCTCACCGGAAAATTACCGGAGAAAATCGCTGCGATGCCTCTCGAGTCTTTGAATCTCAATGACAACTTTTTCACCGGTGAAATCCCTGAAGTTTTAGCTTCGAATCAATATCTCTCACAGCTAAAGCTCTTCAACAACAGCTTTACCGGAAAGTTACCGTCCGACCTCGGTAAGTTTTCTCCTTTAGAAGACTTCGATATTTCGACTAACAATTTCTCCGGCGAGTTACCGCCGTTTCTTTGTAACAAAAGGAAGCTTCAGCGCATAGTCATTTTTACGAATCGGTTCTCGGGGAGCATACCGGAATCCTACGGCGAATGTGAGTCCTTGAATTATATTCGAATGGGTGATAACGCATTTTCCGGTAACGTGCCGGAAAAATTCTGGGGTCTGCCTTTAATGCAGCTTTTTGAATTACAAAACAATCATTTCGAGGGTTCAATTTCTCCTTCAATCTCAGCACTTCAAAAGCTGACAATTCTTCGAATTTCCGGTAATAATTTCTCTGGCGACATTCCAGAAGGTATGTGTAAATTACAGAATTTGACACAAATTAATCTGAGCCAAAATCGATTTTCTGGTGGATTGCCGTTATGTATCACTGATTTGAAGTTACAAACGCTCGAGTTAGAAGATAATGAGTTAACAGGGAAGCTACCAGGTTCAGTGGGTTCATGGACTGAGTTGACTGAGTTGAACCTTGCCAGAAATCGATTCACCGGCGAAATCCCACCCACCCTCGGTAACCTACCAGCATTAATTTACCTCGATTTGTCCGGTAATTTACTGACCGGTAAAATTCCAGAAGATTTAACGAAGCTGAGGTTGAACCGGTTTAACCTTTCGGGTAATTTGTTGAACGGTAAAGTACCATCGGGTTTCAATAATGAGTTCTTCATTTCGGGTCTATTAGGTAATCATGATCTTTGTAGCCCGAATTTGAACCCGCTTCCTCCATGCCCAAGAATCAAACCTGGTACCTTCTACGTTGTGGGTATTTTAACAGTCTGCCTTCTACTACTTATCGGGTCGGTCATTTGGTTTTTCAGAACGCGATCCAACTTTGGTAGCAAAACCCGACGGCCGTACAAAGTCACCTTGTTTCAACGGGTTGAGTTCAACGAAGATGAAATATTTCCGTTCATGAAAGAAGATTGTATCATTGGAACAGGCGGGTCGGGTCGGGTTTATAAAGTGAAACTCAAAACGGGTCAAACCGTGGCGGTTAAGAGGCTATGGGGTGTTAAACGTGAGGCAGAAGAGGTTTTCAGGTCTGAAACGGAGACGTTAGGTCGGATCCGACATGGCAACATCGTGAAACTATTGATGTGTTGTAGTGGGGATGAGTTCAGGGTTTTAGTTTACGAGTACATGGAAAACGGTAGCTTAGGCGATGTGTTGCATGGCGACAAGTGGGGTGGTTTAGCAGATTGGCCGAAGCGGTTCGCGATTGCGGTCGGCGCCGCTCAAGGGCTGGCTTATTTGCACCATGATTGTCAGCCTCCTATAGTTCACCGTGATGTGAAGAGTAACAACATATTGCTAGATGAGGAGATGCGGCCACGCGTGGCGGATTTCGGGTTGGCTAAAACGTTGCAAATTGAAATCGGGGACGACGGTTCTAGCGGTGGAGCCATGTCTCGCATTGCCGGAACCCATGGCTATATTGCGCCAGGTTAGAACATTTAATATTAGTTAAAAATTATTGTCTAGAATTCCACGTAGTCGTTATAATATGATCAAATAACAGTAAAAGGAATCCATTTCTATCACTTTATCAACAACTAATAATGATAACGGTTCCGCGTTATATGATGGACCGTTATCTTAACCGTGTTTACTATCCACATGATTGCAGAATATGGTTACACACTAAAGGTGACGGAAAAGAGTGACGTATATAGTTTCGGAGTTGTCTTGCTAGAACTAATCACCGGCAAACGTCCTAACGACTCTTCATTCGGCGAGAACAAGGATTTAGTGAAGTGGGTCACCGAGGTTGTTCTATCATCACTGCCACCATCGGCATCGGCATCTGCCCAAAGCGGGAACGACGGCGGAGGGTATTTCGGCAAAAAAGTAGCTGAGATTGTTGATCCAAGGATGAAGCCATCAACATATGAAATGAAGGAAATTGAAAGGGTTTTGAATGTGGCACTTAAGTGTACATCAGCATTTCCTATTAATAGACCTTCAATGAGAAAGGTTGTTGAATTGCTTAAGGACCAAAGGTGTGTCCAATTAGGAGCTCAATGATGTTTTGGACATACTTTTTAGTGGTACAATTTTCCCCTTGGCTATATGTAGTTTACTATATTGGGGGGTTTAGCTTTTTTCTTTTTCTTTTGGATAATTTGGTTTTATGTATATTCCTAATTTAGGAGAAATACAAAAATGAGTTGCTTTTCTTTATAAATATAATTCTTAGTTAAAAGGATTATAGATTTCTCAAATCATAATTGGAAACTATTCTTATTGATAATTGCATGTAGGATATTTAACGAGTTCACATCCGAATTGATTAAAAATTTCATGTGTAAAATTAAATAAGATTTGCAGAATAAAAATTATTAGATATTATTATTTATTGCTAGTGATTTTTTTAAAAAAAATTCAAATGAGATTAATAATAAATGTTTTTAAAAAGTAATTTTATTAAAAATACAAATATATGTGGCAATAATAATATATTGACCTTATTCTTTTTTACAAATGAGTTTTAATCTCATTGAGCTTACAAACATAAGATTAATTGGTAAAAGTAATTTTATTTATTTTTACAATGGAGACTTTTAAAATAGTATAATAAAATATACATGTCAGATTAACGGGAGAGAAACTAGAAAATTACCCACTAAAAATTAGTTATGACAACTATCGTAGTGAGATCGAAAACACACAAATAAAAATAACGTATGATAAGGCTCGAATTTAAGTATTAAAAATTTAAAGCTTTCATTTTTATTAAAAATGTCAAAACTAACAATGATTTCTTTTTAAATATAAGCTAAAAGTTAGCTTATATATATTAAAATTCTATCATACATGTATGCACGCAAAAACCACGTATTGAAAACATAGAGGTGTGTTTAAATAATGGTATAGATATACAATTGATACGTGTAATAAAGTTTGCATAATAAAATTAAAATGTATAAAAAATAAAATAAATTTGTGATTGAGTGGTAATTTTAAGGTTTTACTGATGCAATCATAACAATATTTTCTATTTTTTTCTTAAATTAAGAAGACTAAAGTACCCTTAAATAATATAACTTGTTTTATACCAATCAAACAGACCAAAAGGGTATGATTATGATGTTGGATCATGTAATATTCATCTTGACAAGAAATTATCTACATAATATGATAAAATATGTATCACAAACACAAGGGTTATAGCTTAGTTGGTAGAGCACCTCGCTTACACATGTACCAATGTTTTCAAGGAAGTCTATCATGAAATCAAAAGAATTGATCTTTTTGAGAAATCGATGTCTTATTCTATTATTTTGAAGGAACAATAGCTTGACAAATGGTTCGGTTCGATTCGGGTGCTGTTTAGGCAAGATTCGAATTGAGTCCATCATTGATTTAAGATTTTGATAGGGTGAATACGCGGTCTATTCAATGCTAGGCATAATGAGTATAAGAACCTCAAAAATGCTCTTTTCGTAATAGAAAATAATTTTTTATAATTTTTTTACCCAAATTAATGTCCAATTAGCTCGTGGTATAACTTAAATTAGGAGTTTAAGATAGAATAAATAAACAAAAAGTATATATTAAGAAAGAGCCCAAACACACAAGATGTTGAGTTGTTAACCCATTTTTATTTGGATCAAATGATTTTATATTATTTAACATAAGATGTGAGTTGTTAACTTTATTATTATTATTATTATAAAAATACAAAGAAATAAGAAAAGGCCGTAGGTTAATGTTATTAGTAAATCACGTATTAATTCGGTTAGGAAATTATAAAAATGATCTTTTGTATATAAAATAAGTTATATTTTCAATGGTACTTTAATCTTTTTAATTTAAAAAAAGAGAGTAAAAATATACATATTGTGGGATTTACACACTTTTTTACTCCCATCAATGATATATGTTACGGGGTTAGAACTGTAACACCCCTAACCCGTATCCGTCGCCGGAATAGGGTTTTGAGACATTACCGAGTAATCGTAATCTAATCATCCATTTCAAACATTTCAAAAATCATAAAATGATTCATCATTAACATGCATAGAATCCCATCTTAAGTCTTTGAGGGTTTGAAAATAGTTTAGAAACAATTTGAGACTAAATCGAGAACATTTGAAAATTTTTAGAAAAAGTTAGAAAAACTTTTAACTGCATGGGTCACACGGCCAAGTCACACGCCCATCTGTCTGGCCGTGTGGGCATTCGAAGTAGTGACACACGGTTGTGCCCCAGTCCGTGTCTATGTCTATACTTGTGTAACTTTCTAACTTGGGTCACATGGTCAAGCCACACACCTGTGTGCTAAGTTGTGTACCCTTTGAAATGGTATCGCATGCCCGTGTGCTAGCCGTGTGTCTCACACGACCAAGTCACACACCCATATGTCTGGCCGTATGGACCTAAAAGGTTCCTTAAACAATAATTTACCATTTCATGCAAGCTTGGACATTAAACAATTCAAAAACTATTCGTTTAACCAGTTCAAAACACGATCAAATACAATCAAAACATGTCAAAACAATCATCCTATATACCTAACCAATGTACCTTCATTGGTACCATATTTATATCCTCAATTCATATCATCAAAGCATCACCCAAATCCAAATTATAAACATACCAAATTCAATCTGTTTTACCTAGTTCATGAGTACTTAAACATCAACTTAAATTCACATGCACCTATCTAGATTTGGTTCAATTTACCATGCCATAATATGGTTTTAGACACAAACATAAGCTTATATGTATATATCAAACCAACATCACAACATTTGATTTCAGGATCGTTGTTGGATGCTAAATCGGCGATCAAAAGTTAAGTGCCCAACCTGCACACGAAAAATAAAACTGTACGCTGAGTAAAACTCAGTGTTATTTTTATAATCCGAATATTAAAGACAAAATAATATCATATGCGCAATTAAATTATAAGCACATATTAATGTCTAGTATCATGACTATCATATACTATCATATTTCATTTGTTAAACAATGTCCCAATTCACACAATTGCTATATAAATAGTTATTCACATATCAAACCACATTTATTTGTACAATGGCATTAGCCATTCAATACTCAACTCATGAATACATCATTTCATACCATACTCAATTCTCATCACTTGCTATATAATAGCTTTTCACAATTTGATCCACATATCATTTAAACAATGACTTTATCCATTTCATATCCAATTCATGAGTACATAACTCACGTATCTCATTTTCATGTTTCAAATCACTATCCCATTTTCAATTCACATACAATATCATCCAATATCAATCATAGTACTGTAGATTTAATTACCCTTATTAACACAACTCAAATTTGGACGGATACACGGATCCAACCAATACACCAATTTAGCACCAATGCCTCATTGGATAAACCGAAGTAATATGCGCCCAGCACTATATAAATTTGATACCTAATATCTCATCGGTTAAACTAAAGTAAATTGGCATCTAGTGCCTCATCGACTCCAAGTCGAAGAAATTCCTGAATTCTTCCTATCCTATGGCATGCCATCTATATTTGACTCAGCCCAATACAGTTAGTAAGGTTTAATTTCACATTTCAAAAACAACCAATATCCAAAATAAAATTTTCATATAATCACATATACACATAAATATTCATTTCAATTCAAATAATCAATACATTCATAATATATATACCAATTCAATCCATTTCAACCAACTTTAATTCAATTCAATATCAAAGTGCCAAATACTCACCTCAACCACTTACCATATGCATTAAATCAAAATACAACAATTAGTAACTAGGTTCGGATTATAGAAATACAAACTGTGAATTCCGAGCCATTCCACGTCGATTTTATCTTTCCCCTTTTTAAACGAGGATTCTGGTACGACGTTAGCTACGAAATTAAAATAATTAAAATTTATCAATACAACACAATTCAATTTCATATTGAATATTTAAATTTTTACTCAATATTTGCCTAAATTTCAATTTAGTCTCCAAACTGAGACTAATTTTTATTCTTCACATTTAATTCTATATTTTCATACAAATTCGATTTTAAACTAAATTTAACTCTCTATTTTCACTTAAACCCATAAAATTTGATTTTTTTTACAATTTAGTCCCTATTACTCAAAATTTACAATTTATTCTACAATTTAATCATTTTTTAATTTCTAGCTTAAGAATCTATCATTTTAATCCCTAATACTAAAATTATTCAACATTAGCAACCTTTAAAAACTCAATCAATGTTAAAATTTTAGCATGGGTCAGTTAACCCTAGGTACTGGGATTCCAAAAACATACAAATTACAAGAAAAAGGGACTAAATTGACTAACCAATTAATCTTTAAAATTTTGGAGCCCTTGACCATGCGTTTCTTCTTTCTCCCTTTTTTTTCTTTTTCTTTTTCTTTCTTTCTAATTTGTATGTCTTTTATTACTTTTTCTTTTACTTATTTGTTTCATTATAATTATATAATATATATACTTAACACTTAAGATTTCATATTATAATATAATATATAAAATAAATTTACATATAATATATATCACTAACCGCCCCACTTAAAGAACAATGGTAAAATTGCTTCTTTAGTCCCTTTAATTATTCTTTAATCTATAATTCAACTTTCACCTTATATGCAATTTAGTCCTTATACCTAATTACTTCTAATTCAAGTAAATTTACTTAATCGAAACCTAATTAACTACACAACTAGCTTCGTAAATATTTAGTAAATATACGAGTCCGATTTACGAGAACAGAGTCTTGGGAATGCACTTTCTGACACCCCTGATCCATCGGATCGTTACAATTCTCCCATTAATTAAATTCTATCCTCAAAATTTACTTGAAAAGAGGTGGGGGTACTGAGATCTCATTGTCTCTTACGGTTCCCAAGTCACTTCTTCAACACTATGACTACGCTATAGCACTTTCATTGACAAAACTTGCTTATTATGCAACTTTTTCACCTCACACGCCAAAATCAGGTTGAATCTCAATATCTTCTGTCGAAATAACGTGAAATGGATCTGATCAATATCTTCTAAGCATTGAAATGTGAAAAACCTCATGAATTTTCTATAGTTTCGCAGGAAAAGCTAAACAATACGCAACTGGTCCCATTCTTTTCGTGATTTCATACGGTCTAATAAAACGAGGACTTAACTTTCCTGTTCAACCAAATCTCAAAATTTTCTTCCAAAGTGAAACTTTAAGAAATACTTTATCGTCAACAGAATATTCAATATCTCGACGTTTCAAATCTGCGTATGATTTCTGTTTATGGAAAGCTTTCTTCAATCTATCTCGAATTTTCTTAACAATATCTTTTGGTTCTTGAATTAAATTCCGCCCGATCATTCTTCTGTCATTCAATTCCATCCAACAAATAGGTGTTCAACACCTACGACCGTATAAGGCTACATACGAAGCCATTTGAATACTCCATTGAAAGCTATTATTGTATACAAATTCGGCCAAAGGCAAGTACCGCTCCTATCCCGATTCAAAATCAATAACACAAGTACGAAGAATGTCTTTCAAAATCTGAATAACACGCTCAGATTGTCCATTAGTATACGAGTGAAAAGCTGTGCTAAAATTAAGTCGCGTACCAAGAGATTCGTGCAACTGTTTCCAAAATCTCGAAGTGAACCGCGAATCTCAATTAGAGATTATCGACATAGGAACACTGTAGAATTTCACGACAAACATATGTTAGTTTTCATAAACTCAGTGTGTAACCCAACAGAGACAGTCATGCACACACACACACACACACACACATACTGAATTTCATATGTAATTAGATACAGATTCAGACCAAAGTCCTTAACAAAAACAAATATCAAATAAATAGATCAAACATACAAAATCCTACCCTTATCCTCTACATGCCATTTCCGTCCATCCTATCACACCATTTGGGGTTAAAAACATCCATTTATCCCTACACACCATATGATGTCGATACAACACTTATAAGATAATATGTAGTTAAGCTGCCAAAATATAAGTGAAAAGTCGCTGTACAGATCACTTCTTCCACATATAACAATCCCACCCCAAACACAAATACATAATACAAATGCAGAAGTATTAGAATAAGCATACTTAACATGCTTGTATATGGATAAATAGATACTTAAATAGTACAGTCAGATATACATATCAGTATCCTGTTTAAATCAGGTATCAGAATATCAAATCAATTCAAATAAGTTATGGTTAGCCCTTACCGACCCTACGGTAAGTCCACGATTGATAGGAACGACGTGTGTAACCCTAGGGAAAAAATTTAAAATTTTGGGCCCACATTTCCGGGTGACCACACACCCAAATTGGCCTTGCCCGTGTGGCCCACATGGCTTTGCCCAAAACCTACACACCTGTGTGGGCCCAAATGTCCAATCTAGCTTTGCCCGTGTGGCCAACATAGCCACACATTTGCCGTTAATGACCGTGTCTCGCGCACGGCCATACCTACGACAGTCACACGATCGTATCTCGTACATGGCCACACCTAAGATAGTCACACGATCGTGTCTCACACACGGCTAGCCACAGAGTCGGTCACACGATCGTGTCTCACACACGGCTAGCCACAGAGTCGGTCACACGACCGTGTACTGTCGACAGACCCAGTTTTTGACTTTCTTCGAACCTCGTTTTCTTGAGTAAGGAGTACACACCTGGTTCGATTTTGACGCGTAAGTAATTTCGAGCCCTTCAAACGTAAAAACACCATTCAATCAATCAATTCCAAGTATCGAAACACCAATATATCAAAATCCCACTCGACATACATGAAAATTTGACTCAATCAAAAGGCTCAATCATTTACCAAAATAGTTACAATAACCTAAGCACACAACACAATACACGATGAATTTCAATCCCGTTGACTAACACCTACACAAGAATTCACCACATTAATAAACCCAAAAACGATTCCCAATTGCACAAAACTTCAAGAATACTTACCTACAATAGTCCGAACAAGGATTACGGAACCCAAAGCACAGTGATTGAACGATAGTATAACGAACAGAAATCAAAGGAAGATAAAGTAAAAAAGAAATGTTTGGAAAATGAGTTTGGAGAAGAAACGTTAAAATGTATTTGAGAAGAGAGAGAGAAAAATAAAATAAAAATAAGATAAAAATAAAATTGATTAATTTGAACATAATCCACTACATCCACTAACAACCCAACCAACTCAGAATTTCAAGTCCATCCAAACTCTCTCGGCCAACTAAACAAAAATGATCACCCTCACTTACGCAGCGATTCGAATACAGAACCTCCAGCAAGCTAACTCCTTACCACTCGAACTAACAAGTCATTTTGATATGGGTTTACAAAGAATATCACATAGGCCTGCCTAGTAGGAATAAGGCTAGGATAAAAAAATAACAGAATTGCCAAAAGTGGGACTTAAACCCAAGACCTGTCTAAGATTCAACTTTTTTTAAATAAGGAGGTACTGAAGGCTCTTATGATCGATGCAGATGATACACCTCTTACCATACAGATAGTGCCTCAAGATCTTTAACTCAAACACCACATTGACTAATACGAGATCATGCGTTAGATAAATTCCCTCGTGTGACTTAAGCTATTGGGATGCATAAGCCACAACCTTACCACTTTGCATCACCACACATCCCAGACCGACATGCGATGCATCACTATACAGTACAAACTCCTTTCCAGATTCAGGTTGTATAAAAAATAGAGCCTGAGTTAGAATAGACTTGAGCTTTTTGAAGCTCGATTGTTGCGCATCAGTCTAGACGAAGGGAACACTTTTGTATAGAAACTTAGTCAAAGGAGTTGCAATCAGTGAGAACACTTCAACAAACCTTCGATAATAACTTGCAAGACCTAGAAAATTGTGGATCTCAAAAACGTTCTTAGGTTTTTCGCAACCATAACTCACATTTGCTTAACTTATTGTAGAGCTATTTCTCTTGGAGTATCTGAAGCATTACCCTAAGATGCTCATCATGCTCATCTTCAGTCTTAGAGTATACGAGAATATCGTCGATGAAGACTACTACGAACTGATCTAGATACAGCTGAAAAACTCAGTTCATCAGATCCATGGATGCAACCGAAGCATTTGTCAAACTAAAGGGTATAACTAGGAACTTATAGTGCCCATAACGAGTCATAAATGCCGTCTTATGAACATTAATTTCCTTAACCCTAAGCTGATGATACCCAGAAAGGAGATCTGCTTTTAAAAATACTGAAACCCCACGTAACTGATCAAATAGGTCGTCAATTCTCGAAAATGGGTACCTATTCTTCACAGTCAGTTTATTCAACTACTAATAGTCGATGAAAATCCTTATGGTACCATCATTTTTCTTTACAAACAGAACTGGTGCTCCCCACAGAGTACTAGGGCAAATGAAATTGGGATCTAGAAGCTTTTGAAGTTGAGCCTTAAGCTCTGTAAGCTCATTCGATGTCATACAGTACAGAGCGATGGACACTAGAGCTGTATCTGTTAGAAGCCCAATGTTGAACTCAATTTTTTGATTCAGAGGTAACCTTCGTAACTCCTCAGGAAAAACATCTAGAAACCCCCTCACTGTTCTAATATCCTCGACAGAAGAGCCCCAAAATGCTGAAATACTAGCGTAAGCCACATATGCCTTACACCCTTTCCGAACTAATTTCTCAACCACTAGAGTGGAGATTACATTAGACAGATAACCTCGACGCTCACCAATCACAACCACCTCCTTATCGTTATCGGTCCTTAAAAAAACCCTTTTTAGTCGTGCAGTTGAACTGCCTAAAGGGTAACTCCATCAAATTTACCGAAACACAACCCCTTGTACCTCTAATGGAACATTCCCATACAGTCTACTAACTCAAACATATTACCCTTATGACTCAATACTGTAATCTCACAAAAATTACACTCAAAGGAAATCCCTAAGTTTTCTGAAACAGTATTTGCTACATAGTAGTGTGTAGAACCTATGTCTATCAAAGCAGTATATGGAGCATCAAAAATTAAAAAGGTACCTGTGATCAAATCAAGGGCGTCTCTGCCCTCTCGGCGTCGAGTAACATAAATTAGTATAGGCTGCCGCACCTCAGTCTGATTATCACCTCTGTTCAGTGCTCTCTGTTCTCGGCCCACCCATTACCACCCTTAGCCGGTCCACGACCCCTAGATGGCTATTATATTGCCTTCTATGGTTGAAAAAAACCCAGTCCCGAAGCTTGCATCTGATCAGTATGATATGGACATTCCTTAATCCCGTGTTTCAAAGACCCACATCGCAGACAAGCCCCTAATCTTTTCCAACACTCGTTTGAATGACGCCTACCATAGTTACCACAAGGCTAAATCCCAGTAGGAGTAATAGAAACTCACACTCTATCAGGCTCATCAGGTTTGACCTGTTTCTTAGGCCTCTGAATAGAAGAGGGCTTTGAATATCTCTTATTCTTGCCTCTCTCACGGTTTCTATTCTGGCACTCCACGCGCTTAACCTCTTCGGTGATCTTTGCTTTATCCACCAGAACAACGAACTTACACTCCCTCTGCGAAGCAATTAGAACCCTTAGTCTATCCCTTATACTATCCTTAAAACGGAAACATTTCTTATACTCGGATGCTACCATGCCTCGAGCGTATCGACTTAGTCTCAGAAGCTCGGCTTCATAACCGGCCACAGACTTATCACCTTGCATAAGATTTATAAACTCACGCCTACGAGCATCAACATAGTGTACACCCACATATTTTCCCTGAAAGGCAGTCTTAAAGTAATCCCAGTTCAGATAATCCGGTTGGGTACCCTTCTCAACTGATAATCATCACTGATATGCCTCATCGCGAAACAAAGAAACTGCACCCTTCAATTTTTGCTCAGGAATGCAGTCGATGTCGTTCATTATCCTCTCAGTGGCCTCCAACCAGTATTTGGCCGTAGTAGGGGCGACTTCAGTGACACACCTAAACAACTCAGGTCCATTAGACCGGAGTCATTCGGTTACCGACACACGACCCATAAATCTAGAATAGGGGGTCCAATGACCCTCTCCAACACTCTCAACATGGTTTAGGACAGTGTATCGTCCCTAGCCGATCGGCTCTGAAACCCGGTCTCAGCAAAAGGTGTAGTCGGAGTCTCACTCGTGTCTGGATTTGGTATACTGCTCAGAGAAAAAGACTTAGCTCGAGTCCTCTTACGGCACCCGTCATGCTTGCACATACCTCAACTATGTAATCCACATGCGCACATCAAAATTTTAAATGTTGATCTACATTTTAAAATTTTATGCATTAATTCCAGTGTTTATTAGCAGATATTTTATACTTAAATTACCCGAAGTTTAGAAGTATTTCAGAGGTTTTAGTTTCTAAATAACTTAATATAGTTTCATAAAGTAATAACTCTCAGTGTTTTCAAAAAGTGTTACCTAACTTCAGAAATACTTACAGGACTGACGCCGGAGCCTTGGTGTACCATATATTCGTTTAGGATAAAACAAATTTTTGTTTGAAACCTGTCTTTTTCAAATGAAATTTTGGAACCCAAAATTCACAGTCCGAGTTTACAACTTGGCTTTGATACCACTAAATGTAACACTCCAAACCCGGCCTATACGTTATGGTCGTGTGGTACCTAAGTAGGGTATATGCCCGTGTCCCTAAACCGTGTAACTCTTTGACTTGTAATTTATTTAGGTGTAGGGGTCACCCGGGGCCAAGTCAAAGCCTGTGTGCCAGGCCGTGTGGTCAATTCTAAACATTTTGTTTCTTAATTTTAAGATATAGTGGACACACGACCACAATACACGTCGATGTGCTAACACACGCCCGTGTCTCTGCCCGTGTGGATAGAATAAGGCTATTTCCAAGCTTTATTCCTCACCCATTCTTGTCTTTTGCCTACACCAATAATTTTACATGTCCACAAGTTAATTTTAAGCAATTTATTTAAGTCAAAACCACGTTTTAAGTAATTATATATCTTCACATACAACTAATGTGCTTTTAAGCACCTCAAATGGTACTTCACCATCTTATAATCAAATATACAAACTGACATAACTTATTAATTTCAGTTATGCATATATCATACCAAATATGCTTAAATCATTCATATATCAATATGATATCTATTAACTAACCATTTAAACATATACCAACATGATATAGCCTTATCTATACATGTTAAAACATAATCATCACAATCCATTCCAAAGGTTAGCAATATCCAAAACATTTACAAGCCAACATTGGCTAATCAACATATACATGCTATTATAACCTTAATTGATTTACCATATATACCTAAATGGACCAATTGATAGTGTGAGTGATCCCCGCTAAGCTTCCAATCCAACAAGCTTCTGAATTACTACAGAACAGGGAAAAATAAACAGTGTAAGCACATAATACTTAGTAAGTTCGTATAACACGATAATTAACTTACTATTCCTTTTTATGTTCAAAATAAACATACAAGGAACATTCAATCAATTTGATCACAAGCCCTAATACACATCTTCAACATCTTTGTTAGTCATATAATTCATTCAAACATCAAGAAACATGAACAGGCTCATCAATAATCTAATTTCCATGTTCATATACTTTTCATGCCATATATTCATATATCTCATAAACAAATCATATTCATGTATTTCAGGTACATTTATCATAATAATTCATATCAAATTTGAACTATTTCATGTCGGAACTGTACTCACTTAATTATTCAAAGCATCAATGTCATACGAGTAGTACACTCAAGGTGTACAATTCTATAATCATAAATGAATATATTTATCAATCAATTTCAAATTTTCATTATTCTTGTATCATCAATTTCATGTACTTCCGGTAGATACTTGTAATAATTCATTTCATGATCATATCTACTTCTGCAGAATTTTACCCGTTGAATCATTAAAAACATTGATGGATACACTAGTAGTACACTTGAAGTCTACAATTCAAAATCCATCAAATCATATCTGAGAGTACTCATTAGAGACTTAAACAGAAAGGTCTCTCTCAAGCACTATAACGGAAAGCTCAAAAGAGCCATAATCGGGAAGTTCACAAAGAACTATATCGAGAAGCTCACGAAGAGCCATATAATAGAAAGCACATCTGAGCATGGTCACAGAAAGTCCACAAAGAACTTATAATGGGTAGCTCTAAAGAGCACTTAACGGGAGGGTCGGAGAGCACTTATCAGAATACACTGGATAACTTATAACGGGAAGTTCAAGTGAGCACTATTAGGAAACTCCAAAGAGCCTTTAACAAAAAGTTCACAAAGAACTTAGAAACAGAACGCTTGTAAGAGTGTAGGTGTGTCTACAACAAATGCAGATCATGACCAATCAGAACGCCCTGAAGAGCATAATGGGAAGCTCATAGGAACACTATAACGGGAAGCTTGAGAAGGCTTATATTAGGATTACTCATCCGAGCTAAATCCTATCTGCAACATATGCAGAACTATATTCATTACGAAAATCACGTATCCATCGACTTTCATTCATTCAAACGGGACTTGAAATTTTTTGGGTACTTTTCAGATATATGATCAAATTTCATAAACAGGGTCATTACACAATTTACATTCAAAACACTTAATTCAAGCATATGTTTATAATAATTTTCATTTAAACGGGACTTAACATTTATCAAGTATAGTCGGTCATGTGATCAATTTTATGCATAAGGCAGTCATACAATTCACACATACAACATTTATTTCAAGCATAAAAATATACTCAATTTAGTTACATGAACTTGCCTTGACAAATGTTTGTGTATGCAAAATCTACTGATCTGACATTTTCTTTTTTTCCTCGTTTTAACTCTGAATTTGGTCTATTCGGATCTTTACGAGTAAATTTAGCATCAATTCATGTTCATTTCATTTGAATTCACATTTTTAGAAAAATTACCATTTTACCCCTAACTTTTTAATTAATGACGATTTCGTCCCTAGGCTCTGAAAATGAAATTCATGCTATTTAATCCTTATTCCAAGTCTAGCAAATTTTCACATATAACATTTACAGCCCATATACTTCATAAAATTTATAATTATTCCATGAATTTTACAACTTTACAATTTAGTCCCTAAATCATGTTTTCATCAAAATTTACTTTGTAAAAGTTGTTTGTCTATTAACAACCTTTCATATTCTATAATAAATTTCAAAATTTTAGCATATTCATCCATGGCAAAACTTTTATACTTTGATAAATTTTCAAATTAATCCCCAAACTAGATAGATTAAGCTATCCTGATCCAAAAAATATAAAAATTACTAAAAGCGGGACAAGAATTCATACCTATTTAAGCTTGATTAGTTTATTTTCTCTCTCCTAGGGTTTTCATGTATTTTGGGGAAGAATATGACATAAAATGGTGATATTTTGTTATTTAATTAATTTATCATCTTTTATTTTCAACTTTCTAATTTCATCTTTTTCTTTTTCTAATTTTCAATGGATGAATCATCCAAAAATATCTACTAACTTTTATTTAATGGTCTAATTACCATATAAGGACCCTTTGTTTTGAATTCTAAAGCTATTTGATCCTTTTAGCTATTAGAACTCAACTTTTGCACTTTGTGCAATTTGGTCGTTTATCAAAATAAACATGTAATCGGTAAAATTTCTTTATGAAATTTTCATATAACATCATTATCATATTGTAGAGCACTAAAATATTTTAAAATAAATTTTCTTTCTGGAATTGGATTTGTGGTCTTGAAACCACTATTTCGATTTTTATCGAAAACGGGCTGTTACAATAGTTATGGGCGTACTATACTTATAATGTGAACTCATACTTACAATACTGTTTTACTTGACCGCTTGTCTTATTCCAACTAACATAGTCACCTGACACGTGACCTTTATTAACTTAAACATATAACTGTATACACTTACTCTATACGCCAAAATGTGCACTTAGACGAAAACTACTTCGCCAATCATATTGCTTTAGGGCTTTACACCTAACCTCATACACGATAGAATTAGGGTGTTACAACTATCCTCTCGTTAACAAATTTTTTTTCCTTGAAATTTTCACCCGTCTTAGAGTTTAATTACCTAGATATAACTTGTTATAAATGATAAACACATGTCAACGACGATACGAATTCCCTTACATATGCTTCAAAGTTTCTTTCTAATTGGCATACTTTTCAAAAGTCTTATTAAAGAGATATCGTTAAACTACTTCTTTGGATAAAATCAAAATTTTGGCGGTTAAACACTCGAACTCAAACGTCACACTCTTACCCTTTTGATAGATGTCAAACCTGCATTGGAGAATTCAAACAATTTTCACAGAGTGACTTCTTGAGCACATTTTTATTTATAAAATAGTGACTTCAAAACCTTTTTTTAATGCTTTTGCTAAACTCTTCAAATTTCCTATCAGCTTTTCTGATCCGTCTTTTTGCTGTCATCTTTTATAATTCTAGATTACTTAAAGGTAATCATATCTCATCTTTCTTTTCATACTTCTTATTTTCA
Organism: Gossypium stocksii; assembly: GCA_020496765.1. Lineage (NCBI taxonomy): Eukaryota > Viridiplantae > Streptophyta > Magnoliopsida > Malvales > Malvaceae > Gossypium > Gossypium stocksii. The sequence goes on along the minus strand of CM035622.1, from coordinate 4,765,989 downwards.
TTTAAAGATGCTAAGAATGAATGCTCACTGTAGAAGTTGTGACCAAAGTAGTCAAAACTTAACCTCCAAAAATCATACCATTATCAGACCCCATGAACTTGAAAATACTATTCCACGAGATTACACTCCCATTTATGAATGTAGCACCACCAAAGAAGAAGCAGATCGATTCTTAGTAGCTTGAGGCTTCCATCATCAGCAGACCGATTCTTAGTAGCTTGAGGCTTCCATCATCCAAACTTTTCTTACAATGTTGAAATACAACTAAAGTGCAATCTAAATGACAACACTCAAGGTTTTATCCTTCTTCTTATTCTATTAATGGCTGGATTCTAGTTATCCTTACACCCCATCTTTTGTTCAATTTTGACTGAGTATGGTATCACATTTGGACAACTGTCAGCGTTACCTTGATGGACTCTAGTAGCTTATTTTATCGATTGTTGCCAACAAAATGAACCACCCCTCTTAGAAGTTTTCCAAAAATTTTATCAACTGAAGTTACCAAACAAGAGGCTGGTGTTGGATCCACCCACTTCAGTGTTCGTCAAGGTTAACCCAATCATTCAAAATAGTCTCTCCAATCTACATTGGAAAAAGGAAAATTTTATAAGGGTAATTTGCAAGCTTGAGGATGGATTTGGTTTTTCTACTTGCTGGTCATTTCCCAAGAAATCTATTTGTTTTCAAAGTCAACTTGTGGACTCGAACATTGCCAATAAGTAGTTCAAACATCTGAACAGGGGCATACTCTTGAGTCGGTAGAATTAGTTACAGTTAGAAATGTTTTTCAATACTACATACGAATTCAAAGTCCTAATGGTCAGCAAAGCACTACCCGCATTAGTTGGCTAGTTTACTGCAATGTGCCTTTAGCTTTAGAAGCTTGGCTATTGAATGGCAATATTTTCTTTGCACAGATCTTAATAGGTTGTGTAGAAGAACCTCCATTCTAAATTTATGAATTCTATGGGATTCGTTCCCATAATTAGCTTATTACTACTGGTATTCATCCTCTTGCTTCTTTTTCTTCAAGCGAAGCTAACACTTACATTGATGGTGCAAAACCCAATCCAAAATCCCATACTTCAATCATCCCAGTACCGAATATGGATATCAAAGCTATATTGGAAAAATCTCATGTTAAGAAAAGTTCTTTAGCTATTTTTCCTAAGAAACCAGTTAGAAATAAGTACCAAAAGAGGCCTAGAGCAAGTGAAGATACTCTAGCTGTTAAGGAGAGTGAGCCCCCATAGCCAAAGTGGCGTAGACTTAAAAAGGGACTTCCAGACCCAAAGGTTCTTTATCTTTCAGTTCCATTATTGTTTACTGTGCCATCAGTCCTAGTAGAGTTCGTCCAAACTGCAAACTCACCTGCTAAAAACACGGGCCCTTCTTATGATGATATCCCAACAGAAACTTTATTATTAAATCCACCTATGATCCCCATAAATCCTAAATCACAACTTTTTTCCTCTACAAAGAGTGACAAATTCTTTCCATGGCATAGCTTTTATGCCTCAAGGTCATCCTCTATTTCTTTAAGCTCCATATTCCAGAGTCAATACAACTTGATACCTCCCGAGTTGATAGAGGCATTCCAATCTTACCTGGACTCTAATTTGGATTCTTCTCCTATCTCACGGTTGGCTAAATCTGTCCAGACTCTATCTGTGGAATATGGGCTGTTAGGTAGAACCCTTTAGGAGTTTAACAATTACCATAAAGGCAAGGTTGCAAGCTTGGAGAAGTCAAATAAGTCAAAAATTAAGACGATGGAGGAGCTAAACTACAATAAACAAGTTCTTAAAAACAAAGTTGAACGTCTTGACTCATGTACCATGGCTTGAAAGCTCAAAAACATAGACACAGATGATCAGTGTAAATTGTTGGAGAGAAAGGTTAAGTCATTAAAGGAGAGTGATTCCTCATTAAAGGAATAACTTTAGACCTAGAAGTTGCACTATATGGTTAAATTGGATAGTTTTCACCAATCCAGTGATGAAACCTTTAGAAAATACCAATGTGACACACTTAAGAACTTGACCGAAGCACTGCCATGGTTAAAAGCTAACTTGGTTCTCCACACCCAAGTGGCCGCTGGTCTCATGGCTTTAAGTCAGGTAGACTTCGACTTCCTAAAAGACATTTCTATTGATTCGTTTGATTTCAATGTTTACAATCCCAAGGGTAAAGTGTGGGAAGAATTCCAGTTAAAATGGAAACAAATAGCTGGTTTTTTATCCCTAACTCGCCCGAAATAGAGGGTGAAGAGAGTCTGGAGAAGCTCAATGATTTAGAGCAATCTATATGGGAAATGGAGCAAACAGAGGAGGTCCCTTTAGCTAATAAGGTTCCTGCCGGATCTACTGAGCATTATACTGAGGGAGAGGACTAAATTTCTTTTTATTCTATCTTTCCTTTTTGTTGTCCTCTAAATCATGTAACATCCTTTTTTATGCACATTAATAAATCGATTCTTTACCTTTCTTTTGTCTTTTTTATTTCATCATTATTTCTCTTTATTAAACTATTACCAATACATCCATCTCATGGTAAGAAAATTTTCAACATACTTGAAGAACTCTACCAAGTTCAATGTATTATGCATATAGGGCTTCTTCACATTCATGGTCCAAGAATCGACTAAACCGAGTTCTGATATCAAACTTGTAACGCTCTTAACCCGATCCGATTAACCAGATCTGGATCTTATGTATTACATCACTAATACAGACAAAACCAAATCTACTTATACAAATTATAATCAATTACAATACATGACAAACAAAATGCATAAGTAAATACATTTCAATACATGACAACGAGGTTAAAAAGTTTCTGATTTGATACCCTAACTTATTACATTTATCCCCAATTGAAAGATTCTAAGTACATATCAACTTTGAACACGCCACTTAACTGGCTCTGTATGTATAATAGCCTAACATGTCACTCCTTTGGTTAGATGATTAAATAATATTAATTTTATTCTTGAGCCATATGTTCAATTCCTTTTTTAAGCACATTTGTATATTTTTATTTTATCTTGTTTAAAACTTCTTTTTTTAATTTTTAATTAATATTTTTAATTAATAAATATATTGTTTTCAAGTTCCTTTATTTTTAATTCATTCTTTAATTAATAACTCTTTTATTTATAAGATCAAATAATTATTGCAAAATATCATTATTTTTAGTAAATATAATTTATATATGTGTAATATTTATTTTTCAATCCATATCATAAGTGTAGCAAATTTTAGTATTATATATTTTGTAGGTGTATTTAAAATATTTTACATATAAACATAATTATATTTGAAATAATTAATTAAAATATTTCACACATAAAAATATTTGAAATATCGTACCCACAATGTACATGAAAAAACAATGATATTTGAAATATTTTACATATAAAAATAAGAATGACATTTGAAACAATTATTTGATTTTATAATATTAGACATCACCATACCCAGAATATAGGTGGATAAAATAAATATTTGACATATAAATATTATATATAAAAAAAGATTAGTTGATGTTTATAAAAAATAAAAAATATTTAACATAATAATAAATATCAATTTTATAAAAAATATATTTTTATTATATAATTTGCAATAATTATTTGATTTTATAAATAAAAGAGTTATTAATTAAAAAGATTAATTAAAAATAAAAAACTTGACAATAATATATTTATTAATTAAAAACATTAATTAAAAATTAAAAAAAACTTGAATCATCGTGAAATAAAAAATATGCTTAGAAAAAAATAAAATCACTATTATTTAACCATCTAACTGGAGGAATCAAACCCGAAATTCAAAAACAAAACCATTAACATTTAAACATATGACCAAATAAGCTAATATGTAAAAAGAAAAAATTAAAAAATACATACTATATGATACATTCTCGTTTTCTCTCTTCAAAATTGACCTAATTCGCTAAATTCTTTAAGCTTTGTTTTCCTTCTTCATTACTCCTTCAAAAGTGAGTACTACATTTTACCGAATCCTACAAAAGTTTAAAGAAGGGAAAAATCATTGGATTCCAATGTTGTGCAACCAAAATGTATAAATATCAACCCCTTTTTTAACAAATCCCCATTTTTAAGTATTTAGCCTAAAGAATTTCATGCCATATGGCAATATTTTCTTCAATTCCAGAATCCCCATTGCCAATTTTGTCTTCACTCTTCAAACATTATAAGTACAAAATTGTGGGTCCTTGGGAATCATAATAATCAAAGCAAAGGAAAAAGATTCAAGATTTTCATGAACTTTGCTTTCCTCTCTTTTTTTTATTTAACTTTTTAAACTGATTTTGCCTACAATATTATTTAATTGGATCACTTTTATAGATGTTGAAAATGAATGGAAAAGTATGTCATGTTGTGATGAGACCATTTCTGGTCTCTTTCTTTATGGATAGGTGGGCTATTAAAATTTTGTTTTAGGTGATGAAGAAGAAATTTGTGTCATTTTTGGGTAATCATAGTCAATTTACTTGATAATTTGATTGGAAAATTAAAAAAAAATCATTTAAAAAATTTTATAGCTTTAAGTAACTATCATAAATAAGCTGGTTTCCATTTCACTGTCTCAAAATCAATCATATGCATCACATTAATATTTTGATTCTATTCTTTATCTTGTTTTTTTAATAAATTTTTCGATCATTCATTGCAATTTAATAAATTTGTGTGTTTTATTTTTTTTTCTTATTATTTTGCGACCGTTCTATATTATGATTATCAACATTAATTTTAACAAGGTATTTTTTAGATCATTAGAGTTCAAAGATTGTTGAAAATTAGTTAAGCCCACACTCAAAGGGATAAATTAAAAAATTTATATTGAAAGGAAAGAATTAAATTATAATTTTTTTGAATAAAAATATAATTTTATCATTTTTTAAATAATTTGAAGTAACTAAAGGTAGCTAAGTCTCTTCTTGCCCTAATAGGAATCGCCTTTCCTCATTTGTAGTTAATTTGTGATATGTGAATCAAAATTTTTTTTATATTTACGGTCTATGTTTAGGATTCATGATTGACTCTCTAACAATTTCGTTTTCAAGGTTCAAACCTATGTTCATGTTTTAAGAATGTAACGTGTCTTACCATTACACTTAACATTTATTTGTCTAAACTAATATTTTTAATAATTAATATAAGTAATTTCAATTGTATGAAAATTTATTAGACTTAAAATGTCACGGTTTATGCCAATTATGCTTTAAGTATGTTTAAAGCCAAGGTGTTCATTTGTCAGATTTAAATTTAGTTCCTAAATAACCCATTGTTTGAAAATAATAAAAATATTTTTATTTAAATTTAATTATAAAATATATATAAATATTAATATAAAATTATTATATATATATTTTTTATTTTTTAACAATGACACAAGTTGGGTCGAGGTAACTAAACTCAAGTCTATTTTTTTAATAATTTTATTATAAGTTTTGATCGTATTTATTCTTTTTGACTCAATGCTTAAAACTACCTATAAACCCTTCTCAACCCATATATAGAAGGATAATGCACTTCAGCGCACTTAAACCCACGTCTTCCTGCATTGACAATAATATCCATACCAATCGAACTAAGACTCAATTATTTTATAAAATAATTGAATTAGTTTTAATTATAATTAATCCAACACTTATTATTTATATTTGTGATTCTACTCTTAAACTCTAATTTAATTTACATCTCATTGACAAACAATGTTTTGGACGCACTGGTTTGTTCAAGTAAGATGAGCAAAATAGTGTGTAAATGCCTTCTTTTAGTTTTTCTTGCTAGTGGAGGTGCCAAAAATATTATCCCAAATGAAGGAATAGGGTGATGGATTTGGAGAAACTTCACAATTCCAGCCTTGGATTTCCATTTTTCTCTTTGGCTTTTACCTTTTTATTGAAGTAAATAACAAGGAAGCAGATGCAAACAAATACATTGCAGGCTCATGATAGGGACTTCATATATTCTGTATATAAGGTTAATTTCACTAAACATCCTCAAGTTATTGCCTAAATTTTAAATTGGTCCTAAAACTTCAACATGTTCTGATTGAATCTTCAAAGTATCAAATATTATAACAAGCATATCCTTTTGTCAATTTAGATGTTAAATACTAGCTTTGGTTTGATGTGGAGTATATTCAAAACATACGTATCATGATCTGTGTATAGTAATTATATGAATAATCTAGATCTCACGTGCTAAAAAAAGACAATGCCAATAAAAATAAATTAGAAGCACTATTTCTTCTTCTTAACGCGTTAAGTCTAAACTGTCTACATATGTTCTAATTGAATCCTTAAAGTATTAGCATTATATCAAATATTTTCTTTTGTCAATTTAGATGTTAAAAATTAGTTTCAGTATGATATGGAGTATATTTGAAACATAAAAATCAAATTATAAACATGCGTGTATCTATCACATGGACACCTTGATAATGACATGTTAAAAAATAGACAATGGCAATAAAATTTAGAAACACTATTTCTTTTTTATTTAACATGCCCAGATCGAAGTTGTTTATGCAAGTATACACTTATTTACAATTTAATACACGTGTTTTAAATATTTTAAGCATCATACTGATGCTTTGAAACTCAATTTAAATGTTTTTAAAATTTGAGGACGAATCTAGAATTTTGGGTGTAGTTTAAGGATGTAAGATGGAATTAACCCTGTATAAATGCATATAAGCAGAAGAAACGACATTGTCAACGTAAGAAGAGGCTTCCATGTGAGCTTCCCCGTTCTCCTCCATCGATTACTCTTACATATTTCTTCCTCAATCTCTTCTTCTTTCGGTTCCCACTTATCAATCTTGAATCTCCTTTTCAACCTACCGGCAGCTGCCATTGCAGAAAAAAAAAAGCTCTCAATTTCTTCAGCTGAATATCCAATGGCTGCAACAGCAACAGCAACAGCAACGACAGCCCAAACCCACCGTCCAAACCCTTTACTCAAAGCTCCACCGCCAAGATCAAAGCTCGCTTGTTTCTCTTTCGCCGCATATTCCAAAACCCTTATCCACCATCTTCAAACCCTCGACATCCCCATCCTGCCTGGTTTAACCGACCACGAATTCACCTCCATCGAATCGGCTTTTCACTTCACTTTCCCACCCGACCTCCGTTCTATACTTCAAGAAGGTCTCCCCATCGACCCTTCGTTCCCAAATTGGCGATCATCATCACCTCAGCAACTCAACGTTCTCCTCAATCTTCCTTTATTGTCTTTATCAAAGAACATTACGTTGCATAACTTTTGGTCTCCGTCTTGGGGTACTAAACCTTCGAATCCCAATGAAGCTTTGGGTTTGGTTAAAAGATTGTTTATAACAGCGCCTGTTTTAATTCCTATATATCGGAATTGTTATATCCCTTCGAAGCCGAACATGGCGGGAAACCCTGTTTTTTACGTCGACGGTGAGGAGGTTAGGATATTGAGCTTTGATGTTAATAGGTTTTTTCAAGAGGTTGAGTTTTTGAGGAGAGGTGGGGTTTTCAAGCCTTTCATGAGGAAGAAAAGGAATGGCGTTGATAACAAAGTGCCGGCTTGGGCGGCAACAGCGGCTCGGAGGATTGAGTTTTGGACGGACGTGGCGGAGAAAGGGAGGAGGGTGGTGGTGCGTGGGGTGACGACGGGGTGGTGGTGGAGGAAGGAGGAGGAGGAGTTCAGGTTAGGCGGGTGTTTGGAGGAAGTGTTCTGGAGGTTGAGAGATGGAGGGTGGAGAGAAGAAGAGGTGAAGGACATGATGATGATGGACGGCTGTGATCAAACACAGATTAAACCAAAAAATGGGACCCGACCCTTGATCGACGGAGATGACGCCGCGTGGCATACGCGGCTTTTGTCGGTTGTGTTATTGCGTGCGGGTTGGAGTAGGGAAGATGTGGTGTACTCGCTTGATCTCGACTCTATCGACGGTGATGAAAGCCTGTATTTGGAACTTCAATCGCCCAATAGCTGTAGCATTGATGATGGATGATGATCCTCAGAAATGCAGAACCAAACGGTGGATTAAAGTGCAGACACTGTAACTATAATGGACCTCACCTCACAATACGTGTAATGCAATACTACTTTCATTATACAAACATTTTAATTATTTTTGTATATTATTTTTATGTGATACATATATAAAAATCTAGCATTTTTATTGTAAATAAATTTTTTTTGTCAAAAATTCATGGGCTAATATAAATTTAGATTAATATTATGGTCAATGGTTCCTTTTTAATTTATATGTTTAAATTTTTTCTTTATTCTTTTTATTTCACGCTATAATATCTATAAGAAAGTAATGAGAAGGAAATAGTTTTAAATCCCCTTGATTTTGTTATGATAGAGAGTTTCAATGTGATTAATAACATTATAAATAAGATTTTGTTTTAATTAAGTTCTAATTATTTGATCATGTTTCTTTAATTTTTATATCATAATTTAATTTTTTTAACTTTATCTCATCAAATAGTTAATTTTTATGTGAAATTTATGTATCTTTAATATATATTTTACGGTCAAAAAAATTAATTATGGCATGCTCGGGTGTAATTTTTTTAATAATAAATATATTTATAAAAATTTAACAAAATAAATAAATAAATAAGACTTTAGTTGAAATGGTAAACTTAAAATATTAAAAACCATGGTATTTTAGCTTTAAATCTCATAATATATATTTTTCTAAAGTTAAATATAAAATGATAGAAATATCTTTATAATAATGCTTGTTTTTACTAAATAATCTAGCCATGTTATCAAAGGCTGCTTGGAGTCTCTTTAACAAGCAGAATTCCCTGTGGTGCGATGTTTTTTGGAAGAAATATCTGCGTGCTGCATCCTTTATGGAGGTGGAACAAAAGTCGAATGCTTCTTCTACTTGGCGTGCGATTTTAAGGACGTAACCCGTTATCAAATCTGGCTGCAAATGGAGAGTAGGAGATGGTCAATAGGTTTGCGAGTGTTGCAAAATGCTTAGAAGTTTGCTACATACATCTTTGCTGCCATGAGTGTTGTTATGCCAAGGTTAGTTCGAGGACCACGCTGGATTAAATGGACAAAATCACCTTAAGGAAGTTATATACTCAACTCAGATGGGACTGTAAAATCTTGCTCATGCTTAGCTTCAGTCGAGGATCTTATCCGAGATAGCGAGACTCATTAGATTGGAGGATTTATAGTGAATATCGGGACAACAGACAGCCTACAAGCAGAGTTATGGGGTTTGAGCCGATTTTTGTCTTGCAAAATATTTGGGAATTCGTCAGGTCGTGGTGGAGTTAGATGTGCTACTAGTGGTAAAATTCCTTCCACAACATTTTGAGAATAATCATCTGCTAAGTACTTTGGTTAAAGATTGCCTTAACTCGATAAATGAAGGGTAACTGAAGTTAAACACATTTATAGTGAAGGAAATAGTTGCGTGGACCACTTGACAAATTTAGCTCAGAACATTTAGAGAGGTCTAGTTCATCTTGAGACGCTGTCGGCGAGCCTTGAACCCTTTCTATAGCTATGCTTGTGGAGAGGGGGTAATTCGAATTTAGTTTTCTTGTTTTCTTCTTTTTGTACAAAAAAAAAAGAAGAATAAGTTTCTGATAATTTTATGCTTGTTGATAGTTTTTTTTTCTAATAATCTCATTATAGCCCTCTCCAACCTATTGCACTTCTGGGCATTTAAATTCATAATTTCCTATATTGACAATAATACCTACATCAATCAAGATAAAATTCAATTGACAATAATAAAGTAATAGTTAACTCTTTAAATACAATAAAAACACCTATAAATACGATGTCAAATATATATTTTAATTATTATTACAGCTCACAAATAAAATCTAAGTGTGATTCATAGAAAGTTCTACTTGCCAACTAAGAACTTTGAGCTGAATGCTGACTGAAGCCAATAAATTCAACGCCGTTGGAAAACCCAATCCAGCCCCTTCGCTTTCATAATTCCGTGTATTTTACATGTTAATATATAGTTGTGAAATAAAGGTATAATTATGCTTCGGGTATGTATGCTTCACACTTTTGAAATTTAGTCCTTTTATTTCCTTGATTTAAAAATTAAAGTATTGATTAACTTTTGTGAAATTTTGTATATATTTTATCAATTAAAACTTTAATTCATTCTTTTTTTGGGGGGTTGTAACTTTAATTCATAAATCAAACTTTCTAATAGTAAATTGTTACACATTCAATTTTAATGGAAGTTCATTTCTGGTGTTATGAATTAGATTTTATACGAAGTCGAGAGACTGAATTTTTGCAATTAAAAGTAAAATAAAGACTAAATTTTAAAAGCTCAAAAAGTAAAATGACTAGGGGCACGATTAAACCTATCAACAAAATATATTTGAACAATTTAGAGTAAAAATCAAAATCTTCATATTTCCAAGTACCCATGGGTCGAGTCGGGTTCGAGCATTGAATGTTCAAGGCTGAATTAAACTCATATTTTAAGCAGGCCTAATTTTTTTTGTCTAAATTCACTTTTCGAGCCTAACATTTTTGTTCAAACTCTCTCAAATGTCGAGTAGGCCTTCGACCCTAAGTAAATAGGCAGACCCGTGTACAAGTCTATTCCAAAATGTCAACTAAGAGTTTGGTGTGAATGAAGCATATAAATTCAATGACGTTAAGAAAAACACAACCCAACCCCTTTCATTTTCAATGGCTTGTGAACTCCATTACAAAAAAACCATTGTCATCGAAGCGCAATAGACTTGGGCCCTTCCATGAAGGCTTCAAGGTCAATCCATAATTTGGTGTGTGAGTGTGACTATGCGAGTAAAGGCAAGGGTGGAATGGGCAGTGTTGGCTTGGTCTCGGTGACCTTTCTTCTATACCTGACCCAACCACTACGGCTTGACCCTAATGGTGCATTAAATACAACCCATGTCCATGGTGAAGTCAACAATATCATGGATTTTTTTTATTGAAATTAAAGTATCTATTGTTAGTAGCAATAATTAATCCTTTCGTTATTGGATATTTTCCAATGAAGTAAATAACATGTGATGAAATGTACTTTATTCCCATGGATAAGAATTGAACTCTTAATTTCATTGTTAACATGGACTAAATTTTAATTTTTGGGTGCTAATAAAGAGTTTAACGGTTGCTCTTTTATATTATTACACGATTACTAAGTGATTTTTTTTAATTCCAAAATATTAAATCAATGTATTTAATAGAAAAATTATAATAATGGTAACATTTGGATCTAATTTTTTAAATTCAAAAGGTAAAAGATCTAAATTTCTAAAAATAAAAATAGGATTAAAGTATATTTTAATTTTTAAATTTAAATTTCATAATTTAGCACAAATAAACAATCAATCAAACACGAAGCGTGAAAATTATACTAATTTAATTGAATGGAAATTTTAAACTCATTGATACGTACAAGTTATTATTTTTGTCACGTAACTCAACTACATGTTCAAGCTTGAATGTATTGTACATTTAATTATGTCATTATTAAATTTTTTTATTTTATAATTATTAATATATATTTTTAAAAAATCGCAATTGATTATTAGAAAAAAGATAAATAATTATATTTTTTATGATCTTTATTTGCATTTTTGCATATAGTGTTTTGTGTTTCTCATTATTAAGTGTATTGAAAATAAAATTATGATACATTTTAATTATTATCACTTGTTAACATTTAAAAGAAAAAGTTAATATTAAAAATATATGTATAAAAAGTTCTTCAATAATTGAATAATAAACAAAGCGGTAAGGTAATTATTAAAAAAAAAAAAACCATAACCTAAGGTCAATATTTAGAAAAATATCATTATATTAATATTTATTATTTTATTTAAAAATGACTTTTAAATAATTTATCTAATTAAGATGATGTCAATCGATTCGTAACATCAACTTAGTTAGGTAAATTAGATATAGTATATATATTTAAATATATTATATTGGATAAAAGTATCATGGAAGCCCCCGTATTTGGAGTCAGATTGCATTTTATTCATTTTACTTAAAAAATGAGTAAACTAGTCCCTATGCATTACCAGAGAGTAAACTAATCATTTTTATTAAAAATTTCATCCATTTTTATTGTTAAAAATTGGTATAGCTAATGAAATAACCAGACAGTTACATGTGGTGTGTCACATGTATTAGGCCCAACCTGACTTGGGCTAGGCTTGGACAAGAATTTTTACTCTTCGACCTGACATGAATTCAATTTAAATAATGAAATTTATTTTTAAAATTTAAATTTAATTATAAAATATATAAAATATCAAATAAAAATATGCTTTTAATATTTTATTAATTTTTGAACAATGAAATGGGCCTTTTGGGCATACTGATTCAACCCATGGACAATTCTAGTGTACAAAGACTAATTTTTAATTGTAAAAATTGATGAAATTTTTAATAGAATGACCAGTTTGTTCTTTGATCTAACGTCAATAGACTAATTTTTCAATTTATTGAGTAAAGAAACAAAACTGAATCCGATTCCTAATACAAAAACCTCTATAATATTTTTACCATTATATTAAAATTTTATATTTATCAAATATATCACCTTTGTTTTACAATATTGTCAGATTTTTTTTTTTAGAAAACAAAAAATAAAGGGGCAAAAGCCACGCACTTTGCACGTGCGAAACCCTTCTCGTTTGGTCTAATCTAATTGTTGACTAAAATATATAGCGTATAAGAAAACAAGGGTTTCAAGTCGCAGAGAAAAAAGAAATCGATAAAAATGGCGATGGCGAGCGTGCGATCTGGTCTCCTCCGAGCAGCCCTTCGCGGCGGCTCTCGTCCTACTGCTCCTCCCAAGCGTGGCTTCGCTTCCTCTTCTCATCACGATGATGCTTGTATGCAACCTTTCTTTTATTTTTTTAATATTTTATCTGATTTGGATCAATTTTATTTTATTAATATATTGATTTCCTATATTTTGAGTTGTTCCTTTTTTTTTTTTTTTGTACTTTAGGTTTTTATTATCTAGTTTAACCTTTTGATTTTAATTGAATCTATGTTAGAAATAGAGTAAGTAAAATAAAGTTTAGATTATTAAAAGAATAGTAGTTTTGGATCTTAGGGAAAAGAAAATCTTAAAACAGCTTGGAAAGTCAGATATATATTTTTCTGTTTTAACACGAATTTATATATATTTGCAGATGAAACGGCAAAATGGGAAAAGATAACGTATTTAGGTGTTGCTACCTGCACTGTTTTAGCGATTTATAATCTATCAAAAGGTCATCCCCACCATGAAGAGCCTCCTGTAAGCTTACTTTTACTATGTTTAATTTTAATTATATATTTTAAAAAAAATATTTTTGTTATTAATTTTTATCATTCGATGCTGTCATGATGTTTGAATGTTTGCAGGCATACCCATATTTGCACATTCGCAACAAGGAGTTCCCATGGGGTATGTTATTCTTATTGTTACCGGTTTCGAGTTATTTAAGTTTGAGTTGATTTTTTTCTTTTTGGTATTTAGATTTTGCTGTTTAGGCTCTATTGGGTCTTTCCATGACAATTATAACTGATAACATTGCTGGATTTTCTTTTCATTTTGCACCATTTGCTTAAAGGTCGAGGAATGTATGGAATTCTAGACAATTTTAGATATTCTAGGGCAGAACTAGAACCAAATTTACTTTTATTGGCTTTGGTTATTAGCTAATAAATCCTATTCATTTTGTTCAAAACAATTTCTTTTTCAGGCATCCAAAACACTAGCTTAGGTAATTTATATGGACACTTAAAAGTTGCCAACTCAGTGATGTTTTGCACATCAATTAATATGGAAACATCCAACATGCTATCGGCAACCAATTATGGTCTGTCTTCTACCCATGGAAAAAAATAGCCATCTTTTTCCTCTCTCTCTCACCTAATCTTTGCAGTCATATGTTGAATGTTGTTACATGTTGGATATTTACTCTATGTTACTTAGACTCTTCATTTTTCCTGAAGTACCTGTGTCCGACACACGGATATGGGGATTTGACCTTCAATGATCATCCAAATATATGGAAAAACTTAGAAAAGACTGATACCTGCGTCGGATACATACCTATATCTGACATTCACACGCAAGTCCAAGTAACATAGTATTTACTTCCTATGTTATGTTAGATTACCAACTATAACACTAGTTTTTGTCCTAAACCAAATTCTAGGTGAAAAATTTCCTTTCAGCCTATCTTACAATCATTGCTTATGTTTCCACATGCCTAATTCCTAGATAAATTGCTAAGATCTGGTCTGAACTCATTTTCATTTGATCATTTTTACAGTTACATTATTGGGTTTAGCTTTGTCTCTAATTGTATCTTATTTTATCTAACCCAGGAATCCTATAAACAACATGTTTTGGTTGTGTCTCGTTTTGTGATTTTAATGAAAAACTAATCTAAGAATGCCTTTCTTTTTATTTTTGTTTTTCTAGATAACTGTTATACTGGTGGGAGAGTTTGACAATCATATTGCATATGAACTATAAAAAAAACCACCATTTTCTTATTTGTAAAGTTTTATACCAAGGCCACTGCTATTTACTCGCTGTTGTTGGCTCGGCCACCCTTGACCTAGCAAGCATTTTTTGTTGTGATTGATGATGAGCCTATTTAAAAGAAATAGGTTCATGAGTGATCTAGGAATCTAGGTATAAAATTTAATATTATCATTTGGAGTTTCTAATTGTTCTTTCCAATATTGGAAGTGGATGTATGCTTAATCAAGGATGGTCATATATTAAGTTTATTGTTACTCGTTTATCTAATCAGTCGATTCAATCTTGTCGTTGTTTTATTTATCATGGTATTCAGGTCCGGATGGTCTGTTTGAGAAAAAGGAGCATCACTAGGGATGGCGGGACGGATGCATATCTTTCCGAGTTCGGCGCATTTTTATCATTTCTCTGAGAAATCAATCAGATAATTCTGTGGATCTTTTGTAATTTTAGCACTCGATTTCCTGTTTCTGGACTTTGAATTGCAAGTTCATCAGGTTTTCTATATGGTTGTGCCTGCCTACCATACTCTTTTTCGAAATAATAAGATTACTGAATGGTTTGTTGTGGATATGGTTATTGAATGCTTACATGAACTACTCAAAGAAGGATATATTCTTTTTCAGCCAAAATATTAGTATGGGCATGTGTAGTTTTTGTTGTAGTATTGATGCCTACCGATATCAGTTTTCAGTGGGTATTTTTAAAAATCATTTACATATATTTTTTGCTTTTAAATTTTTAACGAAATATATATTGTATAATATATCTATATGAAAACGCGAAATTATTAATCCTATTTTCTAACTTAATTTAAATTTAAATGTAATTATGAAAATATAAAACTAATCAACATAAAAATATTTAAAGTTGGTTTAAAGTATTAAATTTAATTTAGAATATCGAAATGATTTTGTTGGTACCAAAAAACTGGTAATGTTCAATATGGATCAATACTATGTCCACCAAATCCATGAAGTTTGTGTCTTGCTTATGTTGACACGTGACACGTCATTTTGTATTTAGTTTGATTTTAATGTTTAATTTAATATTTGAGTTTAGTTTTATTATTTAATTTGATACTCAAATTAAATCGTAACATGTGAATTGGTTTTATGAAAATGAGATAAAAATAGTTTTTTTTTTTCGAATTACAATAACAAGGCAAAGTCCAAATAACGAACGTAATTTGTGTACTCGAACCTAGGTTACACTTGGGGTGGAAAACACTCTTAACTATCATGTCATCACATGGATTCGATAGAAAGAAATTTAAATGTTCAAAAACTTACTTAAAAAAGGAAACTAAAAGACTTGAGATTTTACTTTTAAGAGACATTAATCTCCTTTTATTCTGATCAACTAATGTTGGTGTTAAAAATTGACCACAGATAAATGTAGACCTGCTCATGGATCGGGCTACTCGGCCCGGCCCAGGCCCGCCCAAAATGTGGGAGGGTTTGGGCAAAAATATAGGCCCCAAAAATGGGCTTGGACAAAAAAATAAGGCCTGTTTAAAAAATGGGCCGGGCCTCAGGTAAGGTATTTTTGGCTCGGGCCCGGCCCGACCCAAATTCACTAAAGGATAAAAAAAATCTGCTATTTTTTTTGTTTTTGAATGTTATTTTCTTTTTATTTTCTCCCTATTTTGCTACCATATTACTATTATGTTACTACTATTTTATTGTTATTGTTTGGATATTGTATAAAACTTATTTTATTATTAATTTTGTTATTATTTTAAAGGCATTTGTTAATTTTGTTATTATTTTAGAGGTATTTGCTTGTTAAGTTGCATCTGTCTTAGTGTTATTTAAGTCTACATATTTTTTAAAATTTATTTTCAATTTGTTGGGAAATATTTATTTTGATTTTTTAGTATTTTTGATGTATTATATATATTTAAAAATTATATAAAATAATATAAAAATTAATATGGGCGGGCCGGGCCGGGCCCGAGTTTTAGCATTTTTATATGGGTCGAGCTTGGGTAAAATTTTAAGTCCATTTTTTGGGCCCGGCTCGGCTTGGGCCCCATGAATGTGCCTAAATTTTTAGTCGAGTCGGGCCCGAACCCGGCCCATGAGCACCTCTAGATAAATGTTTGGGTTAATATATCATTCAGTATTTATGTTTGGCTTCAATGTTTAATTCGGTTCTCGAGTTTTTTTTTGTCCTAATTTGGCATTTGTGTTTGGCTTCAATGTTCAATTTGGTACTCGAATTGAACAACATCATGTGGTCCAATAAATGTTTGACATATGCGCTCTAGGAAAAAATAAGCATAAGTACTTAATTGAGAGAAAAAGAAAAACTTAAGTATAAAGTTAAAAGTATGATGGATGCTTTTGTACTAGGAGTCAGATTGCATTTTGACTCATATACTCGAAAAATGGACAAATCAATCCTTATACGTTAGATTAAATAGTAAATTGGTTTTCTGTTAAAAAAATTATCCCCTTTTACCGTTAAGTGCTAACATACTTGATAGAGCAACCAAACAATGACACTTAGCGTGCCACGTGTACCTCATGTTGTCATCGAGGTATAAATTCAAGCAAATTGGATGAAATTTTTAATAGAAGAAATGAATGGTTGATAAACTGTGAAATGAGTGAAACTTTTTTTTTTGTGGAGGGACTAATTCAAGCAAGTAGACAATAATCAATTATATCTTAATAGTAGAAATGGATGGAATTTTTATCAAAAAGACCAATTTGCTTCTTGATCTAATGTATAAAGATGAATTTTTCATCTTTTTTAGTAGAGGAGGAAAAATGATATCCGACTTTTAGTATAAGGGTCTCCATTATACTTTTGCCCAAGTATAAAATTGAACATTGAAGTTAAATTTAGGTACTTATATAGGACAAAGAAAAACTCAAGTATCAATTTGAAATGACCCAGGTACTAAATTGAACATTAAAGTTAAACTCTAATATCAAACTGGGACATAAAAGCTCAAGTACAAAATTAAACATTCAAGCTAAATATAGGTACCAAATAGTATATTAACCTTAAAAATATTTCTCTCTTTTCGAAAGATGCTCTTGATGAGATGATATCGCATCCTTTTACCTACCAAATGAAAGAAATATGGGTAATATAAATTTTGACCCTTGAATTTGGTAACAATATTTATTTTGGTACCTATAATTTTTTATTCACTTTGGGACTTGAACTCTACAACTAAGCACAATATCATCACTTGAAAATTTAAAAATTAATGTAAATTTTCAAGTGGTGATGTAATACAATCTCAAAGTGTCACATTCAGTATTTTAATAGTTGGTCCGGTGGTTGAACAGGCTAGACCATTGATTCCCGATTCAACCAATTCGACTGCCAAACAAATAATAATTAAAAAATCATAAAAAAATATTAATCTAGTTCAACTTATTCAACTATTGATTTTTGTTTCGGTTTTCAATTTTTACTAGTTTCAAGCCGTTTTTGAGTCGATTGATTTAACCCTTTGTTCGGACCGTTATATTGATCAATTCCAAGCCTGATCTAATCATGTTTCAGTAACACTAGTCACATCATCAAATTTTGATAGAATTTAAGTTCAAAAATCAAAATGGATCTAGTTGCCAAGTTCAAGTACTAAAGTGGACCTAATTGCTAAATTCAGGGGCCAAAAATTATATTATCCAAGAAATTTTCTTTTTCTACCATATTAGTGCACCATGTTGTATTTTTTAAAATGAAAATGATTGATCATGATTAGGTCCTTTGGAAGAAAAGAAAATTCCATATGAAAACATTGCAGCTATAATTGATTGTACCAATTATTACTTTATCTAATTCGTTTCATAAAAACAGATCCCCACAGGCCTTTCTTAATTATAATATGCATGTTGAAGCAAAACAAAAGCAACTAATTATGAATTACCTAACAAAATAGGATAGTTACCATAGAAGAATCTTCAAGAAATAAATAGCCAGTACCATGGAAGGAGTTGGGATGTCCATGAATAAGGTATTGAGGCACCATCAGGCTTCACCAACCCCATTGGTCCTTGCAATTTAAGCAATAAATTCATGGAATTTTGAAAGAAAAAAAGGCCTAATAGCATCACTCGTCCTCAAATTTTAAAAGGTTTTAATTGGATCCTTTTAAAGGTATTTGTATTATATCAATTAGGTCATTTTGTTTAGCTTGAACATTTAATACTACTTAAACTATATGTGTAGAGTGTAACTATTGCATAAATAACGTCCTAAATTTTATTGAAATTGTCATTTTTCGAATTTGAAAAAAATTCAAAATTTCTAACCATTTTTCAAATTTTCAAATATGTAAAAATCCGAATTCGAATCCAGTAAAATTCTTTTTAGATATATAAAATCAAAATTATAAGTATTTTGTACCACTAGATTTGGGTGTTTGAATTTAAATTTACATCCGTTATCCAAACAAGTAATCGGATTTGGATAATGGAATAACCGAGACATCTATCCACATCCAGTTCAAATTCCTAGTAGATACTAATTATAAAATCTAAATATTATTCGAATCCGGAAAAAAAAAAAGATAAATGTGGATATTCGAATCCGAATCCACAATTCAAAATGCCATCTCTAAGCATCACTCCAAATTCGAAGTGCATTGATAGCTAAACTAGTAGAAAGACCTGATTAATACAATATTAATAATTTGAGGACTAGTTGAGAATATTTGATGTAATTATCCCAAATGTCAAGCAGCTCTATTTTTGTAGGATGATTTAAGCACCAAGAGACACATTTGAAGAGAAACCTAAAAGGATTTTCTTTCCTATTTATTATATAAAGATATGAAAACTGGGGAACTTCAATTATTATAACTAGAAATCTACAAGTACAAAATAATATAAAATTTTTCAGCACTAATATGACAACAAAGGCACAAGTAACCAGGAACATACAGTTTCCTGATCCCATATCAGGAAAGAAGAAAAACAAAAATTTAGTGACAGTAATTAGTTCATATACTGAAATCACAAACCATTATCAATTTCATTCTGCAGCTGCATTCTCACTTTTATTCCCCTCACTTGTGGTACCTGGCAAAGTTCCCAAACCGGTTTCACCTTCTTTTACTTCTTGATTCGTTGAAGTGTCGGGATTATTCTGGGTGTTTCCATCTGTATTTGTATCGTAATTGCTGCTCCCGTTGCTGTCGTTGAAGCTGTGAGTAGCATTGTTCTCGTTCTCGTTCTGATCTGCGTTTTCGTTATTGGAGGACTGAACGGCATTGTTCTCATTTGGACTTGAGTTTTCGTTGCTGTTGGTATTGGTCTGAATGGCATCGTTGCTCTCGTTGGTGGTGGTGTCAGTGTAGCTCTGAGAAGCATTGTTTTCGTTCTGACTTGCATTTTCATTGTTGTTGGTGGTGTCGGTGAAGCTTTGAGATGCATTGTTCTCATCCTGACTTGCATTTTCATTGTTGTTGGTGGTGTCGGTGAAGCTCTGAGATGCATTGTTCTCATCCTGACTTGCATTTACATTGTTGTTACTGCTCTGAGCAGCATTGTTCTCGTTTTGACTTGCATTTTCGTTGTTGTTGTTGCTGTTGTCAGTGTTGCTCTGAGTCACATTGTTCTCATTCTGACCTGCATTTTCATTGTTGTTGTTGTTTTCCTCAGTGTTGCTCTGAGTCGCATTGTTCTCGTTCTGACCCGCATTCTCATTGTTGTCGTTGTTACTCGGAGCGGCATTGTTCTCGTTCTGACCCGTATTCTCATTGTTCTCAGTGTTACTTGGAGCGGCATTGTTCTCGTTCTGACCCGCATTCTCCTTGTTCTCGGTGTTGCTCTGAGTTGCATTGCTCTCGTTCTGACCCGCATTTTCATTGTTCTCGGTGTTGCTCTGAGCAGCACTGTTCTCATTCTGACCCACATTTTCATTGTTGTCGGTGTTACTCTGAGTGGCATTCTTCTCGTCCTGACCCGCATTTTCATTGTTGTTGTTTACATTGTTGTTGGTGTTGCTCTGTGCAGCATTTTCGTTTGAACTTGAATCGTTGTTTTCCTTTTGAGTAACATCTTCATTTGCATTTTCATTGTTGTTGGTGTTGCTCTGATTGTCTGTGCTGCCACCATTCCCATTCGCATTCCCGTCATTGTTTGATTTGCTACTATCATTCTCATTCTGACCTGCACCAGCATTATCATTAGTGTCCAACGATGTTCCACTGTTCTGGTCAGCATTTGAATTTTCATTTGTGTGTGTCCCCTCTCCAGAATTATTGTTTGATTCTTCACTCTGAACAGCATTTGAATTGCTGTCTGATCCGGCATTCGATTTTTCAGTCTGTCCATTTGATTCACCGGTATCCGAATTACTTGTAGAACCTCCATTAGCTCCATCCCCATTCTCAGTTGAAGTAGGCATTGTATTTGAATCCGAGTGCTCGTCATTGCCACCTAAATCTGATTTCTCAGATAGCTGAACCATACCATTTACATTCTGGGTTGAACTGTGTGTTGTATCTGTCAGATTCTCATTCAATTCCGTAGCTGTATCGGGATGTGCATCTTCTTTCGACTCGGCTTCGTTACTCCCATTACTGCTTTCTTGATTGTTTTCAGCTGTTCCATTTTCTTGCACATTCGACTCTTCATGACCGACATTGGCCGCTTCACTGCTGTTTGTTTCGTCCTCCCGGTCATTCTTATCTTTGTTTTCCAACTGCTCAGCCTCGTTGGAATTTTCTGAACCACTCGTCTCATTTTGGGTATCATGGACTACTTCACTTGAAGCATCATCCCCCTTGTAATGTTCTTCTCTTGCTTCTTCATTATTCCCATCAATTCCATCACGAACCCGATCATCCGAGCTACCTGCATTCTCTATCTCACCTTCACTCTTCTCCATCTCATTGCTCTCTTCCCCTATCTCTTTATTTTCCTTTTCTCGACTATCCTCGATGTTCTCTTTCTCTTCATTATCACCTTCACGAGTGTCCTCATTTCCTTTGTTTTCATTTTCCATAGTCTCTTCGTTATCGTCGTTCCTATGTTCTTCACGCTCGGTTCCCTCTTCGGGTTTCTCATTATCATGCTCATGCATCCCACCGACTTCCCCATTTCCTTCATCTTCGGTTACCTCAGGCTTATTATCTTCTTCTCCATTCTTACCTTCTTCCTCTTCTTCCTCCTTATGCCGGGCATCTGTAACAGTCATCCCTTCCGATCGAGGGAAGTCCTTTCGCCCCAACTTGACAACATCGCTCCCAGATTTCTCATAAATCGCTTTCTTCTCCCCAGAGTGCTTAACTTGGTAAAGCAGCCAAATGCAAATACCAACAAGAACACATATTTGTAGAGCATGCTTCACCTTCAATCCTTTCGATCTTTGGTTCCTACCAGGTGAAAGCCGGAACATGTCGGACTTCCTTTCGATTTAACCTATCGGCAAAACATCGGAAAAACATCGAAATTCTTCAAAATCCGACATATTCATATAATTCAACTTAATAATACCACAACATTTCATCAACTAGAAGTTTGCAATAAAGCCGAAAATGAATCATATGAAAGAAATTAATGCGAAAAATCAAATCGACAGTGTTTATGCAATGAAAAATCCAGATCAACCCATGAACTAAATATTCAAGTGGTAGTTTATTATGATCAAAACTTACAATCATTGATATTCAATTCAACTTTTCACTTCCCAGCATACTAATAATAACAACAATTACACTAATCCAATCCAAAGAGAAAATTCCAAAAAAAAAAAAGAGAAGAAGTAAATATTAGACCTTAAACTAACAAAAATACAAAGATCACTATTAATAAAGCACAAAAACAGAAAAGAAAAAAAAACAGCAACTTCTTTTTTTTGCAGTAATGGTAGTGGAAAAGGAATAAAATGCAGGATCGAAAAGTGGATTATAATCTGAAGCAGATCAACAGCTTGCATTTTTAAAGCAAACCCATTTTTAATACTTGAAAATTAAATTCAGAAAGCATTGATTGACTTACCCTGAATCCAAATGATCCCCCAAAAGGAAACTAAAACTAACAAATGATCCCCCAAAAGGAAACTAAAACTAACGAAGGAGAGACTTTA
Organism: Gossypium stocksii; assembly: GCA_020496765.1. NCBI lineage: Eukaryota > Viridiplantae > Streptophyta > Magnoliopsida > Malvales > Malvaceae > Gossypium > Gossypium stocksii. The sequence goes on along the minus strand of CM035622.1, from coordinate 4,743,373 downwards.
ACTTTTCTTAGGAAATCCCGAGAATGGTTAAGTTTCCAGGAAAATTTTAAAGAAGAAAGAAAAAAACTTGACTTCGAGATTAGGAAACTTTGTGTGTCGGTGGCTGAATGAACTTGGATCTGGAAATGTGGAAACAGCCCCTTTTTTTCAACACCACATATATGTTCATATGAATTGCTTCTTAAAAAGTGTCTACATTTTATTAAATGTCTGTATAATTTGTTTACATTTAAAGTTATTTTTTATATTAAAAATTATTAATTTAGTTGAATATATAAGTTAAAGATTAAAACTTTACTTTAGATCGATCGAGAATCCATCATGGGTAATTGTGCAAAAATTCTTTAGCTAAAAATGATTAATTAATCAAAAGTCCTTAAAGGATTGACTAGATTTTAAATTAGTCATTCTCTTAACTTAATTGTCATTTTAGATGTTAAATACTAGTTCAAATTTGATGTGAATAATATTTAAAACACGTGGACCCAATGGTAAATACATATCAAAGCAAGGACGAAGCCTGAAATTTTTTTAGGGGCAGAGATTAAGTTATATATTTTTATAAGAGATAAAATGTAAATTTATCCTAATATTGGCTTATATCTTTATGGTTTTCAAAAGAATTAAATCAAAATGTTAACATTTTGGGAGGAGGTAAAATAAACTTAAAATTTTATAAATTTTAAGGGGCTAAATCAATAAATTTTCATTTTAGAAGGGCTAGGGCCTTTGCATGCCTCCCTCTCTTCACCCCTATATCAAAGTATATATTATATGAATCAAATCTTTTTATCTCAGCCCCCCTAAAAAAAAAGACTTTTGCCAACTTAGTCGTTAATTTAAACATTAAATGTTAGTTTAGATTTAATATGAAGAATATTTAAGATACATGGATCCAATTGTAAATAAATCTCAAAATATTAATATTTTTTATACAATGCTTAAAACTACTCATAATCCCTTTCAACCCTCAAATAAGAGGATAAATGCACTTTAGCATACTCGAACCCATATCCTCCTACACTAACAATAATATCGATGTCAACTGAACTAAGACTCGATCAACTTAAAGTACTCATATTATATCAACCAAATCCTTTAGTCAATTTAGACGATAAATATCAATTGAGATCTAATGAGATAAATATTTACAATACATGAATTCAACTGTAAGGATGTCTCTTTATAAATTGATGTATTATTTTAAATATAACATTTAAGCTAATTTCTAAGTTGACATAGACATAACTGATATGCTATTGTAGTTTAAGGATTCAATTAGAATATTTTAAAATTTGAGGACTAATTTAGAATTTATACTATAGTTAGAAAACAAAAAATATATTAGACAAATTAAACTCATAATCTCCCTGCCAATCTCACTCTTTCTGTTTTTACTCACTCTCTTAAAAGCGCGTGAAAAGCACACAGATATTAAACTGTTTCGTTCTGTCTGAGTTGGCCGCATCAATCGCTGTCAATTTGGAAGAGAACTCAACATCGGGAGGTGGTAAGTATTATAAACTCATTATTTGAAACATCAGACAAAAATTATTCACTTCTTTCCCCCCAAATTAGGCCACATGTCAAATGTCAACACCCATATGTTAAAGTCGGTGATCGGTAATTTAATGATTTTTTTAATATTATTATCATATTAGCATATATCAAAATGAAATCTTCTAATTAAAGTTTTCAAAATCAGATTAATAGTTAAATCGATCAAACAATTGATTTATCAGCTCGATTGATCTATCCGATTCCATTAAATAAATAAAAAATCACTTTAACGGTCTAATTCTTAAGTTAATCAGTCTAATGATTTTTTCTGTATCGATATCCTTATCAATTTTAGTCTAATTTGTCCAATAGACTGATCCGGTTTAATTCAAATTTTTATGATCTTTTACAATTTTTATAAGTTTATATAATTTTTAATACTTTTTATTTTTATGATATTTATAGGATTTTAATACATTTTTATAAAATTTTAAATATTTTTAAAAAATATTTTATTATTTTATTATAATTTATTAGATTTTTTATTTTTATATTTTTTATAATTTTCAGAAGTTTATATCAATGTTCAATTTTAAAATATTTTAATATTATTAATTTTATTTTTATAATTTTTATTCTAATTTTTTAATATTTTTATGAGAAAATATTAGATTAAACTAGAAGCTACCACGTGTCACCATCTGATTGGTCTATCAATTTATTTTAACCATCAACGTGGTCAATGACAAAATATATAATTAATTATTTTAATTGATGGTAGAGGCTCAATTGAGTGCAAATTTAACATAGGAGCTTAATTGTTTTTTTTTTCTTTTACATATTAAGGGCTTTTCTAACTTATAAACCTATTATTTAAAAGTGAGCAAATAAAAAGAGAATAAAAAAATAATGTAAATTGTAACCAATGAGGTCTTAACGTAGTTAGCAAACATTGAGGTCCCAAACTTTGAAGGTCCAAGTTCAAGTCGTACAACTTATAAGTGCGACATGTGGGTCTCATTTCTATCATGTGTCGATTTTATCTTATTCTTTTCGAAAGGTTTGACTCCACTCTATTATTTTTTATTCATTAATATCCATGCATATTTAAACATTGTTCACATGCTAATTTTCATTTTTAATAGATGAGTCTTACATGAGTCTTACACATTTGAATGACGATGATCATTGTATTGAATATTAATAGATGAAAAAGTAATGGAGTGGATCCTAACTCCTTTTCGAGTTAGTTTCGCTTTATTCAATTTTTTATCACTTATGCTTGTAGTGTAATTGGTATGAATATTATCTATTGGTTAAAATATGTAGTCCCTCCACTCTGATAAAATTTAAGTTTTAGTTCATATATTTTTTATTTAAAAATTTCAATACAATCATTAAATTTATAAATATTTTCCATAAAAAAATTGTTAATTTGCTATATTAATTAAGTTGCCTTTATGTAACATGGCATATGATTGACGAAAAATAAACATATTAATAGAATTCAACGACAAAAATGATTGAACTATAAATTTTTAATTGAAAAAGTAAGATGATTAAATTTTTAACAGGATTAAGTTTCAAATTCTATAGAAATATGAGGACTAACTACACATTTTTTTTAAATAATTATTCAAACAAACTCAATAACTAATTATCTATATTCTGAAACCCGTTAAGAAATTTATTATAAATATTATTAACTAATAAACAACACGTGAAATAACACGTCACACAATAAATAGACCTGATGCAACTCACAGCAAAAAGCGAAAAATGTGGCTTTATAGAACATGCAATAAGAATAAATTTTTTTTAATAAAATATCAATCGGTTGATTTGGTCAATCTCTTAAGGACTAATATCCAATCTCTTTTTATTAAAAACATTACTGTATTTAGACATAAATATTCACATGTTGCGGTGATTGAATATGTATCTCTAGGTGTTGAATAAAACAAGTTAGCGAAAAAATATAAATATAAATATAAATAAATATTTATATTTAAAATATTAGATACGAGAAATAAATTAAATAAATAAAATTATTAAAAATTAGAAATTGAATAAAGAATCGAGTTTTATAAAATGTTGAGACTTGTTTTATATAGTTTCCTAAAGATAGATTTGGCTGCTCCTATGATACTTGGAGAAACGTTGGTCGACTATCTCCCAGGATATAACAACACGATGATCAAAGCAGTAGTGCCTCTGCGGTGATCAACGAACAAACATTGCCTTCTTCTATCACGAAACATTGGAAAATATGGAGAGGAAAAGAGAAGAATTTTGGAGAGCAAAATAAACTCAGTGTGGGAGAGTATGTGTCCAAAAAATTCTAAAGAATTCTTAGGTTTTTATAGGCATTCAATATAGAGGAATTTTGGAAATATTCATAAATAAATATCAAAATCTGTATTAAAGGAGCAATTAAATCAATTTGATTGGAATAAAATAAAATCAAGATATATGTCATTTTAAATCATATTTTGTATATATTTACTGAGAAAAATAAATTTTGTGTTGGGCTAAAATATTTGAAACCCAATTTTAACCTGATCAGTTCGAACATTTTGCATCGCCCACATTGTGCAGATGTGCTCTAACCTCGATGTGTTTAGATCTGCACCCCCTTACGCAGAAGGTAAAATTTCAAGTTTAATCATTCAATTACCTTTCAAGTGGATTCTCATATATATACATATCTCATATTTGGTATTTAACCAATGTGGAATTTAAGCTTTCCTTTTTCTCAACAAATATTCACAAGTAGCTTACTTCATCACTCAACCATTTTGAGCATATGATATACTATTCTAAATGCTTCATGGAGTACAATATAAAACTATAGTTTTATGATTCAACTTTGTAACGCCTCAAATTATGTTTCTATTCTTTTGATTAAATATGACACAAATATCTATCTATTTCAGTGGTTAAGTGCTCTAGGTGTGTGTGTGAGGTTTTAAGTTCAAGCCATGCCTTTGGCAAAATTTGGAATTTTTCTGATTAAAGCCACACCTTTGTTCAGTAGGATTAAGTTTAATTGATGGTAAGACCATATTAGAATAGGCTTGCTAGTCCAGTGGTTAAGTTGAGTGTTGGTATGCTGGAGGTCTTATGTTTGATTCTCTGCGATGACAAGGGGTAGCATTTTTGCTTTCTTTCCCCAAATTCTGATGTCTCTATCTCTCTTTTTTGTTTTCCCTTGCCTTTTCCATTTTTCCTCCTACTCTTTATCGTTTCTTCTTCTCCTCATTGCTGCCATATTTTATTTTTTATTTTTCTTCTCTTCAGTCCGTCTCTCTCTTGTGCAGCTTTGGTTTATGTTTCGATTCGGTAAGTCGGGTAAAGTGGTTTTATTTTCGCTTGTTAGCTTTCTATTGATGTGCGTCATTATTACTGATTAGGGGAAGATTCAATGACTCGTAGTCATTGGTTAGAGACTTAGTTTTGTGGAATTACGGTTACTCGATCGAAGGTAAGGTTTTTGAGGGTATTAGGTTGAACATCTCGTTATAGTTTCATTAAGTTCCATTAGTAACACTAAATTTGGGTTTTGGAATGTTGAGTTTTAGGTTCTGGAATGCTCATGGTTACTTTAGCATTGAATCGATACCAGGTGTGTACCTGAGTATGTAGAAAACGAGGTTTTAACAAAAGCTGAAAACCTTTTTGTCGACCCTAGACAGGTATGTAGTGGCCGGGTATGGCCGTGTGCGACACATGGGCTAGACCAAATTGGGCCGTATGGGCCATATGGGCATGTAAGTCCACTCGGGTAGTCCACACGGGCGTGTAGGTTTTTGGGTCAGACTGTGTGATCTACATGGGCCAAGGCCAATCTGGGCGTGTGGGCCATATGGGTGTGTGGGCCCATACGAGCAAACCATATGGACGTGTAGGCCCATTTAACTGAAATGTTTTCTAGGGTTGCACAAGTTGTCCCAAACGATTGTGAGCCTACTGTAGGATCGGTAAGAGGTAATTAGACCCTAATTTGTATGATCTGTATGACTGTTACTGTATTTCTGAGCATGTTATTACCATGCATATCTGACTGATCTGATTCATATAATTGTATCTGATATTTATGTATGCCATACATAAGCATGTGAGCATGATATTCTAATTATCTGCAATTGCGTATACTGTTTCTAATTTTGGGGTTGGGATGATGATTATTGGAGGAAATGTTATGAAATGTGTTTATGCCAATTATTTGTATTTGTATCTGGGATGGACTAAGACCCAAATCCAATTCTATATCTGTAATGGGCTTAAGCCCGAATCTGTGACTGTCTGATTATGATATTTTGATTATGTGCACGTTATTTTTGTGGGGATTACACACTGAGTTTACGAAACTCACCCATTATATTCAATCTGTGTAGGTAATCCACAGACTTAGATGGTTTGGTTAAGCGGAGGACCTGACCACCTTTTAACATTTGCGTGACTTTTATTTTAAGGTTTAATTTAACTTACTGGGTTATTTTTTGTAATTTAGACTTATGGACTGTTTTTGCTTTAATTTTGTATTTAACTGCTTTTATGGATTATAACTACAAAACTCAACAAAAACTCAATTTTTACGAAAAGTAAAAGTTTTCCCAAAAACTAAATGATTTTTAAAAATAACTCTTTTATACGCTTCCGCTACAAAAAAATATTTTTACCTCTAGTTGATTAAAAATGATAAGAGTTTGGAAATTGATAATAACGATAAGGGCTAATGAACAAAATTGGTTTAACTTGACGACACTACTTTAAAACCTCATGATGTGACACTGCTAGATTCGGCCATAACGTCCAGGCAGAGTTTGGGTTGTATATTTAGTGGTATCAGAGCTAGGTTGTAAAAATTGACTGTGGATTTTGGGTTCCAAAATTTGGATTTTAAAGAATTGGTTTTCAAATGGTTTTGAATAATTTGATTAAGTATATGGTACACAGAGCCTCCGACGTTAATCCTTTAAGTTTTCTGTATTCTAATAAACTGTTTGACACCTTAGATAGTTTCTTTTGAAACATTACAGCTACCCTACTTTCGAAAACACTTTAGTTAGTGTAAATTGAAACTCTAGTGAAACTGAAATTTTAGGGAAACTGAAAAAAGACTGAATTTGTGAAAATAAACTCTAAACTTTTGATACAACTTTGCATAAAACATCAGTTAATAATACTGAAACTATAGCTGATACAAAAAATTCTTAATGTAGATAAAATTTTGAAATTATGATGAGCACACAGATATCCGTGGAAGTGGTACTCGAGGCCAAAGTAGAGGCTGTAGAAGGGCTCGAGCTAAGTCCTCATCTCTGGGCAGCATGCCAAATCTAGACACTAGTGAGACACTAGTATCGCTAGCTACTGAAACTGGGTCTCAAGATTGCATGGCTGGAGATGGCACATTATTCCAGGCCATGTTAAGGATTTTAGAGAGGGTCGTTGGGCCCAACACTGGATCTGGGGGCCGAGGGTCGGTTACAGAACAATTACGGTATAATAGAGTTGAGTTATTTAAGGGTGTCACTGAAGTCGCCCCTAATGTGGCCAAGTACTGGATAGAGGTCACCGAGCGGATTATGGATGATTTAGATTGCACCTCTGAGTAGAAACTGAAGTGTGTAGTCTCCTTGCTTTGCGATGAAGCATATCAGTGGTGACTGATTATTAAGGAGGGCACTCAGCCCAACTGTCTGACCTAGAAGTTCTTTAAGACTGCGTTCCAAGGAAAATATGTAGGAGCTAGCTACATTGATGCCCTTAGGCGTGAGTTCTTAAGTCTCACACAGGGAGATCGATCTGTAGCCGAGTATGAGGCTGAGTTTCTACAACTGAGCCGCTACACACAAGGTATGGTGGCATCTGAATATGAGAGGTGTGTATATTTTGACGATTGCCTAAGGGATAGTCTGAGGGTTCTGATAGCTCCCCAAAGGGAGCGCGAGTTCTCGATTCTAGTTGAGAAGGCGAAGATCGTCGAAGATGTCAAGCACACTGAGCGCCAAAACAGAAACTGTGAGAGAGGTAAGAACAAGAGTGATTTGGAGCCCTCAAGTTCAGTGCAAAGGCCTGAGAAAGAGGCCAGATTTGATGGGCCGGTTAGATTTAAGGCCCCTATTGCACCTGCTAAGATTATGGGATGTGGAGATTGTGGTAGACGACATCTGGGCAAGTACTGGAGGAAAACTAGGGCATGTTTGAGATGTGGGTCTTCTGAGCACCACATTCGAGAGTGTCCATTGAGGGCTGATCAGGTGCAAGCTCCGGGTTTTGATACTGTACAGTCGCAGAAAGTAGTTCAGTAACCACCTAGGGGCCATGGTCAGGCTAGGGGCGGTAACGGCATGGGCTGTAGATAGAGGGCACCGGACAGAGGTGCTGGACAAACTAAGGTGAGGCAGCCTACTCTTGTTTACGCTGCACGTCACCGAGAGGATGGAGATGCTCCTAACATCATCATTGGTACATTCTTAATTTTTGTACACTGCATTGATAGATATAGGATCTACACATTTCTATGTTGATTGTTCTGTTTTTGGGAATCTTGGGTTATCTGTTGAGAGTACTTCCAATGAGGTCACAGTATTAAGTCCATTGGGACAATCTATTCAGGTTAGCAAACTGTATAGAGATGTTCTGTTAGAGGCGCAAGGAACGATTTTTCTGGTTGGGTTAATGGAGCTTCCAATTGGAGAGTTTGATCTGATATTGGTTATGGACTGGTTGGTCAAGTACCGAGTAAGTCTGGACTGTGCGACGAAGAGGGTTGTTTTGAGAAACGAAGAGGATATTAAGGTGGTTATGATTGAAGAATGTCGAGATTATTTGTCAAATGTGATTTTTGCCCTAGTGGCGGAAAAGCTGGTTCGAAAAAGATGTGAGGCATTCCTAGCCTACATCAGTGTTTCTACTTCTGGAGACTCTGCTATCAGAGATATCCGAACTGTAAGAGATTTTTCAGACGTCTTTCTTAAGGAGCTACCGGGATTACCTTCAAATCGAAAAGTAAAATTTGGGATAGACCTTCTTTCGAGTACAGCTCTAGTGTCTATAGCTCCCTATCGCATGGCACCGAAGGAGCTTACAGAGCTTAAAGCTTAGATTTAATAATTATTGGATCATGGTTTCATTTATCCAAGTGTTTCTCCGTGGGGAGCACCTGTATTGTCTTTTAAGAAGGATGTGTATCGACTACCGGTAGTTAAACAAGCTAACAATTAAGAATAAGTATCCACTTCTGAGGATCAATGACTTATTCGATCAATTTCAAGGGGCTTCTGTATTCTCAAAGATAGATCTCCGTTCGGGGTATCATCAGTTGGGGTTAAGAAAGTTGATGTACATAAGACAGTATTTAGGACTCGTTATGGACACTACGAGTTTCTAGTGATACCTTTTAGACTGACAATTGCTCCGACAGTGTTTATGGATCTGATGAACCGTGTGTTTCAGCCCTATCTGGATCAATTCGTCATAGTCTTTATTGACGATATTTTGGTATATTCTAAGACTGAGGATGAGCATGACGAGCACCTTAGAGTGGTTTTCCAGACTTTGAGAGAAAAGAAGGTCTATGCTAAATTCAGCAAGTACGAATTTTGGTTACGAGAGGTAATATTTCTAGGGCATGTAGTATCTAATGAGGGGATCCGGTCGATCCTTAAAAGATTGACGCTGTACTAGATTGGAAACAGTCGAAGAATGTGTCTGAAATACGCAGCTTTCTAGGTCTGGCGGGTTATTATCGGTGTTTTGTGGAGGGTTTCTCAATGATTGCAGCGCCCTTAACTCAACTTCTACGTAAGGGTGTTCCGTTTGTCTGGACTGATGCACATCAATCAAGCTTTGAAAAGCTCAAGTCTATTCTGACTCAGGCTCCTGTTTTGTTACAACCTAAACCAAGAAAGAAATTTATGGTTTATAGTGATGCGTCGTATGTGGGTCTGGGTTGCGTTCTAATGCAGGATGGTAAGGTTGTGGCATATGCGTCTCATCAGCTTAAGACACACGAGGCAAACTATCCAACACATGACCTCGAGCTGGCTGTTGTAGTCTTTGCACTAAAAATCTGGAGGCACTATCTGTATGGTGAGAAGTGTATCATCTACACTGATCACAAAAGCCTCAAGTATCTGTATGGTGAGAAAAATTATTATAACACATGTCAATGGTTTTTGACAAGTGATCTTTATCCTCATCAACCGATGAGAGGTTTATTCATCCAAACATTGTTTGAATAGTCCAAATTTGATATGGCTGAAAAAATCTTTCATGTTCAGCAATACCAATAAGACTACTAATTTCTATATAAAAATAGTAAAAGAAATCCATATTTGGAAAACTTGTTAATCGTGATTTTACGATAGCTGAAAAATCTTTTAATAAGTCAAAAGAAAGATTTTGGACTGTTATTTCTTTAACAAATCCCCATTCAATACTTGTTATATCAAATGGTTCATGATTAAGCCTAAATTTTATAGTAGGAAATTTTTCCCCTATATGATTTGTAAAAACATAGGCTTGTAGAAAGTATTCAGAAAAAGTTTTTCTAAATTGAATTTGCTGGTTGCAAATTATAGAATTTATTTTTGTAAAAATATCTACAGGTAATATCCTTCTAGCTTTATTAAATAAACACCTTCTAAACATTTTATTTATAACAGGACTGTTTATCCCATTATCAATAAAATATTGGAATATATCTAGAAAATTATTTATTTCCTTGATATCCATATATTCTATATAGCATTCATCCCAATCTCTGTATAAAATAGATTTTAATAAAAGATCATGGGCTTTATTATCTTTAGTTGTTTTTTCAACTAAAAATTGAGAGAAATTGGTAAGAGCTCTTCTAAAATTTGCTCTTTGTTCTAAAATATGAGTTTTTCATATTTTGTTAATATAATTATAATATATTACCTGAGGATATTTCTTTCTAATCCTCTTAATTTTTTCTTTAGTAAATAAATGGATTTCAGTTAATCCGCCTTTAGTATCTTTAACGACTGTATTACCGCTAATCTTTTCAATATGTCTTTGTGACCATATTTTAAACTTAGATATTTTATATATTTCTTCTTTAGAAATATGATTTTTAGTTATCTTTTCTATCATTTCTTCTGAGAAGTCTTTTTCTTCTCCTATTAAATTTCCTAATTTTATATCCTGTTGTTCAGTTTTAGGAATTTCTTCTAATTGATTATTATGTCCTAACATAAAGATATATTCTTCATTATCAGTATCAGATTCGGTTTCTGATATTAATTCATATAATATTTCTGTAGGATTTATTTCCTCACTAAAACATATTTCTAAATCTTGTTCTTTAAGACTTTTAATCATTTTTCTGGCATTTTTCCCCTTATTAGGACAGTTTGTGGCTATGTGACCTTCTTCATCACATATAAAGCATTTACAAATTTGTTTTATAGGTTTTTTAGAAGTTTTTCTTCTTACAAATTTTTTATTATTTTTACCAGTATATTTTTTATTTCCTGGTTTCCATTTTATCATCTTATATTTTTTATTTTCATAATTTTTATAAGTCTTAGGTCATGATTAAGTACATAATAAAATTCTTCTAAATATCTAATATCACGTAATTTTATTTTTGATAGAATATAACTAGATTGGCTATCCTGATCTTTTTTATCAGTATAACCACAAAATTCTGTTTTTAGAATTAAAGTTAAACCTTTTAATAGTTCTTTAGGAGTACCTATTTGATTAATAAGTTGTTCCTTTTGTTGTTTACCTTTTTCAGATTCTTCCCAACGACGGAGAAATTGCAAAACATCTCCTTGGAAAGTTCCTACAAAATAATTTAAAAATTTTTCTTTTGTCCAACTACTGCTATTATTATTAACAACAATAGTCATAGACTGTGCCCAATCATCTATAGTTTTTTCATAGTCTGATAAAGGTATTTTAGTTAAATCTAAATATATACCTCCTTGAGCAACATTTCTTTTATTTAAATCATCAATCCTATATGGTATAGGTTGACTAGATGATTCCCCTGGAATTTCAGGTTTAACATCATTAGTAGCTATAGTCTCAAATATCCTAGTCGTTTCTTCGACCTGCTTATTATCTTTATTAAAAGATCTCAGATAATCATCTTTTTGAATATCTGATTCTATTTTTCTCTTTCCATAAGGATCTTTCTTATCCTTTTCTTTAGGTTTCGGTATATATGGATCTGTGTTGTCAGTATCCATAGGTTCCGGAATGTCTATATTTTCTTCTGTTGAAGTGTTTTCTTCATCAGAATTATAACTAGTAGCATTAATTTCCTCTGAAATTATAGAATTATTATCATCTGATTTATTATCATCATTAGAGCTACTACTACTTTCTGTAGTATCATAATTTAACATATAATGATAATTAAATATTTTAAACAGACCTTTATGTTTTTCATAAAGTTCTTCTATTAACTTTAAATATTCTACTCTTTCATAACTATCATTAGTAGTAGAAAATTTTATTTTCCAATGTTCTATTAATTCCTTATAACACTGGAAATCATGTTTTTGTTGTTTTGAATATTCTCTTTTTTGTTTTTCTTTTTTAATATTATTATTATTATCAGACTCGTCCGAAGAAGTTTGGTCTTCCTCAGATAAAGCTAAAATAACATTGCTATTACCATAATATAAGGGACCTAAATCCATTTCTTGTTCTTCACTTTTGTTAGTGAAAACATTATCTAATTTATTATTAATATCTGTTAAAAGTTCCTTAGACTCGTTGTTCAAGTCTAACTCAGTTACTTTACTTATATTATCAACTTTACTTTCAATATTATTAACCTTATTATATAACTTATTTAAATAGACAGAAGTTATATCCACAAGACTATTGATACCTTTACTAAGAGCCGAAATATTGTTTTCATTTTTTGGTTCTATATGCATAGTATGATTACAAGGTTTATCTTTATATAAACAATCTATCTCTTCCATATTATTTATCTTTGGTACCTAAAACCGTCCGTTATCTTAATATGTCTTTAACAAGGCCTTAAACATGTCCTCCCTGGACTTAAACAGGCAAACAAAGATACAACAACAGATATATGGGTTTCAAGATAAATAACTATGAAATAAACAGAACTGTGAATAAAAGATAGAAACTTACAATATTACTATGATATTTTCGCTTCCAAGTATCGTTACTCCGGCCCTCTGATACCAATTACGGGGAGACTATGGTGGCTCAATATAGCGGAATATGGTCTACAAGGAGAGTTTTTATTATTAGTAAAGGAAAAATTTTACAAAAGGCTATTGAAAGAAAGTTTACAAAAGGAAACTATATTATGAATTGGTATATCAATCGATGCCCTCTTTAGGCTACAACAATGCCTATTTATAGTGTAAAAATTGAACTCTAATTCATTTACAATTCAGATCCGAATAATATCCTGATAAGGATGTAATAACTGCTGACTTGATGGTTGCTTCCACGTAGTCATTTTAATTTGTCGTTTTCTTGGTGGTTGTTTTCACCTATCGATGCATTAATGGTTGCTTCCATCATCTCTGCATCATGGCTTGCATCATCTTCCATCAACATCTTCTTAATGAGATAGTTGCAAGTCACCATCAAAATTTAAATGTTCCATTTTTGGATGACATTTTTACCCGTGTCTTGTCTCGGTTTTATCCTTCTTGGATATTTGTCAGATTCATTTCTTCTATTTCGTCTAGATGTAATGAATCCGGTGAGAGTGCTGGTGAATTCCAACTTTCCCACGTGTCTTTGATTTCCATCGTTAATGGATAATCATCAATTTCCATCTCAGCTATCTTTTTTAGTAGCTGTACGGATTCTTCATCACGTTCTTGATAAGGTCTTTCGGTGTTGTATGCCAGTATCCTTCTTCCATCGGTCCATAGGACATAAGTATTATGTTGAAGTAAATACTGAGCTTTAAGCATTAAATCAATTCCTGCTTGGACTTGATAATGAGAAAAATTATTATAACACATGTCAATGGTTTTTGACAAGTGATCTTTATCCTCATCAACCGATGAGAGGTTTATTCCTCCAAACATCGTTTGAATAGTCCAAATTTGATATGGCTGAAAAAATCTTTCATGTTCAGCAATACCAATAAGACTGCTAATTTCTATATGAAAATAGTAAAAGAAATCCATATTTGGAAAACTTGCTAATCGTGATTTTACGATAGCTGGAAAATCTTTTAATAAGTCAAAAGAAAGATTTTGGACTGTTATTTCTTTAACAAATCCCCATTCAATACTTGTTATATCAAATGGTTCATGATTAAGCCTAAATTTTATAGTAGGAAATTTTTCCCCTATATGATTTGTAAAAACATAGGCTTGTAGAAAGTATTCAGAAAAAGTTTTTCTAAATTGAATTTGCTAGTTGCAAATTATAGAATTTATTTTTGTAAAAATATCTACAGGTAATATCCTTCTAGCTTTATTAAATAAACACCTTCTAAACATTTTATTTATAACAGGACTGTTTATCCTATTATCAATAAAATATTGGAATATATCTAGAAAATTATTTATTTCCTTGATATCCATATATTCTATATAGCATTCATCCCAATCTCTGTATAAAATAGATTTTAATAAAAGATCATGGGCTTTATTATCTTTAGTTGTTTTTTCAACTAAAAATTGAGAGAAATTGGTAAGAGCTCTTCTAAAATTTGCTCTTTGTTCTAAAATATGGGTTTTCCATATTTTGTTAATATAATTATAATATTCCAGTGGTAATCCTGGATTATAAAAATCATTTATTTCAGAGAGCGATTGTTGTGATAAAAAATTTTCTGCTCCCTTGATAATTTCAGCATAACTGGTTTGAAATGCTGAGTTAGGGTCTTGTGACATTTGAAATTGACTTACCGGGTTTGGTGTCAATGAAAATTGAGATCCAATTGGTGATCTTACCATTGGATATGGTACATAATATCCCTGATTAGGATAAAATGGAACTTGTGTAGTCATTTAAACAAATCCTTGGTTGGATTTTGTCAATTTCCCTTTGTTTGGTTTTTTATGGACAGTATTCCATTCACCCATTAGAGGTTTTTTACCTCTATCCATAATGCTTGCTAAGAAAATTAGCAAATAAAATTAGGATTTTTAACAGTTGGTATTTCTATAGAAGTCACATCTATAGACAATATAACTGATTTTTTATAAATAGAAAATGGTAAATATTGTTTAATAAAATCATTACCTAATAATATATCTCCTTTCATTTCAGGAAAGCCTAATATTTTAGGAATTACAAATTTTACATTATTTATGTAAATTGGTATATTCTTAGCTTTATAATATACCAAAGTCTTATTACTATCTATACTACTAACCTTTATTGGTCTTTTTACAGGTTTCCAATATTATCTGGGAATAGCATTCATCTTACAACTACTTGTTGTAGCACCTGTATCTATTAAAGCATATAAAGGAATTTTATCCTTAATTTTTATTTCTATATAAATATAATTTTTTATATTTTTTGCCAAAGTTTGTATATCTTCAATTCTAGTATTTCTAGAATTTCTACTAGGTTCAGTAGGAAAGATAGGGATATGAACTGTTTTCATACCTATCGGTGTAGAGGATGTTGTACTTTTATTATCTTCTTCTTCCTCTATTTGAGAAGTTGAAGGTAGAACTAAATTATCTTCTGTATTTGTTAACAGATTATTTTTAAAATATAACTTATCACCTGAGGCCATATATTCAATAGTACTTACAGGTTTTGAAGTACTCGCATTATTAATATCTCCTATTATCCAGTCTTTTGGAATAGAAAGATCTTTTAAATGTAATAATTTAGGTTGTATTTCTGTAGTAATTTTATTCGGTTCAAAAAGTTCGATAATTTTATTATTGACTTCTTTTATTTCTACCTCTGCAGTATTAGTGTATTCATTTATAGCAGTCCAGCTTATTGCAAGGTCTTCTGCTAAATCCTTAATATCAGAATTTTTTGTCTGAATTCTTAAACATAGACACTCTTCTATTAGAGGGTCCGTAATGGATATAAAGTAATTTGGTTTTACCTTAAATCCTATTACCTCATTATATAAATTTGATTGAATTCCCCCAATAAGTGCTTTTATTGGATTTTCAAATCTTTTATCTAATAAAACTGCTATTATAGGTACATCATGACCTCTTCTAAATAAAGCTCTAATTGTGATCATAATTATACCTAAATGTATATATATTACCTGAGGATATTTCTTTCTAATCCTCTTAATTTTTTCTTTAGTAAATAAAGGGATTTCAGTTAATCCGCCTTTAGTATCTTTAGCGACTGTATTAATGCTAATCTTTTCAATATGTCTTTGTGACCATATTTTAAACTTAGATATTTTATATATTTCTTCTTTAGAAATATGATTTTTAGTTATCTTTTCTATCATTTCTTCTGAGAAGTCTTTTTCTTCTCCTATTAAATTTCCTAATTTTATATCCTGTTGTTCAGTTTTAGGAATTTCTTCTAATTGATTATTATGTCCTAACATAAAGATATATTCTTCATTATCAGTATCAGATTCGGTTTCTGATATTAATTCATATAATATTTCTGTAGGATTTATTTCCTCACTAAAACATATTTCTAAATCTTGTTCTTTAAGAGTTTTAATCATTTTTCTGGCATTTTTTCCTTTATTAGGACAGTTTGTGGATATGTGACCTTCTTCATCACATATAAAGCATTTACAAATTTGTTTTATAGGTTTTTTAGAAGTTTTTCTTCTTACAAATTTTTATTATTTTTACCAGTATATTTTTTATTTCCTGGTTTCGATTTTATCATCTTATATTTTTTATTTTTATAATTTTTATAAGTCTTAGGTTGTATGGATTTACAACCAAACTCCCATTCTCCTTCTAATAATTTTGTACAATATCTATGACTTAATTTATTCTTAACTTGTTTAGCTGCTTTACTTTGTAAACAATGTAAAGTAATTCTTTCTTTAGCAAAATTAATCCTATTTCCTATACTATCTATATTTTCTTTATCTATATCAGTTGCTTTACTGTGTTTATCTAGATAAGAAGCATATTTATTTATACAAATTTCATCCCAAGGTGGGGGTAATTTATGGAAATATTGGTTTTTCCAAAATTCTATATTACTATTTTTTAACTTTTGATATTCATGAATCTAATATCACATAATTTTATTTTTGATAGAATATAACTAGATTGGCTATCCTGATCTTTTTTATCAGTATAACCACAAAATTCTGTTTTTAGAATTAAAGTTAAACCTTTTAATAGTTCTTTAGGAGTACCTATTTGATTAATAAGTTGTTCCTTTTGTTGTTTACCTTTTTCAGATTCTTCCCAACGACGGAGAAATTGCAAAACATCTCCTTGGAAAGTTCCTACAAAATAATTTAAAAATTTTTCTTTTGTCCAACTACTGCTATTATTATTAACAACAATAGTCATAGACTGTGTCCAATCATCTATAGTTTTTTCATAGTCTGATAAAGGTATTTTAGTTAAATCTAAATATATACCTCCTTGAGCAACATTTCTTTTATTTAAATCATCAATCCTATATGGTATAGGTTGACTAGATGATTCCCTTGGAATTTCAGGTTTAACATCATTAGTAGCTATAGTCTCAAATATCCTAGTCGTTTCTTCGACCTGCTCATTATCTTTATTAAAAGATCTCAGATAATCATCTTTTTGAATATCTGATTCTATTTTTCTCTTTCCATAAGGATCTTTCTTATCCTTTTCTTTAGGTTTCGGTATATATGGATCTGTGTTGTCAGTATCCATAGGTTCCGGAATGTCTATATTTTCTTCTGTTGAAGTGTTTTCTTCATCAGAATTATAACTAGTAGCATTAATTTCCTCTGAAATTATAGAATTATTATCATCTGATTTATTATCATCATTAGAGCTACTACTACTTTTTGTAGTATCATAATTTAACATATAATGATAATTAAATATTTTAAACAGACCTTTATGTTTTTCATAAAGTTCTTCTATTAACTTTAAATATTCTACTCTTTCATAACTATCATTAGTAGTAGAAAATTTTATTTTCCAATGTTCTATTAATTCCTTATAACACTGGAAATCATGTTTTTGTTGTTTTGAATATTCTCTTTTTTGTTTTTCTTTTTTAATATTATTATTATTATCAGACTCGTCTGAAGAAGTTTGGTCTTCCTCAGATAAAGCTAAAATAACATTGCTATTACCATAATATAAGGGACCTAAATCCACTTCTTGTTCTTCACTTTTGTTAGTGAAAACATTATCTAATTTATTATTAATATCTGTTAAAAGTTCCTTAGAC
Organism: Gossypium stocksii; assembly: GCA_020496765.1. Classification (NCBI taxonomy): domain Eukaryota; kingdom Viridiplantae; phylum Streptophyta; class Magnoliopsida; order Malvales; family Malvaceae; genus Gossypium; species Gossypium stocksii. The sequence goes on along the minus strand of CM035622.1, from coordinate 4,725,517 downwards.
TCGTTGTTCAAGTCTAACTCAGTTACTTTACTTATATTATCAACTTTACTTTCAATATTATTAACCTTATTATATAACTTATTTAAATAGACAGAAGTTATATCCACAAGACTATTGATACCTTTACTAAGAGCCGAAATATTGTTTTCATTTTTTTGGTTCTATATGCATAGTATGATTACAAGTTTTATCTTTATATAAACAATCTATCTCTTCCATATTATTTATCTTTGGTACCTAAAACCGTCCGTTATCTTAATATGTCTTTAACAAGGCCTTAAACACGTAGATAGATTGAGCTGCTTAAGGACTATGACTGTACCATTGAGTACCATCCTGGCAAGGCTAATGTGGTGACCGATATGTTAAGCCGTAGAGCGATGCCTGATCTAAGAGCAATGTTTACTCGACTTAGTTTGTTTGATGATGGTAGTCTGTTAGCCAAGCTTTATGTTGAATCAACTTGGGTTAAGCAAATTCGGGTTAAGCAACTGGAGTATGAGTCTTTGGGTTTGCAGTTTCGTCAGGTTGAAAGTAGCAGCACTTTTGACTTTGGACTGAATAATGATGGGGTACTCTATTTCCATTGTCGGATATGTATACCGAATAATGCAGATTTGAGGCAGTCTATTCTAAAGGAGCGCATAGTAACCCTTATGCTATGCATCCTAGCGGGAATAAGATGTACCGAGATCTTCATGAGTTGTATTGGTGGTCAGGGTTGAAGTGTGAGATTACTGATTTCGTTGCTCATTGTCTGACATGTCAATAGGTTAAGGCTGAACATCAGTTACCGTCGGGTTTATTGCAGCTAGTTAAGATTCCCCTATAGAAATGAGAACGAGTAACGACGGACTTCGTTAGTGGTTTGCCTTTGACACCCACTAAAAAAGATTCTTTTTGGGTTATCGTGGATCGATTGACCAAGTTTGCCCTTTTCATTACGGTTAGAACTGATTTTTTCTGCAGAAGCTGGGAAAGTTATACGTTTCTGAGATAGTAAGACTGCATGAGGTACATGTCTCGATTATTTCTAATAGGGATCCTCGCTTCACGTCTCGATTCTGGAAAAAGTTACATGAGTCTTTAGGTTCAAGGTTGGACTTCAGTACTGTGTTACATCTTTAGATCGACGGTCAATCTGAGTGGGTGATTCAGATACTGGAGGATATGTTATGGAGCTATGCTATAGATTTTCGAGGTAATTGAGAAGATTATCTACTGCTAGAAGAGTTCGCCTATAACAACAGTTTCTAGTCTAACATTCAGATGGCACCTTACGAAGCTCTGTATGGACGTAAGTCTCACACTTCCCTATGTTGGACTGAGTTGGGTGAACGTCAGGTTTTGGGTCCTAAGTTGGTTTTTGAGACCGAGGATAAGCTCAGAATGATTCGGGATCGTCTGAAAGGGGTATTTGGTAGACAAAAATTGTATGCGGATCTGAAGAGATGTGAGACTGAGTATTCTGTGAGGGACTTATTATTTCTCAAGGTCTCACCATGGAAAAAGGTTTTGAGGTTCAGTTAAAAGTGCAAGCTGAGCCTTTGGTTCATTGGGCCATACCGAATTTTAAAACGAGTAGGACCAGTTACTTATCAGTTGGAGTTACCTCCTGAATTGGACCGTATCCATGATGTGTTCCACGTCTCGATATTGAGGCGTTATCACTCTGATCCTTCTCACATAGTCTTTCTTAAGGAAATTGGAGTTAGACCGGATTTGATCTTTGAGGAAAAGCTAGTTCAGATTCTGGATCGAGACCTCAAGGTACTGAGAAGGAAGCCCATCCCTTTGGTAAAGGTTCTTTGGTGGAATCATGGCATTGAAGAAGTTACGTGGGAACTTGAAGACTCGATGCATCAGTTGTATCCTCATCTGTTTTGATCATGTAACACCCCCTAAACCCACACCGTCGCCGGAACAGGGTCACGAGGTATTACCGGAACCATTCACTAACTTACGAAATAAAAACGAGGCATAAATTTAATTCTCAATCAAAAACCCTCTAATTTCCATCAACTAGACCTTAATATAGGCCTACGGGGCCCAAAATAAGTTTAGAAATTGATTCGAGATCAAACCGGGAACTTTAAAAAAATTTTCATGAAAAACAGGGCACACGCCCGTGTGGATTGGGACATGCCCGTGTGGACAGCCCGTGTGAAATCACATGGCCGTGGGGCCAGGCCGTGGGCAGACTAACTTGCCACACACGGCCGTGTGACTTGCCCGTGGAAGCTACTGACTTCCCCCACACGGCCAAGGCACACGCCCATGTGTTTTGGCCATGTGAAAACTGCATGTTTCACTAATTTAAAGCTATTTTTACCTACTAAATATACCAAATACATACTCAATTAATTGACTTATAAATGACCATCAAAAATCATTCAAATCAATTTCAAACTTAGTAAAAACTCATTCATTCATTCATAAAACTTCTTAAGGTTTACAAACCATATTTACATTCAAAATATTTAACATTTACAAGTAACAAATACTAAACCTAGTACATGCCACATTACCAAAAGATAAGTACATCACCACAAAATGAGCTGAGATCGGGATTGACTTGGATGCTTGACGAAATCTCAACTTTACCTAACCTGCGCACGGAAAACAACCGTACGCTGAGTATTGAAAATACGCAGTGGTATTATCATAATTCAAATCATAACAACAATTCAATAACATAACATGTATAAATAGCTAATAAATCATACACAAATTTCATACTAAGACAACACAATACAAGTAAAAGGTTCAATGTATAATCTTCAAGATTTCTAACAACTCAATAATCATTGGTTCCTTCCATAACCACATATAAATTTCCACATTCACATTTCAAGTAACACACTTCATAAGCTTTTGATTCATGCCTCATTCTCATTGCACAATCTCATTTCACATTTCATATCACAACATTCCTTTCACTTTTCATTCACTAATTCAAATAAGCAATTTCATGCAATTTACTCATTTCATTTGTTTACCCCTATTAACATGACTCGGACCTTGGCGGATACGCGGATCCACTTAACATATCAGAATGGTGACCAACGCCTCATCGGCATAACCGAAGTAAAGTGGCTACCAAAGCCTCATCGGATAGTTCGAAGTAAATTAAATCTATGGCACACCAAGTACCTCATCGGCTGAGCCGAAGCAATGTGGCTACCAAAGCCTCATCGAAACTATCCGAAGCAAATCTATGGCACACCAAGTGCCTCATCGACTCGAGGTCGAAGAATCTCTGAACTGTTTCGACCCTATGGCATGCCAACTATATCCACTAAGCCCGACTAGTTAATAGGGTTTCGGAATCACTTATTCATTTCACCCCCACTTTCAATTGATCACAATCATTCAAATTCAATTCAATCATCATATCAATTCAATCTCAATTTGCTTCAAATTCACATGAATATACACATTTACCAATCAATTCACATTTCAACCATTTCAACACTTCTTCATACTTTTAATCAATATACATTTCAACAATCACATCCAATCACATTCAATTCAAATACTACTACTTACCTCAATTTCATTTCCATGCATTTATTCATAATGAAATTGAACATATAATAATAAATAAGTTGAATTATGATAATACAAATCGATATTTTCCCGAGCTACTCCTCGACCACTTTTTCCTTTCCTTTCGTATTCGATAGCTCGGTTCCCTTGTTTGCTACGAAAATTAGCAAATTTTACAATTAATTAACTATACACACAATTCATACAAATTTCTAAATTTTCCAAACAACTTTTCTCATATTCCCACTTATGTCCTAAACTTTGTCATCTTTTTCCTTATAATCATTCAACTCATTTTCTTATTCAATTTCCATTAAAACTTTCATATAACTATCAAATTTCCAGCAATTTTTCATAATTTCGAATTTCTTTCAAATTAGTCCCTAAAACTCAAAACTTAGGACCTAGTTTACAAATTAGTCCTCAATTCAATTCAAATTCACAATCTTATCAAATTAATCCTTAATTTCATCATTTCTTCAACATGAACCCTAATCAAACCTCCACTTTTCAATATTTTCACAAGAATCCAAGAATACTTAACTCTAAAGTCTCAAAAACACTAAAATTACAAAGAAAGGACCTAATTGACTTACCAAATTAAGCTTCAAGCCTTAATCCTTCAATTTTCCCTTTTTTCTTCTTTCTTTCTTTCTTTCTTTCCTTTTCACGTTTTCTTCTCTGTAACTTTTCTATTCTCTTTTTTTTTTGTTTTATTAACCTTTAATTAATTATTATAAATATCTAATATAATAACCAATTATACACATATATTTGTATCCATACACACTACAACACATGCACTAATCCTCACCATACACTTGTCTTTATCATAATTAATCAATAAAATTATAATATCACATATTTAATATTAATTATAACAAATAAATAAATAATTAATTAAATAATATTTACTTAATAATTAAGCAAACACATACATACATTTGTACCAATAAAATTAATACACTTGTATTTTATCCATCATTCACACATGTCACTTTTATGGTCTAATTTCTAATTTAATCCTTTAATATTTTTATGTTCTATAATTAAACCTTTGCATTCTATTCAATTTAGTCCTTTCTACTAATTATTTCTAATTAAACTAAATTCACTTCACCAAAATCTAATTCAACTAATAACTAATTCCATAAATATTTTTAATAAATATCTACGAGCTTATTTTCCTAAGACGGAGGCCCTACGACTCGTATTTTCGGTACCCGGGAATTTTGGGTCGTTACATTTCTCTCCCCCTAAAAAATTTCGTCCTCGAAATTTACCTGAAAATAGGTAGGGATACTGAATTCTCATAGTTTCTTCCGGTTCCCATGTTGCTTCTTCCACCTTATGACTTCTCCAAAGTACTTTCACTAAAGAAACTCGCTTATTTCTCAATTCTTTCACTTCCCGTGCTAAAATCTTAACTGGTTCTTCTTCATAAGTCAAATCAGATCGAATTTCAATATCTTCAACTGGAATAACATGAGAAGGATCCGATCTATACCTTCGAAGCATCGAAACATGAAAAACATCGTGTATCTTTTGCAATTCCGGAGGTAAAGCTAATTTATAGGCTACCGGTCCAATTCTCTTTACTATTTCATATGGCCCAATATAACGAGGACTTAATTTACCTTTTCGGCCAAATCTCAATACTTTCTTCCATGGAGAAACTTTAAGAAATACCTTATCTCCAATCGAATACTCAATATCTCGTCGTTTCAAGTCAGCGTATGATTTCTGTCTATCAAAAGCTGCTTTTAATCTTCCTTGAATCTTCTTAACTATCTCTTCTGTTTCTTGAATCAACTCCGGTCCAATTACTTTTCTTTCATTCAACTCTGTCCAACACACAGGTGATCGACATCTTCGGCCATACAATGCTTTATACGGAGCCATCTGAATACTTGATTGGAAGCTATTATTATACACAAATTCAGCTAAAGGTAAATAACGTTCCCAACCTGATTCGAATTCAATTATACAAGCCCGAAGCATATCTTCTAAAATCTGAATTACCCATTCAGATTGTCCGTCTGTTTGTGGATGAAATGCAGTGCTGAAATTAAGCCGTGTACCCAATGACTCATGTAACTGTCTCCAAAATCTTGATGTGAATCGAGGGTCTCGATCTGAAATTATCGATGACGGAATACCATGTAATCTAACAATTTCCCGAATGTATACCTCAGCAAGTTTTTGCAACGACCAATCTGTTCTGACTGCTATGAAGTGAGCTGACTTGGTAAGTCTATCAACTATCACCCAAACCGAATTCTTCTTACTTGCTGACAACGGTAATCCCGAAATAAAATCCATCGTGATGCGATCCCATTTCCATTCAGGAATACTGATAGGTTGAAGTAAACCTGTCGGTACCTGATGTTCTGCCTTTACTCGCTGACATACAAGACATTTACCCACATATTCAACTATGTCTCTTTTCATTCCGGGCCACCAATACAAATCGCGTAAATTACGATACATTTTTGTACTTCCCGGGTGTAAAGCAAATGAACCATCATGTGCCTCTCAGAGTATTAACTCTTTCAATTCAGATTTAGCTGGAATACAGACTCGATCTCGGTACCTCAAGCATCCATGCACATCAATACTGAAATTTTCCACTATACTTCTCTGTATCATCTCTCTGTTCTTCATCAACTTATCATCTTCCCACTGGGCTGCTCTAATCTGATCAAACATCATCAGCTTTATTCTCAACTCGGCTAACAAACTTCCATCATCAGTGATACTGAGTTGTGCAAACATTGCTCTCAACTCAACTACTGCTTTTCTACTTAATGCATCAGCTACTACATTAGCTTTTCCCGGATGGTAGTCTATAACATAATCATAATCTTTCAGAAGCTCAATCCATCGTCTCTGTCTTAAATTCAATTCTTTTTGGGAAAGAAGATACTTCAGACTTTTATGATCTGTATAAATATAGCATTTCTCACCATAAAGGTAATGTCTCCAAATCTTCAAAGCAAAAATCACAGCTGCAAGCTCCAAATCATGAGTCGGATAATTTCTCTCAGGTGGTTTCAACTGACGGGATGCATAGGCAATGACCTTTCCATCTTGCATCAATACACAACCTAAACCACTCAATGAAGCATCACTATATACAATAAAATCTTTTCCCGACTCCGGTAAAGTTAAACTGGTGTCTCTGTTAACATCCGCTTCAACATCTCAAAACTTTTCTGACATTGATCATCCCAATTAAAAGAAACATTCTTCTGTAGCAATCTAGTCATAGGCAAGGCTATTTTTGAAAATCCATTCACAAATCTTCTATAATACCCAGCCAAACCAAGGAAACTACGTACCTCAGATACATTCTTCGGAGCTTTCCACTGAACTATGGCTTCTATCTTTTTAGGATCAACTCTGATTCCATCTGCCGATACCACATGTCCCAAAAATACAATCTCTGATAACCAGAATTCATATTTACTCAATTTCCCATACAATCGTTTTTCTCGTAAAATCTGTAGCACTATTCTGAGATGCTGATCATGTTCTGTTTCTGTCTTTGAATAAACCAATATGTCATCAATGAAAACCACAACAAATTGATCTAAATATGGTTGAAATATGCGGTTCATCAAATCCATGAAAGCAGCTGGGGCATTAGTCAATCCAAATGGCATTACTAAAAATTCATAGTGGCCATACCTTGTACGGAAAGCTGTCTTTGGTACATCACATTCCTTTACTTTCAACTGATAGTAGCCTGACCTTAAATCAATCTTTGAAAATACTGAAGCTCCTTTCAACTGGTCAAATAAATCATCAATGCGAGGAAGGGGATATTTATTCTTGATTGTCACCTTATTCAGCTGTCTATAGTCAATACAAAGTCGCATCGAGCCATCTTTCTTTTTAACAAATAATACCAGAGCTCCCCATGGTGAAATACTCGGTCGAATAAAACCACGATCTAACAAATCTTGCAACTGTACCTTTAACTCTTTCAGTTCTGTAGGTGACATACGGTACGGAGGAATAGAAATCGGAGCAGTACCCGGATAAACCTCTATAGCAAATTCAACTTCTCTATCTGGTGGCAAACCCGGTAATTCTTTAGGAAATACATCAGGAAATTCACAAACTGTCCGAATTTTACTACATTGACTTCCAACTGAATTTGAATTGATGACATAAGCCAAATATGCTGTACAACTCTGCTGTAGCAACTTATTAGCCTTAATTGCTGAAATAATACGTGTTGGTCCACTGTTTCGAATACTTTTCACCTCAATACTGTCTCCATCAATAGTCTGAATACTAAACTTCTTTTCATAGCAATATAAAATTACACCATGTTCAGATAACCAATCCATACCCAATATTACATCAAAATCCCCAAATGGCATAATCAATAAATCAACCGGAAAAGTTCTATTCTGAATTTTCAACGGGCAACTCGGACATATTTGATTCACTAACACCGTTTGTCCTAACGGACTTGACACCTCTATTGACATTCTAGACATTTCATGTTTCAATTTTCCCAGCTCAACTAGTTTTGAACTAACATATGAAGGCGAAGACCCAGGGTCAATTAAAGCATAAACAGGCTCAGAATATAATAAGAATATACCTGTTACAACATCATGCGCATCACCTTCTTCTCGGGTTCGGACCACATATGCTCTAGCCGGTACTCTGGCCTCTGATTACTGTGTAACAACATCACTATTTCTTCTAGCACCTCCACCTCTAGAAACTGATCCGCCTCTGCCCGATCCTCTACCTCTAATATTAGAGCCCGATCTCTGTGATGTCATGGGTGTAGTACTGTCAGTTTTTGGGCAATCTTTAATAAAGTGATCAGTGGAACCACATTTAAAACACCCTCTAGTCAATCGCCAACATTCACCTCTATGTTTCCTCCCACAATGTTCACAATCTGGAATAGCAATATCTCTGGATGGACCTCTCACACTACCAGTGGACACTGTAGTTTGTCTTCCTAGACTCTTTCCTCCTCTATCAGATTTGAAACTAGATCTCCAACTACCTCGAGAATCTCTAGATCTTTTCGGTAAAGGATTTGAGCTTGTAGTTCCCATACGTTTTCCAACTGGCTTAGAAGATTCAGACTTTTTATCAAGTCTCAAAACTTGTTCTATCATCTTTGCCCGTTCGATCAGATCCACAAATTCAGTAATCCGCTGAGATACCAATAGCACTTTTATTTCATCTCTTAATCCCCTCAAGAATCTTTTACAACTATCAGCTTCGGTTGGTATAAACTCTGATGTATATCTATCAAGTCTTGAGAATTCCCGTTCATAATCCACTACTGTCATTTCACCTTGTTTCAAAGTCAGAAATTCTTGTTTCTTGTCTTCAATGTATATTTCCCCAATGTACTTCTTTTGAAATTCTTTCTGAAACAAATCCCATGTTACTTGCTCGGTAGGTAAGTGTCGAATCACAGATTCCCACCATAGATATGCTTCACCCTGTAGCAACGATACAGCACATAGCAAACTTTCTCGTGAAGTACACTCTAACTGTTGTAACACCCTTTTTGTTGCTTCCATCCAATTTTCAGCTACGGACGGATCAACTCCTTTCAGACCCGAAAATTTCGTGGCACCATATTTTCTTAATTCCTTAATAGGGGCCCGTCTAGGAATAGGTACAGACGTGGTAGCAGGTACAGACTCCGCTACTCGCTGAAGGGCATCAGTTAAAACTCTTAATATATCAAAATCATTTCTACCTTTTTCATCTCTCTCCCTAATGTTTTCTCTTTCTACATTGGGAGGTTGATTTCTAACCGGATTTACACTAGGTGTAGCTGATTCACTTTCATTCAAATCGATTGATTGATCACCCGACATCTTTAATCTATAAAACAAAAACAATTAAATAGGTCAGCATCCAAAAATCCCGACTCAGTTTTAACTTGAATGTGGCATGTACTTCTAAACTCACTTACGAACTCGATTTAGTCCGAGAATCGGCTAAACCTATAGCTCTGATACCAACAAATGTAACACCCCCTAACCCCACACCGTCGCCGGAACAGGGTCACGAGGTATTACCGGAACCATTCACTAACTTACGAAATAAAAACGAGGCATAAATTTGATTCTCAATAAAAAACCCTCTAATTTCCATCAACTAGACCTTAATATAGGCCTACGGGGCCCAAAATAAGTTTAGAAATTGATTCGAGATCAAACCGGGAACTTTAAAAAAATTTTCATGAAAAACAGGGCACACGCCCGTGTGGATTGGGACATGCCCGTGTGGACAGCCCGTGTGAAATCACATGGCCGTGGGGCTAGGCCGTGGGCAGACTAACTTGCCACACACGGCCGTGTGACTTGCCCGTGGAAGCTACTGACTTCCCCCACACGGCCAAGGCACACGCCCATGTGTTTTGGCCGTGTGAAAACTGCATGTTTCACTAATTTAAAGCTATTTTTACCTACTAAATATACCAAATACATACTCAATTAATTGACTTATAAATGACCATCAAAAATCATTCAAATCAATTTCAAACTTAGTAAAAACTCATTCATTCATTCATAAAACTTCTTAAGGTTTACAAACCATATTTACATTCAAAATATTTAACATTTACAAGTAACAAATACTAAACCTAGTACATGCCACATTACCAAAAGATAAGTACATCACCACAAAATGAGCTGAGATCGGGATTGACTTGGATGCTTGACGAAATCTCAACTTTACCTAACCTGCGCACGGAAAACAACCGTACGCTGAGTATTGAAAATACTCAGTGGTATTATCATAATTCAAATCGTAACAACAACTCAATAACATAACATGTATAAATAGCTAATAAATCATACACATAATTTCATACTAAGACAACACAATACAAGTAAAAGGTTCAATGTATAATCTTCAAGATTTCTAACAACTCAATAATCATTGGTTCCTTCCATAACCACATATAAATTTCCACATTCACATTTCAAGTAACACACTTCATAAGCTTTTGATTCATGCCTCATTCTCATTGCACAATCTCATTTCATATTTCATATCACAACATTCCTTTCACTTTTCATTCACTAATTCAAATAAGCAATTTCATGCAATTTACTCATTTCATTTGTTTACCCCTATTAACATGACTCGGACCTTGGCGGATACGCGGATCCACTTAACATATCAGAATGGCGACCAACGCCTCATCGACATAGCCGAAGTAAAGTGGCTACCAAAGCCTCATTGGATAGTTCGAAGTAAATTAAATCTATGGCACACCAAGTACCTCATCGGCTGAGCCGAAGCAATGTGGTTACCAAAGCCTCATCGAAATTATCCGAAGCAAATCTATGGCACACCAAGTGCCTCATCGACTCGAGGTCGAAGAATCTCTAAACTGTTTCGACCCTATGGCATGCCAACTATATCCACTAAGCCCGACTAGTTAATAGGGTTTCGGAATCACTTATTCATTTCACTCCCACTTTCAATTGATCACAATCATTCAAATTCAATTCAATCATCATATCAATTCAATCTCAATTTGCTTCAAATTCACATGAATGTACACATTTACCAATCAATTCACATTTCAACCATTTCAACACTTCTTCATACTTTTAATCCATATACATTTCAACAATCACATCCAATCACATCCAATCACATCCAATCACATACTCCTCGACCACTTTTTCCTTTCCTTTCGTATTCGATGGCTCGGTTCCCTTGTTTGCTACGAAAATTAGCAAATTTTACAATTAATTAACTATACACACAATTCATACAAATTTCTAAATTTTCCAAACAACTTTTCTCATATTCCCACTTATGTCCTAAACTTTGTCATCTTCTTCCTTATAACCATTCAACTCATTTTCTTATTCAATTTCCATCAAAACTTTCATATAACTATCAAATTTCCAGCAATTTTTCATAACTTCGAATTTCTTTCAAATTAGTCCCTAAAACTCAAAACTTAGGACCTAGTTTACAAATTAGTCCTCAATTCAATTCAAATTCACAATCTTATCAAATTAATCCCTAATTTCATCATTTCTTCAGCATGAACCCTAATCAAACCTCCATCACTTTTCAATATTTTCACAAGAATCCAAGAATACTTAACTCTAAATCTCAAAAACACTAAAATTACAAAGAAAGGACCTAATTGACTTACCAAATTAAGCTTCAAGCCTTAATCCTTCAATTTTCCCTTTTTTCTTCTTTCTTTCTTTCCTTTTCACGTTTTCTTGTCTGTAACTTTTCTATTCTCTTTTTTTTTATTAACCTTTAATTAATTATTATAAATATCTAATATAATAACCAATTATACACATACATTTGTATCCATACACATTATAACACATGCACTAATCATCACCATACACTTGTCTTTATCATAATTAATCAATAAAATTATAATATCACATATTTAATATTAATTATAACAAATAAATAAATAAATAATTAAATAACATTTACTTAATAATTAAGCAAACACATACATACATTTGTACCAATAAAATTAATACACTTGTATTTTATCCATCATTCACACATGTCACTTTTATGGTCTAATTACTAATTTAATCCTTTAATATTTTTATGTTCTATAATTAAACCTTTGCATTCTATTCAATTTAGTCCTTTCTACTAATTATTTCTAATTAAACTAAATTCACTTCACCAAAATCTAATTCAACTAATAACTAATTCCATAAATATTTTTAATAAATATCTACAAGCTCATTTTCCTAAGACGGAGGCCCTACGACTCGTATTTTCGGTACCCGGGAATTTTGGGTCATTACAGATCAGGTAAATTTTGAGGATGAAATTCTTTTAAGGGGTAGAATTGTCACACCTCAAATTATGCTTCTAATTAAATGTGACACAAATATGTGTCTGCTTCAGTGGTTAAGTGTTCTGAGTGCGTGTGTGAGGTCCCAAGTTCAAGCCATGTCTTTGGGAAATTTTGGAATTTTTCTAATTAAAGCCTCACCTTTGTTCAGTAGGCTTAAGTTTAATTGATGGTAAGACCAGATCAGAATAGACCTACTGGTCCAGTGGTTAAGTTGAGTGTTGGTGTGTTAGAGGTCTTATGTTCGATTCTCTACGATGGCAAATGGTAACATTTTTGCTCTAAGTTTCAGCTAAAGGTGTGCTGAACTGGGGTTCTGAGTAGTAGGATTTTAATAGGGTTAGTGGAGTTATTTGGGGGATTGAGGAGTTATCAAAAAATTAGTTTTCCCTATTTCCCCAAATTCTGATGTCTCTCTCCCTTTTTCTGTTTTCTCTTTCTTTTTCCATTTTTCCTCTTTCTCTTTGCCATTTCTTCTTCTCCCCATTGCTGCCATATTTTATTTTTTTTATTTTTCTTCTCTTCAGTCTATCTCTCTCTCTTGTACAACTTTGGTTTACGTTTCAATTTGGTAAGTTGGGTAAAGTGGTTTTATTTTCGCTTGTTAGCTTTCCATTAATGTGTGTCGTTATTGTTGATTAGAGGAAGATTCAAGGACTTGTAGTTGCTGGTTGGAGACTTAGTTTCGTGGAATTATGGTTACTTGATCAAAGGTAAGGTTTTTGAGGGTATTAGGTTGAACATCTCGTTATAGTTTCTGTAACACCCCTAACCGTAAACCGTCGTCGGAATAAGGTTACAGAGTATTACCAGACCTTTCAGACAATTTACAAACATTATACAAATAAATAGCATACATATTATAAAATATTCATGATGTTCCTTTAATGGACCTTCAAGGCCCCAAAATACGTTTTAGAAGTGATTCGGGGCCAATTCGAGTGCTCCAGAAATTTTTCGTGAAATTCCAAATTTTTTCCTAAGAACAGGGTCACACGCCGTGTGGATTCAATATAACCCCTTTATAATAACCTAACCAACCCTACAAATTTAAATCACAACCAATTCAAAACTAATATCACAACCAATAGAATTTATATGCAATTACACCTAGAACATATCAAAGCATTAACCTTAGAATTTACTAAATGATCATTCATAAATAACATTTAAATTGAATTAGTAAACTTCATTCATTTCCCATTCAAACTTAATACCAAATGCCACATTAATCTCTTTACCATTTCATTTAACAAATTCCAAAACATCATTTGACATCGTTTACAACCAAAACCTACATTGACCTATAAGTTTAACTTAGGTACATGCCACTTTTACCAAAAAAAAAGTTACATCATCAAAGTTTCTCTGAGATCGAGATTGCTCTGGATGCTGAACCAGGACGCTTGACTTCTACTAACTTGCGCACGAAAATAACCGTACACTAAGTATGGATACATTCAGTGGTATTACCATAATTCAAATTATAAAATAAATAATAACATGTACACTATCAACTTTATAACAATTTAATTCTTAAGGTACTAAGTGATACTTTAGCTACATTTTACTTTCATCTATAACAATTTACTTGGCTATTTATCATTTCATTATCACATTTCATTTTATTTAATCATTAATCGCATTATGAACCTTTTGTTCATGTATTTCACATTTTCATTCCACCATTCAATCTCTCAATTCCTTTCGATAGCATGATCAATCAAATTCATTCGAATGGCCATTTCATTTATTTTCCCCTATTAACATGAATCGAACTATAGCAGATACACGGAACCAACCAAACACTCCAGTATGGCACCCAGTGCCTCATCAGATAGTTCGAAACAATAGTTGACACCCAGTGTCTCATCGGCCAAGCTAAAGAAAGTTAGTACCCAGTACCTCATTGAATCTATTCGAAGAAATATAGTGACACCCAGTGTCTCATCGACTCGAGGTCGAAGTATCCCTCAACACTTCCAATCCTACGGCATGGAAATTATATCCGACTCAGCCCGACTAGTTAATAGAGTTCTCAAATCACTTTTCAATTTCAATTCCACTTTCAATTCAATTCCACTTTTTCACTTTCTAATCAATATTCAATTCAATACCAATACATAATTATCATTCAATTCAATTTCCGTTCAATTCAATAATAACACTTACCTCACAATTCACTTACCGTACATATAAATTAATATTTAATATATAATAATAAATTGCTTGAATTATAGTAATACAAACGGGATATTTTCTCGATTCAATGCTTGTCCACTTTTTCCTTCCCTTTCTTCGTAGATGTCTCGAGTGTGACGTTCACTTTGAAAATTAAAATAATTTCACAATTATTAAGACAATAATTATTCACATAAATTCTTGAATTTTTTATTTAATTTCTACCTTGATTTCAATTTAACCCTTAACAAAAATCATCTATTTTTCTATTCCAATTCATACCTTATTTCTACTCCATATTCACTCAAACTCAAACTTAACTCTCTAACTTTTATCATAAATACCTAATTTCAAATTTCTTGAAATTTAGTCCCTAATACACAAAATTTATAACCTATTCTACAATTTAATCCATCTCCTAGTTCTAATTAGAAATTCTATTAGTTCAATCTCTAATTCACACTTTTACTCAACAAAATTAACTTCTAAAAATCTAATAACTTCCAAAAATTTCAACACATACTTAGTAGTATTTTGTGCAAGGTTCATAATAACTCAAAAATTACAAGAAAATGACTTAAATTGACTTACCAATTTGAATTAGAACCTTGAAAACCCTAAATTTTCCTTTTATTTTTCTTTCTCCTTTCTTATTTGATTTCTTCTCTGTTTCGTCCTTAAATTTTAAAGTTCTGTTTCTTTTTCTTTCTTTACTATACATATATAAATAATATAATATAATAATGATATATTATAAAAATATAATAATATAAACTACTAAATATCTTTGTTATTAAATAATATAATAATATATTTATATATTAAACTTAAAAAAATCTTAGATTTTTCAATAGTAAACCGCCTCATTTTTCTAAAATGACCTAATTGCCTATTTGGTCCTTTTTGGCCTAATTCCTATTTGGTCATTTTTACTTTCTTTAATCTATTATTACACTTTTACACCTATTGCAATTTCTATCTTTTTTCTTAATTACTCCTAATTAAGTCAAATTCTCCTAACTAAGACCTAATTAAACATATAACTAATTTCATAAATATTTTTAATAAATATTTACGAACCCATTTAACTAAAATAAAGGCCCAAAAATGTACTTTTCCGATGCCTGTGAATTTTGGGTCATTATAGTTTCGTTAAGTTCCGTCAGTAACACTGAATATGGGCATTGGAATGTTGATTTTTAGGTTCTGGAGTGCTTGTGGTTGCTTTAGCATCGAATCAATACCCGGTGTGTACCCGAATACGCAGAAAACAAGGTTTTGGCAAAAGCCAAAAACCTTTCTGTCGATGCCACACGGGCATGTGGTCGCCTGTGTGGTAGGCGTGCACAAATGACACGGCCGTGTATTTGAAAAAAGCCAGGCCGTACTCCAGACATGACCGTGTGGTGACCAGGTATGGCAGTGTGCGACATACGGGCTAGACCAAATTGAACCGTGTGGGCCATATGGGCATGTAAGTCCACACCGGTAGTCCACATGTGCATGTGGGTTTTTGTGCCAGGCCGTGTGATCTAGACAGGCTAAGGCCAATCTGAACGTGTGGGCTCACACGGGCAAGCCACATTGGAGTGTGAGCCCATTTAACTAAAACGTTTCCTAGGGTTGCACGGGCCATTCCAAACGACTGTTAGCCTACTGTAGGATTAGTAAGGGGTAATTAGACCCTAATTTGTGTGATCTGTATGACTGTTACTGTATTTTTGAGCATGTTATTACTATGCATATCTGACTGATCGGATTCATATAATTGTATCTGATATTTATGTATGCCATACGTAAGCATGTGAGCATGATATTCTGATTATCTGCATTTGTATATACTATTTCTGATTTTGGGGTTAGGATGATGATTATCAGAGGAAGTATTCTGAAAGGCATTCACGCCTATTATTTGGTAGCTCAGCTACATTATTTATGATATGTGCCGCATTCGGTAGAGCATGGTTTGTAGGGCTGGGTGGGTGTTTTAAACCCCACATGGTGTGTAAGGATGGTCGAAGATGATGTATAGAAGCTGGGGCTTTTTGTCAATTTTAGTTTCCAGTGTTGAGGTTACACACCTGGTCTGTTTTCGCTACTAACCCAACCACGAGCACTCCAAGACCTCAGACGAAAAACAGGATGGCGATTCCTTACTACCAAAATGTCAATCAATAGCCCACTGCTCTTCGATCTAATCCGAATGCACGAAAACGTGGAATGGTAAAATGACTATTAAAAGAGGTAAAAAGGCAAAGGCCAAAGGAACAATAATTCAGCTTTGACGAACAATAGTGGATTTTCA
This sequence comes from Gossypium stocksii, assembly GCA_020496765.1. Classification (NCBI taxonomy): domain Eukaryota; kingdom Viridiplantae; phylum Streptophyta; class Magnoliopsida; order Malvales; family Malvaceae; genus Gossypium; species Gossypium stocksii. The sequence continues at coordinate 4,708,619 of CM035622.1, read as the reverse complement.
ATTAAAATACACCCCCTGGAATTTCTATAGTTGCCTAAAGGTGTAACAGCTCGATTTAGAGGCTAGTCGAAACAGTAGTCTTAGAATCACTAATCTGATGTTAGAGAAAATAATTTTAATATTATTATATATGTTAGTTTATGATAATATGAGTGCATGAAAATTTTTGTGAAATAATTTTAGCGATTACTAGCTTAATTTTCAAAAAGGACTAAATCGCATAAAAGGTAAAAGTTTTGTTTTGCTAGGTAATTATGTTAAATAGCTAAATAACCAAAGTATGGGGTCTTTAAAGGGCAAATAGACCCTATTTATGTGCATAGTTGGCCATAGAGACAAGGAAATGTGACAGTCAAATATGTTGATGGGATTAGGTGGCTAAATAAGTAATAAAATAAGACAAAAAGAAAAAGGTGGTCATCTCTTTCATTTTACCTTCTTCTCCACCGAAATGTGTAGCGAAAATATGGGTTTTGGAAGCTTAAAACTCAGCCAAACAAAACCTATTACAAGTAAGTGATTTTGAAGTCTTTTCTTGATAATTTTTGTACTTTTGAGACCCTTGTAGCATAGGCTATCAAATGAGGGGTCTATTTTGCAAAATAGTTGATAGTTTAGGGATATGCCATGAAAATAGTATTGGTGTTTTCTGAGTTTTTATGGAAGAAAATGAATTTTGGTTGCCAAATAAACAACTTTTGTGAAAAGGGTTTTCAAGAAAAACACTTATATTGAACTATTTTGCAAAGTTGTAAAATTGATGATAATTGGGTGAAATAGTAGGAATTAAAAGTTTCCATAAGCTTATAAAATGTCCAGTTAGGCATGGTTAGTGAGGAAATTCGATAAAAATCGATTTATGAGCCTAGGGGAAAATCATAATTTTGTAAAAGTTAAGGGGCAAAATTGTAAATTTACCAAAGTACGTTAATGGGTAGCTAGTAGTAATTATAAAATTCAGCTAAGCACAAATTGTGTTTAATTGCATGAATTGGCAATTTTATGTAACAAGGACTAAATTGTAAGAATGTGAAATATTAGGGGTAAAAGTGTAAAATTTCCCTAATGCGAAATTTTAGACTAAATTGTATAATGGATGACTAATAAGTAAAAGTTGTTATTAAATAGATTGGGAAAGACAAGACTTGGATAGAAGATGAGGGAAAAATAAATGATCAAAATTAGTCGACTTAGTTCGTTGTTGTAGCAAACGAGGTAAGTTCATATGATTAATTTACAGTGAATGATTTTTAAATTTGAAATGAGATATTGTATTATTTCATATGCTTGTTATCTAACCATGATGAAATGTAAGTATGAAATCGGATTGAAAAACCAATTAGGAAAGATGTAGCGTTAAGTACAATTGTACTACGACTTATGCTGAATTGACGGATAAAAACCATGGTTGGACCATGGCAATACGTGTGTCAGTGTAAGACCATGTCTGGGACATGGCATCGACACCGAGATGTGCTGGCCAGTGTAAGACCATGTCTGGGACATGTCATCGGCGATGATACCAGTGCTAGTGTAAGACCATGTCTGGGACATAGCATCAGCGTTGATATGATAGCTAGTGTAAGACCATGTCTGGTACATGGCATCAGCCTCGTTACGTGTTAGTGTAAGACCATGTCTGGGACATGGCATCGGCACGGATAAATATAAGCCAGTGTAAGACCATGTCTGGGACATGGCATCGGTAGACGACCTCATGTAAGACCATATTTGGGATGTGGCAGTGGTACTGTACATACGTGATTTTCGATGCATTCGATGGTGTTCCGAATAACTCAACGGGTAAGAAAGACATTGTGGAATTCATATATAGTTTTATAAATGAGATGTGAAAGATTTATGAAATTATGAAATCCATTAATAATGACCTGAGATAACGTGTTGTTATTGATTTGTAAGTGAATCAATGGACAAGGTCAAGAAGATAGTGAAAACGTAATCGAATTAAGTGAGACAGGTACGTTAGTAACTTAAAGGCGTATAATGAATCAATATTGTAAATACGTGGAAGGTCACAGGTTGACATGCGAGATAATATTTTCAGCTTATGAAATGATCAAACAATCGAATGTTAAATATTTCATATCATTATGCATAAATAATGGTATGTGATTTCCTAAGTATGTAATCGTTTCATACGATAATTTAAATGAATAAGCTTTCAAAAGTCATGGTAAACCTTATAAGGGAGTAAATGATTGAACAGTGAGACCATATAAACTATTTATGCTTGTGTAATTACTCAAAATGTATTTGATAGCTAACATAAATCAAATGATCATATGAGCTTACTGAGCTTTATAGCTTACCTCGTTTATTCTCTCATGTTGTACGACTTTAAAAGTCTGCTCAGGTTGGAAGGTGATGGAGATGTCAACACACTATCTCGTCATGATTTGGTACTTAAAGCTTTACAAATTTTAGTGATATCGCATGTATAGGCTAGTTGTCGTATTATGTGTAAAGTGAGTTTAACCATGGTGGCCTGAGTGTGCAATGCATATTTAGCCATGAATTTGGATTACAAATTATGTGAAGATAATGTATGGTTAAATAAGCCATTGAATGATGTATTAAGATATTGATTATGAATGTTTAGGATGTATGCATACGTTGGGAAGGTAGCTTTGTAATGTTGCGTAGGATGGTGCATGAAAGGGTGGCAAATAGGCTTGGTAGATAGCCTTGTTTTTGTTCACATGGTCGTGTGTCTGGGCCGTGTATGACACACGGTCTGCCCCATGGGTGTGTGGCTCAACCATGTGTCCCCTGCACCTTAAGTTGGCCAAGTCAATGTTGCATACGGGTTGAGCACACGAGCGTGTGCCTTGGTCATGCGGCCCTTAAAGGATGATGACGTCAGAAACAGAATGCCAGGGTTGTTGCATACGGGCCGTGCCACAAGCGTGTCATGGCCGTGTGAGAGACACGGGCCAGGGATACGGGCCTGTGCCAGGCCGTGTGAAAACCCCTGTAGGTTGATGATGGAAAATAAATCCACACGAGTAGGGGACACGGGTGTGTCCCAATATACTTAGGCCGTGTGAGTTACACGAGCCACCAACACGGCCACGTTAGCAATTCACACAGGCATGTTGCCCTTTCATATGAGTGTGTGATGAGCCTTTAGGAAATTTTCTTGAAAGCTTTCGAAGCGTTCGAATTGTTCTAAATGTTTTTCCCAAGTAAGTTTGGGCCCCGTAAACCCATATTATGACCCGTGTGATAAAGTTTGAGAAAGTTTTAAATTGGGATGAATTAAGTTTTATGCAAGATTAAGTGTTTACATGTGTTTTAGTTAGGTAATGCCTTGTACCCTGTTCCGGAGTCGAATACGGGTAAGGGGTGTTACAAAAGGTCTCCGTCACTGCTCAAAGATATTGAAGAAACAAGTTGCAACCACAAGAAAAAAGGTTAGAAAATGAAAGAAATCCGCAGCAAACAAGAAAAGATAAAATCGATAAAACCAAGAGAATAAAATAAGAGAGAAAGATGGAGAGGGAAAACTGAAGGAAACTTTCAGCAGGAGAGAAAGAACAAATAAATTCAACTTCAGCAAAATTGGATAAGGAAAAACCAAAATTTGAAAAATAAAAGAATCTAATCCTATCACAATCCCTAAATTTCTCCTATTTTTACTCTTCAAATCTCTCCACATGACTCCCCACTCAATCCAAACACCCCAAAACTGTCCACAACCTCCCACGCATCTCAAACACTCAGTATTTTACCACATTCCAAACTCCTTCACGGCACAAGTATAAAAAAAAATCCCCCTTACATGTACAGGGATTCAAACTCAAAACCCCCAGCACACTGACACTCCACTTAACCACTAGACCGGCGGACCCATTCTGACATATTTTACCAACATATATTTATAAGCCTATTGATTAGAGATAGGGGTTTATTCATTTAAAAAAAAAATTTGGCCAAGCTAATGCTTGAACTTGGGACCTCTCAAACACTTCCCAAAACACTTAACCATCGAAGCAGACATATAACTATGTCACAAACATACAAAAATAAATATATAAGAGATTTTTGGGGTGTTAAAACTCTATCCTTAAAAGAAAATTTTGGCTTCGAAATTTTACCTAATCAGAACAGATGAGGTGATAAACCATCAATTAAACATATTTTTACCTCATACTTAGCCTAAATTCTGGATGAATTACCATTGAATTTGTGGAAATTGGTGCTCCTAATCCTTTTATTTCATGTTTTATACTTAAGAGAGCATGAGGAAGAGAAAAGAGCAAGAAACGGGCCGAAAACGGGTAAATTAGGCCCAATTCAGTAATCAACACGGCCTGGAGGTTCGCCACACGGCCGTGCCACACGGCCGTGCCACTTTAACAGGCTCGAGCAGGGCCTGGTAGTCGATCGACACGGCGTGGCACATGAGCGTGTCCCTGTCGTAAGGAAGTTTAATTTCACTCAAAAAAGGGTACTTAGGAGCTAAGAAATGCATTCCAAAACTCTATATAAAAACCCTAGGAGGCAACTAGAAGGGTGTGCTTTTTCTCCTGCCAAGGAGACAATATTTTCCAGCCAAGACGAGGAGTTGAAGACAGGGAATTACTCGAAGGGAAGCTGATTGATCCATCTCAAAAGCCAGGATCTACATCAAGACAGAGGATCTCCCTTCAATCCTTTTAGGAGTTTTGGGTTTTCTTATGTTTTGTTATTTTATTTCTTCTGAGATGTTTTCTTTTATAAGTATGAACTAAAACCCCAAATATCTAAAGGGGATGAAACCTAAGACAGATCTCGTTATTGTTATCTGAGCTGTGTGATAAATATTTAATTTGTTCTTAATTGTGTTTTTAACTCTTAAATTGACATGTCCGGGACATTGATTTAAGTCAAATGTGCCTATGTAGAGGAGCAAAAGTCCCTGCATAGGAGTAGATCCAACACAATTAAGCGGAGTTGATCGCAATCTTAGACATAGGACGATGAAAATCTGCCGAATTAGAGTCAAATCTAATATGAGGAGCCATAGATCGAGTTAATGCAAGACTAGGGGTTTTAACTAGAAAGAGATTTCAGTTAATCAACCTAGGATTAGTTGTTCTTATCCTCGACGGAGGTATTAACATAATTTAGGGATCTCTACGGATCAAATCAAATGAAGAAATCATCTGGTTCAGAGTTAGATAACAAGTGAAGTCTAGGTGGATTCTTCCTTAGGTATTGCCTTAATCAATCAGTTTTCCCAAAAACAATCTCTTTATTTACTCATTGCCGTTTCTTTTCAGTTTAGTTTAGATTAGTTAATTTAGAAACAAAATCCCCATTTTATTTTTAGGCTAGATAATAGAAAGAAAGTCATTACTAGTACTCATAGTTCCTTGGATTCGATATTCCGGTCTTGCCACTGACTATACTACTATTTGATAGGTGCACTTGCCTTTTATCGTGATATTAATTAGTTTCCAGGTACGATCAGATTTTATTACTTTATCATAGTTTCCAGGTACGATCAGATTTTATTACTTTATCATCATCACTCGAGATCACGATCAAGTTTTTGGGGCCGTTTCCGGGGAACTAAGATATTAAGAACACTCAATTTCTATTACTTTAGCCATTGTTACTTTTTTTTATTTTCAGTTTTTATTTTTGCTTTTATTTTTATTTACTAAAATTTTCTTTCCTTCCAGGTATCTCTAGTTTATGACTAGAAGAAACCCAAGAGGACCACTGCTTTTTGACGACAATTTAGAAGCTACAATTCGCAGAAATCACTGAGAGATAAGAAGAAGCTTGCAATATCCAGAACAAAGACAAGAAGAAGAGCCAGAACCTACCGAAGAGATGGAAGCCAATCAGGATAATCAACTACCTCCTGTAGTAGTTGCAAATCCTGTTGATCAAAATCCTGCTCCGCGTACTATGTATGATTATGCTAAACCTAATTTAGCAGGCACTGAATCTAGCATTGTTAGGCCTACTATTGCTGCAAATAATTTTGAACTGAAACCTAACACTATTCAAATGATACAGCAGTTTGTTCAATTTGATGGTTTGCAGGATGAGGATCCTAACTCGCATCTAGCCAACTTTTTGGAACTATGCGATACATTCAAAATAAATGGCGTTTCTGATGATGCCATTCATCTTAGGCTATTCCCGTTCTCCTTAAGAAACAAAGCTAAACAGTGGTTGAATTCTCTACCACGAGGGTCTATTGATAAACGATAAATTATACATATTTTTACCCTATGCTTAGCTTAATTTCTGGATGAATTATAATTGAATTTGTGGAAATTGGTGCTCTTAATCCTTCTATTTCATGTTTTATACTCAGGAGAGCATAGGGAAGAGAAAAGAACAAAAAACGGGCCAAAAACGAATAAAATGGGCCAAAGTGTGAAAAGGACACGGCCCAAGGATTCACCACACGGCCGTGTCCCACGGCCGTGCCACATAAAGTCCAACACGGCCCAACCCCAACAAGCACGGCCTGGCCACACGGCCTTCCTCCATCAACAGTCTCGCACACAGCCTCTTGTCATACGGGAGTGTCCCTGTCGTGAGGAAGTTCAATTTCACTCGGATTTAGATACTTAGAGGCTAAGAAAGGCATTCTAAAGCTCTATATAAAGACCCTAGGAGGTAACTCTAAGGGTGTGCCTTTTCTCCCACAAGAGAGTGTCGTATTTCTGCCAACACAGAGAGTGAAAGCAATGAATTACTCCAAGGGAAGCTGATTGATTCATCCCAGAAGCCGAACTCTACATCAAGACAAAGGATCTCCCTTTAATCCTTCAAGGGTTTTTGGGTTCTTTATGTTTTGTTATTTTTATTCTTCTGAGATGTTTTCTTTATTAAATATGAACTAAGTCCCCCAAATACTTGAGGGGGATGAAACCTAAGACAGATCTTGTTACTATTTTATCTTGAGTTATATGATAAATATTTGAATTGTTCTTAATTATGTGTTCTTAATTCTTGTTTTAATAATCCTAGGTATTAATTCAAGTGTTGATGTGCTTATTCAGAGGAGCAAAAGTCCCTGTTTAAGAGTAGATCTAGCATAATTAAGCGGAGTTGCATGCAACCCTAGACATAGGGTGACATAAATTTGCCGAATTAGGGTCAAACCTAATAAGGGGATCCATAGGTCGAGTTAATGCAAGACTCGGGGTTTTAACTAGAAAGAGATTTCAGTTAATCAACCTAGGATTAGTTGTTCTTATCCTCGACGGAGGTATTAACATAAGTTAAGGATCTCTACGGATCAAGTCAAGTGAATAAATCGTCTAGCTCAAGAATTGATAACAAGTGAAGTCTAGGTAGATTCTCCCTTGAGTATTGCCCCAACCAATCAGTTTTTCCTAAAGAGTTTTTCCCCAATTTTCTTTTTGTGCATTCATAGTTTAGTTTTAGAATTAGTTTAGTTTCATAAAAACCCCTTTTATTTCTAGGTTAAATAATAGAAAGGAAGTTAGTACTAGTACTTTTGGTTCTCTTGGATACGATTTCTCGATCTTGCCACTAAGCTATACTACTGTTCGATAGGTGCGCTTGCCTTAAAGTCGTGATAATAGTTAGTTTTTGGTGCGATCATGATTATAAATTTTATTACTTCATATCACGCATATCATCTAGTACTACATGGGAACAAATGACAGAAAAGTTTTTGCTCAAATATTTTCTGCCGGCTAAAATGGCTAAATTGAGGAATGATATCTCTTCTTTTGTGCAGATGGATTTAGAAACACTTTACGATGCTTGGGAGAGATACAAAGATCTATTGCGAATGTGCCCTCACCATGGGTTACCTCTGTGGCTACAAGTTCAAACTTTCCACAACAGTTTGAATCCTTTGACAAGGCAAATGATCGATGCAGCCGCCAGTGGAACAATAAAAAACAAAACACCCGAAGCAGCTTATGAGTTTATAGAAGAGATGTCATTGAATAACTATCAGTGGCAAGTCATGAGAACAAAGCCATAGAAGTTGCAAGAGTTTTTAATATTGATGCAGTCACTATGATTTCTAATAAAGTAGAACTTCTTAATAAAAAGATTGACAACTTTGTTGGTTCTACGCAGGTACATCCAGTGATGCAGTGTGACTCAATTCAAAGAAACATGTACAATCCCGATTACTCCTCCTATGGACATGGCATGGAAAACGAGCAAGCCAACTATATGGGTAATAATTCTAGACCTCAAAATAACCTTTATAGTAACACTTACAATGCAGGTTGGCGGAACCACCCCAATTTTTCATGGGGAGGACAAGGAAATCAAAGACAACCACCTCCTCCAGGATTTTAACAACCACCATTCCAACAAGAGAAAAAGTTAAACCTTGAAGAGATGCTCACAAAATTTATCACCGTGTCAGAAATCTATTTTCAAAACACCGAAACGACACTGAAGAACCAGCAAGCATCCATTCAAGGACTCGAAACTCAAATAGGCCAGCTCGCCAAGCTAATTTCTGAAAGACTGCAAGGTGGGTTACCGAGCAACACTGAGACTAACCCTAAGGAGTAATTTAACGCCGTGGATACAGTAGATGAGGAAGGGTTAACCAAAACCAACCCAGAGCCATACAAGGAGACTGTGGTAAGTAAAGGTAAGGATGTGGTAAGTTCCAAAGATGCAATTGTCAAAGAGTATAAGCCTCGTATCCCATACCCAAATGTGCTAAGCAAAGACCGCACAGATGAGCAATTCGGTATGTTTCTTAAAATTTTAAAGAAACTACATATTAACTTACCGTTTTTGAAGCGCTATCGTAGATGCCAAACGTCGTTAAGTTTTTAAGAGAGCTACTGACGAATAAACGGAAGCTTGATGAGACATCTCATGTTGAACTGAATGCATTGTGCTCAGCTATTCTACAGAATAAGCCGCCCAACAAACTAAAAGATCTAGGGAGTTTTACAATTCTTGTTTTCTTGGTAGCCTAGACGTCAAAAATGCTTTAGCTAATTTAAGGGCTAGTATTAATGTAATGCCTTATAAATTGTTTAAACAACTAGGACTTGGAAAACCTAAACAAACTAAGATGAGCATCCAATTGGCCGATAAGACCATTAGGTTTCCAAGGGGAATAATTGAAGATGTGCTTGTCAAAATTGATAAATTTATATTCCCAGTCGACTTTGTTATGGTAGATATTAATGAGGATAGCAATGTATCCTTAATCCTAGGGCGTCCCTTTTTAGCAACTGCTAGAACAATAATTGATGTAGGAACAGGCGAGCTTACACTACGTGTAGGTGATGACAAAGTTATTTTACAAGCCCAAAACCCGATTAAAATTGTTGAAGATAAAAATGCTGTTTCGAATTCTTGTAAAAAGAATGATCTCACCACCCAACCTTCTGTGTAGAATACACTCCACATAAAGGCAACCCAACCATAGACAAGTCCATCCAAGGAAGGCGCACATGAAAAGTGAATGCTTCAGATTAATGAACTAGATGAGTGGCTAAACTATCAAGAAAAACCCAAAATATGCCACACCAACCCAGAGCATCACCAGAACGATCCTCAGGTAAAAATGAATCAAATCAAAGTAGGGGATAAGGTAATCTTAGGGGAAGACGATCCCCGAATCTTGAATTCAAAAGAACATACAAGTGATACACCTTACTTCACGGTAATGCAAATCTTTCCCTATGGTACTGTCGAGATAAAACATGAATCACTCAGCACGTTCAAAGTAAATCACTTTCGACTCAAGTCTTACGTTGATAATGAAATTGAAAGTAGAATAGAAGAGTATCAATTCTTCAAGCCACCATGACCCAACAAGCTTGACAAAAGTCAAGCTTAGACTATAAATAAGCGCTTCTTGGGAGGCAACCCGAGCACTGACTTAGTAAATTCTTTTATTTAGGCTCTCTAATACATCAACTAACCCTTTCAATGCAGGTTTTTTGAGCCACACGGGCATGCCCACGGGCGTCCCTAAGGCCATCCGGACACCACAAGTAAAGACACGGCCGTGTAATATGGCCGTGTATGAGCAGGGTAAGATCTCCCTACACACGGGCTTCGATAACTTGCACACGCCCGTGCCTCAAGACTGTGGTCGAGCCTACCATTTTATACACGGGTGTATGACCTCTGACACGGCTGTAGGATAAGCGAACATCAACCCTAGGAACACGGACGTGTGGCACGAATTTGGCGTGCCAAAATCTCTAAATTATGAACCACATGAGCTAACCCCAAGTCACACGGGCATGTGCCATGCCCATGTGACCCAAAATCCTATATCAACCCCCACTATTCATCTTTTTCTTCATCAAAAACCCTAAAAAACTCTCCCACCACCGTTCACACCAACCTTACCCAGCGTCGCCGCCGGCCTCAACCACACCTCCACGCCTGTGCAACCCTTGCCACGACCGTGCTCTGCCCCATAACCACCCATTCGGTTCTCTTTTCTCACTTTTTCTCTTATTTTTTAATGTATTTTATCTATTTATCTGTTAATAATCTCATTGATTTAGTTATTTGCATTATTATTGATAGAAATTCATTCATTTAGCATGATCAATCTAGAATACTTATTATGCCATTTAGGAACATTTCTCGGCTGCCACTTATCACTATCTTGAGAAATTTGAATTTTCTATATATTGAGACCTATTTTTTTTCAATGAGATGATCCTATGCTTGCATGACTTATTTAGAACTCTTGGTTAATTTAAGTTGTAAATAAGAACTTATGAATATTCCTATCTTTATTTACAATTTTTTTAGGACTAATGCATACATTTTTTCATTTTGTTTTATTTTTAGAAATCATGTCGTCTTCTCGCAGAAAATGCTCCTGTCCCTACCTCTAAAAAGCGAAAGGGACCTGGTGGTTCCTCTTCTAGACCCACCGCTGAATTCTGACATCCCTTCCTCCAATTCTCGCAGAACTCCCAAGAAGAACTGTTTCAACTACTACAGGCGTGACCCCTCGAAGTAGGGAGATGATTGATTGGGCCGCATTAGAGCAGGTCTAGCTAGCTGACGAGGTCCGGGCCTTATTAACTAGAAACCCATGGGACCAGTTCTTTCAAATCATAGAGCCCACCTATCTCGAGTTCTACTCCACATTTCATCTCCAGACGGTGATGAGCCAACACGACAATATAGGAACGATATAACTCCGTTTAGAAGGCCTCGTCCGTCAACTCAGTGTGCCGGAGTTTGGTACAGTAGTAAGCCTGTACACTGAGCAGTTTGTGGAGGAAGAAAATCTCTCAGAACTCCACTGCCACATCCACATCTCTCCAGTCAACTGCTGGTGCACCCTAGTCCCTGGCCAGCCCACATACGACCTTAGTCGCTCTAAAGCGACCGCTCGCCCCATCTCTGAGGTACATACATGCCCTACTCGCACACACACTGACGGGCTGACACGAGAGTACTGGCGTCGTCAACACCCACGACGCCTACTTTTTATGGAGCATGGCGCATATTCACATGATTGACCTCGCCTACTTCATTGCCCATGCCATCCAACACCAGACGGAGCAACACCTCAGGGGCGTGATTTCGATGGGCCCATACATCAAACGATTGGCCCGCCACTTCGGTCTACTTAACGTCGCGACCCAAACATCCTCTTACACCCTCGTTGGCCAGATGTCCCCACAGGGCATCCAAACTATGTTGCACATGAGGATGATTCAGCGCTGACCTGGGACCGATCCTTCATAATACCGTCTATTCCAAGATGCCGAGCAGGAAGACCCCGAGGACATTACTGATGATGCCCCACCACCGGATGAGCCACCTACTGAGCCACCACCCACTCGCCGCTCAGTTCATGCGGTAGCTTCAGGCTACTTCACTTTTGAGCAGTTCGCCCAATTCCAGCAACAATGTTCTCAGCAATTCGATCACATTGATGCAACATTAGCTCAGATTTGTCAGAAACTCCATCTCGCACCACCGCCCCCACCTCACGAACCATCTGAAGATTAGGACTTCCGAGTCCTCTTTTCTTCTCCTTTATTTTCATTTTTATTTTCCCTTTTTCTTTTATCTTATATTTTTCATTATTTGAATTTTAGTATGTAATGGCCTAAATTCAAGGTTATCGAAACATTGGTTTCGTAACCACAAATCCGATTTAAAGAGAAATTTATTTTAATATTTTTGCATAAATATTGATATGATAGGAAAATTGTATGAAAATATCGAAAAAAAATTTATCGATTTAGTGGTTAGTTAGAAAAAAAAGAAGAAGAAATTATTGAAGAAATTAGGTAAAAATAAGTTATCGAGACCTCGATCTCATAAAACCGAGTCAAAAATATTTTTATAAATATTTATGAAATGTTAGTAATATGATATTAAAATTTCGTTAGAAAATTTTAACGTTTGGGCAGTCAATTAAATGAAAAGGACTAAATTGGAAAAGGTGTAAAAGTGGTTAGGATGATTAAATAGCTTAAGTGTTTAATGAGAAAGGATTTAAAATGCAAATAGACCCAAAATTTATTTGGGCTGGACGGCAAGGGCATAAAATCAGCAAGAAAATGGGTGATTTAAGGGTAAAATTGGAATATTGCATTATTAACTAAATAAAACTAGGACTAATATGGAAATATCTAGATTTCTTGAGATTTCTCTTCATTCTGATCAGCCAAAACGCCATAGGAGGGGTTCTTTAAGCTGTTATTTCATAATTTTTGCACCAAGTGAGTTAATCCTTGCCTTTTTCTTGTAATTTTTGTGCTTTTAAGACTTTTACAACTAGGTCCTACTATTAAATTCCTTAGTTTTTGATTTCATGGAAGAAATTGAAAGTCATAATGGTTGAGTTATGTAAGTATATGATGATTAAGAATGAAACTTAAGTTTTAATCTTATTATATGATGGTTTTATTGAATGAAATGAATAGAAAGTGGATATTTAGGACCTATTTATAAAAGAGTGTGAAATTGAAGTCTAGTGCTGAAATTCTTATCTCCAAAGGCTATAATGTAGTTTAAAATGATAGAATAAAGTGTTAATTGAGAAAAATCAGCTCAATTGAGAGGTTAATTGAGTAGGGACGAAATTATCACTTATTAAAAGCTAGGGGAAAAATGGTAATAAACCTCTTGCACTAAAACAGTTTTGGACAGCAGCAGTAGTCCAACTTTGAAAAATCACCATAAATTTTAGAAATCAAATTATAGGGTGAAAAAAATATGGAATTAAAGCTTATTGAGTCTAGTTTCTTATAGAAGAAACTATGTAAGCAATGGAATTGTAAATCATGAGATATAATGCATTTTGTGAGACAAGGTCAGAATGATTTCGGGTTCCCCTATTTTGACTTTGGAAAATCACCAAAAATTGTATAAAAATAATTAAGGACTTAAATTTAAATGTTTGAAATCATCAATGAGTCTATTTTCAATAGAAACAAGCAAAAACATCATATGTGTTCCATACGAGGAGATAATTAATTTTTAGTGAAGAAAGGTCGGAACTGTCATACAGCAGAACAGGGGTAACTTTAAAGAATAAACTGTACTTATTGGCTAAACGAAAAATTCTGAAAATTTTATGGTAAGAATATATGTGAGTCTAGTTTTAGGAAAAATTAGCAGATCTTAATTTGGAGTTCCGTAGCTCAAGATAAAAGTACTTTAGTGACTACGACTCAAGTAGATAGCTTTGAATGAACTATAAATAATAGTGGAATTGTAGAGAATGGTACATATGGACATGAAATGTTAAATTGATGATTAAATTTATTTATTTAGATCTCGAAGACTCAAATAAGAAGCTAGATCGAGGAAAGGAAAAAGTTCGGGATTAGTAGATTTTTTTTATATGAACAAGTATCGAGGTAAGTTCGTGTAACTTGAATTATATTCTTAAATGCTTGAAATGTATGTTATTGATGTGAATATCAATTGAATGTTCATTATATGAAAATTGATGAAACATTGATATATTTGATAAAAAGGGGAAGAAATCCCGGTTGAATGAAAGGAAAATTCGATGGATCTCTGAAAAGGAATTGACTGTAAAAGGGGATCTAGCCCGGACGGGTGATCCTATCCTGATATAGCCCTCCCGAAGAATATGTGGAAAATGGATTTAGCATAGATGGGTAATCGAAATTAGGGTCTGAATTTAGCCTGTACTGGTAATTTAGATCTAAACTCATTAGAGTAATTGTCGTTGCAGGAGATTTAGCCTGGACTGGTAATCCCGACAATACTCTATGAGTTTATATTACAGGGGATTTAGCCTGGACTGGTAATCCCGCTATAAGGATGAGGTTCGCGGGAGTGTGCTCTCTGAAATGGAAATGTGCGCACATGAATATGAATTGACGAACCCGAATTTGTACATTAAAGTGTACCCCTGAAAATCCATCGAAGTTTCGAGAAATTCAACGGGATAAATATGGGAAAACAATAACGGAATGGAAATCATGGTATTGATGAGCTCATCAATCACGATATATATTATTGATACATTGAAATTATTGGACTAACTTGAATGTTGAGTTTGTGCATGTTAGGGTAACAATGCATTGAATGGATGTATGAATGTTTATTGTATTGTATTGAAAATATTAGGTAAGTATAATTCTTGTTATATGAGCTTACTAAGCACAATATGCTTACCCTGTTTTCTTTTTCATTATTCTGTAGTATTAAGAGCTCAGAGGTCAGATTCGGTAGGAGACACATCACACTATCAACCTCAACATTTTGGTATATCCAGAAACTTTATTTTGGAAATCAATGGCATGTATAAGTTAATAAAGTAAATGTTAATGTGAAATGAATGTAAAGTTAGCCATTGGTGTGGCTAACAAACTTTGGTTTGGTATGTGATGAGATTATCTTATGAATATACATGAATCTATTTTGAAAATATGTTGAATTTGATTGGTTGATTTGGATTGGTCTCGGTTTAAGTTTTGCAGGGAAGGTTAGATGTCTATAAAAGGGCTATATTGAATAAATTTTTTTTTGGTAAACTCCGGTAATGCCTCATACCCTATTCCGGCAAGGAATATAGGTAGGAGGTGTTACATTTGTTAATCCAAATTCCCTTAAACTGATAAATGCTTTCGCAGTTTCAAAGGAGCTCTACAGCTCAAATCCAAAATTTAATGGGAACCTTAGCCACCTAATACCGACAAACATACCCTCTCGGCATAGCAGCTGTGGACAAACAACCGTTACCACCACCAGAGTATTCAACTCCACCCTTCCTTTGTCTCAGACACTCTACAGCCACCTACACCTCACAGAATTCATCCAATTCAGGGAGTTTTACCTCTCTCCCTATCTTATGATTTTATGCTTCTATTGCTACTAATGTATCTTTGTACATTGAGGGCAATGTACATCTTAAGTATGGGGAGAAATTCACTTTCAGTCGTTGCATTATCTTCAAATCCCTAAATTTCATACCACTAACTTGTTGCATTGTTCTCAAATTTTGAATTCTCACTTTCACTCTCTGCATTACTCTCAATCTCCTATTAGGAATTAATTCTGATTGATTTATGATTTTTATTGATATGTTGAGAATTAAGACATAGGTACATATGCTTTGATTATTCAAACTTTAAGACATTAGGGAATTAAGCATGATAAGTTGAAATTCTTGAGAATTTAACTTTTTCTAGGTTATTTTCCCTAATTTTGAATGTTATCTTGAGATTTGAAATTCGCAGGATTGACATCAAAAGCCATAATTTTGGAGAGATTTTTGAGCCTTTTGAGCATACATCCTCTCGTGCTTACTTTTATTGTTGCTTTGAGTGAGTCAATACTGATTTGTTATTCTAGAACTTGCTTCGATTATACATGTCGAGACCATATCATTGATTTGATATACCGAAATGATAAAGGCACCTAGGTTTAACCCACTTACTCCATAAAAATCCTACTTCCATAAATTAAACCCCAGTGAACCCCATTGAGCCTAACAACCCATTTTGTGACTTACCTCTAATATTAACCTATAACCCATTTTTGTTGAATTATTTTGATCCCTATTTTTGTTGAGATTTGAGTTGAATTATTATCTAGCTTTGTTCTCTTTTACAGTTTGTAAAGTTTATATTTAATTTAAATATTTGATTTATTCTTAAAAAAATGTATATACAGTTAATTCAGTTATAATTCATATTTCAGTTATAGTTTAATATTTTTTGCATATTTCTATTATAAGCTACTAAATCCAGAATGATGTCATCATAAGGCTTATCTCTAGGAATATGTTCTAGTGATAGAGATTTTCCTAGCTAGATGACTTTTCAATTCAATCTCGATTCTAACCCTCTGTTTCAGCTTGTGACAACACCCCTAACCAAAGCCCCATTACAACCATTGAAAAACCTTTTGATCGATGTGTCATGTCAATCTATAATGGTGGAGATTTGATTTTCTTGCAAGCTTATGATAATAACTTTTCAGGTTGACTAAAGAGTGCTTAATTTTTGAACCCTAAACACTTTGAGTGGATAGAGTGAATCTTTAGTGAGGATGTCAACTCTTGTTGATTTTGATTGAGAGGTAATTACTTAGGAGAAGGGAGAAACTTATGTTTCTGTGATAAAATTCTCAACTTAGAGTGTTTGAAACTTTAATGTTTTTCTGGTTGAATTTTCATTGTATGATTACTTGTGGATTAGTTTGAAACATTATTGATAAGGATTATAAGTTGAGAAGAATGATTTTTAATTGTGAATTGATATTTTACTTGAGGACAAGCAAAGGCTTAAGTGTGGGGGTATTTGATAAACCATAAATTATACATATTTTCACCTCATACTTAGCCTAAATTGTGAATTGATATTTTTAATTGTGAATTGATATTTTACTTGAGGACAAGCAAAGGCTTAAGTGTGGGGGTATTTGATAAACCATAAATTATACATATTTTTACCTCATACTTAGCCTAAATTCTGGATGAAATATCATTGAATTTGTGGAAATTGGTGCTCCTAATCCTTTTATTTCATGTTTTATACTTAGAAGAGCATGAGGAAGAGAAAAGAGCAAGAAACGGGCTGAAAGCGGGAAGATTAGGCCCAATTCGGTAATCAACATGGCCTGGAGGCTCGCCACACGGCCGTGCCACACGGTCGTGCCACTTTAACAGGCTCGAGCATGGCTTGGTAGTCAATCCATACAAGTGTGGCACACGAACGTGTCCCTGTCGTGAGGAAGTTTAATTTCACTCGGAAAAGGGTACTTAGGGGCTAAGAAATGCATTTTAAAACTCTATATAAAGACCCTAGGAGGCAACTTGTAACACCATCTAACCCCAAACCATCGCCAGAACAGGGTTACAAGGCATTACCAAACTATACACTAATAAACGAACAAAATCGAGACATAAATTTAAGTTTCAATCTAAAACCTTCTAATTTTTATCAATTAGTCCTTAATATGGGCCTACGAGGCCCAAAATAAGTTTAAAACGTGATTTGGGGCTAAACTGGGAACTTTGGAAACTTTTCTTTGAAAATAGGGGCACATGCCCGTGTGGCCTGGGACATGCCCGTGTGGTCTGCCCATGGGGCTCCCCATGGCCTTGGGGCTAGGCCGTAGGCAGATCTGACTTGCTACACACGGCCGTGGGACTAGCCCTTGGGCAAGTCTGACTTCCCCCACACGGCCTAGGCACACGCCCATGTGTCTTGGCCGTGTGAAAACATGATTTTTCACAATTTTTAAGCTACTTTCACCCACTAAACATACCCAATTCATGCCCAAATCATTGACTTATAAATCTTAATCAAATACCAATTCATTTCATTTTCAAATTTAACAAAAATTCATTCATCCATTTCAAAAACTTCTTAAGGTTTATAAACCATATTTACATTCAAAACATAAAGCATTTACAAGTGATTAAAACCAAACCTAGTACATGCCATATTTCAAAAGATAGATTCATCACCAAAATTTGAGTTGAATTCGGGATTGATTTGAATGCTGAGCCGGACTTTAACTTTACCTAACTTGCGCACGGAAAACAACTGTACGCTGAGTATTGTGAATACTCAGTGGTATTATCATAATTCAAATATATAACTACAATCAAATATCATAAACATACTTAGATAAATAGCACATCAAACATATAATTTCATGCTAAATTATCTTATTATCAATGTGTCATTTTCAACATTCGAATCAATATCTCAACAATAGAATTCCAATCATTCATGAACCTTTGGTTCATCTCTCCATAATACCGTTTCTCATTGCAATTCACAATATAGCTTTCATTGTTCATTCAATGGTTCAAATAATCAAATTCAATAGATTTTCTCATTTCACATAATTACCCCTATTAACATGACTCGAACTTTGGCAGATACACGGATCCAACCAAACACACCATATTGGCACCCAGTGCCTCATCGGATAGTTTGAAGCATTATAGTGACACCCAGTGTCTTATCGGCCTAGCCGAAGTAAGGTGGTACCCAGTATCTCATCGATTCTATCCAAAGCAATATGACACTCCAAGTGTCTCATCGACTCGAGGTCGAAGTAACCCTGAACTCTTCCAATCCTATGGCATGCCAACTATATCCACTAAGCCCGACTATTTAATAGGGTATTGAATTCTTTTCTCTATTTCAATCAAATTCACATAATCACATATTTCTACTTTGAACACTTCATGAACCTTTAGTTCATGTATTCAATCTCATTGCACTAATTTCATTTCACATTTCATCTCATAAGAACACTTTCAAAATCAAATACACTTTCTATTCACGTTTTACATTCCAATTCCATTCAATTCAATATCATCAATTTGAGTTAATTCCAGTCACATTCAAATAAAATATCACTACTTATTTCAATTCTGTAACACCCTATACCCAAGACCGTCGCCGGAATCGAGTACGGAGTATTACCGGACTTATCGGAACTTTACAGAAATGAATATAAATTATCGCCAATTTATTGAATAAACATTCAATTTAATCAATTTAGAAATAATTACCAGTGCCCCGGATGGTTAGGATTCGAATCCTAACAAATCGAAACTCATAAATTTTTTTTTTTGAAAAAGCATCGTCACACGCCCGTGTGACTATTAGCACGGCCGTGTTACCAAGCCGTGTGGCTTTCACACGCCCATGCCAGGTAGCCGTGGAACATTCTGACTTACCCAACACGGCCACCAATTATTTCACGCGCCCGTGGGAACAGGCCGTGTACTTCCACATGGTTTATCGCTAAGAGACACACGGCCGTGTCTCATGCCCGTGTGATTCATAAAATTTAAAATCAAGGTGCAGGGCACACACGGTCTAAACACACGCCCGTGGGGTTGGCCCGTGGCTCGCCCACGGCCTAGGCACGCCCGTGCCTCTACCCCGTGGTTGAATCTGTTAAAAATTAAATTGGGCACGGCCAGGGCACACGCCCGTGTATCCTGCCGGCCAGGCCGTGTGAGGCTATCTACCAAGCCTTGGCCTCCCTGCACTCAAATACACAAATATACCACCTAACTTATTTGTATAAAACACTTAATCAAATGCCATTCATTACATTTGCAATTTCAAATTAACATGCATATAAGACACCCTAGGTACATGCCACTATTAACAATTAACACACTTTACCTTATTGAATTTGGGATCGGCCTAGGATGCTGATTTAGCGTTCTACCTTTAATTAACCTGCGCACGAAAACAAACCGTACGCTGAGTATGGGTAGACTCAGTGGTATTTCTATAATCCGAACATTTAAAAATATAACAATACTCAAGATCATAATCACAATTGCAATTATTTACTTATTCATTTCATAGATAAATTTCAACTACTTACCATATAAATTCTGTACAAATCATTTAATAAACATAATAACTTAATTGTTCAATTCTTTAATGAATCATTATTATTTATTCTTTTCTTTCACTTGCTAATCGGTATAGCTTTCCTTAACTTTATTCACAATTCACCATTCAAAATCAATAATCTATATTTAACTATGTACTTATCAATCATATTCCATTCTAGTCCATTTTAATAACAGTCAATTTCATTTATATCATATCAATTTACTATCCCTGATAACTTTCACTATATATATATATATATACGATTCATACCAAGCCAACATAATTCAAAAAATTGATTCAATGAATTTTCACTAAGATTTTAGACAATATAAGAACCTTGGATTCAATTCTCATCCATATATAATTATTCAATTTACTTTTCAAATATGAACAATTTCATGAACCTTAGGTTCATGCCTTCAATCTCATTGCACAAATTTTTATTTCACGTTTCAAATCACAAAATCCCTTTTCACTTTCCATTCAATGATTCAGATAATCAATTTCACTTTCTTATTTTCTTTTAATAGCTCAATCTCATTTATTCGGAATTTATCATTTCACATATTTACCCCTATTAACTTGAATCGGACCCAGGTGGATACACAGATCCAACCAAACACACCAGATTGGCACCCAGTGCCTCATCGGATAGTTCGAAGCAAAGTTTGACACCCAGTGTCTCATCGGCCTAGCCGAAGTAAAGTGGTACCCAGTACCTCATCGAATCTATCCGAAGCAATATGACACTCCAAGTGCCTCATCGACTCGAGGTCGAAG
Organism: Gossypium stocksii; assembly: GCA_020496765.1. NCBI lineage: Eukaryota > Viridiplantae > Streptophyta > Magnoliopsida > Malvales > Malvaceae > Gossypium > Gossypium stocksii. The sequence goes on along the minus strand of CM035622.1, from coordinate 4,687,995 downwards.
TAACCCTGAACACTTCCAATCCTATGGCATGCCAACTATATCCACTAAGCCCGACTAGTTAATAGGGTCTCGGAAACACATATCATTGTCAATCACTTTCTCGTATTTTCAATCAATTTCACATCAATTGCACTTTGGCCACATTTTTCTCACATATTTTTCAATTTAAGCACAATTTGCTTTAATTTCACAAAATCAGATATTTTCACTTCAATTCACATTTTAATATCAAATATTCAAATATCACAATTCCATATATTTATATCAATTTCCTCATATTTCCAATCAATATATTTTCAATATAACATTCACTCATTATTGTAGTTTTTTTTTTACACCAATCATATAAATTATATAATTCAACCAAAATAATTCCATTCACTATAAATTCAATAAATTCATCGTATGCGGAAATCAATCCATTTCAATTATAAGACATCATAATTCGAACACCAACAATTGCCATATGTATATAAATTTAACAAATAATGACTAAGTTCAGATTATAGAAATACAAACCGTATTTTCTCGAGCTAACTCCCGTTGTCTTTGCCATTTTTCCTTGCTTAGCCAAGATTCCCGAGACCATAGTAACTACGAAAATTAAAACAATTCATATTCTTTAATTCACTATTAAATTATAGCTAATTAATACAATTTCTATTCAATTTCTATTTTAATTTCAATTTAATCTTAACTAATTTCACTTACTTTTTCTATCTCAATTCATACTTCAATTCTATTCAAACTTTGTCCAAACTCATTCTTAACTATTAAATTTCCAGCATATTTCCCTAATTTCAAAATTTCATCAATTTAGTCCCTACAATATTAAAACTTATGAATTACTTTACAATTCAATCCTTATTTCATTTCTAACTTGAATTCCTATCAACTTAACCCCTAATTCATCTTTTTACTCAACATAGACATTATCTAGAAATCTAATAACTTTCAAAATATCCATTTAATTTCCTCAAAATCTTGTTCCAAAGCTTCTAAAGCATCAAAATTAAGTAAAAAGGACTTAATTGACTTACCTATTTAAGTTTCAAGCATCAAACCTCCAATTTTTCCCTTTTTTTTCTTTCCTTTCTTTTTCTTCTTCTTTCTCCCCTGCTTTCACGTTTGGTTCTCTGTTTCTTTTCTTCTTTTCATTCTTCTTTTTCTTTTATTAACCAATCAAATACATACACTTATACCATTAAAATACATACACTTGTTTTAATCCTTGCCATACACTTGTCATTATCTCAACAATTTAATAAAATAATATTTACACAAATAATAATAATTATAACAAATAAATTAATAATATTTACTTAATAATTAAGTAAATATACATAACATACATTTGTACCAATAAAATTAATGCACATGTATTTTATCCATAATACACACATGTCAATTTCTATGGTTAATTACTAATTTAATCCTTTATTATTTCTCTTTACTAAAATCAAACCTTTGCATTCTATTTAATTTAGTCCTTTCTACTAGTTATTCCTAATTAAACTAAATTCACTTCACTAAAATCTAATTCAACTTATAACTAACCTTATAAATTTTTTAATAAATATTTACGGACTTGTTTTCCTAAGACGGAGCCCCTACGACTCGTTTTTCCGGTACCCAGAAATTTTGGATCGTTACAAATTCCAATTCCATGCACATATATTAAATAAATTAAACCTATAATAGTAAATAACTTGAATTATGATAATACAAACCGATATTTCTCGAGCTACTCCTCGATCACTTTTTCCTTCCCCTTCGTATTAAACGTCTCGGTTTCCTTGTTTGCAAATAATCTCCAAGCTTTAAAACCCTAATTCTCCCTTTTTCTTTTCTTTCATTTCTTTCTTCCCCAAATTTTCGTTTGTTTCTTTGATATGTTTCTTCGTTTTTCTTTCTTTTTTTCTTTGTTTTATTTTAATTTATTAATAATTATAAAATATCTAATTATAACTAATTATATACATACATTTGTATACATACATGTTATTACAAATGTAATCATCATTACCATACACTTGTCACCATCAAAATTAATTAATAAAACATAATATTACATAATTATTAATAATAATTATAATAAATAAATAAATATCTTTTACTTAATAATTAAGTAAATACATATATATTATACATTTGTACCAATACTTTAAAAACACATGTATTTATTCTCTACCTTACACATATCACTAATTTGGTTTAATAACTAATTTAATCCCTTAATATTTTTCTATTCTATAATTAAACTTTTATACTCTATTCAATTTAGTCATTTCTACTAATTATTTCTAATTAAACTAAATTCACTTAATCAAAATCTAATTCAACTCATAACTAACTTCGTAAATATTTTTAATAAATATTTATGGACTCGTTTTCCTAAGACGGAGGCCCTAAACTCACTTTTTCGGTGCCCGTGGAATTTGGGTCGTTACACAACTACAAGGGTGTAGTTTTTCTCCCGCCAAGGAGACATTATTTTCCCGCCAAGACAGGGAGTTGAAGATAGGGAATTACTCGAAGGGAAGCCGATTGATCCATCTTAGAAGCCAGGATCTACATCAAGACAGAGGATCTCCCTTCAATCCTTTAAGGAGTTTTGGGTTTTCTTATGTTTTGTTATTTTATTTCTTCTGAGATGTTTTCTTTTGTAAGTATGAACTAAAACCCCAAATATCTAAGGGGGATGAAACCTAAGACAGATCTTGTTATTGTTATTTGAGCTGTGTGATAAATATTTAATTTGTTCTTAATTGTGTTTTTAACTCTTAAATTGATATGTCCGAGATATTGATTTAAGTCGAATGTGCCTATGTAGAGGAGTAAAAGTCCCTGCATAGGAGTAGATCCAACACAATTAAGCGGAGTTGAGCGCAATCCTAGACATAGGACGACGAAAATCTACCGAATTAGAGTCAAATCTAATATGGGGAGCCATAGATTGAGTTAATGCAAGATTAGGGGTTTTAACTGGAAAAAGATTTCAGTTAATCAACCTAGGATTAGTTGTTCTAATCATCGACGGAGGTATTAACATAATTTAGGGATCTCTATGGATCAAATCAAATGAAGAAATCATCTGGTTCAGAGTTAGATAACAAGTGAAGTCTAGGTGGATTTTTCCTTAGGTATTGCCTTAATCAATCAGTTTTCCCAAAAGCAATCTCTTTCTTTACTCCTTGCCATTTCTTTTCAGTTTAGTTTAGATTAGTTAATTTAGAAACAAAATCCCCTTTCTATTCTTAGGCAAGATAACAGAAAGAAAGTCATTACTAGTACTCATAGTTCCTTGGATTCGATATTCCAGTCTTGCCACTGACTATACTATTATTAGATAGGTGCACTTGCCTTTTATCGTGATATTAGTTAGTTTCCAGGTATGATCAGATTTTATTACTTTATCATCATCACTCGAGATCACGATCATGAGGATACTGTTGTCGTATCGCATTTTCAGACTCCTACATGGCCTCTTCAGAGCTATGATTACGCCAAAGAACCTTAACTAGTGGGACGAATTTTCTCCGCAGAATCTTACGTCGTGATCCAATATCTAAACCGGCTCCTCCTCGAAAGCCAGATATATGATCTAACGTCGATCTCTCATACTAGAACAATATGCGTTGGTTCAGAGCAGTAGTGCCTCAATATCGAGATGTTGAAAACATCATGGATTTGATCCATTTCTGGAGGTAACTCCAACTGTAAGCAACTGGTCCCACTCGCTTCACCACATGGTAGTGTCCAATAAACCTAGGGCCCAACTTGCCCTTCCGAGCAAACCTCAGTACTTTCTTCTATGGCGAGACATTGAGAAAAATGATGTCCCCCACAGAATACTCTATCGCTCGATGCTTCAGATCTGCATATGACTTTTGTCTATCAGATGCCACTTTCAGTCAATCTTGAATCAATCTAACTTTATCATCGGTATCAGAAACTAGCTCAGGACCTAGAACACGTCGCTCACTCAACTCAGTCTAACATGAAGGTGTACAACACTTACGACCATTTAATGCCTCGTAAAGTGCCATCTGAATGCTAGACTGATAGCTGTTGTTATAAGTAAACTTTGCTAGCGGCAAGAAATCTTCCCAACTACCTCGAAAATCAATTACGTAACTCCTTAACATGTCCTCCAGTATCTAAATCACCCTCTCTGACTGACCTTTTATCTGAGGATGCAACGCAGTACCGAAGTCCAATTGATAAACTGTAAATTATACATATTTTCTATCCCATATTTAGCACATTTAGGGATGAATTATCATTGAATTTATGGAATTTTATGCTCCTAATCCTTTAATTTCATGTTTTATATTTAGAAGAGCATAGGAGAGTGAAAAGAACGAGAAACGGGCCGAAAATGAAGAAAATGGGCCAAACTAAAGAAACAACACGGCCTGGAGTTCGTCACACAGGTAACCCACATAGCCGTGCCACATTAGCAGGCTCAAGCACGGCCTAGGCTCAATTCACACGGGCGTGCCACACAGGCATGTCCCTGTTGTGACGGTTTCAATTTTACGTGGAAAAGGCTACTTAGGGGCTAAGAAAGACATTCTAAACTCTATTTAAAGACCTTAGGAGGCAACTACAAGGGTGTACAGTGTCCCCGCCAAGACTAAGAGTAGAAGACATGGAATTACTCGAAGGAAGCCGATTGATCCATCTCAGAAGCTAGGATCTACATCAAGACGGAAGATCTCCCTTTAATCCTTTCAGGAGTTTTAGGTTTTCTTTATGTTTTGTTATTTTCTTTATTCTGAGATGTTTTCTTTTAGGAACATGAACTAAACCCCCAAATAACTAAGGGGGATGAAACGTAAGACGAATCTTGTTATTGTTATCTGAACTATATGATAAATATTCGATTTGTTCTTAATTGTGTTTTTAATTCTTGAATTGATATTTTCGAGATATTAATTTAAGTCAAATGTGCTTATGCAGAGGAGCAAAAGTCCCTGTATAAGAGGAGATCCAACACAATTAAACAGAGTTGATCACAATCCTAAACATAGGACGACGAAAATCTACCAGATTAGAGTCAAATCTAATATGGGGATCCATAGATCGAGTTAATGCAAGACTAGAGTTTTAATTAGAAAGAGATTTCAATTAATCAACCTAGGATTAGTTGTTTTTATACTCGATGGAGATATTAACATAATTTAGGGATCTTTACGGATCAAGTCGAATGAAGAAATCGTGTAGTTCAGAGTTAGATAACAAGTGAAGTCTAGGTGGATTCTTCCTTGAGTATTACCTTTATCATTCAGTCTTCCCAAAGTAATTTCCCAATTTATTCTTTGTTGTGTCTTTAATTTAATTTAGATTAGTTAGTTTACAACCAAATCCTCCTTTATTTTTAGGCTAGATAATAGGGAGAAAGTCATACTAGTACTTTTGGTTCCTTGGATTCGATATTCTAGTCTTGCCACTAGCTATACTACTATTCGATAGGTACGCTTGCCTTTTATCGTGATAATAGTTAGTTTCCAGGTACGATCATTATTATTACTTTATCGAAATCACGATCACCAATCTTGTACCCAGAGCTTCATGTAGCTTCTTCCAGAACCTAGATATGAAGCGAGGATCCCTATCAGATATTACTAAAATCGTTACCCCATGCAATCTCACTATCTCAAATACATACAGTTTAGCTAGCTTCTGTAGAGAGTAGTTAGTACGAACAAGTATGAAGTGGGCGAACTTGGTTAATCGATCCACGATGACCCATACAAAATCCTTCTTAGTGGGTGTGAGGGGTAACCCACTAACAAGTCTATAGTTACACGTTCCTACTTTTAAAGCAGAATCTAAACTGGTTGCAGCAAACCCGAAGGTAACTGATGCTCAACCTTAAGTTACTAGCATGTCAGACACTTAGCCATAAATTTGGTAACCTCTCGTTTACAATATAACTCACGAAGGTTGCGGTACATCTTATTTCCGTTAAGATGCATAGCGTAAGGGCTACTATGCGCCTCTCGCAGTATGGACTGTGTCAAATAAGTATCCTTTGAAATACAGATTCTCCCACGAAAATAGAGTATCCCTTTGCAATTCAGTCCAAAATCCACAGTATCACTACTCTCAACCTGTCGGAAGTGAAGACTCAAAGATTCATCCTCTAACTGTTTACCCTTAATCTGATCTATCCACGTTCGTTTAACCTGAAGTTCAGCCATCAAACTTCCCTCATTAAATAAACTGAGATGAGCAAACATCATCTTCAGATCAGTCACAGCCCTATGGCTCAGTGCATCAGCTGCAATATTGGCCTTGCCAGGGTGGTATTCAATCGCACAGTCATAGTCTTTAAGCAACTCAATCCATCTAAGCTGTCTAAGATTTAGCTCCTTCTGAGTGAGAAGATACTTAAAGCTCTTGTGATCCGTGTAGATGATACACTTTTCACCATATAGGTAATGCCTCTAGATTTTCAGTGCGAATACCACTACGGTCAACTTTAGGTCATACGTCAGATAATTCATCTCATGAGTCTTAGGCTGACGAGACTGATAACGACTCGCGATATTAAGTAATAAAATTTATAAAACTGATCACACCAAAACTAACTAATATCACGATATTAAAGGCAAGCGCACCTATCGAACAGTAGTATAGTTTAGTGGCAAGACCGAGTTATCGTACCCAAGGGAACCAAAAGTACTAATACTTACTTCCTTTCTATTATCTAGCCTAAAAATAAAAGAGGATTGATTGGAACTAATTCTAAAACTAACTAAAGTGCACAAAAAGTAAATTGAGGAAAACTTTAGAGAAAAGCTGATTGATATGAGCAATACTTAAGGGAGAATCCACCTAGACTTCACTTATTATTAACTTCTTGAACTAGACAATTTATTCACTTGACTTGATCCGTAGAGATCCCTAATTTATGCTAAACCCTCCTTCGAGGCGAAGAGAAACTAGGCCTAGGTTGTTAACTAAAGTTTCTTTATTAATTAACACCCTAGGTTGCATTAATTCGATCTATGGTTCTCCCTATTAGATTTGACCCTAATTCGGCAGATTTATGTTGCCCTATGTTTAGGGTTACATACAACTCCGTTTAATTATGGTAGATCTGCTCTTAAAATAGGAACTTTTGTGCCTCTGCCTAAGCACATCAAGTTCTTGAAGTAATACCTAGGATTATTAAATCAAGAATGAAGAACACATAATTAAAAACAATTCAAGTATTTATCATATAATTCAAGAATAAATAATAACAAGATCTATCTTAGGTTTCATCCCCCTCAAGTATTTGAGGGGTTTAGTTCATAATAAAGAAAGAAAACATCTCAGAAGTATTAAGATAACAAAACATAAAGAACCCAAAAACCCCTGAAGGAATTTAGGGAGGTCCTCTGTCTTGATGTAGAATTCTGGCTTCTGGGATGAATCAATCGGCTTCCCTTGGAGTAATCCCTTGCTTTCACTCATTGTGTTAGCAGAATTATGGCACTCTTTCTTGAGAGAAGAGAATATATCTTTAGAGTTGCCTCTTGAGGTCTTTATATAGAGTTTAGAATGGCTTTCTTAGCCCCTAAGTATCCAAATCTGAGTGAAATTCCTCTTCCTTACCATTAGAACACGCCCGTGTGCCACGCACGTGTGATTTCAACAAGAGGCCGTGTTCGGGACTATTTAGGTGGCACGACCGTGTGCCCTGGCCGTGCTTGTCGGGGGCTGGACCGTGTGGTCTTCGTGTGGCACGGCCGTGTGGTGACTCCTTAGGCCGTGTCGATTATACATTTTGGCCCATTTTCTCCGTTTTCGGTCCATTTTCTGTTCTTTTCTCTTCCCTATGCTCTCCTAAGTATAAGATATGAAAAAGAAAGATTAAGAGCACCAATTCTCACTAATTTGATAATGATTCATCCAAAATAAAGGCTAAACATGAGGTAAAAATATGTATAATTTATCACTTATCAAATACCCCCACACTTAAGCCTTTGCTTGTCCTCAAGCAAAATCTTAATCCCTAATAAAGAATCATTCTTCTCAACTTACAATCTTCATCAATAATGTTTCAAATTAATTCACAGGTATTCATATAATGATAATTCAATTAGAAGAACATTAAAGATTCAATCACTCTAAGCTGAGAATTTTATCATTGAAACATAAGTTTTCTCCCTTCTCCTAAGTAATTATCTCTTAATCTTAATTAACAGAAGTTGACATCCTCACTAAAGATTCACTCTATCCACTCGAAGTGTTTAGGGCTCAAAAATTAAGTACTCTCTAGTCAACCTGAAAAGTTATTACCATAGGCTTGCAAGAAAATCACATCTCCACCACTATAGATTGATATGATATATCGATCAAAAGGTCTTTCAATGTTTGTAATGGGGCTTGGTTAGGGGTTTTGTCACAGGCTGCAAAAGAGGGTTAGAATCGAGATTGAACTGAAAAATTATCTAGCTAGAAAAATCTCTATCACTGGAACATATTCTTTAGGCTAATTCTTATGATAACATCATTTCTGCCTTGGTAGCCTTAAAATAGAAATATGCAAAAACCATTTGAACTATTACAAATTACAACTGAGCATACATTTTTTTTTATAATAACAATTCAAGTATTTCACATTGAAATTTTATAACTTTACAATATGGAAAAGAGAATAAAGCTAGATAATAAGTTCAACTCAAATCTCGACAAAAATGGGGATCAAAGTAATTGAATGGGATTCAACAAAAATGGGTTATAGGTTAATATTAGGAGGTAAATCAAAGAATGGGTTGTTAAGCTCAACGGGGTTCACTAGGGGTTAATTTATTGAGGTAGGCCTTTATGGAGTAAGTGAGTTAAATCCTAAGTGCCTTTATCATCTCAGTATATCAAATCAATAATGTGGTCTCGACATGTATAATCAAAGCAAGTTTTAGAATAACAAATCAGTGTTGACTCGCTCAAAGCAATAATAAAAGTGAGCACGAAAGAATGTATGCTCAAAAGGCTCAAAAATCTCACCAGAATTATGGCTTTTGATGTCAATCCTGCAAATTTCAAATCTCAAGATAACACTTAGAATTAAGGAAAAGAACTTATGAAAAAAATTGGGGTTCTAAAAAATTTCAACTTATCATGCTTGATTCCCTAATGTTTTAAAGTTTGAATAATCAAAGTACAAGCACCTATGTCTTCGTTCTTAACATATCAATAAAAATCATAAATCAATCAGAATATATCCTTAATAGGAGACTGAAGATGATGCAGTTGAGAACAATGCAAAATGTTAGAAAAGATCAGGGATTTCAAAAATAATATAACGATTTAAAGTGAGTTCCCCCCCACACTTAAGAGGTACATTGCCCTCAATGTACAAGGATAACATTAGTAGCAATAAAAGCATAAGATCATAAGATAAGGGGAGGTATGAAACTCCCTGCTTTGGATGGATTAGTGAGGCGGAGGTGGGAAGAGTTGGCAGTTGTGGCAAGGTGTTTCCTTTTTCATAGAGATTTGAGCTGTAAAGCTCCTTTGAAACTGCGAAAGTATTTATTAGTCGTGGGGAATTTAGATCAAGAGAATTTACTCGTTAGGGGTTGACCGTTATGAAAAGAAAGAAAATAAAATAAAACAAAATACGAAAAATATTAATATTCAAATAATGAAAAAGAGAAAATGAAAGAAAATAAAAATAAACCTAAAAAAGAAAATAAAGTGAGAAGAAAAAGTAAAAATAAAGATTAGTGTTAAAATAAAAATAAAGATAAAAATAAGAATAAGATAAAAAAATAAGAGGATCTAGTCCTCGGATGGATCACGCGGTGGCGGGGGATGCTCAGGTGCTGGCATATCTGCGCTAAGGTAGCGTCGATATAATCGAGGCGCTGGAAGCATTGCTGCTCAAAACGATCTAGGTGCTCGGATATGTCAGCATGTGTGGCTGCCGTCTAGGTAGGTCGTCTGGGGCGTGGTGGCTCAGCTGGCTCATCCTCCTCCTGTGGTAGTGGTGGGACATCATCAGCAATGTCCTCTGGGTCTTCTCCCTCCTGGATGAGTCGGAACTGAAGGGGGGTACCTCCTGGCGTCCGCTCTATCATCCTCATGTGTAACATCATCGCGATGCCTTGGGGAGACATCTGACCAATCAGGGTGTAGGAGGATGTCTGGGCTGAAGTGTTAAGGAGCCCAAAATACCAGGCCAAACGTGTGATGTAGGGCCCCATAGATAGAACGCCTCTGCAGTGCCTCTCCGTCTGATGCTGCATGGCGTGTGCGATGAAGTATGCGAGGTCAATGACATGTCCGTTCGCCATGCACCGCAGGAAGTAGACGTCGTGAGTGTTGATGACGCCTGTGCTCTCTCGTCTACTTGTCAAAGTGTGAGCAAGAAGAGCATGAATGTACCTCAGAGATGGCACGAGGGCGGTCGCCTTACTGACGCTGGGGTTATAGGTTTGACGTCCTGGGGCGATCTTATTCCAGCAGTCGAACCTTACGTTTCTTTGAAGCGGGAACGGCAGCTTTCTTACCACGTGATGATGACATAGTATTTGAAAAATAACAAGTATTAGTCCTAAAAATTGAAATTAAACTAGATAGATAATAATTAAAATGTAGATTAAAATGACAATGTTCCCAAGAATAAAAATAAGAAAGAAAAAAAATGAGGATTAACCTAAATAGTAGAATCTAATCATGTTGAAACTTGTAACAAAACTAAGAACTATGGGTATATATACTAATCTTATGAGAAAATGTCAAACAAATATGAATTTAAATGGCAAAGGAAATGAGTTCTAAGTGGCAAGCAAAAATTGAAATTAAGTGGCATGCAATCTTAATGTGTTCTATCTAATTCTAGATTATTCATCCTAATTTTCCTAATTCCATGCTTGATTAAACATCTAGAATAAAGTAAAATTACATAATTGAATAATAAAAATGAACTATAAATAAATAAAGGAGAAAAATGAGAGAATAGAACCAAATTTGATGTTACACAATCGTGGGTTGGTCGTGGGGTGGGTTTGCACGGGCATGGGGCTGCTGATTTTGGGTATAGTGGTGTTTGGAGGGCTGTGGCGGTGCTTATGGTGGTTAGGGAAAGTTTGGATGAGAGAAATTTAGGGTTTTGAGTGAAGAAGAAAATGAATAGTAGCTATTATTTATAGTTTTTAGGTCACACGGGCATGTCACAAGCCCGTGTGAGTCTTGTTTTGCCCGTGTCTTTCGAAATCCGGAGGTTTTGGCGTGCCTGGTTCGCAGTGCATACCCGTGGGAATGTTGAACACGGCCGTGAGAGATCGGTTCCTCGTCACTCACACGATCGTATGATGAGATACACGGCCGTGTGCAATCATGTTTGTGCTTTACACGGTCGTGTGACATGGTCCACGGCTATGTGGAATTTGACAGTGTCTCCCACAGTCTGGGAACACGGGCGTGTGGAGTTGTGTGAGCCCTTGTTGATACTGCAGGGTTGCCACGGCCATGTTGCACGGCCGTGGGGTGATATCGGTGGCCCGTGTTTTGGGAAAATTTGTGCTCTGTTCGTACACGGCCTCAGTACACGACCGTGTCTCTGTTTAAATAGTTCACACGGCCTGGGACACGCTCGTGGGCATGGCCGTGTGGTCTTAAATCTCTACATTAAAAAGGGTTAGTGTGATGCATGAAAAATACTAAGTTAGTGCTCGGGTTGCCTTCCGAGAAGCGCTTATTTAGAGTCTAAGCTCGACTCTGCATGGATGTATCATGGAGGGATTTCGTAGAGCTGAAGCTCCTCTCTTTTATCTTTAACATTCTCACCTCTATAATGTTTAAGCCTATGACCATTTACCTTGAACGTACCGAAGTTGGGGTGAGTTACCTCAATTGTGCCGTATGGAAAGACAGTTTGAACAGTGAATGGACCTGACCACCTTGACTTGAGTTTCCAGGAAATAGTTTCAGCCTCAAGTTGTAGAGTAAGACAAGATCACCTGTTTTGAACTTTTTAGGTTGTTTCAGTCTTTTGTCATGACGTCGCTTCATGGCTTCCTTATATAGTCGTGAGCTCTCGTAAGCATTGCAACACCATTCATCAAGTTCATTTAACTGCATTAATCGCTTCTCGCCTACAAGCTTAAAATCAAGGTTTAAAGATTTGATAGCCCAGAATGCTTTATGTTCAAGTTCAAATGGCAAATGACAACTTTTTCCATAGACAAGCTTATAAGGAGATGTACCTATGGATGTTTTAAAGGCAGTTTTATAAGCCCATAAAGCATTGTCTATTTTCCTTAACCAATACTTTCTATTTGTTTCTATTGTTTTCTCTAGGATACGTTTTATTTCCCTATTTGTTAATTCGACTTGGCCACTGGTTTGTGGGTGATAAGGGGTAGCTGTTCTATGGTGTACTCCATACCTTTTCAAGACTCTTTCAAACTGGGCATTGCAAAAATGTGTGCCTCTGTCACTGATAATTATCCTAGGTGTTCCAAATCGAGAGAAAAGTTTCTTCAAAAATTGTACTACCATTCTAGCATCATTAGTAGGTAAGGCTTAGGCTTCTACCCATTTTGACATGTAATCTACTGCTACTAGTATGTACTTATTCCAAAATGAAGTAGGAAATGAACCCATGAAATCAATACCCTATACATCAAATATTTCGCATGAAAGTATATAGTTCTGAGGCATTTCATTACATTGAGAGATATTACCTATTCGCTGACATTTATCACAATAGGTCACATACCTGTTGGCATCCCTGAAAAGTGTAGGCCAATAGAAACCTGATTCGAGTACCTTATGAGCAGTTCTAGCTCCACTATGATGTCTTCCTGTGGGTCCTAAATGGCAGTGATTTAAAATTTGGTACGCTTCTGTTTCATCTACGTATCTTCGAATAACCTGATCTGTACAAATTCGAAAGAGGAAAGGATCCTCCCAAAAGTAGTTTTTCACATCAACGAAGAATCGCTTCTTTTGCTGATGGGTCAACCTTTTTGGGGTTATATTAGCTACTAAATAATTTGCAAAATCAGCAAACCAAGGAACTGTTGCATCTGCTAAGGCTAGGAGTTGTTCCTCAGGACACAAATTGTTTATCTTATCAAGGTTCCTAGACTGCATGTTTGCTAGCCTTGAAAGGTGATCTGCTGCTAAGTTTTCAGCTTATTTCTTGTCCTTTATTTTCAAATCAAATTCCTGCAACAATAGAATCCATCTTATTAATCGAGGTTTTGCATCGGTTTTAATTAAGAGGTAATAAAGAGCAGAATGGTCAGTATAAACAATGACTTTTGACAAAATCAAATAAGATCTGAATTTATCAAATGCAAAAATAATAGCTAGCAATCTTTTTTCTGTGGTAGTATAATTTGTTTGAGCGGCTGTCAAAGTTCTGCTAGCATAATAGATCGGTTGAAAGTGCTTGTCTCTTCGTTGTCCCAAAACTGCACCTACTGCAAAATCACTTGCATCGCACATTAGTTCAAAAGGTAGATTACAATCAGGTGAAATCATAATTGGGGCATTGACTAACTTTTCTTTAAGAGTGTTAAAATAGTCTAAACATTCTTGGTCAAAGTTGAAAAGCACGTCTTTTTCTAGCAACTTTGTTAAAGGCTTAGCTATTTTAGAAAAATCTTTAATGAATCTGTGATAAAAATCGGCATGTCCTAAAAAGCTTCGTATAGCCTTAACTGAGTTAGGGGGAGGTAATTTTTCAATGGTTTCAATTTTTGCTTTATCTACCTCTATCCCTTTACTAGAAATTTTATGTCCTAAAATAATACCCTCTTGAACCATAAAGTGGCATTTTTTCCAGTTTAGCACTAAATTTGTCTCTTCACATCTTATCAAAACACGTTTTAGATTATTAAGACAAAGTTGGAAAGAATTACCGAAAACTGAGAAATCATCCATAAATACCTCCATGATGCCTTCCACGAATTCATTGAAGATAGCTAGCATGCATAGCTGAAAAGTAGCAGGAGCATTACATAAACCAAAAGACATTTTGCGATAAGCAAACGTATCGTAAGGACATGTGAATGTTGTTTTCTCCTAATATTCTAGAGCTATCGGGATCTGGAAGTAACCAGAGAGGCCGTCTAGGAAACAATAATACATGTGACCTGACAATCTTTCCAACATCTGATCAATAAACGGTAAAGGAAAATGATCTTTCCGAGTGGCGTCATTCAGCTTCCTGTAATCAATGCAAACTCTCCATCCTGTGACTGCTCTTGTAGGTATTAACTCTTCCTAGTCATTAGACATCATGGTCAATCCACCTTTCTTAGGAACAACCTGTACAGGGCTTACCCAAGAACTGTCAGAAATAGGATAAATAATACCTGCATCTAGAAGTTTAATTACCTCGGCCTTTACAACTTCCTTCATATTGGGATTCAATCGTCTCTAGGCTTGCACTGATGGTTTGAATTCGTCCTCCATTAAAATTTTATGGGTGCAGAAAGAAGGATTTATTCCCTTGATATCTGAAATTTTCCAAGCTATAGCACGTCTGTGTTCTCGTAACACATGGAGTAATTCCTCTTTTTCTACGATGCTCAGATCTGATGCGATAATAACTGGTAAAGTTGATTTTTCCCCTAAAAAGGCATATTCTAAATGATCTGGTAGTTGTTTTAACTCTAATTTAGGGGGTTCAGCAATGGAAGGTTTCTGTCTTAATTCATCACTCATTTTTATATTTTTATAACTTATGTGCCTAGTGATAATTTCATTAGATTCTAACTCCTTCCTTACTTCCTCTATCTCAGTGGTGGCTTCATATTCCCCCACACCTTGAACAAGATACAGTTTCAACGTGTCTGCGAGAGAAAGTTCCTGAAATTTATCCTGAATAAGATGATCAATAACATCAACGAAATAACAAGAATCATCTTGTTCTTTAGAAAATCTTATGGCATCATAGATTTTGAAAATAACTTCTTCATCACCGACTCTAAGCACTAATTTACCATCCCCTACATCAATAACAGCTCTAGCAGTTGCTAAAAATGGACGTCCCAAAATTAAAGGTACCTCAATATCCTCATCCATGTCAAGCACGACAAAATCAACAGGGAATATAAATTTATCTACCTTTACTAGCACATCTTTAATGATTCCCCTAGGATATTTAACAGATCTATTCGCTAATTGAATACTCATTCTAATAGGCTTGGGTTCCCCTAGACCTAGTTGCTTGAACATTTTGTAAGGCATGAGATTAATGCTAGCACCTAAATCAGCTAATGCTTTATTAATAAGTAAACTACCAATCAAACAAGGAATAATAAAACTCCCTGGATCTTTCAGTTTTACCGACTGTTTATTTTGGAGAATAGCTGAGCATTCCTCGTTAAGTTCCACTGTGGCTAATTTTTCTAACTTCCTTTTATTTGTGAGGAGTTCTTTAAGGAACTTCGCATACTTCGGCATCTGTGAAATTGCTTCAACAAAAGGTAAGTTAATGTGTAATTGTTTAAAAAGTTTGAGAAACTTACCAAATTGAGCGTCTGTACGGTCTTTCTTTAATCTTGCCAGATATGGGACAGGCGGTTTGTATTCCTTGAGTGCTGGCAGAGTGTTTTCCTTAGGTTCCTCTGCCTTTTCTTCTGAAGGTTCTGGAATAGTCTTCTTTTCTGGCTCGGCTAGGACCTTTCCATCTCTTAAAGTAATCGCTTTGACATGTTCTCTGGGATTTAGCTCAGTGTTACTTGGTAATCTACCTTGTGGTCTTTCTGAAATCAATTTCACAAGTTGACCGATTTGGTTTTCAAGCCCTTGAATTGATGCTTGTTGATTCTTTAGTGCTGTGTTAGTGTTTTGAAAACGAGTTTCTGAAGCGGCCATAAATTTGGTAAACATCTCTTCGATTCGGCTTCTTCTCCTGTTGCGGTGGTGGCTACTGAAATCCTGGAGGAGGTTGTTGTCTTTGATTTCCTTGTCCTCCCCATGAAAAATTTGGGTGATTTCTCCAACTTGCATTGTAAGTATTACTATAAGGGTTATTTTGAGATCTAGAATTGTTACCCATATAGTTGGCTTGTTCAGTTTCCATGCTGTGTCCATAGGATGCGAAATCTGGATTGAACGTATTTCCTGGAGTCGCGTCGCATTGCATTATTGGTTTTGCCTGCGTAGAACTAACAAAATTATCAAACTTTTTATTTAAAAGTTCTACTTGGTTAGTAAGCATAGTAACAGCATCAATGTTAAAAACTCCTGCAGCTTTCGTCAGCTTTGTCCTCATGACTTGCCACTGATAGTTATTCAGTGACATCTTTTCGATAAATTCATAAGCTGCTTCAGGTGTTTTGTTGTTGATTGTTCCTCCTGCGGCTGCATCGATCATTTGTCTGGTTGATGGGTTCAAACCGTTGTGGAAGGTTTGAACTTGTAGCTACAAAGGTAGACCATGATGAGGGCACCTTCTTAAAAGATCTTTGTATCTCTCCCAGGCATCATAAAGTGTTTCTAAATCCATCTGCACAAAGGAAGAAATATCGTTTCGTAATTTAGTTGTTTTAGCTGGAGGAAAAGATTTAAGTAAAAATTTTTCGGTCATCTGCTCCCATGTGGTGATTGAGCCTCATGGTAAAGAATTTAACCACTGTTTAGCTTTATTTCTCAGAGAGAATGGAAATAGCCTTAAGCAAATGGCATCTTTAGAAACGCCATTTATTTTAAAGATATCACAAAATTCCAAGAAGTTTGCTAGATGCGAATTAGGATCTTCATCCTGCAAACCATCAAACTGCACAAATTGCTGTATCATCTGAATAATGTTAGGCTTTAATTCAAAGTTATTAGCAGTAATAGCAGGTCGAATAATGCTAGTTTGGGTACCAATCAAACTAGGTTTAGCGTAATCATACATAGTACGGGGAGCTTCATCCTAGTTTACTGGTTCTGCTGGTAGTGCTGGAGGTGGTGGAACGTTTTGATTCGCGTCCATCTCTTCTATAGGTTCTGGCTCTTGCTCAGGTTCTTATTCTGGATAATGTAAACTGCGTCTAATTTCTCTACGATTTCTGCGAACTGTCGCTTTTAGATCTTCGTCAAAAAGTAGTGGTCCTGTTGGGTTGTTTCTAGTCATAAACTAAAAATACCTAAAAAGAAAAAGCAAAGCAAATTCAAAAAAATTTAAAAGAAAATAAAAAGAAATAAATAAAAACTGAAAAGAAATAAATAAATAATAATAGCTAAAGTAATAGAAATCGAGTTTTCTTAATATTTCAGTTCCCCAGCAAGGGCGCCAAAAACTTGATAACGACTCGCGATATTAAGTAATAAAATTTATAAAACTGATCACACCAAAACTAACTAATATCACGATATTAAAGGCAAGTGCACTTATCGAACAATAGTATAGTTTAGTGGCAAGACCGAGTTATCGTACCCAAGGGAACCAAAAGTACTAATACTTACTTCCTTTCTATTATCTAGCCTAAAAATAAAAGACGATTGATTAGAACTAATTCTAAAACTAACTAAAGTGCACAAAAAGTAAATTGGGGAAAACTTTAGGGAAAAGCTGATTGATATGAGCAATACTTAAGGGAGAATCCACCTAGACTTCACATGTTATTGACTTCTTGAACTAGACGATTTATTCACTTGACTTGATCCGTAGAGATTACACATTTTGGCCCATTTTCTCCGTTTTCGGTCTATTTTCAATTATTTTCTCTTCCCTATGCTCTCCTAAGTATAAGATATGAAAAAGAAAGATTAAGAGCACCAATTCTCACTAATTTGATGATAATTCATCCAAAATAAAGGCTAAACATGAGGTAAAAATATGTATAATTTATCATTTATCAGAGATGCATACGCTACCACCTTACCCTCTTGCATCAACACACATCCCAAACTGACATTTGATGCATCGCTGTAGACAGTGAACTCTTTTTTAGACTCTGGCTGTATCAAGACAGGGCTTCACTTAGTATGGCCTTGAGCTTCTCAAAGCTTTCTTGTTGTGCATTAGTTTAGTTAAATGACACACCTTTGCATAACAGCTTAGTCAAGGGTGCTGCAATCAGTGAGAAGCCCTCTACGAATCGTTGAAAATACTCTGCCAATCCTAGAAAATTACAAATTTTATATACAGTCTTAGGCTGTTTCCAATCCAAGACAGCCTCAATCTTTCGAGGATCGACTCTAATTCTCTTAGCAGAAACCACATGTCCTAGAAAAGTTACTTCACGTAACCAAAACTCACATTTACTGAACTTGGTATACAGTTGTTTCTTTTACAGAATCTGTAGAACCACTTTAAGGTGTTCATCGTGCTCATCCCTAGTCTTCGAATACACTAGTATATCATCAATAAATACCACCATGAACCAATCCAGATAGGACTGGAACACTCGATTCATCAGATCCATAAAAGCTACCGGTGTATTCGTCAATCCAAATGGCGTCACTAGGAACTCGTAATGACCACAGTGAGTCCTAAATGCCGTCTTGTACATATTAACCTCTTTAAATCTTAACTGGTGATACCCTAATCCAAGGTCAATCTTGGAGAAAATTGAAGCTTCTCGAAACTGGTCAAACAGATCATTTATTATCGGCAGGGGTACTTATTTTTCACGGTCAATTTATTCAACTGCCTGTAATTGATACACATACGTATAGATCCATCCTTTTTCTTTACAAACAGGACCGGTGCTCCTGTAGAGACACATTAGGATGGATAAACATGCGATCCAATAACTCTTGAATCTAAGCCTTAAGCTCTACAAGCTCCTTTAGTGCCATTCTATAGAGAGCGATGGATACTAGAGCTGTACCAGGAAGGATCTCAATCCCAAACTCTACTTCATGATTTGAAGATAACTAGGTAGCTCTTCAGGAAAAACGTCTGGAAAGTTTTTAACTATCCTGGTATCATTAACTGAAGAATCCCCAGAATCTGAAACACTGATGTAGGCCAGATAGGCCTCACATCCCTTACGAACCAACTTTTCGACCTTTAATGTAGAAATCACATTCGATAATTAATTTAGATACTTCTCAATTACGATTACCTCACTGTCCTCTGCAATTCTCAGTACAACCCTTTTTGTGGTACAATCTAAGCTCACTCGGTGCTTGACCAACCAGTCCATTCCCAGTATCAGATCAAATTCTCCAAAAGGTAGTTCCATCAGATCAGCTAGAAAAATAGCCCCTTGAAACTCTAAAGGAATGTCTCTAAACAACTTATTTACCCTTACTGATTGCCCCAGCGGACTCAGTACAGCCACCTCACTCGTAGTGCTCTCATCCAAGATGCTCAAGTTTTCAGTCATAGTGCAAGCTATATAGGAATGAGTAGATCCTATGTTTATCAGTGCAGTATAAGGTACATTATAAATAAAGAATGTACCCGTGATAACGTCCGGAGCATCTCCATCCTCTCAGCGACGTGAAGCATATATTAGAGTCGACTGCCTCGCCTCAATATGACCAGCAACTCTGCCCGGTGCTCTTTGACCACGGCCCAACCCATTACCACCTCTGTCCTAACTACGGACTCTCGATGGCTGCTAAACTACTCTTGGTGGTGGTGCAATACCCATATCAGAAGCTTGCATCTGATCGGACCTCCGCAGACACTCCTTAATACGGTCTCTAATGAACTGCACTTCAAACAAGCCCCAGTTCTTTTCCAACACTCGCCCTGATAGCGTCTACCACAGTCTGTACACGGCGGCTGTCCAATAGCAGCAATAGGAGCCCCAACTCTGATCGGCCCATCAACCCTGGTCTTTTTCTTAGGCCTTTGAATGGAACTCGAGGGTTTTGAATCCCTCCTGTTCCTACCTCTATCTCTGTCGCGGTTCTGGTGCTCAGCGCGCTTAACTTCTTAGGTGATATTCCTCTTATCAACCAGTGCAGCAAAGTTTTACTCCCTCTGTGAAGCTATCAAAACCCTCAAGTTATTCGTAAGGCCATTCTCGAAGCGAACACATCGCTCATTCTCAGCCGTCACCATTTCTCGTGCATAGCGGCTCAGTCGCAGAAATTTAGCCTCATACTCAGCCACTGATCTATCACCTTGGGTCAAATTTAGGAAATCTCTCCTACCGGCATCCACGTAACTGGCACCCATATACTTCCTTTGGAAAACAATCTTGAAAAACTCCCAGGACAGTCGTTCAGGATGAGTGCCCTCCTTAACAATGAGCCGCCACTAATATGCCTCATCATGTAGCTACGACACATCACCCTTTAATTTCTGCTCAAGGGTGCAATCCAAAATGTCCATAATCCTTTCTGTGGCTTTGATCTAGTACTCAGCCACTTTAGGGGCAACTCCAGCAATACCCCTAAAAATTTCAGCACCATTGGACCGGAGTCGTTTTGTTACTGACCCTCAGCTTCTAGCTCCAGTATTGGGCCCAGCAACCCTCTTTAAGATCCTTAACATGACTTGGAACAATGCGTCATCCCCAGTCGTACTATCATAAGACCCAGATCTAATCCCAGTAGTAGGCGACACTGGCGTCTCGCCAGTGCCCAGATTAGGTAAGTTGCCAGAAGATGAGGAACCAGCTCGAGCCCCTCTACAACCCCTACCACGACCTCTTGTACCCCTTCTGCGAGTACCTTTTGTGCTCATTGTCTAATCATGTTTATCTGTGTTAATAGTTTTATGTATCAGTTTACAGTTTCAATAATTATTAGCAGATATTTTATGAAAAACTGTAACAGTTTTAGTAATTTAGTATTCGTTCTCGTAAATCGCAATCTCACTACAGTTTTCAATTTCTCTATAGTTTCTAGTATACACCAACTAAAGTGTTTTCAATACAGTATACTACCTATAGTAGTTTCAGTTTCACACCAATTTCAGTGAAAACACAAAACAGTTTCAGAGAACTTACAGGATCAGCGCCGGAGACTTGGTTTACCACACATTCAGAAAAAATATTTCAAGTCATTAGAAATTAATTCTTAGAAACCCAAGTCTAAAAAAAACCCATATCCACAGTCGAGTTTGCAACCTAGCTCTGATACCAATAAATGTAACACCCCAAATCCGGCCTGGACGTTATTGCCAAATCTGACGATGTCACATGGTAGTGGGTTTAAAAACCGTAACTTATATTAATTCTAAAATCGTGGTTCTTATTCAGTCGTTAGTTTTCAAAATATTATACGTTGTGGAAGCTTTTTAGAAAATTCTGTGTCCTTGTGGGTATTTTGCTAAAACACATGCATTTCTTTTAAAAACCTGTATTTTTACCTACCTCTAGCAGATGTAAAACATAAAATAATATGAAATCCAAATTTTAAGCAAAAATCCATAGAGGCCTTTATTACAGTAAAATACCCCAAATAAAACTTTAAAAACCTAATTAAATATGAAACAGTGTAAAAAAGAGTCGTATGGCTACCGCTGAGTCCTTCGCCGTTCTGATCCATCTAAGTTTGGGGATTACCTGTACAGATAAAACAGAAGGGTGATTTTATGAAAACTCAGTGTGTAATTCCCATATAAACAAGCAGACAGAATACAATCATAGTCTGGGCCTAAGTCCATTTCAATATCTTATTCATTTTCAGTTAGGGCCTAGCCCATTTCAGTACAGGAGCAGTCATGCATTGGGGTCTTGGCCCATTACAGTATCAATAATTAGTACAATAGATATGCAGTTGCAAAAATCCTACCCAAGCCTCTACACTCCAATTCCGTCCAACCCTACTGTCGAAACCATTTTTTTAAAAAATAGAATCGACTTTTTATTTTGAAAATGAAAACTAGAGTCGCCACCAATCTTTTTTCGAGGTGTGATCGGGTCACCTTGAGATTGATCATTTTAATAAAACATTTTGATTTATTAAAACAATAATTTTGGTCTACGAGATTCAAGAAAACGGGTTTGGGAGTCGGTTACTCACGAGGAAGGATTAACACCCTCATAATGCCCAAAACCGGTAACTAATTGATTAATTAATGTCTTAATGTCAAAAATTTGAAAATATTTTAAAATACGATCCTTTTTATTTAAAAAAATACTTGAATAAATCGAAATGGATGTTAAGACCCTCTTGTCTCGAAGTAATAAAATGTCACATCCAGTAAGTTAAGATACGACATTTTAAACCCTCGAAACTAAGCTTGTCTTTTGATTTTCAAAACTCGTGCATTTAAGTTTTAAAAGGGTATTCAATTGTCTGGGTTAAAAGAGAAAGAATTGAAACCCAGTAAGTTAGGGCAAGATCTCTCGAATTTCTCAAATACGAAATATTGCCTTTGCTTTTAAAAATTATTACCTCGGGACAACAAAACGTAACATCCAGTGAGTTAGGACGCAATATTTCGAATTCTCGAGGATAAGCCTTTAAAACTCATGCATTCAATTTTGAAAGAGTATTCCACTATTTAGGTCAAACGAGAAAAATCAAAATCCAATAAGTTAGAACACGATCTCCCAAATATCTAAATACAAAATATTACCTTTATTAAAAAATCGTTATTTATAAATTTAGGAAAAATTAATGCAATGTAAGAACGATGTATAAAAACTATATTGATGAATAAGGGCAATATGAAAATACAAATACATAGTTTACAGAACACAAAATGACAATTAACACATCATATACATTACTCAGATACCAACATTAATAACCAAAGAATAAAATGAATAACATAAACAATTCAAAATGAATAAAGAGACAATATTAAACAAATAATAGAAAAAAAATTTCAAAATAGAAACTATAAGAAAGCAATCTAAAGTGAATAGTATGAAATAATTCAAAATAATTAACACAAAACAATTTAAGATAGAATAAGGCAGCTCAAAATAATATAAAATAACATATAAAAAATCTCAAATAAGTAATATGTAAAAGAAATTTTAAAATATAAATATAAATAAAATAAAAGCAATCTAATATATGTAAAAAAAAAAAAATAAATAATATATAGAAGAGTTTAACCTAAACAATATATAAAAATTTAAAATCAAATAATACACATAAAAAAATATGAAATATCAGTATATAAATTTATAATAACATAAAAAGAGTTTAAAAATGAGCAAATAAGACAATTTAAAATAATATATGTAGAATAATTCAAAATAATAGGTAATAAAACAATTTAAGATATATATTATTTAATACAAAATATATAAAATTTAAAATAAAAAATAATAATAAAAACAGTTTAAAACAAACAATACATGTAAAATTCTTAAAATGAATAAAAAATGACAAATAATAAAAATCAGCAGGTTAGGGATTAAAATTGAAAGCCAAACAAATTTTAAGGATAAAAATCGGATAGAAACAAAATGATGGGGCCCAATTGAAACGCGCGAGTGAAGTAAGGGACAAAATGAGAAATTAATCCCTACTCATTCAAAACGCGCCATTTCGTGGACTAAATTGAAACTGACACAAAATTCTTGGGCGCGAATCAAAAATTAAAATAAAGCGAATTTAAAAAAATAGAAAATGCATGGGGACTAAATGCGCAAATTGCTCCTTTGTAGAAAACACGCGAATCCTCCCTAGGTCGGGTCACGCGCGCGGGTCGTGTGCCTAAACAACATCGTTTTGGTATTAAAACCCCCTCATGAAATGGTGTCGTTTTGCATCTATTATTTAAATCAAAATTTTACTTCAAAATCATTTTAACCCTTTTATTTAAAAAAGAAAACAATCATTTCAAAAAAAAACTCTCATGTTCGGCCAAACCTTTAGAAACCCAAAAGGCTGAAAAGTGACAGCCCTCGCCCCTCCGCTTGGGCTCAATTCTAATGACGGAGAAAGGCCTTCCGACGCTGAGGCCGCGGAGAGTCTGGTAAGCTCCCTTCCCTTTTTCTTCTTTTGTTTTCGAATAAAAAAATGAAAATAGAAGAAACTAGATGAAATAGAAAAAACCCATCGAAATCCCATTTGGAAAACTGCTTTCTATCTTTTTATTCAAGCGTTCGTAAGAAAGCAAATAGCGGAATAGAAAATCTCCTTTTTCTTATTTTTCATATTTTGTTGCTATATTGTTAGTTACAAAATCCAAAAAAAAATTCCTTGTTGTTGTGCTATTATTGTTTTGCTTGCAGGAGACCAGCTGGATGTGTACTGAGGAAGAGCAACGGCGGGAGGAGCTTCTAGTGTTTAGGGTTGCTGAAAATGTTAAAAACAGGCTTGTAATTGGGCTGTAATTGTTGGGCCATGTATTTGGGTTTAGTTTTTTAGGTGTTTGGGTTTTGTTGGGTAGTGGGTTAGGTAGTTTGGGCCATTGGGTTTGTAATGATGGACTTGGACTTTAATTAATTTAAATTTTTTATTTTTTGGTTATTTTTTTATTTTGGTTTATTTTTGTTTTGTGGTTTGGGCCCGGGCAAAATTGGGGCTTTACACCTACACTCCATGTGAGGATATAATCAACCCACTCATCCCTACACTCTAAAAAGTACCGAATGCGGCACTAGACAGTGGTTTGCAGCCAAGCTGCCAATAAATTAGGCTCGAGGCCTTTCAGTACACTTCCTCTAAACAATATAAACCCCCTCCCAATGCAATGCAAAATACATATGTGACATGCTAAAACATAATATCATGCATAAAATCAGGGTATACAGTATTAAATCAGTGGGATATCATCATGCTTATTAACATGCATAATCGTATCAGCCATATAGTCATTTCAGTCAATTAGGGGTCCAAGTAAGCTTACCGACCCTACAGTAGGTTCAAAGTTGTCTCAGGCAACCCGTGCAACCTTAGCAACAAAATAGTGAAAATGGGCCCACAAGCCCATAATGTTTGCCCGTGTCGGCCCACACGCTCGTGTGGCCCACACTACCCAAAATGGCCTTGGCCATGTGGATCATATTGCCTAGCCCAATAATCCTACACGTCCGTATGGTTCACCCTTGTGGGCCCATACTCTCATGTGGCCTGCACGGCCCAATTTGGCCTGGCCTATGTGTCACACACGGCCTACCTCGTCGACCACACGCCCGTACTCAGTCACACGACCTACCACACGAGCAGCCACACGGCCGTGTGGTGTTGACAATCTCACTTTTTGGCTTTTTACCGGTTTCAGTTTCCAGTGTTGAGGTTACCCACCTGGTCTGTTTTCGCTGCTAACCCAACCACAAGCACTCCAAGACCTCAGACGAAAAACAGAATGGCGATTCCCTACTGCCAAAATGTCTATCAATAGCCTACTCCTCTTCGATCGAATCCGAATGTGTGAAAACATGGAACGGGAAAACGACTATTGAAAGAGGCCAAAAGACAGGCCAAAGGATCAATAATTCAGCTTTGACGAACAATAGTGGATTTGCAATTAAACAGCACCGCCTGGAATTTCTATATTCACCTATAGGTCTCCGTCATTGCTCAAAGATATTGAAGAAACAAGTCGCGACCACAAGAAGAAGGTTAGGAAACGAAAGAAATCCACAGCAAACAGGAAATGAGGGAATTGACAGAACAAAGAGAATAAAATAAGAGAGAAAGATGGAGAGGAAAAAACTAAAGGAAAGTTTCGGCAGGAGAGAAAGAACAAAGAAATTTAGCTTTAGCAAAACTGGGGAAGGAAAAACCGAAATTTGAAAAAAAAAGAATCTAATCCTATTACAATCCCTTAATTTCTCCTATTTTTACTCCTCAAATCTCTCTACATGACTCCCCCTCAATCCAAACACCCCCAAAACCGTCCACAACCTCCCACGCATCTCAAACACTCAGTATTTTACCACATTCCAAACTCTTTCACGGCACAAGTACAAAAAAAATCCCCCTTACACTACAAGGATTCGAACTCAAAACCCCTAGCACACTAACACTCTACTTAACCACTAGACCCACAGGCTCATTCTGACATATTTTACCAACATATATTTATAAGCCTACTGATTAGAGATAGGGGTTTATTCATTTAAAAACAAAAATTTGGCCAAGCTAATACTTGAACTTAGGACCTCTCAAACACTTCCCAGAACACTTAACCATCGAAGCAGACATATAATTATATCACAAACATACAAAAATAAATATATAAGAGATTTTTGGGGCGTTAAAACTCTATCCCTTAAAAGAAAATTTTGACTTCAAAATTTTACCTAATCAGTATTTTACCATATTCCAAACTCCTTCACGGCACAAGTACAAAAAAAATCCTCCTTACACGTATAGGGATTCAAACTTAAGACCCCCAGCACACTGACACTCCATAATTTTTTAAATTATAAACAAACATCTTTTCTTCTTTTACGAAATTTAATATTTTTTCCATAATTTAATATTTTTTATATTTGTGCAGCCATTTTAAAAAATAGTAATTTTTGTGCAATTTTTTTCATGGACACATAATTTTGATCATTATTTTACCTTGAACTCGAATCCTGAACCTTAAACCTTGAACCCCAAACCTCGAGATTTAAGGTTTGGGTTTGAGGTTACAGGCTACTAGTTTAGGGTTTGAGGTTCCAGGTTTTAAGTTTAAGGTTCGGGAATCTAGATTCAATGTAAAAAATTACTAAAATTATGTGTCAATGACATGAAAAAAATTGTTAAAATGTTATTAAATAATTGGAAAGAGACCATGAATAATGTGGTGAGAATGGTCCATAAAATAATTTCTCTATGGATGAGTGTCTAATAATAATTTCATGTCTTTAAAATTTGATGATGTGACAAAATTTTATTGGTGCCTAAAAACATTATTTTTTAAGATCATCCTTGTAAGTTATTCCTTAATCTAAATTTATATTACCATTTTAATTAAATAAATTTATTTTAATTGACAACGAAAAAGGCATTGCAATTTTTATGATTATTCATTTACTTATTCAGAGAATATTTACGATAAAAAAAATTAAGCATTACTAGCTGTAGTGAATACCCTAGTTTAAAAAAAAAAACCATTATCTATATTGAGATATTATTGAGAATTGGATTTCTGTGAATTTTTTAAAATGTCATATAAATTTTATTTGTATCAGTCATATAATAATTGGCGCAAAGTTTGCCACTGGAATTTGCATATTGTACCGTCTGTATTTTTCTCTATGTTATGGAAATATGTCATTTGTCTCTTCATCTTAGGAATTTAAATTGCCATAAAGAATATCACATTATGTTTATACATCACAATTATAGACGTAATTGCGACAATTAATCGTGTGATTATTATTGTTTATGGGTCAAAGGTGACATTAACTCATGGTTTAAATCAATAATGGATGGAAATAATTATTTTATAAAATAATATTTTAATAAATTTAAAAAAGTAAATGATTAATTCATCGGTGATCCTCAAATTATAACTTTAGTTATATTAGTCGAGAGCTAATCATTAGATTTATAAAATAAATCTATAATAAAAAAAACTTAATAAACCAGGATCTATCATGTTAAATCATCAAGAATAAAAATTAAATGCGGAAGCATACCTGAATCCATGAATTCCTCGAAGTTTTACCGGATTTTGGGAATTTGATCTTCCAAATTAGCACACAAGAAATTCAGAGAATATCTGCTCTCTCTTTCCTAACGATGGGATATTAGAAAAGATATCTTATGTATAATTTGGGGACCATAACCCTAATATTTATAACCTTGGCCTATTAGTTCTAATCAAATTCTAATTAGCCCATCATTAATTAGAATTTGATTAGAAGAGTATCTACACATATTTGACCCATACTTTATTTAATAATTAAAGCCCAATAGAATTCTACCCAAATTAGATCACTTTTAATTTGGGCTAACCTTATCATGATAGTAAATAATAACATGTAATTATCCTTATTATATATGTGATGTCCATATTTTCCAACAATCTCCCACTTGGACCACATATATATACTAATTACATGTTATTACATAACCTTATGAGCTCAAAATTTTACTATCATATCCAAAAGGTATTCCGAACAGTCTCGTCCATTAATTATGTTAACATAGAACCAAGGCGACTTTCGTTACATATATCGTAACTAAATCCATCCATGATTACGTATATTAACACAACCAAATGACATAGATCAAGTATGGATGTGTAGCATGGAAATTACATGCAATATGATCTAAACATGTCTATTTCCAACTGGTCCTCTTTAAACTTAAGTGAGGTCAAAATAATAAACAGAGTGAATAAACTGAATACTTCATTTCTGATCAGAAAATAACCAAATACATAAATGTCTAAAAACAAATAAAATATAAACTCCCACTAAATCATGATATCCTCAAACAATGTAACACCCATGTGAGCAGTGTGCTTATGAAAGACTTTGGGTGGTAATCCTTTTGTGAGCGGATCCGCTATCATGAAGTTTGTCCCAATGTGCTCTATGGATATTTGACCATTTTGCACTCTTTCTTTTACAACTAGGAACTTTACGTCAATATGCTTTGACTTAGATGAACTCCTATTGTTATTGAAATACAGCACTGCTGACTTATTGTCACAGAATAATTTGAGTGATCTTTCTACATTTTCCAAAATACGCAGCCCTGTGACAAAGTTTCGCAACCATATTCCATGGTTTGATGCCTCATAGCATGCTTCAAACTCTGCTGCCATAGTGGATAAAGCTATAAGTGTCTGTTTGACATTTTTCTAAGATATAGCTTCTCCAGCTAACAGGTAAATATAGCCTGATGTAGATTTCCTACTATATTGGCATCCAGCGAAATCAGAATCAGAATACCCAATGACCTACAAAAGATCTGATCTCTTATAAGTAAGCATGTAATTTTTTGTTCTCTAAAGATATCTCATAACCTTTTTGGCTGCTATCCAATGGTCTATACCAGGGTTGCTTAAATATCTACTTAACATCCCAACAATGTACGCAATGTCCAGACGCGTATAAACTTGAACATACATTAAACTCCCAACAGCTGATGCATAGGGAATCTTTTACATTTCCTAAATTTCAAGGTTACTTTTAGGGTATTGAGTAAGACTAAATTTGTCTCCTTTAACGACAGGGGTGTCACCTAGTCTACAATTCTGCATGCCAAACCTTTTGAATACTTTATCGATATAGTTCTTTTGTGATAATCCAAGAATACCTCGAGATCGATCTTGATGTATCTGAATTCCTAAAATAAAAGAGGCATCCCCAAGATCTTTCATCTCAAAATGCTTAGATAAAAACCTCTTCGTTTCGTGCAATAAACCTATATCATTAGCGGCAAGCAAAAAGTCATCAACATATAGAACCAGAAATATGTACTTACTCCCATTGAATTTGTGATACACACAATTATCAACAATATTTATCCCAAAACCAAACGAAACAATTATTTGATGAAATTTATGGTACCACTGACGGGAAGCTTGTTTGAGTCCATAAATGGAATTTTTTAATTTGTAAACCATATTCTTTGAGTCTTCTGATTAAAAATTTTTTGGTTGCACCATATAAATTGTTTCTTCAATGTCGCCATTAAGAAACGCAGTCTTAACATCCATCTGATGTAACTCAAGATCAAAATAAGCAACAAGCACCATGATTATCCTAAAGGAGTCTTTCGATGAAACTAGAGAGAAAGTCTCTTTAAAATCAATACCTTCTTTTTAAGTATATCCTTTTGCTACAAGACGCGCCTTATACCTCTCCACATTACCATTTGCATCCCTTTTGGTTTTAAATATCTATTTACAACCAATCGGTTTTGCACCTTCAGGTAATGGGACAAGTTCCTAAACTTTATTATCTTGCATAGACTTATACTCATCTTTCATGGCATCAATCCACTTTTGAGAATTAGAACTTTTCATAGCCTGATGAAAGTTGATTGGATCATCTTCCATCATTCCATTGTCATCCTCATATTCTTGGAGGAATACAATATAATCATCTAGAATAGAATTTCTCCTTTCTCTTGTAGACCTCTTTAATGGCACTTGTTCTTGAGGTTGTTGAGTTTGTTTTTCTGGAATAATTACTTCATTTTGAATGGAGAGTTGTTCAACATTGTCTTGTAGAGGTTCTGGATTCACTTCTTGATCAATGATAGGTATAAGAGCCTGAACATCGTCAAAAGTGATAGTAGGAATTGAGTTAGAATGTAATTCCTCCTCAAAAGCAATGTCTCTGACCTTATTTCTCCCTCCAAACTCAACATACTCAAAAAATGTTGCAGCTCCCGTCTTAAAAATATTTCTTATTATGGGATCAAAAAATTTATAGCCCTTAGATCGCTCAGAATAGCTAATAAAGTAGCTACTTATTGTTTTGGAGTCCAATTTCTTTTCATGTGGCCTATAAGGTTTTGCCTCAGCTGGACATCCCCAAATGTGAAAGTGCTTTAGACTAGGCTTTTTACCTGTCAAAAGCTCATAAGGTGTTTGTGCAACTGTTTTATTGGGTACTCTATTCAGAATGTAAGCTGTTGTCTTTAATGTTTCTCCCTAGAGGGACTCAAGTAAGGTAGAATGAGCAATCATACTCCTTACCATATCCTTAAGAGTTCTGTTTCGTCTTTCAACTACACCATTCATACTAGGTGATCCTGGCTTGGTGTACTGTGGGACAATACCACATTCCTCTAGGAATTTCGCAAATGGTCCTGGACATTGTTCACCTGAGCCATCATATCTACCGTGGTACTCACCATCACGGTTAGATCTAATGTTTTTAATCTTTTTGTTGAGTTGATTCTCAACTTCAGCTTTATAAGCTTTGAACACGTCTGATAAACAATAAATTATCCATATTTTTACCCCATGTTTAGCTTAATTTTGGATGGATTATCATTAATTTTGTGAGAATTGGTGTTCTTAATCTTTCTTTTTCATATCTTATACTCAGGAGAGCATAGGGAAGAGAAAAGAATGGAAAATGGACCAAAAACGGAGAAAATTGGCCAAATTGTGAAAATAACACGGCCCAAGAAGTCACCACACGGCCGTGGCACACGGTCGTGCCACATGAAGATCACACAATCTAGCCCCCAACAAGCACGGCCAGGCCACACGGCCGTGCCTCTATCGACAGATTCTTACACGGCCTCTTGTCGTGGCATACGGGCGTGGCACACTGGCGTGTCCCTGTCGTGAGGAAGAGGAATTTCACTCGGATTTGGATACTTAGGGGCTAAGAAAGCCATTCTAAACTCTATATAAAGACCCCAGGAGGCAACTCTAAAGATATACTCTTTTTTCTCAAGAAAGAGCGCCATAATTCTGCCAACACAATGAGTCAAAGCAAGGAATTACTCCAAGGGAAGCCGATTGATTCATCCCAGAAGCCTGAATTCTACATCAAGACAGAGGATCTCCTTAAATTCCTTTAAGGGTTTTTGGGTTCTTTATGTTTTTTTATCTTAATTCTTCTAAGATGTTTTCTTTCTTTATTATGAACTAAACCCCTCAAATACTTGAGGGGGATGAAACCTAAGACAGATCTTGTTATTATTTATTCTTGAATTATTGATAAATACTTAAATTATTCTTAATTATGTGTTCTTTATTCTTGATTTAATAATCCTAGGTATTACTTCAAAAACTTGATATGCTTAGGCAGAGGAGCAAAAGTCCCTATTTTAAGAGTAGATCTACCATAATTAAGCGGAGTTACATGCAACCCTAGACATAGGGCGACATAAATCTGTCGAATTAGGGTCAAACCTAATAGGGGGATCCATAGATCGAATTAATGCAACCTAGGGTGTTAATTAATAAAGAAACTTTAGTTAACAGTCTAGGCTTAGTTGTTCTTATCCTCGAAAGAGGTATTAACATAGGTTAGGGATCTCTACGGATCAAGTCAAGTAAAGAAATCATCTAGTTCAAGAAATTAATAACAAGTGAAGTCTAGGTGGATTCTCCCTTAAGTATTGCTCATATCAATCAGCTTTTCCCTAAAGTTTTCCCCAATTTATTTTTTGTGCACTTTTAGTTAGTTTTAGAATTAGTTTCAACCAATCCTCTTTTATTTTTAGGCTAGATAATAGAAAGGAAGTAAGTATTAGTACTTTTGGTTCCCTTGGGTATGATAACTTGGTCTTGTCACTAAACTATACTACTGTTCGATAGGTGCGCTTGCCTTTAATATCGTGATATTAGTTAGTTTTGGTGTGATCAGTTTTTATAAATTTTATTACTTAATATCGCGAGCATATCAACATCCAAAGACTGAGATTTCTTATGAATAAGATATAGGTACCCATACCGTGATAATCGTCTATGAATATTATGAAATATTGTTGACCATTCCAGGACACCGTAGGGAATGGCCCACAAATATCTGTATGAATTAATTCTAAGACGTCTGAAGATCTGTTGGCACCCAATCTCTTGGTTTTGGTCTGTTTTACCTTAATGCAATCGACACGACATCAAAGTCTGTGAAGTCAATGGACTCTAAAATACCATTAGACACAACGCGTTCAACTCTAACTTTTGAGATATGACCTAAGCGCCTATGCCATAATGATGCTGAATTTTCCTTATTTAATTTGCATTTAATACCACGTGATTCCACATGCAAGGTTTCATTATAGGATGCAACTGTTTCTAGCAAATAAAGGTTGTCATAAGTATTTAAATAACCAATTCCAATAATACTTGAATTTAAAGACAAATTAAATTGATTGTTTCCGAATGTATAATAATATCCAAATTTGTCTAATGAAGAAACAGAAACTAAATTCCGTCTAAATGACGGCACAATAAAAGTGTCTTTTAAATCCAAATAAAAACCAGTTTCTAATAACAACCTAAAATGCCTAATTGCTTCCACTTCTACCGATTTTCCATTGCCCATAAAGATGTGTCTTTCACCATCACTTGGCTCTCGGTAACTCAGGCAACCCTGCATAGAAACACTTATGTGAGTAGTAGCACCAGAATCTATCCACCAAGTGTTTCTAGGTACTGAAGCTAAATTAATCTCAGAACAGACCAAATTAAGAATTATACCTTTCTTTGCACGCCAAGCGTGATATTTGGTACAATCTTTCTTTACGTGTCCAGACTTGTTACAAAAGAAACAACTCTCTGTAACTGCTTGTTGTTTCTTTTGAGCTGGACCCTTAGCAACTTCATTTTGATATTTTCTTTTCTTGCCCTTGTCTTTAGGGGCATTGGCCAAATGAGCACTTTCAGACTTATCACGCTTCAACCTTTCTTCCTCTTGCATACAATGAGAAATGAGCTCATTTAGGGTCCATTTCTCCTTTTGACAATTATAACTAATTTTAAATTGATTAAACTGTGCAGGAAGCGATACCAAAACCATAAGAACAAGCAATTCCTCAGAAAGCTCGATCTTAAGTGCCTTAAGTCTCGAAGCAGTATGGAACATCTCCATAATGTACTCCCTTACGCTTCCTTGACCCTTATACTTCATAGACATCAAAGAAGTCAGAAGTGATGTCATCTCAACCTTATCGTTTTAGCAAAATATTTCTAAATTTCATCAAGGAAACACTTCGCCTGAGTAATCTCTTCAGATTCTATGCCCCTAAAAGCTTCTGGAATGTTGTGTTTCATCATCATTAGACTTATGCGATTTGAACGATCCCACCTCTCAAAATCCCTCTTAACATCAAGGGTGCTTTCCACAATGAGAGGTGCAGGTTGTTCTTCCCTTAGTGCAAGGTCTATGTCCATACAGCCAAGCACTATAAGGAAGTGTCTTTTCCATTCCTTAAAATTAGTCCCATTAAGCATGGGTATAGAATTTATATTAGCAGATATTGTGGCAACAGAAGATGAATTAGCTGAATATAGAAAAAAAAATAAGCTTAAATCAATATTCATAAGTAAACAATAAATTCAAGATAATGGCTAATCCCATTTCAAGATACCAAACACAACATTAATATCAAGTCTTTGGACAGTAATATTAACAGTAAGCAGTACTCTTGTTGTAGCAATCAAACATTGACAATAAATTATGTCAAACAATGAATTAATCTTTGGACTAAGTCAAACAATGAATTAATCTTTGGACTAACTTATTGCTCACATAAAATACATTATAATTGTCACACATTTATTACCACGGATGTCTTTGAAATTCTGTCAAATATTAACTTACCTTTGGGTCAATCAATAAATGCATGAATCACAAAAACATATAATCATCTTAATATTTCAAATAAACTAATCTACACAAAAGAGGTCACTTTGGCGGCATTTTGTTTCAACTAGTTTATTTAAAATATCAGACATCCTTAATTAAAAGCCAAAATCTAAATTTATTTGTTAAAAATATTTACCTTAATTTTATCTTTCAATCAGATAAAAATATAACTATATATATATATATATATATATATTATCCCAAAACAACATGCATTAAACCAATCAAGGCATGCATATATTTTATATATATAAACGAAACATATATATAAATCAATTTCTATAGTTTTTTTTTAATTCTCAATTAAAACTGTAAATCTTTCCACGAAAAATTAAAACCTTAAAACTTTATTAAAAAACCTTAAAATTTTATTTACAGAATCAAAACCCCAAAAAAAAATTTATCAAGAATCTTGAAAATTCAATATAATATATAATTAAAATATCAAATCCATAAGATCTGAAAAATGAATCAATCCAAAAAATAATAGAGAATCAATTTATTCTTAATGATTCAAAATGACAAAGCTCGGATGCCACTTGTTAGATTTATAAAATAAATCTATAATAAAAAAAAAACTTAACAAACCAGGATCTATCATGTTAAACCATCAAGAATAAATCAAGAATAAAAATTAAATGCGGAAGCGTACCTGAATCCATGAATTCCTTGAAGTTTTACCGGATTTTTGGGATTTGATCTTCCAAATTAGCACACAAGAAATTCAGAGAATATCTGCTCTCTCTTTCCTAACGATGGGATATTAGAAAAGATATCTTGTGTATAATTTGGGGACCATAACCCTAATATTTATAACATTGGCATATTAGTTCTAGTCAAATTCTAATTAGCCTATCATTAATTAGAATTTGATTAGAAGAGTATCTACACATATTTGACCATACTTTATTTAATAATTAAAGCCCAATAGAATTCTAACCAAATTAGATCACTTTTAATTTGGGCTAACCTTATCATGATAGTAAATAATAACATGTAATTATCCTTATTATATATGTAATGTCCATATTTTCCAACACTAATGCCTCGAGCTCTCACAAACAATAGCTTGAAAGGCCCCAAATCTCTCAAGTGCATGTGATGACCAAGTTGCACGTACCCAACTAAGAGTTAAAAATATAATCTTATCGAATTAAAGACGCATACTTCAACTAAATATGCGTTGATCTCCACTTGTCTTCAAGAACAATGACTATAGACACAGCTAGGGGCTCAAGCATAAAGAAGAAACATGTTTACCACTTAATATACACTTAACAACATTATTTTAAGCTTTCATCATCATTCTTTCATTGACTTATAAACATTGGAGATCATCCCAGAACATAAACTCTATTTTAAACCCGAAGCTTAGAACTAATCTTCAATCTATTTCCATCTAATGAAGACATTAGCAGTCCATATTTTAAATTAGTTCATAAACTCTAAAAAGTTTTAATTGAATATTTAAAATATTAGTATCACATCAATTAAGTTATTTTGTTAGCTCAAGCATTAAATATTAGTTTCGATTTAATGTGAAGCATATTTAAAATACATGGATAACAACAACATAAGAGATCAATTATTAATACCCATTGTTGACTCCCCATTAATCAGAATTCAAACCCTATAATTCATGTTAAATCCAAATTAACATTCAACATCTAAACTTATCCCATGTGTTGGCTTGATGGTGAAAGTGTTCATCACTTCATATATGGCCTGAGTTCAAATCGTGTTACTATTAAAAACTTTACCCTCCTCTTATAGTTTAAAAAAAAACTCAAAAATAATTGAAAACCAATTCAATATTCTAGACGTATGCTACAATTGACCTTTCTAAAAATAGAATAATAGATTTCCAAAATTTACATGTACAAACGTATATGTTTACTGTCCAAACTTGAGCCAACAAAGAGCACCTATATAGGTATTGACCCCGTTACTTGTTTGCTGCACTAGCACCTTGTCTGCCTATCCATTAGCTACTGTCATTCAGTATATTTTGCTTTGCTTCCACTGTTTATATGATTGATTTTAAACCCCCCCCCCCAAAATCCCCCACCCCCCCCCCCCCAAAAAAAAAAAAAACAAAGAAAATCGTACCTATATGCAAGGAAAACCCTTTGTTTAGTCATGTCTACGTGAAAGATCTATGCATGAATTTTGTAGTATAGCGAATTTCACTTCGTAAAACAAAGTTTTTTTTAAAAAAAAACCATAGATGGAAAAAATAATCATACAATATGATAATGAAATATCCCATCAACTCTTATCCTCTGCTCTTCTTCATCATCACCATGATTGAGTGATTCCTTTTCCTTTTTTTTTCTCTTCTGTCTTTTCATTTCCTCTTGTATAGAAACAGCTCTCTATTGTTTCTTTAGTATATTTTGTTGAGGATTTTTACTCCTCTCTATTGGATCCAAAACGTTGTTTTTGATGGTCTTAACTTAAGCTACTCCTTTTGCTTGATTTGTGTTTATAATAATTGGTTAATATGGTTTCTGCAATATTATTATTTTATCTACGAGAATTTGTGAAAGATCAATTTAATGGTTGGGGTATATGGGCATATCGAGAAACTTTTTAGGTTTTAGAACCTAATTATAATTTTTTTTAGAGGTTAATATTAATTTTTATAATATATTAACTTATAATTTCATTATTTTTAAAGGAATTAAATAGATTTTTTATTTTAAATTTAAAATATAATTTTATTATATATTAATTTATAATTTATCATTTATAGAGAAATTGAATTACAAATTTTCATTTATAAGGTAGCAAAGACATTTATCTGTCTCCTTGTATTTACCTCTAGTTGAAAAATGAAAACAAACCGATTTAACTAGCTAATCTCATAGGCAATTAATTGTAAAAACAAATTTTCACGT
The DNA here is from genome assembly GCA_020496765.1 of Gossypium stocksii. Classification (NCBI taxonomy): domain Eukaryota; kingdom Viridiplantae; phylum Streptophyta; class Magnoliopsida; order Malvales; family Malvaceae; genus Gossypium; species Gossypium stocksii. The sequence continues at coordinate 4,651,034 of CM035622.1, read as the reverse complement.
TATTTAAAAGAAACCTTATTTACAAATCATTGTATATCATTAGGTTTATAAAAATCAAGTTTAGATAATGAATTTACGTGCACGAGAATTGGACTCAGATATTTATTCCGCGTGTGATATATTGATAAAAAAATTTGTTGAATCTTGTAAAATATAAATAAAGATTCCTAAAGATAATGTCTAACATACCTTAAACTATTCAACTCGTATTCATAATTCATTAAGTTTGTAAGATTGATTTAGTTCTTAATTTATCTAAGGTCAACATTAATTCTTAGGCGGGTTAAGTAAATTGAGCTGATTTTCTTCTTGTTATTTCCTTCCAAATATGATTGTAAGAGATACAAAAATAGCAATAAAAGTTTAGTTAAAAAATTATATATTATTAGGGATGATACGAGACAGTAGAAGATGAGATTTGTCCAAAAGATTAACATATGCTCAATTGTAGAAGTTAAGCTATGGGGAGCTTAAAATAGTCTATGACAATTTGGAGTATGGGTATTAGGAAAGTGATTCTCGAGATAGATAACTTAGATGCTATCTAAATGTTACAGAACTCTCCGTAAGATGTAGCCTAGTATACAGTGGCTTGAGATGTTAAACAACTGATTCAAAACCAATGGAAAGTGAAGATACAACATGTCAATAGAGAAGGTAATAGGGTTGCGGATACTTAATTAAGTCTTTATATAAGAGTTAAGTTTTCACAAATTCTTGCAATCAACTGATCATGTTTTGAAGTTAATTCATGATGATTTAGAGGGATTAATTGAGACTAAATAAATAATTTGTAATAGTATCTACTACCTTTATTTACCGAAAAAAATAATATATTATAGACATATTTAAAAAAAATAGAAAAGTTGATTAAATGGATTGGTTTATTTTACTGAAAATTGCACTTAATCTAATTTAAATACTTAAAAATCGAATAATCATTATGAAACAATGAAATAAACCAACGGAGCAATCTTGATAATCAATTCAGACAATTAGATTAAATCCTAGAAGTTGTTTTGGTTTTAGACCCATATATGTTTTGTCAGGTTAATGAAACCAGGCGAGCTGACTGTTCAAGTAAATTTTCAAGGAAAACGGAATCGTTACTATGTAATTCCTTACACGCCAAGTTAGCAACGAAGAGAGGCAATAAGAAGAAAAAACAACTGGAATGTGCCATTAAAAGAGCAGTTTAAGCTTTTTTCTTTACCCTCTCTGATCACTTCAATTCCTTTTATGTCGCATTTTTCGACAATAGTTGACACCAAAACCAGACACGATGGCGTGTATGGTGAAACTATACCAACTCAAAAATCATTGTCTACTTTTTAAGTAAATACTTTACACTAATTTCTAGACCCCCCCCCCCTTTCCTCCCAACGTCATAACGATTTGCCCAAGAAATCGTATCTTTGTGCGTATATACCAGTACAAATACACGCCCCACAGCAACCGCAAGTACTATAGATTCATTTTCTTTTTAAAGATTCAGATAATCAAGAAATTTTACAATGGAGTTCTAATATGTTCTCACAAGCAAAAAAAATACTTACATGGTTCAAAAATGGGTATTTAAGAACCTAAAATATATATGTATTTATGAGCTAAGGATTGAAGATGAAGTTGCCACATTTGCATTTCCAACTCATGGGTTTGTAGTTAGAGCTTCCATCACCTCTAGCATAAGCAACATGGGAGATTTGAGGATTGGTAGGCACTTGAATGGCTTCACAATGGTCGCATGAATTGCACCTTCTCTCACACCTTGGTGGCCTTGATCCTATCTGTGCTCTTAACCTCGCCTTTTCTTCATCGGATTTTGGTATTGATCTACCTGCAGAAACAAAAGTAAGCAAGCAAGAAAAATTTGCCTAATGAAAAAGCTGATTAAAAGTTACCTTCAGCTTTGTATCTCAGTGGGGTTGAGCTTAAAATCAAGAGAAAAAGAAGGGAAAATATGAAACTATGGCTCATTTTGATGAAGAAAACGAAGGCAAAATTTGGATACTTTTTATCACGGAAGAGGAGAGTGGTAATAATATTATAAGGGCGGGCGATATATCACAGTCTGTTGAAATGATGTAACGATCGAAGGACAAGTAAGCTAATGCAGAAGAGAATGACAAAAAGGAAAAAAGAGAAGGCAGAAAAGGAAAACAAACCTTTTTTTTTTTAAAACCTCGGGTGTTGAGCTTTTGTTTAAGCTACAATGGCCAACAAAGATTTGGGAAACAGAGACAAGTTACTATATATAATAGAAGATAGAGAAAGAAAGCCAATAGAATTTGAAAGATAGGGTGGGATGACAGTATTGAAAGGAGCATTTGAGAAGAGGAAAAAGCCGTAATTCAGTACATATACAAAGAAAGAAGACAACTATGGAACAAAAAACAGCAACCAAACACCATAAACGCCAACCAGTTCTTACAAAACGGATATGAAATCACAGATGTGTCATAAGAAGAATGTAGATTATTTCAATTATTATTATTTTGTCTAAGTATATTGTGAAGCTTGGAAAGAGTGGATTTTTCTGTCGGTCATTTAGGTTAAAGATTTTTAGAGTTCTCATGATTAAGAGGGTTTTATTCAAATCCATTTTTAACCAGAGCGGAATTAATCTCATATCGAATAGGGACACTTGTGGTTATAAAACTAAAAGAAACCTATGTGATATGAGAAAATTTTTAGTAAATGTATCGTACCATTGTACTAGGAGTCAGATTGTATGTTGTCCTCTTTATTAAAAGAAATGAACAAATTAATCCATATACATTAAATTAAAGAGTTAATTAGTCATCTATTAAAAATTTAATCCATTTCTATTATTAAAAATTAATGAACTTTTTAACTAAAAAGACCAATATACTCTTTAATTTAATATATAGAGACTAAATTTCTATTTTTTAAATAAATGGGACAAAACAAAAAAAATTAGATTTTGAAATTGGAAAGGGCATGGGCTTTTTTTTCTTTCTATAGCTCAACCTTCACTGCATGGTAGGCAGAGCGAATAATAAAATTGGATGAAAATCCCATGAAATGGCTTTGGGTCTTCATCAATTTTCTTTTCTCTTTGGATATATAGGGTAAGCAAAATTCGATTATCATTGATTTCATTCGGTTAAACTATTATCGATTTACTATATTTTATTAAATTAGTTTGCTTATGCTTTTGATTAAGTTGGTCAGTTTAATGTTATTAATTTTCATAATTGAATCGATTAACTTAACAAACTTCATATATTTATATATTTTATTTATTTTAAATATATTTATAAGATATAACAAATATATAATATATAATTTAAATATATTTGTTGATACAATATATCAACAAACGAGAAAATATAGAGGAAAAGGTAGTGGAGCGAAGGAGGTTGGTTAATCTAAACAAGTGAAGAGTTGGAAAAGTGAGGGAATAAGAGGAGGCTAAGGGCTTAGTATGTTACTTAGGGTTTATGAGAAGGAAGAAGAAGATCCCTTTTATGTTGTGTCCTAAGGTATTTACATGTAGGAGGTCTCCTGTCCAATTACACCACTCGAAGGTCCTCTTTTGAGGAGAGTGCACTAGCTAATAGCGGGTGGCCTAACGAAAGTTTCAATCGAGTGGTTAAGGATGGATGATCTTTCCCCTAAGTAGTACGAAGCATGCAGGTGATTGGTCATTGAGAAATCATATGGACAATATAAGCTGGAGGGCCATCTATGTGTGTTTCCTCAATCGCTTCTCATGTTACCACATGTCCAAGCCGAGGAGCAGATAACAATCTTGAATGTCAAATTCTTTGAAACCTTTGGTGTAACACCCCAAACCCGGCCTAGAAGTTAAGCCCGAATCTGGCGATGTCACATTAAAGAGTTGCTTTTAAAACGGTTTAGTTAAAACTTAGTTCGAACGAAGTATGCCTGAAAAGAATTTAATTAAAAAAATAATTATCATAAATCACTTAATAAATCTATATTTAAAAAAAATTCCTAAGTAACTTGTAGTGTGGCTATCTCCGAGTCCTCTTCCACGTCGAGCCGCCTACTGAGGGTTACCTGGAACATTTAATTTAAGGGCATGAGTTTCGAAACTCAGTGTGTACGACCCTTAGCAAACAAATCAATTCAACATATACATATCACATTAGGCCTAAGCCCTAACAATATCGGGGGTCTGGGCCTTAGCCCACAATGACCTCATATCAAATCATATCAGAGTTACATGTATGTAATGCTCCCATCCCAAATCCAACCCTGCACTCCACCCGTACTAACCCTACACTCCTGTGGGGATGTCTACATCAACCCACCCATCCTCTACACTCCAAAGGTAGCACCGGTTACGGCACTACTCACGTTGCAGCAAGGCTGCTATATATGTGCGGTGTAGCAAAGCTACTCGGTGGCTTGAAAGCCTACGGTGGATCCACGGTCGTCAAGCTACTATGCGATCCTCAAAATACTTCCTCCGTATCATCAAACCCACCCAAATACAACATACAATTCATGAATGCAACATACACATTTTCACACATCTTCACATATTTTCACATATTAAGCACTTAGGGGTATTTTAGTCATTTCACTACCCAGGGGTATTTTCGTAAACCTACCCTACAGGGGTATTTCAGTATTCTCACCCTACGAGAGTGTTTTAGTAGCTCTACCTTACAGGGCATATTCGTAATTCTACCTTAGAAGGGAATTTTCGTAATTTTATCCTAGAAGGGTATTTTCATAATTCCCTAATGATACAGATTTTAATTATGGATTTTGGCCCATAAACAAGACCTCGTGGCTAAAGTGAACAAATACTATGCACCAGGTAGGATTCAAAAGAAGAGGAGGTGGGTCACTTGGACCGCTTAAGTACCAGGCTCTTCCTAGATCCAATCCTAGACATGCATATGTCGGTTACCACACCTTAGTCTATCGACTTGTCCACAGACATGTTTATTACTTAATTAAGTCTTATGAAATTTGAGAGTTCATTTAACTAGGCCTAAAGTCCATTAGTACCCTAGCATGCATTTTTACAATCTCACAAAGCCCATTAAGCCCATTCACGTTCGTTAACCCATTAAGCCCAAACATGCTTATATGACCCATTAGGCCCGATCATAATTCAATCATGCAATCATACATATCAATCCATCACAAAATTTCATATTACAACTTTGCCAATTTGGGCCCACAAATTCGGCAGGTCCATTAGGGATTTTGGGATTTTAGCTTTTGCCGATTTTCGTGTGTGTAGTGTATGTACACACCTGATTGACGACCCGCACTATACTATCCTCAGCCTTGACCTACAATCAAAACCACTTTCGAATCAATTCCAAACCCTACTATAACTTTATCAAATCCCGAAGCCTTACCGTAGCCTTACCGTGTACCTTCGGTTTTTCTAGCCTTTCCTTTAGCAATTAATCCTGAATATTCTTAAATCTGCATCAATACACATATTCTATCAACATCAAATGGCTCGTCTTCCACACGAGTCACCCTTATAGGCTACACATATATTCGGTCATCCCTTCAAGAAATCGAAATTGAGAATGAGACACTTATCGAAACTCACCTTGAATCTTGCGGCCTAAATATCCACTGAATACGCAATCGGCTCCTAACCCCCTTGATTGAGACTAGCAAAATAGATTGTAATGGAGAACAAGAGAAATCGGTAAAGGGTATGGTTCTTCGGCTTTTAAGAGAGAAAAGAATAATGGGACCACTAGGGGTTTCGGTAAAATAATAGATGGCTTAATTGGCAAGGGAAAGATTCGGCTATGGATGAAACAAAAGGGAGAGGAAGAATTCGACAAGAAAAAAAAAAAGAAGAGAAGAAAGAAAAAAAATACAAATTGGCACTTGAGGAAAATATGAGAAATTTGGCGTTAGCCTAGGATCCAAATTTGGCACATATTTATAGCCTATAGCCTCAATTCCCAATTCAGCTCCATCACTTCCCCCTTCTCATCTCCTCGTTTTTCTCCCTGATAACTCCCTAATCTTTTTCCTAAATTTTCTCTCCTGATCACCTCTCTGAGAGTCCAGCTTCACACCACTACCAATCTTCTAGAAGCTTAAAATTAAACTCCAAAATAAATTTGATATTTTTTTCACAACAAAAATCTAATTTTCTAACACACGAAGCCCATCTCTTCTAGGCCCAAAATTCAGGGTGTTACATTTGGTTAACACAATCTAGCCCCCTTTTTACCTTCATCCTTACCCTTCCAAAAGAACCTTAAGGGTTGAAATGCCTACCCTTGAAGCAAATTCCCAAGCACAAACCTAGTAATTTTCTTCATTTCCTATTTTGCAATTGAAAAAAAATGGAGACAGAGCAAGGCAACTAATCCAAGTGTCATGATTTGTGAGTGAACAAGGCCTTATCAAGCTTGAAATTGAGCAAACACGAGACTACTGAGCCACAAGATTCCCAAAGTGCCCCGAAAGATTTTAGAACCATGTAGAACATTTTTTGAAGCTCTAGAACTATCTGGTTAATGTATAGAATTTAATGGAGTTAAGTGGGAAAGTTCTAGAATGCAATATTGACCATTTATTGTAATCAATTGTAACCGTTGGACTGAATGGGGCTTATTTATATAACAAGAGGCTCTCCTCCCTTATTTGTACAAGCTAACTTTGAGAGTTAGTAAGAATACTTCCACATTCGCCCATATTCTCTTGTTCTATCTAAGTTTCCTAAGCGTGCTAAAGTCTCTTCCAAGCGATGATTGAAGGCTGACTTAGGCTTGTTGGCAAAAGAATCAAGTCTAAAGTCACACGTGATCTGAGCTAAAGTCTTGACCCGTGACACAATGCAATCTAACAAGGAATAAAAATTAGGGAAAACACAAAACCTACAATTCATGAGAACCGAAGGAACAAGTTGTTGGCTTCATGAGAAGATCGAGCAGTGAATGGCATTGGTGAAATGCTTCATTAACCCAAGTTTAGTCAAACTAGATTTGGAAAGCTCAGAGTGACTACTATAAGATCTGAGTTGAGGTTGACAGTGTGAGAGGGAGACCGTAAGCACGCCAACCAAAACTTTGAGTTTACATTAGAGAAAACTAATAATGTTGGAATATAATCCTAGAATAGTAGACAGGAGATTAAAAGGAACATATTGAAACCAAAATCAATGCCACAAACCACTGAAGAAAAGCGAAGCATTGCAGCGAACTACTAGAACGACGTGGTGAGTTTAAAGCTTTGGGAGAAAAACGAAACACGCGTAAAGAGATGGGTGTAGTGTGACTCACTTAACCTAAATTGCATAAATTTTATTTACTACTATTACTAGATTATGACACAACGACGTAGACGAAAAATATAATATTATATAATAAATATATTTATAATTAATTAATATAATAAATGAGACTTTGGTTGAATGGTAAAGTATAAATGTTGAAACTATAAATGCTCGAGTTAAAGTCTTATTATATGTATACATCTTTCTATATAAAATATGTAAAAAGACAAAAACATCCTTAAAATAATACAATTTACTTTGTAAAGTAGGGATTTCACTTAAGTTGGTGCCCGGTTGACTCGTGATACCAACTCTTTTATATGCTTCAAATATAAATATAATATATATTTTTACATATATACTTTCACTTAATTTAAGGATGATGAAAACTTAATTAAAATCGAATTAATCGATTAAATTCCATTTACTTAATTCAATTAAATCAATTTTAATTTCAGATTGATTTGAGAGATTAATTCAATTGTTTTAAGTCAATCAATTTTAAAATATAATTCGAATTAATATAACTTATTAAATATATATATTTTTAAAATATAAATATCATACTAATTTTCCAATCCCCAAATAAATTCATTTTACACAAAATCTCAAACCCAAGCTATAAAAATTAAAGCCCAATACAAATTCTAAAAACTTAAAAACCCAAATACAAATTTTAATTCATTTAAAAAAGAAAAAAAATTAAACGAATTAAAAATAAAAGCCTAAATCTATGGTGAACAGCCTTGAACTGAACCAGTAAACCCAACGCCGGTCGGTAACAGCTCATCGCCTTCAACCTTTCTCGGACCTCGTTTGCCGCCTTGCTCATCGGCAAACGCTGTCACCGGCCACTGTAAGTTCTTTTTGGCTTTTGCCACATTTAATCTACTGTATATAGCTGTTCAATCTTTCTTTTAAAACTATTTAAGCTATTGATGTTCAACTTTGTCGTCTTGCTCATCGCCTACTTTTCTTTTACCCTAAAATTAGTTTAGGCCCATTTCGAAATTCTATGGTAGTCATTTGCAGTAGTAGCCAAATGAAACAGGTAGCTTATGACTTTCGATTAGCTTTTCCAATTAATTATGGTTGTAAATTGAGTTTTTTGTTGCGATCAATTATGGGAAATTCAATTATTTACTACAAATTTACTTTCATTATGGTTTGTGTAAATTTAAAAAAAAAAAAAAAAAGACAGCTTTTTTCATGATATTTTTTCGGTATGATTAACCGACGGGACTGACCGACTAAACTCAGTTGTTATTCCGGTTTCCGCCAAAGTGAATTTCGTTTCCGATTATAATTTTTATAAAGTCGGTTTTGCTTTTCCACTTTGATGAAGTTAATGTGTTAAAACTGCAGGTTTCGATTTATAGTTGCAATCTTTCAATGTAATAGAAGCTTAGCCATCACTGACTTGTGCTAATATGGTAATAATTTTTAGGAAATGTCGTGTTTCCGGTTTTACACACCGGACTCATATTTGAACATCAAATACGGATATATGCTCGATACTGATATGTTTTTAATAAAATGAAAATCATACATAATTGTGAGTTACCTTAATGCTCTATCGCTATAATGCAGGGCCATATATGAGGTTATGGTTGCCTGGCTATGAGTTGATGCCACCGTACTGGGCCACATTCGAACAACTCGGTACACCCTGGCCTCATTCTTGCCAAAAATTATCCAACTTCATTCGGAAACAATCTCGTAAGATTTTTACCTCATTGTTTTGTTCAACCTCAACTCAAAGACACTAAACTCCCCCACAAGCAATGTCAATTGCTTCACTCTCTAGATTGATTTCACTTTCAATTCACCCTAAACAAAGCAAAATTTTCAATCTTCAATTCAGCTCGGTCTCCTCTGCCGACAAATTTTTCACTCTTTTAGAGAAAAAACAAAGCAATATAGAGAAAACCTTAGCTTTAGTCAATGCCAAATTGGACCCAAACTGTGTTTGTGAGGTGTTAGAAAGATGTTCTTTTGATATATCTCTATCTCAAATAGGTTTGAGGTTTTTCATATGGGCAGGTCTTCAATCAAATTGTAGGTATAGTTCTTATATGTACAACAAAGCTGCTGGATTTTTGAAAATTAAGCAAAACCCATTTCTTGTTTTGGATGTTATCAACGCTTACAGGATGGAAAAGTGTTCAGTTAACCTTAAAATGTTTAAGGTTGTTTTGAATTTGTGTAAAGAAGCTAATATTGCCGATGAAGCTTTGTTGCTATTGAGGAAAATGCCTGAATTTAATTTACGTCCGGATACTACTGCTTATAATGTGGTTATTAGGCTGCTTTGTGAGAAAGGAGATATGGATATGGCTCATAAATTGATGAAAGAGATTGGCTTGATTGATCTTTATCCCGATATGATGACTTATTTTGCAATGATCAAGGGGTTCTGTAATGCTGGTAGATTGGAGGAGGCTTGTGAGTTGTTTCAGGCTATGAAGGGGCAAGGGTTTTCTCCAAATGCTGTGGCTTATTCCGTGCTTCTCGAGGGTATTTGTAAGTATAGGAGTACAGAAAAGGCATTGGAATTATTAGGGGAGATGGAGAAAGCAGGTGGGAATTGTAGTCCGAATGTAATCACATATACATCTGTGATTAAAAGCTTTTGTGAGAAGGGTCAAACAATAGAGGCATTGAGGATTTTGGATAGAATGGAAGCTTGCCAGTGTGTTCCTAACCGTATAACTGTTATTATTTTGATCACGGGTCTTTGTGCCGAGGGACATGTCGAAGAAGCATATAAGTTGATTGATAGAGTTGCCGGACGTGGTGTTTCCAATAGTGATTGCTACAGTTCTCTTGTATTGGCTTTGATTAGGATAAATAGACTCAATGAGGCAGAGAAGCGCTTCAGGAAAATGTTGGTAAGTGGGGCTAAACCTAGTGGCATTGCTTGTAGTACCGTGATTAGGGAGATCTGTCGTGAGGGACGAGTGCTAGATGGTTTTTGCTTATACAATGAAATCGAGCGGATGCAATACGTTTCATCCATCGACACTGACATCTATTCTATTCTTTTGGTTGGCTTGTGTCGGCAAAGCCATTCGGTTGAAGCTGTGAAGCTTGCTAGGTTAATGCTTAGAAAAAGGATTCGCTTAGAAGCTCCGTATGTCGACGAAATCATCGAACATCTGAAAAACTCTACAGATAAGGAGCTAGTTACTCAACTCAGTAGAATTGCAAGTTGATATTCTTGAACAACTATTTATTGTACTGTAAGCTTCTTACCAGGGTTTTATAATAATCTAATTAAATTACTGTTTTTGTTATATCACATGTTATATAGATCAAAGAGCGCTATCCACTGTCCTTTCAAGGTTTCTATCCCATTGAATTTGAACTTCCAACTTTCTTTTTCAATTCCATTGTTTCTCTATAGGTAAAAGTAACAGGAGTCCTGTTTGTATTGAGAGTCAGATTTTATTTTGCCCCTTCTATTAAAATTAGGTAAATTAGTCTTTATTCATTAAATCGAAGAGCAGACTAGTCTTTTTGTTAAAATTTGCATCTATTTCTATTTTTAAAAATTGATTAATGTACATTAGGGTGAGGTACATGTAATATGTCACGTGTAACTGTTTTGTTATTTCATTAATTATGTCAGTTTTTAATAATAGAAATAGATGAATATTTTAATATTCAATACTTATATTCAATGATGAGTTTACAACTTTTTCATAATTATTTAGACCAAACGTGTTGATTGTGCAAAAAGTAAATCGAAATCATTGAACTTTTTACATATACAAATTTTGTATTGAATTGATGCCATTAATAGCTTTTTTTGGAATGAAATTCAACCCTACAGTAATACAATTCAGTGACAACTAGTTGAAATCAATCAAAATCCAGAGAAATTGAGGTGAGGAGGACCACTTACCCCGACGCTAGGCTTTATTGTTTTAGGTTTTAACTTTCTTATTGAAGGTATTGGGTCCCTTCACCATCATCCCTCAACCATATTTGGTTCACAAGGGGTATACGCTTAGGGGGAGGAGCCAGAAAATTTGTTGAGGGAGTTGGAATAAAGTTGTATATTTTTATGATAATAAAAGTAAAATTTCACTATGTTAATAATTTATATACTAATTTTTTTTCTCATTCTTTAGGGGTAAAGTGTAATTTTACCATATACTAATTTAAATTTTTTAAAATTATATAAGGACTAAAGGTGATTCTGCCCTTATATAGCTGAAGCGTGAACGAAGTTAAAAAATCATTTTAAAGAAAATTAGATATGAATTATGAATTATTAGAGGGATTAAAGTACAATTTTATCATTATATTAAAATATAAACTTCCCTATTAATTATTTTTTTCTCGATAATCATTTAAGTTTTAAAATCTTATATTTTGTTCATTCAATTTTTTTAGTTATTTTCATTAAATCGATTTTAGCAGATAAGAAAAGGAGATGTTAAATGATTGAGGGTACAATTTTAGCCAAAAAAAAGTCTTTGTATGTAAGAAAATGTTTGAGCAATCTTTTTCAGGGCGTGTGCATACCTGACCCTGCAATTGCCATGCATGCATTAAATGGGCTTTGAGGCAGCTAGCTTTTTAATTAGATTTTCATTTTGAAAATAAAATTATCGTAGCAACTTTGTTTTATAATGAAGGATGAAATCTATCAATTTATGATAGGGTAGTTGTTTATACTTTGAATCAGTGAATGTTGGTTTAAATATTCATTTCACCCTTTTATCATATTCTCTTAAGTTGGTATTTATGGTTTTCTGTTTCAAGTTGGTATCTTGATTTTCATTCCATCAAGGGTTTTGGTATTTAATATTGGAACAAAAATACCAAAAACCCTTGACGGAATGAAAATTTAGATACCAGTTTGAGACAAAAAATCATAAGTACCAATTTAAGAGAAAATAATAAATTCAAAAGCTAAATGAGTATTTAAGCCAAAAACATTATAAAAAGAAAAATATATATAAAAATTATTTTCCAATATTAAATTAAAAAAAATTTCTGTCCAAGTAAAAAACATGATTTAAGAATTGAATTGGTGATTAAATTTATCAGATAATCAATTTTCGATTTGATCAATTTAATTATTAATTCAATTTTAATTAAATAAATTATTAATAATTATGAAATTTAAAAAATAATTATAAAAATATAAAATCAATTCAATCATTAATTTAATCAATTTTTTATCCTATTGGTTCTAAGCAATTTATTTAAAATTTATTTCTTTTATCTAAAACCACACAAAAGATCATTTATTTGTGTTTGTTGAAATATTAAATTATACCTGATTTGATTTTCCCTTCAAAAATTCAATGAATTAAAAGTACTTTTTTATGTGTGATCCAGCTAAAATATACAAAATAGAACTTTCTATACATTAAATTTGATTTATATGAAGAAAAAAAATTGTCATGTAGTTCTGATTTGATATTTCACAATAATGTAGGGTCTCAAATCTCATACAATATTCTTATCATTATCCCATTAAAATAATTGAAAATTTTGCAGCAATTAAATTAAAATTTAATTAATCTTCTCTATAATTTTTCATACAAATTAAGTTTATACAAGCGTTTGGGTTGAGGTAAGTTTTTAAAGTAGTGATATTGCTCGTGTCTAAATTAAGTTATCTTATATATTTGGATATACAAATTCAAGAAGATGCTAGCTGAGTTTATGAAGATTTAACTCAATCATTTGTATTCTTATATTAAGGGTAATTGATTTGATAAAATTTGGACAGATTAAGATGGATTAAATAGTACTTTATAAAGATGGATTCATATTCTAAATATGGAATTCTTGTTAGAAGAGATTGTTAAGGCAATATGTGAGCAATGTCTCATGTAGTGCCACAGTCGGTTTTAATTGCTTTTAGCTCTGCGCAAGTTACATAACTTGGCTTATTAATGTCGACAATTCGTTAAACCAAAACAGTTGGGTCATGACTTAGTGAATATCATGAACATGTGTTGACCCATATTTGAAGATCGAATTTATGGAGCTACAAATCTTTAAAATTTGGACTGATCTAAGTCAAATAAATTGAATCCCTTAATTTATGAAGATTGACTTATAGATATATCTTGTAGATTTTTTTTATTTTAAACTTTACGATTATATTTGTACAGTCTTTTTATGAAATTATTTTAGCGGGATCTTATTTGTTATTAATATTTATCTTCATAATTCTTAAACTCAACACATAAAACCAACCTATAGCAATACCTCATTATGAGACTTGAAAACTTTCCTAATTTTAACTTCTCTCTCATGCATTTTTTTTATCATAGTTTTTAAAACCATTAGCACTTTTTATTCATTTATAAGGTCAAATTTTGTTATTGATCCCTAGATTATGTATAATTTATGAATTTAGTTTTTACGCTCTAATTTGGTCAATTTTAATATTTGTATTTTTTAAATTTTGAAATTTTAATCTCAACCCAAACGACAGTTAAATATGTTAAATTAAATTAAATTATACTATTAATCTTGTACTATGCGTAAATTATAGATTTAGACCATGTTCTCCAATTTCATCATTTTTAATCCTTAACTTTTAAATTTTGATATTTTAATCACGAGTCAAACCATAACTATTTTATCAATTAACTAAAGTGATTGACTTTTTTAGCGAGGATTATGTGGAAAAAAAAACATGTTTACCATGTAAGATTTTAGAAATAGTAAATTTAACTTAATTAATTTAACGACTATCATTTGGTCTTCACTAAAATTCTAGAACATAAAAAATACAAAAACTAAAAATGATAAAATTAAAGTACAAAGCAAGAAATAAATCGATAAGGATAAATGGTAAAAATTAATATTTTTTAAAGATTATTATTTGTTAAGTAATTTTAATTTTTCATTATTTTGAATTTTCACCCAAAATTTTCTTTATTGTTTTATCACCCCGGGGGGATGTGCATAGAACTAGTCTCAATAAATCATTAATTTCTGATCATAATTCATAACTAACCATAATTGATTAACATTGCCATGAATTGATAGACAACATAGAAAAGTGGAAACTAAAAGGTTTATAGTATTGTGGTCATTTATTTAATAAAACAATAAAAATTCACAATAATGTTAGTAAATTTATATATTTAAAAAGTGAAATTTTTTAAACAATTCCATGATTATTTAGTAAATTTTTTGAAGTTAAATGATTGAAATATAAATTTATTAATTTGTTGATCTTTGGTATAGTTTATCCTAGATAACAACGTCAATTAAATTTAAAAAGTTCATTTCTTAACACGTCAAATTCATTATGTCAATATAGTCAATACACATGTTATAATTTGATCCATATATTTAAAATATGCTCAATGTTATGTTTGAGCCAATATTTATACTTAAGCTAACGACTAAGCTTTCAAAATGACTTGATTGATACAATACTTATACTTTGATAATTCAATTGAAAAGTTTTAAAATTTAGCGACCAATTAAAAATCTGAATCATGATTTCAAAATATTAGTTATGATTAGACTTGTTCAAGGGTCAACATTCAAATATCAACTCAAGTATGTTTTCAAGCTTATGATAGGTTAGTTTTCCTTTTATTTATGCATTATATACTTATATCATATGAAAATTAAATATGTTATATTATAATGTATATATTTAAAAATTTAAATTATAATGGTAGTGAAAGAAATATATAATTATGAAATTTTCAAATAAAATTAATAAATTTATTTAAAAAGTTTTAAAAAATATAGGCAGATTTAAATAAGTTAAGATTAATTATTTAATTTACAAGTGAATTTGGATAAATTTTAAAATTTATACTTTAAGTCGAGTCAAATTTAAACAACTATATATAATATTGAAATCTTATATTTATCTAGCTCAAACACAACTTGATTTGATTGTAAAACACCTCTAGCTACAATTAACTTAAGATTTTTTGAAATCAAATTACGACCTTATGATTTGGTGGTGTGCATGAAATGAATAGTGAATACCAATCATCTAACTGGATCACATACTTGACGTTAACATCATACCTTTCAAATATAGCATTGTACGTAGATTTGTAAAATATCGCATATTATACGTTAGATTGTGTCACACCTATGATATAGGTGGAAATTTTTATGTAATAAATTTTAAAAAAAAAAATTGTCTAAAATCAAATATGTCTCTAATTGAAATGGTAAAGTTAAAATAGTAAATATTATTATATCTTAATTCAAATCTCATGATTTTTCATCATGGGTATAATTTTTCTAAATTTATTAAAATATAAAAAATATATAAATACCCTCAAAATAATATTTATTTATTTGTAAAAGAAATGGGTTTGGACCCCTTGCAAGCCTAATTCCATCCTATAGAACACTATACACTTACATATACAGCGGATTATCAGTGCTTATGAACCGGTTTGGATTAAGATTCGATTCTAAAAAATTTCAAGTCTAACTCAAGCCAATCAAAATTCCCATATCACCATTTAAAAAATTAGTAAAATATTAAAATAGATTATTTTATATTAATATTTATATAAAATTTAAAAAATTATTTAATTTAAATTTAAATCTGATCAAACTATACAAGCTAAGAGTCACTCATCTTATGAACAAGTCTATATTTACTCCAATTTTTATTTATGAGAATAAAACTTTTATGTTCAATCATTATCAAGAAAAATAAATAAATAATCCAAATTAATTATTAATATAAGATAATGAAAAAATAGGAATTGAAGAGCCATTGGCATGCCAGCCTCTAATTAAAGATGCTTCTTATTTATTGTTGCTTTGTCAATTCCAGCATTCTCAATTTACCGGCAAAAAACAAAATACATTAAACCTTTTTGTCTACCTAAGGCCTTTTTATGTTTTTCAAATAATTGAGCTTGGGTTTAATCTACAGTTATTCATAGTTAGGGTTATTCGTTTAAATTTAATTTTTTATCTGATATTTGAAAATGTTAAATTCGTAAAAATGAGCCTAAATAAAAAATAAGTTTATTTAAAATATGAGTCGAATTTGAGTTTGAATATTTGAAGTCTGACTTAACCTTGACCCTTTTTAATTTTAATATATATTATGTAAACATTAAAAATGTTAGATGTTTATATATAAATTCTTTATAAATAAAAAAAATAAATTATTAAATAATAAATTAAAAATAATATGAGCAAATTTAAAATGAATTTGGACCAGATATTTATAAATATGGGTAAATTTAAATAAAATTTTAGATTTATAGTTCAGATCAAGCGAATTTGGACAAACATACAATGTGTTGATATTATACTTAAACTTAACTCGAACTTGATTCGGCCCGACCCATTAACAAATATATATTATTAGATGGATTACATTATTAAGATAGAACTGGCAAAAGCTATACACTTTGCAATTATTTGATATACTTTCCATTAATATTAATAAAGACTGACTTTAATTTTGAGTTTGACAATCAAACCATATGATAACGACTTGATTGGCATGGGAAGTGCTAGGCTTATACCGAAAATATTTAGGTAAAAACATTTCTTCAGCCCCTCTCAATTTTAATATTGAACAGATTGATCTATTAAAAAAAATAGAAAAGTTAAAATTTTGTCAATTTTAAAAGTGAGTAATTGAATATAATTAATTACAAAAATTAATATTTTCTACCAATTATACATAATTTTGATTAATATAATAATAAATTAGGCCCTTTACCACCATGAGCATTAATAGTGTTATAGAAATTTCAAAAATAGTCTCATATCATTGTTTAAGTTTACATTTGGGTCATTAATGTTTCAATCGTTATGATTTGATGATCATGAATTTTATTAATTGATAACAATTTGATCACTCGTCCGTTAATGGCATTTAATAGTGTTAATAGAATCTGATATTGCACAAATTATACCATTAAATGCTAACATGGCTTCCATGTCACGTAAAAGAAGGAATAACAGCTCAAAAAAAGAGAAGAACTTGCGGAGAGAAAAAGAGAGCAAATGGAAATCAAAAGGGGAAGAGAAAAACCCATTTCGGGTCGTTGAATTCTAGGGGCTCTAGTTATTTGCTCGCAAATCCAATGGTGAAAAGCCTCATTGGACGGAGGAGAGGCACATTACATATAATGGGATTAGGCCGATCTGACGGTTGGAAAAGGTTTAAGCTTCAACTTGGGCTTTTGTCCTTTTGTTTGGTCTAGAAGAAATCTGAATCAGTGAACGGAGAGGGGAGGAGTTGTGGTGGCACTATCGGCCGGAGGACCATCTGTAATGGCCAATTTTTGACCCAAAATAATAAACCCAAAACAACAATTATAAAACCAAAAAGAAAAAAAAAAACAAATCAGCCCAACAATTAACCATAACCCAAATAACACTTACCCAAATTGGCTAAAACCCTAGCCCATTACAAAGAAAAGAAAAAGATAGCAGCAACCCTGGCGCCAAAACTTCACAGCCGCCGACTCTTCACGTTCAGCCTCCATGCGTAGCACCAGCAGTCACCTCGCACGCCGCTCGTCTGCCCACGCGTGTCTCTGACACCTGCAACAAGAATTAAATGCGAAAATAGTGAAGAACACGCAACACACAAAAGCCAAGAGCAAAAAAAAAAAAAAAAATTTTAAAAGGAATCGGTTGTAATTGGCTTTAAAAGCCCGGATCTACTCTCTTGTATTTTTTTACGAACACCAGAAAATCGAAAGAGAAATACAGAAACTATAAGGTGGTTCATTGTTAAGAACTGGTCACTGTGTTTTATTTTGCTCCCTTTTATTTATATTTGTACTTTCTATTTTCTTTTTTTTTTATGAAAAACCCTTTGATGTGTGAAAACGGGAACAAAAATCAAAAATAGGGAAAGTGTGACTTACCTGAATCGCTCCGTGCCTCCGTCGATAGAGATTCTCCTTCCGTCATCGGAGTCCACTCACGGAAGGGAAAGGGTCCTTCCTTTTTCTTTTTTTTTTTGTTCTTCATTTTCAAAATAAATAGGCTTTTGGTTGTTGATTTTTTTATTTCAAAAGGGTAAAAGGGATACTCGATTCTCACCATTCGGCCACCGGCCATGGTACAACGACGGCGCGATGATGGGTTCTTTCAGAACCCTAGCAAAGCCAAGAAGAGTGGAGAGGAAGCTGCTATTTATTTTTCTGTTTTGTTTAACAGAGGGAACAAAATGTTTTTAAAAGAGAAAAACTTTAAATTTTAAGGAAGAGCAAAGAACCGTGCGTTTGGGTCTAGGGGAGACCTGCGTATTTTCCCTTAAAGGGAGATTTGCGCGAATGGTCCCCCCCTTTTCGCAGCTTCATTCAATCAGCCTTTTCCTATGTTCTTTGTATTTTTAATTTGGCCATCCAATTTTTAAGGTTTTCAATTTAGCCCATTGGCTTGTTGGTTTGAATGGGAATATTAAGACATGGGATATTATTCCCTTTGGTCCTTTCAATGCTGGACGCACTTCATTTTAGTCCTTGGTGCCTTGTTTTATATTTTAAAATTCATATCCCCTATTTTACTTCAGTTTTGATTTAACCCTAAATTTCTATTTTAAACTGCCTTGCATATCTTTACTTTATATTATTATTTTAAGATGTTGCATTATTCATTTTAAATTCCTTTTTTTTAATATACTTACACATTGTTCATTTAAAGTTTTAGCAAATATGTATTCTCATTTTTAGTTACTGTTTGTTTTAAACATTTGTGTTCATTGCTCATTTTTATACATGTGTATTATCATTTCACCAAATTGTTTTTACTCTATTTTTTATTTACTTTATAATCATTTACACCTTACATACATATGTATATATGGTTTATTTCAAATGTTACTTATTTAGTATTATTTTGAAATTATTTTGTTACAAACTTATTTTAAATTCTTTATATATAACATTTTATATATATATATATATATATATATGTATTAATTTTATTAAACAGTTTTGTTTTTATGTTATTCATATTAAAATTCCTTTACATACTACATTTTAAATTATCTTATTTATTTCAAGCTTTATATTGAATTGTTTAGGCTACTTGTTTTGAATGTTTTTATATATTAATTACTTTAAACTTTTTGCATATATTAATTATTTTGAAATTGTTATATTATTTGATGAAAGTCTTTTATATATTTTAAACCTTTTACATGTTTTAATTTGTTTTATAAATTACTTAACCAACATTATTTCATACATTATCTATTTTCAAAAATGTTTTGTATATAATTCATTTTTTTTAATCTCTTTTCGCATATTAATTATTTTAAATTTGAGTATATTTTACTTACTTTAAGTTCTTTTTACATATCATTATTTCACACTCTTATTTTTATCATTTTTTAAATAATCTTTTTGTTACATTTTTATTTATTTATTGGTCCAATTCGTTTTTTTAATTGATGTATGATATCCGTTTAATTATTCTTAAATAATCGATGTGGTTACCTGAATAATACATTGTGATTATTGTCATTGTGTATGTATATTTTTTTTTATTTTGTGTTTTCATATTATTATCACGTATTTGCATTTGTATGTTATCGACCCATGTCTCACATTACCTTTTTAGCTAATTTCATGTACATTGCATCGTAAATTAAATTCCAACGCGTTTATCTAATACTAATTGTTTTATTCCAAACAATCAATAAGACCATATTCAGTATTTGGAAACTCGAGAAAATTGTACCCTAACTTACTGGGTTGTGATTTTTCTTGTTGGATCTAAACAACCGAATACCTTTCGTTTTTTAAATACACGAGCTTTAAATAAAAAGAAAAACTTATTCTTGGGAATTTAAGGCGTTGTGTCCTAACTTACTAGATGCGACATCTTATTTTCTCGAGATAAGAAAAAATTTAGAAAATGAAGGCAATATCTCGTATTTGGGAATTCGAGAAGATCGTGCCCTAACTTACTGGGTTTCGATTTTTCTTGTTTGACCTAAAAGACGAATATCCTTTTATTTAAATACACGAGTTTTTGAAAATTAAAAGATGAGTTCGTTATTGAGGGATTAAAATGTTGTGCCCTAACTCACTGGGTGTGACGCTTTATTACTTCGAAACAAGACTATCTTTAACATCTATTTTTACTTACTCGAGCTTTCTTGAACATTAATAAAAAGACTGTATTTTAAAACCTTTTCAAAATTTTCAACATTAGGACATTAATTGATCAATTCGGTACCAATTTTGGGCGTGACGAGGGTGCTAACCCTTCCTCGCACGTAACTGACTCCCGAACCTGATTTCTCAAAATTTCGTAGGCCAAAAACACTGTTTTAGTAAATCAAAATGCTTTATTAAAACAAAGGTGATCTGATCACACCTAATAAAAGATCGGTGGCGACTCCCGTTTTCGTTTTCAAAACCAAGTCGATCCCCTTGTCAAAAAATGGTTTCGACAGCTTGGCGACTCCACTGGGGAAAGAGAGAGTCGAGCCTAAAAATTGATTAATTCTTTGTCCTATTGTTGTAAATTTAAAATCGTTTTTAAAAAAAAAAAATCATCATGATTTCTTTGTTGCATTTGTTTGTATTATAATTCCATAAAATGTCGGCATTGCATTGCATGACCGTTGTGGTCGCACCATTAAGTGGGAGTAAGAAACTATGCCTTCGTGAGGTTTTCACCTCCGCATGGGTTAGTGGACTGCTTCCGGAATACATCCGTACCTATGCGCTTCGTGAGATTTTCATCTTCGCATGGCCATAGGGAAATGTATTCCCCTGAATCGAACTCGGTCCATATGAGCCTATAATGGGTGAGGATCGAGGAATCTGCTGGTTCGGGTACCCTTACTCTAGAACCAAACCTCATATAGTGAACCCTAGGAACCTGCTTTAAGTAGAGCTATGTTTAAACCCTAGTGATTACCAAAATAGGTGCTTGATTATTATTCCGAATTTTATCTTTATGTTACTAACTTGCTCTTGTTTACTTTTTGTTTGCATGGCATTTCATCGTTAAAGGGTGTTGATTAGCATTCAGTTACTAAATAGATAGCTTACCATGGAAAAGAGGTTTCTTGATAGAGTGGAGGGTTATGCGGCCGTCCAAAATTGGTCCGAGATAACTCAGCGAGAGAAAGGGGACAGCTTAGCCGTGGGGTACGTGTCAGAATTGTGGGACTTCACTCGCGTCAGCGTGACTCAGAATGACCTGCAAGAATTAAAAGGGATATGGGATCAATGGAGTGATGAGATCAAGCAGCTCTTTTATTCTAACTACGGTGACCTACATTACCTACTCAACGTAAAGGTGGACAAGCACCTATTTCGAGCCCTCACACAGTTTTGGAATCCTGCTTACAGTTGCTTTACCTTCGGAGGAGTCGATTTGGTACCTACTGTAGAGGAGTATACGGCCTTACTCCGTTGCCCGAAAATTCAAGTCGATAGAGTTTATTCAAGAGTTGGTAATACCCCGTCCTTTCTAAAGAAGTTGACAAGCATTACGGGGATGAGTGAGGAATGGGTAGTAGCCCGAATTGTGCAAAAAGGAGATAGTAAGTGTATTCCTTGGAAGAATTTGAGGGATCTAATCATAGCACACCCGGATGTAAAAAAGAGGGTAGATGTATTTGCCTTAAGTATCTACGGTTTAGTCATTTTCCCTAAGGCTTTGGGTCACGTTGATGAGGCAGTTTCAGATTTGTTTGACCGACTCGGTAAGAGAGTCACACCCATCCCGGCAATCCTAGCAGAAACTTTCAGATCTTTGAATGCGTGTCGAAGAGCGGGCGAAGGAAGATTCATTGGTTGCGCACAACTTTTGTTGGTTTGGTTCCATAGCCACTTTTGGAGGGTAGAAAAAGTTTCTTATCGGGCTTGTTTTGAGAACTATTCTCCATTAAAGGAATTAGTGGCTACACCAAGACGAGACGACATCTCAGAAGAGAAATGGATGGCTATTTTCCGTAATCTACAAGTCGAAGATGTCGAATGGAAGGCTCCATGGTTCATCCCCGGTGAGATCTTACACCGGTGCGGTGACTTTGACTGGGTCCCTCTACTGGGGATATGGGGAGCTGTGGGATACGCCCCGCTACTCGTGCTAAGGCAATACCAATCAAGGCAGTTTATACCAGCAACACAAGGGTTGGCTCAATGCGAGTTCACTTACAAAGACGAAAATTATAAGAAAAAGGCTCGTGAGATATCAGATGCTTGGAATCAAACCCGAAGAATGAAAGAATTTGCTGAAGATCCAATGACGACCCCCGGGTATGAAGAGTGGTGGGGTAGGAGAGTCAACGACAACATCCCTATACCGAGTCGAGAAAATACACCACCGATAGAGGAGCATCTACGAGTAGTCCCATCGGAGTTAGAGATCATTAAACAAGACTTCGAGAAAATGAGTGCGAAACTGGGAAAGAAAATAGAGCAGTTAGAAGAGGAAAAGATGAAGTTGGGATTGGACGTCGACATCCACAAGTTAGAGGCCGAAAAGTTAAGAAAAGGAAAGAACAAGGCCGAGGAAGATTTGGATAGTATGAAAGCATATTACAAAAAGTACCGAATGTCGATGAAAAATGCTGGTTTGGGCAAAACTTCGGAGCAATGGCGTCGAGAAATTCAAGAAGAGAAGGCTAGGTCCGATCGGTGGGAAAAGAAATTCCAAGATGCTCAAGTTAGGGAGGCTGCTCTAAAAAAGAGTCTGTTGGAGAGCCAAAACGAAAAGGAAAGGTTAAGGGTTCGGGCGGTAGATTTGGAGAGATCACTACATCAACATCGTAGTCGTAACTCCGTCATCGAGTTAAAGGCCAGCTTAAGCAAAATTGAGGAATTGAAAGAAAGGATAGAAGAGCTCGAGACCGCATTACAGAATAGTCAAATTCGAATTGAGCTCCTTGAGGCAAACAATGAATAATGGAAAGAGCAACTCCACTATTCTCAATGTCAGATTAAGGACCGAGACCATGTCATGGGCAAAGCTATTACTCAAATTCGAGAGGTAGCTGATCATTTGCAAACCCTGGCGGTTCAAGCTGATGTGTTAAGCTTACAGTACGAGTCAACGTCAGATCGTGGTCGAAACTTAGCCTGGCTTCTTAGTAAAGTTAAGGCTTTAGGTATTAGGGCAAAGTCGTATGTGTAATCGTCCGCTCTATGTAAAGAAATTTGTTTTCTAGTGAAGTTGATCTAACAGAATTGAATCAAAATCAATGCCTTTTTCTTGCATTCATTCATTTCATACATTACATCACATCATGTGCATTAAGTATCATTAAAAGACTCTAATTAATTAAAATTATTACAGTTACCCTGGAAACCAACAAAAATCCACCAATTGAATATTGCTACAACACTCGTCGCAAAACAAAAGCAATGGATCAGAGACTAGAAAGATTGGAACAGATGCAAAGAGATATGCAAGACCAGCTACAAGCACAGATGCAAGAACAACTAGCCAAAATGCAACAAGAAATGAGGGATCAGATGCTTGAATCCCAAAGGAATATGATGAACCAACTAGCACAACTATTGGCGGGAGGGCCCGATAAAGGAAAGAACCCCGTGACCCATCCAGGTGATGATAATGAAAACCCTGCTTACCCCCCAGGCTTTACTCCGACAAACACTCAAGCACAACCAGAGATGTATCAGCAAAGAGTACCCGTCACTTTTAGACCTCAATACCAAGCTGGTGTATCGGCACCAATAAACTTTCAAACAGGCTCGGGTTCTAACCCAGGAGATAATCCCACCAACCCCATTGTCACAGACCTTGATGATGTGGCAGAAATAGAGAAGGCAAGGATGGATTTGCCAAGACAACTAGAAGAACGGTGTAAATGGTTGGAAGAGAAATTCAAGGCAATGGAGAATGCTGACTACTATTGCGGGATTGACGCTAAAGACCTAAGTTTGGTCCCAGATTTGGTACTTCCACCAAAATTTAAAGCTCCAGAATTCAAAAAGTATAATGGTACGAGCTGCCCTGAAGCTCACATAACGATGTTCTGCCGGAGGATGACAGGATACGTCAATAATGACCAGTTGTTAATCCACTGTTTTCAAGACAGCTTGGTCGGGTCTGCGGCTAAATGGTATAACCAGTTGACTCGTGCCCAAATTGGTTCATGGAAGGATTTAGCTCAAGCCTTCATGAAACAATATGGCCATGTAACAGACATAGCACCAGACAGAATTACACTACAAAACATGGAGAAGAAGCCAAGTGAAGGTTTCAAGCAGTACGCTCAACGGTGGAGAGAAATAGCGACACAAGTCCAGCCACCTCTATTGGAGAAGGAAACGACCATGCTCTTTATCAATACCCTGAAGGCTCCATTCATTAACCATATGTTGGGAAGTGCCACTAAGAGCTTCTCAGACATAGTGATGTCAGGAGAAATGATAGAGAACGCAATAAGATGCGAGAGGATTGAAGCGGGGGAAAGTGCCAAGAGATCAACCCCGAGAAGAAAAGAGAATGAGGTGAACAATGCGAGCGTGTACAATAAAAGTTACCCCAAACCAGTCACTGTAAGTCAACCAAGGGCAGCGGCTACTAACCATCAAGGCTCTGCAAGACAAGATCTCAACCCAAGGCCAAACACAGAAAGAATCCAGTTCACGCCAATTCCAATAACGTACAGGGAGTTGTACCAAAACCTGTTCAATGCACACGTGATAGCCCCTTTCTACTTGAAACCCATGCAACCTCCATTCCCTAAATGGTATAACGCAAACGCTAAATGCGAGTACCATGCGGGAATCGCGGGGCACTCAATTGAGAACTGCACCGCCTTCAAGAAAGTGGTTGAAAGGTTCATAAATATGGGCATAGTAAAGCTCGACGACCCTACAGCACCTAATGTGGCAGGAAATTCGCTACCCAGTCACTCAGACAAAGGGGTGAATGCGATAGTCGATAATGGTGGGAAGAGAACTAAGATGGACGTATCAGAGATAAAAACCTCATTGAGGTGGGTTTGGAAGAAAATGATAGATGGAGGACTAATCGCACAGGATTTAAGAGAAAGACCCAGTGGAACGAGGGATTACTGTGAATTCCACAACAAAGAGGGACATGAGATTCAAAGGTGTGATGAATTTAGGGCGTTGATACAGGATTTGATGGATAATAAGGAGCTTGAATTCTTTGAGTATACCGAGAGCTTGAAAAGAGAAGATGTTTGCGCGTCAGAAGAGGGATTAACCAAGAAAGTCTATGGGGTCAATCACCCGGTGATAATCATCTCACGGCCAAAAATTAGTGAAGTCGGAGCACAAATTGCTCCAAAAGTCATAATCCAGAAGCCTGTGGCCTCCCCTTATAAAGATAGTAACAGGGTCCCATGGAATTATGATTGTAATGTGACGGTCCCGGTAGAGAGGAATTCGGCTAGCACTTCAGAAGGAGATCAAGACGAGGGTTTCTATACGCGTAGTGGAAGGCGCTATACCCCGAATACAAAGGTAGAGCTAGTCAAAGGGAAATCCGTTGCAGTTGAACAAAGGGAAGGGAAAACGACCAGCCCCGAATCGCCTATTAATGAGCCGGTGACTGAAAAGGAGGCTAAAGAATTCTTAAAATTCTTGAAACACAGCGAGTACAGTGTTGTGGAACAATTACATAAGCAACCAGCTCGCATATCAGTACTGGCTTTACTCCTGAGCTCAGAGACGCACCGCAGTGCACTAATGAAGGTTCTGAACGAAACATATGTTGCGGATGACATCTCTGTCAATAAGCTTGACCGTCTGGTTAATAACATCAGCGCCGATAACTTCATCTTCTTCAATGACGATGAAATACCACCTGGGGGTATGGGATCTACAAAGGCCTTACACATAACCACACGCTGCAAAGGATATACGCTGCCAGGGGTGTTAGTTGATAATGGATCAGCCCTGAATATCCTACCCTTATCCACGTTAAATAGGTTGCCCATTGATAGTTCCCATATGAAAACTTGCCAAAATATTGTAAGAGCGTTCGATGGTACCGAAAGGAGGGTCATGGGGAGGATAGAGATACCGCTTCAGATTGGTCCAAATACATAGGAGGTGGACTTCTTGGTAATGGATATCAAACCATCTTACAATTGTCTGTTAGGGAGGCCCTGGATTCACTCGGCAGGGGCAGTACCGTCATCATTACATCAAAAGTTAAAATTGGTAACGGAGGGGAGATTGGTCACGATAAATGCGGAGGAGGACATCATCGCATCCGTCACCAGTGATGCACCATACATAGGAATAGACGATGAAGCTATTGAGTGTTCCTTTCGATCATTAGAATTCGTCAATGCAACATTTATTGTCGAAGGGAATAGAATCCCCGTTCCTAAAATATCTCGAACTACAAAGATGGGCCTGCAATTGATAGTTGGAAAAGGAGCCTTGCCGGGAAGAGGACTCAGAAAATACCTTCAAGGGAGGATCGAAGCCCCAATGCTAAAGGAAAAACGAGACCACTTCGGTTTAGGTTTTAAGCCAGACATGAAGCAAAAGAAGAAAGAGCTTGAGAAAAAGCAAGAAAGGAGAAGAGCACGTCTGAGCGGTGAGGAGATCAAGTGGGACCCAATGGTTTTCCCTCATTTATCTAAAACATTTGTGTCGGGAGGAACCATATACCCTGAACAAAGTAAGACAAGAAGAGAAGTAGTGGAAGAAATGTTGGGAAGTTTGAGCATTAATGCCATAACCAAGGAAGGAGCCGAAGAAACAGACTCGTTTGGAATTTGCCCTTACCCTCCTGGGAGTGTTCTGAACAATTGGACCGTGGAAGAGATTCCTGTTACTTTTAGGATTAATTCAGAGTAATATTCAAAACACACTTATTGTTCTAAGCCTAGGAATGATAAGGATCCTTTTGTCAAATAGGCATATGTCCAACTATCTTATTTTAATGAAATGCATTTTACCTCATTTTGAGTAAATATTCTTTTATTCTTTTCATGCCATTCATGATCAAAATATTCTTTTCCCTTTCACCTCATTCATAACAAATTATGAAAATATCTATTCTTAGATTCTTTTGTTCTTTGCACCTTTCTTCTCCCTTATAACAGGTCTCCAGATATCAATGATATGAGTGACGCCGTCTCTAACTCAGAGTCTCCTTTCGAAAAGGATATGTGTATAGAGGATCCTCAAGATTTTGAAGATGACCGGGATAGTAACTTATCTCCTGATTTGTTGAGGATGGTCGAACAAGATGAGAAACAAATTCTCCCTCATAAAGAATCAGTAGAAGTTGTTAGCTTAGGCGAGGGAAAAGAGGTGAAGATCGGAGTTAGCATTTCTATCAAGACAAAACAAGATCTCATCGAGTTGCTCCGAGAATTCAAGGATGTCTTCGCATGGTCTTATCAAGACATGCCCGGGTTAAACACTGATATTGTTGTACACCGGCTCCCTATAAGGGAAGAGTGCAAGCCAGTTCAACAAAAGCTCCGAAGGATGAGACCCGACGTTCTGTTGAAAATAAAAGAGGAGGTCAAAAAGCAGTTCGATGCTGGTTTCTTACGAGTGGTTAAATACTCAGATTGGGTAGCCAATATAGTTCCCGTTCCTAAGAAAGATGGAAAAGTACGAATGTGTGTAGATTATCGGGATTTGAACAGAGCCAGCCCAAAAGACAATTTCACATTGCCTCATATTGACACTCTAGTGGACAACACGGCAGGCTATTCGTTATTTTCCTTCATGGATGGTTTTTCTGGATATAACCAAATAAGAATGCACCCTGAAGACATGGAGAAGACTACGTTCGTAACTTTGTGGGGAACCTTTTACTATAAGGTGATGCCATTTGGGTTGAAAAATGCAGGAGCGACATACCAAAGAGCCATGGTGACCTTGTTCCACGACATGATGCACAAAGAGATTGAAGTTTACGTTGATGACATGATCGCAAAGTCTCGAACAGAAATGGAACATGTACAAGTCCTGAGGAAGTTGTTTTTAAGATTAAGGAAGTTTCAGCTAAAGCTCAATCCGGCAAAATGTACTTTTGGAGCCAGGTCAAGAAAACTGCTAGGATTTGTGGTCAGCGAAAAGGGGATTAAGATTGACCCAGACAAAGTAAGGGCCATACAAGAATTACCCCCACCACGCACTCAAAAAGAGGTTCGAGGTTTCCTAGGAAGGTTGAATTACATCGCTCGGTTCATCTCACAACTAACTGAGAAATGTGATCCCATATTCCGTCTTCTCAGAAAACATAACCCGGGTATATGGGACGATGAGTGCCAGAAAACTTTCAATAAGGTCAAGCATTACTTATCCAATGCCCCAGTACTGGTGCCACCAAGCCCAGATAAACCACTAATTCTATACTTGGCAGTCTACGAAAACTCACTGGGATGTGTACTTGGCCAACACGATGAGTCTGGTAGGAAAGAAAGAGCAATATATTATCTCAGTAAAAAGTTCACTGAATGCGAGACGAGATATTCGCCAATTGAGAAGTTGTGTTGTGCCCTAATTTGGACAACTCGAAGATTAAGGCAGTATATGTTGTATCACACAACTTGGCTTATCTCAAAACTAGACCCTCTGAAGTACATGATGGAGTCAGCTGCTTTAAACGAAAAAATGGCCCGATGGCAAATTCTACTTTCCGAATTTGACATAGTCTATGTGAACCAGAAGGCTGTGAAAGGAGGTGCGATAGCAGATTTTCTGGCCAGTAGAGCTTTAGAGGATTATGAGCCATTGAACTTTGATTTCCCGAATGAGGATCTGATGTATGTCGCAACCACTAAAGAAGACTCAGAAGATCCCTGGAAATTAAACTTCGACGGAGCTTCTAACGCTGTGGGTAATGGAATCGGGGCAGTTTTGGTATCACCAAGTGGAGATTACTATCCTTTTACCAGTAGATTGGATTTTGACTGCACAAATAACATGGCAGAATACGAAGCGTGTATCATGGGGATTCGTGCGGCCATCAAACATAAAATCAAGATGCTAGAAGTATACGGGGATTCTGCATTAGTAATCTATCAGCTTAAGGGCGAATGGGAGACAAGAGACCCCAAATTGATCAATTACCGAAAGTTGGTTCTGGAGTTAACAAAAGAATTTGATGATATCACATTCCGCTACCTCCCACGAGATGAGAACCAGATGGCTGATGCCTTGGCAACTTTAGCTTCCATGATCAAAGTAAACAGGCAAGAGGATGTGAAGCCCATCCGAATGAGCATTTATGAAACTTCGGCTCATTGCTACAACCTCGAAGAGGAAGAAGAAGAGAAAGATGACCACCCTTGGTACCAAGATATTTTGCGATATGTGAAGAGTCGTGAATATCCTGACCGTGCAACAGAGAACGATAAAAGAACATTAAGAAGGCTAGCCAGTGACTATGTCTTGGATGGAGAAATCTTATACAAAAAAAGGAAAGATCAAGTACTGCTAAGGTGTGTGGACGCTGTTGAAGCTAAACAAATTTTAGAAGAAGTCCATGAGGGTGTATGCGGAACACACGCTAATGGTTTCACAATGGCCAGACAAATAATGAGATTTGGGTATTTTTGGTCTACCATGGAAGGGGATTGCATCAACTATGCCAAGAAATACCATAAGTGCCAAATTTATGGAGATAAAATTCATGTACCTCCTTCGCCCCTTCACGTTATGACCTCTCCATGGCCTTTCTCTATGTGGGGCATGGACGTCATAGGGCCGATTTCCCCAAAAGCTTCAAATGGGCATCGTTTTATCTTTGTGGTCATTGACTACTTCACCAAATGGGTAGAAGCCACCTCTTATGCCAACGTCACGAAGTCAGCAGTCAGCAAATTCTTGAAAAGAGAAATCATATGCCATTATGGAATGCCAGAGAGGATCATATCTGACAATGTATCGAACTTAAACAACAGTACCATAGTGGAGGTCTGCAATCAATTCAAGATCAAACACCACAACTCGTCACCTTATCGCCCAAAAATGAATGGTGCAGTGGAGGCAGCTAATAAGAACATCAAGAAGATAGTTGGAAAGATGACTGAGACATACAAAGATTGGCATGAGAAGCTACCATTTGCTCTTTATGCTTATCGAACATCAGTTAGAACCTCTACTGGGGAAACCCCTTTCTCTTTAGTATATGGAATGGAAGCAGTACTACCCATTGAAGTGGAAATTCCTTCCCTCCGAGTCTTGTCTGAGCTAAAGATAGATGAAGCAGAATGGGTCCAATCCCGGTATGATCAGCTGAACTTAATCGAAGAAAAGAGGCTAAGAGCCATCCGTCATGGACAAATGTACCAAAAGCGAATGATGCGGGCCTATAACAAAAAAGTTCGCCCTAGAGAGTTCCATGAGGGAGACTTGGTTTTGAAAAAGATCCTCCCCATACAAAAGGACTTCAGAGGAAAATGGATGCCAAATTGGGAAGGACCTTATGTGGTAAAGAAGGCCTTTTCTGGAGGAGCTCTAATTTTGACCGAGATGGATGGCAAGAGCTTGCCCAATCCTGTGAACTCAGATTCAGTAAAGAAGTACTTTGCCTTAAAAAAAAAAAGAAGAAGAAGAAGAAGGAGAGGCCAAAGTGAAAACCCGCAAAGGGCGCCTTGAGACCAAAGGGATTTTGAATTGAAAACCCAAGAAAAGGGTGATTCAAATTTTGGTGGGATGCATGATAGTCTCGCTATTTCAACAAGATGGAGGGACGCTATATCTTGGGGCATCGACGAAGTACTTTGGGTCTTCTAAAACAGGCATCAAGTTAAAAGGGTTCTCGAGAAGTTTTGTGCGGAGAAGCTCATGCTGCGATATCTGGGACACCTATTTTCATCTTATTCATTTTGTATCTCAGCAAAATGTTCTATCTTGTTCAATTTACTCATTTTGAGCCTCATTTTCAATAAAACTCCGTCTTATCCATTGTGATAATCTTTTTCAAGCATTTTTCATTGAAGCAACGATTAATGGACTAGTAATATTCGCATAAAGGAAGTTTTGCATATTACTCTGAAAATTCTTAAATGAAACAATGTCTTGAAACGGAACCACTGTTTAGAATTAACCAAGTTCAAGGGTTGGAAATAGTTAAGAAAGAATGGTCAAAATTGTGACTACTTCTTCAAAATTTCCGTCAGAGATACCAGCTGAACCAGAAAGCAGGGTAATACGTCAGTGATAAGCTATCAACGAAAGACGAAACAGAAACATTAAAAAATGACAGTTAGCATTCATCATTCATACACATCTAGTTAGGGGCATTTGATTCATTCTTGTCATAACATCCTAATCATTTGACATAACATAGGCCCAATAAATCGATCCTACAGCTCATGTCCCCTAGAGGACGGTGCAACAAGATCGATTGAGGCTGAAAATTACAGATCTTGCCTTCCTGAAGTTGCAGTGAAGCAAATCAAAGTTTTGAGCCTTATCTCCCTGAAGTTGCAGAGGAGTAGATTGAAGTTGACAAATCGTATTTCCCTGAAGTGGCAGTGGAACAGATTGAAGCTACGAATTATGGTAGATCTTATCTTCCTGAAGTTGCAGTGAACGAGATTGAAGCCACCAAACCTTATCTCGCTGAAGTTGCAGTAGAGCAGGTCAAAGTTATGAGTCTTATCTCCCTGAAGTTGCAGCGGAGTAGACTAAAGATAGCAAATCTTTTCCCTGAAGTTGCAATGGAATAGATTGAAGCTACGTGTTATGGCAGATCTTATCTTCCTAAAGTTGTAGTGAAGGAGATTAAAGCCACCAGATCTTATCTCTCTAAAGTTGTAGTAGAGTGGATCACAGCATACCTTATCTCGCTGAAGTTGCAGTAGAGCAAGTTAAAGCGACAAATCCTATACCTCTGAAGTTGCAGTAGGTCAGATCAAATCAAGCTACCAATCTCATCTCCCTGAAGTTGCAGTGGAGGAGATTGGAGCAACAATTCCTACACCCCCAAAATGCAGAGGGTTGGAATGAAGCTATTCGAAGAACAGAAGAAGTCAAGACTTAGCAAGACCAAGCAAAATTGGCCATTTTGAAGTCTTTGCTGTGACAGCCCTAGTTCGACCTTAGTCGGGAAGCGGTTTCGGGACTACTAAACCGAATCAGAAATTTTTGTTGATGATGTTAGTTGGATTGTTGATATGCGTTTTAGTAGGGGTTATAAAAATTTTGTGAAAATTTGACCTTTAAAATGATTAATTGCTTAAAGAGGGCTTAAATGTTGAACTTTGAAATTATAGTAGGTAAAAATTAAAGTGACTAAAAAGTATAAACATACAAAGTGATGTCTTTGCATGTCTAATTGCCCATTTCCACTTTAGTGGACGGCAATGATGATGTTAAAATTATTTTTATATTGTTTATGTGTTAAATTCATTATTTTATTAAAACATAAAATCAAAAAAAAAAGATAATTTAGAAAAGAAAATTTCCTTCTTTTCATCCTCTATTGCCGTTTGTGACTAAAGAAGAGAGAGTTGGAGTTTAAAGGAGGTTCGGCCATTGTAGTTCAAAATTTAAGGTATGAATTCAATGTTTTTCATGTGTTTCTTCAAATTTTTGATGAAATGGAGTTAGCTACTAAGTTCCTTACCTAGCCCATGTATAAATTTTGAAGTTGGTTGATGTTGGTATTCGGCAATGGTGTTTTGAAAATTATGAAATTCACAAATTGCTAAGGAAATTAAGTAATTGAGTGTTAGATAGACAAGGTAATGTTAAAATCCATGAAATTTTAAGATTTTAAGTTGAAATTATGAATTTGAGCTTTGTGTGGCTCAATCCCTTGTGATGCAAATTCGGTTGAGGATGTGGTGTTTTCATTGAGGTTGCTTTAGCTATTTTTGAATATTGAGAAGTTGTAGTTGATGATTTGAGCTTGGTGAAAGAAATAGTTGTGACTAATTTGATTATGGTAATCGGCTAAGTAGGGAATATGCTAGGTTAAGGCGAAGTTGATAGTGGTTGCATGAGTGTTAGCCTAATTGGAACTTAAATAATGAGTGAACTTTGTATTTGTGATAAATGGTACTTTCGGTCATGAACCAAATGTGTTATTTTATTTTGTAAATTGATGTTGCATATTAGGGAAGTCGGCTAACCTTTGTTGTGGACATATTTTCGATTTGTGGCCTAGAATCCTTGGTTAGGGAGGATGCCGAATGTACTCCAAATTAATGTTTTGAACCATTTATGGTATTTTTTAAAAAAAAAAATTAGAAATATAGGAATGACTATGGTAATGTCTTTGATATTTGCATTATTGCATTCGGCTAATATGGATGTGAGAATTTTTGTCTTAGCTTAGGTGATGTCTTGATGATGGAATATCAATGTAGCATATTATTGAATTTATTTGAGACTTAGACTTATATAGACTTGATTCGGTTTGTTATATTTGACTCATTGATGTCCTTTGAAGTATTAAATGAGCATTCGGTCATGAGAGATTTGGTATACTTATGTGTTATACTTTGAATGTATGACTCAATTTATAATCGGTTATGGCAATCTAGTTGCCTCTGTAATGTTCATATCTTGATGAAGAAATGTTGATGTGGTAAATTAGAGGAAATCATATTTGACCCCTAAGTCTATTATGACATGAAGGATAAGATTAGTTCAAAAGACTTTCTATATGTGATCTAATTAAAACCCGGCATGATTAGTAACATAATGAAATTCGGCCTAATGTATTCATAAAAGAAAGGTGTTTGTGCGTTCGTATTATTGAAGTGAAGGTACTCAATTATTGATAATTTGGCCGAATGTGTTTGTGTGCCGTATAGAGAGGGTGTATATTCCATACTTTAAGGTAAGTAGGGTTTGTAAATTAATACGTCTAATTTGTAAATTGAAGCTCAAGAACATAGAGGGACAGCATCGGATAAGGGGAAAGCTAAGGTGACAGAATAGCCGCCCCGTATTTATACAGAAAAGTTCGAGGTAAGTTTAAGTATTTAACCCTTTAATAAACGAATTGGTTTGAGATTTGCTTATATGTATTTAGGCCGAATGTACCTCTTAAAAGTGTCCGGATATGTGTAATGTGTGAAGTGAACAAAAGAATGATGTTTTGAGATTATTGTTTTTGTGATAAGTTCATGTGCTGAATTTGACTTATGTGCCACTGTATTTCCGAGCCGGGTTGAATCCCGAAGAGCCTTAGGGCTAGAGTTCAGAGCCGGGTTGAATCCCGAAGAGCCTTAGGGCTAGAGTTCAGACCCGGGATAAATCCCGAAGAGCCTTAGGGCTAGAGTTCAAAACCGGGGCAAACCCCGAAGAGCCGTAGGGCTAACGGTAAGAGTTCAGCTTTATCAATCTCTGTTAATGAGACATCTACGATAAAATGACCAGGTATGTTCGTTACGAAATGGTGAACAATTTCCTATCAAATTATCTTACAAAGGAGCGATGTTTAGTGCTAACAATGGTTTAAAAGAGAATGTGACAATCTGTGGCCACTTTGCTATATTTGTGAAATTATAAATTTTGTGAGTATGAAATTTTCGGGGATTATTAGTACATTCAAATAAGAAGGAGAAGATTAAATTTGGTATGTGCAAATTCGGCTATGGTGAAACCTTTACGAATGATCACATAAATGATATCTTTGCATTAGTAGATTGATTGTTTTATTACTTGAACTTACTAAGCATAGAAAAGCTTACTCTGTTACTCTGAATCTTCTGTTTTATAGATTTTGGTTCGTCAGCTACGGTCTCAGGAATCTCAAACTCGAAGTCATCTCTACTATCAAAGCCTCGTTCGGTACCTAATTAGCTAAACTTTAGTAAATGGCATGTATAGGCTAACTCTTCTTTTGAAACAAGATATATTTTGGTTGTGTAAATATTAAAGCCATGCGAAAGTGGCTAGTTCTTTTGAATAGTATAGTCCCGAAATTGAATCGATGTTTGTGAAATGATCTAGTGAATGGCATATTCGGTTAAGACTTATATACATTCATGTGTGCATATTCGATGGTGATTCTATTCATTGGAATGCTAATGAAGCAAAACGGTTATTTGTTTATGTACTTATTGCATGTTTTTTTTTGTAAACTACTTTTGTGCATGAACTAAAATGATAGCTTGATTAAATCAATGTTGCGGCCTTTACTTATATGCATAAGTTTTATACAAATCCTTTTTAGGTAAGATTTGTACTACTTATTCGTTCACTTTAGTCACCTAAAAAGGGCTCCTATATTAATTCGTGGTTGCCTTGAGAGTCGTTTAGATGGTTAATGCCCGATGACCTATTCCGGTGACGGACGAGTGTCATAGGGTGTTACACTTTGCTCTATTCTCGTTACACGACAATGAGCAAAGAGGGGCAGCTGTAATGGCCAATTTTTGACCCAAAATAATAAACCCAAAACAACAATTATAAAACCAAAAAGAAAAAAAAAAAACAAATCAGCCCAACAATTAACCATAACCCAAATAACACTTACCCAAATTGGCTAAAACCCTAGCCCATTACAAAGAAAAGAAAAAGATAGCAGCAACCCTGGCACCAAAACTTCACAGCCGCCGACTCTTCACGTTCAGCCTCCATGCGTAGCACCAGCAGTCACCTCGCACGCCGCTCGTCTGCCCACGCGTGTCTCTGACACCTGCAACAAGAATTAAATGCGAAAATAGTGAAGAACACGCAACACACAAAAGCCAAGAGCAAAAAAAAAAAAAAAAAAATTTTAAAAGGAATCGATTGTAATTGGCTTTAAAAGCCCGGATCTACTCTCTTGTATTTTTTTACGAACACCAGAAAATCGAAAGAGAAATACAAAAATTATAAGGTGGTTCATTGTTAAGAACTGGTCACTGTGTTTTATTTTGCTCCCTTTTATTTATATTTGTACTTTCTATTTTCTTTTTTTTTTATGAAAAACCCTTTGATGTGTGAAAACGGGAACAAAAATCAAAAATAGGGAAAGTGTGACTTACCTGAATCGCTCCGTGCCTCCGTCGGTAGAGATTCTCCTTCCGTCATCGGAGTCCACTCACGGAAGGGAAAGGGTCCTTCCTTTTTCTTTTTTTTTGTTCTTCATTTTCAAAATAAATAGGCTTTTGGTTGTTGATTTTTTTATTTCAAAAGGGTAAAAGGGATACTCGATTCTCACCATTCGGCCACCGGCCATGGTACAACGACGGCGCGATGATGGGTTCTTTCAGAACCCTAGCAAAGCCAAGAAGAGTGGAGAGGAAGCTGCTATTTATTTTTCTGTTTTGTTTAACAGAGGGAACAAAATGTTTTTAAAAGAGAAAAACTTTAAATTTTAAGGAAGAGCAAAGAACCGTGCGTTTGGGTCTAGGGGAGACCTGCGCATTTTCCCTTAAAGGGAGATTTGCGCGAATGGTCCCCCCCTTTTCGCAGCTTCATTCAATCAGCCTTTTCCTATGTTCTTTGTATTTTTAATTTGGCCATCCAATTTTTAAGGTTTTCAATTTAGCCCATTGGCTTGTTGGTTTGAATGGGAATATTAAGACATGGGATATTATTCCCTTTGGTCCTTTCAATGCTGGACGCACTTCATTTTAGTCCTTGGTGCCTTGTTTTATATTTTAAAATTCATATCCCCTATTTTACTTCAGTTTTGATTTAACCCTAAATTTCTATTTTAAACTGCCTTGCATATCTTTACTTTATATTATTATTTTAAGATGTTGCATTATTCATTTTAAATTCCTTTTTTTTAATATACTTACACATTGTTCATTTAAAGTTTTAGCAAATATGTATTCTCATTTTTAGTTACTGTTTGTTTTAAACATTTGTGTTCATTGCTCATTTTTATACATGTGTATTATCATTTCACCAAATTGTTTTTACTCTATTTTTTATTTACTTTATAATCATTTACACCTTACATACATATGTATATATGGTTTATTTCAAATGTTACTTATTTAGTATTATTTTGAAATTATTTTGTTACAAACTTATTTTAAATTCTTTATATATAACATTATATATATATATATATATATATATGTATTAATTTTATTAAACAGTTTTGTTTTTATGTTATTCATATTAAAATTCCTTTACATACTACATTTTAAATTATCTTATTTATTTCAAGCTTTATATTGAATTGTTTAGGCTACTTGTTTTGAATGTTTTTATATATTAATTACTTTAAACTTTTTGCATATATTAATTATTTTGAAATTGTTATATTATTTGATGAAAGTCTTTTATATATTTTAAACCTTTTACATGTTTTAATTTGTTTTATAAATTACTTAACCAACATTATTTCATACATTATCTATTTTCAAAAATGTTTTGTATATAATTCATTTTTTTTAATCTCTTTTCGCATATTAATTATTTTAAATTTGAGTATATTTTACTTACTTTAAGTTCTTTTTACATATCATTATTTCACACTCTTATTTTTATCATTTTTTAAATAATCTTTTTGTTACATTTTTATTTATTTATTGGTCCAATTCGTTTTTTTAATTGATGTATGATATCCGTTTAATTATTCTTAAATAATCGATGTGGTTACCTGAATAATACATTGTGATTATTGTCATTGTGTATGTATATTTTTTTTTATTTTGTGTTTTCATATTATTATCACGTATTTGCATTTGTATGTTATCGACCCATGTCTCACATTACCTTTTTAGCTAATTTCATGTACATTGCATCGTAAATTAAATTCCAACGCGTTTATCTAATACTAATTGTTTTATTCCAAACAATCAATAAGACCATATTCAGTATTTGGAAACTCGAGAAAATTGTACCCTAACTTACTGGGTTGTGATTTTTCTTGTTGGATCTAAACAACCGAATACCTTTCGTTTTTTAAATACACGAGCTTTAAATAAAAAGAAAAACTTATTCTTGGGAATTTAAGGCGTTGTGTCCTAACTTACTAGATGCGACGTCTTATTTTCTCGAGATAAGAAAAATTTTAGAAAATGAAGGCAATATCTCGTATTTGGGAATTCGAGAAGATCGTGCCCTAACTTACTGGGTTTCGATTTTTCTTGTTTGACCTAAAAGACGAATATCCTTTTATTTAAATACACGAGTTTTTGAAAATTAAAAGATGAGTTCGTTATTGAGGGATTAAAATGTTGTGCCCTAACTCACTGGGTGTGACGCTTTATTACTTCGAAACGAGACTATCTTTAACATCTATTTTTACTTACTCGAGCTTTCTTGAACATTAATAAAAAGACTGTATTTTAAAACCTTTTCAAAATTTTCAACATTAGGACATTAATTGATCAATTCGGTACCAATTTTGGGCGTGACGAGGGTGCTAACCCTTCCTCGCATGTAACTGACTCCCGAACCTGATTTCTCAAAATTTCGTAGGCCAAAAACACTGTTTTAGTAAATCAAAATGCTTTATTAAAACAAAGGTGATCTGATCACACCTAATAAAAGATCGGTGGCGACTCCCGTTTTCGTTTTCAAAACCAAGTCGATCCCCTTGTCAAAAAATGGTTTCGACACCATCGATGGCTGTGAGCAGCTGCTAGGGTTTGGTTAGAAGAAGAGAAAAGAGTATATTGGTCCGAATATAAAAGTGAACTACAAAACGTAACAATTGAAACATCGGTGACCAAAATTAAACTTAAACAAAGATATGGGACTATTTTTGAAATTTACCTCAAATATTGTTATGGTGGCAAAATTCAATGCCAATGGAGAACGCATTTATTAGCTTATCCCAGCAGTCACTTTATGCCATACCATGCATGCATCCCCATTTCTCAATCCCCATAAAATATTTGCCGTCGTTTTCACCGATGTTATTTTAATAGAATCGGATCGGTTGGTTAAATTATTTGGACAAAAAATTAATCGATTTATTAGTTCGAATATAAAAATTAAATTAGATTTTCATTGTTAAGGGAAAAATAATTAATTACGGATCTTAACATTAAAATTATAATTTAATTAAGATATTTTTTTTATGTTTTATCAATATAAAATATAGTGTTAAATCATTATTTAGGATTTGAATTTAGTAATTTTTTCTACATTGGAGTATGAATTTTTTTGGGGTTCAAGTTAGACTTTAAACTTTATAATTGTTCTCACATTGGGGTCTAGACTAGGCAGTTATACTCACATTGGGGCTTGAACTTTTTTTTCAAGTTAGTCCAAGAACTCGACAATTATTCTTACATTGAGGCTTGACCTAAACCTTTAGGGTTCTCAATGACTAATTTAGAAAACAAATTGACCCTAATGTTGGAAAAATTGTTAATTCATGATCTATCTTGAATAAAAAAAGTTTAGTTTCCAATGGAAGAACAATTGCTAAGATCATGACCTAACTTGAAAAAAAAAACTCCAATATAAAAAATGTTACCATGTTTTGATCCTAAAAAGTGATTTAACCCCAAATATATATATATATATATATATATATATATATGCATGTAGGCAACAAAAAGTTGAGTAAGTTGAGCTTAAGTCATCTCTTGTATTGTTAAATTATTTTGAATCACTCTTTGAGTAAGACCTTGTAGATGTAAGAAGGGGTTTTGAACTCTGTAACTAATTTTTGAATAAAATATATTATAAGTGATCTCTAAACTCTTTGTAAATTTGGAATTTAATCTCCCTACTTTTTAGATGTAAAAAATTAGGTCCAACTGTTAGCACTATTAAGATTATTTTGTTAAATTCAGGTTCATTACAATGACATTATTTTAGTTACATTACTACCAAGTGAGTATTTTTTTTATTATTTCAAAATGTCACACCAACAAATTGAACAAAAACAAATTAACATAACTAATAATTGGACTTGAATTTTAAAACCTATAGCAGAAGAACTAAATTCCTGAAATTAAAGTACAAGAACCTATGACATATTTTAACCCTTTTTGTTTTCAATTTCAATCATTTCCTTAGTTGCAACTCAAAACACAACAAATTCACAACTCAATACTAACATACAAGATATAAGAGAATTTGCCTCCTCCTATACATAATTTAAAAAAAAAAAATTGTTGAGTGTAGTAGTAAATTGTATTCGCTCTTATGAAAAGAACTCAAATTTGGATCATGGAGACATATAGTTGAGAGAGGAAATCATGATACTCAATTTTTATTTTTTTATAAATTAATTTTAATTTGTGAGGAGAAATTTAAAAAATATATTTGGATAAGGAAATTTGCATATTTAATCATTTAGGACTACATATTTTTAGTATTATTTTTTTATATTGACTTTGAGGCCAAAGTTTTAAAATAATTGAGGTTTGGCAGCCAACATTGGTTGAACTTTAATCCCAAGAATCTTTGTAGGTCAATTATGCAAATGGTGAAAGAAATGATCCCTTTCTGTCTTACAATTTTCAGATATCTCAGTCTTTCACTATCTGTGTTTTAACTTTAAATTCCCTTCAATTGATGTAAAATAGTATAATACTTTTGTTTGAAATTATTCTTTGTCACAACAATTGTCAAGTGGTAGAAAAAGATGGGGATGGAATTTTATTCAATTTTCAACATGCATTTTGAGTGATTTTAGGTTTTATATTAATTCGGGTTTGGATTATTTGTAAGTTAAAGTTATTCGGGTTTGTTAGTGAATTTTTAGTCAAGTCATTTCGAGTTATTTATTCATATCATTTTAAGTTTGGGTCAATAATAAGGATTTGAGTCATTTTGGAATTAAGATTTTTTTTATTTGAGTTGAGAAAGTTTTCGATTAACATTTAAAAGCTTTTCTAGAAGAGCTAGCCATGTTAATATGTGTTAGAGATTGTATGACCTGAATCTCATCATTTGTTGAAGAAATTCATGTGTTCTTATTTTTCTTATTTTTATCAACGTCTACTATATCAATATGAAAATAAGGCAACCCCTACCCCCAATGTTTTCGGAATTGAATTGGTGATTGAATTAATCAGATTACCAAATTTTGGTTCAATTGGTCCAAAATTAAAGAAAATTTGAAAAATAAGTAAAAATCTGACAAAATTAAAAACAAAATTTTATAAACACAAATAAATAACAATAATGACACTTTGATTTATGTTAGTTTTTCTTTTTTTTTTTTCTTAATAATAATTTTTTTAAGTATTAGGGTGAGTTGGGTTGATATACTTAAGTATTTGGATTTTGTAGGTAGAGATTTTTTATCGATTTGGACCATTAATTTAGACTAAAAATATTAAAAAACAGTTCAACTGGTTTACGGTTCAAATTCAGTTTTAAGTGCTTCACTCTAAAATTAATTTAACCCTTTTATCTAAATTGATATACTCATTGGTTTCCAGTTTGGCCTGTCGAATTGACCAGAGTTTAAGATTAGACCCCAAAAAACTTAATGGTGGGTCATGTAACTCGGCGGATCCGGCCAACCGGTCGCTCAATATCAATCTAAGCTGTTCACAGATATATTAGATAAGCAATATTGAATGAGACTGCCTTTGTGAACTTAAGTCCAAACCCTATTTGACCCAAATTTTTAGGCACGCCTCATTGGCCTTCAATCCTTTTCTATACCACCTTCATACCATATCAATTTCATGAGATGGAAAATTATCCATCCATAAATAAAATTAATCAAATTTTCATGTGATGATGGAACATGACAAACAATACATTTACGATCAATTCAATTAATTATTGTAAAATTTCAGTATCTGTGATCCCTTTTTCTTGTTAGGTTGGAGAAGGAAAACAAAAACAAAGAGAAAGTTATGAAGTGGAAGCATTAAGATTAGGTTCCCAAAAGGCAAAATTAGAGCACAGTTGGGGGGTATGTAGGGCCTAAAGACGGCTTGCCATTAGCTGTATCGAAAGCTAAACTTATGATGGCACTTTCTATTTCAATGCAGCGGTCTACATCAACCTTAATCTCTCCCACCTATATATATACATACACATATACACATATTCACCACAATTTAATCTTCTAAGTTCAAAACATTGATGACAATGGCAACTCTAAGCAGTGCTTTTCTTTTCATCTTGTCTTGTTTCCTTGCATGTTCGATCTCGGTTTCGGGACGACCTTCCACTTTCCTCGAAGATTTTAGAATCACTTGGTCCGATTCCCATATCAAGCAAATCGATGGAGGGAGGGCTATTCAACTTATTCTAGACCAAAATTCAGGTTTAACTTTTTAAAAATAATAATCAATGATTAAATGTGTTAACCCTTCGATAATGTGTTGTTAATTCATTTTGTTTTATAGGCTGTGGATTTGCTTCCAAAAGACAGTATTTGTTTGGACGTGTCAGCATGAAGATCAAGCTTATCCCCGGTGACTCGGCCGGAACCGTCACCGCCTTTTACGTACGTAAAGCTACCTACCGACATAACCTTTAACCTTTAATCGGTTTTTCATTGTACTCTGGTATTGCAGATGAATTCTGATACGGACACCGTAAGAGACGAGCTAGATTTCGAGT
This sequence comes from Gossypium stocksii, assembly GCA_020496765.1. Lineage (NCBI taxonomy): Eukaryota > Viridiplantae > Streptophyta > Magnoliopsida > Malvales > Malvaceae > Gossypium > Gossypium stocksii. The sequence goes on along the minus strand of CM035622.1, from coordinate 4,608,425 downwards.
TCTTGGGAAACCGAACCGGGCAACCATACACGGTCCAAACCAACATATATGCTCATGGTAAAGGTGATAGAGAACAAAGGGTTAACCTCTGGTTTGATCCAGCTGCTGATTTCCATACATACACAATTATGTGGAACCATCATCATATTGTGTAAGTCCAGTATCTAACTATAAATGTGACATTAGTAAGCATATATATGACATTAAAATTTGACCATTTGGGTGCTTTTTCTTAACAGGTTTTATGTAGATGAAGTGCCAATAAGAGTATACAAGAACAATGAAGCAAAAAACATCCCATACCCAAAATTTCAACCTATGGGGGTATATTCAACACTATGGGAAGCTGATGATTGGGCAACAAGGGGAGGACTTGAGAAAATTGATTGGAGCAAAGCACCATTTTTGGCTTATTACAAGGATTTTGACATTGAAGGGTGTCCAGTTCCAGGGCCAGCAAATTGTGCTAGTAACCCTAGGAACTGGTGGGAAGGTACTGCTTATCAAGCTCTTAATGCCATGGAAGCTAGGAGATACAGGTGGGTTCGGATGAACCACATGATCTACGATTACTGCACCGACAAGTCTCGGTACCCGGTCACCCCACCGGAATGCATGGCAGGTATATGAAGTACTATCAAGAGTTCCCATTATACCATATCCAACTGAACTGTCCAGAATATTTGATATACCAATATGTTTCATGTCATATATACTTTGATGTATATGCCTCCCTTTGTACCATAATAGCTATATGTATATGCTATAAGAGGGCCATGCAAAAATTGGGGTTATAAAGGGAAATAAATTGTGATCGTGTGTGCAAATATTTAATTTTAAAACTTGTATTTTTTATTATTATTGTATTATCCAATTCAGAGTTAGCTGGCCTAAGACAAAACGACTTGCTGCTTCATTTTATGGGTTGATGAAAACAAGGAAATGAGTGAATGTTAGAAATTCAAAATTAGTGTTTGAAGTAATTGGCTTTCAATTGATTTTCAGAATGGTCCCCTTTTGTTTTGGTTTTTCCTGTTATTCACTTTAAATGTTTGGCTAGAATTTGGCTCATTTTGGTCGTCCCCGAAGTGCATAAAAAGCTCATAATGGTCCCAGTGTGAAGGGATACTCCTCGCTTCCTTCACTTCTAATACCATATTCAATTACGAAGAGTTTAGATGGATGGTGCATTTATTTATAGTCAATGTAAAAACAGCGATAACGGTGAGATTAGATACTGTAATAATACTATAGCATGAAACAAAAAATAAGCTAAACGCACCTCATCGCCCATCCAAATCCACGCTTAATTTGTTTTATTTGAGAAATGAGAATTTTGTACTTTGAAATAATTCTCTTTCAATTATTTATACAATCACTTTTAAAAGGTCATATTTAATAAATGTTTATTTGAATTCTACATTTATAATTATTTCTTTTATGCTCAGGTTTATGAATTTTAGGATATACCATATTATAACAAGCTTAATTAAGTAAAAATTATATTTATAAAATAAAAATAAAAATTTTAATTGAAATAATAAAATTAAAGCTTTGAAGACTAGTGTTTTAGGTTGAATTTTTTTTTTCTATATTTATTTTGGATTTAAATTTATTTTTCTAAATTTTAAAAGAAAAAATAAAAATAATCTTGTAATAATACTTATTACTTTGTAAAATAGATAAAATTGTTAATTATTTTTTAATTAAGTTTATATTTCAAGTTAAGTAAACTAAATATGTAAATATGTACTACATTATGGCACACGATACAGGTAAAAATTACATAAAAATTATATTTATAAAAAAATTATTTTAAAACTAAATGAATTTTAGTTGAAATCATCAAAATTTTACCACTAATGGCTCATGGATAGAGGAGGAAAATTTTCAAGTGCGATTCGCTAAATCTTTTGGTCGTTTAATTTGATAATTTAGTAAAGAATAAAATAATGGGGATAGAGAAAAGAATATTAGATACCCACCTTTTTGGTCATTGAGCACAACAAAGGGGTTATAAATTATAAATGATAACAGCTCACATCCTCAAGGAAATAAACAACTTGGCAGTCTAGGGCTATTTACTAGGATTTTTAGAGTCTAGGTCCCCACTAGGCATAAATTCTCATATGACCCCCAGTTGATTGCCTTTTGGAGGCAAACACCATTAAAACTAAGAGAGAAAGGGCCATCCTTTGAAGCAGCAGCAAAGCTACAATATCTTCCAGAACTCCATTCTCATTAGTCCATATTTAGTAATTTGAACTGAGTGTTCTGTCATTGCAGCCAATATGTTGGAATAATGAGTGAAACAAAACATGCTTGAATTCCAGCTAAAAGCGTCATTTAATAGAGGTAAAATATTGTTGGAATATGACATACCAGTGGCAAAGAAATGAATGTGTTGGGACAAAGAATCTAATATTCAAGGAAAGACTACCAATCAAGTGAAACACTTCTGATCAAAGTAAATAACGCCTTGGATAAGTCAGGACAAAACATAAAGAAGGGAATGCCACAAATCATTGTTGGTCTAAGGTAATAGTATAGTGCTAGTGGGCACAAACCTACATTGAATGCTTCTTATTTCAGCAAAACGGAATTGGTTTTTAGGTACCTGCATGGACAAGAGAAGCTTTAATCTTCAGAGTTTTGCTGCTTTGGCAGTAATGGAAATTCACACACCTCTTCTGCTCGTGAAAGGGTTCTCCGGGACAGGATGAACCAGCTTAGGATCATAGATTATGACTTATAAGATCTTTAATTCTTTGTGGCATTGATTTTCACCGCAATTGGCTCTGAGCAATAAGGACAATTTCCAAACAGAACATTGAATGACCTGCAACACAAGCATTCACAACCATAAATCAAGCAACCAAGTTGCCACGGTCGAAATTGAAGATAAGTTTGTGCTAATATCTTTTCATAAACTAATTGCAAATGATCAAAGCCAATTTGAATGTGGGGTATGTACAAGCAATAAGGCATATTCAGAGGCAATCCGGTTTACTATGAATGAAAAGTCCGTACCATGAATCATATAACTTGAAGGGGCATTTGCCAAACGACACACACAAAAGGTAAAAAGAGAAAAAGGCACTATATCACTATCTTAGCAAACCTTAACACACCATTTAATCTAACGGACAAAAGTAGCTCCGACAATTTATTGGACAACGTTTTGGATAATGTACTAGTGCCTTTAAAAGCTTGGAAAAACATAGCCCCTTCAAATTTCATGTAGGTCCCTCTTGATCAGACTCCAGAAATAGTGTACCATACCTAGTTGCAACTGAAAAATATAAGGCCAGTAACGGTCGATCCTACCTCTACTAAAGGCTACTAGGTGTATCAATAAGATATAAAGGAGGACACATAGACGAGTATCAAGTGACCCAACTTGTTTGCAGGTTTGATCATTCAGGTAGACAGGTAGCCCAATGCCAAAAGTAGGAAATTCCGCAAGCAATTAATTTTGAATTGATCACAGCACATAGTGGACATGAATAAAATTATACTCCGACACGAAGTAGATTAAAAGATACAAGTACACTAAGAGCTCCACATACTGCCTTGTCGTCGTGATTGACCTCAACCAGTCGACTAGGCACATGCTGTGGAAAGCCTTACTACAACTGCTATTCTCACAAGTGTAATCAGTTGCACTTCCAGTCTGAGGTCCAAGCTCATCACCTACAGGAACATTTGAGAATTAAGTGTCAAAACAATAGTTCAGAGACATCTAAAGCATGTGAAGCATTACCGATGGGGAGATATTGAGCATAACAGATTCCACATTCGTCAAGATGATTGTTGGTCTCTTCATCAGCAAGCCTTGGCAATTGGGTGTTCAAAAGGCACTCAAGATTTTCTAAAAAGGTTTTGTCCCTCTCCCTAAACAATTAATCAGACTATGTAAAGTTAGTACAATGGAATTAAACCTATCCCTTATACAACACGATGTTATAAGCTTCTATCCTCTTAAATTAGATGGAAGACTTCAAGGCTCCAATTTCAGGCATTCTCTGTTACTAGAGAAGGAATTAACAGATTGCATGCAGAAAATTACGCAACTCCGTAATTTTCTTCCTCCACTGTTAACCACACGTAACCACACGTTCACTTCACTAGTGCAAAAGTTAAAAATTTAAGATGAGACTCAAGGGCATACCATTTATCAACATTTCTTTTCCATGTCTTTCTCAAGGCGTTCACAGTATTTCCTAAACCCATAAAACGACACCTACAAACACTTAAATATTCGTTATTCATGCTGAACAAAACCAACTTGCTAGCAGCTTTTAATATAATTTTATATGAATTCTTACTCTGGTAATGATCTAGGATCATTGATATCGATGAACAATATGATGAAGCAATCATTTCCTGAGTAGCAAATAGTTAAACCTTGTGTTCAGTAATAAAGGAGGGGGCAAGAAAATTTTAATGTACATAAAAGAAGACGGAATGAAGTAATGACTCACCTACGTGGATTTGGCGACTCGGAATGGCACGAGATGCTTGCTTTGAATCAACAATCTGAAGAGACCTGTCAATTTCATCCAAAGTAGACCAGAATCCTTGAAGCTTCTCCAGATGCTGGATACAAAGAGAAAACACCAAAATTCTAACAATAGTTAAACATGCCATGGCACCAAAAATATGTTCTGAAGCAGAATGGAACTACATTGGGTTCAAAAATGTCGAAGCAAATACCTTCTCAAACTGTTGTACCAAGTTTTTCAGTCTCGAGTTCATTGACCATTTTAAATTGAAGATATAGGGAACATCCTGAGAACAAAGCAGAGTAAGATAAAACACCTGTAGGACTACATTGGAAGAATTAAGACCAAAAGGATAGGAGACAAACCGCTGAAACCATTGGAGGAACTCTAGGATAAGCTTTATCCAATTGAATTTCCATAACATGAACTCTTCCCTTCTTATCTCTAGCACCGAAATATAAAAGAAAGATAACAGGATAAGCAACTACGAACAAAGAGGATAACATGAAATATAAAAGGAGAACAAAACTACAGAAGGTTACAATACCAATACCGAAATTCGAAAATAGAAACATCTTAACAGGTATATAGAGATATATGGTGTACTGAGGATTTTATAACTCCAATATCAACTGTTTATCAATTTTCAGAAAATATATTCAAGCCTTTAGGTTTCAGATATAGCCAATTCTGTATCAATACCATATCTTTATAAAAGTACATGATTACAACATTGATAAGAATGGAGTACAAAAAGAGCTAGTGATGGATACAGTGAGAACAATTAAAGACAGCACCAAGCTGGATATTGCAGGTTAGTTACATAACCCAGATTATCATCACCATCCTAAGAAAATATACAGATTCCATTCATTTGCAGAAAACCAAAGGATTATCATGACTATGTGACTAACCCTGGAAGTCGCACTAGCTGTTTACTACAAAATCCAATGCTCCAAAAGAAAACCTAAGCTTTCCCATATTAGATGGATTGTCAATACAATCAAAAGGGTACTTACAAAACACGAAAAATAAGGAAACTTAGATCTCCTCCCGCCCTCACCAAATGATCCCATCCAACCTCTTCTATCTGTACAAATAAAAATAACTCATCAAGAGAAACCAAACAAAACCCATAAATAAATATAGAGGGAAAAAAAAAGATTAAATGACCTCAGAGTAAACTGTATTATAAAATGAGGACGATTTAGCCAACTCTCTACATCTAGCCTGTTGATTAACTTCCTGCAAGCAAAAAAGGACTCAATAGCAAAATAAATATGTCTAGAAATTTCAAGCCAACCAATTGGTTTTGATTATTTTATGTCTACATTTATATCTATTAAATGATAAAGTTTGAATAACAGAAAGAATAAGACCCTAAATTCTTTCAGGCTTCTTCACAAACAATTCATCAAAAATTGTGAAGATCAAGCAACACAAGCGGACAAGAAGAAAGCGCTGAAAGAAAATAAAATTACCATTAGCTCCTCTTCTCTAAGGAGAAGAAAGAACGGGAAATGCTCCGTTAACGTTTGGCTGGTGCTGGTATGGTGACGGCGGCTTGAGCAGCGTTTGTAGCGGCGGTTTCAGGCGTTTCTGCTTTGTCTCTCTCTGGCGCTGTTTTCTGGTTGGTTTAGGCGCGAAAGTAATTAGATTCTTTACTTGATGGACCGGCACCGGATTGGTTGTGGATCGGGCCTATGCATATATTATTTGCTTTTGTAATATAATTATTATATTTAATATTTAACATAAATAACTTAATATATATTTTATTATTTTTCTATGGTATAAATTAAATAATATATGAAATAAATTAAATTACATATCATAAACTTGAAAACATGCTGGCGCGAAGCTAGAAAATTTTTGTAAGGGCTGAAATTAAATTGTAATTTTTACGATAGTAAAAAAGTAATTTTTAAAAATTAAATCAAAATTTTGTTATTTTTGGAGTTAAAATATAATTTTACTTTTACTAATTTAAATTTTTAAAAATCTTAAAAGGCCAGATCCTGCTAACCCCACTAAATCCGCCCCTAAAAAACATGTTTTATTTCAATTTTAGATATTGAAACTTAAACACGTTTATATTTTATACAAGGTTTTTGTGAAACCTTTTCAAATTTTAGATTGGCATTTAAATTTGAATAAATAGTTTAATCCTTAAATATATCTATCTACTTATATCAATTTTTATTTCATTGCGGTGCGTATTGTATTAGTTTTCTTGAAAAAAAAAAATATATGTTAAAATTATCTAAATACTTTTCATTTTATATTGTCATTTTACAAAATTAAAATTATCCATAACTCTTCGATCTTTAAACTAAAAGATATTATACATTTGGGCGTATTTGAATTTACATCTTTCAAATTATTGTAACTGTAACTTGTTAATTGATCTAAGACTCAATTATATATTAATGGGTAAACTACACCATAGGTCACTTAGCTATGGGCCAATTTCCTTTTTAATCACTCAACTATGAATTTTCTAAATTGGTCGCCCAATTAATTGTGTTTGTTTTTTGGGTTATTTTCCATTAAGTGTCGTTAACTATTTAATGGAAGGGTGAGTTGGCAGCTTAAAAATAATAAATTTAGTTTTCAACTTTTATATATTGTGTCAATTTAATCATAGTTTTTTAAAAAATAACCCTTGGTATTGCAAATTATTTCAATTTGGTCCTAATTAAAAAAAAGATAATGGCATTAAAGGCCTCTGTACTTTAAGGTTTGTTCTAATATAGTACCTATAGTTTCAAAATGCCTAATCAGTGTTAAGGGTTAATTTTTAACCAAATTGAAATAATTTGCAATATCGAGGGTTAATTTTAAAAAAAAATTAATTCACAAACAACAAATTGGATTGAAAGTACTTTCGTTTGTTGGTAGATAAGAAATTGAATGGAAACTAGAATAGGTATAGAAACAGTAGAAGGTTGTCACATATGTTGATAGTTATTAGGATTGGCCCCTTGTTTGGTGATAATTATAAGGTTCGAAACAACACGATATTGTTGAGGGGGACAATCATGAACTCCAACCATAAATCATAAACAAATATAAACCATAAACAGACACGAAGAATTAAAAAAAAAACAGTAATTGAAGCTTTGGTCATGTTTGGATTGGTTGTTGGGAGGTTCTGTCAGTTTCCTTTCTCCCTTCACGCCACATGTAGTAAGCTTCGAACCTAAGCAGTATCCTCGAAAGATGGATCAAACATCATTCCAAGACAATCAACAGTTATTTTCACTACTAACGTCCTTTCAAAAGCTTCAAAAGATCTGCCGAAAAACCCCATTTTTTCAACACATGAACCCCAATCCACCCTTGAACCTTTTCTAGACCTTAGAAAGGATGTGAATCAGGGATTTAAATTGCAGTCGCGGCCACGTTTTCGGTCGCGTTGCGCTTATCGCGATTGTAAACATAACGGATGCTATTGCGGTTACTGTGGGTATCGCGGTCGTGAATTTTTTTAAAATTTGCACAACTTATTATAAAATATAATAATTATAATTATAATTATAAAAAGTCACTTTTAATGATTGTTAGAGTGTTTTCTAACACTTATGAACTTTTATTAATATAATATGAGAACACAACTTTTATAATCATTAATTATTCTTACATTTATTTACGAATTTTCTAAGAATGTTATATTAACTAATAACAAAGTAAAAAAAAAAAAAGAAGGAAATATTAATAATTTATCATATTTAATAAGTTTGAAAGTTTTTATAGATAAAATAATTGATTCATACCTGAAAGATGTCTTCAATATTTCTTGACAGCTTTGAAGATGGTGAAGATATAAACATTCTATGCTACAAAAGGAAAAAAGGAATAGATAAATGTATAGATTCTCATTAATTATTCCTATTTTCTACCACTTATTATCACTCTCATTCTACTTTCATATATAGTTTAACATGCTTCTATTCTTAATTATCTTTTCATAAAATATACTCCATTCATTTATCTAAAGATATATTTTAAATGTTTTAATATCATCAAAATTAAAAACATTAATAAAAGTTTTCTTTAAAAAAAAGCACCTTACAAATAATGATAGTGGTACGATTTAGTTTTCACCAATTAGTGGAATGACGAGGAAGATCAAATCCTTCACCTTCACTTTCAGAGCATTCTTGACTTGATTCTCTTGGCCTTGGTCCAAAAATATATAAAAAAAAGTAACATTTTCACCTTGGTTTTCATATAATTGATATGGGGGATATATTTGAGGAGGAGGATACATGAGAGGTGGAGTCGGGTGATACATTGGTGGTGGAGGATGTATTTGAGGCTGGTATGGCACACCATAATTAGGAAATGGTGGATAATAACCATATGGTTGTGGATAACCATGTGAAGGTTGAAAATATGAAGGTTGTTCTGGTGGATAAAAACCTTAAGTGCTAGTAGATGAATCATTATACCCAATGTTACTAGAACTTGATCTCCTACCAGATGAAGAGTTTATAGAAGTATGCTTTTTTCCTTTTCCTTTTGATGGAGCTCTAGGTTCACTTCTATCTCTCCTAGGTTCAGCAAACACATTTCCATCAAACTCTGATCTGTCACGAAAATGTCCACTAGTGGTACCAACCCTATATTCTCCTCCATACTGACTAGAACACATAATTTCACCTCTATCACCACTATATCCATCATCCTCATCAATTGGACTTAAACCACCACCATCAGGTTTATCGCCACTTTGACTTAGCGTTGAACTAGGACTTGAATGAGACAAATTTTGTTGTTGAAATTGATTAACATCCATTTCATCATTAGAGGTATCCACAGGCAACACACCGACATTTTCACCATTTAATAATGGATTCTCTTTCTCATGAAGTCATTCTGATAGTGGATCAACATCTTCAAAAATATGATCAAGGCTGATTGGATTAAAACTAGCGTTTATATCATCAGTGCTCATTCTTTTTTGATGCCTTATCTGAAGCTTCATATTGTAATAGGTAAACACTAGTTTCTCAAGTTTTTTATACTTTAACCTATTTCTTTCCTTGGTGTGAATATAACTAAATGTGCTCCAATTTCGTTTGCAACTTGATGCTGAAGTTGTTTGACTAAGCACTTTAATTGCTAATTTTTGTAATTCGGGAACACATGTGCCGTATATTATCCACCACTCAACTGCATAATATTATATGAATTTCAAAATAACTTCAAAATGTACAATATAATTAAATAATATAAATTAAATTAAATAATTTAATTAACTGTTTACCCGGATTCATTTGCTTTCAAGCTCTTTGCGCTTGTGGAGTACCGAATGTCTCATGTTTATCTCTAAATAGTAACAACTGCATAAATAAAAGATAGAGTAAAAATAAAAAAAAATAATTCTATTTCAAATTATGTAACTAAGTTACAAATAATAGTACTTGAATCTAACCTGATTAACCATTCTGACTTGAGTATCAAGAGAAGGTTCTAATCTTTCAATTACTGATCGTGTATCTTCTAATGTTTCTATTAGTACATTCTCAGAATGCTCCACCCCAAATTGAAATTGAGGATTGAGAAAATAACCTAAGTATAATTTATAAGAATATCATCAAATAATAATCTAAAGCTTAAAATAATAAAATATAAAAATATTTCTTAATTATATGAAACATTTTATCTTACAAGCTGAATGCAAGTCGGAATGCATAAAATTCCATCCATTGTCAATAATCTTTTCGTACTCAGTAAAATATCGACAATCTTGTTGAATTGCTCATTTAGCTCTATCAATAACCTCATAAATAAAGCCCATTTTTGGTTTTTCATTGCTCCACAAGTCTCAATACTTTTACTAGGGGCTCATAAACTTTTATGAGGTTATTGGCTTTTTTCCAAAAATCTTTCCCAAAACAATTTTTTTTGGCTTCATAAGTAGGCTCTAACTTTTGCTATCCCCATTTTGATTCTTTATATTCCTATATATTCATAAGAAAAATTTTTAAAATAATATAATTTAAATTATTTGGAACTAATAAAATCATTAAAGGTTGCTATATTTAAGTAATTATATTAACTAATTATAAAATACTAACCTTTGAATTAAACATTTCTCTCAAACCTTGCTTTTGTCTTGTTATCTATTCAAGTTGAATGAAATGAGTTGCAAATCGAGTAAGAGCGGGTCGAAGTATTTGTTTCCCTTGTGTATACTTCTTCATCAAATCAATAGTCCAAGTGTGATTGTATATAAAGCAAGTCACTTTCTTTGCCTCATCTAACACTTTTGCTACATTGGGTCTTTTCCCACTATCTTCAAGGCATAAATCTAAACAGTGAGCTGCACATGAGGTCCAATATAGATGTTTTCTTTTCAACATTAATTTTTTTCAAGCAGCTTTCATTGCTGCCTCATTATCAGTCACTATTTGGACAATGTAATTCTCTCCAATTTCTTCTACAACTGAATCTAACAAACTGTAGTAGAATTCAGCATCTCTACTACGAACACTTGAGACATCTACATATTTCCAAAAAATGGTTCCTTTATTGCAATAAACAAGGAAATTAATGATGTGCATTTGATTCAAACTGTTGGTCCAACCATCACACATTAGAGTTGCACCCAATTCTTTCCAATGAGTCTTTAGTCCATTTATCCAATCACAAACTCGTTAATACTCTAACTCCAAGTACACATCTGAAACCTCATAAGGTTTTGGGAGCTTTACACCTTGTCCAACTTCTGTTGACACTTGAATTAAGTTATACAACCATGGAGAGCTTGCTAATTGAAAAGGAAGTCTTTCATATATTAAAAATTTAGAAACCGCTTCACCTATCTTCTTTCGAAAACTCTTTAAAAAAGAGTCACTGACCTTTGGTTGCTTTGAACTTTTACTTCTAACCAATTCAGGTATAGCTCCCTTTAAGGTAAACTCAGACTCAGTTGGGATGGATTTACTTGTTCTTTCTCTATGATATTCTCTAGCTGATCCATGAAAAGATTGCCCTTCTTCATAAATGTTATCCCGACCACCAGTACTTCGTCTGAATTCTTCCCTTCTATGCCACTCGTGTTGTGATTGGATACTTTCTCGAGTTGCTTGCCTTGTAGCAGAAATCTTATCAATGAATTCCTCGTGTTCATCCTTCTCTTCTCTTAATTGAGATAAGAATTCATCTTTTCTCCTCTTTTTGTCTATTTTCTTTGTGTTGCTTTCTTTCAGTATATTCATCATACTTTCACACTTTATATTTTTATCAATTATATATAACTTCATTGATAAATTTACAATAACATTTAAAAATAATAATAAAGTATCACATACCAGTAACATTAGGGCATGGTGCAACATTGCCGGTTTTATGAGCATTGTGCTATTTAAATCGTGTTATTCCTCCTTTCACAACTTTACCCCAAAGTTTACATACGATATTTCTTTTTGCATTTGGCACAGGAGTTCCAAAGTGCCAACCTATATCATTACTTGGTGCACCCTCCAATCCTTTAGTCGGAAACTCTTCACGTGGTGGCATGCTTTATTTTTATATATATAAGAAACATAAAATTATATTTAGATATATAAGCAACTCATTACTTATATTATCAACAATATAATACAAAAAAAGTAAACATCATTAACATGGAAAATTTAAATTTATTGCATAATCCATGCATAAATTTTTTTTTTAAAAACAACAATACACCATAACCCATTATTACTTGGTTCCAAAGTTTTTGGTTCCAGAATAATATTTGGAAGGCTGTTTTACAGTATTGAGGATATCAAATGATGAAATAGTTAATTATTCTTTTTTCACATTTTATTTCATTATCATCGAAAAATAATTGTCTACTGTGGAGTTCTCGTGAAACCAGGGCAGTCCAATTTAAAACGTAACTTCAATATACTAATAAAAGAAAATAATGAAAAATGGCAGCTCACACATGCGTTCACAGTTAGTTTACATTTATAACTCGTGACTTAAATTTACATATTTCCACATTTTAGTCCAATTGAACAATATTAATAAAAAAATTATGTTTAAAAAATAAGAAAACAAAAAGTGGATCAGAAATTTATTTTTAGACCTTTCATAATACAATGTTTATAGTGAAAATACTCTTTCATATAAAATTAATTTTTTTAGTATATAATATTTAAATATTTTAACTCTCTTGGTTAAGTTGATCCATTAAATTACTTATTTTACTATTAAAAAATTATTTACCTATTAATACATTTTAATTTATTAATTAAATTAAAATATGAATGGCCCAATTTAAAATAATTTATCTATGCCCAAAAGTTCAACCTTAGTTAAAATCCAAATCCTATACTAGAATTAAGTCCAAAGTTCTAATTATTTTTTTTTGAATCAAATACTAGAATTCATTATTTACTAATAGAGGTTTAGTGGCTCAAAAAAGGAACTGACAAAGGAAACAAGAAACGACAACAACAATTATACCACACATTGGAAAAACAAACCAAAAGAAAAGAAAAAGAAAAAAAGGGGCACACAGAGAAACCAAAAGCCAGAAAAACAACAGCCACAAAACCAGATCAAAGCAGCAAATCAAACCACACAAAATATCAGCAAAGACTTTCCAAATCCTCAACAAGACTCGAAGAAGCGGGAAGACTACACCTGAGAAAACCAGTAAAGGAGATTCTACGAACCCACAACCCAGAAGAAACGCCTCTCTATTCTTCACTTCTTCTTTCTTATTTCTTAAAACTGAAGAGTTTTAGAAGAAAACTAGTAAAGGAGATTCATCTGCTGCTGTGTTCGTGTTGTTTGTCGAAATATGAGATTGAAAATTTTGAATCCCTATTTTCTATTGCTTTTGAGTTCTAGGCTCTGGTTGCTTTTTTCTGTTTATTAATTTGGAGTTTGGACTTCTTTTTACTTTTTTTTATTATTATTAAAAACTCTTATTTTGTAGGTAGGGGAATATATTCCTTTTTGTTTTATTGTATTTGTGTTTCTGTTGAATGTTGATAAATGAAAAAACAATTATTTACTGTAACAGATAATAACGGGAATAGCGGCCCGTTATTGCTGTAATCGGCCGTTACCCGTTAAATTGCGGTCGCGATCCGCCTCCATTGGTGTGACTCTACTTCATACCGCTATTTTCAGCAATAACGGTTTCAGACAGCGCCGCTACCGCTATATGACGGTCGCTATTCCAATATCGAACTGCTATTTAAATCCCTGATGTGAATCCCATTCTTAGCAACGACCCTAGTCTCTCCAAGCTCTCTCAACTACTTCGCAACCTCAAAACCCTGCTTGGAAAGATCCAAAAATATCATGGCTATACCCTTCTTTTCAACATTGAGGGTTAATTTTCAGACAAATTGAAATAATTCGCAATGTTGAGGGCTAATTTTTCAAAACAATGGCTAAATTGACATAATATATAAAATTGAGTACTAAATTTGTTATTATACCAATTTTTAAGCTGCCATATCATCTACTAGAATTAGACCAGATCATGGGTCGAGCTACTAACTCAAGTTTAAAGACTCAACTGAAAAGTAAGAGGGTTTGGGCAAAAATATAAGTCAAAAAATGGGTTCGGACAAAAAACGAGGTAAGATTTTTTTGCCCGAATTTACCTATTTTTTTCAATGCTATTTTACTGTTTTTGCTACTATTTTGTTGCTATTTGCTGCTAGTTTACTATTATATTGTTACTTTTTTGTTGTTATTATTTGAATATTGTATAACGCTTGTTTTATTATTAATTCTGCTATTATTTTAGATATATTTTTTTGCTAAGTTGCAACTATCTTAGTGTTGTTTAAGTATAAAGAAATTTTTTATGTATTTTCAATTTGTTGAGAAATATTTATTTTAATGTTTTTGGAGTAGTTGATGTGTTATATTTTTAAATTTTTTTATATAAAAATGAAATAAATTTTTTAATATAGATAGGCCGGGTTTGGACAAAATTTTAGGCTCATTTTTTGGGCCAAACGCAAGCATAAAATCTTGTATTGGCCCAACCCGACTCATGATCAGGTCTAGTTGGATTGTTAATGACACTTAACAGAAAATGACCAAAAAATAAACCTAGCTAATTAAGTGGCCAATTTTAAAAAAAAAATCATACTTGGGTGACTAAAAAAAACTGAGCCATAATTGGGTAACATGTGGTGTAATTTACCCAAACATTTATTACTCCACCCATAATACAATCCTGCAATGGCCCAAGTTTTAACGAGCGAAATTGGTGGATGCCAACTTGTGCTTCTTAGCCCAAAGCCCCAAACCAAATTCACCTAAAGCAGCACTTTTTTATGACGTTGCACAATATTAAAGCACCATGTCATTATTTATTTTGATTAAAATATGATTTTTGGATAATGAGACGCAATAGTTAATGCCACGTCATCACATAGATTAATATCCAAAAAAATTGTTAAGTTTCAACATTATTATGAAAAAAAAAGGTTTTAGGACTAAATTGAGAAACTTATAAAATTTAAAAGCTAAATGTTGATTTATCTTTTTTTTTTTTATCAAGAGTAAAGGGCTTGTTGGTTGTAACCTGAATCCGATATCCAATAATAAGTATTTAAGTTTAAAATTTAACGCAAAACAAAATTATTTATCGCTTTATAAAGGTTTTAAGAATCAGATCGATAGTCGAATTGGTTTGACTATTCTAATTAAATAAATTATAAAAAAATTATAAAAATAAAAAAATCAATTTAATTGTCTGATTCAATCATTTTTTTTGCTTGGTACAATTAGTCCGTATTAGTTCTCAAGTCAACCAATCCATTACCTTGTTCCGAACTAATACTCCGATCGATTCTCGATTTGACCTAACTAGTCTGGTTCAAACAATCAATTTTCCTTTCTATTAGTCTATGAATTATTTGAAATTTTGTTATATAACTTGTGAAAGATAGGCATATATCCCATTTAATTTTTAGTTAAGATTTAATAAAATTATATAAATTCTTGTGATTGGTTTGGTGATTGAGGGATGTTCGTTTATAGAATTCATCCGGGTTTAAGCTTTCGAAAAAGCAAGTGATAAGCGTTTATTTGAATAGCTCCTATAAAACTTAATATGTGACGTATGTGGTGTTAATATATCTCTATTATATTGTCATATCCATTAATTATAAACATTAAATTAAATAATCAATTCAAACAAAGTGATTAAATATTTCAGATTTTATTAGCTTAACAATGACTTTTTTTTTAATTTCTTTTTCAAAAAGATATGTTTGATGTTTTTGACATACTTTTCTATAGGTAATAATTTTATGGTACGTAGTGATGAATTTATTTTATTTTATAAATAATCTTTAAAAAAATTAATATATGTTTTTTTAATATTTATTTTTTAATATTATAAAATTGTAAACCCTAAATTCTACTGCTATACTAAATAATTTTCTTTAAAACTTTTTCCATTTGAAGCCAAAGTTTCTTGAGTCAAAAAGTTTGAAAAATAAATAAATTAAAACCATTCAAATAAAATTTTCGGACCATATAGTAAATCAACTCTAGACTAAATAATAAGGTTGAGGTTTTATGAATTTTGAGATTGGTGTTCAAGTCCTACCCAAATGTGTATGTTTTCTTTCCAAATTTATGTGGATTATAGTTAATTTGTTGTTAAATTAACTATTTAATTCAATAATTGTAAAATTTTTTATTTTGATTGTAGTTGTAAAAAAAAAAAAAATTCCATCATTAGGCACTAAACTATGGATAAGTTATTATTTTGGTCACTGAACTATTCAAAATTTTTATCTACTGTTAAAACCAATGTTATATGGCTTTCTCTTTTCGCACTGCTTGCACCATTCAAAAGCTCTATTTTCTCCTCTTCTACAATTCAATTTTTTTTTCATGAAACAACTTTAGACATCACAAATTTGTAAACAAAATTCAAATAACTTTTTTTTCTCTAATCTCCAACACAGACCATCAGATCATCTTGAATCTAATGTGTGTTCTTCTACTTGTCGATGGATATTGATCTACCGTACCGATCATCAAATTATCACTTTGAGCTTACTGGCGGAACTTAAAAAAAAAAAAAACTTAACCACACAATGACCTAAATAAAAACTTTTGAATAGTTCAGTGAGTAAATTTAACTTCTTTTAATTAACTACCAAAACAAAAACTTACTCATAATTTAACAATTAATGTTGTATACCTAAAAAAAAAAGTATATTATTATAATGATGAGAAAGTTGCATCACACTTGCATGATGATTATGTCACTCTTTTAAAAGTATACTAAATTCAAGCCATTATTTTAATGTTTTGAATGATCTCATCACATTTTTCACCCATATTTGCTGATTTAATCATGTAATTTACTAGAAAACAAAGTTGAGAAAAAGAACCCCTCTTGGTTGATGCACTTTTCATTTAAAAAAAGTGTAATTTCGTAAATTTAATTTTGGAATTTTAACATTTACAATTTCTTTTATTCTTCATCTACAATTTATTCTATAATATCTTATTAGATTTATGGCACATGTATTAAATATTCATTAAGCCACATGATGCTGTTTGATTTGGATATTAAACTGAACATTAAAGCCAAACACAAGTATCAAATCTAAAAAAGAAAAACAACTCAAATACTAAATTAAACATTAAAACCAAACAATCTCATTATACATTCTGATAATATCTATTCTTTTTAAGATAATATCTAGAACTATCCATAATCCCTCCCTAACCCATAAATTGGAGTATAATACACATCAACATATTCAAATTCATATCATCTTACATTGACAATAATATTCATACCAATCGAGATAAAACAGTTTGACTCTATTGGAATCTACTTTATTCTTTTATTTACACTAATCTATTGCTTATTTAATTTTCTTTATATTGGGGACATTGTAGTCCTTTCATTAGAACTAATTCAATGGATATTAATTAAGTTTTTTTCTCTCTCTTTCTTTTTTTTTTTTTTTGGGGTAAAATCATTTTTCTTGCCTCGTGTGTCTGTTCCGGTCTTGGCAAGGCAAGTGTTGGGGGACCATCTAAATTATATTCACACATAATTTAGTTTCTCATTGGATGATGGCAAAAATATATATATATATATATAAAATATGTGATAACTTTTTGTAATTTTAGAATTTAGTCTTTCTACTTTTAAATTTTAAAACTTAAGTCTAATTGTTAACACTGTTAAAATTATTTTGTTGAATTTAAATTAATTACAACATCAATTTTTAAATACATTAATACCAAACTAATATTTTTTTTATTTCAAAACATAACACCAACGAAATTTATAAAAAAATTAATATTAATAATTCGACCTTAATTTTAGAATTCCAAATTTGTAAACTAGCTATAGCATTTTTTATTCCCCAATCAATCTAATGGTTGTCATGTGCTTGATGGGGTCCCCATGTTAATGAGCTCTTTCTTGGTTTTTGTTTTTCCAATTTGTTGGGTCCATGTTTTACCATTCTTAGTGCAAGAAAATTTGGGTTAGGTTTGAATGACTCTGAGTTTCTCATTCGTTTACTTCTTTTACAAGTTATGCACAAACGTGGAAATTTCAATGAAAGTTTCACATAATAATTTAAAAATTGCCCAAATATATATATATATGAAAACAATCAAAACATTAAGAACAATATAAATGTTTGCAATCCTGTTAACAAGATTGGATATTATAAAGAATGCATAAAAGCAATTTTCAAAAAGCTTAATTAGTCATGGTCATGTCTTTTTTCCCCCTTTAGCTTGTCCTTGTCTTGGCAAGATAAATGATACCTTGAATGAGCCTAAATAGGAAGAGATGCCTTATTATATTAAAGGGTTAATTCACCAAATGCCCTCAAATTATGACATATTTTGAATTGGTTCCTAACTTCAAAATGTTCTAATTTAGCCCTTAAGACTTTAGTATCGTATCAATCAAATTCTTTGTCATTGGTTTGTGCGTTAAATGTTAGCTTAAATTTGAGATGGAGTATATCAATTCTAAAACTAGTAATGGCGGCATGTACCTTTGCATGGGTAAATATTTCAGACCCAGTCATGGCAAAGGTAAGGGCATGTCTACAAGCATTCACTATGGTAGAGGAAATGGGCTTACAAGACATTATTATGGAGGGAGATGTGTTCACCATAATATGCAAACTTAATTCATTTGAAGAAGATAAGTCGAACATCCGTAGTCTGATTAAAGAAATAAAAAGGAGAACCCCCAAATTCAGAAGTCTGAGTTTTATGCATGTACCTAGGAAGGCCAACAAAGTAGCTCACGGGATGGCGGTTGAAGGAAGACAATATGAAAACCCCCAATACTGGATAGAGGATGCTTCGCAAGCGGTGAAAGGATTGGTAGATCACGATAGAGGAAGTATTAATGACGGTGGTTAAGTGGCAAAGCAGAGCTCGGACGTTAGACAATGGGTCGGTCCGAAAAACTTGTAATTTTAACAGATATTGAAATTTAAAAGGTTGAATTTTGAAGAAGATTCGGTCTCTCAAATGGCTGGTACATAAGGGATTTTTCAAGCAATAGAGAGAAAGGGATTTCAGGCCTAAGTTTCGTTAGTTTTTTCAGTCGTTTCATTTCTTACTATTTGTTTTAGTGTTTATTTTTTAATTAGCTTTTTTTATTTCTTAAAAGCAACTTTTTGGTGCCCAGTAGGTTTTTAACAGCTGTTGCTTTCTTTCTTCTAGGCTTGTAACTGAATGATTATTTCTCTCATTAATGCAGTATCAGTTGATCTTCAAAAAAAATTCTATTTTAAATTTAGGTTTATTACGATGTCTTCTATTTTTTTGCTACATAGCTACTAAATGATTTTTTTATTTAAAAACGTCACACTAATAAACTTAACAAAATAATTTTAACAGTGTTTAACATTTAGACCAAAATTTGAAATTTCTAAAGTAAGAGATTACATGTCTAGAAATAAAAATAGAGGGACGAACTTCTAAATATAAGAAGATTATAGGGACTAAAAGTAGAATTTAATCAATTGTAAACACCTATGTTTTTATTGCATGAATAGCTATCTGTAACACCCCAAATTTTAGGGTTAGAAGTTTTGAGCTTTGTGGTTAGGGTCTGATTGTGATATTTATGATGATCGAACCTGTAAAACTAAACTATTATCACGATAAAGGTAAGTGTACCTATCGAACAGTAGTATAGCTTACGGAAAGACCGGGATGTCGAACCCACAGGGATTAAAAGTACTGGTATTAACTTTCTTTTTATTTTCTAGCCTAGAAGTAAAGGGGATTTGTTTAAACTAAAATTTAACTAAGCTAAGAACACGACAGAGAGTAAATTGGGGAAAATACTTTTGGAAAATTGATTGGTTAAGACAATACCCAATGAAGAATCCACCTAGACTTCACTTGTTATTTGACTCTGAACTAGACGATTTATTCACTTGACTTGATCCGTAGAAATCCCTAACTTATGTTAATATCTCTTTCAAGACTAAAAACAACTAACCCTATTAATTGAAATTTCTTTCTAGTTAAAACCCCTAGTGTTGCATTAACTCGATCTATGGATTTCCCTATTAGATTTGACTCTAATCTGGCAGATTTTCGTCACCCTATGTCTAGGATTTCAATCAACTCCGCTTAATTGTGTTGGATCTACTATTAGATAGGGACTTTTGCTCCACTGAATAAGCACATTCAACTTGAATTAATATCCTGAAATATTAACACAAGAATAAATAACACAATTAAGAACAAATCAAGTATTTATCATATAATTCAAAAATTAATAACAATATCTGTCTTAGGTTTCATCCCCCTCAGGTATTTAGGGGATTTAGTTAATGTTTATAAAAGAAAACATCTCAAAATAGGGGAAATAACAAAACATAAAGAACCCAAAAACTTCGAGAGAAATTGAAGGAAGATTCTCAATTTTGATGTAAATCATTGCTTCTGAAATGAATCAATTGGCATTCTTCGAGTAATTCCTTGCCTTCTACTCTGTGTGTCCTTAGGCTCCTCCCCTTGGGTGTTTTTATAGACTTTTGAATGCCCAGAATACCCAAAAATTAACTTTTTTCGTGTGAAATTGAAACAGGGGTCGACAGGGACATGCCCGTGTGAGGCTGCTCAGGCCGTGTGTAATTCTGTGTATCACACACGGGTATGTGGTTTACCCGTGTAAAGATGTCTAGGCCGTGTTGAAGGTTGATTTCGGCCCATTTTGTCCATTTTTGACTCATTTCTTACTCTTTTCTCTTCCTTATGCCCGCCTAAGTATAAAATATGAAATTAAAGGATTAGGAGCATCAAGTTCCATAAATCTAACGATAAATCATCCATAAATATGCCAAGCATAGGATAAAAATATGTATATATTATGGTTTATCAGGGTCAGTGAGTAGGTTGTACAATTGGGTTTAGTTGCGCGTTTAAATGACAAGATAGACTTGCTAGTCTGGTGGTTGGTAATATGTTAGAGTGTCTTTGGGTCTTGGGTTTTAGTCCTCAAGAGTGTTTTGAGGGACCATTTTTGTTCTTTTATTTTAAAGCTTTAGATAATTATTTTCTTTACTTAGTGTTTATTTTATTATTTTTATTATTATTTTATTTTTCTTTTCTTTCTTTTTGGACGTTCTTTTCTTCCCCTTTTTTTTGGTTTTCTTTTTTGTTCTTTCTTCTTTTCTTTTTTGAAAATAATTGTGTTGTGGTTTTCAGAGAGCTTTGGTTTCTTAGTCATGGAGTCGAGTTCTAAACGTCTCTAATCGTGAATCAAGTGTGGGTTCAAACTCTTCAATTTCAATTTGTTGTCTCAATTGTGTGGAACTTGACATGTTCTAAGTGTTTTGGTGAATGTGTGGTAGGTTTTGCTTCTAAGTTTCGTAAAACTTGGTTTTCTATGGCATATTATGATCTATCAGAGTTTAGGGGCGTTTGGTATGTGAATTCACAATTTGCAGAATGTTTCAAGGTGGCTTCGGGACTATATGGGTGACCACATGGGCGTGTACTAGTTCACACGACCGTATAGAATTGAAGATTAGGGTTTTTAGACGAAAATTCATGCCACATGGCCGTATGGCTAGTTTGGGGAAATCAGTCTATTTTTTCATGGTCGTGTTTGGTGGGCACACGGGTGTGTAAGACCCTCACACAGTCGTGTCTGCCCTGAACCCTATTTTAGCTCAATTGGACAGGGAGTTATACGACCTGTTCACGCGACCATGTCCTTGGCTCATACGAGCATGTGCCTCAGCCACGGACGTGTTGACCCCCCACACGACCTAGGCATTTCCACACGGTCATGTGTCCCTAAGTCACTAATTTATTTTTGTGTATGCTTTTGATCTGAAAATGTGTATATATGTTCCAACCCTTGACTAGGCACTAATGTGGGTACTTAAGATTCTGATCTGGTCCTCAGCTTATGTGTTATTTGTGATTGATGTACGAGATATCTGAAATAGAACCCGGTTAGCTGGATATATGCATGTCTGTATCTGTCTGACTGTCTGTTGATGTGTTCACTATTTTTGTATGGTTGTAAGCATGCATGCATTTGCATAAAGTAATTTTTAAGTTGGTTGTGAAGAGAAAGAAGACTGATTCTAATCTGATCTGGCAGTTTTAACTGCAATATCTGTATAGCAGTTTACCGCAATACACTGTACAGTATATACGTCAATTTTACTGCATATTATTATTTGAATGGCTTAGTCCACATACATGGTGTGTAGAGTTGGATGGGCCTTTCGAGGTCCTATGTGGTATGTTTGGTTGGATGAGCTTATATAGCTTTTTTGGGGTGTAATTGGGGGATAGAGATGTGTGTTGGTTGGATGGGTGAGTTTTTATTACTTGACTGCATTCATATGCATTTGTTTAAGTGACTGGGTGTAAGATTATTTGACTGTATTTTGTCTGACTGAATAACATTTGTGACTGAGTGTCTATGTATGACATGGTATGTTTGAATTGTTACGTTCTATTGGGACGTTGGTTTCGAGTTTACTTTTTGATTTTGTGGATCTCTGTAAGTATGTTTCGTTATCAAACTGATTTCTGTAATTATGTTATTAGTCACGTGTCAAACTCATACTGAGCTCGTGTAGCTCACCTCCTTAGTGTTTTCCCCTTTCAAATACATTTATGTGTTCTGATGATGGGTGGTATGCGGAGGTCTCAGATAGTCACGATTAAAAACAAGCTTTAATAGTGTTATTATAACTTCTGAGATTATAATTAAACAATTTTTGTTAAAAGTACTATTTGAAAACTGTGGTATGGAATTTGGTGTTATACGCTCGCAAGTGTCGTTGGGACTGCATCTTCTTTTAAATATTATGATTTTATAACTGAGAGTTTTTACACAACTTAAATACTGTTATGTTTTTCAGTTTGTTAAACTAAAATTTTCCTATGATCACTTCAGTGATCAATATGACCTCCGAGATTCGGCCTAAACTTATAGGCCAGGTTTTGGAGTATTACACTATCCATGATTTTTTTTAAACGCAACGTACACAAGCTATTCATGTGATAAATATACAAGTTCACAATTTGAATAACATATTTTAAAATTTTAAAACCAATTTGAAATCCAAAATGTTCAATAGAATTAAAAGTTAAATCACTATTCAGGGCTTGAACTTGACAACTTTTCCCACATTAGGGCTTGAAGTTTTTTTGGGTCCAAGTTAGATCTTAAACTTGGCAATTGATCCCACATTGGGATCATGAACTAGGCAACTAGTCCCACATTAGGGCTAAAACATTTTTGTATCAAAGTTACTCCTTAAACTTGGTAGTTGTTCCCGCAGGGCTTGAAATAGGTAATTATTCCCACATTAGGGCTTAAACTTTTTTGTGTTAAAGTTACTTTTTAAACTTGACAATTGTTCCTACATTGAGGCCTAAACTTTAGGGCTTTCAATGACTAACTTGGACCCAAAAAAAGTTCAAGCCCTAATGTGGGAACAATTGCCAAGTTCAAGGTCTAACTTGGACAAAAAAAAGTTCTATGCCCTAATGTGGGAACAATTACCAAGTCCAAATTAGACATGTTTATAGGACGGGCCACCCACTTAGGCTTCAAGGCCCGTCCAAAATTTGGGAGGGTTTGGGAAAAAATATTAGGCTTAAAAAATAGGTTTCGATAAAAAAATTAAGCCCGTTTAAAATATAGGTTGGGCTCGAGCTTGAACATTCAAGGCTCAAGCTTAGCCTGACCCGTTTTAAGTTTATAATACTTTATATTATGTTATTTTTATATATTATGTAAGTTAGAACATATTAAAAAAATAAACCTATACTAAATATATAATATTACTCTAATGTAAACATTAAAATAATGTTAAGATTGTAACAACTCGTTTTTAGTGAAATCGGAACAGTGATTTCGGGACCACAAATTCAAGTCCTTAAGAAAAAATATTTTAATATTATTGCATAGTTTGCATAATGATAGAAATGTCGTATGAAAATTTCGTAAAGAAATTTTTACCGACTACATGTTTAATTAGATAAAAAGGACCAAATTGCATAAAATGCAAAAGATGAGTTCTAGTAGCTATAAATATCAAATAGCTATGAAATTCAAAATTGGAGGTCCTTATATGGCAAATAGACCATTAAGAGGAGTTAATAGATAAGTATGATGATTCATCAATGGAAAACTAAATAAAGAAAAGGACTAAATTGGAAAGATGAAATAATAAAAGATGATATTTTAGTTAAATAACAAAATATCATTATTTTCACCATCTTTCCCAAAATTAAAACATGGAAACCCTAGCCATGGAAACCTAAGCTCAAGCCAACTTATTTTGCTTAATTAGTATGTTTCTTTATCCCATTTTTAATAATTTTTATATTTCCGAGATCGTAATAACTTAATCTAGCTATCTCGACGATTAATTTGTAAAGTTATCAAAGTATTAAAGTTTTTCCATGGATGAATATGCATGAATTATGAAATTTATGGTAGAAAATAAAAGGTTGTTGATTGATAACGACTCGCGATATTAAGTAAAAAAATTTATAAAACTGATCACACCAAAACTAACTAATATCACGATATTAAAGGCAAGCGCACCTATCGAACAGTAGTATAGTTTAGTGGCAAGACCGAGTTATCATACCCAAGGGAACCAAAAGTACTAATACTTACTTCCTTTCTATTATCTAGCCTAAAAATAAAAGATGATTGATTGGAACTAGTTCTAAAACTAATTAAAGTGCACAAAAAGTAAATTGGGGAAAACTTTAGGGAAAAGCTGATTGATATGAGTAATACTTAAGGGAGAATCCACATAGACTTCACTTGTTATTGACTTCTTGAACTAGACGATTTATTCACTTGACTTGATTAGTAGAGATCCCTAATTTTTGGTAAACCCTCCTTCGAGGCGAAGAGCAACTAGGCCTAGGTTGTTAACAAAAGTTTCTTTATTAATTAACACCCTAGGTTGCATTAATTCGATCTATGATTCCCCTTATTAGGTTTGATCCTAATCCGGCAGATTTATGTCGCCCTATGTCTAGGGTTGCATGCAACTCCACTTAATTATGATAGATCTGCTCTTAAAACAGGGACTTTTGCTCCTCTATCTAAGTACATCAAGTTCTTAAAGTAATACCTAGGATTATTAAATCAAGAATGAAGAACACATAATTAAGAACAATTCAAGTATTTATCATATAATTCAAGAATAAATAATAACAAGATCTGTCTTAGGTTTCATCCCCCTCAAGTATTTGAGGGGTTTAGTTCATAATAAAGAAAGAAAACATCTCAGAAGTATTAAGATAACAAAAGATAAAGAACCAAAAAACCCCTGAAGGAATTTAGGGAGATCCTCTGTCTTGATGTAGAATTCTGGCTTCTGGGATGAATTAATCGGCTTCCCTTGGAGTAATCCCTTGCTTTCACTCCTTGTGTTGGCAGAATTATGGCACTCTTTCTTGAGAGAATAGAGTATATCTTTAGAGTTACCTCTTGGGGTCTTTATATAGAGTTTAGAATGGCTTTCTTAGCCCCTAAGTATCCAAATCCGAGTTAAATTCCTCTTCCTCAGGACTAGAACACGCCCGTGTGCCACGCCCGTGTGATTTTGACAAGAGGCTGTGTTCGGGACTGTTTAGGTGGCACGGCCGTTTGCCCTGACCGTGCTTGTCGGGGGCTGAACCGTGTGGTCTTCGTGTGGCATGGCCGTGTGCCACAGCTGTGTGGTGACTCCTTGGGCCGTGTCGATTACACATTTTGGCCCATTTTCTCCGTTTTCGGTCTATTTTCCGTTCTTTTCTCTTCCCTATGCTCTCCTGAGTATAAGATATGAAAAGGAAAGATTAAGAGCACCAATTCTCACTAATTTGATAATAATTCATCCAAAATAAAGGCTAAACATAAAGTAAAAATATGTATAATTTATCATTTATCATTGATAGATAAACAACTTTTGTTAAGGGAATTTTGATGAAATTATCATCTAGGGACTAAATTTTAAAGATGTAAAATTCATGGAAAAATTCTAAATTTTATGAAATACGCAGGCTGTTATTGTTATATATAAAAATCAGTTAGGCTTGGAATAAGGGTTAAATTGAATAAATTTTATTTTTCGAGCATAGGGACGAAATCGTCATTAATTAAAAGTATAAGGATAAAATGGTAATTTTGCCTAAGATGTGAATTGGATTGAATTGAATATAAATTGTACTAAATTGAGTTAAATTTACTCGTATAGATCCAGATAGACAAAATACGGAATTAGATCGAGAAAAAGAGAAAGTGCCGGATTAGTAGACAACAAATCAATGAACACTTGTTAAGGTAAGTTCATGTAACTAAATTATATATATTTATATGTTTGAATTTAATGTTGTATATGTGAATTATATAAATGACATATATATATGAAATTGATCACATATCCGACAATGTCTGATAAATAATAAGTTCCGTTTGGATAAAAAAGATTCGATAGACACAAGGTTCACAAATTGGTTGTAGTTCTACATATGTTGCAGACACACACATCTCGAAAGAGTGTCCCGTTATTAGCTCTCATGAGCATCCCAATATATGGCTCTCTCAAGTTTCCCATTATATGATTCTTGCGAGCTTCCTGTTAATAGCTATTCGGAGCATCCCGATTGGTTATGATTCTGCATGTGTTGTAGACACACCACATCTCTTATGAGCGTCCTGATGTATGGCTCTTCGTAAGCTTCCCGATTAAATACTTTTTGTGAGCTTCCTGATAATAGCTCTCCAGAGCTTCCCGATATGGCTCGACTGAATTTTTTGATATATGGTTATCTGGAGCTTTCTAATAAATGGCTCTTCGGAGCTACCCGTTATTGGCTCACATGAACTTTCTGTTATACAACCCAGATAAGCTTCCCGTTATATAGCTCACATGAGCTTCTCGTTATATGGGTCGAGAGAGAGCTTCCCGTTTATGTGCTCGTATGAGCATTCTCGAATATGAATGGATGATTTACAGTTTTGTACACTTCATGTGTACCACCCTTGTATCCATCGATATTTTAAATGATTCAACGGGTAAAGTTCTGATATGAGATGATGTGAATTCAAGATAAATTACTATGAGAAATACTTGAAATACAAAGATATGATATGTACATGTTCATGGACACTTGAAGTGATAAATACATGTATGTGGAAATTAAATATTAATGAACTCATTCATGTTTCTTGGTATTTATGTGAATTACATGACAACATGCTTGATGAAGATATGTGCTAGGCAATTGGCCAAATTGTTTTGAGCTTGTTTATTTGCTTACCTTAAATGTGAATTAATTGGTAAGTTAAATTCCTGTTATATGAACTTACTAAACGTTAAATGCTTACTCTGTTTTATTTCCTCTATTTTATAGTAACCCAGAAGCTTGTTAAGGTTAGAAGCTGGTCAGAGCCACATCACACTATCAATCGCTCTTTTTATTGTATATTTATTAAATCAACTTTGGTATAATGGCATGTATAGGTTATTTTGGCCATTGATGGCATATAAATCTTTTGTTGTGATTAGCCATTTGAATGGTTTATGTTTGATACACTTTGATATATATATATATATATATAAGTATATAGTCTTATCATAGTTGATATGTGTTTTGATATAATTGATTAATGGTTAATTAATAGGCAAAATGATAACATGGTTTGGGTTGGTTATATATAATGATATGATATGCATAAGACTTGATTATGACTTGATTTAAATGTTTTATATTGGTTGGGAATGTGTTTAAGTGTTATTGTAGGTGAAAGACAAATTTGGATTAGAAATATGGCTAGGAAATGACCTTATTTTGTCCACACGGGCCTCAATCGTGTCTGACACATAGCCTAACACATGGGCGTGTGATTTGGCCGTGTGTCCCCTGCATCTTAAAAATTGAGAAATAGAATGCTCAAAATTATCCACACGGCCTAGCACACGGGTGTGTGGCTTGGCCGTGTTACCCCTGCACCTATTTAATTACAAGTCAGTATGCTCACACCTCCTAGCACACCGGCATGTGGCTTGACCGTGTGACCCAAGTCAGAGAGGACCCTATTTTGGACATGGGTTGGGACACGGCCGTGTGCCCTTATTTCGAATGTTCACACGGCTTGAGACACGAGTGTGTCTCTTGAGCGTGTGAGCCACACGGCCTGGGCATACGGACATGTGTGTCCTGCACATTGGAAAATTTTTGATATTTTGTGAAAAATTTTCTGAGTTCCTGGTTTAGTCCTGACTTGTTTCTAATGCATAATTTGGGCCTCGAGGGCTCATAAAAGGGACGCTATGATTATATATGATTGTTTTCTAATATAAATGTTAAATGATATGAAAATGTCTGTAATTGATCTTTATATTCTGGTAATACTCTGTAACCCTGATCCGGCGACGAATATGGGTTAATATCATGCTTAGACATGGTCCATGAGCACCTCTATTCCAAAGTCTGACTTAGACAAAAAAAATTCAGACTCTAATATAAAAAAAATTGTCAAATTTAGATCCCAAAATGCGAATTAACCCTAATAAGAACAAATTATTTTTTTTCCTGCCGACGAACTTTAAATGGTAGCATTGCAATTAGTTTGATAGAGGGCAAATTCCGTTCTTGTCTTGAAGAAAGGCAACAAATCACATGCTATTAATATGATTGTGGGTTGATGATTTCTCATTTAAGCAATATGGCGTGACCTATTCCTTCCAATTTCCTTTTGACTTTTATGGTGTAAAATCTCGTACATAAATGGGAATATGGCTAAGTTTGGTCGTAAGTCATTTTAGTCTTCAATTATGTTTTGCTTTTTTATCTTAAGTACCCACTTGTCTCCAAGGTCGGCTCTTTTCCTCCATTGATCCCACTTTTAAGTCACGGATGAGTCAGGGTCATCTCTTTGTTTAACCAATAATAATCATCACTCATGACCTAGGGTTAAAAGTCTAATCTTTTTAACAACTTTTTCAATGATATGATCTTTTCATTCATTGAATTATACTTGTAATACAAATCTACATATAATTTGAGAAAAGTGTTTATCTCATATTAGATTTGTTTACATATTAAATAATTAATTTAAGTCTAAAGATTTATTCAATATTTTAAATAGTTTGAATATCAAGTTTGAAAAATGAATTCGGTAGAAAATTTAACTTATTTGAATGAATAGATTAAGCTAAGATTTTAATATTCAAAACTCGAGTTCAGCTCAACAGGTCATAATTGGATCATTTGTTCAAATTTGAAAGCTTATAATATGTTAGACATGAAAAATGGATAAGAGTTGAGCTCATACTCTAATGTTTAAAATCCGAGTCCAATTTGATATATTTTCAAATTTATAATATATCATGCTTTTATATATTATATAATTTAGATATATTAAAATTAAATATGCTCAATGGTAAAAAAAAATATGTTAAACTGTTTATATTTAGATATTTAATAAATATATATACTGGTAGTAAAAGAAATGTATATATAATTATTAAATATTAAATAAAAATAATACATTAGTAATAATAAATAGTGAACTTTTAAGTTAGTTTTTAACAAAATTTAACTAAACTGTGCTTATATAATTATGTATAATATTAATTGCATATATTTATTAAACTCGTTCCGGTTCATGAACATTCTTTACATAATACAAATTAAATGATATATATATCAAAATATTTATGTGGATAATAATAAAATGAGTAAATTATACTCAGTACACTAAACTATTAATAAGTTTATGTTTTAGTCATTCAATTTCAAAATGTTATAAATTGGTTAATAAATAATTCGAAAGTTTTCATTTAAGTCGCCAAGCTGCTAAAATCGTTATTGTATAACTTTCTTTATTTGCGCCGCTTGTACCAATCGGAAGCTCTCCTTCTCTACTTATCGATGGGTACTGATTCACTGTACCGGTCAATGAGTCATTGCTCAAAACTTACTAGATAAACTTTTGTTAAAAAATTTAACAACCTAATAATTTAAATAAAAATATTTAAATAATTTAGTGATTGTTTTTCTTTTTACCGGATCCATTATTGAAAAGTTGAACCGTAGTCCAAAAGAAAAGGTAGAGAATTCATCATTTGGCTTGGCAAATTGCACCCTTTTTTTCTTTTTCCTTACAAGCACATATATAAAACAAATTAAATACACTGATTAATTTGATCTTGACAAGGTCTTTTACTTTTTCTAATTTTTTTCTTTAATAAATTATTATTATTGAAAATGAAAGATGGAAAATCTTCGATTGATTGGTGAAAGAGAGCAAAAGAGTTGCACTCAAAGGTAATCCCATAATTGGAGGGTGACAGACAGTGTCTCATTTAATACAAAACAACACGTAATATGCTTTGTTGTTGTATTGAAAACAAAACCCCCAGCTTAGTTAATATCAAACCTTAATTGACAAATAATAAAAACAAAAATAAATTATACCATATCCAATCTTTGATATATGTATACAGAAATATGCTTCATGGACCGACAAATTAGCCAACTCACGACACATGTCATTTGATGTTCCATTTTTTCGTGTATAAATTACGTTGGCACACATGTAAGCCAAAAAATCTTAATCATGTTAGAGAGGAAATGAAATTGACAAATTCTCCATTAACTGTTAACGATTTAATTCTATATTGTATAACTGCCAAATATGTTTTCCCACTTGTTTCAAACTGCCAAATAGTGTAGGAATAAAGTCACGATATAGTGTGATAATATGGATATATTTTATATTGATGTGATATTATTTATCTTATATATCACACGAATTTTCGTGTAAATTATCATGTGTAAAATTTAATGTTAAACTTTTATAATTTTGTCTAAAATCATAAAGATCCCTTTTGCAAAAGATGATTATATTCAATGTCTGAAGTTCAAAAAGTGTTGATGATGAAAGTGATGACGATCATGATGATGGAGAGGAAGAAGGTGAGCAATGAGAGAGGCAGAGTAAGTTTCCCGGAAAGTTACCCTAATTATTTTCCAGGAAAGTGCTGTGACTTAGGGCATCAAATTTAAAAAAAAAAATGATAATAACAGTTTTGTAGTAGTAGAATTTGATAAGGAAAAGTCTGTGATTCATTCATACGATTACATGCATTTAACTTGTTACCTACAACAGATTTTTTTAATGTATCTTTACGTTTTGATAATTTAATTTTAAAAAATTATAGATTAGTATCAAAAGTTTTTATTTTTCTTTTCTTAGCTCATTTTTATTTAATGAAACATAATTTTAAACGTTATGAATTTACAAATCAAAATTTAAATATTTTTATTCTCCGATTTTCAACATTGGTGGTCAGATCGACTTAATCTATGGTATGTTCTTCAACTCATTGATAAACATTGATCCACTATACTAATCATGGAATCCTCACTTGAAACTCGCTAGCTAGACTTTAAAGAAAAAAACTTAACAGCCCAATAACTTAAATAAAAAACTTTCAAATAATTTTAATGACCATCTATATCTTTTTAAAGTTTAATGACTAAAACGTAAATTTATTAGTAGTTTAATGATATAGGGTGAAGTTTCCCGATATTCTTTTTAGTTTTGAGGTAATTATAAATTAGGAATAGGAAAAGTTTTTTCAACATTAAATCCTTTAATGCCCAATCTAATAAACGTCGGTAAACTGAGATCAGATTCCTTTTATGGTAAAGTGGAATGTGTAACTTTTTTTAGTTGAGATTTTGGAATTTTGATAAAAAGAGGGTGTATTTGAGAATTGGAGTGTCTTTTTAGGGTCCATTAGTAATAAAAATGTCTCATGTGCCATGGGGAAAATCTCCATTATAATGATTGTGAAAAAAGGGGTTGAGCCATTGGGACATCACGTGGATGCATGACTCATCAGAAAAAAAAAAAAACTCTATATTTATAGGGTAAATTATACTAAATGTCATTAAATTATTAGTAAGTTTATGTTTTGGTTACTCAATTTCAAAAAGTTACAAAATGATCACTAAACTTTTCAAAAGTTTTCATTTAAGTCATTGAGGTGTTAAAATCGATGTTGCATGACCTTTCCTGTTCGCACCACCTGTACGAATCGAAAACTCTCATGTCATGAAATAGCTTTGAACGTTATAAATCTTCGTCAAAATCCAAACAACTTTCTTCTTTGTTCTCCAACACTATAAGGTATGTTCTTCTAATTATCAATGTGTACAAATCCACCATATCTTTCATCTAATTGTCGCTTAGAGCTCATTAGCTAGACTCTATTTAAAAAAAACAACAACTTAATAGCCTAATGAATTAAATAAAACTTTTTGTATAGTTCATTGACTTAAATAAAAAAATTTTGAATAATTCAGTGGTTATTTTGTAACTTCTTGAAATTAAATGATCAAAACATAAATTTACTAATATCTAGTGACCTTAGGTGCAATTTACCCAAAAAATATAACAACAATCAAAATGTAGTTATAAAGTTGTTTTTTTATTTCACTGACAATATAAAATAATTAATTTTCTATTGTGCCTTTTCGCTTTTCAAGTGAATTATCCATTCGTTTCTTTGTCTACACGTTTCTACGCCATTTTTTTTTGTCTTTTTTGGTAGAATTATAATATTTAATCTGATGTAATTTTATTTTTAATTTTTATAACGTTTGGTAGTTATTTTAAATAATTAACATTTCTATTTATTTTAATTCATATATTTATCTGAATTTAAAAAAAAATAAACGCTCAATCCAACTTATCTTACTAATGGAATTAATGTTTCTTTTTTAATTTACATCAACATTTTTATCTAAATAATTAATAATGAATTAACTAATGATGTATTAAAAGTATAAAATTTATATCCCAAAATTAAATAATAGAATAATCATAATTATAAGGATTTGCATTTAATACATTGACAATGTACTTTTTTTTATTAATAGTTTTAAAAAATTAACATGTGTTTTTTTTTAATATTTACTATACCTCTATAAATAATTATAAAAATATTTTGTATGGGTTCTACTTTTCTATGAAATTAGAGACAAATACACATGACCTAACCTCCTTAGCCACACATTTTTCCTTTCTCACTTAAATCATAATTTAAGTTTATTCATAAAATTGAATTTAATAAAAGTGTGATGGGGTCATATAATTTTAAAATGTTACATTATTAATCATTACATTTTTATGAAATTTAAGTTTAATGATTAAAATATGTTTAATTGTCAAATTTAAGTATCAAAATAGATAAAAAGAAGTACATTGACAAAGTAAGTCTAATTAGGTAAAAGTAACATGGAGTCTTTGTATTAAAAGCCAGATTGGATTTTACTCTCTTTACTTAAAAAAAAAAAGGGACAAATTTAGCCGCTATCAAAGAGTAAACTAGCCCTGCTGTTAAAAAATTCATCCATTTTTATTGTTAAAAACTGGTCATTATATATCAGCATGAGGTATACGTGACGTGTAATTAATTATTAGATTAGCGATTTCAATTTTTTAAACAAAAAATGTAAAACTTAATCTAACTCCTTGTAATGATAATTTTACCACCTAAACCTAATTAACCAAATTCATAGGGCAAAAATCTTCTTCTTTATTTGAGACACCTAAAAAGGTGGAAACCATTTACACCATGGAAATGGAATGACCCTTTCATTTTGTTTTCATGATATTTTATACTATGCCAAACAAAGACTATATATATACATATATTACTATGACTTTTGTGTTAAGCATGTATGTAAGAAGAAGTTTGAAAGCAAGTGCATTTGTACCTTAAAATGTTTGAAAAATGTTTGAAAAGATAGTCAATTAATGTGAACATAATTATTATTTTTATTTAAATATTTTAAATAAAAATAAAAGAAAAATCAAACCAAAGTTGTCATCATCAAATAATCTTCTTATCTTTTCCTTTTTATATATTCATTGTTCCAACCATAGCCATATAATTAAAATAAGAGGGCAAAATTTTGATATAAACAAGTATACCATTAAATAAAAGAATCAATAATAAATACAAACATAATCCCTTCATACATACAACTACTATATCTTATATTATTTACAAACGTGTTATAATTATACTCTTTTTTTTCTATTTCTACAAATTAAAGTAATTGACTAATTAATTAATTCACTACAAAGCCCTTGATGGGGTCTCTTCAACATGCTGCAGAAGGATTGGTTAAGGGATTATTATAGAAATGGTGAGTCTTGGAAGCCAATGAAAATAGGTTCTTGGAATTCCCATCGCCGTCGCTAACACCGCCGCCGGCGGCGGTTCTTTCACAAGACGGACATATGGTGAGGGTAGCCGCTTGCATGTAAAACGGATGAGCTGCTAATTTCAGTGCTTTGAGTTCTTGAACTTCTTTTTGTAGTCTCCTGTTTTCATCCGTTAATGTCTCGTAACATTTTTTTAAAAACTCACAGTCCACTTCAGTTTGCTTCAGCTTTGTCCTGTCCAAAAATTAAAAAAAAAAAACCAATGATTTGGAGCTGATAATATCAACAAATTACAAAACCCAGATTATGCTTTGTTTGTTATACCTTGCTCTCCTGTTTTGAAACCATACTTCAACTTGTCTAGGTTTCAAGTTTAATTGCCTTGCTAGTGCTTGTTTTTGCTTCTGTCACCATAAAACACAGTAACAAAACATCAATTCTATGTATATGTATGTATATATATTTATGTATGAAATTGAATGAAAGCTTACGGGATTGAGAGTGCTGTGTTGTTTAAAGCTTTCTTCAAGAAGGGAAGATTGTTCTTTAGAGAGACGAAGTTTCTTTCTTCCATTAACAGTACCTTCTTCATCTTCATCACTGCTAAGTTCTCGTTCCCTTTTGGGTTTATTACCACTTGAAAACGAAGAAACACCGCTAAGAGGCGAAGCTGGTTTCACCCCACCGGCGACGCCGGAGAGAGCCAACGTCAACGACGGTTCATCGTTTGGTTCAAGCTTGAGAAAAGATGGGTTTTTGTTGTAGGGTTTGGATGGTGTTTGTAGGGTTGATGAGAAGCCTAAACTAAGAACAAGGCCTGTATTACATGAATCATCAACACCCATCAAGCTGATTTTTTTTTTTTTTTTGGTTTCAACAATGGAGTTTTTTTTATATAATGAAGGAAAGAGAAGGGTGGAATGAATCGTATTGATTTTTGATATAATGATATATCATTGTTCTTATTCTCTCCCTGTGTATATATATACACACAAAGGTTGACCATTTGAAAGGCTATGATTATGATATTCTCTCAATATAATTAAAAAATAATAAAGTAAAATTTCCTGTTGAAACTATTAGCAATGGGGGGGAACACATCAAGAGAATGATTCTTCAGCACTTGTCCACTTGTTCAACACCAATAGTTCAATTTTTTTTTTTTTAAAATTGATTTAGGTTAAATTTTGCTATTAATCCATGTATTTTAATTTGGTCATTTTCAATTCTTATAGTTTTAGAATTTTGATATTTTAGTCTTGATTAAATGGTAGCTATTAAATTCAATAAGTTAAGTTCTATTACTTTCAAAATTTGATGCGGGAAACATATTATCACATATGTAACGTCATGTTAGACTGCTATTTCTATATGTTACTCACAAAAAAAAAGTAGTTAATACATTTAATGACGATCATTTGCACTAAGATTGAAATTTCGAAATTCAAAAAATATAGTGACTAAGAATGATTAATTTAAAGAACATTGACTAAACCTATAACTTTACGTATAATACAAGACTAATAGCAGAATTTTAATCAAACACATTTAACTATTACCGTCTGATTGAGACTAAAATTTCAAAATATAAAAAGTACAAACACTAAATTCATAATTTACATAAAGTATAGGGTTTAATAGTAGA
This sequence comes from Gossypium stocksii, assembly GCA_020496765.1. Lineage (NCBI taxonomy): Eukaryota > Viridiplantae > Streptophyta > Magnoliopsida > Malvales > Malvaceae > Gossypium > Gossypium stocksii. Next base: position 4,572,544 of record CM035622.1, on the reverse strand, counting down.
ATTTGACTATTATTTTTCATGTCCATGAATTTACAAATTTTTAATTCATAAATTATGCTTGGGTTGGATCCCAAGCAATTTCATCCAACACTAATTATAAAAAGAAAAATCAAATGAATCATTGAGTGTGTTTTGATAACTTCATATGACACTCTTTTTTGGTTTAATTCAAATGAATACTATCCAAACCTAAAACTATATAATAAAGATAAACAAATAATTAATTGGAACAACAACTGAGACAAAAAAAATTATGGGAATTTTGTTTTTCTTTTGGGATTTTAATGGTGTCCCCCTGGACCAGCCAATTTTTTTTTTCAAAAAGGTGTGTGGTGCCATTGGTTCCACGATATATGATGGGCTAGTTTTATCCTATAGTTTAGTATTTATTTATTTTCTAATTAATTAAAATTTGCATGAGCCGATCAAAATTGAAAACTTGGATTAATTTTATTGTTATTAATCAAATTGAAATGTAGGGTGTTTGATTAGTCAAATTGAATTCGTGCAAATGATTATGAAATTGGGATTGGGTTGAATTTGGTGTGTGCCTGTGTGTACGGACGGTGACCACACAAGAACATGTATTATGGAAACAGTGGAATTGGCCAAACCCCAATAGCCCAATCGTATGTTTAATCTTCACCTCTAAGATATTGAGTGGAGAGAAGGATAAGTCAACTTTTAAACTTGTCGTTTGCTTGAAATTTCTCACTTAATTTTTTCCCCATAAATTAAGGAGAGAATTTGAAAGTTAGTTATGCAAATATATAAATACGTATGGTGAGACTTGAATTTAGATATTTAATGATCAAGGTTTATGCCTTAATTGATAATGTCGATGTTCTATCGGCAATTACTTTTTAATGTTAAATTAAATTAATATTAGCAACGAGACTTTGGTATTTTTTATAACAGTTGTCGAAACCATTTTTAAGTTTGGAAAAACATGGGCCGACTTTGAAAATGTAAATGGAGTCGCCACCAATCCTTTTTGAGGTGTGATTGGGCCACCCTAAAATCGATCGTTTTAATAAAACATTTGGGTCTATTAAAACAATAATTTTTGGTCTGCTCAGTTTGAGAAAATAGGCTCGGGAGTCGGTTACGTACGAGGAAGGATTAGCACCCTGGTAACGCCCAAAAATTGGTACCTATTTGATTAGTTAATGTCTTGGTGTCCAAAATTTAAAATGATTTTAGAGTACGATCCTCTTAAGAAAAGCATAAATTGGATGAAATGTAAAGACCCACTCATTTCGAAGGAGAAAAATGCCATACCCAGTAAGTTGGGGTCTAACACTTCAGTCATTCGGAACAAAGTTAATCTTTGATTTTTTTAAAATTCACGTATGAAGGTTCAGGAGAAGGGTATTTGGTCATTCGGAACTCATGAAAAATTAGAACTCAGTAAGTTAGAGCTCAACCTTTCAAAACTCCCAAGTGCCAGGTATTGCCTTGATTTTAGAAATCCTTATCCTCAAAACCGCAATGCCACACTCAGTAAGTTAGAGTGCAACATCCTAAATTTCAAGAATAGGTTTTTATTCGAACTTCATACAATTAGATTTAAGAAGGGTACTCGGTTATTTAGGGTCAACAAGGAAAATTGGAACCCAGTAAGTTAGGGCACAATCTTCCCGAGGATCCTAAATATCGACCATTGCCATTATTTTGAAAACAATCAAGGATAGATTTCTGAATAAATGAGTTTGGGCGATTGAAAATTAAAACGAGAATTGTGACATGCCACATGAATATGACAATATAATAATAAACTTAATAACATATACTAATGCATTACATATAATAAACATAGCAATAATGATATTAATAATATGAAAACACATAAGGAAATAACATGACAATGATGATATTATATACAACGATAATAGTAAGATTAAAACTTATAGTGAACTGGTAATGGTGAGAAATAATAAATAATAATTATTTAATATAAAAATAGTAATTGGTAAAAATATTGGTATATAAGAAAAATAATAAAATAATATAGTAGGTCTGTTGACAATTATATAAAAAATTTTAATGAAAAATATATACGTATTACAAATTATAAATAAGAATAATAAAATAATAGTAATAAATGGTAAAATATATATATATATATATAATAAATATGAAAAACTATGTTGAAAATAATTAATTTTAGTAAAAAATATATAAAAAAGGTATAATAAAATAAAAAACTTTAGTAAATGCGTATATATGGTAAAGTGATAGTAAAAAAAAAATGAAAATGTAATAAGTATTAAAACTATATTTAAAGTAATTAATTTTTAACCAAAAGATATATATATATATATAAAGGATTAATAATAATATAATAATTTAAAATGAAGTAAAAATAATTATTAATAAAACAAAAATAGTATACAAAAAAAAAATAATAAATAAATAAATATAATAAAAATTTATACATGAAATAATTAGTTAAAATATATATATATATATATGGTAAGCATTTAACAAATATATAATAAATAAATAATATAATAATGTAAAACGTAATTCAAATTAATTAAATAAAACGATAAAGACAATAAAAGGGGTTAAATTGAATTAAAAAGAATTTTTGGGGTGAAAACGCAATTAAAAAGGAGTTGGGGGGACCAAATTGAACATGCGCGCAAAAGGGGAAGGGCTAAAAATAATTGGACGAATTTAGAAAAAACAAAAAAAATCGAAATGAAATGGACAGAATTCTCACGTAATTGAAAGGGAAAAGAAAATAATTTAATTTCAATATAAATAGGAAAAGAGAGAATGATCTAATTCCAAATGAAAATAAGAACACTAAAAGTTACTCCCCTTTCAAAGAACAAGATACCCCTATTTATATACATGGGGTTTACTAAAAATAGCCTAACTAATTTAATAATAAAATAAAATAAAATAAAATAAAATAAAATCTTTCTATTTTTAGCCTTTTACCAAGTCAACAAAATTGGATAATCCCTTGGTTTTCTCCATCTTTTTGATTTGGCCACAATTTAATGATTGTCTTTCAATTTGACCCTTTTTGGCTTCGATTATTATTTTTTCGGGCGCAGGCCAAAATTGGCCTATTACAGCTGCCCCTCTTTGCTCATTTTCGTGTAACGAGAATGGAGCAAAGACTCTAGAAAAAGGCCAAATTTGCCTGGGCTGACCGAGTCTTGGCTTCCTAGCGTAACCTCATCATAACCCACTGCATCTTATTGCTTCAAGATGCCCCATTGCTACTTTGTGGAGATACGGTTTATTGAGACTTGATCCATTCCTACCTTGTTTAGTAGGGTGGGATCTGCTGAAATCTGATCTGCTCCGCTCCTGCTCAGTGAAGATAAGATCTGCTGTAATTTGATCTGCTTTACTCCTACTCAGTAAAGATAAGATCTGGTAGGTTTAGCCTGCTTCACTCCTGCTTGGTGAAGATAAGACTTGGTGGCAAAAGTCTGCTCCATTGCCGATACATGGAGATAAGACTCGTCAAGATTTGATCTGCTTCACTCCTGCTCAGTGAAGATAAGATCGGGTATGTTTAGCCTGCTTCACTCCTGCTCAGTGAAGATAAGGCTGATGATTAGAATCTGCTCCATCGCCGGTACGTGGAGATAAGATTCACCAAAATTCGATCTGCTTCACTCCTACTCAGTGAAGATAAGATCTGGTATGTTTAGCCTGCTTCACTCCTGCTCAGTGAAGATAAGGCTGATGATTGGAATCTGCTCCATCGCCGGTACGTGGAGATAAGATTCACCAAAATTCGATCTGCTTCACTCCTGCTCAGTGAAGATAAGATCTGGTATGTTTAGCCTACTTCACTCCTGCTCAGTGAAGATAAGGCTGATGATTGGAATCTGCTCCATCGCCGGTACGTGGAGATAAGATTCACCAAAATTCGATCTGCTTCACTCCTGCTCAGTGAAGATAAGATCTGGTATGTTTAGCCTGCTTCACTCCTGCTCAGTGAAGATAAGGCTGATGATTGGAATCTGCTCCATCGCCGTTACGTGAAGATAAGATTCACCAAAATTCGATCTGCTTCACTCCTACTCGTGAAGATAAGATTTGGTATGTTTAGCCTGCTTCACTCCTGCTCAGTGAAGATAAGGCTGGTGGCTAAAATCTGCTCCATTGCCGATACATGGAGATAAGATTTGCCAAAAATTGATCTGCTCCGCTCCTGCTCAGCGAATATAAGATCTGGTATGCTTAGCCTGCTTCACTCCTGCTCAGTGAAGATAAGGCTGACGATATCCGTAATCCTAGTCAATCCTGCTACATTGTCCACTGGGGAATCCATCTGTAGAAGAATGATATGCTTATGCCAGATGAGTAGTATGCTATGATTAATATGAATCAAATGCTCCTAAATACATGTATTATGGATGTTAAATGCACAAATGCAAAATGTCATGAGAATGATCCACTTTATAGGTTGTCATTATTATTTGTGTGTTAAGGTTATCATTTCTTCGGCGTAGGTCTTCTTGCTCAGTTGATATCTTCTAACAGAGAACTCGTAAAACCAATCCCATTTTGCTCGACTGGTTTGTCCCACTATAACTTCAAAGTCTAGTCCACTGTACTTCTGGGACATAAAGCTTACACTATCTTCAAACCCTCCCACTGCAACTTAGGGGAAATCCATTCCCACCATAATTTAAGGATATAGGATTTGACTCTTCTTCCATCAATTTGGTCCGTTGCACCATTCTTTGGGTGTCATGAACGGATGTGTATGCCTGATATTTGCATGGATGCAGAATATCATTTTTCTCTCGAGAATGATCCCTTTTAAAGCTTGGGTTGATATTGCTCGTTATTTGTCAAGATTGTGCTACCAACGCAATATTTGTCTTTTGACAGAAAATATTAAGAGGTAGTCTCTCAGACAATTCCAACCCTTAGGTTTGGTAAGTTCTAAACAATAGTTTTGTTTCAGATCCCCGTATTTATTTAGAAACTTCTAGAGTAATAAGTAGAACTCCTTTTTTGTGAAAGTATTGTTAATCCATTAATCATTATATCAATACAAAATGTTTGAAAGAGATCACAACAAGGGACAAAAATGAAATTAATTAAGAGCATAGCTCGAAATAATTAAATTAATCAAAGATAGCCAAGGTAATAAAACAAAATTGATTGGGGCGTATCTCGAAAAGAATAAGGTAATCAAGGATAGCAAACATGGGTAAGATAGAAAACTAGGTGCCCCAGATATCGCAGCCTGAGCTCTTCTGTACAAACTTCTTGATGATCATTTTGAGCTCAACATGTGTTTAGGGGACCCCAAGTACTTTGTCAATGCCTCATGATGTAGCATACTTCCTCATTGTTAACTCAGGAATAATAAGACTACCGCATGCCTCACTTTCGATCAAAATTTGAGCCGCCCTTTTCAAGTTTTCAACTCAAATCCCCTTTGGTCTCAAAGTGCCCTTTGCGGGTTTTCACCTTGGCCTCTCATTTTCATTTTCTTTTTCCAGTTTTTATTTTTCTCTTTTTTCTTTTTTCTTTTTTCTATTTTCTTTTTCATTTTTTTCCCTTTTTTCTCTTCTTTTTGAAAGCGAAGTATTCTTCGATTAAATCCAAATTCGCAAGGTCAGGCAAGTTATTGCCATCCATCTTAGTCAATATCAATGCGCCTCTAGTGATAAGGTCATTCCCAATTTGACATCCATTTTCTCTGAGATCCTTTTGTATGGGAAGGACCCTTCTCAAAACTAAGTTTCCTTGATGAAATTTTCTAAAACGTTCTTTTCGATATCACTCCGTATCATCTTGGCATATTTGACCGTAACAGATAATTTCCGATCTCTTTTCTTCAATCAGGTTCACTTGATAATCAGGATTGGATTTATTCTACTCCTACTCTGCCAAAACTCGTGGAGAAGAAAACTTGACTTCAAAAGACAAAATCGCATTCATCTCATAAATCAACGAGGAAAATATTGCCCCGATAGAGGTTCTGGTAGAGGCTCCCAGGATCTTTTTTTTGTACCGTTCATTTTTCGGCAATATGGTGTTTAATCTTAAATAGACTGGACGCTTCTGATATCGTGCTGCTATTTAAATTTAGTATATCGTCAGATGTGATCTTTTGGTACTCCTTACTGACATAGTATCCGCTGGCTATTGACCTCGCGTCATTAGTACATGAAGCAGCCTCCGTTTATTTGAAAACGTAATCAGTGACCACAAAAAGATGAATCGCTACTTGTCAAAGGCTTTTGGTGAAATCAGCCCGATGACAAACATGCCCCACATAGAAAAAGATTATGGGTTCCACCGTTTCTTTGCAACATGAGATTTACTTCTCATCACCGTCATCAATAGATCAGAAGATAAGCTACAACCTTAGCCATCTTCAAAGTCCTGAGATCCCACTAAATACATATCTCGTTCAAAAAGAGATTTTAAGTTAGTAGCAGTGTCACCCATATCTTTGATATCTGGAAACCTGTTATAAGGACGAAAGAAAATTTGAAGAACAAGAGAAACCAAGAATATTTACTCGTGTGGTATGATCATGAATGAAATGGAAAGTACAGTTGCTTGAAATAAGAAACAAAAGATGCATTTCATTGAATTAAAGATGCTGAACATAAGCCTATTTCACAAAAGGACCCTTATTACCTTTAGGCTTAAAGCAACAAGTGTGTTTTAAATATTACTCTAGATTAGTCCTACAAAATATAGGGATCTCTTCCACAGCCCCATTGTTCAAAACACTCCCAAGTATGTAAGGGTGAATGCCTGTTAAATTCTCTTCCCCGCATCCTCGATTATCGCGTTCACCCCTTTGTCAATATGACTGGCAACGGATTTCCTGTACCAGGTGTATCATCGAATTTTAGAACACCTGCTTTGATAAGCCTTTCAATGCATCTTTTGAACGAGGTACAGTTTTCTATCGAGTGCCCTGTAATCCCCGCGTGATATTCGCACTGAGCATTCGCGTCGTACCACTTAGGGTACGGGGGTTGCAATGGTTCTAAATAGGAAGGGGCCACTGCGTGTACATCGAACAATTTTTTGAAAAGCTCCCTATACGTCACTGGTATAGGAGTGAACTGGAACCTCTCTGTATTCTGCTTTGTATTAGGCTCTCGCCTTAGTGCAGCCTGCTGGCCTATGACTATCGTTCTCGATTGGCTAACTGTGCCAGGTTTTGAGTACCCTAAGCTCACATTACCTACCTCGTTTTCTCTTTTCTTTGGGGTTGACCTTCTTGTGCTCTCCCCCGTTTCTATCTTCCCAGCCCTTATGGCATTTTCTATCATTTTGCCAGACATCACTATGTCCGCGAAACTCTTGGTTGCGTTACCTAACATGTGAGTAATGAAAGGTGCCTTCAATGTATTGATGAAGAGCAGGTTGTTTCTTTTTCTAGCAACGGTGGTTGGACCTGTGTAGCGACCTCTCTCCATCTCTGAGCATACTACCGGAAGCTTTCGCTTGGCTTCTTCTCCATATTCTGAAGCGTGATCCGGTCAGGTGCTATATCTATTATATGACCATACTGCTTTATGAAGGCCTGAGCTAGGTCCTTTCATGACTTGACTTGGGTCCTACTCAATTGATTGTACCATTTCGCTGCGGCTCCACTCAAACTATCTTGGAAACAGTGGACCAACAACTGATCATTGTTGACGTACCCCGTCATCCTTCGATAAAACATCGTAATGTGAGCCTCAGGGCAGCTGGTTCCGTTATACCTTTTAAACTCTGGCATTTTAAACTTTGGGGGAAGTACTAAGTCTGGGACCAAACTCAGTTCCTTTGCATCGACTCCGCAGTAGTGATCAGCATTCTCTAACTCCTTAAATTTCTCCTCCAACCATTTGCACCGGTCCTCAATTTGTTTTGGGAGCTCAGCATTTGCCTTTTTCACCTCTGCCATGTCGTCAAAGTCAGGGACCTGAGGGTTTGCCAGATTATCTCCAGGGTTGGTACTCGATACTGTTGGGAAATTTACTGATGCCGAAGTACCAGTTTGATAGAGAGGTTGAACATTAACGGATACCCTTGGTGGTTGTGTTTGCACGTTTATTGGCGCAAAACTTGTAGGACAAGCGGAATCTTCATTGTCATTTCCTGCGTCAACTATAGGACATTTTCCTTTGTTAGCCGCTCCTTTAAACAGCTGTGTCAACTGACTTATCATGTTGTTTTGTGATTCCAACATGTTTTTCTGGGATCCCAGCATTTGGTCCCTCATCTCTTTCTGGATCTTAGCCAGCTGTTCTTGCATCTGAGCCTGCAGTTGCTCCTGCATCTCCTTTTGCATTTGCTCAAACCTCTGATCCATATCCTTTGTTTTCCTTCGTGTATAGTAGCGATGTTCCAGGATAACTAGAATATGATTTTTGATTAATAAAGTTCTCTTGTGAAAATTTAATGCTCATGATGCAATGTAATGCGATGCAATATATGATATGAATGCAAAAAGGCGTCAATTCTAATTCAATTTCATTTAGAATAACTTTACTAAAAGACAAAATCCTTTACACAAAATAGACTATATATACGACCTAGCCATTTGGCCCAAAGCTTTAACTTTAGTAAGAAGCTCAGCCAGCTCTTGACCTCGGCCTGGCACTGACTCATACTTTATACTCAACACGTCTGCTTGAACTGCCAGGGTTTGTAGATGCTCCACTACTTCTCGGATCTGAGCCACGGCTTCGCCCATTATGTAATCTCTTTTCCTGACCTGGTCTTGAGATAGATGGAATCGTTCTTTCCATTGCTCACTATTCGACTCAAGGAATTCAATTCGAAGTTCGCAATTCTGTAGAGCAGTTTCAAGTTCTCCCACTTTTCCCTTCAAATTCTCGATCTCACTCAAGCTAGCTTTTAACTCTATTACAGAGTTGCGACTGCGATGGTGATGCAAAGCTTTCTCTAATTCTGCTACTCGAGCCTTTAACATCTCCTTTTCACTTTGGCTATCATCCAAACTCTCTTTAAAAGCAATTTCTCGAGCTTGAGCAGCATGGAACTTCCTCTCCCACCAATCGGCCTTAGCTTTCTCCTCTTGGACTTCTTGCCTCCATTGTTCAGACGTTTTACCCAAACCAGCATTTCTCATTGACTTATGCAGCTGCGTGTAATCAGTCTTCAGCCTGTCTAGGCCCTCTTCAGCCTTCCTCTTTCTTTTTCTCAGTTTCTCTGCCTCTAGTTTTTGGATGTCAATATCCAACTTTAGATATGTCTTTTCCTCCTCGAGCTGCTCTATCTTTTTCCCCAACTCTGAACTTCTCTGCTCAAAATCCTGCTTTATGATTTCCAATTCGGAGGGAACTACTCACAGATACTCCTCTATCAGCTGAACACCCTCTAAACTTGGCCTAGGGATATTGTCGTTGACTCGTCTACTGAACCATCCATTATACTCAGAGGTCGTCATCGGATCTGCAGCTAACCCTTCTACTCGATGAGTCTGATTCTAAGCATTAGAAATCTCTTTAACTCTTTTCTTGTAGTCTTTCTTATATGTAAACTCGCATTGAGCAAGCCCATGGGTTACCGGTATAAACTGTCTTGCCTCATATTGCCTAAGCACGAGTAATGGGGTATATCCAACGGCCCTCCAGATCCCCAGCAAAGGGACCCAATCGAAATTTCCACATCGAAAAAAATTTTGTTAGGTATCCACCAAGGTGCTTTCCACTCAATGTCCTCTTCTTGGAGATTCTGTAGGAGCGCGATCCAGTTTTCTTCTGATATGTCATCTCTCCTGGGTGTAGCTGCTATCTCCTTTACTGGGGAGTAATTCTCAAAGAAAGCCCGATAATAACCTTTATCCACCTTCCAAAAATGACCGTGGAACCATGTTAACAGTAACTGCGCACGCCCTATAAACCTGCCCTCGACGGACCTTCTACATGCATTCAAAGACCTAAATGTTTCAGCTAAAATCGAAAGAACCGGTGTGACCCCTTTGCTAAGTCGGTCGAAGAGATCTGTAACCGCCTCATCAACATACCCCAACGTTCTAGGGAAAAGCATCAACCCGTAAATACTTAAAGCAAAGACGTCAACCTTCTTCTTCGCATCAGGATGTGCTAGGATCATATCTCGCAAATTCTTCCATGGGATGCACTTACACTCCCCCTTCTGCTTGATCCCCACTGCTTACTCATTACTGTAATATTCATTGGTTTCTTCTAAAACGCCGGAACATAAGCAGCTCTCGAATAGGCCTTGTCGACTTGAACCTTCAGACAATTTAATAAGGCAATATATTCCTCCACCGTGGGTACCAAATCTACCCTCCCAAACGTGAAGCAACTATATGCAGGGTTCCAATACTAAGCAAGGGCCCGGAACAAGTGTGCGTCCACTTTGATATCAAGTAAGTACGGTAGATCTCTATAACTACAATAGAACAACTGTTTAGCTTCGTCTCCCCATTGATCCCATATCTCTTTCAATTCTTAAAGATTATTTTGGGTCACGTTAACGCGAGTGTAATCCCATAACTCAGATTTGTATCCCTCGGCTAGGCTGTCTCCTTTCTCTAATTGTGTTATCTCTGACCATTCACGGACAGCCGCATTATTTTCTACTTTATCAAGGAATTTGTCCCCCATGCCGAGCTTTTCTAATTCAAGAAATGGAATACGAATTGACACCTTTTGAATATGAAATGACATGCAAATATGGCAAAACAAAACACGACAAGTTAGTATCATATATCAAAAGCATAACTCAAAGTAAAGAAAATAGAAACAAACATCTATTGGGGATAATCACTAGGGTTTAGCGTAGTCCTTCTTAGGGTGGGCTCTTAGGGTTTCTCTCTATGTGGTTTGGTTCTAACGGAAGGGTACCTGAACCAGCAGATTCCTCGATCCTCACCCATTATAGGCTCATATGGACCAAGTTCAGTTTAGGGGGATACATTTCCCTATGGCTGCACGGAGATGAAAACCTCACGAAGACATAGGTATGGATGTATCCCGAAAGCGATCCCCTATCCTACACGGAGGTGAAAACCTCACGAAGGAAATAGCTTCTCACTCCCACTTAAAAGGTGTGACCACAACGGTCATGCAATGTAATGATGGAAGATATAAAGAATTTGAAAACATAAATAATGAAAACCAAACAGATGAAATGTAATAAGAGGATCGTAAACTCAAAATCAAATTAAATTTTCGACAAAAAGACAAAAAGTAATCAAATCGCGGCTTGGCTCTCTTATTGGTCCCCAGTGGAGTCGCCAAGCTGTCAAAACCATTTTTAAGTTTGGAAAAACATGGGCCGACTTTGAAAATGAAAATGGAGTCGCCACCAATCCTTTTTGAGGTGTGATTGGGCCACCCTAAAATCGATCGTTTTAATAAAACATTTGGGTCTATTAAAACAATAATTTTTGGTCTGCTCAGTTTGAGAAAATAGGCTCGGGAGTCGGTTACGTACGAGGAAGGATTAGCATCCTGGTAACGCCCAAAAATTGGTACCTATTTGATTAGTTAATGTCTTGGTGTCGAAAATTTAAAATGATTTTAGAGTACGATCCTCTTAAGAAAAGCATAAATTGGATGAAATGTAAAGACCCACTCATTTCGAAGGAGAAAAATGCCATACCCAGTAAGTTAGGGTCTAACACTTCAGTCATTCGGAACAAAGTTAATCTTTGATTTTTTTAAAATTCACGTATGAAGGTTCAGGAGAAGGGTATTTGGTCATTCGGAACTCATGAAAATTAGAACTCAATAAGTTAGAGCTCAACCTTTCAAAACTCCCAAGTGCCAGGTATTGCCTTGATTTTAGAAATCCTTATCCTCAAAACCGCAATGCCACACTCAGTAAGTTAGAGTGCAACATCCTAAATTTCAAGAATAGGTTTTTATTCGAACTTCATACAATTAGATTTAAGAAGGGTACTCGGTTATTTAGGGTCAACAAGGAAAATTGGAACCCAGTAAGTTAGGGCACAATCTTCCCGAGGATCCTAAATATCGACCATTGCCTTTATTTTGAAAACAATCAAGGATAGATTTCTGAATAAATGAGTTTGGGCGATTGAAAATCAAAACGAGAATTGTGACATGCCACATGAATATGACAATATAATAATAAACTTAATAACATATACTAATGCATTACATATAATAAACATAGCAATAATGATATTAATAATATGAAAACACATAAGGAAATAACATGACAATGATGATATTATATACAACGATAATAGTAAGATTAAAACTTATAGTGAACTGGTAATGGTGAGAAATAATAAATAATAATTATTTAATATAAAAATAGTAATTGGTAACAACATTGGTATATAAGAAAAATAATAAAATAATATAGTAGGTCTGTTGACAATTATATAAAAAATTTTAATGAAAAATATATACGTATTACAAATTATAAATAAGAATAATAAAATAATAGTAATAAATGGTAAAAAATATATATATAATAAATATGAAAAACTATGTTGAAAATAATTAATTTTAGTAAAAAATATATAAAAAAGGTATAATAAAATAAAAAACTTTAGTAAATGCGTATATATGGTAAAGTGATAGTAAAAAAAAAAAAATGAAAATGTAATAAGTATTAAAACTATATTTAAAGTAATTAATTTTTAACCAAAAGATATATATATATATAAAAAGGATTAATAATAATATAATAATTTAAAATGAAGTAAAAATAATTATTAATAAAACAAAAATAGTATACAAAAAAAAATATAATAAATAAATAAATATAATAAAAATTTATACATGAAATAATTAGTTAAAAAATATATATATATGGTAAGCATTTAACAAATATATAATAAATAAATAATATAATAATGTAAAACGTAACTCAAATTAATTAAATAAAACGATAAAGACAATAAAAGGGGTTAAATTGAATTAAAAAGAATTTTTGGGGTGAAAACGCAATTAAAAAGGAGTTGGGGGGACCAAATTGAACATGCGCGCAAAAGGGGAAGGGCTAAAAATAATTGGAAGAATTTAGAAAAAAAAAAAAATCGAAATGAAATGGACAGAATTCCCACGTAATTGAAAGAGAAAAGAAAATAATTTAATTTCAATATAAATAGGAAAAGAGAGAATAATCTAATTCCAAATGAAAGTAAGAACACTAAAAGTCACTCCCCTTTCAAAGAACAAGATACCCCTATTTATATACATAGGGTTTACTAAAAATAGCCTAATTAATTTAATAATAAAATAAAATAAAATAAAATAAAATAAAATAAAATCTTTCTATTTTTAGCCATTTACCAAGTCAACAAAATTGGATAATCCCTTGGTTTTCTCCATCTTTTTTATTTGGCCACAATTTAATGATTGTCTTTCAATTTGACCCTTTTTGGCTTCGATTATTATTTTTTCGGGCCCAGGCCAAAATTGGCCTATTACAACAGTTAATTGTATTTTCAGTGTTTAAGTTAAGTTTCATAACGTGTCATATGTATGGTTCTCCCCTTTAATTTTTCTAGACTTTAATTAGGAGCAAAGCCTAAAAATTACTTTTGGAGGCCAAGGATGAATATAATTTTTTAGAAGGATCAAAATGTAATTTTTACAATTATACTAAGAGCTAGTTTGGCAATGCTTTTGAAAAGTGCTGTGAAAAAGTGCTTTTGAGAAGTGCTTTTTGAAAGTTTAGTTTAAAATTTGAGTATTTAGCATTGCTGTCAAAAAGTGCTTTTGAGAAATAAAATATCGATTTTAGACATGTTATTATCAAGTAACAAATATGTATTTAAATAATATTTAAATTAGTTAATATTATTATATTTTAGTAAAAATATAAAAAAATTACTATAACTTCTTGTTAATATTTTAATATATAAAATATAAATTTCAAATATTTTTAAGCAACAAATATTAATTATTTATAAAATTTAATTAGAATATATAAACTATATTTTAAATATTTAAATATAACTATTAAATATTTGTAATTAGTATTTTAAAAAATATTTTTTTATTTTTTATTAATGATTTTAATACATTTGTAATTAAGTACCAAGAAAAAAAAAGAGAAAGTACTATGTTATTGGAGGGGTGAAAAAGTAATTAAGCACTAAAAGTGCTTTGGAGAAAGGAAAAGCTAAAAATTTTAGCCAAAAGCAGCTTGTTCTGCACAGCTTTTCTTACAGAAGTGCTTTTAAAACTAGAAGTACTTTTGAAAAACAATGCAGAACTGACCCTAATATGTCATAATAATTTAAAGCATTAAATAACAAATCTACCATCTTTGGGGGCAAGGCAACTACCTACCCACCTTGCCTTCACCTCGACTTCAAATTTTGGTATAACCTATAATTATAGTTGCTCAAGCATATATTTTTTATGATTGTATTATCTCTCATAAAATAAAACATATGATTAAGTTGATATCATTCCCAACTTAGTTGGAAAATTACCAAAAACTTATACTTTTTTACAAAATAAGTTATATTATTGTGATGAATTTTTTGTCTTTTTATATTTTTATAAATCAATAAAAATTTAGAAGCGAAGAGATTTGAACAAAAAAACATTATAAATATCAAATCTTCAACTTTACCATCTCAACTAAAGCACCAGTTAAATTTTATATAAATATTTAATAAATATAATTGTTACATAATTTTTTTACCCATATCACAAATATCTCATAATTATAAAATTCTTTTAAAAATAAATTACTATTAGACCGATCAATAGAATTATTCATAAAAAAATATTATTCGATCCAAGGGCGTAATTAGGGGGTTGGCAAGGGCCTCGGTTTTCTCTTAAAATGGAAAATTTTCCATTTAAGCCTTTTAAATTTAAAATTAGTAAAGGTAAAATTACACTTTGTTCCTCTAAAAATAATAAAAATTTAATTTAGTTTTTTTAAAAATTATAAAAATATAGACTATTAAAATAATAAAATTACATTTTTACTATCGTAAAAATTATTATTTAATTTTGACCCTAAAAAATTTTCTAACTTTATCTCTGATTCGATCGGGGATTGATCTTCAGAATAAACCCAAACTTGTTTATAATTTGGAAAAAGATAGAAGAATATTCTTTAGGTGTGTAAAATTGGTTCTAGAAAAAGAAGAATTAAAAGAGAAATATTCTTATTCAATGAATGGAAAAAATGAATGAGTAAATGATTTTATTATTATTTAAAAAAAAAGTATGTTAGACTTCATAAAGGCAGCATTATAATTTGTTAATACTTTTTTTTATGGAATATTCATAGGGATTAATGCTCTCTTTAATGTTCAATCATGAGAGAGCACAATTAACACATAAACGTGTCTTTTAACTAAATAACTAATGTGTCAAAAGATGGATTCTAATTTATTATATCATTATAATAAAATATATAATAACTCAACTCGAAGTTGGATTCGAAATCTAATTTGATAAACTGCTTATATAGATCAAATAGATTCTTTTTGTGGTTTTTTTCTCCTCTATTCTTGGACTAGAATACCATTTCCCTCCATCTCTACTATCGTTAATATTGTAGATCAACAGATTTCATTTATTATTTTACAATTTTAATATTAAATTATATTATTTTTGAAGTAAATAATAAATATATTAAAATGTACTAGATAATATTCTAATATTATTTTTTTTGATTTTTTTCATCGTGTGATTAAAATAAGAAGTCAACAATAATTATAATTAATAAAAAGAAAATGGCTAAAAATAATAATAATAGAAAGGGAAAAAAAGGAGCTGATGGCTGAATACAAAAAGGCAAAAAGTGATCAGATTATGAGCCATTAATTTTGGACCTAATTAGATAGACATTGACTTCGAGTAGTTGAAGAAAAAAAGCAACAAATATTTATTTTTATCATAATTTATTAATTAATCCACTGAATAAATTATTTTTATTAGAAATATGCATACTTTTGAGAAAATAAAATATTCTGTGAAGGAAAAAGAGTAGTTATGAGTACTTTTTTTTTTTAAAGAGTGGTGTTATTTTAAATTTAAAAAAATAGTTTTTATTAAGAAGGGTAAATTACATTAAGATCATTTAGCTTTAAAAAGTTATAAAATAGTTACTGAATTATTTAAAATTTTTTTACTTAAGTCACTGAGCTGTTAAAATTGTTCTTAAATGGCCTTTTCTTTTTACATTATCTACACCAATCGAAACTCCTCTTCCCTTTCTCTTCTATAATTTAACTTTTTTTTATGAAACAACTTTGAACGTCATGAATTTACGAACCGAAATCCAAATAGCTTTGTTCTCTAATCTCCGACATTGATCGCCAGATTGATTTGGATCTAAAAGTATGTTCTTCTACTTATTGATGGGGATTTTTAAATTCTCACTTAGAGCTCGTTAGCCGATTTGAAGTTGAGTAATCAAAATATAAATTTACTAATAGTTTAATAATTTGGGTGTAGTTTAGCTTATTAAAATATAATTATAACAAAATTTTAGGGTTAGAATTTTAAAAAATATATTATATATAATAGAATTTAACTTTTTTTATTTTTCTAAAAAAGAATGTGGTGAAACCTAATTCAAATGACGTGTGTTATAAGGCGTGAGATTTTAAGAGACATGTAGGGCTCACAAATGATTTGGTATGATGTGCATTTGATTCCGTGCTGAGTTCCAAACATAATAAACAAGGTTAAATTCTGCATATCATCCTTGTACTATGCGATAGTTGTAGATTTAGTACTTATACTTCAAATTAGTCCTTAAACTTGTTTATTTTTAAAGTAAACTATGCCGAGTGTCACTTAACTATTAGTAAGCTTACATCTTGGTCACTCAACTTCAAAAAGTAACAAAACAATCACTAAACTATTAGAAAGTTTTCGTTTAAAACATTAGATTGTTAAGTTTTTTTTTTTCATTTGAATTCCAGCTAGCAAGCTCCAAGCATCAATTTGACGACCAGTATAGTGGAATAATATCAATCGATCAGTAAAAGAACATACATTAGATCTAAGTTGATATGACGATCAATGTTGAAGATCAGAGAAGAAAGTTGTTCGAATTTCGGTTTGCAAATTCGTGATGTTTAAAGTTGTCTCATGAAAAACACTAAATTGTGGAAGAAGAAGGCGAGTTAAGCCTTCAATTGGTGTTGATGGAGAAGGCCATATAGCAACGATTTTAATAGTTTAGTGACTTTAATGAAAACTTTTAAATAATTCAATGACTATTTTATAATTTTTCAAATAGTTCAGCCTTAAGTGTAGTTTATCCATATTTTAAAATCAATGTTTTGGAGTAAAATGCAACTCTAAGTGTAAGTGACTTTAATGCTTTGTTCCACCGTCCTCTCTGCTCCACTATAAATGTATAATATTGAAAATCACTACCACCTCCATATATGTTCGATGCATCCATCCTCACCTAGCCCTACCTAATCCAATAATGTTCCGCTTCAATTTAATTTTTGTTACTTACTTTTAATGTTTTTAATATTTTTAAAAGCAAGTAAATATTTGAACATACTTTTAAAAATTATATATTAAACATAAAATATATAAATTTTTTTATAACACATTATTATATGTACAAAAATATAAAGTGGGGTGAGGCGAGGCAAACAATTACCATAACAGTTTTTTATACCCATTATCTATACCCTATTTATATTATATTATATAATATCAATAGTTTAAGATATATTTTATTAAAAACGGATTAAATTAAAATCTATCAAGTATTTCGAATCCTATACCCTATTTATATTATATTATATTATATCAATAGTTTAAGATATATACAATAATAGGTATGAGACAAATTTTTTATCACACACGTAATAAGTGTAGTTGTAATCATGATTAATTTTGTTTTTTCAATGTGAAAATAAGGGGGGCAAGATTCAACAAATCCACCGACTTCGAGTAAAGCAAAATTGAAACTCACTTTTATTGGATAAGACATGTTTGGGATCAAAGCCTTTTCACAAATATAAAAAGCATCAACGCTACTCATCTTCATGATTATGCCATTCATCTTATCATTCACATTGCGAATTAGCAGATTAAGTTTTAATTCAATTGATATAAGTAATATTATTATTAATATTAAAAGATGTAATTTTAAGCGTATTAAAATATGTTATCTTTTTATTTATAGGTCAAAGAAAGATTATGAATAATTCTAAATATTATATAAAGAAAAGCAGATATAATTAAAATCTGTAATGAAATTTTCAAAAAAAATAATGCGAATTAATAAGAAATTATTTTTTTATGTCTAGGGGTCTTGGTTTAAGTATTTTTATATTTTTAAAAAAATATAAGATTTCAACATAATATTTTCTTTTTAAATTTTAATAACTATATCTGTTTGTTAGATTTCAAAATATAAAATATAATATTAATATCATTTTTAAGCAGTTTTGTATTCTTATAATAATGTGATATTTTTAATAATTTTACTTTATTTTTAATAATTTTAATTTAAATCAAAATAAAACAATAATAATGAATTAAATTCTCTTATTTTTTATTATTTTTCAAATAACCTTTCAACTAAATTTATTAATAGGTTAAAATATGCCATCAGTCCCTATACTCTTTTCAAATTTGAAATTTCGTTATTGTATTTTTATTTTCAAGAATTTAATCATTTCAAAATTTTGGTCTAATCATTAATGTTATTAATAATTTTTTCGTTAAAATTATTGATGTGATATTTAAAAAAAAAACTCATTTAATAGTCATATAATTAAAAAAAATGTTGTAATGAACTTAAATTTAGCAAATGAATTTTAACAGTGATAACAAATTGGACTTGAATTTTGAAATCTAAATAGTAAGGAGACTAAAATTTTAAAAGTAAAAGTACAGGGAATAATTTCAAATTTAAAAAGTGTATAGAAACTTATGGCATATGCTCACCTTATAATATTGTATATGTTATATTATATTTTCTCTATTTCATTATAATAATTTTACCATTCTTTTATAATTTTGATTAAAATTGTCCTCAAAACCATATAAAATAACACATTTTAATAAAAAAAGTGTATAGTTTATTTATTTGAAAATGATAAACGAAATTAATTTACTAATAAACGATAAACGAAATTAATTTAGTACCAAAATGCATTAATTTATTAGTAACATAAATGCTATAAGTTTAAGTTGTTGTGTAGTAGCCGATTGAGTCTTAATTTTATTGGTATAGATATTGTTATCAATGCAGGAGGGTGTGTGTTCGAGTGCGCTGAAACGTATTATCCTCCTATTTATAAGTTGGGGAGGAGTTATGGATAGTTCTAGGCATTGTGTCAAAAAAAGAGCAGATATAATCATAACCTATGATGAGATTGTTCAAAAAAATGAAATAAATTAATTAATCACCATATTAGTAAATGAAATAACGAGACTCTTGTAATAGGCCAAATTTGCCTGTGGCCAAAATCAAAAAAATAATAGATAAAATCAAACTCAAATAAAAGTCTAATAGTCCATCTGCAATGTTTAGTAGCCCAAATTACAATGGCTCAATACAGACCCAAATTAAACAAAACTCTAATGGCCCGATAAGCTCACTACCCAAACATTTTCAGCCAGAGAAAGAAACCCTAGCCTAAGAGCTGCTGCAACCGCTCGAGGCTCACCAACCATTGCCCTTCCATGTGTCTGACGCCTCTGTCACCTACAAAACAAGGAAGAACACGCAAACAAAAAGGACAGCAAAGAAAAAGACAAATAGCAATAGCAAATGACTAAGAAACGGACAAAAAATAGAAACTAGAAGTCTTGTAATGTGGCTATAAAAACCACATCGATTTCCTTGTAAATTTTTTTTACGAACACAGAAAAAAATCAAATACAAAATAGAGATTTTGAAATAGATTCAACTATCAAAGGTGCCTTATTTTTATTTGTTTTATTATTTGAAATAAATAAATAATGAAACTTACCTGTCGATTTGTTTTCTCGCCACCATCGGAGGCTACCACTAGCGCTTAGACACCTCGAAACCCATTGGGTTTCCAATGAGGGTCTAAAGAAAGGGAACAGTGAGACCAAAAGCAACCCTTTTTCTATTTTTTTTTTTGTCTCATTTTTTGGCTTAAAAATTTTCAAATCGGGTTTATATTTAGAAAAGAAAACTTTTTTTTTAAAAAAAGAGAGGGTTTCAAAACCTTTTTACTCTCTGGCATGGCGGAGCTACGGCGGAGATACGATGAAGCCACCGCGCGAGCCAGCCAGCATCCAGGCTGGCCAAAAGGGAAGTTGAGAGAACATTTGAGAGTTTTTTTTAGAAAAAAGGGTAACAAAATGTATTTTTTTTTAAATTTGCTTTTATAGGACAAGCAAACGACATCATTTAGGGCCTATTTCAGTTGCCCAAAACGGCACCATTTAAGGCCACCCGCGAGCAACCCGACCCGCTCCACGGGGTCCATGTGTTTTTGATAATGGGTTATTTACGCCCCTGGCCCTTCCGCATTTCAGGTTTGCTTTAATTTAGTCCTTTTGTTTACTTTTTTATTTTATAAATTTTCCCACAGAACTTGATGCGCTTTTCAAATCAGTCCCTGGTTCGCTGATCTCCTAGAGAAGGGACGCGTGTCTAGGGATTGGATTTTTTGCTCATTTGGTCCTCGCTAATTTAAGCGCATTCTATTTTGGTCCTTGGCAGCCTTTTTTATTATTTACAATTTGCACCCCAAATTTCATTTTCATTTTAATTTGGTCCTCTATTTTCAATACCTTATAAATTATTTTCCTCACTATTTATTTATTTATTTGTCTTTTATATTTAAAAATTTGATATTTTCTTATTATGTGCATTGTTTGTCGTTATTATTATTGTTGTCGTTGTTATTTATTTTATTTATTTCATTTCTCTTTGAATAATAATATTGATATTAAAGCGACGTGTATTATGTGATTATTGCCATTATGTACTATGAATTGTTTATTCATATTTTCATATTGTTGTCATCCATCAACCTAATCTTTTATTCATATATCATTTTAAACGTTACATTAATTTTCACCCAAATTCGTAAAAAATGGAAAATTTTGAAAAATAAAGGTAATATTCCATATTTAGAAATTCAAGAAAACCATGCCCTAAATTAATGGGTTTCAATTTTTCTCATTGAACCTAAATAACCGAATATCCTTTTAAAATTAAAATACATAAGTTTTAAATAAAAAAAAAAACTTATTCTCAAGTATTCGAGGTATTGTGTCCGAACTTACTGGATGTGACATCTTGTTACCTCGAGATGAGAAAATTTTAGAAAATAAAGGCATATTCTGTATTTGGAAATTCGAGAAGTCGTGCACTAACTTACTGGGTTTTGATTTTTCTCGTTTAACCTAAATAACTGAATATCCTTTTAAAATTAAAATACATGAGTTTTGAAAATTAAAAGACAAGCTTATCCTCGAGGGTTTAAAATGTCGTGTCCTAACTTACTGAATGTGACATTTTATTACTTCGAGATGAAAAGGTCTTTAACATCCGTTTCAATTTATTCAAGCATTTTTTTAGTAAAATTAACATTAATACAAAGAGAGATCGTATTTTAAAGCTCTTTCCAAGTTTTCAACTTTCGACATTGAGACATTAATTAATCAATTAGGTACCAATTTTGGGCGTTACGAGAGTGCTAATCTTTTTCGTACGTAACTGACTCCCGAACCCATTTTCTGAATTTCGTAGACCGAAACCGTTGTTTTAGTAAATCAAAACCGTTTATTAAAACGATCAAATCACTAGATGATCCGATCACACCCCAAAAAAGATTGGCGGCGACTCCCATTTTTTATTTTTTATTTAAATAAAAGTCGACCTTTCAAAATAATAATTTCGACAACTTGGCGACTCCACTGGGGACAAAATAAGAAATTCAAGTCACAAGTTGATTATTTTTTGTTTTTTGTCGAAAATTGATAATTTGGTTTAAATTTACGATCCCCTCATTGTATTTCATCATTTGTTTTGTGGTCTTCATCATTTTGTTATATAATAATGCGTTTGCCTTTTTGGTTCGAGTCTCCTAATATATTCACATATCGCATGACTACTCGATTACACCCTTTTAAGTGGGAGTGAGAAACTATTCCTTCGTGAGGTCTTCACCTCCGTGTAGGATAGTGGATCGCTTTCGGGATACATCTGTACCTATGTCTTCATGAGATTTTCATCTCCTTGTAGCTATAGGGAAATGTATTCCCCTGAACTAAGCTCAATCCGTATGAGCCTATAATGAGTGAGGATCGAAGAATCTACCGATTCAGGTACCTTTACTTTAGAATCGAACCACATGTAATGAGCCCTAAGAACCTACCCTAGGTAGAACCACACCGAACCCTAGTGGTTACCCGAATAGGTGCTTTATTTATTATTTATTGTTTGCTTCAAGTTCTAGCTTTGTATATAATGCAGACTTATTTTGCTTTGCTTTGACTGTGATTACATGATATTTTTATCATAAAAAAGGTGTTGATTCACATTCAGTTACTAAATAGAGAGCTTACCATGGAAAATGGGTTTCTTGATAAAGTGGAAGACAATGCAGCTATCCGAATATGGTCTGAGAAAATGCAACAAGAGAAATGTGATAGTCTGATGGAGGGGTATGTATTAGAGTTGTGGGATTTCACTCACATTAGTGTGACTCAGAATAATCTCCAAGAGTTGAAAGAAATATGGGGTCAATGGGATGACGAAATCAAGCAGCTATTTTACTGTAACTGCGGCAATTTGCCCTATCTACTCGATATCAAAGTGGACAAGCACTTATTCTGAGCTCTCGCTCAGTATTGGAATCCCACCTATAGTTGCTTCACCTTCGGGAAGGTAGATTTGGTACCTACCATAGAAGAGTACACGACCTTACTTCGTTGCCCGAGGATTCATATTAACAAAGTTTATTCTAGAACCGCCAACGTCCCAACTTAAACAGTGGGACTCTGAACAATAGGCTATTAGAGACTAAAGCCCGTGGGAAACTTAAGCTTGTAGAGGATTTACGACAACGAAACAGTCTCTAAATTATTACTTGCATAAGACATAAGCCTTAAACAGTGGGACTCTGAACTAATATCATAAAATTTTTAAACTAGAAATACGTACGCAGCGATGATCGCCAGAAGAGGTGCAAAAGGCTACGGCAGAGACTGTGGAAGTGTTAGGTGGATGTCTTGGGTGTGTATTAAAATTATTAGGATTAGAGTGTGCAGTGAAAGCGTAGTGGTGTGACTTGGGTAGTGCGATTAATAGTTAGTTGAAAATTTTGAGGACGAAATTTCTTTAAGAGGGGTAGAGTTGTAACGCCCTAAAAATCCCAAACTTCTTTTTGTTTGGTTTTTTATGTGAATATGTGCTTAGTAGTCTTAGGCAAATATTATTTGGGTGTTAGAATGCCCATAGTAGAGTTTGAGTCCAAGTTTAAAAGGAAAAATATTAAATTTATTTTGGAGTTTAATTTTAGGCTTCTAGAAGATTGGTAGTGGCGTGAAGCTGAACTCTCAGAGAGGTAATCAGAAGAGAAAATTTAGGAAAAAGATTGGGGAGTTATTAGGGAGAAAAACGAGGACATGAGAAGGGGGAAGTGATGGAGCTGAATTGGGAATTGAGGCTATGGGCTATAAATATATGCCGAATTTGGGATCCTAGGATAATGCCGAATTTGGGATCCTAGGCTAATGCCAAATTTCTCATCTTTTCCTCAAGTGCCAATTTGTATTTTTTTCTTTCTTCTTCTCTTCTTTCTTCTTTTTCTTGCCGAATTATTCCTCTCCCTTTTGTTTCATCCATAGCCGAATCTTTCCCTTGCCAATTAAGCCATCCATTATTTTGCTGAAACCTCTAGTGGTCCCATTATCCTTTTCTCTCTTAAAAGTCGAAGAACCATACCCTATACCGATTTCTCTTGTTCTCCATTACAATATATTTTATTACCCTCAATCAAGGGGGTTAGGAGTCAATTGCATATTCAGTGGATATTTAGGCCGCAAGATTCAAGGTGAGTTTCGGTAAGTGTCTTATTCTCAATTTTGGTTTCTTAAAGGGGTGGCCGAATATATCTGTAGCCTATAAGAGTAACTCGTGTGGAAGACGAGTCATATGATGTTGATAGAATATGTGTGTTGATGCAGATCTAAGAATATTCGGGATTAATTACTACGGGAAAGGCTAGAAAAGCCGAAGGTACACAGTAAGATTACGGTGAGGCTTCGGGATTTTTATAGATAAAGTTTGCATTTAGCCTATGATTAATTGTTAAGTAATATCGACTGTAGGTTCGTGACTAAGAGGAAATCGCAGCACGCTCACTACACACATGATATCGGCAATGCCGAAAAGCCGAAATACCGAAAATGGCTAAATGGGCCCGTGGGCCCTGAGGCTAAGTTTTGTAAAATTTATTGATTTGGTTATATGAATTGAGTTAGTCATGTATATTACATGATTTGAATTGGATTTGGGCCTAATGGGCCATACGATTGTGATTCGGGCCTAATGGGCCATATGGTTGAGAATGGGCTTTGTATATGGGTTTGGACTTAGTATCTGTTAACTGCCAAACATTCATAAAACTTAAAAACACAAATGCAACCGTGGACAAGTCATAAGGTTGAAGTGTGGTAATGGGTATATGCATGTCTAGGATTAGATCTAGGAAGAGCTTGGCACTTAAGCGGTCTCAATGACCCACCTCTTCTTTTTTGGAATCCTACCTGGTGTATAGTACTTGTTCACTTTGGCCAACAGGGACTTGTTAACGGGACAGGTAGGTACTGAATCCATAAAACTTAAAAATGATCAAAATGCCCTAAGAGCAAAAATGACTAAAATACCCCTATGTGTTAAATGTAGGATTTATGTTACATCTATGATTGCAGCATTCATATGATATTCTGTTTAGGTTGCATATGGGTGGGAATTATGGTACGGAGGAAGAGTTTGAGGATCGCATGGTTGCTTGACGACCGTGGATCCACTGTTGGCTTTTAAAGCCCAATATGTGATTAGCAACTTTGTTGCAACGTTAGGTAGTACCGCAACCGGGCTACCATTGCTGTGTAGCGGATGGGTGGGTCGATTTAGAAATCCCACAGGTGTATAAGGTTGGTCGGGAAATGTTGTATAGCGGATGGATTATTGGGGAGGGTTTTTACTACATTGCATATGTGATATATTACGATGATACTGTGATTAGGGCTTAGGCCCAATTGATTGCTTGCATATTAATGATTGCTGAGAGTTGTGCACACTGAGTTTCGAAACTCACTCCCTCTTTTATTTTCTCAGGAAATCCCTAGTAGGCGGTTCGACGAATAGAGGGACTAGGAGGTGGCCAGCGAGCAAGACGCTTTATTTTATTCGTTTTTCTTTATATTTATTAAATATTTTGATTTCAGAATGTAATAAGGCTTTACCTATGCTATTTGTTACATTGAACGCTTTATTTTATTTCTCCTAAGTTTATCTCAATTTTTTTGGGGTTTTATTCAAAATTAAGCTTCCGCGCATAAAAAGATCTTTCTATAAATAATTTTTAACTTATGGAAAGACAAATTGATTTTTAAACACAAGCCGTTTGAAAAACAACTTTAAACTAGAATTTTACTCAAATTTCTTAAGAAGGGTTTTCAATGAAAAACAAGGGTTTTCGTCAAAACACTTCAATGTGACATGCCAGATTCGGGCCTAACTTCTAGGCCGGATTTGGGGTGTTACAGTGGAGCATATTGAAGACACTAATTTTATCTCATTGAAGTTGCAGTGGAGTAGATTGAAGATAGCAAGTCTTATCTCCCTGAAGTTGCAGTGGAATAGACTAAAGCTACAAGCTGTGAATCTTATCTCACTGAAGTTGCAGTGGAGCAAATAAAAAATAGTGAATCTTATTTCCCTGAAGTTGTAGTGGAATAGATTAAAGCTACGACTTACAAGTTCTATACCTCTGAAGTTTTAGCAGGTCGGATCAAATCTACCATAGCAAGTCTTATCTCCCTGAAGTTGCAGTGGAATAGACTAAAGATAAAAGCTATGAATCACATCTTCCTGAAGGTACAATACATCAGATTGAAAATAGCAAATCTTATTTCCCTAAAGTTGCAGTGGAACAGATTAAAGCTACAAGTTAAAAATACTATACCTCTGAATTTGCAGTAGGTCGGATCAAATCTACCCAAACCAAGTCTTATCTCATTGAAGTTGTAGTGGAGTAAATTAAAATTACAATTCCTATATCCCTGAAGTTGCACTGGGTTGGAATAGGGCTACTTGAAGAAAAAAAGCACTAAAAAGTCAAGATTCGGCAAGACCAGGCAAAATTGCCCTTTTAAAGTCTTTACTTCATCCTCTTCAAACGACAATTAGCAAAAAGGGGCAGTTGTAATAGGCCAAATTTTCCTAGGGCCCAAACCAAATAAATAATAGATAAAATCAAACCCAAATAAAAGTCCAATAGCCTATTTACAATGTTTAGTATCCCAAATTACAATGGCCCAATACAGACCCAAATTAAACTAAACCCTAATGGCCTGATAAGCCCACTACCTAAACATTTTCAGCCAGAGAAAGAAACCCTAGCCTAAGAGCTGTTGCCACCGCTCGAAGATCACTAACCATCGCCCTTACATGTGTCTAACGCCTCTGTCACCTACAAAACAAGGAACAACATGCAAGCAAAAGGGACAACAAAGAAAAAGACAAACAGTAATAGCAAACAACTGAGAAACGGACAAAAAATAGAAACTAGAAATCTTGTAATGTGGCTATGAAAACCACATTGATTTCCTTGTAACTTTTTTTTTTACGAACACAGAAAAAAATCAAATACAAAACAGAGATTTTGAAACAGATTCAACTATTAAAAGGTGCCTTATTTTTATTTGTTT
Organism: Gossypium stocksii; assembly: GCA_020496765.1. NCBI lineage: Eukaryota > Viridiplantae > Streptophyta > Magnoliopsida > Malvales > Malvaceae > Gossypium > Gossypium stocksii. The sequence goes on along the minus strand of CM035622.1, from coordinate 4,545,683 downwards.
TATTATTCGAAATAAATAAATAAATAATGAAACTTACCCGTCGATTTGCTTTCTCGCCACTGTCGGAGGCTACCGCTGGCGCTTAGACACCTCGAAACCCATTGGGGTTTCGATGAGGGTCTGAAGAAGGGGAACAGTGAGACCGAAAGCAACCATTTTTCTTTTTTTTTTTCTTCTAGTTTTTTGGCTTAAAAATATTCAAATTGGGTTTATATTTAGAAAATAAAACTTTTTTTTAAAAGAGAAGGTTTCAAAATCTTTTTACTCTCCAGCACGGCGGAGCTATGGTGGAGATACGGTAGAGCCACCGCGCTAGCCTGCCGGCATCTGGGCTGGCCAAAGGGGAAGTTGTGTAACATCCCTAACCCGTATCCAATCGCCGAATTAAGGTTAAGAGGTATTTAATTATCACATTCACATAGTCATTAAACACAATCCAAAATCAAACTGAAATGTATACAAACATTCAAGATCATATGCCATATTCGTATGGCTAAATATTTACATATACAAAATATCGTTCTCAACAGTCTAACCTATACATGCCACATCAACTCCAAAATATAATAGTACCTAAATGATCGATAGTGTGACGAACTGCTGACGATCCACGAGTCGGTGGCCGAAATCGACAATCTATAAAATAGAGAAACAAACAGCAGAGTAAGCTTTCATAAGCTTAGTAAGTTTTAAGCAATACAAACAATTTAAAACTTGTCATTTAAAACGAGCATTTAGTATCACAAAACTCGTATTCTAATTACAAATCACTTGGCCGATTATACACAAGTACACCAATTATATAGCCTATTGGCCGAATATATATATATATATATATATATATGAATACACAAAGAAATTTTAGCACATACTTTACTTTACTTTATAGCTCATACAATTAATTTAAGTCACATACTTTCATATAATGACAAACATCGACCGAATAGGTCATTCTCTTATTTGTAGATATAGTAATCATCCACACACATATATCGTTCTTTGATACTAATAATTCACTTTAAAATCAATTCACATGTGAGTACATAATACGTACCTGGCCATCATAATGTATCATACATAATCAATAGTAGTTTACCTCGAACATTCAAATTCAAAATCTTACTCGAATCATCGGCGTTAAGCCTACTAGGTTTAAAACCCGAATCCAATCACCAGCACAAAGCCTGCGGGACTTTAAGCCCGAATATATTACAAGCACTAAGCCTGCGGGATTTAACCCGAATATATTACCAGCACTAAGCCTGCGGGACTTAACCCAGATATATTACTAGCACGAAGCTTGCGGGACTTTAGCCCGGATACATTACCAGCACGAAGCCTGCGGGACTTTAACCCGGATACACATCACTGAGATTCATACATATTAATTCACATGTTAATACATTTCACATAGCATATCACATTTGTAATTTATTTGGTTCATTTGAATTTAAACACATATTATACACCTTGACCTCATGTCATAAATGTCATTCGACCTTAAAACATGTATACACCTTTCACTAACCTTTCGGTATAACAAGCAAACACACAAAGATCGCATATTCATTTCAGTGTCTTAGCTTATTCCTTATTAGCCATTCAGCTACATACTATGTATATGCACTATTCACAAACAACCTTGTTAAAGTAAGTACAATAAGCATAATTCATTTAATATACATATATCATGTTGTCTTTATTCATGTACTAGATTTAATTACTCAAAACTTACCTCGAGTACTTTTGAACAACTATGGGTCGGCTATTCAATCACTTTAACTTTCCCCTTATCCGAATTTGCCTCTTTACGTTCTTGAGCTTAAAAATCAAAATATTTAAACTAATTAAATCATTTCATCAATTCAATACTTTCATTCAATAACTTTTGAATCAAACATCATTCACATTCCAAAAATAAAATCTTGAATAAAATACCACATGGCCGAATCTAGAATTCATCAAGAGTTGCATTTCAATAAATTTCCTCCTAATTCGAATGCTATGTATAAGATGATCAAGGACTTAGCATTTGTTATTCTTATAATTTCTATTTCAAAAACCGCAAATGATTCAATTAACAAACTAAAGGTACATTCGGCAATTTCATTAAAATATACAAATAGATTTTTGACATCTTTTTATCAAGTTCAAATTCAACTTACAAGCTTATAAACATGTAAATTCCTCCATTAAAATGTCCATGCAACTCATATTCATTTCTAATATAAATTTAGTAATGTCGAATGCCATCAACTACTTGTGCTACAAAATATGCATAAAAAAAATAAATATTTATAACCTTAGTCTATTCATCAACACTTAAAGCAAATTTACCAATTTCAATATCATGAGCTTTACTTAGCATTTACTCTAAACTTAGACATGTTCCAACACTTCACACACATATATCATTCATACTACACATTTCATTATTTACTTTCACATTCGGCAACCCCTTAGTTACTTAACAAATTTAAATCAAATTTTTAACACTTCCAAGCTACATTCGGCACCACATACACATGCATAAAGTTCTTCCATAACATCTCATAGCTCATTCGGCCATTTACTACTCAACCCTATCAAAGCTTCAAATCCACATTCTTGACCGAATATGATTGGATTTAAATCCCATTAATCAACTTTACGTGCTCAAAACTCATTTAACTATTTTATTTCTTCATGACCGAAAGCTACTAAGTATCTTTCTTTCTCACAAAACCTCAAACATTTTCAATATAATACAAGATATGCATAGCCGAATGCAAGAGTTGCCACAAGCTAAAAAAATTTATGCTCTCACCATTTAATACATTACCGTAAGCTATTTCTATACTTATACATTCAATTTTTTTTTTATGTTATTCAAACCAAATTATCATTTTAATATTATAAGAAAATATAATTAGTGGAAGACATCATTTCATGGCCGGCCACTATAAATAAAAAGGGCAATTTGACATGCAAAGCCATGTTTTTATACTATGCTATTATTTGGTCATCACACATTTACCTAACATACTTTCAAAGTTTCACAACTAAGCCCTTTTAAATGAAATTCACATTCATATGACTAAATCAAAGTATCAAATTTTCACACATGCAATATCACACATAGTAGAAATAAATTTTAACATTTAATAAATTTTATAATTCGATTTTGTGGTCCCGAAACCACATTTCGACTAGGGTCAAATTAGGGTTGTCACAAGTTGAGAGAACATTTGAGAGTTTTTTTTTTTTTTTAAAGGTAGCAAAATATGTTTTTTTTTTGCTTTTATAAGACAAGCAAACGAAGTCGTTTAGGCCATGTTTCAATGGCCTCAAAACGGTGACGTTTAAGGTCACCCGCGCGCTACCCGACCTGCTCCAGAGGGTCTGCGTTTTTTTTATAATGGGTTATTTACGCCCCTGGCCCTTCCGCATTTCGAGTTTGCTTTAATTTAGTCTTTTTGTTTACTTTTTTTATTTTATAAATTTGCCTACAGAATTTGCTATGCTTTTCAAAGCAATCCCTAGTTCGCTGATCTCCTAGAGAAGGGACGCGTGTCCAGGGATTGGATTTTTTGCTCATTTGGTCCTCTATAATTTAAGCACATTCTATTTTGGTCCCTGGCAACCTTTTTTATTATTTACAATTTGCACCCCAAATTTCATTTTTTTTAATTTGGTCCTCTATTTTCAATATCTTATAAATTATTTTCTCACTATTTATTTATGCATTTATTTATTTGTCTTTTATATTTAAAAAATTGATATTATCTTATTATGTGCACTGTTTGTCGCTATTATTATTGTTGTTGTTGTTGTTATTTATTTTATTTATTTCATTTCTCTTTGAACGATAATATTGGTATTAAAGCGATATGTATTATGTGATTATTGTCATTATGTACTATGAATTGTTTATTCGTATTTTCATATTGTTGTTATCCATCAACTTAATCTTTTATTCATACATTATTTTAAACGTTACATTAATTTTTACCCAAATTCGTAAAAAAAAAAGAGAAAATTTTGAAAAATAAAGGCAATATTCAGTATTTAGAAATTTGAGAAAATCGTGCCCTAACTTACTAGGTTTCAATTTTTCTCATTGAACCTAAATAACCAAATATCATTTTAAAATTAAAATACATAAGTTTGAAATAAAAAAAAGCTTATTCTCAAGGATTCGAGGTGTTGTGTCCTAACTTACTGGATGTGACATTTTGTTACCTCGAGATGAGAAAATCTTAAAAAATAAAGGCAATATTCCGTATCTAAAAATTCGAGAAGTAGTGCCCTAACTTATTGGGTTTCAATTTTTCTCGTTTAACCTAAATAATCGAATATCCTTTTAAAATTAAAATACATGAGTTTTGAAAATTAAAAGACAAGCTTATTCTCAAGGGTTTAAAATGTTGTGTCCTAACTTACTGGATATGACATTTTATTACTTCAAGACGAGAAGGTCTTTAACATCCGTTTCAATTTATTCAAGCATTTTTTAGTAAAATTAACATTAAAACAAAGAGGGGTCGTATTTTAAAGCTCTTTCCAAGTTTTCAACTTTCGACATTGAGACATTAATTAATCAATTAGATGCCAATTTTGGACGTTACGAGGGTGCTAATCTTTTCTCGTACGTAACTGACTCCCAAACCTGTTTTATGAATTTCGTAGACCAAAACCGTTGTTTTAGTAAATCAAAACCGTTTATTAAAACGATCAAATCACAAGATGATCCGATCACTCCTCAAAAAAGATTGGTGGCGACTTCCATTTTTTTATTTTTTAAATCAAACTCGACCTTTCAAAAAAAGGGTTTCGACAGCTCTCATATGTTATATTTTTTACTATAAAATTCCACGTTTTTTTAAATAATAAAACTTCAAACATTTAAATTTGAATTTATTTAAATAATTTCATTACTAATAAATTAATTAAATTATGTCAATTAATAATAAGTAGAGGTGTTCATTGATTGGATTATAGATGTTAAGCTCGAGCTCAGCCCGACCCATATTAATTTAAAAAATATATTTTATTACATAAAATAAAATTTAAAAATATAATATATCAAATATAATAAAAACATTAAAAAAAATGTTACTCAACAAATTGAAAATACATTAAAAAGTCTTTATATTAAGATAGTCGCAACTAAAATAGTAACAAAATTAACAATAAAATATATGTTTTACAATAGCAAAATACTAGGGAACTAGTTATGCAATTTGGGTGGCCTAAATTGGGCTCAGGCCGAAAAACTTTTACTTGAAATTTAGCCCATTTAAAAAACGAGTCACATTTTTTATCCAAACATATTTTTTAAGCCTATATTTTTATTTAATTTTTCCTATCAATATTTTTATCTAATTCCTCCTATAAATGAGAAATGCGAAGGCCCATGCAGGAAAATGCGGGCTGCATTGTGGCTCAAAATTTAGGCAATGAGACTTTGATGGTCCAATCCACAAATGCAATGGTTCTAATATTAGATTTATTATCATAAATCATCATTTGAATCCACTTTAATTATGCATTTTATTGGATACTCAAATATCTAATTTTTTTAATAATATTAATTTTTAGATTTTGAATTTTTAAACTTGATTAGAAAACATAATCCAAACCAGGACCCGAATTGAATCAGATAACCCGACCTCTGTACCGCGTTTACCCTCCGAGTCCGAGCTTCTCAACTACCACACTAAACAGTTGACTAGTAGAGATGATCCCCCCAAAAATGGCAAGTTCCACAGTCTCCTTCATCTTCATCATCATCACCACCGTCCTTTTGCCATCCCTCTCTTCACAGCTGTCCGATCTCTTCCCTTCCAACAACCCGCCGCCCTTCCTCGGCAAACATTCACACCCAATCAAACAACCCAACAACCACCAACAATACCGTTATGAAACCCGGTATTTTTCTCAACCGTTGGACCACTTCAGCTTCTTGGACCTCCCCAGGTTCCGACAACGTTACCTTATCAACACTGAACACTGGGTCGGCCCTTCCCGTTCCGGCCCAATCTTCCTTTACTGCGGCAACGAAGGTGACATCGAATGGTTCGCCGTTAACACCGGTTTTGTATGGGAAATCGCTCCCCGCTTCGGTGCCATGATTCTATTCCCAGAGGTAAATTTAAGGTTAAATTTTGGTATTAGTCCCTGTACCTTACCATAATTGTGGATTTAGTCCTTATTTTGATAACTTTAGTCTCTGTAATTTTCCAAATTTGAAATTTTAGTCCTGGCCATACAGTAACAGGTAAATTCCTTTATTTAAATTTAATTATTAGCAACAAAGGTAAATTTAGTTCATATTCTTCAATCGGATGATTTTAGGTTCTTTTTTGAATTTTGAAATTTCAATTTTGATAAGCTGACATTGCATTAATATGTTCATTGCATCTGATTTTGGAAATAACAGATCTTAATTCATTTAATTGTTATTGATTGGCAAGGACTGAAATGTTAAAAGTTGAAAAGAATAAGACTAAAAATACCAAATTAAAGTACAGCAATTTACAAAGAGTAATAGTAGAATTTAACCTAAGTTTAACAATCTATAATTTTTTAAGGCATTGTTTGGTTGAAACTAATTGAATTTTAATGTTAATGAGAAATAATTTAACAGCATAGGTACTATGGGGACTCAATACCGTTTGGAAGTAAAGAAGAAGCTTATAGAAATGCCACTACCCTTTCTTATCTAACAGCAGAGCAAGCCCTTGCTGATTTCGCCGTTCTCATTACTGATTTGAAGACGAATTTGTCTGCTGAAGGGTGTCCCGTTGTTTTATTCGGCGGCTCCTATGGAGGAAGTAAGCCTTTTTTCTTTTCTGTTTTTCATATAATTTGGTTTTTGAGGCGTTTATGAAATGGTATAATTTGATTAGTGGAATGGTAAAATACATTGCACAACAGGGTCGAACTTTGCTACGAATCTTGAACATGGACAATAAAACAAGCACAGAATATACCAAAAAAGAATTGATTAGTGGAAAGGGTTTTGATTTATGCCATTAATGATGCAGTGTTAGCAGCATGGATGAGGCTCAAGTACCCTCATATTGCTGTTGGGGCACTTGCTTCATCAGCTCCGATTCTTCAGTTTGAAGATATTGTGCCACCTGAAACGTTTTATAACATTGTCTCCAATTCATTCAAGGTTCTACATAGATGTTTTAAGTTAGTTTGGTCTTTATATGTCATCAGTCACCTTCTTTTTTCCCCTTATTTTGTTTTTATTTCTATATATGTAGCGGGAAAGTAGTAGCTGCTTTGACGCTATTAAAAACTCATGGAATGCATTGAGGTCCGAGGGTCAGAAGGAGGATGGCCTTAAGCAACTGTCTAAGACTTTTCACTTGTGCCAGTGAGAACAATGGAAGAAAGTTTGCATACGTGCATGTTGCCGTAGCATACTATATTATGATTCGACGAAGGGATATATAATTTTTTTAGTGATGTAGTTTTTGAAATTCTTGGCAGGGAACTTACAAGTGTCCAAGGTCTATCAGACTGGTTGGATTCTGCATACAGTTATTTGGCAATGGTTAATTACCCGTATCCTTCAAACTTTTTAATGCCTTTGCCAGGACATCCCATAAGAGAGGTTAGTTGGAATATGTATGACTTGAAACTTATATTATGGATTGCGCAGACCATTTATGGTTTTCTGCATATACAGTCACAAAGCTACTTCTCAAACTGCTCTTCCATGGATGTTCTATTTTCATTTGTTCTATGATGTTGTTTCTTTATCAATCAGTGTGCTAATTCGGGGTGACCTTTTGTGAAATAAAAAGTACGAAAAATATCAATTAAGTGTGACTTATAATTTATAACTGTTAAGTTGATTATGTACTATTATTTTGCTGTTTGTTGATTTGCATCTATGCTATCTGGAATAAGCTTCGATAGAGGGCGCGTTAGTGTTACGGCAGTTCGTGTCACTTGCAGCTCTTTACTGCAATTTTATGATTCTTGAATATCTGCTATTGGTAATGCAAGCTTCATATGTAGCAAACTCGGAACTTACTGTTGTGAATGACTTTGATGCACCATGAATAAAGGTTATGATTTGCTTCAGCTACTTTATTTAAGATAATATTTCTGCTTTTACTGTGGTCCATTTTCTTCAATTCCAGTCCTGAAAAAATTCTTGGTTCGTGGTTAATATTCAATGATTTTGATATGGATTTGTTTATCTTAGAAATGTTTGTGTTCTTAATGTGAGGATGCCTAATGTAACTCTTAGATGTTGCTAATATTTTCTTTCATTGTGTTATTGCACTCTTTGCATATAATGTTGCTGTTATTTTGGAACTCGGTTTTCTTGTGGGGTCTTGGCCGGCGTCCAATTTCGTGTTTCAAATATGTATAATCACATCGTAGGTCTGCAAAAAGATTGATGGGTCTCCTGCCGGGTCTAGCATTCTGGAGCGTATATTCAATGGAGTAAGTGTATATTACAATTATACCGGAGAGGTTGACTGTTTTCAACTTGATGACGATCCTCACGGCATGAACGGTTGGAACTGGCAGGTCTTGGTATCAAATTACTTTTTATTCTAAATCGGTTTATTAAATCTCCAAAACATTATATAGTCATGCATTTTTACTGATTGTTTATGTCATTTCTGGTTCTCGATTTAGGCATGCACGGAGATGGTTATGCCGATGTCTAGTGATCAAAACACTAGCATGTTTCCAGCATATGATTGGGATTACTCTGCTTTCCGAGAAGGGTGCCAGAAGGATTTCCAGGTGACACCAAGGCCTAGATGGATAACAACCGAATTCGGTGGACATGTAAGATAATATAATATGTTAACATATGTTGGCTAGTTCCTTCAGTTTTGCATCGCTTTTTTAGCTTCACTACGTTGAATGAAGAATAATGTTTGTATGAAGGATATCGAGCATGTATTGAAATCCTTTGGAAGCAACATCATATTCTCAAATGGTTTATTAGATCCTTGGAGTGGTGGCAGGTTAGCTCCTTATATCGATTTTTATCCAAGTTTTAATCATCTAGTTTCCGATGAATGTTCATGTTATTCTTTGCAGTGTTCTGAAGAATATATCTGAAACGATTATTGCTCTCATCACGGAAGAAGGTAACACATTCCGAAGTCTTTTACTTCTTAATGAGTGTGATAAATCAAAGAGTTAGTGACGAATATGGATATGCTGTAGCATGTATGTAGAAGACAGCTAAACATCGTAAACTGTTGAACATTTCAGGCGCCCATCACATCGACTTGCGTGCCTCTTCGACGGAGGACCCCGACTGGTTAGTGGAACAGAGGGCAACTGAGATCAAGCTGATCCAAGGTTGGATTGATAACTATCATAAGAAAATGAAAGCAACCTTTGAGATATAGATATAATTTGTGTAAATATAGGCTCTAAGGTATGCTTCTGGCCATGTTTCTATGGGTTAAACCTGCAATGGATGTACTCATTTTAGGCTCTAAGGTATGTCATTGCAATGTGAGTTGACCAATCAGTTGTCAATGTATTTTTTTTTATACAATGCCTAAAATTGTTCATAGCTCCTCCCTAACCTTTTAATAGGAGGATAATGCGCTTCAACGCACTTGAACTCACGTCCTCCTGACATAATCGGCTATAATTTGAATATATTTAAAATAAATTAAAATGACATGTTTTATTTCAATTAAGTCAAGGGATTCAGTTATGAATTTCAATAAATGCTAATGGATCAATTTAATAATTTTAACCAAACCCCTCATCAATTTAATTAATATAACCGATTTAATTTAGATATGAATTCTAAATTCCAGATTAATCAAAGGCAAGTAAAGATAAGCATAAAATTAAGGTTAAAATATAGTCATTGTTCTCTTTGTAAATTTGAAATTTAGTCCTTTTATTTTTAAGAATTTAATCTCTATATTTTTAAATTTCAAAATTTAGGTCAAATTGTTAATTTCACCTTAAAATTATTTTGTCAAATTCGTTAGTGTGAATGAAAAAAATATGTTAGCTCGGAAGGATCAACTCGAACTCATCAATAGGGAGGTTCAATTGGCCTTTGAAAAATTGTGGCTATAACAATTAAAAATATGCAACAAAGAACATAAGGATTTATAATGGTTCGACCCCAATTGCTTACTCTACTACCTTTGTTTACCACAACTAAGTATTTCCACAAATTCACTAATTTGACAACCTTTGGTGATAATGTTTAACCTTACAATCTCTCTTAAGATTTATACCCCAAAATCTTAGTACAACTCCCTTAAAGTTTCTACCCAAACCTTAAGTTACAAACCTTCCCTCAAAGAGAAACAAATAAGCAAACAAAGAAACAATACTTACAAGATAAGGATGTTTGCCAATTAAGCACAAATACAAAGAAGAACACTTGAGCTAAATGAATACAGCAAAAGCTCACAAGTGCTTTCAAGAAAATGTATGAAAGAATTAAGTTCTAAGTTGTTTTGATTGAACTTTTAGGCTTTGCACATGTTGCTTGTTGTTGCTAAATTATTTAAACCCTCTAATTGATTTCCAACCGTTGTAATTGTTGTAGAAATGAATATAGCTAATGGGGATGAAATACCTGGTCATTAACTTCACTTGCAACAACGAGTATCGATACCTACAGGTATCGATTTTTTTTTGTAATTAATGTTGATTTCAGTGACCATTGGAGCAGGAATATCGATATCTTAAGAAATATATGGATACCTTAAGAAACGTATCGATACCAGATCGATACCTACCAGGGTTTGAAAATGGTAGAATATCAATTTGGTATCGATATCTTGTAAAATATTGATACTTGACAAAAAGTTTCGATACTTTTTGTCCTGTAGCAATTCTAACTTGTTTGAAAATGATTAAAATCTATTTGAAAATGTTTGACTCAATTGAAACCATTTCAACTTGATTTTATGAAATTGCTCAACTTTACTTTTATTTAAAAATACTTTAATTTGTTATATAGAAACATATTATCCAATAAGGCTTTGTTTAACAAAATACTTATTTAGTAGTCATATAATAAAAAAAATGATGTTGTAATGACTTGAATTTAATAGAATTTTTTTTAATAATGTTAACAATTACACTTATATTTTTAAATTTAAAAAGTAGAGGAATTAAATTTTTTGAAATAAAAATAGAAGAACTAAATTCCAAACCTACAAAAAATATAGGGACTTAGAGGATATTTTAACTTAAAATTAAAAATTAAAAATTAATTTTGGGCAAATCATGATAAAATATTTGATTGTAAACAACAAGTCGCCCCACAAAGAGGATCTTTACAACGAAATCCAGCCGTGGATTAATATTTAAAAAAAAAGCAAAAAGAAAAATAATAATATTGCTTACGTGGAACGTTGACTGTCACTCTTTGGATCTTTACTCTCATCTTTTCCCTCCATGGCGGCCCAAGTTTCCTAATACGACACCGTGTTTCATTTCACCCACAGTAGAAACTTCTTTTTTGTCTTAGCGATTTCCTCTCTAAAGAACAAAAACCCGACTCAGTGGTGACCCGGTGACTCACTACTTTTGATTCTTTTATCTCTTTTCAGCGGAGAATAAAAAAAAAAAAAAGGTGAAGAACCCGACCAAATCCAGCTAAATCGTACGAAAATTAGGGTTTTAGGGTGAGTTGATCGGGCTTGGAAGATGGCGAGCCCGTTCACGCCGGCTGCTGGTAGGGCTTTGTCGATAACTCCGGGGTCTAGGGTTTCGAAGAGTTCTCTTGGTGATGAGACGATCTGGAAGCGGCTCAAGGAAGCTGGATTCGATGAGGAATCTATCAAGAAGAGAGATAAAGCTGCCCTTATTGCTTATATTGCAAAGCTTGAAGCAGAGGTCTGCTTTAAATCTTTATACTGCTTATCTGAATTAATTTTCGTGGTTTTTGATTTGCTGTTTATTTCCCTTTTTGAGGTTTTATTTTGTTTTTGGTGCAATAGGTAAAAGAAAAGATTATTAGTATATTTTGAACATTTAAATTGTGAATTGTGAATATGGATACAAAAGACTATATATATATATATATATATATATATAAGGCATTTCAGTTTTAGATTTTTTACTGGGATTTATGGGGTCAATTTTCAATGTTGAGCAACCAAATTAAGTCTTGAACATTGCTCGTGGTTAGGAATTCTGTATTTCACTTGAATGCTAAATGCCAATTTAGTTGCATAACATGTGTTTTCATTGTATGAGCTTTGATTGAACAGACTTGATTTTCATTTACCTATCTGTTTGCACTCTTTGGTCGAGGTGTTGTTTCTGCTTGTGGTACCATGGAATTGAGTTGTTAATTTTGTAGGTTTATAAGAGCTTTTGGGAACATTCATGGTTTGTTTGTTTCTGGCTTCTTTTATTTGTTTCATCCTCTTTTTGGTCAGTTTTTCTCGCTTTTGTGTCATTATTTTGGGATTGAGTGCTTTTTATGTGGACATTTTTCCTTATGAGTTTTTGCTCTTGATAGTTCCAATGGATGTGTATTATTAAGCTGTGATCGTTACCTAGCTTAATTTGAAAATGACTGCTTTGTACAAAGGATAAGAGTGTGGAGTGAAGGCAGTCTTGGTTTAGCATATAATGATCCTTGCATCATTCACATGGTGCTCTTAAGTTCATGTTGTAAATCTTCATTCATTCTCTGCTTCTTGTCGCACAGCTTACTAACATATTTTTAATATTTATTTATTCTTGTATGTAGCTCTCTGACCACCAACACCACATGGGCCTTCTTACATTGGAAAGAGAGGAATTAGCTTCCAAGTATGAAGAAATTAAAGCCTCCGCTGAAGCAACTGAGCTAAAGCATAAACGGGATCAAGCTGCACATATATCTGCTCTGGCAGAAGCAAAAAAGCGTGAGGATAGTTTGAAGAAAGCTTTAGGAGTTGAGAAAGAATGCCTAGCAAGCGTATGGTTATTATTTGAAGTCTCTCTTTCTTTAGTTACTTTTTTTTTTTTTTACATCTCTTTGAGGGACCATACATTTCTTTGGGCTTTGTTGTTGGATTTTATAGATCGAGAAGGCTTTGCATGAGATGCGTACAGAATCTGCTGAAACTAAGGTTGCAGCTGAAAGTAGATTAGCTGAAGCACGTATTATGATAGAGGATGCTGAGAAAAAGTTTTCAGAGGCTGAGGCAAAGTTTCGTGAAGCAAAGTCTTTACAGACAGAAGCTACCTTCATCCAACGTGATGCTAAGAGAAAACTCCAAGAAGTTGAAGCACGTGAAGATGACCTTAGTAGACGAATTGTATCGTTCAAAAAAGAGTATGTCATATGCATTGCGTTTTCCTTTATGTTGTTTGTTCCATCAGTTGCTTTTTTTATTGTTTCTCTGTTTTCTTTCCTCATCATTTTGCAATTGAGATTCTCTTATTTCCTAGGAGGACGTAAATGTGCTTTGTATATCTCTCTTAATTAGTATAATGTAGTCTTTTCTTTGCTGAATTTCAATATGGATTAGGTCTTGTAATGAAAAGTTCCTATAAATAAGAATCTGCGACATGATTGCATGGTGATCTATTTAAGCTGTTTTTATGAGACAGACATGATTGATCGCATGTTGTGAAAGTGAACAGGTGAAAACTAATTGGCTGTGGCAGGGTGGTTTTCTGTGGATACATGCCTGCTTTGTTGCATTTTACAGTTTGCTGATGACATTATAATTCATATGATAGCTTTTACCATGATTTCGTATTATGCAATGAGCCTATAAATTCAAATAAAATTTTGTCTCAATGAGTCGTTAATTTTTTGGTTCTATGTTTTAGTTCTGATGCAAAAGAGAAAGAGATCAACCTTGACCGGCAATCGCTGAGTGAGAGGAAGAAGATTATACAGCAAGAACATGAAAGACTACTTGATGGACAAGCTTCCCTGAATCAAAGAGAGGAGAATATTTTCAATAGAACGGAAGAACTAAATTGTCTTGAAAAGGAGTTGGAGGCTTCAAAAGCAGAACTTGAAAAGGAACGTAGAGCTTTGAAGGATAACAAATCCAACCTTGAGTTGACTTTAGTTTCTCTGTCAAGAAGAGAGGAGGTTGTGTATTTCCTTTGCCCATAGCAGTTATGATTTGGAGTGCACTTTCATGTGAATTTGTTTCTTTTACCTCATTGAAAGTCGTAACAATTCAGTTCCTCTCATGCAGGCCGTTATTGAGCGAGAAGCTTTGCTTAGCAAGAAAGAGCAAGAGCTGCTTGTTTCTCAAGAGAAACTCGCAAACAAAGAATCTGTGAGTTACTTTGTTGAGCACTCTTTAAGATTTTCAACTTTGTTTCTGTTTCTTTTATGAGAAATTTATGCTTTTGAGTGAATGATGTAGAGTGAATTTCAGAGGGTCATTGCTAGTCATGAAAATGAATTGAGAACCAGAAACTCTGAGTTTGAGGCTGAGCTTGAGCTCAAGCGCAGAATGGTGGAAGATGAGATTGAAATGAAGAGACGGGCCTGGGAGTTAAAGGAGATGGATATAAATAACAAGGAGGACCAAATTTGTGAAAGAGAACATGGTCTTGATGTTCGATTGAGGACATTAGCAGAGAAAGAGAAGGATGTGGCTGAGAAGTCAAATCTCATAGATGTCAAAGAAAAAAATATGAGTGCTTTTGAAAAGGAACTTGAGTTGAAGAAAGCTGCTCTAGAAAAAGAAAAGGAAGAGATGAGTAAAATGAAACTAGAGCTTCAGAAGTCATTGTTGTCATTGGAAGATAAAAGAAATCAAGTTGATCATGAAAAGGAGAAACTAGAAGCCCTGAGAAGTGAGACACATGAATTATCAACTTTAGAATTAAAACTGAAGGAAGAACTTGATTTGGTTAGGGCTCAAAAATTGGAGCTTATGGCTGATGTTGATAGGTTGGAAGTAGAGAGGGCAAAATTTGAAACTGAGTGGGAGTTGATTGATGAAAAAAGAGAAGAGTTGCGGAAGGAAGCAGCGCGTGTTCGCAAGGATAGAGAAGAAATTTCGAAGTATCTCAAGGATGAGCGTGATAGATTGAGAAGTGAGCGTGATGTGATGCGAGAGCAGCATAACAAGGATGTTGAATCATTGAATCGTGAGAGAGAGGAATTCATGAAAAAGATGGTGACTGAGCATTCTGATTGGCTCAACAAGATTCAACAAGAGCGTGCTGATTTCTTGTTAGGAATTGAAACCCAAAAGAGGGAGCTGGAGAATTGTATTGAGAAAAGGCGTGAAGAATTGGAAAGTTCTTTGAAGGAAAGAGAGGAAGCTTTTGAGCGAGAAAAGAAAAATCAACTTGATCATATTAATGCTCTAAAGGAAATAGCGGAGAAAGAGTTGGAACAAGCTACTCTAGAAATGAAAAGGCTTGATGCTGAGAGGACAGAAATCAAGTTGGATCGCGAGCGAAGGGAACACGAATGGGCTGAGTTGAACAAGTCTATTGAGGAGCTTAAGGTCCAAAGACACAAATTGAAGCAACAGAGGGAATTATTGCATGCTGATAGAAAAGAGATACATTTTGAGATTGAAGAGCTAAAAAAGTTGGGGGACTTGAAAGCTGCTTTGGATAATATGACGGTGGCTCAAATGCAGCGCTCTATTGTAGAACTTAGCCAGCTGAAAGCATCCGAAAGAAATAATCTGAAGCAGCAAGCTGTCCTGCAAAATGTGGAATCCGGTTCATATAAAAATAAGATTGTTGCTGTGAATGGCAATGGATTCAACTCTCCGATGGTAAAACCAGATAGCAGTCCCTCTGGCTCTGCCCGTTTCTCTTGGATCAAGCGCTGCAGTGAATTGATATTCAAACATACCCCTGACAAGGCCCAAATGAAGCCTGAAGAAAGATCATTGGAATTGGATGGAGAACCAAAGATACTGGAAGTGCCCTCTGAAGGTGAGGTTTTTGAAAGAACTCAAGCTGGAAGGAAAAGGAGAGTTGACAACATCCCTTCAAATGGCACCAAGAAGAGTAGGCAAAAGGATGCTTCTGTACTTGAAGTAGAGGATAACACTCACCGGTATCCACTTCTGTACTTGCATTATTTTATATTTTTTCAACACGTTCTTTCTTGATGCGCATAGCCCACTTTTCTTTACAATAACATTTGTTCCTTTTTCAGTGTACATTCAACTGAACCAAATGAAGTGCTGGATCAGCCTGAATTAATGTCATACAATCAAAGTGAAGGAGGGGCTGATGAGACCAATGAGTTGATTGTTGATAGAGTAATTAATATTTCTGAAGCATTCCATGTAAAAGAGACTCTAGATGATTTTTCCAATGTAGAAAATATAGACCAGTTGCAGGATACGGGAGAGAAGGATAAATCTGGGGAACCAGTAGTGGTACCTATGGGGAATGTTTCTCAATTTACTATCCCGTGTCAGGTAATTTCTGGTCGTACCTATTTGCAAGTTTCTTGCATGCTGATGACATTATGAACATTTTTCTAGACTCTTATTTACAATTGAATTCTTTGCTCTTTTCCCCTTACCGATATATTAACATTTTTTAACAGTAGCACTTGTAATATGCATACAAGTTGATCAGGTATTGATACAATTTCCATCTTGTAGGAAATGTTCCTTGGCATATTTAGTCAGAGCAAAATCACCCTTCTTATTGCTGTCTATGTTTTCTTAGTTTGATATATGCTTTGTAAGTCGCGTTCCCTTGTTTGTCCTTATTCTGTATCCCTAAGTTTCATGCAATTATTTTTATTCTGCAGCCAACGGAAGACATGTCGAGAAAAGGCAAACAAAAGCTTGAAGACAATGTTACTGTCCAACCAGATGACAAAGTGAGAACCAGATCGAGGGCAGGGCTGAAGCAATTGCTGTAGAAATATAGTTTCTTTCTAGCTGCTAAAGTTGATTGATGTTTCAACTATTTTTCACAAAGGTACTCTTTTCTTTCCGGCCTTCCATCTTAGCCTCCTGTGAAATCATGAATTATGAGAGATCAATCATTGAACTTAAAGCAGCCTTTTCTAATCACTCCTTTTGGTGCATCGCAGAATAGCTGAAAACACTAATATATACTTGAGAAGGGATCAGTTTGCGTTGCCGTAACTAAAATAAGCAAACCGTTTTAACTAATTCGGATCTTGTTTAAAAGAATGAACTTGTCAATGATTGTCCATCCTCTTCTTTCTTCAGGTATGGCTTTTTAGTATGGTTTTCTGGTATTTTCTTGGTTCATAGGGCGATGGTGTGATGGGTTTTGGTTGAGAGAGTCTTGTGTTGGTTTGGTGGCCGAAATGATGGCAAAATCTTAGTGGTTTATCGGCGTAGTTTGGTATGTGCTGTTGGAAATTGTCGGGGATGGATTGATGCTTTAGTCCCTAAGATCTCTAAATGTGTTTATATATGAATAGAAAATGAGGGAATGCGGTTTTATTCATATCCCTGAACTTTGAAATGTTAGTATTATATATTATAGAGTTGATCATGGTTTCTTGTTTCTCTATTTCTATCTTTTTGCTGAGTATGTATACGTGTCTATATTGAAAATATAAAGCAGATTGGGTGATTGCTCGCTTGAAGTTAAAGGCAGCGCTTTCTTTTGTATATACTAATTGAGGTTATCCTTGTAAAAGTAAAAAAATTTAAAAAGTTAAAACAGCGTAATTGTTAATGGAGATTACCATTTTTGGGTTAAAAAACTAAATATTTATTATGCCTGTCAACATTCATTTTCCATAGATTCCCTTTATGTCTCTTTATATATTTTTTATTTAGAAATATTAAAATTTACAATTCCAAGAGCAAAAGTATGAGTTATATAGTTAGGGGTAAGTAAAATTAGTGAAGTTTGTGTTGTTCAAGTCGGTTTTATTGGTTTGGTTATGGTCTCGATTAAGTTAGTTATTAAACCAATTTAGTATATATTATTTATTTTACCTTCAAAAAATATATTTATTTTAAAAACACAATAATATATATATTTATGTCAGCTGTGTAGCTTTCCTAGAAGATACTTAACAGTGGGTGGTGTCGGCTGCGAATTTTCGTAACACTTTTTCAAGTAAGGAAGGCTTGGTTGGATTTATCAGGAGGAGGCAGTAGGATTGGAACCAACTTTTTGAAAATGGGTATTGGCTGTTCATTTACGACCCAACTTGAAAACATGCTTTTCACAGACAAACAGCTTTTCTCCATCACCTACAATGGGTTCAACCAAAAATCTTATTTTGTTTTGACTTTTCTCCATCACAGGCCAAGGTTTCAATTTTCTTTCAAATAATCCTATTGATGGAATATGCTTTAGAGTTCAATTTGTTTTAACGGTAGCGATTAACCCCTCACCTTAGGTGCTTTATTTTTAATTTCAATGCAAATGATCAGGTAATCCTTTGAAGGGCTTTTAGAGTGCTTTTTATTTATTTTACAGAAATTGAATTTCATTCCTCTAGTACAATTGCAATATATATATACATGAAACAGCGAGTAACGACTTGAACAGTAACATAATTTTTACAATAATAAAAAAGAAACTCCATAGAGAAAAAAGCATTCAGTTTTGATGATATTTATTGTAGTTACGTTCATTGCTTGTGTTTTCTAATATTTTATTTTGGTTATAGTTATTCAAACATGTATTTGTAGTTGTGACTGTATTTATATTTGTAATTAGGAGTCGCAATGGAACAAAGCAAGGACAAATTTTGCCAAATCCATTGTGGCTTCACAGTCGGCACACTCTATCTCATGAATGTGTAATCTAAAAAATCAGCATCACTTCATCCCTATTCCGCCCCCTTTAAATTTGATTTTTGTTAGTTATTTTTAGTACTTTTGGTCATTTTAAAGGCAAGTAAGTTCTTCAACAAAAAATATAAAATAAAACAAAACATAAAACATGAGTGTTTTTTTTTTTATAACACATTTTTACCCTTTTAATAATTATATATAGAAGAGTAAAATAATAATTTTATATAGTGGAATAAGGTGAGATAAGGTAAGCAATTGTCATAATAGCTCCATATCTATTATAAACGCCTCGCTTCATCCTATATTCACTTTTTAGAAAAAAAAAAAAAAAAAAACCTTACTCCATTTAAAACGGATTCGATTCTTTAATATTATAACCTAAATAAAGTATCTGCTTCATTCGGATTTTGCTATTCCTATTGTAACCTAAAAGAATTACCCAAGCTTTTGTGAGTTATTATGCACAAGATTTTTTATTAATTGAAAACACAATATGATTATTACAAATGTTTATTATATAGGTCGGGTTATGTTTAGGTTAAGCCCATGTATATTACCTATATCATACATGGGGATATCATTGCCCAAGCTCAGCTTATATTACAAATGAGCATAGTATCTCACCCCTATTTTTTTGGTCTAATATTTTTACGTAAACCTTTTAAAATATTGGATGACAGTTTAAGCTTAGATGAACACCTAAACCTTTAAACAAGTTTAACAATGACCTATCAAGAAGTCAAGCATGCAAGATTAATAGACTTAATTGACATACATAATTCATTTTAATTATTTTAAATATATTTATATAATATATTCTAATTAAGTAATTTAATTTATCAAACTGGCCAATGTTAAGTTGATTCGATTAAATCAATTAAACTCATAAAAGTCAGTTAATTTAATTATAGTAAGAGGATTGCTCTTTATACTACTCAACCCAGTTTTTGACAAAAAAAAAAAAAACTAAACCCATGAAAATTGATTGTCACTTTGTTCATGAAAATTTTTTGAGCAACTTAATTTCTACTAGCTATATGAAGATAAGAGAACAAATTGTTGATTTGTTTGAAAAACACCACATGAAAATCGAGATGATTATGTATGAACGTGTGGATGAAAATAAATTTCTCTTATCTTTACAAAGAAAAAAGAATCTTTCTAGTATTTTCTCCATACTTTTTTGGTTATTATAATGTTGTCCTTATTTTCCTCTAAGTCGTCGACAACGAAATCCCCAAACTATACACTATTGACATGCTTTTGCTTTCTTAATTCCAGAGCCTGATGACTAAAACCTATGATAGCTATATAATAATAAATTTACTGCTTAATGTTTATTTCTTTTATAATTTGATTTCTTTTAATTAAATTTATCATTAATTTTTAGAAATAGTCAAATCATATTTTTTAATGGAAATATGGAGTAAAACAAAAAATTTTTAATTATGTTGACATGATAATTTACGTATATTTTATGTTGATAGAATACTATTTGTTATATATGTCATATCAACAAAAAATTTAAAATTATAAAAATATTTTAAAAAATTTAAAAGATAAAAATAAAAATTCATAAAAAATAAGCATGAACCACACACAAATTACCATGTAGATTACCATATTTAAAATTCTAGTAAATATTTTTGTTAAAAGAACATTATAGCGAAATTTAGTTAAAAAAAGCGATTATACCTTTTTTATTGCTTCAAAACCGCGTTATAACTCTAAACCTCTATTAAGCATTAATTAAATTAAACCCTAAAAATGTTCAAAAAAGGCACATAAATTTCACTTTATAGATTTCTTGCAAGCAACTCCCCAAAGCTTTCGTATAGTTAGTGGATCAACTAGGAAACAAAATCGAAAAACAGTTTTTACCTTTATTTTCATAATCTAAATCTCCACAAAATCTTACTTTTTGTTGACGAAATATGTTGCACACGTAAAAAAAAGAAAAAGAAACCACATTATTGAGTGTTAAAACTTGAATATGACATTGTTAAGAGAGGAGAACTATGAACCCTAAAAGAACAAAAAAAAAAAAAAAAGACAGCTATTTATATAATTATAATAAATTATTTCTATATTTGATCATCCATGGTGGATATAGCATAAACACACTACGAATCCCATATGGGCTGAGTGCAGTTTCTGTGTTTACAAATTAAGAAATAACTTATAAAGAATAGGCATCTTCAAATCTCTAAACAACTCCTACCCTTTCTTCTCAGATCAATAAAATGTTGACACCGAACACAGTTGATCCCAGTCCCGGTTGGATCTCTAAACAGCTTCTACCCCTTTCTTCTTTTATATATATATATATATATATATATATTTAAATCCATAATATGTTCACACCGAACGCAGTTGACACCAGTCTGGGTTGGATCTCTAATCTCTCCTATCAAATACATATATGCATGTTCACTCTAGGTAAAAGTTATGGCTTGAAAGACTTTATCGTTGATCTTGTTCATTGAAGGATTGAAACGATAACCTGAAAATCCATTTCCCAATGTGGGATTCTTTCCTTAACTTTTCCGACTCTTGGTGATTATGTTTTTTAATGGAACCAACGAAGGATTTTAACCTTTGCATGGCGAGTTCAAGTGTATCTTCCGACATGTTAGCGAAACAAATCCTAAACCACCCTGGTTCATTACAATGGCACGAAGAACCAGGAGAAATGTTGAGTTTAACATCGTAAATTATCCTCTCCCAAAGCTCCATTTCAGCTTCAAACGTGTCGGAGCTTAAAAGATGTCTCATATCAACCCAACAAAACAACCCAGCATTGCTTTCTAAGCAACGAATGCCGGATTTTTCCAGGCCGGAAACCAGTTTCCTCTGTCTCTTTAAAAGCCTGTTTTGGTTTTTAACAATGTAATGGTTCCTGAATTTCTTGTCGGATAACATGACTGAAAGAAGGTACTGAGTTTGTGAAGAAACAAGACCGAAACTCGACATTTTCACGGCGGCGGACACGACGGTGGGATCGTTGGAATAAATTGCACCGACACGAAAACCAGGGAGACCCAGATCTTTAGAGAGGCTATAAACAATATGAACTCTGTTGTTCTTCTCCATGTTCATGTCTTTTAAAGCTTCCATTATGCTTATGAAGCTCGGGGAATTAAACACGGTGCCGGAGTATATTTCGTCGCTGATTAAATGGATTTGTTTGTCGGTGATGAAGTTGATGAGCAGGTTTAGTTCGGGTCTTGTCATTGTTGTGCCTAAGGGATTTGATGGGTTGGTGATTAAGATTCCTTTCACTGTTAAATTTTTTTTTTGTGCTTGTTGATAAGCTTCTTCAATGGCGGATGCTGTGATTCGAAAACAATTGGAGCTGGTACAGTGGATCGGTAATATCTCAACGCCGGTTCTCCATTTGAGATCTCTGTCGAATCTATGAACCAATGGCGGAAGAAAATAATTCATATAGTTTATCAGAACGTATTTGATGATTTCATGCAAAAAGTTAAAGGTAAACTTTTTATTTAGTCCTTATACTATGTTAAACTTTGACATTTAGTCCCTACTTTTACAATTCCATTAGTTAGTCCATTGTTAACTATTTCTATTAAAATGTGTATATGGAATTTTTTCTTAGAAGGGCGAATTTAAGGGTAGGTAAGAGCCTGAACCCCCAAAATGGTATATCTACCTTTTAGTCCTCTCAAAAATTTTAAAATTGAAATTATTATACGATAAAAATTATACTTTGACTATTAAAAATGAAAAAAAATTATGTTTATTTTCTTCGAAAGTGATGAAATCGCAAACCCATGCATAATAAAATTAGAATTTAACCTCCCAAAAATTTACAACTAAATTCCACCCCTAAATTTTTTTTGCTCTTGTATCGCGTTGACATAAGTTAGGAAGAGGTGTTTTAAGAAAAAAAAAATACACATTAATATTTCAACCAAAATAGTTAACGATTTTAAATACTAAATTTATTCTAAATCTAAAAGGACCTAATCATGTCAAACTAAAATATAAAAGATTAAATATCCAATTTGATCATAATAAGGGGACCAAAATCATAATATTGTCCTTAATAAAACATACCCCGGGTAATACGGCGTAGGAAGAAGAAAAGCATCGCCATGTTCAGCGAGACAGAACATGAGAGTTTCATTAGCGGAAGTTGCGCCGGCGGTGAGGACTATGTTATTTGGATCAAAACTCACTTTGTTTCCTCTGATTTCAGCCATGAAATCAACCAATGCCTGTTCATAACAAATATCATCATCTTTATTTCATTTATATCATTAAAATAAAATGGAAGTCTTTATCTTTATAAGCTTTATAAAGCTTATACCTTTTTAAATGCAGGAAGGCCATGATAATCTTGGAAAAGAGCAAGCTCTCTAAAAATGGACTGCCCATCTCTCTTGCACCCTACAGCTTCTGGGTTTTTAGCCAACCATGTCTCTAAAAGATCAAACGACAGCTGCAAATAATAATAATGATAATAACTGCATCTTTAATAAGCTATATATATATATAAAGATTCCCCATTTTTATGGGTTTTTTTTTTCTTTTGAATTATTGTGAGTTACCTGATTCTCTGCAAGACCCATTTGAATGATACCATTAGGGTTATGGAGATGATGGTAAGGGTTTTTCTCATATTCAAGCCACCCTAAGAAGTAAGAAGAATCTTGGCCATGTGAGTTGCACGTGGCTTTTCTTGACAATAACCCCATTTTTTATCTTATTTGATGCCACCAAGTATGATATGATACTTTTTTTGCAATCTTGTGTTTGTCGTTTGATAAAAGGAAAAAAAGCTTTGATTGTTGTTGTTAATGGAGATCGATTGATTGGATTCAGCTATTGCTATTGGGTATATATATACACACATTTATTATTCAATAATAAAAATTCATAAATAAAATACTTGACCAACCTATAAAGTCCATGCTGACTTGGACTCTAATGTTTGAAACGGTGGCCCATATGTTCCCTTTTATGTCTTACCACATATAATCCATGTCGGCCACTTTGTTTAATGTCCCTCATTCCTTTTTTATTATAAGCTCATAAATTCAAGGTATTAACTACCAGATGGACGGTGGAGTTTGGTAAATCTTTGTTCCTCAATGATAAAAGCAAAAGGAAAGAAAAGAGATAGGGTTAGATTCCTTAAATTCTATTATAATATATGTTTATCCAATTCAATATTCGATAATTAATACATATATAATAAATAAGTTGTTGACCATTAGAGGTGTTCATGGGTCAGGTCAGGTCATGTTCGGGTTTAAGCATGATGTTCACGTACTTTATGTTTGTCTAAACCTAACCCGACCCAAAATCTAGGCCTAAAATTTTTCCCAAACCTGCCCATATTTGCAAAGAACTATTCCAAACTCATTTTAGGCCCACTTATATTATTTTTCAAAATTTTTTAAAATATTTATATTATTTAATAATTTTATACATTTTTTTATTTTTTGAAATTTTTTATATAGTCATTTTAATATTATTTTAATGTTTACATTAGAGTAGTTTTATATATTTAGTATAGGTTTATTTTTTATAATGTATTAATGTATAAAAATATTATAAACTTAAAATGGGTCGGGTTCGAGCCTTGAATATTCAAGCCTGAGCCTGGCCCATGTTTTAAACAGACTAATATTTTTGCTCGAACCCTCTCAAATTTTCAGCCTGACCCATGAACAGATCACTGATCATATAACTAAAATGATCTCGAACAGAAAAAAAAACTAGAAGTGTTGGATGATCTTCTTAGGGAGATGCTAAGAATCCTTTACTATGGTAAAGAAATAATTATTTTTGCTGAATTATGTGGATGAATATATTAAAGCTTATTCATAACCATTCATTACGGGGAAACCCTTTGTCTATCTATTAAATTGAGATGAAGCAGTTAATGGCCCTCTTTTTAGTGTTGAAATCGTATATTCGACTAGACTATGGTGTAGATTTCACATGTTTTGGAAACTAACAAAAGTAAATATATATAGTAATGTTTGGCTGTAAATGAAACCGACATGATACCCCCGGCCCCTTGACAAGTTGCATATAAACAAAGGCAAATTCAACTTTGTCTCATCTTCCTTTTCTGTCATGTGCTTAGCATTTCTTTGAAATTCCTTCATTTTATTTTCAATTAGGGTTTCCGAAGGCCACGTGGTTTTGTTGTAGGAGAAAGGTTATTTAGACATGTGAGCGTGAAACCCTTGTTCCGATGAGTCGAATCGAAGATTACAGTCAGATTTATAAAAATAAGTCCTTCATTTATATAATGAAATTGTAATTGGATATTTAGAAATTCGATTTTTTAATTCAAAATTTTCGATTTCACCGTCATATGGGAGCAGCCCCAGCAGACTATCTTAATCTAAAGCGTTTGAATTTTAGTCTATTCCTCAATCTTCTTAGGGGAGACATCGATGGACCCATCCCACCATTAATGTAACCTTTTCTTCAGTAACATAGGCCCCTCTCCGACCCTGCATGAAATGATCCCTTTGTTTCTTCTTTATGACATTGATGCCTTGTCGTGGGTAAAAATCTAATTCAATACCCAAAGAAAGGTTATCCAAAATGTTGCTTTGACTTTTAATTTTTTTTTTAAAGTGCTCAGTATCTATTTGTATCTCACCTATATTTAGGAATATAATTAGGAATGAAGTCAAAAATTTTATTTAGAGAATCGAGTTAAATTATAAAATTTTAAATAAGTATTATTTAAAAAATTGTGTTAAAAAATTTAGATTAAACTATTAACTTTTTATAAGACCAAAAATGTAAATTCTGCTTAATGAAAAGCTAAAAAAACTTAGATTTAATGTTTTAATTTATAGGAGGGCCTAAAATAAAATTTTCTGACCTAACCAAAGGGGTTAAGGCCCCTGTTTACCTCTGATTATCTCCCTTAACATAACCTTCAATAACCCTCTAAATACATGAAAAAACCTATAAAAAAAATTTAATTATACTTGTTTTAGACACATATTTATATCTAACATTCATATCTGAATCGAGTTTATCTACTTTCATTTTTAAAAGTCCGTTTTGATTAAAGACTTTACATGAAATATACATGAAAGGGAAAACAAGGAGTATAAGTCGTGGAAACATTGAACTACATAAAATTCAAAGTTGGGATGTAGGGTTTTTTCGTGTGTGTTTGAAGGGTTGAGGATATTACTAGGAATTATAGTTCAAATTTGCAATGGAAATTTATACATAAATAGGATAACTTTGTATTAGGTCAAATTCGTTTTCTTGAAGCTTAAAAATGGCTTTTGGACGGTTCTTAAATTGATTTACGAAAACTTTAGTCTTCAAGTGATGTGATGTTCATGTTTATTTTTCTCTAGGCTTGGTTGGATATTAATCAAATATTATAAATTCCACAAACATATTAAACCTTAATCAAACATCTTTTTTAATTTCATTTTATTATCAACTCAACTTAATACCTAAAATCTTATTTCATTGTTGGGTTTTAAATCTTAATTTGGATAGAGAGAAAACTGAGTTATGGTCTAATCTCGTGTTGATATAATGGTTAAAGTGTTCACCACTTCAGATTTAGCTTAGATTTCTAGTCGCGCTAATCGTATTGGTATTAGGGTTTTATCCTTCTCTAATAATTCACAAAAAAAAAAAAAAAAGGAAGTATGAAAGAAGGTTAGATAGAAAGGAGCAAAGTATAGGAGAGATTCTCGCGATTTTATTGTACTTGGAAGCAGTGGCGAATTTAGGGGGACTGGCAGGGGCCCTGGCCTCTCCTAAAATATAAAATTGCTATTTAGGCTCTTGAGATTTTTTAAAAATTTTAAATTAGTAAAGGTAAAATTATACTTTGACCCCCTATAATTATAAAAATTCGATTTAATCCTTTAAAAATTATAAAGATATAGACTATAAAAAATTAAAATTTCATCCGATCCTCCCTAAAAAATTGTTTTGGCTTCGCCCCTGCTTGGAAGTTGATTTTTGCACATATTTTAGTCATGTATTAGCTATAAACTAATCGAAATTGTTCATTTTTAGCCACTCATATGACTTGCTTGTGGCAGAGAAAGAAAACCTTTTACTTATTTTGAAGATGATTTATTTTTTACAAGTGTTTTTATTCATCTTCTAATTTCAAGTTTAAATTTGAACTAATTATTCTTTATTTTATGTCTAATTATTTTAATACATATGTATTAAATAAATTTTTTCCTCGTATTATAACACTAATATCCAACCGCAACATTAATTAATTAAAATATTTATTTAAAATTATTAAAATTCTATCTGTTAATTATCATTAAAAACATTTATAGAATATTTATTAATAAACTTGGATTAATTTAAATAACTCTTAAAATAAATTATACGCCTCAATAAAATTATAATTTGACATATTCACAACACTTCTTAAATATAAAATAATTTAAAACTTATATTATAAATCACTTTTAGTCTAAATTTTTTAATCATAACTTTTTTTATTTTTATCTCATTATTACAATTATGTTTAAATTTAAACACATATTTAATTGTAATTAATCTCACCACTAATCTCTGATTTGTCACCATTAGCAATGTTTTGAGCATGAAACATAAAAATTTAAACCCTATATATCATGGGCTGGCATAACAAATTTCAAGTGACTAGAATTTATAGACATGTACCCACAATAATTTCATTTAGTCTAATGTTATATATCCAAAGTGGGTTTAGACGTTAGCAAATTATGAGCAACCAGTGCACTATATTCTAATATATCAAAGGAGTCGTTGATTGAGTTTTAAATTGATTGGCATCAACATTATTATTAATGTAAGAGGACGTGGGTTTAAGTGTACGGAAGTGCATTATCATCCTATTTAAAGGTTGGGAAGGGACTATGGGTAGTTATAGTGATTCTAAGTAACACCCCTAACCCTTATCCATCGCCGGAATAAGGTTGCGGAGCATTATCGAACGTTTCAAATCAAATACGAACAATTCAGATCGTTTAACATACATATCAGAAACTAATTCTAAATCACTCATATTTTTCATTTTATGAGCCCTCAAGGCCCAAAATACGCATTAGAAATAAATCGGGTCTAAACCGGAAGCTCAGAGAATTTTTCCAAAATTTCAAAATTTTCCTTAGGTGCAGGGGATACACGCCCATGTGGCCAGGCTGTGTGGATCACACGGCGAAGAGAACACTTGTGTCTTAGGTCGTGTGGGCATTCGATGAGAGGCACACGGCCGTGTCCTAGCCCATGTAACTCTCTGACTTAGGTCACATAGCCAAGCCACACGCCCGTGTGATAGGCCGTGTGAACATATTAATTTGTGAAATTAAGGTGCAGAGGTCACATAGCCAAGCCACACACCCGTGTGCCAGGCCGTGTACGAAAAGCTGGGCATTCTGTTTCTTAATTTTAAAGATATAGGAGATACACGACCAGACAACACGCCGAAATGCTAGACCGTGTGTCATACACGGCTGAGACACACGCCTGTGTCTCTGCCCTTGTAGACGAAAATAGGTCATTTTAAGACCACATTTCTCACCCATTTTGTGTCAACCTACAAATAACATTATACATATCAACAAGCCATAATTAGGTATCCAAAACAAGCCAAAATAAGTGGCTAATCTCAACAAATTACATATAGGCCAACATTAAACAAAATACCTATACATGCCATTATAACCAAAATCAAAACATTCGAAAGTACCAATAGAACCGATGGATAGTGTGATATAACTCCGACAAGCTTCCAACCCAATCAAGCTTCCAATAATCTGAAAAGTAAAGAAACACAAATACGTAAACAATAAATGCATAGTAAGCTCGTATAAACTTTAACCATATCCATTCATTTCAAATATGAAATTTATAAATATCAAGAATAATGTAATATTGATACCACAATACTCATGTGGCTATATTTATCAACTCACTGGGTAAATAAATTCACAACATCACTTATACATATTATCCTTAGCATAGTAGGATTTTAAACAACCTTTAACTCTTCCAAATTTCTTTATTTTCATTTGCATTTCTTTACTTTCTACACTCATTCCATATGCATAACACACCAGTTATAAACATATCATACAACCATAGTCACAAGCTAATGCATGCAAATATAGCCCTTTTCAAATTAATAACATAATAAGTCATTTCATAAGAAAATTGCATAACTTAAAACTTACCACTCTTTCATGAGTACAAGTATATTTTCATTTGTGCACTTACTCTTCCAACGCATCATATAAATAAACATATTACCATTTAACCAATAGCTTGGCACTTGTCTAAGTATCAACAACAACACTTGTTAGCATACTTGAACATATTTCATATAACTTTAACATCAATAACCTTACTATCTCAACATGTTACACTTGAGTTTATTACTCATCTCAATTACATAATTTCTATGTATCAACATATCAAGATATTGATATATATGCATATCATAACACATATCATTCTCTTACCATTTCTTCATATACATATATCATTCAAGACAACTCTTGATATTTTACCTTTCAAAAAATGACTTACGGACTTGAGTACATTGTTTTCAGAAGCCCGAATGTTGAATAAAAGCACATAAGTGCTAAAGAGAAACCCATAAGGATTTAATGGAAGCTCATAAGAGCTGAATGGAAATATATGAGGATTAAACAGAAACTTAAAAGAGCTGAACGGGAACCCATTAGGGTTGAACGGAAACTCATATGAGTTAATCAGAAGCTCGTGAGAGCTAAACAGAAAGTAAACACGAAAGTTCACAAAAAATGCTGAACCTCAGTTTACTTGGGTAATTTGCCGTCAATTCTTCTTTTGCTGTCTGTCGCCACACAACGATTGTACTCAATCTCGCGTTCCATTTAAATCGGATATTCACTTCAAATTTATAATTTAAAAATATTCCATTTTTCATCAATATACTAAAATACATAATATCATTCACCAATTCAGTGTAATTAATAAAATTTAACCATACGAACTTACTTGAGTTAAATTGTAAAATTTATAGAAGTTCAGGGACTATTCTTCTAATTTCCCTTTTTCGCGAGTATCTACTAGCTCTTGATCTAAAATATAAAATTACTCGTTTATTAACATATATTTTAGTTTCAATTTACTTCACAATTAATACCCCTCAAAATTTGAAATTATAGAATTACCCCAAGTTTTACAACTTTTGCAATTTAGTCCCCTTACTAATTAGTCTATCAAATGAACTAATTTTTCTCAATTGATAATTTATCTAAATATTATAGGCTATCTTACAGCCCTTGATACATAGAAATTTAATACCAAACTCTAATTCTTTAATTCTTCACAATTTAGTACTAAAATCAATATCTAAAAAAATCAGTTATTAAAATCATCATACAACAAAATTAAAGCTCTAAATCCATGTTATTTCATAAAAAATATCCAGTATTTATCAATGGTAACTTTTAAAAATCTCAATAAAATAAAAAACTAATGAAATAGCTAATTGGACCTAATTGTAAAAGTCTTAAAAATACAATTTACAAGAAAAATGCAAGAATTAAACTCCCATGAAGCTAAAATATGAAAACCAGCTTTGAGAGCTCTTCAATGGTGTTTTTCTCAAAGCTAGTTTTCGGACAAAAAATTGGGGAAGAAATGGTCTAGAAACTTTTAGATTTTTCAATTTAAAATTTAAATTTCATTTATTTCCAATTTTGCCCTTAAATCACATGATTTTATTATTTTTTTACACTTATGCCGCATCAGACATTCCACTTGGCATATTTGTCCTTTTAGTCCTCCCTTATTTACCATTTATGCTATTGAATCACTTTAGCAAGTTTTGCACCTTTTTTGATTTAGTTAATTAGCTATCAAAATGTTAAAATTTTCTAACGAAACTTTAATACTACCTTAATGACACTCCATAAATATTTATAAAAATATTTATAGCTCAGTTTATAGAATCGAGGTCTCGATACCTCATTTTCTAAACCATTTAACCTAATAAATTCTTATGAAACACAAATTACTAATGCAAAAATCTTTTTAAAATCACATTTGACTCGTAAATACTAAATGATAAAATTTACGAGCTTACTGTTCGGATTCGGTGGTCTCGAACCACTATTTTCGACATCACTAAAAATTAGGCTGTTACATTCTATCAAAAAAAGCAAATATGATAAGAACCTATAAAAAAATTAATGTTTTAAAAAAATACATTATAGGAGTCTCTCACCTTTATGAGCTTGTTCTTTTCTTTTTTAATTATTGGTCGCAGTGGTTCATATTAAAATAATGACAACTAGACCATGCGGTTTGCCCCATTAATTTTAGTTCATTGTGACTCGATTGTATCCCTCCTAACTTAAAAGTGATTGTTAAATTTGGATACCCGTTATGCGATGGTATGACGAGTCTCAAATGAAATAAACCTTGGAGACTATTTTGGCTTTTTTATAAAAATGACTCAAAAGTTTTGATTATTTACGAAAATGGTCTACTCTGAAAATCATGTAGGTACATGATTTGTTTTGAACAGTAAATCAATGTGTTGTCGTTGCCATTGACAGCACCACCCATCATAATCAACCAATGATTGATCCCTTGGAATAAAAAATGATTTTTTTGGGTGCCGCTATTGACATCGGCGGCAACCGTATAAGTACACATATACCCATTTGTTTAAAATGCTCGTTTTCCTTAAAAAAAAAATAATTTTGTACATAGGTGCTGCCAATGTCAACACACCAAAAAGAAATTCAAAATTTTTACATGGCTAAAATTCAATTTTTGGGTAGGTAAAATCATAAGGGCAAGGTGGTGGCCCTTATCAATTGTTGTGGAAGGTAAAGATCGTTTTTAGGGTTTTATTTTTTTAGAAAAAACACATCATAAAGAAAGATGATTCTAACTATATGGGATCACAGTGACAATATTTTTCTTTCGACACTATTGATCTTGAAAGTGATTGGTAAGTCTATTTTCCTCATTGTCAAGCAAGAGACTAATCTTGGGTGTTCACTTGCCATAACCCTTAGCTTTATGCAAAATTTTCATGAGATTGTATAACAGTATAAATGACATATTAATGTTTAAAATTTATTCAAATTAATTAAAAAAATACTTGGATTTAATTTAATAATTATTAAACTAATTCAATCCCAAGTAACTTGAGCAAGCCGATTTCAAACACCATAATATTCTATTCAAAATTTTATACTTTTATATTATAAAATTATACGAATTCAATTTTGAATACCGATGGACTTTATCAAACTCAGTTATTGATAAATGTTTCAAACTTAAGTATTATCAAACTCAGGTATTGATAAATGTTTCAAACTCAAGTATAAGAATTGTTAAATGACTTAACCGGCTCAAATAATTAAACTTGAGCCGAGTATGAAACTCTGAATTTCAAATAAACTTAAACTCGAGCTTGTTGGCTCAACTCGATTATACTAAGGATAGAGACCTATTATCAATATCAACCGATTTTGACCAGTTTGTGTAAAGACCCAATTCTTATAGTCACT
This sequence comes from Gossypium stocksii, assembly GCA_020496765.1. Lineage (NCBI taxonomy): Eukaryota > Viridiplantae > Streptophyta > Magnoliopsida > Malvales > Malvaceae > Gossypium > Gossypium stocksii. The sequence continues at coordinate 4,513,423 of CM035622.1, read as the reverse complement.
GGATCAATCCAACTGGCCAACATGGTTTTTTATTCCTACAACAGTGACAAATAAGTATAGTAGCACAAGATCAAATTAAAAATAGAATGCCATAAGAAGACAAATAGAAATATGGGTAAGCAGAGCTGCATCTCATAATGGGATGGGAAGCTAGATTTACTTCCACATTCAGAAAACAATATAACTAAATAAATGCATGTCTACAACAAATAGGTGTAATTTTCCCCATCGATTGAATTAATAAATATCAAACCTGTAATGTTAAGGGCATTAACCCATTGATACCAACATCACTTTTACCAAATTTAGTTCCCCAACAGAGTACATGTTGTATGAGAGCTGAAGATATTTTTACTTCACCCTCAATGCATATGACAACAAAAAATAATAGAAATTTGATCTTGATGACTTTTCTCTTTGTATCAGTGGTATGGATTTAAGTGGAATACTTGACATGCTGGCAGGTATGAACTCTTTGATGTAGCCTGCTCAAACTTCTTCACGGCAGTTTCGTTTTCTTTTAAACTATTTTGGTCGAAAAAACGAATCCACCAAGAGGAACTCCGCATTTTAGCCTTCAGAAATGAAACAGATGTGTTAATGATAAGGTAAATTTGATCTTGATACATTCCCCAAAACAAAAATGCTAAGTAACAGTTCTGATTTTTGATCAAATGAATGTTAAATATATACTATGATTTCAATTCCAAATCCTGTTGTTATAGTATATAGGGACTTACTGGCCGGCCGAATTTCGATAGTTCTGCCACTTTAGCCTTCTGATGACCAGGGGTACCTGATCAACAAATGAAAATATATCACGTTATAGTGATGGTACAGCTTTTTTGTAAGAAAATATATCTGGATATAAGCATTTTCGGACTGAGTAACTCTTGTTTTATAATTTATATAGAACTTGAAAGAGTAAGGGATTACCTGCAAAAATAATGAGACCATCAGAGGCAACCCTGGCCAACTCAAGCAGAGTCTTGTTCAGGTATTTTGGAGACAAGTAATCAAGGGCATCCGACACAATAACAAGAGAAAAAGACTTTGGCTTATAGGGAAGAGGGTACTTGATATCTGCCACACGTACAATCCCCTTGCCCACAAGACTCTTGCAACTTTCTTCAACATCCTCTATATCATATGGTTCCACACCCCAGGCTTCAGTATCCTCTTCTTTCAAAAGTTTAGAGACAACTGAACAGGTATCAGGTCCTACATGCAAAACCTTGCGCATGCTGTCCCCATATGCCTTCTTCAAAAATGGTATTGCCCTCTGAACTTCTAGACTGCATGTATAGTCAACTACAAAGAAAACAAGAAATAATTGATTTTCAGAACATTACACTCAATTAAAACATACCCTTAACAGAGCATGGCAAATCCATTATAATCATAAACTTTCAAATCTTCCAGTTATCACAGAAGATGCAAACCATATCTAACTAATATAACCACAGCTGATAATCCCTTTTATTCCTCGGGCCAAAATTAAATAAAATCCCACCTTATCTTTCAACTTTCCTTCCTCTAAAAAGTTAAAAGTATCATGGAAACCCCTATACTAACAGTCATATTGCATTTTGCTCCCTCTACTAAAAAATAGGCAAATTAATCCCTGTATATTAGATCAAAGGGCAAACTGGTCTTTTCTTTTAAAAATTTCATCCCTTTGTATTGTTAAAAACTAACATGGCTAAAAGAATAACTAGATAGTGACACGTACGTGTACATCCTGCTGACGTACAAAAACTAGTTTTTAAAGGTAAAAATAGATGAATTTTTTTATAAAAGGACCAATTTGCTCTATGATTTAACGTACAAGGACTAATTTGCCCATTTTTTTGAGTATAGGGGCCAAAATGCAATCCGACTTCTAGTATAGGGACTTCCATGATACTTTTACCCCTCTAGAAAGCACTTAAGGAGAAGATTATGACAAATTGTAAGAGATTATTCTATGGTACAAGTATCAATTGCAAGAAAGCTCCATAACCTTGAGATGCAGAAGTAAGGCCTCTAAGATCTATATTTTTTTTGTCCAAAATATTCTCTCCAATGAATAAAAATATCTTATATACACGCTCTCGGATACATATGTGCATTGAATCTTAACTAAATTTGATATAACATGTGAACTCATCCTCCCAATTTATCTACTCTACCAAACAAAGCATTAATGAATCCACTAAATATTCAAGTAGTTCCAAAGAGACATGATGACATCAAAATCAAATAAAAATCAGTAACTTCACGAGTTAATTTCATTATGAACATTAAATCCAATGAGGAAGAAAGTAAAAGCATAATTTACCTTCGATCCGACTAACTGCTTCACCTCGGAATTTACCTATATTCACGAACAGTACAAACAGTGTGAACAATTAATTGAACTAACAAGATCAGCATATCCAACAAACAAAAAGGAGTAAACACAAATAAGAAATTCCAATAAAAAAAGAAGAATACCTGAACCACTATAGGCATAGCCAATGAGAAGGATAGCTCCCTGTAAATCATTTTCAAAAATATTACCCCCGTTAATTTCCTTTTCAAAATGTAACATTAATTGAAAAATTCAAAAAACACAAAAAGAAAGGAAAAGATAAAGATATACCACAACGACAAGAGCGATAGATAAAATAGGAGAAGATCGGGATTTAGAATGTAAAGCACCAGAGAACGGGAAGTTTCCGCTGTCAACAAAGCGGCGCGTGGAACTTACTTGCCTCCTTGACATTTTTGCTTTGCGTTTTACTCTTATAATAATATATCTGATGTAATTGCTTACACTGTACCAAACAAACAACAGATTTACACAAAATTTGAGCATTTTCATTGAAAAAACAAAACAGATCCAAAAACATGAGAAAGCTAACATAAAATGAAAGAAATTATGAAATAAAAATAAAAAATTCACCTTAGATTTGGATTTTGGATCTCAGATCTGTGAAGGAAAACAAGAAGCTTATTTGGCTGTTTTTTTTTTCTTTGAACAGTATACTAGTTTGAATTTACACCATTTCTGGCTAAAAAAGAGAATTGAACAGCTAGTCGTGTTTGAAAGGGACTTTCGGTTGGGTTGGATTGGATATTCAGAATTTTTATTTTTCACTGTTTTTTTAAAATTAAATTTGTTTTTGCTTAAAGCTAAGATCCAACGTGTTTGAGCGCGCCTTTGAGAGTTGTGTGATACATATACATACAGTTATTAGCGCGTCGGTGATATGATACGACGCCGCATCAATAGCTCGAATAGCAATAATAGCTATCAAATTTAAGGATTCGCTACAAGTAGACATTTTGTTATTCTATTTCAAAAAGTTACAAAATAGTTATTGAATTATTTAAAAATTTTTATTTAAATCACTGAATTGTTAAAATCTTTGTTATATGATCTCCTCTATTTGCATCGCATGCATCAATTGAAAACTCTTATTCATCTTCTCTTCTACAATTCAATTTTTTTTATGAAATAACTTTAAACGTCATGAATTTAAGAATTGAAATCCAACCAGTTTTTTTCTCCAATTTTTGAAATTAACCATCCGATCGACTTAGATCTAAGATATGTTCTACTCGTCAATGAGTATTAATCCACCACATCGATCATTGAATTGTTGTTTGAAACTCACTAACAATCCAATGTCGTAAAGAAAAACTTCTCAAGTCCTAAATATTTTTTTGTACAAATTAGTACTTAAAGTAGGTGTGATTTAAGGGATTTTTGCTTTTAGGATACTAGTAGGAATTGTAGGTCATGCGGTTTGCCCCCATTGATTTTAGTCCATTGTGATTTGATCGATTTTCTGCATTCTGGCTTGAAAGTGATAGCTAAATTTTGTTGCCCCAGTCGCATGTTGAGCTTGAAATGAAGAAATAAAAATCAATGAATCATGTGCAAAGCATTTTGAAATCAAAGTTAAAAGCAATCTTAAAATAATCTAAAAGTTAACATATGCCAATGAGTGCCAATTACAATACCGATTAGATATTTAGACTACTGTCTCATTTCATGTTACAAGAAGTTGTTTGAAGAGAAGACAAATAGAAATATGGGTAATCTCATAATGGGAAGCTAGATTTACTTCCACATTCAGAAAACAATATAACTAAATAAATGCATGTCTACAACAAATAGGTGTAATTTTCCCCATGGATTGAATTAATAAATATCAAACCTGTAATGTTAAGGGCATTAACCCATTGATACCAACATCTCTTTTACCAAATTTAGTTCCCCAACAGAGTACATGTTGTATGAGAGCTGAAGATATCTTTACTTCACCTTCAATGCATATGACAACAAAAAATAATGGAAATTTGATCTTGATGACTTTTCGCTTTGTATCAGTGGTATGGATTTAGGTGGAATACTTGACATGCTGGCAGGTATGAACTCTTTGATGTAGCCTGCTCAAACTTCTTCACGGCAGTTTCGTTTTCTTTTAAACTATTTTGGTCGAAAAAACGAATCCACCAAGAGGAACTCCGCATTTTAGCCTTCAGAAACGAAACAGATGTGTTAATGATAAGGTAAATTTGATCTTGATACATTTCCCAAAACAAAAACGCTGAATGACAGTTTTGATTTTTGATCAAATGAATGTTAAATATATACTATGGTTCGTTTAAATTCCAAATCCTGTTGTTATAGTAGATGGAGACTTACTGGACGGCCGAATTTCGATAGTTCTGCCACTTTAGCCTTCTGATGACCAGGGGTACCTGATCAACAAATGAAAATATATCATGTTATAGTTACGGTACAGCTTTTTTTGTAAGAAAATATAACTGGATATAAGCATTTTCGGCCCGAGTTACTCTTGTTTTATAATTTATATAGAGCTTGAAAGAGTAAGGGATTACCTGCAAAAATAATGAGACCATCAGAGGCAACCCTGGCCAACTCAGGCAGAGTCTTGTTCAGGTATTTTGAAGACAAGTAATCAAGGGCATCCGACACAATAACAAGAGAAAAAGACTTTGGCCTATAGGGAAGAGGGTACTTGATATCTGCCACACGTACAATCCCTTTGCCCACAAGACTCTTGCAACTTTCTTCAACATCCTCTATATCATATGGTTCCACACCCCAGGCTTCAGTATCCTCTTCTTTCAAAAGTTTGGAGACAACTGAACAGGTATCAGGGCCTACATGCAAAACCTTGTGCATGCGGTCCCCATATGCCTTCTTCAAAAATGGTATTGCCCTCTGAACTTCTAGACTGCATGTATAGTCACCTACAAAGATAACAAGAAAATAATTGATTTTCAGAACATTACACTCAATGTAATACACCCTTTCCAGAGCATGGCAATTCCATTATAATCATAGACTTTCAATGTTCCAGTTATCACTGAAGACACAAACCATATCTAACTAATATAACCGCCTCTGATATCTTACAACTTACTTTCCTCTAAAAAGTTAAAAGTATCATAGGAGTCATATTACATTTTGCTCCCTCTACTGAATAAATAGGCAAATTAGTCACTGTATATTAGATCAAAGAGCAAATTGGTTCTTTCTTTTAAAAACTCCATCCCTTTGTATTATTAAAAACTGACATGGCTGAAATAATTAGACAGTGACACGTAGCATGCCACGTATACCTCCCGCTGATGTACAAGGACTAGTTTTTAATAGTAAAAGTAGATGATATTTTTAATAAAAGAACCAATTTCCTCTTTGATTTAACGTACAGGGACTAATTTGCCCAATTTTTTAGTATATGGGCCAAAATGCAATCCGACTTCTAGTACAGGGGCTTCAATGATACTTTTACCCCTCTAGAAAGCACTTCAGGAGAAGATTATGACAAATTGTAAGAGATTATTTTACGATATAAGTATCAAAGGAAAGAAAGCCCCATAACCTTGAGATGCAGAAGCAAGGCCTCTAAGATCAATATTTTTTTTGTCCAAAATATTCTCTCCAATGAATAAAAATATCTTATATATACGCTCTCGGATACATATGTGCATTGAATCTTAACTAAATTTGATATAACATGTGAATTCATCCTCCCAATTTATCTACTCTACCAAACAAAGCATTAGTGAATCCACTAAATATTCAAGTAGTTCCAAAGAGAAGCATAACTTACCTTCGATCCGACTAACCGCTTCACCTCGGAATTTACCTATATTCGCGAACAGTACAAACAGTGTGAACAATTAATTGAACTAACAAGATCAGCATATCCAACAAACAAAAAGGAGTAAACACAAATAAGAAATTCCAAAAAAAAAAGAAGAATACCTGAACCACTATAGGCATAGCCAATGAGAAGGATAGCTCCCTGTAAATCATTTTCAAAAATATTAACCCAGTTAATTTCCTTTTCAAAATGTAACACTAAATGAAAAATTCAAAAAACAAAAAAGAAAGGAAAAGATAAAGATATACCACAACGACAAGAGCGATAGATAAAATTGGAGAAGATCGAGTTTTAGAATGTAAAGCACCAGAGAACGGGAAGTTTCCGCTGTCAACAAAGCGGCGCGTGGAACTAACTTGCCTCCTTGACATGTTTGCTTGCTTTTACTCTGTTATAATAATATCTTTGATATAATTCTTTACACTGTACCAAACATACCAAATAAACAACAGATTTACACAAATTTTGAGCATTTAAAACAGATCCAAAAACATGAGAAAGCTTTTAATGTTAACATAAAATGGAAGAAATTATGAAATAAAAATTAAAAATTCACCTTAGAGGAAGAATGAGAGGCTTTTGGATCTCAGATCTGTGAAGGAAAAAAAAAACACTTGTTTTTGCTGGTTTTTTTCTTCGAACAGTATACCGAGTGTGGAAGGGACTTTGGGTTGGATTGGAATAGTTTTATTCTATTTTTCACTGTTTTTATTTTTATTTATTTATTTAAATTTGTTTTTACTTAAATCTAAGATCCACCGTGTTTGAGCGCGCCTTTGTGAGCTGTGTGATACAGATATATACAGTTATTAGCGCGTCGGTGATATGACACGGCGTCGTATCGATAGCTCGAATAGCAATAGTGCCTAGTAGATGTAAGGGTAAACTACTCCCAAGTCATTAAACTATTACTCAGATTACGTTTTGATTATTCAACTTCAAAAACTTACAAAATGGTCACTAAATTAGCCGAAAGTTTACATTTAAACCACTGGGCTGTTAAATTTGTTATTGCATGTCATTATTTGTTTACACCGCTTGCACCAATAAAAAACTCTTATTCCTTTTCTCCTTTATAGTTCAAGTTTTTTTTTTCATGAAATATGTTTGAACATTATAAATCTATGAATCAAGATCCAAACAGTTTTTTTCTCTAATCTCCAATATTGATTATCAAATTGACTTGGATCTAAGATATGTTATTCTACTTGTCAATGGCTATTGATCCACCATACTGATCAACGAATTATTGCTTAGAGCTCACTAGGCAAGTTTGTTTAGGAAAAAAGAATTAACATCCCAATAACTTAAATAAAAGCTTTCAAAGCTTTCAAATATTTCAGTGAGCATTTTGTAACTTTTTAAATTGAGTGAACAAAATGTAAACTTATTAATAGTTTAGTAACATTGGGTATAGTTTACCAAGATTTAAATAAACTAAATGGGTTAATACACTTTTTGGGGCCTAAACTTGATAATTTTTTCACATTGGGGCCTAAACATTTTTTTGTCCAAGTTAGTCATTGATACTTTCTTGAAAACTAAAGTTTAAACCCCCATATGGGAACAATTGCCAAGTTCAAAGACTAACTCTAAGCAAAATAAAATTCAAACTTTAATGTAGGAATAATTGCTAAGTTTAGGGACTAACTTGAGTTGTTAAAAATAATGTTATCTTTAATTCAAATCTCATGTACATTCCTTGATACTAATCATTTGGTATACCCACTATTTGGGTGAAAGAAATAAAATTTAAACAATAATTTATTTTTAATAACAATAATTATTAACTTACAATCAGAAAACAAAAGTTTAGTCAGTGATAAGTACACTTGAAAATTTTTGGCACCACAAAAAGTTCATATGTGCTTTGATTGTTGGCTCATGGGAGAATCTTGACTAACAAGGAATGTACAATGTGAGGTATGTCTCACTATCCTTTTTGTGATCATTGTAGTTTATCTGTTGAATCTGCTTTGCATGCAGTTAGGGATTGTGGCTTTGCCCAAGTAGTTTGAAAAGTTGCTATTCCAAACTCTAGTTAGGGGGTTTTCTTTAACCTTCCCCTTGTCAAATGAATCTTGTGGAACAGTAGGAATATAAGGAAATTATCAATCCAAAACGGTGAATGGAGCACCTTCTTTTCCATTGTTTGCTGGTTCATCTGGAAGAATCAGAATGAATTTATTTTTAACAACGATAGTGGTAGCCATGAGCTTATTGCCTTAACAGAAGCATGTACGAGTCGTTGAACAACAAAACTGGGATGCCTAGTTGGAGCCAGTGGTGGCATTTTCTTGATACCGATTGGACCAAGATTAATGTGGGGCGGCTATTGGAAGAGTTATAAGAGGACGCTAAGGGGGATGGCTTGTGGGATTTGGCATGGTGACAGGCTTGGTTGATATCTTTCAGGTAGAAGTGAAGGCGATGCTTGAAGTGTTGAAACTAGCTTGGGAGCGGGGATTTGACAAGTGGAAGTGGAAACCGACAATGCTCTCTTACTGGAAATTTTGCATTTTGGTTTTGCTTGTGTAAACAATATAGCAGAAGTCGGACTACTCCACACTTGGATTGCTAAAGATTGGCAAGTGAAGCTTAGACTTTTAGTAAGAGATGGCAACAAAGTCGCTAACTGCTCGGCTAAGGAAATCTCGGGAAGTTTGAACCAATTGATCATCCTTGATGATCATTCTTGATGAACATCCAATATATTTGTGATGTCTCTTAAAAACTAATGTTTATCACGCCACGTCTGATGTAACCGATGAAAATTAGACTAGTTTTGTATCTTCTACCAAAAAAATTATAACAATAATTATTGATAAATTAATAAAATTTAATTTGTTTTTAATTGGATTTTGTTTGTGTTTGTAAGATCGAGATATTAAAATTTTATGCACCAAAATTTAAATCATTTAGAATAATATTATATTTTTAAAATAAATTAAACTATGTATATAATCATTTTAATATGAGAAATTATAAAAATTAAAATGAATTCACATTAATATATAAATTGTGAAACTATAATGCCTACATTATATGTAAAATAAGGTTGAATATAATATATTTAAAGGTATAAAAAAATCAAATTTATAAATATTTTTTATTCGATACTAAATCATCCAACAAATCAAATAAACATTAAAAAAATCATAAATATTACATTCACATTTATTTGATTATTCAACTTATACCATTCTCAAATATTCTAAAGTACAATTTCGTGACATAGTCTGATTCATCAAATTCAAAAAATCAAGTGTGAGAACAAGATGCCAGAATAAATACTGTCCAATTTTAGGATAAAAAAAATCGAAAGTCGGTTCCAATAGATAGTGTTCGAATGTTTTTTAGTTTATAATTTTAAAATAATTTATTTCTATTTATGATTTTTTGAAAATTTATCGAATAATATTAAAATAAAATTTATAAAACGGAAAACTATTTTATCAAATAAAATTTAAAGATTTAAAGATTTAAAACTTAAAATTAATATAAAAATTAAAAATTGAATCAATACTATTTAAAATATTTTAAAAAATTCAATCAAATCCAACCCAATCTTTACCTTTTTATTGTTGCATCTCCTAGCTGACTTTGGCAGCCGACAATTTCCTAATTGATAAATTGATGTTTTCCACACCAGAAGGGTAAATTGTATCAAAGGTTATTAAACTATTAATAAATTTATATTTTAGTCTTTTAATTTTAAAAAATTACAAAATGAGCATTAAACTATTTAGAAGTTTTTGTTTAAGTCATTCAACTTTAAATTTTTTTTATGAAGAACACAAGAACTACAACACAATTTGTTTTGTCAGTATCATTAAAATTTTAATAGTTTAGTCTATTTCTTTTTTTTTAATCTAGAAACACAATTTTATTAAAATTTAAATGTTGAGAGCCAAAATGATTAAAAAAAACCCTTAAAAAGAGGAAAGTAACAAAAGGAATATATGTTAGAAATTGTATCACAATTATTTTTAAATATGATCAATCATACGTAAAAGGATGAGCCTTGGCTCTCCAAAATTGTAAAATTTTACTTTAGTCCATTTAGAAATTTCGAAATTATAAATTGATATAATGATAAAATTATATTTTTGACTCGAAGATGATTAAATATAGTTTTAGTTCATTTAAAAAATTTGAAATTATCTTTGGTTCACCTGTTTCAGACTGTTGCCTTCATCACCTTCAACCAATCCTTCCTTTTGAAGGAATCCAAAAGAAGAAAAGGTTTTTTTTTTCCAGACATTTCGTTTAACACTTTGACATAACCATACAGATAAAAAAAAAGGGGTCAGAATCTTACTTTTATTCTGTCGAATATAAGTTAAAATGTTCATGAACCATTAATGCAAAGCTCACAGTACATAAACCAAACCTCATCAGATAAACAAATAGAGCAACAATGGAAGTTGAGTATCATTGCTGTGAAACAGGGTTCTTCATTAGGATCACTATCGTTGCTGGTCTCGTTTTGTTTGCCGGATTGATGTCTGGTCTCACAATGGGGCTCATGTCTTTGAGCCTCGTTGATCTCGAAGTGCTCACTGAATCTGGAACACCGACCAATAGCAGACATGCCGGTATGTAATGTTCTCATGACTCCCTGTAAGTTGCTTCTTCTTCTTCTTCTTCAAATGAGTTCCATTTACAGTGTTTTTCATTGATTCACTACAGAAAAGATACTTCCAGTTGTTAGGAGACAACATTTGCTCCTCTGCACTTTGCTCATCTGCAATGCTGCAGCTATGGAGGTGCGAAATATGAAACCGTTGGACAACTTTTAAGGTATTTTTTCGACAGTTAGAGGACTTCTAACTTACGAGGTTACATGATTTTATAGGCCCTTCCAATTTTTCTAGACAGCTTGGTGTCAGCTTGGGATGCAATCCTTATTTCAGTCACCCTCATACTTATGTTTAGCGAGGTAAGTTACTAAGCTGTAAGCTCCATTTCATGTTCTTGGTCACATGTTTTAAGCTCGTCTTGCTCTCTTTCTTTACAATCCAGATCGCTCCGCAAGCGGTTTGTACACGGTATGGATTGGCAATTGGTGCAAAAGTTGCTCCGTTCGTTAGAGTCCTCATTTGGATTTGTTTCCCAGTTGCATATCCAATAAGCAAGGTGAAAACTGAAAACTGAAAATCAATTTCACTATATCTTAGCTGAACCTCTTATCTCTGCTTTGTGTTTGTTTCATTAGCTATTAGACCACCTCCTTGGAGAAGGACACGAGGCTCTTTTCCGCCGTGCTGAGTTGAAGACGCTTGTCAATTTGCACGGCAACGAGGTATGATGATGTCCCTTTTCAACTACAAATCTAACAAATCAATAGCAGCAATGCAAATTGAAAACAATCTAATATTTTTGTGTAGGCTGGCAAAGGTGGAGAATTGACACGTGATGAGACAACAATCATAGCAGGTGCACTTGAGCTAAGTAATAAAACAGCAATGGATGCAATGACACCTATATCAGAAACTTTTGCAATTAATATTAATGCCAAGTTAAACAGGCAAGAAGAGATGTGGTAAACAACATTATAAGTTACATTTACCATAGATGAAATTTAACCAGTATATGCAATACAAAAACATGCAGAGATTTGATGAAGTTGATCCTGGAGAAAGGGCATAGCAGGGTACCTGTTTACCACGAGAGAATAGAGAACATAATTGGGCTTATTTTGGTAATTCTCTTAATGTCAGTCCAATAAAATTGGGCTAATAGTTATTTTGGTCTGTAGCAACTAATAGTGCTATCAAGTTGGATCTACTAAGACATTATGTCAAGTTCCAAATTTCAGCATAATAAAGGGACTAAAATAAATTAGACCATTAAAAATGTTTTTGCAATATTTGTTTGATAGGGCCACTAATATTCTAGTTTTTCATATTAGGTGAAGAACTTATTAACCATCCATCCGGCATCTGAGGTGCCTGTTAAAAACATCACCATTCGCAGGATTCCAAGGTAGTTTTACTTATACCAAGTACACAACCTATTCGAAAATGGGTACGGAATACTTGGAAAAAGTTTAACATGCTCGTATTTGACGCTCACACAAATTAAAGTAACATATACAGATTGTTATTATCTGCTAAGATTTGGTTTAATATTTGTGTGTTGTTTTGTGTGTGTTCCAGGGTTCCTGAGTCAATGCCTTTATATGATATACTAAATGAGTTTCAAAAAGGTCACAGTCATATGGCTGTTGTTGTAAAGCAGAACAACAAAACAGAGCATGCAACCAGTGAACTGTCAAACAAAGAGGTGAAGGTGGACATCAATGGTAAAAAGCATCAAAAAGGGAAATGCTTACCAAGCAAGAGATCAGTCAAGAAATGGAAAGGCTTAGAAGGAAATTCAGGGAGAGTGTCGTCCAAAATCAAGAAATGGGGAAGGAACTTCCACTCGGAGATACTGCAACTCAACGATGATTCACTCCCAGCAACCACTGGAGAAGGGGAAGCTACTGGCATTATAACACTGGAAGATGTCATTGAAGAGCTTTTGCAAGTAAATGATTTCTTTTTTCTTTTTTTTTTCATGAATGGATATCTCAATTAACTTTTTTATTTTATTTTTGTACATGCAGGAGGAGATCTTTGACGAGACAGATCATTGCCATGAACATTAATGATATCTCCATAGAGTGAAGCACAAACCTACAGAAAAGAAGGAGGATTTGATAATGCATAGAATACAGGAAGAACTTTTGAATTATTTATCATGGTTTGTCAATTATAAATTTATAATGACTACTAAAGTTGGCAAGACATGTTTAATATACCTGTTATATATATACACCTGTTATGCAGGTGTTAAAGAATTTTGATATGTTTAATGAATAGTTGTGTTGAACTACAAAGTTAATGATCAGAAATGTATCATTTTCCTCACAAACAGTTATTACCAACAATGTTGTTGTATGGCAACCAAAAGTCAAAGCATTTCTAGATGCTCCTAATAGGCAACCATATCAACCAAGGATTCTAGGCCTGATTAGAAATAAATTGCAGACCAGCCAAGTCATGAATGAAAAAGGTATTTCTAGGAAGGAAAGCCAGATATAATAAATACAAGACAGACCTAAAAAGGAGTGATAATGTGCAAGAAAAATGATGCTTGGCATCGAAAAGCAGTGGCCATGGACTTCTTTCTAGTTCTGACTACCTGCAGAACAAGCTGACTGGTTCTAAAGAATATAGATGCTCCCCATTTCTCTATTCCATACCAAAGCAATCTGATCAGTAATTCTGTTATTAGGTTCATTACTTGGCAAATGACCACCTTGTGATGAAGTTATTAAAAGCCAGATCTGCTACGGGCTGAACCCCATCGACGTCGACGAGCCCTCCTCTTTCTACCATCTGTCTTTTCCTTTACTTTTTCTTTCAAATCTCTCTCCCCTCGCCGTTTATACATCTTAAAAGTGATCTCTCTGTCTGCAGCCATCTTCCTCACCTTCTCTGTTATCTCAGCTGCGATCTGCCTGTTATACAGTTTCCTCAAACCCTTCATGAGCTTTGCAAAAGTATCAGGCTGTGGCATTAAATCCGCATCCATCATTTCCATACAATACGAACAGGCTTCCTTCACGTGCCCTTTCGAGAAAAGGGCATGAATCCATATTGTCCATGCAGACACATTAAGTTCACATCCTTTACTAACGATACAACTCCATACATCCTTAGCCACTTCAAGCTTCTCAGCCCTTAACAAAGAATTCAACAAATCCTTCAAAATCCCATATTGAGGAACACAAAACAGACCTCTTCCAACCATTTCTTTAAAATGCTCACAGGCCTCAACCAAACATCCTTGTGCAATAAAACCATGGATCATAACAATGAAACTATCAACTCCTGGACTAAATCCACTTCTTTCCATCTCATTCCAAACCCGAGAAGCTTCTTTAACTTCCTCTAACTTACAAGCTAATCGAATAACCACATTATAAATACCAGCATCTGGAACACAACCAATCTTCCTCATCTCCTCTATCAACTCCAAACACTTTTCTAACTCTTCCTTCTTCTCATGAGCCACCATAATTTGCAAATAAGTCAACGAATTTGGTACAAGCCCCTCTGTTTTCATCCTATCCAAAAGCTCATAAGCTCTCTCAAGCTTCCCCCACTTACAAAACCCACTTATCAAAGTGGTATAAGCCAAAACATCACCTTGACAACCATTTTTCTCCATTTCATCGAAAACCCTCATTGCTTCCACCATTCTATCAGCCTTACAAAGTCCCTGAATCACAATGGTATATGAACATGCATTGGGGTCAATCCCTTTCCTCCTCATTTCTTTCAATAGATCAAAAGCATCCCCCATTTTGTTTCCTAAAACATACCCACTCAACAAATTGTTATAAACCACAATATCCGGCTCGAAACCAGCTTCTTTCATTTGAGTCAACACATGTTTAGCTTCCAAAATCTTCCCTTCTTTACACCAACCATATAACAAAGAAGTTAAAATTTTTAAATTCGGCTTAAACCTCACCTTCATTTCCTCAAAAACTAAAGCTGCTTCTTTTACATCCCCATTTTTACATAAAGCATCTAACAATGCCCCAAACACGGCCTCGTCTTGTGGACAACCGTACTTAGGCATTTCATCGAACACTTCAATGGCTTTTTTAACCATCCGTGAAGAAGCAAACCTTCTTATCAAAACAACAAACAATTCAGCCGTAATGAAATGGGGATTTTCATTTCTGATTTCTTCAAGTAATGCCCAAACGGCACCGAATTGTCTCATCTTGCCTAAAATCTTAATCATTGCTTTGTAAATTTCATAGCTTGGGTGATACCCAGGTTGTTTCGATGCCCAAGTGAAGAACTTGTAACCCAAATTACCGGCGTCGCCACACCGGTTCAATACGCGTTCGGTTAAACCGTGGCGAAAAACGACGCCGGACTGTTGCAAAGCGAGGTTCATCTTTGGGGCCCGAGTGTGAAATTTTCGGAGGATTCTGTAAATCTTTTCGACATCGGAAGCAAAGTCGTCGACACGTCGGTCGTTTTCGGGTCCAAATTCGGGTTGTGGGGTTCTAAGGGTAACTAAACCGAACCCGGGTTTGGAACCGATCGAGAAGCCGTCGTCGTTGTTTCTGGGAATGAAGTGATGGGTGTTTGGATAGGAGGAAAGTGAAAGAAAACGGTGTTTGGGGATAAGAGAGAATGATTTGGAAGAGAATCTTCGCATTGATTTTATGTAGTTTGCAAAGGGTGAAAAGCTTTAACCTATTTTCTCAGCACATCTTACCATTTTCTTGCATTTTCTCGTAAAATGAGAGTTCTTTTCCCAAGGGTGAAGAACGGAAATTTAAAACGTCAAATTTTATAAAAAGTCTGTATTATGTGTTTTTTCCCGATTTAGTCCCTTTGGTCCTTTACTTTTTGCGTTAATTCCGTGATGATGCTTCTTGATATATTTTGGTAAAAAGACCTCTTCATTCCCTCTCAAGTTCGACATTAATCAAATTAGTCCCTCTAAAACAAATAATAGTAATTTAATCTCTGTCAATTTTGAAAGTGAGCATCTAAGGACAATTAATCATTATGTTATTATTTTCATCAATTTTACATTATTTTGATTAGTATAATAATAAATTTAGCCTTCAAAATTTATACATTATATCAATTTGGTCCTAATTTAACAAATTTATCTTGCAATATTTGTATAAATGTTGAGGTTAAATTTGTTGAATTTTTTTAGAATTAAGGCCAAAATGTGTAAACATTGAAAGTTAAATTTGTTATCATACTGATTTGCTTAATTTCAAAATTAAAAGAGACTAGAGAAATTTTTTACCATATCTTTTATACGGTTTGGCAAATATTATATGCTTTATTTCATTTTTGTGTCTTTTTTAGATGTGCAAAAAAAAAAGTGTCCAACTTGTATTTTTGTATAAAAGTGTTTTTTTTTAATTTTTTTATTCACTCAACTTTAAAAGGTTACAAAATGGTCATTGAATTATTCGAAAGTATTTATTTAAGTCATTATACCAACGATTTGACAATCAATATGACAGATCAATACCAATTGACAAGTAAAACTTACCTTAAATACAACTTGATTTAACAATTAGTGTTGAATATCACAAAAGAAAGTTGTTTGGATTTTAGTTTATAAATTCGTGACATTCAGAGTTATTTCATATAAAAAAAATTAAGATGTAGAAGAAAAGGGGAAAGTGAGCTTTTGATTAACAACCCGGTGACTTAAATGAAAATTAGTTCAGTAACTATTTTGTAACTTACTAATAATTTAGTGGCCTTGTATGTAATTTACCCAATTTCTATACATAAACTTCTCAATTTTTTAATATATTTACATTATAGCATTATATATTATTATAAAATTAATTTTTATTTGATATATATTAAATAAGGGATAGAGAGAATTAAATTTTTAACAGAGGTTCCATTTGGAGAATTTCAGATCGGGAGAATTTTGTTCATAGAAAGAACAGTATCAAAACATATCTTACAGTTGTACAATGTCCTCATCATACATGCAACATAACACTTATCAATCATGGGGCCTAAAGCGAAGAGGTAATGGTTCCAAGCTTTTAATCTTGGTTGCATTAGTTGACGACAGGAGGAGCTCGATATACCGCCGGAACCGTAGCTGGGAAGAACATCTGCCTCACTCCCTCTGCCTGGATTATGGGGAAAATAATTCCAGATGCACTCTGCAATATACAGGGAACAATGTTCAGCAGAAGGTGTCGACATCCAATATGCTTATGCAGATTTTATGCATTAATTTCGGATTCTAATAACATTCAAGAGCTTAGAGGGTTTAAATTTCGTACCGAAATTAACCTAGCTCCAATCCACATGCGTTGGAACGAAGGAAACGGTAGGAGCAGACGACCGACTCCGTAAATCGCGACGGCAAAGAAATGAAGTACTAAACTCAACGGCCGAGGGTTTAGACCGGAGAGTAAAGCCACTGGTCCTGTTGAAAAAACACCTCCAAGGCTCAAATAGTCGAAACAGGCTTGGCGCATTTCCTTCCTTGCTTCGTCAGGTGAAGCGGAAAAAACCTTGTAAAGAGCACCGGCCAGAGTATTTATTGTAGATGCGACAGGCTGCGAAAAAACGTTGTGTTATGAGCGAACCGCAAGAAAATTTTGAAAGTATATTGTGAAGCCAACTGACCTTGCGTAACGTGTAGAATGATTCGAGATAGCTGGTTAAGGAGGCTGCATCATGAAGGTTATGCAAAGGCCTAAGAAGATCGCGAAGTACAACAATATCGGACAATGCTACAGTCATACCACCGCCGGTTAAAGGATGGCGCATGTTGAAAGCATCTCCCATAAGAAGTGCACCTGGAGTCGGATGAGGATCAGCCGGCATGCTTCTATTTGGCATGGTTCGGATATTACCTTTGTCGACTGCAGCTATGAAGGCATCGCGAAGCTCGGGTGGAACCTGAAACAGAACACTCTCTTCGATTAAACTATGATAAAACAATATTTGCAGTGGGCAACCAATGCAAGATACCTGCTGTGCCACCACGGTCTTCAAATGATTCGCCATTTCCCCATTAGCAACGGAAGGAACTTTCTTCCCAGGTACATCGACCAAGCAACGAACCTCTGTGCTACTAATCGGATAAAACAAGATGGGTGAAGGATCGGATAGGATAACGTGGCCGTGATTCGAAAACGGGAGTTCACAGTTCTCTAAGACCAAACCCACAAAACAAGAGGGTACATCTATCTATAGAACGTCACCAACAAAACAAGAATATGAATATTGAATTGTAGCTCCAAAGAACACGTTATGTTAGCCATGGTTGTTTTACTTTATAGAACAATTATAAGAAAACAACTTTCACCTTAGGGTTGCAAAGAGACCGGCGGAGGTTCGAAAAACAACCATCGCATACAATCGTAAGAGGAGCATAAGCTCTTAGTTCTTCACCATCTTTAGTTTTGTATTGCGCCCCTATAATTGTCCCTTTTTCTTCAAGCAAAGATGTCACTGTCCCTTGCTCTAGCTTTACACTGAAAATTTATACATAAGAATGGTGAAAGAAGATTAATTGTAAGTTTATATGACAATGCTGCAGTACTAAACCAAGGAACAAAATAAGATTTACTTCGGAAGAGTAGCGGCTTTTTCTCTCATCCTTTGTATGAAACGGCCGTTATGGAAGCTTCGTCCTGAAACATCTGCCTGAAACTTCTCCAAGGGATATGACAATTTCGTGTTTCTCCCGTCTTTGAAGAGAGCGTACCCCAGCACACGCTGAGCATCGATGTCCTCTACACAATCTGTAAATCAAGAGTACATGAACTTAACAAGTTGCATTTTGAAATCATGGGCAACAGATTCAAGCATATGCATATACCTTCAAGTCCTAATTCAACTAGTTTAAGGTACCCTCCTGGCTGCAAAAGTTCTCCAACGATCCGATCCGGTTCGGTCAAGTCTCGTTCGATCACATGAACTCGCCTTCCATCCTGGAAATGATTGTTATTTTCGATAAAGCATTAAATAAACTCAAAAAGTTCAAGCACTTTTAATGATTCTAATGCTTCAGAAATTATGTATTAAGCAACCTCTATAACAAGCCGTTTATATGTTACAAATATGTAAGAGTGTCTCGATTGGTTGCGATACAAAAATATAACCAATAAGATGTAACTCAAGTGGTATTATACTTACAAATATATGACATACATATCTTAAGTCCGATTTTTCCCGCATATAGATAATTACAGAATTAACTACACAATGCCGATCTCTCCTCTCCCCTGAACTTTGCAGGTTATATCTCTATCGATCAAGGCGTTCATCACTGAACTTAAGCCCACAACAGACTTCATAAGGCTTTCGAGCTCTCCACAAAGTCGGAGAACAACCACAAGGACAATAAGTAATATTATTGGAGACTTTACTGGAATACACTTCGAAAACTACTTTCAGCTACCAATCTGATATAGTTTGTTTAGCAGAAAATCCAAATTTGCAGTCATCACCAAGAAAAATCTATATATTATATATGCTAAACTATCTTTTTCAGGGCAACTAGGTCAACAAAGTCAAAGTCCAAACCAGTTTTATTTACGTGAAAGCAAAAAACTAATATTAATAAATCTCAAGCAAAAGCAAAATGAATGAAAACCCAGATTTTCATCAACACTGAAATCTCATTTTTCCTGTGAAAATAATTACAACATTACATAGTACGAAAATTAGAAATTTTACCTTACCAAGGGTATAAGCAAGAGCAGCACCAGCAACACCGGCACCGACGATGATGACGTCATCGCCGTAACCATTTCCCGGCGAGCATTCTCCTTTGCCGGCGCCGGTTTGGATCTTAAATTCCCTAGAATACCCTTTCTCGAATCTCTTCTTCCTGGTGTTATTATCATTATTATTATAGCGCCGCAAAATGAAAAGAAAAAGGAAGGCCAAAAGGGAAACCAAGAACGTGCCGACAATATAATTATCCAAAATCATCTCCATTTTCTTTTCCTTTCAAATTTGGGAATGAAGGAGAAGAGAGAGATAGAAGGTTCTAGGTTTATGCAACAACGGGGTAGATTTTGGAAATGGTGTTTTGTAAAGTATAAATGTAGAAGAAAGTATGATATGTGGTGCTGAATGGAGGTGTGCTGTAGGTATGGGACCAGCGACTAATATGGTAGTTAAGAGTTAAGCTAAAGCATTGAAGAACATTGAATCATAATATTTAAAGTTTTTTTAAAAACAGGGTCGCATTTTCACTTATATATATATATATATATTTACTTAAAATTTACAGCCTTCAACTTCTTTGTCTTTGAAGTGGGAAGACGACGTCCAATACCATGATTTTGGCTGCTAGCAAATAGCAGAAGAAGATGGTCTCTTCTCTCTCCATCTGTCTTTCTCTTTGCCTACATCCCAAATATGAAAGGATTTAGATAAGAATACCAGAATTTGAGTAAAATAATTAATTTTATTTAAAATATAAATTAATTTGTGTTTTTTATAATATATATTTAATTTTTTGTATATATATTATAATATACTAGGTAAACTTTTAAAAAATATGTTATGTTATTTATATTTAAAAATTTAATAAAAAATTAAAAATATTATATATTAAATTAAAATTTATTAGTAGGCTTAAAATAAATTTGGACAAGCTCAAACAAAATTTTAGACTCATATTTTAAACTTAATTGGACTTAAATAAATATAAAATACACTAATATCATGCATAAATTTAACCTAATCAATAAACACGACCTAAACTTCAATGACTTCCAACTTAGGTGTTTAAATTTGAGTCTCATTAAATGTGTAGATTAAATATAAACTTTGTTAAATCTGGCTACGTGGATATCATTTTTATCTCAATTAAATCAACTTAGTTGATTTCAAAATTAGTTATTTATTAACTTACTTTAAATTTGAATGTATCATTTTTAAATTCAAAAGTCTAATTTAAAAATTAAAGTCTAACTGATGATGTATATTCTAATTTAATAGAGGTCAGTTAATAATATTATTAATTGAATTTTAATTTTTAAAAGCAAACAAATTAACAAATTAAATTTCTAAAATTAAAAGTAGAAAAATTAAATTTAAAAGTTCAAAAAATACAACAACAAGAAGACGCATAATTAGACCCATTTTATTTTTACAATTTACAAATAAGATTAATTTAGTAATTTCCTTTATTTTCAAAAAGAAATTATCAAATAAAAATTATAGTTGTTAACGAAGATAAATTGATTATTATAGAAGCCAACCTTATTATAAGTTTTAATAATATTCGTTTTTTTATATAATGCTTAAGACTACTCATAGTCCTTCTCCTACACATAAATAGGAGGATAATACGCTTCAATACACTCGAACTTACATCTTACTGCGTTACCAATAATATCTATATTAATCAAATTAAAACTCAATTGGCTAATTTTTTTTTTATTCACACGTAAGTTGGGAAAACAAGTAGAAATGAGTTTGCATGTTAATTTAAACGTAGAAGAAACATACAAAAAGAGATGTTATATTTCATTATCAAAGGTATTTAATAGATTTGGATTAAAGACAAAGACTGCCAACCGTGCATTAAGTAAGGAATCCAACGACTACCTTCTTTTTTTGGATATTTTTGATGTGTGAAAGTCATATTAAATCTTGATAAAATTTGAAATTAAGAAAAGATGAATAAAAAAATCTCTCAAAACTGTGTGTTTTTTTTTTATCTATAATATTTAAATTCTAAAGTTTATTTAAAAATATTGGCAGCATTTGTGTATAAATAAAAATTTGAATCAAGAATATTTATTTTTTAAAATATAAAAAAAACGAATTGATAGACGTGGCCATGACCACTGAATTGATTCAGTGACGTGTTCCATTCATTTGTGGCACTGATTAGTTGATTTTTGTGGTTGAAAATTTTTAATTTAAACTTTAACTAAAAATCAAGCACATGAATAAACATTTTTCACATTGCGAGTCTGCTCTATTTAGCAGGCTGTGCGTTTGCTCAAGGTAGGACGTTTCTATTCTATTTGGTTTTTTTAGGTTTTTGCAATTTTTGTTTTCTCTCATTTTGTTTATAGGTATTGGGCGGGTAGGGGTTTTATTTGAGAATATTATGGCTATGAAGGAGGAGGTGGCAGGTTTGAATATTGATTATGGAAAAGAGGAGGTGCTGTCATTGCGGATTGATGTTGGATCCCACACAGTGACATATGAGTTATGTTTGGTGGGTTGTTTTCTTACGGCTAATATGGTTCATTTTTCAGCCATCAAAAATATAATAGCAAATTTGTAGCACCCTTTAGGCAGAGTCCAAATCTCAGATTTAGGAGAAAGGAGATATCTTTTTAAATTTTATCATGAGATTGACATTGAACGGGTGATTAATGGGACTGTAGAGACTTTCAATAATCATCTTCTGATTATTTATCGAGTGGGGGAAACTGAGGATCTGATGTAGGTCGCTTTGATTTTTTTCGTCTTTTTGGATTTAAGTCCATGATCTTCTCTCGGGGTTTTTTTAGAAAGTGGGGCAGTACAATGAAGAATTTTATAGGTAAATCTTGGAATATGGTATGAAACAATTAAGCAGGGGATTGAAGAATTATATACGTATACGGGTCCAAGTAGATATTAGGAGGCCTTTGAAACAAAGAAAGGAAATTATGATTTCACCATTAAAGTTTTTATGTGAATTTTAAGTATAAGAGATTAACACTATTTTGCTTCTTGTGTGGGCACTTAAGTCATAATGATAATTTTTGCCCAATTAGGCTTAGTCAAGAGTCGAAAGTGATGGAACTTGGGTGGGATTTCTCCTTGAAGGCACAATCAAGGAAAGCAACCACGGTGAATAATTTGATGTATGAATATTAAAAAATAAAATTCTATTTGTTGAAGATGGAAGGAGTATTTTGCAGATTTTATTGTTAGAATAAGTTCCTATTCTATAGGAATATTGGTATTTGAATTATTCTATATTATTATTATCTCTTATCTTTAATTTGATTTGAGTGTGTAGTTTTTATTTTTTGTGAACAGTTTGGTATTCGAGCCCCCACTGGGCCATAAAAAAGAAATATGAAGAAAATGCAAGGGTTAAGAGATCCCATCTTCAAGCTCTCTCCAAAGAATTTGAAATGCTTAAGATAAGGAATGATGAAGGAGTGACAAAGTACTTCTCAAGGGTCATAACAGTGGAAAACAAGATGCGAACTTATGGAGAAGATATGTAGGATGCTAAAGTGGTAGAAAAAACATACGCTTTTTAACTGAGAAGTTTAACTATGTCGTTTGTTCTATCTAGGAATCAAAATACATTGATTCTCTCACTATTGATGAATTACAAAGCTCATTAATAGTACATTAACATAAATTTCAGAGGAATCATTGTAACGCCCCTAACCCGAATCCGTCACCGGAATAGAGTTACGGAGCATTACCGGAGTTACTAATTTATTTATCAAATATTTTATTTCACCTAACATTCATATTTGAAACCAATTAAAACATATTGTCGCTTAAACGTGCTTATTTTTCTCGACATGTTTTACTTAAATTTTATTACTCGTCTCAGTATGCTTAATTTTCTTGTATCATCGTATCAAAAATAATCAAATATTTACATGTCAAGATGAATATCATTTTCTTTCCATTTCTTCATAAACATAAATCAGGTAATACATTATATCAAAATTTCATGTATTTAGAAATATAATTCAAGCTACATTAATTTACCTCGTTGCTTGTTTATGTTTATAATTTTACTAATCCGATATCTTTTCTTTTCCACGTTCAAGTCTCGTATTTTAGTTGCACGGGTCTTTATAAATACATTTAATCATCATTTTCATTCATTTCATAGTCAAATACATTTAATTAATGCTCTAGGCAAAATTTCCATTTTACCCTTAAAACTTTTAATTAATTACAATTTCATCTTTAATTCAGAAAAATAAAATTATTATCATTTAATCCTTGTTTACAACCATTATTCTTATACATATTGATAAAAGCCCATGAATTTTATGAAATATCAGAATTTTTCATAATTTCAACACTTTTCAATTTAATCCCTAAAACATGTTTTCGTCTGATCTTGATCTAAATTAATATTTTCATTCAATTTTGTAATTTAAATAATAAAATAATCCATTACATACAATTTGATCATTTTTGACATTTTTACAAAATTGCCCATAAAGTTCTACTTTTATTCAATTTAGTCCCTAAGCCTAAAACATGCAAATTAGCCATGCTAGTTGAATATTCATACATACTTTCCTCCTCCTCCTCTCCATTCCACATTCTTAATTTATATAACATGCTTATAAGTAACATTATCAATAATTTCACTATGTATATTCAAAACTGTCCAATTGAGTTATAGTCACTAAATTATTTATATCTTGAGCTATAGAACTCCAAATTAAGATCCAATAATTTTCCCTGAAACTATACTCACATATCTTCTTACCATAAAATTTTCAGAATTTTTGGTTTAGCCAATTAGTACAGTTTATTCATTAAACTCTTCCCTATTTTGCTGTTTGACAGTTCTGACCATTCTTCAGTAAAATTT
Organism: Gossypium stocksii; assembly: GCA_020496765.1. Lineage (NCBI taxonomy): Eukaryota > Viridiplantae > Streptophyta > Magnoliopsida > Malvales > Malvaceae > Gossypium > Gossypium stocksii. The sequence goes on along the minus strand of CM035622.1, from coordinate 4,489,124 downwards.
AATTATCTCTTTGTACAAAATTCAAATGATGTTAAAGTTTATTTCTTATGAAACTAGACTCATTGAAGAATCTAACCATATAAATTATGTCCCATAATTATTTTTATATAATTTTTAATGATTTTTACAAGTCAGAACTGAGGATCCCAAAATCATTCTGAACCAGTCTCATAAAAATATAAATATCTCAGAATACAGAATTCATTTACCTGTTATGTTTATTTTATATGAAAATAGACTCAACAAGATTTAATTTCATATCTCATTCAACTCCTAATTCAGTTTCTACCATTTTTGGTGATTTTTCAAAGTTAGCTTACTGCTGCTATCTAAAACTGTTTTAGTGCAAGATATTAATTACTAAGTTTATATCACCCTTATTTTCTTTCTCTACACCATTTCCCATCACTTTATCTTATTTTCTCTTCACTACCATATCAAGAACATAGAATCATATATAAGAAAACTCTACATTAACATCATTTACATGCTTTTTCAAAAATATTAAACTTAAAAATACATGGAAATCTTGATGTTCTTACCTTGTTTTATTGTTTCCAAACTTTAACTTCATTTTCTCTCTCCTCCAGTTTCTATTTCTTGAATCCAACTTGATATTCTAACTCCTCATAGTCTTCTTAACATTTTTCTCCTCCGGTAGCTATGAAAATTCTTTTGATTTCTAGGTGAAAATGGTGAATTTTTGGTGGAAGGACCAAATTGTAAAGAAAGTAAAACTTTCTTTCTTTCTCTCTTCCTCTCACGTTGGTGCATAGAAATGGTGGGTTTCTTCTCTGCTTTTTTTCTTTCCACACACACACATATATATACTTAATAAAATAATAAAATAATAAAATATCTTATTAAAATATTATATTATTAATAATTATTTAATTAAATAATTATAAATATCACCAACATCACCATTACTTTCTAGATTTCTCTCTCTTCCAATTGACCATTTTACCCTTCATGATCTTTTAAAATTTCATCCTTGAGTCATCACTTAATTTGGTAAAATAGCAATTTAGTCCCTCATAATTCTTCACCTATTCAATTTAGTCCTAATTCATCAATTTTCCTTAGTTTCTAGATCATTCTACCCTTAAAATATTTGCACTATTGGTCCTTCAACTTTTTATATTTACACTTTTAACCCCTCAAATTTTGAGTATTTATTCTTGGACAACAAAATTTTTCTCACTTTTACAATTTAGTCCTTTCTTGAATTAATTTGTCATAATATATTTCCTAATGACATAACTCAAATTTCCTCTTCTTCTCACTTTTTTTCCTTATTTTACTATATCAATGATAATATTTCACTGTAGAAATTTTCGGGGTGTTACAATCATGGAGAGGAGTAGGTTTTAAAAGTTACATATGATGGAGGAAGAGGTCGTGGTCGTAGGGCTTATAGAAGAAGAAGAGGGAGAGGTCGAGCAAGTTTCAACAAAGCAACAGAGGAATGTTACAAATTTCAACTTGGACATTTTCTATATAAGTGCCCTGAGGATAAAGAAGAAAACTATGCAGAATTTGGTGATGAAGATGAAATGATTCTAATGGTTTATGTGGAGCCAAATGGGGTTAAAAAATTGGATTTTCTAATCACATGTGTGGTGATCGAGCTATGTTTAGTGAACTTGACGAAGGATTTCGGTATTCAGTGAAACTCTGGAATAACACAAAGATGAATGTGATGGGAAAAGGAAGTGTGAAACTATTGTTAAATAGAGTCAATCATGTTACTGAGATATATTGTATTCCTAAATTAAGAAATAATATTTTGAGCATAGGGTAGTTGCATGAAAGAGGCTCGGCTATTTTGATCAAAGATAGAATGTGCAAGATTTTTCATCCAGAGAGGGGTTTGATTATTCAAACCAATATGAGTACTAATAGAATGTTTATCCTATTAACTCAGTCACATACTTCTTCTCTAACACTAGTTGATAAGTGCTTTCACATAGAAGCTGAAAACTTGACTCATCTTTGGCATAGAAGATATGAGCATCTAAGCTCCAACGGCTTGAGAACTTTGTTAAATAAAGCCATGGTACATGGACTACCTCAACTCACCACCTTAAAGGTGACATGTACTGATTGTATCACTGGAAAACAACGGCATGATCCCATCCCAAATAAAAGTAATTGAACAGAAATTCAAAAATTGACACTCATTCATGCTGGTATTTGGGGTCCGGTCACTCCTACTTCTAATAACAATAAGAGGAACATCTTGTTATTCATTGATGATTACGGTAAAAAAGCTTGGGTGTATTTTTTTGGTAGAGAAGTTAGAGGCTTTTAATACTTTTAAATGCTTTAAGAACATGGTTGAGAAATAAACAAGATTGTTTATCAAGTGTCTACACATTGATAGATGAGGCAAATTTAATTCAAATGAGTTCAATGATTTTTGTAAACAAAAATGGAGTAAAGAGGTAACTAACAATCACTTGTAAATCACAATAGAACAACATGGCTAAACAAAAGAATAAAACCATTATGAACATGGTCTAATCGGTGCTATCTGACAAAAGCATTTCCAAAACATTTTGGCTAGAAATAGTAAACTAGACTATCTATGTCCTTAATAGGTGTCCAACATTGGTGGTCAAAGATGTTACACCAAATGAGGCCTAGAGTGGATTAAAGCCATCAGTAGAACATTTTCGAGTTTTCGACTGCATAGCACATGACCATGTTCCAAAAACAAGGAGGAAAAAACTTGACAATAGAAGCATTGCTTGTGTGCTATTGGGGGCTAATAAGGTATCAAAAGGTTATAGATTATTTGATCTTATTAGTAAAACAGTCATTGTGAGTAGATATGTAACTTTTAAAGAGGGTAAACAATGGGATTGGAATGTGAGTCATAAAAAACACATAGTAGTAGACTTAGAATGGGGTGACAATGAAGAAGGTGTGAGTGAAAATGAGAATAAAGTTAGTACTGATGAAGAAGTGAGTGCTGAGGAAGTTGAAAGAGAGACAGATAGCTCTAGTAAGAGTGAAAAAATGATTAGGAGACCTCCTATCCGAATGGGTGATTATGTTGGTGCAAAGGTTTTAGGCCTATTTAATGATGAGGTTCATATGGCTCAAGTAGTATCAAATGATCCATTATACTTTGAGGAAGCAGTGAAAGCACAAATTGAAAAATGGCCATAGAAAGTAAAACCAAATCCATTGAGAAGAACAAAATATAGATCAATGTGATAATCGATTTAGAATTACAAGTCACTCGAATGTCTGATCATTTCTAAATAGGTACTTGTAATGAAAGAAATATGATAGGAATCTTGAATCAATGACTTGTATAAGAAAAGAACCAGTGTTATTAGAACATAACCTATTTTCTATATGACAAATAATCGAAAACAAGAATAAATATTAATGGACCCCAACCCATTGTTTAAAAAAAAAAAAGAATCGAAGGTATTGAAAAGAAAAAAGAACTTCACAAAGCAATAAGCCTTGATAAGTTTAGTTTGTATGTTCTAAAGAACTCAAGAGAAAATTCTCACAAAATGTATATTCATTCATCATAGTCTAACCAAAATAGTGTCATCTTACAAGTTATTTATAGGTCCAATATGGCTATTCAAATGCCTATAAAGGACCTTTCAAATTCAACATTTAACTGTAACACCCCAAATTTTGAGGTTAGAAATTTTGAGTTTTGTGGTTAGGGTCAATGAGAAGGTTGCGCTATTGTGTTTAATTGTGCGTTTAAGTGTTAGAATGGGCCTGTCGGTCTGATGGGTTGTTGAGTGTTAATATACCTCAAGGTTTTGGGTTCGAGTCTTTATGTGTGTGTTTTGAGTGATTTATTTTTTTGGTAATAGTAGGTTTATTTTATGTTTAAAAATAAATATTTAGTTTTATTTTTATTTAGTTATTTTATTTTTTATTTTACTTTTTTTATTTTCTCTTTTTACATGTACTTCTCTTTTTCTTGTTTTGCTTCTCTTTCTTTTGTTCTTTTGGTAAAAAAAAGAGAGAAAAGACGGTTGCGTTTGTGGTTTCAAGAAGTCTTATTTCTTTGTCATCGAGTCGGTGTCTGGAAGTTTTGATCGCTAATCAAGTGTGAGATCCAAACCTCTTTTATTATATTTGAGAATTTTTTATTTACTATGGAATTTAAAAATCTCTTTATGTGTTTCGGTTAATGAGCAATTGAGGCTCATGACGTCTTTAATCTCTTGAAATTTAGTGTGTATGGTTAGTTGATGAAATGTCTTGATTGGAGGTCGATTTAATGACCGGAAAACTCGACTTTCAAGCTGATTGTGGATATTTTTGTAACCACACGAGTTGCCATACGGGCGTGTGCCGGTTCACACGGCCGTGTGGAAATAAGAATTATGGTTCTCGGGTAAGGTTTGGTGCCACGTGGCCTGCCCATAAGACCATGTGGCCAATTTGGGGATTTAAGGATCCCACACGGACGTATGTTTTTTACGCAGGGCCGTGTCTAGTGGGCACACGGACGTGTGAGATCCTCACACGGTCGTGTCTGCCTAAACTCTTTTTAGCACATTTGGACAAAGAGTTACATGGCCTGTTCACACGGCCATGTCCCTAACCTACTCGGCCGTGTGGTCCTGAGACACAAAATTTTAGTTCTGTGTATGTTTGTGATCTGAAATTGTGTCTGTGTGTTCTAACCCTTGGCTAGGCCTTAGTGAGGATAATTAAGACTCTGATCTAGGCTTCGGCTTATGTGTTATTTGTGACTGTTGTGTGAGATGTCTGACTCTAAACCCAATTAGCTGGGTGTGTGTACACATTTGTTTATGTCTGACTGTCTGTTGGTGTGTTCATTGTTTCTGTGAGTTCTGAGCAAACATGCACTTGTATAAAAATATTTTGGGATTGGTTATGAAGAGAAAAGAGATTGAATCTGATTTGATCTGGCAGTTTAACTGTAACTTATCGGTACAGCAGGTTACTGTACTGTACCACTTGTACGTTATCTTCTTGCGTACTATTATCTATTCTAGCAGTTTCACTGCAGCATGTCTGTACCGCAGATTACCGCATTGCACTGTACAGTATGTACATCAGCTCTGCTACGTGTTGTTATCTGATCTGGCAGTTCAAACTACATGTCTGTACAGCTGATTATTGCATTGCACTGTATTGCATATATGCCAGCTCTATTGCGTATTAATATCTATGTGGCTCAGTCCACATACTTGGTGTGTAAGGTTGGATGGGCTTATTAAGGTCCTATGTGGTATGTTTGGTTAGATGAGCATAAATAGCTCTTTTGGGGTGTGATCGAGGGACGGAAAGGTGTTTTGGCTGGATGGGAGGGTTTTTATTACTTGATTGCATTCATACACATTTGTTCAAGTGTTCTGGGTGAAGATTATTTGATTGTGTTCTGTTTAATTGAATAACACTTATGACTGAGTATTTGTGTGTGTGATGGTGTACTTAAATTGTTCCATTCTGTTGGGACGTTGGTTATAAGGTTACTTTCTGACTCTGTGAATATAAGTAAGTCTGTTCGTTATTGATCTCAATTCCGTAATTCTGTTATTAGTCTCGTGTTGGACTCACACTAAGCTTGTTTAGCTTACCCCCTTAGTGTTTCCCTTTGTAGGTGCATTTTTGAACTCTGATGCTGGACTAGGTATGCGAAGGTTTCAGACAATCATGATCAAAAATAAATTAAAAATTCTTCTTTTCAATTTCTATTTTGTTATTCGGATTTGAACTGTGAGGTGTTATAAAAACGGCGGTACAAGTTTTGTTTTTGATTTTTGTCGTAAATCTTATTTGGTTCATAAATTAAACTTAACTGCAATTTTTCTTATTGAAATCTACAAGATTTAATGTTCTTGGCTGGTAAAGAGTTAAATATGTTTGCAATGGAATTTGAGATAATTTGTTTTTTAAAATTTTTCTATGATCACTTCAGTGATCAATGTAACCTCCGGGATTCGGTCTAAACTTCTAAGCCAGGTTTAGGGTATTACACTAGTTGTTAATACAAGCATTTAAATTTGATTTAACTCATGTTGGGCAGTCGATGAGTCATATCTTTTCACTTGATTCATGTGTAGTTAAAAAGACATGTCTCTTCACTTGTTGATGACTTAATGTTCCCTTAATGTGTTATTTGGTGTCACTTTATCTCCCTTAAAATCGAATGTCAAAAAGCTTGTGCAAAGACCTCTTAAAATGACATAATAATAAGCTTTGAAGGCATAAAAATCGATCAGATTTGAAAAGTCTTCCTTGATCCATTTGAACAGCCACCATAATGAACTTTTGAATGCTTGAAACCGTCCAAACTTGAAGAGTTATTGGTCCTATGAATAGTCACCATTTAAACAACCACTATAATGAGCTTTAAGTGCTTCATTATCCACAAAAAAAATGTTCCTTTTATGTACCAGTAATTAAGTGACCGAATGCACACTTTTTTATGCCAAAACTGAACAGTCATTTGAATGTGACAACATTTGATTCTTCTTTGCAAATGAACAGCCCTATTGTAGATTTAATATATGTGACCAGCCTTTTGGACTTTCCTAGGACAAATAATTGAATACACAATTAATTTATTTAAGATACATTAAACATTGCAAACTTTTCACATTCTTATTCAACTTGTCAATTAACTAGAGACACACATATTTATTTATGAAAATAAACACACTATAACTTATGCATTAAAAAGTAACAACCAAAATAAATGAAACACATTACACACTTATGAAACTAAACACATTACACAATTATGAAACTAACTCGTGCTTAAACATAATTAACAAATAAGATGCTTAAATGCATGGTTTAATTAAAATACAAACTAAATGAACAAATGAGTTATACAATGCATGACATAATGTAAGATGCAACTTAATTAACAAATAAGTTACTTAATACATGACATAATTAAAACACAAACTTTATGAACATATGAGATGCTTTAATACATGACTTAATTAAATGTAGAACATATAATGCAAGTCATAATTAAATATGCAAACTTATTAAATGAAATAAAACTTAATTAAATTAAAAAGTCTTTAAAATCATTGGCCCAATAATCAACCAGGCCAGTGAGATGTTTCATTTTGCATTTTGGCCCCTCGTGCTTGGGCCAATCTTGACATTGTCGAACTACATCGTAACATAATGTGGTCGTGTTCACATCATGGACACTTACTAAGCTGCCAGGTAGAGTAAAAGAAATTTGTATGAAGTGGGTTTTCAAAACAAAGTACAACGAACATGGAAAAATTGACAAGCACAAGACACATTTGGTTGCAAAAGGGTACTCTCAACAACATTGAGTAGACTACACTAAATTTTTGCACCAATTGCAAGGATGGATATAATAAGGATGATCATTGCTCTAACTGCACAAAAGAGTTGCAAGATCTTTCAATTAGATGTTAAGTCAGCTTTTCTCCATCGTGAGCCGAGTGAAGATGTTTATGTGGAACAACCAAGAGGATATGAAAAAAAAAAGGCAAAGAACATTTGGTCTACAAATTTCACAAAGCTTTGTATGGATTAAAACAAGCTCCACAAGCTTGGTTTAGTCGAATTGAAGTGCACTTTATCAAAGAAGGTTTTCAAAGGTGCAATAGTGAGCAAACACTATTTACAAAGAAAAGTAGCGAAGGAAAATTTATCATTGTAAGTGTTTACGTTGATTATTTAATTTTTACTGGTGATGATGAAGTTATGATGTCTGAATTTAAAAACTCTATGTTGAGAGAATTTAATATGACTAATTTGGAAAAGATAATTTTTTTCTTGGAATTGAGGTGTTGCAAAAATATGATGGTATCTTTATATGTCAAAGAAAATATGTTATGGAAATTTTGAAGAAGTTTGGTATGGTTGAAAGTAATTCGGTAAGGAGTCGAATTGTTCCATGCTTTAAAGTAAGCAAAGATGAAGATGAAATCTCTGTTGATGAAACTCATTACAAACAACTAGTTGGAAGTTTGATGTACCCGTTATAAGGTCTGACATGATGTTTGTTACTTGTCTCATAAGTAGATATATGACAAAACCAATAGAGATTCATCTACAAGCAGCTAAGTGACTATTATCGTGCATGTGCGTTAAAACAAATGATTTTGGAGGAACTATTTTTGAAAAGCGATTTTAACTACAAGCATACAGTGTTAGTTGTAATATTTATAGTTCCAACAGAACATAGATTATTCCAAGAGGTCGAACCCAATGGAGGAGACGATTGAACAATTCCTGGCCAAGCGTATACAAAGAAGGAGTCTAGACAACTAATTGCCAAAAGCTATATTACGACAAATCATGAAACGAATAGTGATTAAGCTAATTATCTATTAACTACCTAAATGACTAAATCGTAAAAGGATGCAAAGATATGAAATTCACAATTTAACTAAAAAATGGTGGTTGGTTGACTTTGATGTGGTTCACTAATCTTTTAAAAATGGTGGTTGGTTGACTTTGATGTGGTTTACTAATCTTTTAATTAATGTTCCAAATTGCTTAAACTCCTAAAGTGGTTCTGTTTTACCTCTTGGTCTCAACTTTACCAAATTAGACAAATTAGTCTGGTTTATCTCTTAATCTCACCGGCTAACCCGGGACTAAAGAATTGATGCTCAACAAGATTACCTCTCGGTCTGACTTGCCTATATCTTCCCTTAGGGTCGTCAATCCTAAGTTTTTATGTTCATTCAATTTAGTCTAATTTGTTGCAATTTAGTTTGTTAACCAAAAATCAACTTACCCACATCTCTATCAACCAACCCACTCAGAAGTTTAGTTACTCATGCTAAAAACTAAATGAACAAACATAAGAATAACAAACATGGTAGCCATTAAAGGAAAGCTCAAGAAAAATAAAAAAGTTGAGATTTTTAATGACGAAAACTTAAAAGTAAAGTAAATATGAACATCTAACAGTAAAATATGGAGCAAGAAGCAAGAAAGGTAAAAGTTTTAACAACTAAAACTAGAGTGAACTGAAAATACATTAAGCAAAGATGAAAATGTCAATACAAGTAAAGAAATGGACTGATAACCCTAGCTACAGTAATAACTAACTTAACTAACAACAAGAACAACAATAAATTGCAGGAAAAATAAACACTACGCTAAATTATGTAATTACAATTTATACTATCAAACATGACATAAATAATTTATCATTACACTCTGTCAATCAAACATATCTAGGGAATTGCAATTCTTTGCAATTACAAGAGAGTATAATTACTACCCTAACAATTACCTTTTGTTTTAATTAATTTGTGCTATCCAAACAGACTCTTAGTATATTATCAAATATATTACGTTACTTTATTTGGTTCATTTGATTGGAATATAAAATTTTAATGTTTGGTTGATGAAATGTTAGATTACTTAGAAATACATTTTACTAAATTAAAAATTTATTTTTTTAAACAAGTTTAATTACTTTAATCTTTTTTAATTTTAATTTTCATAAAATTATGATAAATTATGATGATTCTTATTTTATTACAATTTATATATTAATAACTAAATATATGATGTTGAAATAAATTTATAAATAATAATTATAATAATTCGTGAAAAGTAATTGTCTCACCAATTAGTTCACTTTTAATATTGTTAGAAACTCAAAATAATAATTTTAAGTAATAGAATAACTAATAATATATGAATAGACAAAACACTGCAAGAAAGTGAAACCCTCGTTAAAATTCTAGTTGAAATATAAGATTATTTAAGGAAGATAAGGTATTGAAACCACTCATTGTATTTCATAATGTAAATATGAGATTATTATCTCATGAAAATGGTTAAAATCCGATATTGAAAATGATAATCACATTCTCAAAATCTTATTTTACCATTAAGATTGTAAGATTCTGTGAACCAAACACCCTCCGAAATTGACATACTCGTAGTTGATGTTAACTTTATCACTACATTTGTAGTTCAATCAACTTAAATTATCATTTTTTAAGCATGCTAATAAAATAAACCTAATTATGTTCTTGGTTCAATTTAATCCTTGAGAATATGAGGGCTTTGTTTTAGGGTCTTAGCCTCATTATTTTTATTGAGTTTGACAGCCCAATGTTATCAGATTTTCTGAGGTACATAGTCCAATGTTTTGAATTAAAAATAATTTAATAATGTTATTGGGTTTAGGATTGTTACATACACTTAAAATTGATACAAAATTTAACATGTTCTTCTAAAATGTTACCCCCAAAAAATATAGTAATTTTTTGAATAATTAAATTGAAAAATGAAAAAAAAAAAAAAAAGAAACAATAATTAACAAATTACGAAAGAATATGGATATTATTAGGAATGACTAAAAAAATAGTTAATTGATTTAAGCGAAGTTGTGAGTTGATTTTTCACTTTATTCGATTAAAATAATCAATTTCCACGATTTATTTGATTAATTTTTAATTTTTGAATTTTTAAATCAAATAAATCAACTTATTTTTTAACTAATAAATTTTAAATCTAAATTCAATGCTCACATAAATCCCAACTTAATTCAATATATGACCTGTCGGTTGGGTCTTAACTTGATTGACATGAACATTTATGTAAATGTAAGAAAAAGTGAGTTCGAGTATATTAAAACACATTATTCTCCTATTTATAGGTTGAGAAGGGGCTATAAGTAATTCTAGGTATTGTGTTAAAAAAACAGTTATGATTAAAACCTATAATGAAATTATTAAAAAAATTCAATATATAAACTCAAATAAATAAATACCCAATAAAAATATTAAAAACTACAATTAATATTATAAATACGAAAAAAATAGATAATAGTTGCATCATCAACTCATGAAATTTTACAATTACAATGGTAACTTTTTATATAAATAAATAAATCTTAAAAAGCAAAATATAACTAAATCAAATATATCAATTTTATTATTTTATTGATTTTAACCTTATCAAATATTAAAGTCTTTTGGAATGAAAAATAATATCGAGGATAAAATTATCATGAAGGCCTTTATATTAAGAGTCGAATTACATTTTATTTTATTAAAGAAAAGAGCAATTTAGTTCATATACGTCAGATCAAAGAGCAAATTGATCTTTTTGTTAAAAAATTCATCTATTTTTACTGTTAGTACCATAGCATGAGGTACACGTGACTATTTGGTTATCAGCCACGTTGAATTTTAACAGTAGAATTGGGTGAAATTTTTAATAAAAATAATTAATTTACTTTTTAATCTTTTTTTTAATAAGAAAACAAAATACAATCTAATTTTTAATAAAAAAAAGTCACGGACTAAAAATTAAAATGGGAAACAATGGATTCAAATCAGAATCAATCAATTTTTTAAAGAAAAACAAACAAATAATTTTCCTTTTTATCTTTTTCTTTTTTCCAGATTCCAAACAACAGTAGCATAAAGAAAAAAGCAAAGAAGGGGGTCCAGGCAATGATGATGAGGTGCATGCCATTCTTGGAAGACCCCATTAATGAGAGGATTGAAAGCTAATTTGACCAATCCATCCCTCTGCTGCTTTTGGTGCCACTGCAATTTTTTCCAAACCCAATCAATGAAAAAGAAATTTAAAAAGCAGCCATAATTAAGTATATTTAACTTTAATTTCAACATTTTTTTTCTTGATTGATCCTTGGAAAAGACAAATTTTAGTCCTACATACACTCAATACATGCCTTCTTTAGAGGTGTGCATTGTATGGATTAGTTTTTTTCATATTCAAAATTGAATAAATTGAATTAATCATTTTAACTAAATTATTTAGAGAGTAAAACCAAATAAATTAAAATAAAAAATTTTAATTTGATTTGATTTTTTTATTTTATTTTTAAGTTAAAAATAAATTCTAAATGAGATTCTTATAATTTTATTTTCTTTAATTTTTTATATAATTGTCTTTTTTATTCAATTTATTATATCGTATCACTTTTAAATTTTTTTTATTTCAAATTCATTATAAAAATATTAAAAATATTTATTTTCTTATATGACCAACATATCCTTACTTGTGTTTCCATTAGCTATAAATTAATAAAAATTAAAATAAATATCATAAAAAGAATTAAATTATCAATTTGATTTTAAATATTAATTGATATTGGGTTTAATGGCTTTCTACTTTAAAAGTAATAAAGTTTTAATGGATATTTGAGTTTAAGATTTAAATTTGAGCTTGGATATATAAATAAGTTATAGATTTATGGTTTGGCTTTGATGTTTATTCGATTTAAAATGTCAAATCCGAAAATTAACAGAATAAACTAATTAAATCAAAAAAATTTACTTTTTCAATTTAGTAATTTTTCGCACACCCCTAATATTCTTATCGGTATTTTTTTTTTGAATTTTTTGTCTAATTATAAATTTCATCATTCACTTTATGAAAATTTAACATTTTAAGCCTGGTCCTTGGGAAATTATTTCTTTTTAAGTCTTCTAAAATTGAAAATTTTAAGTAACGTATAGTAAATTCATACTTTAACCCTACTAGAATAATAAAATTACAATTTAATCCTTATAAAAAATAATAAAATTATAAATTAATACAATAATAAAATTACATTTTAAATCTCATAAAATTTATAATTTAATTTTCGCACGCCTTGAAATAAGAATTTTCCATAATATCTTTCCCTCTCTTCAGGTTGAATTTCCCAATTTTATGGAAATGTAAAATAAAAAAGGGTCTCCATTTTTGTTTCTTTTCAATAATAGTCGTACAATGAATTTGTTTCTATTTAGTACCTGTGATTTTGTTAGTATTAATGAAAGTTAAAAAAAATAAGGATTAATATATTGGTATTTTTTGTAATTATCTAACACCATTAAAATATGCTCTTGTGGCATTAACAACCAATAATATGATGACAGTTGCAAATGATAAAGAATAATCACTATTAAAATAATAATATAATATAATATAATATAATAAAAAATTATTTTGCCATATTTCAATTTTGAATCAATGTTGAAGCATCAAAGATCAAACCCATGAAGCAATTGAATTTCATAAAGAACCAATATCCAGAATGTTGGCTTTAAGCCATTGACCAAAAGCCAAAATAGTAGTTAACTTTTGTTGCAAGAAAAATAACAAATAGAGACAAATTTTCACATAGGCATGTGATTAAAGAGAATGCTGGTCTGGTCTGGTCTGGCCTGGTCTGGTCGGGTCTCCCACCATGCACACCAGCTCACACATTAACACTCCCACAAGTAAAACCCAACTTGTTAAAACCACATTTTTTTTTAATAAATGCAATCATGTTTCACTCTTCATTTTCATTTTTTTTACAGTTCAGTCCCCACCAAAATTTTTTTTTCAAGCCATTGGCACCTTAAGTGAACAGTACAGGGAAAAAAAGGATCATGTTTGAATTTACTTTATATACATTGTTGAAGAAGAAAAAAAATCAGTCAAAAAACATACCTGGGATTTTCTTTCTTTTTTGATTTTAAGCTCAATGATCTTCAATGAAATTTGTTCTTCTTATTTTTTTTAATAATCAGGCATGAACTGACCAATCTTTCCTTCTTCAGCAGCAGCCATTTTTTCTTCTGTAATTTTCAACCAAATACAAACCCCAGTGAAACTAATAACCAAACTCGCAAGTCCACTTCCTAATCCAATCCCGACAATGGCCAAAACTGATAGCCCTTTACTTCTCATAGGTGGTAAAGGGTATCCATAAAGATCCTTATTTCCACCAAAAGATGTGGCATTAAACCTTGGTAAATTCCCACTCCTATTACCTAATGATGCTGGTATTGGACCTGACAGCTTGTTGTTTGAAACATCAAAAGCTGACAACCGTGCTAATAGGCCTAATTCTTGAGGAATTTGACCAGTGAGTAAATTATCATGAAGATCAATGACGTTTAAGTAAGCACATAATGCAAGTTGTTGAGGGATCTCTCCTTCAAGGCGATTAGATGAAAGGTTGAGTACTGCTAAGTTGACTAAGTACTGTAAATCTTGAGGGATAGGACCTGAAATGGAGTTTGAAGACAAGTCAAGGGATTGAAGATTGGTACAATTGGAAAGAAATGGGGAAATAGAGCCTTGAAGAGAGAGGTTGGTCAGGGAAAGCTTGTAGATTCGACCATTGTTACAAGTTGCACCAGGGAGATAAGATGTGAAACCACTACAAGGGTTTGCAAAGGTGGATTTGGTCCAGTTTTGTAAGTTGTTTAAAGGGTCTTTCAAGGTTTGGCTTAATTGAGTTAAACAAGCTTCGTCATTTGGATCTGAGGAAGATAATGAAAGTGTAGTAAAGGTTAGCAGCAAAAGAATTAAAAACCCCATGAAAGAACAAAAAAAGAAACCCGGGGGGGGGGTCTTTGAGATTAAAGGTTTCAACTTTGGTTCTTTGGATGTTGTCTTGGTTATGAAGAAGAAAACTTCGTTTTATAGGCAGATGTTAAGAAACAAAGGGGTAAGGGGGGAAAAAGAGGGGGCAAATGGGGTTTGGTGAGAGAGAAAGAAAGAGAAGAGTGTGTTTAGGAGGGTAAGGGTGGATTGTGACTATACGGGATTTGAGTTGAGGGAAGCTATTGAGTTATAGGGAACCAGCAGGCCCGCAGGCATCTGTTGTTGTGTTGTCGTCTAGGGATTGATTGATACGTTCAAGGAACGGTGGGGGTGGGGGTGGGGGTGCGGGTGAAAGAGTAAGGGAATTGAGGGATTTTGAGATTGCTTGCCAAATTACTTTTGCTTGACAAAGACTATGATGCTTAATTCTTATAGTGATTTGATTTGACTTTGATTAGTATCTGTATGGTGAATCAAAGAGTAAGTTAAACGTATTGTTAAAATTTTATTTATTTTTATTGTTAAAAATTAATTAGGTTAAGAAAATTAAATAATTACATATAATATATTATTTATATATTATGTTGATATGTAAATATTGATTTCTGAATTTTTTAATTAAAAGATTAATTTAATTTTTTATTTAAGAGATAAAAATTAATTTACTTATTTTTGAGTAAAATGTCAAAATATAATCCGACTCTTAATACAAAAATTTTCATGATACTTTTATTATTTTTTAAAAATTTTAGTGTATTCGACTACCATATAAGAAGGGATAATGATTTCATAAAAAATCAAGTTCGAAATTAAATTAAATATTATATAGTTAATCTGCAGTGAACTACTCTGTAAATAAGGTGTCATTAGCTTTTTATTATCATATTAGGTTAGATTGAATTTGGATTTAAAGCGTGAAGATGAATTACTAAATTTGAATTTATTTTAAATGATTATTAAATCTATTTCAAACCCAATTAATAAATTAAATTTGAATGAATAATTGATGGATAAATAAATATAGGGACAATGATTTATTTGGTCTTTTCACTTAAAAAAATTATTTTAGTTTTTTATTTAAATTTTTATTTTTTTATTTTTTAAATTTGCGTTTTTTTGTCAAAACATCAAAAGAATGAAAAAGTTAACTTTTTTTAACTTTATTGACATTGCATACATGTTAATTGTCACATGGATGATATATTAGTATTTAATTAATTTTTTAAAATTTTAAAAATTTATAAAAAATGTTTTAAAAAATTTAAAATCATTAAAATTATTTAAAAAAATTATTTTTTAATATTTTTAAAATTTTAAAAAATTAATTAAATGTTTATGTATCATTACGTGGCAATCCATGATATTTCTACGTCAACAAAGTTAATAAATGTTAACTTTTCCGTCCATTTTGGGATGGTTTGATAAAAAAATACAAGTTCAATAGTTAAAAGAGACGAAAAATTAAATAAATGACTAAAATAAATTTTTTATAAAATTAGAGGGTCAAAAAAATTATTATGCCATTAATATACATTAAATGAAATTTTCTTATTAGTATATTGTCCTTAGCTCCAAAATGAAATAAGCCAACCTTTTTGAAAAGGGTTAAATTATTGTTCTGGGGCATTTTTGGTAACAATTTTTATATTGGGGTTTGAATTTTTTTATTCAAGTTAATCTTTAAATTTGGTAATTGCTTTCGTATTGGGGCATGAATTAGACAATTATTCCCACATTAAGGTTTGAACTTTTTTTGTCCAAGTTAATCCCTGAATTTGACAATTGTTTCCACATTATAGCTTAAACTTGACAAGTATTTCCTCATTGGAGCTTAAACTTAAACATTTTAAAGGAATTAAGGACTAACCTGAACCAAAATAAATTTAACCCTAACGTGAGAACAATTACCAAGTTCATGGGCTAACTTAGACAAAAAAAATCAACTCAATTTTAAAAAAAAAAATCAGATACTAATATAAAAATAACCCTCAAATTAAAAAATAATAATTTAACCCTTCTGAAATAAAAACATTTCCAACATGAATTGACATCAGTTAATTAGCTTGTTCGGCGACTAATGTGACAAATTCTTTTATTACTAAGTTTTGATATTATCAATCCTTTAATAATGGGATAAAAAAATCATGTCTAATATTATTCATCATTAAAAATCACTGAAAAATCGATTGAATCTTAATTTAATTGATATGAATATTATTATCAATGTAGGAGAACATGTGTTTGAGTGTGCTAAAATATATTATTTTCTTATTTATTAATTGAAGAAAATTATGAATAAATCTAAATATTTTATTAAAAATAGCATATATAATAAAAATATTTCAAAAAGAGTGGGACGTGTGTTTACGGCTCCTTTGAGAGTCCTCTGCAAACCCATTACTTTCATAATAAAACATTGTCAAAATCGTTGTAAAAAAGCCAAGCTTTTGGGGGCAAACACTAATAATAGTTATAGCTTAGGCATGCCTAATTGGTGAGACCAAGCAAAGCCAACGCATGCTTGAGAATGTGATATATCACATTCATATCTTTGGCTATAATGACCCATCTTCATGTGAGATTTACATTTGGCAATTTTGATAACTTTGAATAGGGAATGGGGCAAACGAATTTCAAGACCATTTTTTAAAGTGGGGTTTGTCCTAATTGATATTGATTGCTTTGCTAATCATTCTTTTGTGAGCTAAAATTTCAAAATTAAACACTCTTTGTGTTGAGTGTGTTTACACTAAGGTAATTCTCTTTTACCAATTAAAATATTAATTATGTTGATGACGTAAAATTTTAAGTTTAAGTTTTGTGATTGTAGAAAAACAATAACAAAAATTCTTTTACCTCCCGTTTAATTTTTTATTTAATTCAACTTTAAATTTAGTCAAAACTCAACATAATTATTGAATATCGAGATATATTTTGCAAAAAAAAATCAAAAGAGAGAAGAAAATAAATAGTTACAAGGGAACATTTGGGGTCAAGGAATGTAAATTTCATGAGATATTATCTTAAGTAGATAGTATCACATTTCCAATTGTGTTAAAATTTTATTCTATCTTAAGTAATGTAACATTTTCGACAATTTTATCGAATCTTTAATGACTTAGATTTATTTTACTTAAACCAAAACAAAATAATAATAATAATAATAATCAAATTAATGAATCAAATTCTCAAGTCCTTTAATATATGTTTTGAGTAACATTTCAACTTTATATATTTATTATAGGTCCGGGAAAATTAATATTTTTCCATTATATTATATTTTTTTATTACGTTTTGCTTGAAATATTACTTTTATAATAATTTACCATTTCATTTTATCAATTCAATCAAATTTGCCCTTATACAATAACAAATAATTTTAATAATACAAATATATTTTTTCTTATCATTTTGATTAAAAGACAGCCTAGCTGGCTATCACTCCTCCTCAATTTCATAATATATATTTAATAAAAATATGAAATTAATTTACCACATAAATACATTTATTTATCAGTAAAATAATAAAATAAATAATAATTTTTTTGGCGGCTTAACTTGGCAACAAGGTCCACCTTAGTACTTGAACTTGGTAGCTATACAACTGCTTGTCTAAGTTTATTTTTCATGTGAAAAAATATATTTTTAATTAATTTATATATTTATATATTTAATTTTTTTAAATTTATATTTACTGTGTGACGTATTAAGAGGCTATTATGTGGCACGACCGAATTGGTTAACACTGCCACATTAACACAAACTAATTGTATTAGTGCGAAGGTACCAACTAAGTTGACGGAATATAAGTTTAGAGACCAACTAGGTCCATAAAAAAATTGTGGACCAACTAAGTGACGAATGGACAAATTCAATTGCCAATATATATATATATATTCCCAATTATACATATATGAGGGCGTTTGGTTCGCCAAATGTAACATTATGACCCGTAATGTTACATTCCAGAATGAGATTGTGGTGTTTAGATTTTTACATTTTGGTAATATCGTAATAATAGTGTAATCTCATTACGGCCCATTTCCTTACGTAATCTTAGATTACGGGCATAATCTTAAATTTTCGACCAATTTACCCTTTATTTTTATTATTCTAACCAATTTAGGCTTTTTTTTTATCTTAAATAAAGTTTAAGGCTAACTAAAAATATAAAAATATTTTTTAATTATGAATTAGTAGATATCATACATTACAATTATAATAATTATATTTTATTCAATAATTAATTTATTAATATATTAATTATGATTATAACTATAATTATGGTTGGGGTTGCAATCACTTTTCATTGATTATTATAATTATACATATTTACTCATTAATATATAAATTGTAAAAAAAAAGTAAGAATTGTAATAATTTATCATAATTTTATGAAAACTGAAATTAAAAAAACATTAAAGGAACTAAACTTATTAAAAAAAATACAATTTCTATAATAAGAACAATTGAGTAAAATGTGTTTTTAGATAATTTTACATCCCGTTAACTAAATATCTGAATCTAACATTCCAACCAAATAAACCAAACAAAATAGTATCACATTCCACCCTTAGTCCTATTATATAACGTTATCTAATATTCAATTAATCAAATGACCCTATGTGGTAAAGAAATAAAGAGCAAGAGACACACTCATGGACACTTGGATGTGACACAACATTAAATTCGATGATATCAAATATGATATGAAAAAATACTAATGGGTTAATATACTCTTTAGTAACTATATTTCATTTTAATGTTCAATTTGGTATTTAATTTTTTTTTTTTAATTTGGTACCCAAATTTGACTTCAATGTTCAGTTTGATACTTGAGTTTTTCTTTGTCCCATACAAGTACCTAAGTTTGACTTTAATGTTCAAATTGACACCTGAATTTTTCTTTTATTCCAATTAAGTACCTATGTTATTTTTACTAGAGTACACAAGTCAAATATTTATTGGACCACACGATGTTTAGTTTGAGTACCAAATTAAAAATATAATTTACTTTATTAAAAATATTTATTTTATTAAATAAGTTATATTATGATGATATTTTTTATATTTTTATATTTTATTATTACAATATATAATAAATCTTAAACTTTTAATTTTACCATATAAAAAACTGTGATGTACATGAACTTATGACAACCATTTTGTTTAGTCGGAAAGCACCATACCTTAAACAATGCAATGTGATTCCAGCTAGGTTTAATTCATATAATGTTATATTCATATTAAATTAATCGTGATTAAAATAGAAGTCAAGGCCGACTTTTCAATTTAAAAATGTTTCTTAATCTTATCTCAAAGAAATTGGTACATTTGTTGGTACCCAAAACAAAATAAAGCACACTAATTAATACTAATAAACCATAAAAGTTTCAACTAACTAACATATGCTATCAAAGATTTTAATGTTTGTATTGAGAAAATATTTTTTTTCTTAAAAAACCCCTTTTAAGTAGTAAAATAGATTTATAAATTAAAAATATTTATGGGTCAAATTAGATCAGATTTAGTTAAACTTTATGTATAATATTAACATTATATTTAATTATTTAAGCTTTATTTGATTCAAAATATGAGTCTGTTGGGATAATTTCCATCATCGGCCCAAAGCTTAAGTGGTTTTGGGCCGGATTGTAATAAGCTCGCAAGATTGGCTCGCCTGCGAGCTCGCTTTCCCACGGGGTTACATGTATAGGTCAGGCTCACATAAGACCTTATAAACACGTGTTTAGTTTAGAATATGATACGTGTTTATATGCATGAAGTCTACTTAACTAGTATATCATGTTAATAAGCAATGTCCATATCATATAAATATACAAATACCACTACCTGAGATATAGAAAAAAACACTCAATAGTTCTAAAAATATCATATTAATCTTTAAGCATTGATGAATAAGTCCATCTCAAAAACGCATCTTCTTTCTTAATTAAACAATTCTCAAACTTGTTTCTATCCATGAATATCTTTTAGCGAGTAATTTGAAAGTAACATTTTGAAAATATCCAACTTTTAGGGGATAAGTCATGTTGAGGGTTGATTGGCGAGTTACCACATCTTTTGATTGGTTAATATAATGCTGCCACTATACATTTCTTTTGGGCTTTGTTTTAGATAGTGAGTTGCAATTCAATCTCACTTACGCATACCATAACCTTTTCTTTTGAGAGAATTATATCCAAGTGGACTAAATTATCACTAATTTAAAAAGTTATAAATGATTACTGAATTATTTTAAAAAAAATTATTTAAATTACTGAACTATTTAAAAAATTTTGTTCAAGTTATTGACTATTAAGTTTTTATTTTAAAAAAAAAGTTTGGCTAGCAAGCTCCAAGCGACAATTTGACGACTGATATGGTGGATTAGTACCCGTCGACAAGTAGAAAAAAATACCTTAGATCCAAGTCAATCTTACAGTTAGTGTTGAAGATTAGAGAAGAAAGTTGTTTGGATTTTGGTTCGCAGATTCGTGACATCCAAATTTGTTTCATGAAAAAAAATTGAATTGTAAAAGAGAAGGGGAAGGAGAGCATTTGTGTAAAGCCCTGAATTCTGGGCTTGGAAGGTTGAGTGTTTGAGCATAGGGACAGTGAGGAGGCTGCACATAAGTGATTAGTTGTGCAATGTAGTGACAAGAATGGGCCTGCTGGTCTAGTGGTTGAATGAGTGTTAGTTATGCTTGTAACGCACTAATTTTCATGATTCCGACTTTTGTAAATTTGTAACACAAATGTCTGTCTGCTTCAGTGGTTATGTGTTCTGGGAGTGTCTGGGAAGTTTTGGGTTCAAGACTTGACTTGGGAAAATTTTAGTATTTTTATAAATAAAGCTTTACTTTTGTTCAGTAGGCCTAAGTTTAATTGTTAGTAACTTTACATCAGAATGAGCCTGCTGGTTTGGTGGCTAAGTGGAGTGTAAAGGTTGTTGGAGGTCTGGAGTTCGAGTACTTGTGCAAGCAAGGGATTTATTTTGCTGCTTTGGCCGTGTTGGTGTTTTGGTTTGGATGAAATACTGAAATGGTTGAGTGTTGGAATGATTTTAGGAGCAAATTAGGGGATAATAGGGGAGTATTCAGAATTTTTTTTTCTTTTTGTTATTTTCAAAATCTCGAAAATTCATTCTCCTTCTTCTGACGCTGTTTTTGGCTTTCCCCTCGTCGAATTGCTTCTTTTCCCTCATTTCTTATGTTGTTTTCCCCACCTTCCGCCAAAAACACTTCTCCATCGTTATCCTTTGTGTTTTCATTTTTGTTTTTCTTTTCATTAGTGCTTGGTCGCAAACCTTCGTGTCACGCATTCGATAAGTTGTGTTCTCGTTTAATCTTGTCCGTTCCTTATGTTGGTTTACTAAAGAAGAGTGTTATTTCGTGTTAAGAGATCTCTAAAGTGACTGTGGTTTCCAATCGGTACCGACGAGGTGCGAATTCGTTAGTGTTCGCTCAAGGTATAGGTTATTGATAAGATTTAAGATCGGTCTGTTCTTAATACTTCGATTTAAGTGATTGATTTTGGACTTAGGATTGTCGAATCGAGGTTCTGGAGTACTCGTAGTAGGGTTAGCAGTGAAAATGAACCGGGTGTGTACCCAAAATGCAGAAAACGTAACTCGACAAAAAGCTAAAAAAGTTCACTGTCAATGCTACACGAGCGTGTGGTCGACCGTGTGGTAGGCCGTGTGACAGAACACGGGCGTGTGATCGATGAGCTAGGTCGTGCGTGAAGGACACGACCGTGTGCGACATACAGGCTCAACCAATTGTGCCGTGTGGGCCACACGAGCTCAACCAATTGGGTCGTGTGGGCCACATGGACGTGTGAGCCTACATGGGTGATCCACACGGGCATGTGAGATTCTGGGCCAAGCCGTGTGATCTACACGGCCAACGCCAATTTGGGCCATGTGAGCCACAAGGGAGTGTGGGCCCACACGGCAGACCACATGGGCGTGTAAGTCCATTTTACTGATTTGTTTGCTAAGGTTGTACAGGTCGCTCGAGTCGACTATGAACCTACTGTAGGGTCGGTAAGCTATACTTAGACCCCTAATTGACTAAATAATATATGTATGATTGTATATTGAGTATGTTGATTACATTGTACTATTTATATATATGAAACCATGATTTGGCATGACATGATTGTATGCTACATTGCATGGAGATGGAATGATATTTGTGGAGGAAGTGTACTGAAAGGCTTATGCTTAATATTCTAGCAGCATCACTATAATTTATTGATGGCTTTAAGCCTAACACTGACAGCTCAGCTGTAAATACTGTTTAGTGCTGCAATCGGTGCTAATTGTAAGTGTAGGGATGGGTGGGTGATTTAATCCCCACAGGAGTGCAGGGTTAGACAAAAGATGGTGTATAGCGGTTGGCTGGGTAGGATTTGCATACTGTACATTGCATTACTGTTTACTGATACTATGATTAGCTAAGGCCCTACAGCTACTGCTTACTGTTACTGTGACGGGTTATGGCCTAATGCATGGCTGTTACTGTACTGATGGGCTAGAGCCCTAACTGAAACTGTTACTGGTACTGGAATGGGCTTAAACCCATAATGTTTGTTTCTGAATACTGATTGCTTGACTGTTGACTGTGGGGATTACACACCGCATTTTCGTAAACTCACCCTTTCTGTTTAATCTGTACAGGTAATCCCCAAACTTAGACGGATCAGTGCAGCAGAGGATTCAGCAGTGGCCACTCGACCTCCTTTACACTATTTCATACTTATTTATGATTCTAAAGTTTATTTGGGTATTTTACTGTAATTATGACCTTTACGGATTTTTGTTTTTAATTTGGGTTTTATACTGTTTTACAGTTTTGATATATATATCTGCTAGAGGTAGAACTCGAGTTTTTAAAAGAACATATTATTTATCAAAAATACTCACGATTATGCAAATTGTTTTGAAAACTTTCGCAACGAATAAGGTTTTGAAAACGATCAACACGATTTTATGATTGATAAGTGATAATGAAAAGTTGTTAAATAGGAAAGTGGTTTTAGCATCAACACAGTTTTCGAAAGCACTACCATGTGACATTGTCAGATTCGGCCATAACGACCAGGCCAGATTTGGGGTGTTACATTTAGTGGTATCAGAGCCAGGTTATAAAACTCGACTATGGATTTGGATTTTTAGGGCGTGATTTTTGAGAACTGATTTCTAAATGTTTTTACTGAATGTGTGGTACACCGAGTCTCCGGCGCTGATCCCGTAATCCTCTGAACTGCTATCTGTTTATAAACTAAAAATGTTATAGATAGTATGTACCGAAACTACTATAGATAGACCGTACTAAAAACACTCAAGATAGGGTATACTGATACTGTAGTAAGACTTATAGACATTAATTGACACTGCGATGTACGAAAAAATTTTACATTTCTGATATTATTTTCATAAAATATCTGCTAATAAACACTAGAACTGTAAATTGATGTATAAAACTGTTAATATAGATAAAGTGCAATTAGACAATGGGCACCAGAGGTACTTGTGGACGGGGTACAAGAGGCTATGGTGGAGGCCGTAGAAGGGCTTGAGCTGAGTCTTCTTTACTGGGAAAAATGCCAAATTTAGACACTAGCGAAACGCTGGTGTCGCCTGTTACGGAAACTGGGTATAGGTATCATGATTGTGCGGCTGGTGATGACGCACTATCCCAAGCCATGTTACGGATTCTGGAGATGGTCGCTGGGCCCAATACTGGAGCTGGGGGCCAAGGGTCAGTTATGGAAAGACTCCAGTTTAATGAGGCTAAAATATTTAGCAGTGTCGCTGGGGTAGCTCCTAATATGGCTGAGTATTGGATTGAGGCCACAGCGAGGATCATGGATGATCTAAACTGTACCCCCGAGCAAAAATTAAAGGGTACAGTGTCGCTGCTACGTGATGAGGCTTATTGGTGGTGGTTTACTATTAAGAAGGGCACTCAGCCCGAACGACTGACCTGTGACTTTTTTAAAACTGCCTTCTAAGGGAAATATGTAGGGGCTAGTTATGTGGATGCCCGTAGGAGAGAGTTTCTGAACCTGACCTAGGGAGAAAATCAATGGTTGAGTATGAGGCCAAATTTCTGTGACTGAGCCGCTATGCACGAGGTATGGTGGCGACTAAGTATGAACGATGTGTTCTCTTTGAGGATGGCCACAAGGACAATCTAAGGGTTTTGATAGCTTCACAGAGGGAGCAGATTTTGCTACACTGGTTGATAAGGCGAAGATGGTCGAGGACATGAAGCGCGCTAAGTACCAGAACCGAGAGAGATGTAGGAATAAGGAGTCGGAGTCTTCGAGTTCCTTTCAGAGGTCTAAGAAAAAGGCCAGAGTTGATGGGCCGGTTAGAGTTGGGGTCCCAATTGCTGCTACTGGGCAATCGCCATGTACTGATTGTGGTAGACGCCATCAGGACGAGTGTTGGAAAAGAACTAGGGCTTGTTTGAGGTGCGGTTCATTGGAACATCATATTAGAAAGTGTCTGTGCAGGCCCGATCAGATGCAAGCTCCGAGTATTGGTACGGCACAACCACCGAAGGTTGTTCAGCAGCTAGTGAGAGGCTGTAGTCAGGCTAGAAAGGGTAATGGTTTGGGTCGTGGGTAGAGAGCACCAGGCAGAGGTGCGAATTAGACTGAGGCAAGGCAACCGGCTCTAGTTTATGTTACACATCACCGAGAGGATGGAGATGCTCCGGACGTCATCACGGGTACGTTCTTTATTTATAATGTACCTATACTGCACTGACAGATATAGGATCTACTCACTCTTATATAACATGTACTGTGTCTAAGAATTTAGGTATTTTGGTTGAGAGCACTACGAGTAAGGTTACCGTACTGAGTCCGTTAGGGTAATCGATAAGGGTTAATAAATTGTTTAGGGACATCCCTCTAGAGGTTTAAGGGCTATCTTTCTGGCTGACCTGATGGAGCTTTCATTTGGGGAGTTCAATTTAATACTGGAAATGGATAGGTTGTTTAAATACCGAGTGAGCTTAAATTGTGCTACAAAAAGGGTTGTATTGAAAATTGAGGAGGACAGCGAGGTAGTCATAATTGGGAAACGTCAGAACTACTTATCGAATGTGATTTTTGCATTGAGAGCAGAAAAGTTGGTTCGTGAGGGATGTGATGTGAGGTGTATCTAGTTACATCAGTGTTTCAGATTCTAGGATTCTTTGGTTAAGGATATCAGAATGGTTAAAGACTTTCCAGATATTTTTCTTGAAGAGCTACCTAGGTTACCTCCAAATCGTGAAATAGAGTTCAAGATTGAGCTCCTTCCTAGTACAGCTCCGGTGTTCATCGCTTCCTATAGAATGGCACCAAAAGAGCTTGTGGAGCTTAAGGCTCAGATTCAAGAATTACTAGATCGTGGGTTCATCTGTCCTAGTGTGTCCCCATGGAGAGTACTAGTTCTATTCGTGAAAAAGAAAGATGGATCCATACATATATGTATTGACTACCGACAATTGAACAAGTTGACAATAAAAAATAAGTATCCCTTACCGATGATAGATCATCTGTTTGACCAGTTCCAAGGAGCTTCAGTTTTCTGTAAGATTGACCTCAGATCAATGTATTATCAATTGAGGGTTAAGAAAATTGATGTGCATAAGACAACATTTAAGACTTGTTATCGTCATTACGAGTTCCTAGTAATGCCATTTGAACTGACTAATGCACTGGCAGCTTTAATGGATCTAATAAATCGAGTGTTCTAGCCCTATCTGGATCGGTTTGTAGTGGTATTTATTGATGACATTTTAGTGTACTTGAGGACTGAGGATGAACATGACGAACACTTCAAAGTGGTTCTATAGGTTCTGCGAGAGAAACAACTGTACGTCAAGTTTAGTAAATGTGAGTTCTGGTTATGAGAAGTAATATTTTTGGGGCATGTGGTTTCTGCTAAGGGGATTAGAGTCGATGCTCGAAAGATTGAGGTCGTGTAGGATTGGAAACAGCCTAAGATTGTATCTTAGATTTGCAGTTTTTTAAGACTGGTAGGGTATTATCGATGATTTGTAGAGGGCTTTTCTGTAATTGCAGCACCTTTGACTAAGCTGCTACGTAAAGGTATGCCGTTTAACTAGACTAATGCGCAGCAGGAGAGCTATGAAAAGCTCAAAACTGTACTAATTGAGACCCCTGTTTTGATACAGTCACAGTTTGGAAAAGAGTTTACTGTTTATAGTGATGCATCACATGTTGGTTTGGGATGTGTATTGATGTATAAGGGTAAGGTGGTAGCATATGCATATTGTCAACTTTAGACTCATGAGGCAAATTATCCGACACATGATTTGGAGTTAGCTGCGATGGTATTCGTATTGAAAATTTAGAGGCATTATCTGTATGGTGAAAAGTGTATCATCTACATTGATCACAAGAACCTCAAGTATCTCCTTACTCAGAAGAAGCTGAATCTCAGGCAGCGTAGATGGATTGAGCTGCTTAAGGATTACGATTGTACGATTAAGTACCATCCTGACAAGGCTAATGTAGTGGCTGACGCACTAAGCTATAGGCCTGTGACTGATTTGAGGGTGATATTTGCTCGCCTCAGTTTATTTGATGACGGAAGTCTACTAGCTGAGCTTCAAGTTAATCTTACATGTATTAAACAGATTAAGGGTAAGCAGTTGTAGGATGAATCTTAGGGTTTTCGGTCCCGACAGATTGAGAGTGGTAACACTTCAGATTTTAGACTAAATAGCGAAGGGGTACTCTGTTTCCGTGAGAGAATATGTGTACCGAAAGATATTAATTTGAGGCAGTCAATACTAAGAGAGGCACATAGCAGCTTTTATGCTATGCATCCCGTCGGGAATAAAATGTACTGAGATATTCGAGAGTTGTATTGGTGGTTAGAGCTTAAACGAGAGGTTACCAATTTTGTGGGTAAATGTCTGACTTGCTAGCAGGTTAACGCTGAGCATCAGTTACCTTCGCGTTTGTTGCAGCCAGTTAAGATTCCACATTGGAAGTGGGAGTGAGTGACTATGGACTTCATTAGTAGGTTACCCCTCACACCCACTAAGAAGGATTCTATATGGGTCATGGTGGAACGATTGACCAAGTTCGTCCATTTTATACCAATTGGTACTGACTACTCGCTGCAAAAGCTGGCTAAACTGTATGTGTCTGAGATAGTGAGACTGCATAGGGTACCGATTTCGATCATCTCTGATAGAGATCCTTGCTTTATGTCTCAGTTTTGGAAAAAGCTACATGAAGCTCTAGGTACAAGGTTGGACTTTAGTACTGCGTTCCATCCTCAGACCGATAGTCAATCTGAGAGGGTGATTCAGATACTAGAGGATATGTTAAGAAGCTGTGTGGTTGACTTCCGAGGCAGTTAGGAGGAGTATTTACCGTTGGCAGAGTTCGTTTACAATAATAGTTACCAGTCTAGCATACAGATAGCACCTTACGAGGCACTATATGGTCGTAAGTGTCGCACTCCCTTGTGTTGGATTGAGTTGGGCGAGCAATGTGTTCTGGGCCCTGAGTCAGTGTCTGATACTGAGGATAAGATCAGATTGATACGGTATCGACTGAAAGCAACATCTGATAGGCAAAAATCGTATGCAGATTTGAAATGTCAAGAGATTGAGTATTCTGTGGGGGACTTCGTTTTTCTCAAGGTCTCATTATGGAAGAAGGTACTGAGGTTTGGTCGTAAGGGCAAGTTGAGCCTGAGATTTATTGGACCTTACCGCATATTGAAATGAGTGGGACTAGTTGCCTACTAATTGGAGCTACCTCCAGAGTTAGAACGAATACATGATGTTTTTCACATCTTGATGCTAAGGTACTATAGCTCTGATCCTGCGCATATTGTTCTAGTGGAGGAGATTAAGATTAGGCCAGATCTAACTTTCAAGAAAGAATCAGTTCAGATATTGGATTGCAACGTAAATGTTCTGAGGAGAAAGTCTATTCCACTGGTTAAGGTTATATAACAATGGCACTGATGAGAGGATGCGATGCGTCAGAAGTATCCTCATCTATTCTGACCAGGTAAATTTCAAGGTCAAAATGTTCTTTTAGGGGGTAGAGTTGTAACGCCTCAATTTGCGTAATTCTGGCATTT
Organism: Gossypium stocksii; assembly: GCA_020496765.1. Classification (NCBI taxonomy): domain Eukaryota; kingdom Viridiplantae; phylum Streptophyta; class Magnoliopsida; order Malvales; family Malvaceae; genus Gossypium; species Gossypium stocksii. The sequence goes on along the minus strand of CM035622.1, from coordinate 4,460,659 downwards.
GTAAATTTGTAATACAAATTACAGTCTGCTTCAGTGGTTATGCGTTCTAGGAGTGTTTAGGAAGTCTTGGGCTCAAACCTTGGCTTGGGAAAATTTTGGTATTTTTATAAATAAAGCATTACTTTTGTTCAGTATGCTTAAGTTTAATTGTTAGTAAGTTTACATCAGAATGGGTCTGCTGGTTTGGTGGCTAAGTGGAGTGTAAAGGTTGTTGGAAGTCTGTAGTTCGAATCCCTGCGTGAGCAAGAGATTTATTTTACTACTTTGATCGTATGGGTGTTTTGGTTTGGCTGAAATACTGAAGTGGTTGAGTGTTTGAGTGATTTTAAGAGCAAATTAGGGGATGATGAGGGAGTATTCAGAATTCTTTTTCCTTTTTTAATTTTGAAATCCCAAAAATTCCCCCTCCTTCTTCTGACACCGTTTTTGGCTTTCTCTTTTCCGAATTACTTCTTTTCCCTCTTTTCTTGTTTTGTTTTCCCCACCTCCCATCGTTATCTTTTGAGTTTTCATTTTTTTTCTCTTCATTAGTGCTTGGTCGAACACCGTCGTGTTGCGTGTTCGGTAAGTTATGCTCTTGTTTAATCTTGTCTGTTCCTCATATTAATTTACTAAAGAAGAGTATTATTTTGTGTAAGGAGGTCTCTAAAGTGACTGTGGTTTCCAATTAGTACCGATAAGGTACAAATTCGTCAGTGTTCGCTCAAGGTAGGCGTTATCGGTAAGATTTAGGATTGGTCTATTCTTAATACTTCGATTTAAGTGACTGATTATAGACTCAGGATTGTTGATTTTAGGTTTTGGAATGCTTGTGGTAGGGTTAGCAGTAAAAACGAACTAGGTGTGTACCCGAAATGCAGAAAATACGACTCGAGAAAAAGTCGATAAAGTTCACAGTCGACGCCACACGGGTGTGTGGTCGGCCGTGTGGTAGGTCGTGTGACAGAACACGGACGTATGATTGACAAACTGGGCTGTGCGTGAAGGACACGGCCATGTGTGACACTCGGGCTTGACCAATTGGGCAGTGTAGGCATACGAGCGTGTAGGCCCACATGGGTGATCCACACGGGCGTGTGGGATTCTGGGCCAGGCCGTATGATCCATACGGTTAAGGCCAATTTTGGCCATATGAGCCATACGGGCATGTGGGCCCACACAAGCAGACCATCTGGACATGCGAGCCCGTTTTACTGATTTGTTGCTAAGGTTGCATGGGTCGCACGAGTCAACTATGAACCTACTGTAGGGTCGGTAAGCTATACTTAGACCCCTAATTGACTAAATGATATATGTATGATTGTATATTGAGTATGTTGATTACACTAAACTGTTTATATACATGAAACCATGATTTGGCATAACATGACTGTATGCTGTATTGTATGGGGATGGGATGATATTTGTGGAGGAAGTATACTGAAAGGCTTATGCTTAATATTCTAGCAGCACTACTGCAATTTACTGATGGCTTTAAGCCTAACACTGGCAGCTCAGCTGCAAATATTGTTTAGTGCCGTAACTGGTACTAATTGTAAGTGTAGGGATGGATGGGTGATTTAATCCCTATAGGAGTGCAGGGTTGGCTAGCAGATGGTGTATAGTGGTTGGTTGGGTAGGATTTGCATACTGTACATAGCATTACTGTTTACTGATACTGTGATTGGCTAAGGTCCTACTGCTACTGTTTATTGTTACTGTGATGGGCTAAGGCCTAATGCATGACTGTTACTGTACTGATGGGGTAGAGCCCTAACTGAAATTGTTACTGGTACTGGAATGGGCTTAAACCCATAATGTGTGTTTCTGAATACTGATTGCTTGACTATTGATTGTGGGGATTACACACTGAGTTTTCGTAAACTCACCCCTTCTGTTTAATCTGTACAGGTAATCCTCAAACTTAGGTGAATCGGTACAGCGGAGGACTCAGCAGTGGCCACTCGACCTACTTTGGACTATTTCGTACTTATTTATGATTCTAAAGTTTTATTTGGGTATTTTACTGTAATTATAGCCTTTACGAATTTTTGTTTTTAATTTGGGTTTTGTACTATTTTACTATTTTGATATATATATATTTGCTAGAGGTAGAACTCGAGTTTTCAAAAGAACATAAAATACTTACGATTACGCAATTTGTTTTAAAAGCTTTTGCAACGAATAAGGTTTTGAAAACGATCAACACGATTTTATGATTGATAAGTGATAATGAAAAGTTGTTAAATGGGAAAGTGGTTTTAGCGTCGACATAGTTTTCGAAAGCACTATCATGTGACATCGCCATATTCGGCCATAACGTCCAAGCCGGGTTTTGGGTGTTACAATGCTTGAGGACCTGAGTTCGATTCCTGGTGCGAACATTTTAGGGAGTTATTTTAGAATTTGTTTATTATTTATTATTTTGATTTTGATTTTGATTTTGATTGCTTTTATTTTTTTATTATTTGTTATTGGGATTTTTTTTTAACATTCTTCTGTCGTTTTTCTGATGTTCCCTCTTCTCCTCTCCTCTTTCCCTTCCAAAATTTGTATCTACTGCTCTTCTAAATAATGCTTAGCAGATTGGATTTTTGCGCTCCTCCTTCAGCTTCTTCGTCGTTGTATAACAAGTACAGTTCTGAATTCTGTAGTTAAGCTCAATACGCGGAGGTCTCGGACAGGCTTGTGAATAGTAGTTGAGCAGTTTTTGTTTTCTTGTTTTTACATTTGGTTTGAACTGTAAAGATTTATAATTCTATGGTACAATTACTATTTTAAACTTTGTTCGCACGTTATGTTTTGTTACGTTTGCGAACGGTATTTTTAAACAATTAAACGTTTTGGTTTGTTTTGAGATAAATATTTTTAGAAATGGAATTTTGAATGACTGGTTTTTGTTAAATTTTCTTACGATCACTTCGGTGATCAATGTAGCATTCTGAATTTGATCTAAACTCCTAGGCCGGTTTTGGGGTGTTAAAATTTGATTGGTGCAGGTGATGTGAACAAAGAATGCCATACATCAGGGATTTTAACAGTTTAGTGACTTAAATGAAAACTATCTCATTGACCATTTTGTAATTTTTTGAAGTTAAGTGGTCAAAACGTTAACTTACTAATAATATAATGATCTTGAGTGCAATTTACCCTTTTTTTATGTTTCCTTGAAAGCAATTTCTTTTAAGATTTTTTTTTCTTCATGTCTGTTTTTTTTGAGTTCATGATTGTCTATCTTTAAAGTTGGAGCCTACATTCTCCTTAAAAATGCAACATATTTTATCACTACACTTAACACTTGCTGAGTTGTTTTCAGATTTTTATTTCACCTTTAAAGCTATATATAAAATGCAAATATATGATTGTGTTGTATTCATTTTATATTTTTATGTTGTGTCAAATTTATTCAAAATTGATTGACATTCTAAATGATTAGAAAACGGTTGAATACAATGGGCTTTGATTTATTGATGGTTTGGTGAGAATTTTGTAGGGCTAGCCCAAATATTTCTTTAAGTGTGAGAACAATCAAGTTTTACCAAATGGGCTTTCTATTTTTTTATTGGCCCACTTTTGGGCTGGCCTAATTTCTCCTCTTCCTGATTTCATTGCTCCCACCATTTTTAATAAAAAAATTTGCAGAATTGGTCAAACCATTAGTTTTGGGTTTAATTGATTCGGTTGTTATTTTAATAATAATTAATTGATTAATTAAATTTTCACAAAATAAAAATATATTAAAAAACTTATAAATCAATTCAACTGATTTAATAGTCGACTTTATGTCATGATTGATGGCTTTTTACCAATTTTAAGAGATTTGTTTAAAAGTCGATTTAATCCTTTTATTTAGGTTGAGTCGATTCAATCCCTTTATTTAAGTTGATTCATCGACTGATTCTCAATCTAACAGTGATTTGATTCCAACAACAATGGAAATTACAGTATTCATTTGATTATGCCCATGACTTTTTTGTTTTTAAACTTAAGACTAGTTTATTCCTAGTTGTGATGGGCTGGATTGGAAACTTGATTATGGTGATTGATCCAACTGTTTGTTAAAGAAAGAGAGCAGAAGGGTATTAAAGTTTGTGTTTTGAGATGTTCTCCAACACTTAAATTAATATTTCAATAAAGTAAAGTTTAAGTTGAAAGAGAAAATAGAGTAACAAGTTTGAATGAGAGGTCATACCTAAAATAGAGATGAGACTTAGTATTTATAAGTAATTGTCATATTCCTCTTTTGCTGCCTAAATTTAACAATTAACTAATGATTGACTGAAATGAAAATGTACAAGTTATCCTTTTCATTAGGATTGTCGTTAGCTCATTTTTGGAAGAAGAATTTGCTTTGTGTCACATGGAAGGTGCTTTTAAACCTTAAAGCCTAACTAGGCTTTATACTAAGAATAAAGTTAAATTTTATCTCCGTTATTTAAAAAAATGGTAAATTAGTTCATGTATTTTATATCAAAGAGTAAATTAATCATTTTGTTAAAAATTTCATCTATTTCTAGGGTTAAAAATTGGTCTTGTACGTTAGCATGAGATACACGCGGCACGCCTCTATTGTAACTATTTAATTATTCCATTGACCACGCTAGTTTTTAACAGTAGAAATGAATGAAATTTTTAATAAAATAATTAATTTACATTTTGATGTAATGTATATAAACTAATTTATCTATTTTTTAATAGAGTGAATAAAATATAATTTAACTCTTAATATAAAGGCATTTGTAATAGTTTTATTGAAGTTTAACATACTGTAAGCAATACAAGCAGATGAAAAATGAGCTCCTCTGGGCATTGTTTTAAATCTTTCTTCGAATCTAATTCCACTTTATATGACCATAATAAGACCAAAACCTATTCCTGTAAAAGAAAATTCAAGAACTAGATGCCAAGTACATGTTATGGTTGGACAAAATTAAAACATCCTAATGATGTAAATACTAAAAGTAACCCAACCATGAGGTATGAGTGTTGTGATTATTTATCTTATCTTTAAATCATATCATTGGAGGTTCGATCACCATAATGAAAATTGAGCATATTTTATGACTAATCATTTATTTTTTCAGAGAACATATTTGATAAGTGAACTAGTCATTATTACTGGTGATAGGAAATGGATTGTATGAAACTGTAATTCCACTTCATCCCTATCCATTTTCAATAGGAGAATAACAAATTCGATTTTTCCTCTTGATTTTTAACATTTTTAGTTGGATTTAAATTTTTTTAGGAGGAAAGGCTGAAAATTAGGAAGAAAAATATAATTTTTTATTCTTCTATTAAAGAGGGATAAAGATGATATAAAAACTACAGTTTTATATAATCCTTTCTTCTGGTGATGAATACCATGATTTTGAAAAAAAAATATTAAAAGTATGTCAGCATGGAGGCTTTGTATGTAGCTGAGGTACTGATAAATTGATAGGGTGGGAAAAGTAATTCAATGCATAAATGGTGGTAACAACGAATAAAGAGATGGCCCAAAATTTAATTCCCCGTGAATTGTAGGATTTCTAATTTTCCAGTAAAAACAACGAAGATTTCAAATGTTTAATGCATGACCCAGCAGCGACAGTATGTAACATGCAAATTCTAAAATTGGATAGATATGAACAATGGGGTTGATGCAAATTTAGTATTAATTTTAATGTGGTAAGGTGAAGAAATTCTTTTAGGAATTTCTTCTTTCAGATATAGTTCCTCGAGCAATTATGTAAATTCCAGAATGGTTGGTTTCACTTTTGGGTTGTTTTAAAAATTTATAAAGAAATAAATTAATATAATAGTAAATTTGTATTTTGATTTTTTTTTAAAAATTTATAATTGTATTCTATTAAAAGGAAATTATTGATTTAGCTCTAGAGTTGAGTTGAACCCTTAAATGAGGAGCGTTAAGGATCATCAAGCTCCTAACTATTTTGATCAAATAGATATTGGTATTTACATATTTATTATGGTATTTACCATTACCGACCTGCTATCCAGATACTCGATTGGGTCTTGACTCATAGTCTACAGGGTTCGCACGTGAGGTATTTGCATCCTTATATAAGACTGGACGATGTGGGTTCTCACCACTACGAAGGCGACCTCTCATCTAGAAAACACGTGTTGACCTTAGAATAGGGTACGTGTTGGCATACATGGGGATCTACCTACGACGTTCCATCCATAAACAGTAATCGTATGATATAAATAGTGTAACACCCCCTAACCCTAAACTGTTGTCGGAACAGCGTTATGAAGTATTACCTGACCTTTCAGACAAATTACGAACATCATACAAATAAATAGCATACATATTATAAAATATTCATAGTGTCCCTTTAATGGATCCTTGAGGCCCAAAATACGTGTTAGAAGTGAATCGGGACTAATTTGAGAGCTCAAGAAATTTTTCGTAAAATTCCATTTTTTTGTGGACTTAATATAACCCCTTTATAAACGTATAACCAACCCTACAAACTTAAATAGCAACCAATTCAAAACCAATATCACAATCCATACAATTCCATATTCAAAGACACCTAAATCATGCTTAAAACATCTACTTAGTAATCTACTAAATAAACATTCACATATAACATTTAAATTGAATTAATAAACTTCATTCATTCCATTTCAAACTTATTACCAATTATACCAAATATGTCATGATAATTCCCTTTCCATTTCATTAAACCAAGTATCCAAACCATCATTTTACATCATTTACAACCAAACTACCTTAACTCATACTTGAAACCTAGGTACATGCCACATTTACCAAAAAGAAAAGTTACATCACCAGGATTTCTTCTGAGATCGGGATTGCTTTGGATGCTGAACCGGGACACTTGACTTTTACTAATCTGTGCACGGAAACAACCGTACGCTGAGTATGGATATACTCACTGGTATTACCATAATTCAAATTATAATAACAATGAATAAATTATATATATATATATATATATATCAAACATGTAACGTATAATTCATAAGCACTAATTCATACTTCAACTTTCATTTCTCAATAATAACAATTCATCAATTGATATCATATGTAGATGTGTGCATGGGTTGGGCCGCCCGCTCGAAATGTGGGAGGGTTTGGGTAAAAATATAGGCCCGAAAAATGGGCTTGGAAAAAAAAGGTCCGTTTAAAAAACGGGCCCAGCCTCGGGTAAGGCATTTTTGGCCTAAGCCCGATCTGGCCCTGCCCGAATTCACTAAAGGACAAAAAATCTATTTTTTTTGTTTTTTAATATTATTTTCTTATTGTTTTCTTCCTATTTTGCTACCATTTTGCTATTATGTTGCTATTATTTTGTTGTTATTGTTTAGATTTTGTATAAAACTTATTTTATTGTTAATTTTGTTATTATTTTAAAGACATTTGTTAATTTTGTTATTATTTTAGAGGCATTTGCTTGTTAAGTTGCATCTATTTTAGTGTTATTTAAGTATACATATTTTTTAAAATTTATTTTCAATTTGTTGAGAAATATTTATTTTGATATTTTTAGTATTTTTGATTGTTTATATATATATATTTTAAAATTATATAAAAATAATATAAAAATTAATATGAGCGGGCCGGGTCGGGCCCGGGTTTTAATATTTTTATTTGGGTCGGCCTTGGGCAAAATTTTAGACCCATTTTTTGGGCCTGGCCCTAGCAAGCGGGCCTAAATTTTTAGTTAGGTCAGCCTAAACCCGGCCCTGCCTGGCCTATGCACACCTCTAATCATATTTCATCAATTTGAAATTCAATCACTTCATGAACCCTTGGTTCATTCTTTCAATCTCGTATCTCAATTTCAATTCACATTTCAATTTATTATTCAACTTTCACATTTTATTTCAATACCTCAATCAAGTTCATTCAATTTATCATTTCATTTATTTACCCCTATTAACAAGACCCGAACCTTAGCGAATATAAGGATCCAACCAAACACTCTAGAATGGCACCTAGTGCCTCATCGGATAGTTCGAAGTAATAGTTGACACCCAGTGTCTCATCAGCAAAGCCAAAGAAAGTTGGTACCCAATACCTCATCGAATCTATCCGTAGAAAAATAGTGACACCCAATGTCTCATTGACTCGAGGTCGAAGTATCCCTAAACTCTTCTAATCCTACGGCATGCCAACTATACCCGACTCAACCTGATTAGTTAATAGGGTATTCAATTCACTTTCTCTATTTCAATCAATGTTCACATCTATTCCACTTAAATCACAATTTCTCATATTATTTCCAATTCAATCACTTTTCAATTCAAATACACTTTTCACTTTCAAATCAATATGCAATTCAATTCCACACATAAATTCACCATTCAATTGAATTTTCATTCAACTTAATAGTAATACTTACCTTATTTTTCACTTACCATGCACATTAATTAAAATTTAGCATTTAATAGTAAATAATTCAAATTATAGTAATACAAACTGGATATTTCTTGAATTACTCCTCGATAATCTTTTCCTTTCTCTTCTGAGTCGATGCCTCTAGTTCTTTCTTAGCTATGAAAATTAAAATAATTTACAATCATTAATACAACAATAATTCACATAAAATACTTGAATTTCTAGTCAATTTCTCCCTTAATTTTAATTTAGTCTTAACTAAATTCATCCATGTTTCTTTCACAATTTATGCTTTATTTCTACTCCATATCAAACTCAAACTTAACTCTCTAATTTTCATCATAAATACCTAATTTCGAATTTCTTGCAATTTAGTCTCTAGTACACAAAATTTATAACCTATTCTACAATTTAATCCATCTCCCAATTCTAATTAGAAATTCTATTAATTCAATCAGTAATTCACATTTTTACTCAACAAAATTAATGTCTAAAAATCTAATAACTTCCAAAAATTTCAACACATGCTTAGTAATATTTTGTTCTAGGTTCATAATAACTCAAAAATTACAAAAAAAAAGACTTAAATTGACTTACCAATTTGAATTAAAACTTTAAAAACCCTAAATTTTCCTTTTCATTTTTCTTTCTCTTTTCGCTCCTATTTTCTTCTCTGTTTCGTCCCTTAATTTAATGGTCTGTTTCTTTTATTCTTTCTTTCTTTCCTTTATATATATAATATATAATAATGATATATTATAATAATATAATAATATAAAATATATAATATCTTAACTTAAATAATAAATAAATATATTTAATATATGTATTAACCTAAGAAAAATCTTAGATTTTTCATTGATGAACCGCCTCAAATTTGATATTTGGCATAATTGCTTATTTAGTCCTTTTTTATTTTCTTTAATCTATAATTAAATTTTTATCTCTATTTTAATTTTGTCCTTTTTATTAATTACTCCTAATTAAGTCAAATTTACCTAACTAAATCTTAATTAAACACACAACTAGCTTCGTAAATATTTATTATAAATATTTACGAACTCATTTTACTAAAACGAAGGCTCGATAATATACTTTTCCGATGCCCGTGAATTTTAGATCATTACAAATGGAGAATCTAACCCTTTTGAAGAAAACACTCAACAATATCAAACTTTGGCAAACATATGTTATGAGCTTTCGAGTCCAACAAAAGACAACTTTGAGAAATACTTTTCAAAAGACTTTTACCAATTTCAACTCACAAGAAACTATTTCATAAAAATAAATGTAAAAAATATAATGATATCTTATGAAGAGCTATTGGCAAAAGAATTTTGAGGATACAATGAAACCCTTGCACTGACAGAAACAGTCTATTAAACATTCAATGGAGAATAAAAAAGTATCAATTTCTATGAAGAACTTTTGTAAATTCTTTAGGAAACAATCCTTGAACATAAAAGATGGTAATGGAATAGCAAAAAACTTTGTTTCTAATGTTTTTGGTTGGTGTTTCTAGTATGAAATTTCACTCTTATTTGTAAGATTTTTCATGTTTATTCATAGAGATATAATTATCCAAATGAATAGTTACATCTTTTAACAATATATATAATTATTCAGTAGGTGTTTACTTTAGTATTTATGACTCTTTATTAATAATCGAGCAACATATCAATTATAAGAGACATAACTCACTATTATAAATAGTAAGAACTATTGGTTAATAACTAAGTGACATAATTATAGATTACTTATGACTTCTCATTTACAACTATTAAAAAACTATATATATTCGGAAAATGTTCCAACAACTTTCCACTCCTTTCCAAAGGAGAAAGAAGCATAATTCACTCGTAGATTTTAACAACTTCTGAAGGAATCAATAGTACTCTGTACCAAAAATCCTGCAAACTAAAAATAATTGATCGCAACAGTTGCAATCTACCAACAAAAGATACATATTTTCCTGTCTAACTCATTGTCCATCCAGTAAATTTATCCACCAAAGCTTTGCAATCGTTATCCCTTAAGCTTTTTGCTGTAAATGGCACACCAAGATATCACTTGTAAGGTACCTAATCTGAAACCCATACTACATTACAATTCAACTTGACCAACTCCAGAGCCAAACATGTCACTCTTGCAATTATTCACTTGCAGCCCCCAAATTTAATAAAACAATTCAAGGACATTTCTAGCAGTAGTGACTGATTTAGTAGCACCTTTAGCAAATACCAATAAATCGTTTGCAAATTACACTTGGATGATACTTAAAAACTTTAAAAGAACTTACCAAATTCAATAGACTTGAAAGCACATCCATCACCATGAAAAAAAAGGAAAGGGGACAATGGTTACCTTTGCCTTACTCCTTTAGCCTTAGTAAAGTAACCAATTAATCCCCCATTAATGGACACAAAAAGTTTAGTATTTGTGATACAAGCCTCAACCTAATTTCAAGAAAACCTTCAACCCTCAAAACTTGAAGGAGGAAATTCCAATTATAGAATGAGAAGTATGTTGAAGAAATTCCGGTTTAAAAAAAATTTCTATCACAATAAAAAATTAAAATTTTAAAAATCGAATTGATTTGTGATATTTATAGCAGTAAACTTTTTTCGAAAAATACCTATTCTTTGTGTGAGACGGATCCTTAATTAAGAAATTCCAATTATTTTTTAATGTTTATTCATTTATACTTTTCTATTATTAAATAATGAAAATTTAATTACAAATTGAAGTGTTATAAAATTAAATATATTTAATTGTTTTCATAAAATATATATTTGATTTCAATTAAAAATAAATATTTTAAGTATATAATTAATTAAGTTATAGAGTAACCTTGCGATGAATTCATTGGATAATAAATTGATTACAATATAAAAAATAAAAAATGAGTCTATCCCAAAGTTAATAGGTATAATTAACTAAATTCAATTTTAAAATTTAACACATCCACTTTGTGTAAACAATATGTGGATTCTTGGTGCATGTTTATATTTATTTTAATTTATGTCTTACTAAATGTTAGATTTATTTCGACATAGATATGTATATATTCTATTTATCAGCCTGGTCGAGCTTTATAAGAATTAATCCTAATTATTTATTAGACATTTTTTGCTGCATTTGTTACTTAAAAAAAATGTATACATATTAATTGAGAAATATATTATGTTTAACACATAATATATTAGGAATATAATATAATTTATAATTTAAAATAATAATTAAAATATTTTTATAATTAATTAATTTTTATTATTTTTATTTAAAATTATTGAACATAAATATTAAATATTAATTAATTAAAAATTAACAAAAAAATTGTATAATTACATCGAATGGAATTTTTTCTACCACACGTTAATTATTAAATAAAAGTAGGGAAAAAAAGTTATTATATATTGGATAACCTATGACATATATAAGTGTAACACTCCTAACCCGTATCCGTTGCCGGAACAGAGTTACTGAGTGTTACTAGAGTTTACAGAATAATTTTCGATAATTTCAGTCAATTACTATACATTTTCTGAAATCAATCATAACGTCCCTTACATGGGCCATCGAGGCCCAAAACATGCTTCAAAATGGAATCGGGACTAAATCGGGATCATAGAAAATTTTTCATAAAATTTTAAAATTTTTCTTACATATAGGAGTCACACGCCCGTGTGGTAAGGGACACGACCAAATCACACGCCCGTGTGCTAGGCCCTGTGGTTAATTTAATTTTCACAATTTAGGTGTAGGTTTCACACGGCCGTGTCACACTCCCGTGTACCTCACACGGCTGAGACACATGTAACAGCTCAATTTTAGAGAAATCGGAATAGTGGCTTCGGGACCACAAATCCGATTCCGAAAATAAAATTTATTTTAATATTCTTTTATGGTCTATAATATGATAATAATGTTGTGTAAAAATTTCGTAAAAAAATTTTATCGATTTCATGCTTAAATAGATAAAGGATCAAATTGCATAAGGAGCAAAATTTGAGTTCTAATAGCTAAAAGGGATTAAATAGCTATAGAACTTTAAATCGGAGGTCCTTATATGGTAATTAGACCATTAAAAATGCTTAGCCATTAAGGATGATGATTCGTCCATGGAAATTTATTTAAAGAAAAGGACTAAATTGGAAACAAGAGATAATAAAAGATGATAATTAATTAAAAGATGAAAATATCATCTTCTTCCCCAAAAATATATGGAAACCATAGGAGAGAGAAAGCAAGCTTTCTTGGCTCAATTGAGTAAGTTTTCTCGTCCCGTTTTAGTAATTTTTATATTTTTGAGATCGGTAAAGCTCAATCTATCTATTTTGGGGATTAAATTGCAAAGTTATCCAAGTGTAGAAATTTTGTCATGGATAAATATGCTAAAATTATGAAATTTATGGTAGAAAATGTAACACCCCCTAACCCCAAACCGTCATCGGAATAGGGTTACGGAGCATTACCGGACTTATCGGACAATATATAAATTATACGCAAATAAATGTTAAACATAATGTAAAAACAATCATACAGTCCCTTATATGGACCCTCGAGGCCCAAAAATATAAGTCAAGAGTAGTTCGGGACTAATTTGAGTACTTATAAAACTTTTCGAACATTTTAAAAGTTATTCTCAAGTGCAGGGCTTACACGCCCGTGTGAATTAGGGACACGTCCGTGTGACCCTATGACATGCCCGTGTTGTTGAGCCGTGTAGCTCAACACAGCCGTGGTGGGTTGGGACACGCCCGTGTCCATTGCCCGTGGAGCATACTGACTAATTTGACATGGCCATGCTACACGCCCGTGTGGAGGCCGTGTACTTCCACACGGTCAAATGCTAAGAGACACACGGCCATATCTCCTGTCCGTGTGATTCATAAAAATTAAATTCAAAGTGCAGGGCATGCACGGTCTAAGTACACGCCCATGGGGTTGGCCCGTGGCTCGCCCACGGCCTAGGCACGCCCGTGCCTCTACCCCGTGGTTGATTCTGTTAAAACTAACACGGTCTGGACACACGCCCGTGTGTCCTGCTAACCAGGCCGTGTGCGGCTATCTACCAAGCCTTGGCCTCCCTAAAACACAAATACACAAATATACCACCTAACTCATTTGTATAAAACACTTAATCAAATGCCATTCATTACATTTGCAATTTCAAAATAACATACACATAAGACACCCTAGGTACATGCCACTATTAACAATTAACACACTTTACCTTATTAACTTTGGGATCGGCCTGGGATGCTGATTTAACGTTCTACCTTTATTTAACCTGCGCACGGAAACAAACCGTACGCTGAGTATGGGTATACTCAGTGGTATTTCTATAATCCAAATATTTAATAATATAATAAATACTCAAGATCATAATAACAATCACAATTATTTACTATTTCATTTCATAGACAAATTTCAACTACTTACCATATAAATTCTGTACAAATCATTTAATAAACACAATAACTTAATTGTTCAATTTTTTAATAAATCATTATTATTTATTCTTTTCTTTCACTTGCTAATCGGTATAGCTTTCCTTAATTTTATTCACAAATCACCATTCAAAAATCAATAATCTATATTTAACTATGTGCTTATCAATCATATTCCATTCTAGTCCATTTTAATAACGGTCAATTTCATTTATATCATATTAATTTACTATCCTTGATAACTTTCACTATATATATATATATATAAAATTCATACCAAGCCAACATAATTCAAATAATTGATTCAATGAATTTTCACTAAGATTTCAGACAATATAATAACCTTGGATTCAATTCTCATCCATATATAATTATTCAATTTACTTTTCAAATATGAACAATTCATGAACCTTAGGTTCATGCCTTCAATCTCATTGCACAATTTTTATTTCACATTTCATATTACAAAACCCCTTTTTCACTTTCCATTCAATGATTCAGATAATCAAATTCACTTTCTTATTTTCTTTTAATAGCTCAATCACATTTATTCGGATTTTATCATTTCACATATTTACCCCTATTAACTTGACTAGGACCCAGGTGGATACACGGATCCAACCAAACACACCAGATTGGCACCCAGTGCCTCATCGGATAGTTCGAAGCAAAGTTTGACACCCAGTGTCTCATCGGTCTAGCCAAAGTAAAGTGGTACCCAGTACCTCATCGAATCTATCCGAAGCAATATGACACTCCAAGTGTCTCATCGACTCGAGGTCGAAGTAACCCTGAACACTTCCAATCCTATGGCATGCCAACTATATCCACTAAGCCCGACTAGTTAATAGGGTCTCGGAAACACATATCATTGTCAATCACTTTCTCGTATTTTCAATCAATTTCACATCAATTGCACTTTGGCCACATTTTTCTCACATATTTTTCAATTTAAGCACAATTTGCTTTAATTTCACAAAATCAGATATTTTCACTTCAATTCACATTTTAATATCAAATATTCAAATATCACAATTGTCGAGACCATTTTTTTTGAAAAAGGTCGGAGGTCGACTTAAAAAATGAAAAAGATGAGTCGCCACCAATCTTTTTAGGTGTGATTGGATCACCTTATAAAACTCTTTGGTCTACGAAAAATTAGAGAAAACAGGTTCGGGAGTCGGTTACGCACGGGGAAGGATTAGCACCCCCGCAACGCCCAAAATTGGTACCAAATTGAGCAATAGTCTGTCTTAAGCCGAAATTTGGAAAGATTTAAAATAGGACTCTTTTTGAAACAGGGATAATTTGAGTAGAAAAGTCGAGATTCTTTCGCCTCAGAAGAATACGAACATCACATCCAGCACGATTGGACACGAGATTCGAGAATTCTTTGAAACTGGAGATATCTCGCGAGTTGCAAATTTAGGAGGGTATTTTAGGTATTTAGACGAATGAGAAATCGCAACCCAGCACGTTAAGGCACTATTTCTCGATTCTCTAAACACGAAAACATTGCCTTGTTTTTTAGACATTTTTGAACTAAAATGAGATGATTTGAAAAATCGAGATTCCTTCGCTTCGGAAGGATACGAACATCACATCCAGCACGATTGGATACGAAGCTCTCAAATTCCACGAAACTAAAGTTATCTCGCGAGTTGTAAGATTTGCTTAGGAGGGTGTTTTAGGTATTTAGATGAGCGAAAAATCGCAACCCAGCACGTTAGGGCACTATATCCCGTATCTCTAAACACTAAACACATTGCCTCGTTTTTAAAACATTTTTAGATTAAATGAAATCTACACCTTTTGGAATAATGATGC
The DNA here is from genome assembly GCA_020496765.1 of Gossypium stocksii. Classification (NCBI taxonomy): domain Eukaryota; kingdom Viridiplantae; phylum Streptophyta; class Magnoliopsida; order Malvales; family Malvaceae; genus Gossypium; species Gossypium stocksii. The sequence goes on along the minus strand of CM035622.1, from coordinate 4,445,023 downwards.
AATTAATATTAAAGTGTGATATTTAGAGAGGGATAATAGCAAAGGTATTCACGGTAAAAGACAATAAAAATAGCGAGTATGACGTAGTTATAACATAGTGTACACGTGAGATAATATGAATAATACGATGACAAAACACGTAACATGGTAAAAGCGTATATAGATAATATTATAAAACTCATGACATTTAAAGAATATATATATAATTATGATATATGTAAAACGTGTTGAGGATATATATACGTGATATATGAATAGATATAGTGTTAAAAGGGCATGTACAAAGATGTACGCATAATGCGTAAAAATATACGATATGTATGTAATGTGGGGTTGGAAGTATACATCTAAGATGGTGTAAAATTTGTAATAAAATATATGAAAACATAATACGATATTAGAAACACATGTATAATATATAGAATTAGATATATATATAAATATATATACGAACATAAGAATATATACAAAATACACATAGATTTAAAATATATACGATATGTATTAGAAATACTAAAAGAGGTACGTGTATAATAGAATATTGAAATATACGCATAATGATGTATATATAAAAAAAATTATACATATATACCTAAAATAGAAATATAAAAAGAATATATAAATATGTACGAACTATAAAAATGTATATGTATTTTTATATATATATAAAAGATATATATGCGTAATACATATAATCATATATATGTGTATATGTATATAATAGTAAGAAACACATAGCATAAAAAATAACATACGTAATATTAATATGTCTATGCACATGTTAAAAGAATATTTATATATATATCATACGAACATATTAGTAATAGTATTAAAAGCTAATAGCAACACTATGTAACACATATATATATATAAGTATAAGTAAAAATAACGATAGTGAAATGCTAATATAATAACATTACTAGTAATAAAATATAATATTAATAGTGATAAAATGTAATATTAATAGTAATAAAATGTAATAGTACGATTAACATTAATATTAAAACAAAATAATGAAAGGAGGGACGGAATCAAATTAAAAGGAAAAGTTTCGGGTAAATTTAAAATGCAAAATAGAGGAAAAGGGCTTAAATGAACACGGGGGAATATAAAGGGACCAAAAGAGCAATTTTACCGCACACTTGAAACGGTGCCGTGGCAGAAAGGACCAAATTGAGAAATGGGATAAATTACTGGGCCAATTTAAAAACCCTAAAAACCTGATTGTACAGCTTTGCAAAAGCGGAAGGGCTAACCGCGCAAATAGCCCTTCCGCTATAAAAACACGCGGATCCTTGCTGGAGCGGGTCGGAATTCGGGTCGGGCTCTCAAAACGACGTCGTTTTGGGGTTAAAATGCAGCCCCCAAAACGACGTCGTTTTAGGGGGCTATAAATAGGCCTATTTTGTGAAAAGAAAATTCATTTTGACCGGGTGAAAGAAAAAAAGAAGGGAGAGAGGGGAGAGAGGAGAGCCCGGGGCAATTTCCGGTGGTCGGTCCGACCACCGTCCGGCCACCGGACCGCCATATGTCGCCGGTGCCAGCCACCGCACGCGGTGGCCGGAAAAGGTAAAAAATTTATTTTTTACCTTTTTTTTTTATTTCTTGTTATCTTTATAATATGTATTTGAAATGAAAGAAGAGAGGAGAATATGAGAGAAAAAAGGGATTCGAAGCAAAAAAGAGAAAATCGATTACCTTAGAGTTCTGATTTTGGTCTTTGATGTTTGTGTTCATTGATTTGGTACTATTCTTGCGTTTTTGATATTATTCCAACACTGCTTTTGGTGTTTTAAAAGTCTATTGTTTGTATTGATTTTTCTCCCAAAAAAATTCTTCCTTTAACAATCGTTTACAAAATGGCTTTTATAGCCGATTCATCTTTCTTTCTATATTATTTCTGTCTCGTCTCTTTTAATGTTTTTGCAGGTACAAAAGAGCTGCTGAGAGGAGCCAGAGGCGGTGCTGGACGGTGGATGGGACTGCTGGCAGAGGGTAGGTGCAAGTGGCTGCGCAAGTGGGGGTATCCGGGTTAGGTTTAGGGAATTAGGGTTTCGGCTGGTGTTGGGCTAGGTTTGGGTTTTAGGTAGTGGGTCTGTGCAAATAGGTTTTGGGCTTAGTGGGTCTGTTGGGTTTTGGTTGGGGTCTGCTTCTGTAACGGGTTTGGGTTAGGGTTTGTAAACGGGTCTGGGTAGTTAGCTGGTAATGGGTATGGGTATTGTACCCGGGCCAAAATTGCCCTGTACAACAATTCCATATATTTATATCAATTTCCTCATATTTCCAATCAATATATTTTCAATATAACATTCACTCATTATTGTAGTTTTTACACCAATCATATAAATTATATAATTCAACCAAAATAATTCCATTCACTATAAATTCAATAAATTCATCGTATGCGGAAATCAATCCATTTCAATTATAAGACATCATAATTCGAACACCAACAATTGCCATATGTATATAAATTTAACAAATAATGACTAAGTTCAGATTATAGAAATACAAACCGTATTTTCTCGAGCTAACTCCCGTTGTCTTTGCCATTTTTCCTTGCTTAGCCAAGATTCCCGAGACCACAATAACTACGGAAATTAAAACAATTCATATTCTTTAATTCACTATTAAATTATAGCTAATTAATACAATTTCTATTCAATTTCTATTTTAATTTCAATTTAATCTTAACTAATTTCACTTACTTTTTCTATCTCAATTCATACTTCATTTCTATTCAAACTTTGTCCAAACTCATTCTTAACTATTAAATTTCCAGCATATTTCCCTAATTTCGAAATTTCATCAATTTAGTCCCTACAATGTTAAAACTTATGAATTACTTTACAATTCAATCCTTATTTCATTTCTAACTTGAATTTTTATCAATTTAACCCCTAATTCATCTTTTTACTTAACATAAACATTATCTAGAAATCTAATAACTTTCAAAATATTCATTAATTTCCTCAAAATCTTGTTCCAAAGCTTCTAAAGCATCAAAATTAAGTAAAAAGGACTTAATTGACTTACCAATTTTAGCTTCAAGCATCAAACCCCCAATTTTTCCTTTCTTCTTTCTTTCTTTCTTTTTCTTCCCCTTCTCATGTTTGGTTCTCTGTTTCTTTTCTTCTTTTCATCCTTTTATTTCCTTTTTAATTTCTTTTATTACTTAATTAATTAACTATTACAAAATATCTTTTTATTAACCAATTAAATACATACACTTGTGTTAATCCTTGCCACACACTTGTTATTATCTCAACAATTTAATAAAATAATATTTACACAAATAATAATAATTATAACAAATAAATTAATAATATTTACTTAATAATTAAGTAAATATACATAACATACATTTGTACCAATAAAATTAATACACATGTATTTTATCCATAATACACACATGTCAATTTCTATGGTCTAATTACTAATTTATTCCTTTATTATTTCTCTTTACTAAATCAAACCTTTGCATTCTATTCAATTTAGTCCTTTCTACTAGTTATTCCTAATTAAACTAAATTTACTTAATTAAACTTTAATTAACCACTCATCTAACTGCATAAATATTTTTAATAATTATTTATAAACCCATTTTTCATAAACGAAGACCCGAAAATAAACTTTTCCGATAACTGAAAAATTCGGGTCGTTACAGAAAATGAAAGGTTGTTGATAGATAAACAACTTTTACAAAGTAAATTTTGATGAAAACTTGATTTAGGGACTGAATGTAAGAATGAGAAATCCATGGAAAATTTTTTGATTTTTATGAAATATAGGGGCTATAATTATTACATAGAAAATTTGGTTAGGCTCAGAACAAGGATTAAATTGCATGAATTTTATTTTCCGAGTCTAGGGATGAAATCGTCATTTATTAAAAGTTTAGGGGCAAAAAGGTAATTTTTCCTAAAGTGTAAATTGGACTAAATTGAGTATAAACTACACTAAATTGATGCTAAATTTACTCGTATAGATCGGGATAAACCGAATATGGAGTTAGAACGAGGAAATGGGAAAATGTCGGATTAGTAGACATTATGTACACGAACACTTGTTGAGGTAAGTTCGTATAACTAAATTGTATATGTTTATATGCTTGAATTGAATGTTGTGTATGTAAATTGTATAAATGTCATAAATATGTGAAGTGATCACATATTCGTTAAGCCCGATAAAGGAAAGTGCCTGAAACAAATGTTAATACCAGATAGGTGATAAATGATAAAAATGTTATTTTTATGCTTGAGTTGAATGTGAACATTTGAATTGCATAAATGAAAAAATATATGAGATTGATCATATACCCGACAATTGCCTGATAAATGTCAAATTCCATCTGAATAAATAGAAAATCGATAGATATGTGATTTCCCGAAATGAATGAGGTCCTGCATTTGTTGCTGACGGGATTTAGCTCGGACGAGTAATCTTATTTACCTTATTACAGATGGATTTAGCTCGGACGGGTAATCCTGATATAATCCCTCTCGAGCATATGTTATAATTAGGATTTAGCCTGGACTGATAATCCTAACTGAGCTCTTCTGAGCATGTGTTACAAAAGGGATTGAGCCTGGACTGGTAATCCTAATTAAGCTCTTATGAGCATATGTTGGAGACAGGATTTAGCCTGGACTGGTAATCCTATTATATGATATGTGGCTCGAGAGTGTGTTTTTTGATTAAGTACCCTAATTGGGTACCCTGAATAAGAATTGTCGAATTTACTGATTTGTACACTTTGTGTGTACTACCTGAGTATCCATCGATATTTCAATGATTCAATGGGTAAAATTCTAAAATGAAAAAATATGAATACAAAATGAATTATTACATGTATCTGCCTGAAATACCTGGAAATGATGATACATGATATACAAAAGTATAAGATAGTGATACATGAACATGGTACATGTTTAATGAATGTGTTCATCAAAGATACTAGATTTGTATTGGTATCGTACACTTTGGGTGTACTTTCTCGGATTTCTATTGATATTTTAATTGATTTGAGGAGCAAATTCCTAACATGAAATAATCTGAACTTGAGACGAAATATTATGAAAATGTACTTGGAATACAAAGTTATGATTTGTATATGTTATATGACTACATGATGTGGAAAGTATATGTATATGTATATGAGAATTTGATTTTCATAGAGCCTATACATGTTTTTTAATGTTATATGAGATTGTATGACTTAAAAATAAACAATTACCCGTATGTACATGAGGTACGTGAAAATGATATTGACTGGTATATCGATATATGAATTAGCAGATACATGAATACAGATCATGCTTGATGATCTTGTTCATCCATGAATAAGGGATATTAAATGTGATTACTAGGCTAACGTGATGAGAATAAATGTTTAGGGGTTGTGATAAATTGCTTGGTAATGTCATACATGTTTATATCAAACATAATTATATGGTAAGCTATTTACTATGTTATACGAACTTACTAAGCATTATATGCTTACTTTGTTTATTTTTCCCAATTCTATAGTTTGTTTATTTTTCCCAATTCTATAGTTTGTTTATTTTTCCCAATTCTATAGTAAATCGGAAGCTCGTTGGATTAGAAGCTCGATGGAGATCACTCACACTATCCATCGACTCAGTTTGATATATAAGGTAAAACAATTGTGGTTATAATGGCATGTATATGTTAAATTGGCTAAGGAATGGCATGTAAATATTGTTAATGACTAGCTATTGGAATGGTTAGTTATGAACATGTTTTGGAATTTATATTTAAAAGACTATATCATGGTATATATTTAAAAATGATTGATTAATAGAAATAACAATGAGATATGTATGAATGAACTAAATTAGCATATTTGATACAATATGCACAAATGTGAACTTGGTATGTAACACCCCAAACCCGGCCTAAACGTTATGGCCGAATTTGGCAGTGTCACATTTTTGTAACCGAAGCGTATAAAAGCGTTGTTTTAGGAAACCGTTTGAATTTTTGGAAAACTTTTGCTTTTCGTAAAAACTAAGTTTTTATCATGTCTAACAGTTATAAAATCGTAATAAACACAGTTAAAATCAAATCAACAAAACAGTTTGAAAGTCCAAATTTACATCAAAGTCCCAATAATAAAATAAAACCATAAACGAAAGCAAAACAGTTTAATAAATGTGTGGTCACCGTCGAGTCTTCCACTGCACCGAACCGTCTAAGTCTTGGGATTACCAATATAGATTAAACAGAAAATGGTAAGTTTACGTAAACTCAGTGTGTAATCCCCACAGAAATAGCGTGCACATAGTCAGAATATCAGAATCAGACAGTCTCAGATTTGGGCACAAGCCCATCACAGATATAAATTTGGGCCTAAGCCCATTACAGTAACAGAGGCAAATTTGGGCCTTAGAGCATCTCGAAAGCAGATACAGATATGCAGTTAGAATAGAAATCAAAATCCTACCCCCAGCCTCTACACACCATCTTCGACTATCCTTACACACCATGTGGGGTTTAAAACACCCACCTAGCCCTACATACCATGTTGTACCGAATGCGGCATATATCAGATATAATGCAGCTGAGCTGCCAGATAATAGGCGTAAACGCCTTTCAGAAAACTTCCTCCAATAAACATCATCCCAACCCCAAAATCAGATACAGCATATGTAAATGTAAATAAACAGAATATCGCGCTCACATGCTTATATTTAGCATACATGTATATCAGAAACGCAGGTAACAGAGCAAACAGTCATGCATTAGTGTTTATTCAGTTCAAAATTTTAATAAGTCAAATCATACAGTTTAGGGTTTTATTTATACCTTACCGACCTTACCGTAGGCCCACAGTCGTTTAGGACGACTCGTGAAACCCTAGGGAAAATTTCAGATAAATGGGCCCACACGCCCATGTGGCTTACCCGTGTAGCCCACACACCCAGATTGGCCTTGGCCCGTATAGATCACACGGCCTGGCCCAGAAACCTACTCACTCGTGTGAAATACCCGTGTGAACTCACAAGCTCGTGTGGCCCACAGGCCCAATTTGGTCTAGCCCATGTGTCACACACGGCCACACTCAACTACCACATGGCCGTGCCTAGCGCACAGTCTAGCATTCGTCAATCACATGGTCGTGTTATCCAACACGAGCGACCACACGCCTTTGTGGCGTCGATAGAATGGTTTTCAGCTTTTGTCGAAACTTTATTTTTTGCGTTTTCAGGTACACACTTGGTTTTGATTTGATGCGACATGTAATATCCCGAAAATTTCTATCCTTGATATAGTAAAATAAAGAAATAAAGAAATAAAAAGAGAAATTTTGAGCTATATCAACAAAATCTATGTAGGAAGTGATTATGATGTATTAATCCAAGAAAGGACTAAATCGTAAAAGTGAGAAAAGTTTTGTAGCCCAAGAGTAAATACTTAAAATTTAAGGGGTTAAAGTGTAAATATGAAAAAGTTGAAGGACCAATAGTGCAAATATTTTAAGGATGGAATAATCTAGAAACTAAGGAATAATCTAGAAACTAAGGAAAATGGATGAATTAGGACCAAATTGAATAGGAGAAAGAATTATGAGGGACTAAATTGCAATTTTACCAAATTAAATGGTGACTCAAGGATGGAATTTTAAAAGATCATGAAGGGCAAAATGGTCAATTAGAAGGAGAGAGAAATCTAGAAGGTAATGATGGTGTGATGATATTTTATAATTATTTAATAAGATAAATATTACTTTATTAATATTTTAATAAGATATTTTATTATTTTATTATTTTATTTAGTATATATATATGTGTGTGTGTGTGGAAAAAAAAAGAGAAGAAACCACCATCTTTCCCATGCACCAATGTGAAAGGAAGAGAGAAAGAAAGAAAGTTTTGCTTTCTTTACAATTTGGTCCTTCCACCAAAAATTCACCATTTTTACCTAGAAATCAAAAGAATTTCCGTAGCTACCGAAGGAGAAAAATGTTAAGGAGACCATGAGGAGTTAAAATATCAAGTTGGACTCAAGAAATAAAAGATGGAGGAGAGAGAAAATGAAGTTAAAGTTTGGAAACAATAAAACAAGGTAAGAACATCAAGATTTCCATGTATTTTTAAGTTTAATATTATTGAAAAAGCATGTAAATGACGTTAATGTAGAGTTTTCTTATATATGATTTTATGTTCTTGATATGGTAGTGAAGAGAAAATAAGATAAAGTGATGGGAAATGGTGTAGAGAAAGAAAATAAGGGTGATATAAACTTAGTAATTAATATCTTGCACTAAAACAGTTTTGGGCAGTAGCAGTAAGCTAAATTTGAAAAATAACCAAAAATGGTAGAAACTGAATTAGGAGTTAAGTGAGATATGAAATTAAATCTTGTTGAGTCTATTTTCATATAAAAGAAACAGAACAGGTAAATGAATTCTGTATTCTAAGATATTTATATTTTTGTGAGACTGGTTCAGAATGATTCTAGGATCCTCTGTTCTGACTTGGAAAAATCATTAAAAATTGTATAAAAATAATTATGGGACATAAGTTATATGGTTAGATTATTTAATGAGTCTATTTTTAATAGAAACAAACGAAAACATAATATGAGTTCTGTATGAAGAGATAATTAATTTTTAGTGAAGAAGGGTCAGAACTGTCAGATAGCAGAATAGGGGTGACTTTAAAGAATAAACTGTACTATTTGGCTAAACCAAAAATTCTAAAACTTTTCTTGTCAGAATATATGTGAGTCTAGTTTTAGGAAAAATTTACGGATCTTAATTTGGAGTTCTGTATCTCAAGATATAAATAATTTAGTGACTATGACGCATGTGGACAACTTGAATGTTCACATATAAGTAAATAGTGAAATTATTGATAATGTTACTTATAAGCATATTATATAAATTAAGGATGTGGAATGGAGAGAAGGAGGAGGAAAATATGTATGAATATTCAGTTAGCATGGCTAATTTGTATGTTTTAGGCTCAGGGACTAAATTGAATAAAAGTAAAACTTTATGGGTAATTTTGTAAAAATGTTAGAAATGATCAAATTACATGAAATGGATTATTATATTATTTAAATTGAAAATTTTAAATGAAAACTGTTAATTTAGTTCGAGATCGAGGGAAAACATGTTTTAAGGATTAAATTGAAAAGTGTTGAAATTATGGAAAATTTTGATATTTTATAGAATTTATGGAATGTTATTAATATGTATGATGATAACGGCTGGAAATAAGGATTAAATTGCAAGAATTTATTTTTTCTGAGCCTAAGGGTAAAATCGTCATTAATTAAAAGTTTAGGGGCAAAATGGTAATTTTGCCTAGAGCGCTAATTGAATGTATTAAAATATGGAATAAATGAAAACAATGATCAAATTTATTTATAAAGACCCAAACGACTCAAATGTGAGACTCGAACGTGGAAAAGAAAATGTATTGGATTAATGAATTTATAAACACGAACAAGCAACGAGGTAAGTTCATGTAACTTGAATTATATTCTTAAATGATTGAAATGTATGTTATTGATGTGAATATGAATTGAATGTTCATTATATGAAAATTGATGAAACATTGATATATTTGATAAAAAGGGGAAGAAATCCCAGTTGAATGAAAGGAAAATTCGATGGATCTCTGAAAAGGAATTGACGGTAAAAGGGGATCTAGCCCGGACGGGTGATCCTATCCTGATATAGCTCTCCCGAAGAATACAGGAAAAAGGATTAATCCTGAAAGGGTAATCCTAATATCAGCCCTCCCGAAGAATATATGGGAAATGAGGTTCGCGGGAGTGTGCTGGTGGCTCTCCCGAAGAATATATGTGTATAGGCCCTTCCGAAGAATACATGGGAGCTGAGGTTCGCGGAAGTGTGCCAAGATTTGAGGTTCGCGGGAGAGCGAGGTTCGTGGGAGTGTGCTCACTGAAATGAAATGTGTAAAACCATGGTTGAAAGATACCATGGCAATATATTGAGAAAATGAATAAGACCATGGTTGAAAGATACCATGGCAACAAATGCATATGAATTGACGGACCCGGAATTGTACACTAAAAGTGTACTCCTGTATGAATTTGTAACACCCTACACCCCCGTCCGTCGCCGGAATAGGGTATTAAGGCATTACATAACTAGATACTTCCTACCGAGGTTCATAGATACAAAGCTAGACGTAAATTCATTGAGTTCTATACTTGAATACAACACTTATAGGTCGGTTCGGTCAAACATCCTATCTCATTTAAAATCGTTCTATAAGCGTGCTAGCAAATCTCTACCTTGTGACTACTAACGATTTAGCTAAATCGAACAATTTAATATCCAAACATCATGTTAGAAAAGTCATTGCATATTGGGTACTAACTAAATTTCATGCCTCAACATCGAATCGTATGAGAATCATTTCAACACATATAATCAAACTCGAATGACTAAGCAAGCCATTTTCGCATGGCTAGAAATATTACAACTCAAAATGTGGTTTAAAATGACAAGAGGAGATTAGCCTATACATGCCATTGACCCAAAAATAACCATCAAAATGTACCAAAATAACAGCGATAGTGTAGGTGATTAAGGCTTCAATCCCCGAGTCCGTAGCTTCCAAAATGAGATCTATAAAACAGAGGAAACAAGGGAAACGGAATAAGCATTTCAATGCTTAGTAAGTTTTAAGCAATGACATTAAATAGATTATCAAATTATAGTATAATTAATCATATCTTTGTTTCCCTCCCCTTTTCGGGTATGTTACCCTTTTTCCAAACATAGACATTTACATCACATACGAGAATGGATAGCTTCCACTCATAGTAAGTTCACATAACATATACATGTCACAAAAGTCACATAACATTTCACATAGGCCAATTGCACTTTGATCATATTAATAATCTCATTTCAAGTACACGTATGAAATCACATAATGACTTTAGTATTCGGTCCAAAATCCATCTTGTATATAAGCCAAGGGTACATACCTGTATAGTTTAACACTTTCAGCGCAATTCATTAGCGTTCGTTACCTTGAAGACCAGTAGTCTTAGGCTTTTCTCGTATCATCATCGAGATCTCTATCTCGGGTAATTTCTATACATAGCCATCGGGTCTTTTCCCCGGATATAATCTCCGCATATAGCCTTCGGGTCTTAACCCGGACATCATCTCTGCATATAGCCTTCGGGTCTTAACCCGGACATAGTCTCCACATATAGTCAGCGGGAATTAACCCCGGATTCACATTACAAATTCTCATACACATATATATTCACATGTAGCCAAGTTTCACATAGCAAGATTTCATTTGCAATTCAATCAATTCATGTGCATACCAACATATAACATGCTTCTCGACTTTATATCATAATTATACACATAATTCAAACTTATACACATATATTCTTCTTTTCTAAACTATCGGCCCAATAATCAAACATACATAGGCAAAAGCATTTCAAAGCTCAATTTCAGCCCTTTTCTCTATGAGCCATTCGGCCATATAACAAACAAGAATAAGGCTTCTTTCTCAATGGAACATCGTTCAAATATCAGCATGTATATCATGGCATTTTAACTTAAATACCAAATTCGATTACTCAAAACTTACCTTGAACTTTCACGAGAAATTACGAGTTGGCTATTCGACCACTTTAGCCTTCCCTTTATCCGAGCTCGTCCCTCTATGCTCTTGAGCTAAATAAAACATTTAATTCTATTAATCCTTATTCAAGCATCTCAATGAATCATTTTCACTCATAGACAATTCATACATGCATATTCTTCTCATTGCAAACACTCATGCACATTGGAGCATTTCACATACATATCATAAATCACAGCAAGCTGATTTTCTGAGCAGCATTCAATAATTTACTCATAACTGGAGCTATGAAACTCCAAATGAAGTGCCGTTAATTTTATATGAAAATAGACTCATTTATCTTCCATCCGTAAAATTTTCATAATTTTTGGTTTGGCCAATCAATACCAGAATTTTCTCAAAGTTTCCCTATTTCACTGTTTGAGTAAACTGACCACTCTATACTACGAACCAAATTTCTCCTTGTACAGAATTCCAAATATGGCCTCACCTATTCCATTCGAAACTAGACTCATTAAGGATTCTAAGCATATAAATTTTATCTCATAACAATTTTTATACAATTTATAGTGATTTTCCAAAAACAGAGCAGGGGACTTCGAAGTCAATCCGACACTGTCTCACTCCATTCCAAAAATCTTTTTATCGGGAATTCCTTTGCTTGCAAGGTTTCTTTTATAAGAAACTAGACTCATTAAGCTTCAATTACACAATTTATTCAGCCTCTAATTCAACTCACACAATTTATGGTGATTTTTCCAAAACACGTTACTGCTGCTGTACCAAGCAGAATTTATACTAAATTCACTCTTTAGTGATCTTACCCACATAATTAAAACATAACATTACAAGGCATCATTTAAAGAAGTCATTGATTTTAACTCAATGTACATATTTCATATTCATTTTAATCATTATACCACTCTTAAGACACCAATTATCAACACAAACATCAAAGATTTTATGCACATGGCCGAATAGGTCATTTCTTTAACCAAGAAGCTCCCACAAGCATAAATTGGTCAATTGGTTTAATTACCAATTCTAATGCATACTCACTAAGGCCATTCGGCCATATGTCCAGCATGGACTTTATTCAAATCCATTTCATACATAACACCTCCATATAACTTACCCTCTAAGCTCAAATTCGGCTAATACACATACATAGAATGTTACTTTTAAGCAAAAATTTCTAAATCATACATTAATCTTGCATTTCACATAGTAGCAAATCGTCAACAATTTCATTTAACCACAACCATCCTAGTTTAACAATCTCAACTCATCTATCATCAATCTTAATGCCAAAACATCAAAATACCTATCAAGAAACACAACATCCCAAAACCGAATGTTCCCTACCTTGGCCGAATGCCAACACCATCATAAGTTCAAAGAAATTTTCTCATGAATTAGGCTAAAAGCTTATCAATTCATCCTTAGTTTCTCTTATTACCAAATTCATCAAATTCAACAAGAATTTCATCACTATTATGGCCGAATAAGCATTTTCCAACCCAAACCTAAAAATTCATGCATATACTCAACATGTACAAACGTATTGTTGCTCAATTCATCATCTAATAATCATGTAACTCAATTAAAACCACCAATTTTTAGTTCTTAAATACTAGCATCCAACTATCCACAAATTAGCAACTCATGAACATGACCGCATGCTCCCTTCTCAACCAAAACAAGATTTTCAACGTGGGCTAAGTTAGAATTCAAGTATTTTACTAAATTTTTTTACAAGAATTTGAAGAAATCACATGAAACATACCTTAAATTGGATGCTAGAGTAACCGAAAATCCTCTCCCCTTTTTCTTTTGGTGGAATCGGCAATGAAGAACAAAGGTAAGTGACTTTGTTCTTTTCACCATTCTTTATTATTATTTTATCAACTTTTATTATTTTATTTCATGAAACTAATTTTATTTAATATAAACAAATTTATTATTATCATTATTTACTAACATACAAAGCACAAAATGCCAAACAAAATCATCATTACCTTCCACTCACATAAAAAAGGTAAATTTGACATGCAACTCCCTCAATTTGCATGCATGCATTAACTAGTCATCACACATTTGTCTAGCATATTATCAAAGTTCACTACTAAGTCCCTTTTTGTAAAATTCAAATTTATAACTCTAAATTGACACACCAAACATGTCACACATGAATTAACACATATTTTAGGCATCTAAATAAATATTAAATTTTATTTTATGCCTCGGTTTTGTGGTCCCGAAACCACATTCCGACTAGGGTCGTTTTAAGGCTGTCACAGAATTGACGGTTAATGAGATTGTACACCAAGAGTGTACTATCGGAAATCCATCAAAATTCTGAGAAATTCAACGGGATAAATATAGAAGATGGTAAACACATAGCTAAAAAGGGTAAATGTGAATTGATGGATTACGGATTTGCATATTTTAAGTATACTATATTATTTTAACTATCGATATTCCGATAAATTCAGTAGGTAAGAATCCTGACCAGAAAAGGAAATATGTATATAAAAAGATTTGTACATATATTCCTGAAGTACATAAAAAAAAAATGACAGTGATACTGGATATATGGAAATATAAGATGATGATATTTGTACATGGAATTTATTGATAAATATATGCATCCATGATTATAGATTCGTATACTTTAATAATATTAATTGTATGACGATGAAATTTTGAAATGACTTAATGAATAAAGCCCTGACATGGAAATAATTTGAGACGAAACTTGAAATACACGAAAACGATATTTATTTGATATTTTAAAAATATGACATGGAAAATACATGTATATGAAACTTACCTGATAATTATGCATGTTCAAGATTATGAATTGTCCCGGAATAAATATATACAAAATTCATGAAAACAATGATACATGAAATTTTGGTATAATGAATGATTTATGTTTTTGAAGAAATGGCAAGAGAATAATATGTATCATATTATATGAATATGTGGCTATCTTTAATATGTTGATACATGGAAATTGGGTAAGCCGTAATAAGTAATAATCTCAAGTATGATATGTTGATACAATGAGTTTATCGATTCTAAAATTATATGAAATATATTCAAGTATACTAATGACTGTTGTTGTTGACGCTTAGACAAGTGCCAAGCTATTGGTTAAATGGTAATATGTTTATTATTTGATACGTCGAAAGGGTAAATGATCAAATGAAAATATACATGTGTCTATGGAAGAGTGGTAAAATTTAAGTTGTACAATTTCTTATAAAATAAGTTATCATGTGATAAAAAAAAGTTCTATAAACTCTGGTAATACCTCGTGACCCTATTCCAATGATGGATACGGGTTGGGGTGTTACACGACAACTATCCTGAGCCTTCTAAAACCTACAATTAGAGTATCTTACCCTTTTAGAAACCAAACCCGAGCCTAAGATAATTTACACAATGCACACAACTGACTTATCGCTACAAAAAATGAACTCAACCTCAAATCCAAGTCAACTAAGCGTGATTTCCAGCCTCAAAACCTTCTCCTAAACAAAAACCACTCAACATTAATGCCTTTAAACATTGCTAAACCCAAAATAGAAGTTGTAGAATCGCAAAACTTACCTATTAATCAAATAATTAAACCAAAAATTGCAATAACAACAACAGAGCGAAATTCCCATAATCTGGATCTGAGGATCAATAGTAGGTTTACCAAAAAGAAGAAAGAAAGAGCTAGCAAAGAGTAAAAATGAAAAGAAAATGTCAGAATATTGAGAGGAAAACCAAAAATTTTTTAAAGAAAAAAAATAATCAGGATAATCCCATAACTCTCCATATCCCCTAAATCTCTCCACTAATCCCATTAACAATCCACTACTCAGAATCCTATCTCCATCCAAACACTCTCAGCCGACCGGAGTAAAAATAAACTCCCTTGTTCATATAGAGATTCAAATACAAGACCTCAAACACACCAACATTCAACTTAACCACTAGACCAGCATGCCCATTCTGATATGGTTTTATAATTAATTAAACATAAGGCCACTCCTTAAGTGCAAGGCTTAGTTCAGAAAAATACCAAAATTTACTAAAGGTAAGGCTTGAACTTGGGACCTCTCACATACACCCAGAACACTTAACCACTATAGCAGATAGATATTTTGTGTCAAATTTACAAAAGCCAAATTTAAGAATTTTGGGGCATTACAACTGTACCCCCTTAAAAGAAATTTCAACCTCGAAATTTACCTAATCAAAATAGATGAGGATAATACTGACGCATCGAGTCCTTAGGTTCCCACGTGGCCTACTCAGAGCTATGATTGTGCCACAGAACTTTTACCAGTGGAATGGACTTCCTCCTCAGAATCCTAATATCGCAATCCAAAATCTGAATCGACTCCTCCTCAAAGGTTAATTTCGTCTTAACCCTAATTTCCTCAACAGTGACTATATGAGAAGGATTAGAGCAGTAGCGCCTTAACATTGAGACGTGAAACACATCGTGAATACGATCAAGTTTAGAGGATAACTCCTACCGATAAGCAAATGGCCCCACACATTTCAGAATTCGGTACGGCTTAATAAACCAAGGGCTTAGCTTGCCTTTACTATCAAACCTCAGAACCTTCTTCCCCGGAATGACCTTAAGAAACACGAAGTCCCCCACAGAGTACTCAATCTCACGTCTCTTCAGATCTGCATAGGATTTTTGCCTATCAAAAGCCGCTTTCAGACGATCCTAAATCAGTCCAACCTTATCTTCGGTCTCAAACACCAACTCAGGACCCAAAACCCGATGTTCACCCAACTCAGTCCAACATAAGGGAGTGTGACACTTACGTCTATCAGAGCTTAGTAAGGTGCCATCTGAATGCTAGAATGGAACCTATTATTATAGACGAACTCCGCTAGCGGTAGATAATCCTCTTAACTACCTCTGAAATCGATGACACAACCCCGAAACATATCCTCCAGTATCTGAATCACCCTTTCAAATTGACTATCGGTTTGATGATGGAACGTAATACTGAAGTTCAATCTCGAACCTAGAGCCTCGTGTAGTTTCTTCTAGAACCGAGACGTGAAGCGAGGATCCCCATTAGAAATAATCGAGACAGGTACCCCATGCAGTCTTGCTATCTAAAAAAATACAACTTTGTTAGCTTCTGTAGAGAATAATTAGTTCTAACCGGAATAAAGTGAGCAGACTTGGTCAATTGATCCACGATAACCCAAACAGAATCTTTCTTAGTGGGTGTCAAGGCAACCCACTAACGAAGTCCATCATTACTCATTCCTATTTTCATAGAGGAATATTAACCGGTTGTATAAAAACTTAAAGTAACTGATGCTCAGCCCTAACCTGCTGACATATCAGATAACGAGCAACGAAATCAGTAACCTTACGTTTTAGCCCTAGCTGCCAATACAACTCTCAAAGATCTCGGTACATCTTATTTCCGTCGGGATACATAGCGTAAGGGCTACTATGCACCTCTGTCTATATAGACTGTCTCAAATCCACATCGTTCGGTACACAAATTTGACCATAGAAATAGAGTACCCCATCACTATTTAGTCCAAAATTTGAAGTGCTACCACTCTCAATCTGGTAGAATCAAAGACACAAAGATTCATCTCCCAACTGTTTATCCCAAATCTGCTCAATCCAAGTCAGATTAACTTAAAGATCAGCAAACATACTACCATCATCAAACAGACTAAGTCGAGCAAACATTTCTTTCAGATCAGCATCATCCTACGACTCAATGCATCGGCCATCACATTGGTCTTGCCAGGATGGTACTTAATGGTACAATCATAGTCTTTAAGTAGCTCAATCCAGTGAAGCTGCCTAAGCTTCAACTCCTTTTGAGTAAGGAGGTACTTGAGGCTTTTGTGATCAGTGTAGATGATACACCTTTCACCATACAGATAGTGCCTCCAGATTTTGAAAGCAATGACTAAGCAGCCAGCTCAAGGTCATGTGTCGGATAGTTTGCCTCGTGTGTCTTAAGCTGACGGGATGCATAAGCCACAACTTTACCATCCTGAATCAGAACACAACACAATCTCATATACTACGGATCACTATAAACCATAAACTCCTTTCCAGGTTCAGGCTGTATCAAAACAAGAGCCTGAGTCAGAACAGACTTAATCTTTTCAAAGCTCGATTTTTGTGTATCAATCTAGAAAAATGGAACATCCTTACACAGAAGCTTAGTCAAGGGTGCTGCGGTCAATGAGAAACCATTAATAAACAGCCGATAATATCCTGCCAGACCCAAAAAGCTACAAATTTCAGACACATTCCTTGGCTATTTCCAATCCAGTACAGCCTCAGTCTTTCAAGGATCGACTCAAATCCCCTTAGTAGAAACTACATGTCCTAGAAAAGTAACTTTACCTAGCCAGAACTCACACTTACTTAGCTTAGCATAGAGTTATTTTTCTCGAAGTGTCTGAAGTACCACCCTTAGGTGCTCGTCATGATCATCCTCAATCTTAGAATAAACCAGTATGTCATCGATAAAGACCATGACGAATTGATTTAGATACGGTTGGAAGACTCGGTTCATCAAATCTATAAAAGCTGCCGGAGCATTTGTCAGACCGAAGGGTATAACCAGGAACTCGTAATGTCCATAACGAGTCCTAAATACAGTCTTATGTACATCAACTTCCTTAACCCTCAACTGATGGTACTCAGATTAAAGGTCAATTTTAGAGAATACCGAAGCACCTTGAAATTGATCAAACAGGTCATCAATCCTCGGAAGCAGATACTTATTTTTCACTATTAGCTTATTCAGTTGTCAGTAGTCGATACACATCCTCATGGTCACATCCTTCTTCTTAACAAACAGAACTGGTGCTCCCCATGGAGACACACTAGGACGGATGAAACCACGATCCAACAATTCTTGAATCTGAGCTTTAAGCTCCATAAGCAACTTTGGTGCCATTCGATGGGGAGTGATAGACACCGAAGTTGTACCGGGAAGAAGTTCAATCCCAAACTTTACTTCCCGATTTAGAGGTAAATGTAACATCCCTTAACCCGAGTCCATCGCCGGGGGGTTACAAGGAAATTACTACACAAAGTCAACAGTCCGTACAATTTCAATCATTCGATAAAGTAACTCAAAACTGCATGTTAATTATTGATTACAAAAATGCGAACAACGATTTCTATCAAACCAAGTAAAACTATTATTAAATTAACCATAATGATGTCTGTTTGGACCGAATATATATATATATATATATACAAGCATATACTCATATTCGACCAAATATGGCATAAACATGCTTATAAACATATCCTTTAACCACACATTGCCTAAATTTACTATTCATTTGGTGAAAAGAGGAGCCAAGGCCTAATGCACTTATGCCTTCTAATGAAACCATTTAATTTCCTTTACTCTACATGATCAATCACATAAAGCAATAATTCCTATAAGCTATTTATCAAACATAGCATTTCATGTCTTAAAAGTATTATCAAGGAAGATTAAATAAACCACATCACATGTCTCATTATATAATATCAATCACGGCATTAACAACCTAAACATGTAGTCTAATCATGCTTACCATTAAACCATTTAAAAACCGAATCTATAGATCCTACAGTATAGATTTGAACGCCTATAATTAACCAGACATAATCATTTATACATTTTTCACATGCAGATTTACTAGAGATGAGTTATACCAGATGGTTACATAATGAGACTTTCAAGTACATAAAAAGAAAATACACCCCAGATCGAACTTAGTACAATTGTGGCAACTACTCGGCTAGCTTCGACTTTCCCCGATCCGAATTTGTCCCCTTATGCTCTTGAGCTAAATTAAACAAATTAACTTACTTAATCACTTAACCAAATTTATTTTTTTCACTCAAATATTACAAATATGCGCAATTTACACATAACCCCTTTGATTTTACACATTGATAATTTAATCCAAATTTCATGAAATATCATACAACAAGAATTTATACAAAATATACTTAGGCCGAATTTACCCCTTTCACAAATAAATTCTCCTATCTCAATAATTAACAAACTTAGCCCGTCACATTTACAAATTCACAATTTAATCTTATAAATAATAGAAATCATATAAACTCCTCACAAATTATTCACATTTAACATTTATACATTATTTTCTAACATTTAACACAAGATTTTACAATTTAAAACAATGGCCAAATGCAAAAATACTCATCAAATTCAAAATTTAAGCCATGGGCAAAGTAAGCAACTTATCAACAATCTCAAATGTATAAACATTTTACAAAAATTTACTCAAACATACCTTTAATCTTGCTTAACAATGGCTGAATATAGGGAGACTTATTCTTTCTTTTTCTTTCAGCTACTCACGACTTTGAGAGGTGAAATCCCACCCCATTTTGGTTTTGTTTAGTTCATGCAAAAACATAATTATTAAGTTACCAAAATAGCCATCCTATAATCATAGCATTCCAACTAACTAAGGGCCGATTGTGTCCATGCATAAACCTTGGTTTTATTTTATTCTATTTCTTTATGTTTTATTAACAATTCCATAATTCAAATATTATTATTTAATCTTTAAACCACATGCAACCATTTCCATTTTAAAAGGATAATGCCATCCCTTAAAGCTTTAATTAGCTAAATTGCATCATAACTACTTCCATATATGAAAACATCTTCTATTCCCCTTATAATATCAACCCTCAAATTTTCATATTTTGCGATCACATCCTTTTTAATTAATTAGGCACTCGAACTTCGAAATTTAAACACAAAACTTTAGCACATCAAAATACACACATTCAAAACACAGAAAATGATATTTAAATATTTTTTTGAAGCGGATTCATGGTCCCAAAACCACCGTTCCGAATAGGGTCAAATTTAGGTTGTCACAACTTTCCCTCTAGGGATTTTCGTCCCCAAAAATCTTACCAGTAAAGAGGTCGGGATAACTTTCTTTCATCGAACTCTCAAGTTCCCATGTTGCTTCATCAATCCTGTGTTTCTGCCACAATACTTTTACTAACGATATTTTTTTATTTCGTAATTCTTTTACCTCGTGAGCTAGAATGTGAATCGGTTCCTCCTCATAACTCATATTAGATTGAATCTCGATCTCCAACGGACTAATTACGTGTGAAGGGTCTGATCTGTATTGGCGAAGCATCGAAACGTGAAAAACGTTGTGGATTTTCTCTAGTTCAGGTGGCAACAACAATCTATACGCAACGGGTCCGACACGCTTAATAACCTTAAATGGCCTAATGAATCTCGGACTTAACTTGCATTTTTGACCAAATCTGAGCACTTTCTTCCAAGGTGAAACCTTCAGAAACACTTTATCCCCTATTTGAAATTCTATATTTTTACGTTTCAAATCCGCATACGATTTCTGACAATCTGATGCTCCTTTCAAACTTTCCCGGATTACTTTTACCTTCAGTTCCCTTTTTTTAACTAAATCAACCCCGTGAATCTTGTCTTCTTTGAGCTCATTCCAGTATAAGGGTGTACGACATTTACATCCGTACAATGCCTCGTCAGGTGCCATTTTAATACTAGATTGAAAACTATTGTTGCACGCAAATTCAACCGAAGGCAAATAACGATCCTACGAACCTTTAAACTCAAGGATACAACATCTTAACATATCCTCAAGTATCTGTATGACTCGTTCGGATTGACCGTCTGTCTGGGGATGGAAACCGGAGCTAAAATGTAGTTTAGTACCTAGCGCATCTTGTAGTTTCTTCCAAAACTGTGATGTAAACCTCAGATCTCTATCCGAAACAATAGAAATAGGTACTCCGTGTAATCGCACTATCTGAGAAATATACAATTCCTCTAGTTTATCCAGCAAGAAATTAGTACGGACCGGAATAAAGTGAGCGGACTTTGTCAATCTATCAACGACAACCCAGATTACATCTTTCTTGCTTGATGTCAATGGTAAACTCGATACAAAGTCTATAGTGACTCGATCCCATTTCCACTCAAGTATCATGATCAACTGAAGCAATCCCGAAGGCACCTAATGCTCGGCTTTCACTTGTTGGCATATTAAGTATTTTGAAACAAAGTCAGAAATATCTCGTTTCATACCATACCACCAATAATGCTGTTTCAGATCACTATACATTTTCGTGCTACCCGGGTGAACAGACATTCAACCATTATGAGCTTCACTCAAAATTATTTCCAAAAGCTCAGGATTTCTCGGAACATATAGTCGATCTCGAAATCTTAAACAATCATCCGCATCTATTTGGAATTCCGAATCAACTCTTGAATCACATTGGGTTCGTTTCGCAATTAGATCATCATCACTTTTCTGAGCTTCACAAATCTGTTGCACAAGTAATGGTTTTGCTTTTAATTCAGCTATTAATGCACCATCATTGGATATAGCCAATTGCGCATTCATCGCACGCAAAGCAAACAGTGGTTTTCGACTTAAAGCATCAGTAACCACATTAGCTTTTCCCGGATGATTATCAATCACATTTCATAATCTTTTAGTAACTCTAGCCATCGTCGCTGTCTCAAATTCAAATCTTTCTGAGTCATCAAGTATTTAAGGCTTTGATGATCAGAATAAACATAACATTTTTCACCGAACAAGTAGTGGTGCCAAATCTTCAAAGCGAAAATAATAGTAGCCAATTCTAGATCATGTGTCGGATAATTTTTCTCATGAGGTTTTAACTGTCTCGAGGCATAAGCTACAACTTTACCTTCTTGTATCAAAACGCAGCCAAATCTATTCAAAGATGCATTGTTGTAAATTATGAATTCTTTACCTGATTCTGGCTGAACTAAAACCGGAGCTTCGGTCAAAAGGGCTTTTAATTGATCAAAGCTTTTCGGACATCTTTCTGACCATTCAAACTTGACATCTTTCTGAAGTAACTTGGTCATTGGCGTCGCAATCATTGAGAAACCTTTCACAAATCATCTATAGTAACCACCAAGTCCCAAAAAGCTCCGAACTTTCGAAACATTTCTCGGAGGTTTCTAATCAAGTATAGTTAAAATTTTGCTTGGATCAACCCGGATGCCTGATACTGAAACCACATACCCCAAAAAGCTGACTTCTTGTAACCAAAATTCGCATTTACTAAACTTTGCGTACAATTGTTTATCCTGCAAAATTTGTAAAACAAGTCTCAAGTGTTCGGCAGGCTCGGTCTCGTCTCGTGAATAGATCAAAATGTCATCTATAAATACGACTACGAACCGATCTAAATACTGTCTGAATACCCGATTCATCAAATCCATGAAAACTGCAGGTGCATTAGTGAGCCCAAACGGCATCACCAAAAACTCGTAATGTTTGTACCTCGTCCGGAAAGTGGTCTTAGGCACATCTGAGTCTCTAACTCGCAACTGATAGTAACTCGATCGCAAATCTATCTTTGAAAACACTGGAGCTCCCTTTAGCTGATCAAACAAATCATCAATTCGCGGCAACGGATATTTATTCTTTATAGTTACTTTATTAAGCTGTCGATAGTCAATGCACATTCTCATAATTCTGTCTTTCTTTTTCACGAATAATACTGGTGCACCCCAAGGAGAGAAACTTGGTCGAGCAAAACCTCTATCCATTAACTCTTGTAACTGATATTTCAATTCTTTTTATTCAGTCGGTGCCATACGATACGTAGCTATCGAAATCGGAGTCATTCCAGGTACCAATTCTATACCAAACTCTACTTCCCGAACAGGTGGCAAACCTGGTAATTCTTCAAGAAATACATCCGAATACTCGCATACAACTGGCATAGTCTCGAGCTTCTTTCCGGATACTTTACTATCCAGCACATACGCAAGATAAGCTTCACAACCCTTTTTCATATATTTTTGAGCCGACATCGAAGATATTACTGCCGATAACCCATTTAAATCAATAGACTCAATTAGAATGATCTCATCATTTTAACATCGCAAATCAATAGTCTTTCGTTTGCAATTCACCACAGCCTCATGTAAAGTTAACCAATCCATATCAAGGATGATATCAAACTCGTCAAATGGCAAAAGCATCAAATTAGCTGGAAAACATGAATTTCGAATCATCAAGGGACACTTCTTGCATACTTTATCGACTAACACAAACCGTCCCAGGGGGTTCGATACCCTAATCACAAACTCAGTAGACTCAACAAGCAAAGTCTTACTAGATGCTAATGTTTCACACACATAGGAATGAGTCGAACCGGGATCAATTAAAGCGATTACATTAGTGTTGTAAAAAGTGAATGTACTAGTGATAACATCTGGAGATGAAGCTTCTTCACGAGCACAAATAGCATAGGCTCTGGCAGGAGCACGAGCCTCAGATTGAACGGTTGTATCCTTCGTCCCTCTTTGACTGCCACTAGTATTATCCACATGTCTAGGTGGTCTACCCCGCGCTGGCATATTACTCGGCCGTGCGCTCTGAACGGTATTCTGCTCAGCTAGCACTGGACACTCTCGAATAAAATGATCCGCCGATCCACATTTAAAACAGGAGTGATTACGCAGTCTACAATCTCCCGAATGCTATTTGTCGCAGTGCTTACACTCAGCTCTATGCTGTCGAATGTTGCCCACACTAGCAACAGATGTAGCTCGTGAACTCACAGGAGGTCGGTCTCGATCTCCTCTAGAATGGCTCATATCAGCTCTAGATCGACTAGTATATTCTTTAAACTTCTTTGAGGATGATTGAAATGTTTTACTAGTGGATCTTTTTCAGAAATCTCTAGCTTCGTAATCAGCCTTTCTCTTTTCCTTTTCCAGTTCTTCAGCTTTATAAGCTCGCTCAACCAGTACTACGAACTCTTTAATTTCAAGTATACCGACCAACAATTTGATATTTTCATTCAACCCGTCTTTGAAGCGTTTACACATGATAGCTTCGGTCGAGATACATTCCCGAGAATATCTGCTGAGCCTTACAAACTTTCGTTCATATTCGGTAATTGTCATTTGGCCCTGTTTAAGTTCGAGAAACTCTTTGCGCTTCTGGTCGATAAATCTCTGGCTGATATACTTTTTACGAAACTCTGTAAAAAAGAATTCCTAGGAAATTCGCTCTCTCGGCACAACTGAAACCAAAGTATTCCACCAATGATAGGCAGCATCGTGTAATAGAGACACGGCACACTTCAGACACTTGTTGGGAGTACATGATAGCTCATCGAATACGCGGATAGTATTATAGAGCCAGAACTCGGCCCGCTCAGCATCATCACTAACTGTGGCTCTGAACTCTTCAGCCCCGTATTTTCTAATTTTGTCAACTGGGGGCTTATTTAACCTCAACGGATCGATCACTGGAGGTACTACAGATATCGGAAGTAGATTATTCGAGGGCGGATGTGGTTGCGTAGCCGGATTATTGCGTACGAATTCTGAGAACCAAGTATTCATCATCTGAAAGAAAGCTTGCCTAGCCTCTCCCTCATTATCCGGGATCGACTGAGAATCAGTAGGCGCTGTCCCTTGCACAGGAGCAGGCGCTACACTTTCAACGTCATCAGCTAAAGCTCGATCGGGATCCATTTACTATATAAAACACAATTTTAGATGTTAGAAATCATCACACTATCGTATTATCACATTATGGCATGTATAGCTAGACTCACACACGCTACGTTAGTCCTAGAATCGACTAAACTGTAGCTCTGATACCAATCAAATGTAACGTCCCTTAACCTGAGTCCGTCGCCAGGGGGTTACAAGGAAATTACTACACAAAGTCAACAGTCCGTACAATTTCAATCATTCGATAAAGTAACTCAAAACGGCATGTTAATTATTGATTACAAAAATGCGAACAACGATTTCTATCAAACCAAGTAAAAACTATTATTAAATTAACCATAATGATGTCTGTTTGGACCGAATATATATATATATATATACAAGCATATACTCATATTCGACCAAATATGGCATAAACATGGTTATAAACATATCCTTTAACCACACATTGCCTAAATTTACTATTTATTTGGTGAAAAGAGGAGCCAAGGCCGAATGCACTTATGCCTTCTAATGAAACCATTTAATTTCCTTTACTCTACATGATCGATCACATAAAGCAATAATTCCTATGAGCTATTTATCAAACATAGTATTTCATGTCTTAAAAGTATTATCAAGGAAGATTAAATAAACCACATCACATGTCTCATTATCTAATATCAATCACGGCATTAACAACCTAAACATGTAGTCTAATCATGCTTACCATTAATCCATTTAAAAACCGAATCTATAGATCCTACAGTATAGATTTGAACGCCTATAATTAACTAGACATAATCATTTATACATTTTTCACATGCACATTTACTAGAGATGAGTTATACCATACGGTTACATAATGAGACTTTCAAGTACATAAAAAGAAAATACACCCCAGATCGAACTTCATACGAACATATATATACCATTCTATGCGCCCAATATAAACTCAGTTAACAATTAACAAAAAAAAAAAATTTAAGCCAAGACATCATTTTTAGCCATTTTCGCATGGCATAATACTTACAAGTACTAACACAAATTACAACATCTCAAAATACTATTCAGCCTATACATGCCATAGTTTTAACTTAAAACATAAAATACCAAAATAGTTGATAGTGTGACGATGTGCTGACAATTCTTGAGCTTTCAACTGAATTCAAGGATCTATAGAACAGAGAAACACAAAATCTAAAGTAAGCATTTCATATGCTTAGTAAGACTTAAGTAATTTAAACAATTCAACCCCATAATAGACTTATTCAATATAAACCAAATTGTACTCTTTGAGATTTACTAGAATTCAATTTAAACCGTCTTAGCCGAACATGCCATTTACCCCTAAATTTCATAATCAATCAAATATAGAAAAAATCCACATACTCTCACTTTCATTTAAAATACAAATTTCACTTTAACATTTCATAGATATATACATAATTACCATAAATCTTATATCAAAACACAAGTGTACCTTCGTACGGATCAATCACACCTTAGCTCATACATAGCTCTTAATTCATTTTCAATTTATCTAATTGTATATCAATTCGGTCATCCCAATTTATCACACCGGCACATAGCCTGCTAGGTATTAACCCGAGTCACAATTTTAACGGCACAGTGCCTGCTAGGCTTTTAGCCTGAAATTACACACCGGCAATAGGCCTGCTAGGATAATACCTGAACATTTCACTGGCGATAATGCCTGCTTGGCTTTTAGCCCGAACATCTCTTTCAACCAATTCAAGAACTATAATCGGTCATCACACTTAGCTTTTAGCAATTATAAACACTCATAAGACATATTCGATCACTCAAATCCACCACAATATCAACCATTTCTTTCATTTAAATGCAAACAACATACTGCTTTCATATAAGGACATACACATTCGGTACTATGTATTCTTACATCTATTTCAACTCAAACATTTTGGCCACCTTCAGCTCAATTCATGCATTCAATCATTTAAATCGATTCACTAATCCACATTCGGCCAAAAATAATAAAATTTCTATTCTTTACATTCAACACTATTCATTTAGTGAAATTTAAAATTTGGTACATAACATAGCTTAAGTACTTACCTCGACAACTTAGTACAATTGTGGCAACTACTCGACTAGCTTCAACTTTCCCCGATCCAAATTTGTCCCATTATGCTCTTGAGCTAAATTAAACAAATTAACTTACTTAATCACTTAACCAAATTTATTTTTTTCACTCAAATATTACAAATATGCGCAATTTACACATAACCCCTTTGATTTTACACATTGATAATTTAATCCAAATTTCATGAAATATCATACAACAAGAATTTATACAAAATATACTTGGGCCGAATTTACCCCTTTCACAAATAAATTCTCCTATCTCAATAATTAACAAACTTAGCCCCTCACATTTACAAATTCACAATTTAATCTTATAAATAATAGAAATCATATAAACTCCTCACAAATTATTCACATTTAACATTTATACATTATTTTCTAACATCTAACACAAGATTTTACAATTTAAAACAATGGCCGAATGCAAAAATACTCATCAAATTCAAAATTTAAACCATGGGCTAAGTAAGCAACTTATCAACAATCTCAAATGTATAAACATTTTACAAAAATTTACTCAAACATACCTTTAATCTTGCTTCACAATGGCCGAATATAGGGAGACTTATTCTCTCTTTTTCTTTCAGCTACTCACGACTTTGAGAGGTGAAATCCCACCCTATTTTGGTTTTGTTTAGTTCATGCAAAAACATAATTATTAAGTTGCCAAAATAGCCATCCTATAATCATAGCATTCCCACTAACTACGGGCCGATTGTGTCCATGCATAAACCTTGGTTTTATTTTATTCTATTTCTTTATGTTTTATTAAAAATTCCATAATTCAAATATTATTATTTAATCTTTAAACCACATGCAACCATTTCCATTTTAAAAGGATAATGTCGTCCCTTAAAGCTTTAATTCGCTAAATTGCATCATAACTACTTCCATATATGAAAACATCTTCTATTCGGCCCTTATAATATCAACCCTCAAATTTTCATATTTTGTGATCACATCCTTTTTAATTAATTAGGCACTCGAACTTCGAAATTTAAACACAAAACTTTAGCACATCAAAATACACACATTCAAAACAATGAAAATGATATTTAAATGTTTTTCTGACGTGTATTCGTGGTCCCGAAACCACCATTCCGAATAGGGTCAAATTTGGGCTGTCACAGTAAACCCGATAGCTCATTAGGAAAGACGTTCAGAAAATCTCTCACAGTTTGGATATCCCCGATAATAGAGTCCCTAGAAATAGAAACACCGATATATGCCAAAAATGCCTCACAACCCTTTCGCACAAAGTTCTTGGCTACTAGAGCGGAGGTCATGCTATACAGATAATCCCTGCCCTCTCCAATCATAACCACCTCATTATCCTCCTCGGTTCTCCAGACGACCCTCCTAGTTGCACAATCTAGACTTACTCGATGCTTGACCAACCAGTTTATTCCCAGAATCAAGTCGAACTCCTTAAACGGAAGCTCCATTTTAGGTTAGCTAATAAGACTGTGAACCTCTAACAGAACATCTCCATACAGTTTGCTAACTTGCACAGATTGCCCCAACAGGCTTAATACATTGACCTCACTAAAAGTACTTTCAACTGATAACCCCAAATTCCCAAAAACAGAGTAGGCTACATAGGAATGAGTGGATCATATATCTATCAAAGCAATATAAGATACATCATAAATAAGAAATATACCGGTGATGACATAAGGAGCATCTCTGTCCTTTCAGCGACGTACAGAATAAACCAAAGTAGGATGCCTCGCCTCTGTTTGTTCAGCACCTCTGTTCGGTGCTCTCTGCCATCGACCCATACCGTTGCCACCCCTAGCTTGACCACGGCCCCTAGGTGGCTGCTAAACTACTCCTGGAGGCTGTGCAATACCTGATTCAGAAGCTTGTGCCTGATCGGCCCTCAGCGGACATTCCCGAATACAGTGCTGTAAGGACCCACATCTCAGACATGCTCCAGTCTTCCTCCAATATTCGCCTAGATGGCTTCTACCACAAGCTCCATAGGGCAAAATCCCAGTAGGAGCAACAAGAGCTCCAGCTCTAATCGGCCCATCAGATCTGGCCTTTTTCTTAGTCCTCTATACTGACCTTGAGGGATTCGAATCCCTCTTTTTCTTCCCTCTCTTACCATCCCTATTTTTGCGCTCAATGCGCTAAATATCCTCGGTAATCTTTACCTTCTCAACTAAAACAGAAAATTCCCGCTCCCTCTATGAAGTAATCAAGACCCTTAGACTGTCCCTTAGGCCATCCTCAAACCTGACACACCTTTCGTATTCAGATTCTATCATGGCTCGGGCATAGCAGCTCAACCTCAAAAATTTAGCCTTATACTCGGCCACAGGTCGGTCACCCTGTGTGAGATTCAAAACCTCAAGCCCACATGTATCCACGTAACTGGCCCCCACATACTTACTCTGAAATACAGTCTTAAAGAACACCCAAGTCAGACATTCCGGCTGAGTGCCCCATTAACTGTCAACCACCACTAGTATGCCTCGTTACGAAGCAATGAAACTGTACCCTTCAATTTCTCTTCAGTGGTGCAATCCAAATCGCCTATAATTCTCTCAGTGGCCTCCATTCAGTACTTGGTCACATTAAGGGCGACTCTAGTAACTCTCCTAAATTATTTAAGTCCATTGGACCAGAGTCGTTCAATAACTGACCCTCGGCCTCCAGATCCAGTGTTGGGCCCAGCGACCCTCTCTAATATCCTTAGCATGGCCTAAGACAATGTACCATCCCTAGCCAAGCGATCTTGAGACCTAGTCTCAATAGCAGGTAAAACCGGCGTCTCACTCGTATCTAAATTTGGCATGCTGCCTAGAGATAAAGACTCAGCTCGAGCCCCTCTACGGCCTCTACCTCAGCCTCAAGTACCACGTCTATAGATACTTCATGCACTTATCGTCTATTCAAATTTATCTACGTTAAGAGTTTTATGCATCAGTTACAGTTTCAGTGTTTCTTAATAGATGTTTTATGTAAACAGTTTCAAAAGTTTAGAGTTGTTTTCGCAAATTCATTCTCTATCAGCTTCACTACAGTTTAAGTGTACACTAACTCAAGTGTTTTCAAAATAATCTATCAATAATATTTCTAAAATAACTATATATAGTGTCAAATCAGTTTATCAGAATACAGAAAACTTACAGGATCAGCTCCGGAGACTCGTGTACCACATACTTAGTCCAGAAAATTTCAAATCATTTGAAAACTATTTTTTTTAAAATCAAAATTTTAGAATCCGAAATTCACAATCAAGTTTTACAACCTAGCTCTGATACCACTAAATGTATCATCCCAAATCCGACCTAGACGTTGTGGCCGAAGCTGGCAGTGTCACATCATAAGGTTTTAAAACAGCATCGTCAAGTTAAAGCCAATCTTCTTCGTTAGCCCTTATCGCCATTATCAATTTCAAAACTCTTATCCATTTAAACAATTAGAGGTAAAAATATTTTTGTAGCGGAAGCATATAAAAGCGTTGTTTTTAGGAAACTGTTTGAATTTTTGGAAAACTTTTACTTTTCGTAAAAACTGAGTTTTTATCACGTCTAGCAGTTATAAAATCGTAATAAACACGGTTAAACCCAAATCAACAAAACAATCCGAAAGGCCAAATTTGCATCAAAATCCCAATAATAAAATAAAACCAGAATCGAAAGTAAAGTAGTTTAATAAATGTGTGATCACCGTCGAGTCCTTCGCTACACCGAACCGTCTAAGTCTAGGGATTACTTGTACAAATTAAATAGAAATTGGTGAGTTTACGTAAACTTAATGTGTAATCTCCACAGAAATAGCATGCACATAGTCAGAATATTAGAATTAGACAGTCTTAGATTCGGGCACAAGCGCATCACAGATACAAGTTCGGACCTAAACCCATTACAGTAACTGTAACACCCCAGACCCGGCCCAAACGTTATGGCCGAATCCGGCGATGTCACATTGAAGTGTTTTATCGAAAACCACGGTTTCATTGAAAAACCCTTCTAAAGAAATTTCAAGTAAAAACCCAGGCAGTACTTGCTTTTAGAACGAGGTGTATTAAAAATCTTTTTTTTTTTAATTATTACATGTTGAAAGTCACATTGGAAAAATTTTCTTTAACTGCGGAAGCTTAATTTTAAAAGCAACAAGTAGTTTTAAAATAACTTGAAAAGTATTTAAAAGGAATAAATCCATGTTCCATCCCTAAGCATAATAATAAGTAATAACCAGAGAAAAGGGCCTAATTACAATCCGAACTAAAATAAAGTAAAATAAAAAAAACTAGACATTCATGAAAAAAACAAGTCCAAATCGTCTTGCTAGTTGGCCATTTTTAAGTCCCTCCATCCGTCGAACCGCCTACTGAGGGTTACTTGAGAAAAATAAAGGAGGGGGTGAGTTTTCGAAAACTCAGTGTGTACAACCCTCAACAATTATATATATATATCATGCAACACAAGTCATCTTAGGCCTGGGCCCAATCCAATAGTAGAACAGTATTAAAGCAATCAAGTGTAAAAATCATACCCATCCAGCCTCTACACATCATCTCCGTCCAACCCTACACACCATGTAGGGATATAAATATCGACCCACCCATCTCATACACACCAATGGT
Source organism: Gossypium stocksii (assembly GCA_020496765.1). NCBI lineage: Eukaryota > Viridiplantae > Streptophyta > Magnoliopsida > Malvales > Malvaceae > Gossypium > Gossypium stocksii. The sequence goes on along the minus strand of CM035622.1, from coordinate 4,413,125 downwards.
AGCACCGATTGCGGTACTACCTATCGTTGCAGCAAAGCTGCTAATCATACATTGGGCTTAAAAAGCCATCGGTGGATCCATGGTCGTCAAGCAACCATGCGATCCTCAAATTCTTCCTCTGTTTCATCAATCCCACCCATATGCAATATACATCTCATGAATGCAACATACACATTTCCACACATTAAGCACCTAGGGGTATTTTAGTCCTTTCACTACCTAGGGGTATTTTGGTAATTCTACCTTACAAGGGCATTTCAGTAATTCTACCCTACAAGGGTGTTTTAGTAGTTCTACCCTATAGGGGTATTTTCGTAATTCTATCCTACAGGGGTATTTTCGTAATTTCTACCCTATAGGTATTTTCATAATTTTTTAATAGTACGGATTTTAATTACGAACTTTGGCTCATCAACAAGTCCTCGCGGCTAAAGTGAACAGACACTATGCACCAGGTAGGATTCAAGAGAAGAGGAGGTGGGTCACTAGGACCGTTTAAGTACCAAGCTCTTCCTAGATTCAATCCTAGACATGCATACATCCATTGCCACACTCTAACCTTGCAACTTATCCACAGACATGTTTGATTAATTAATTAAGTTTTATGTTGCTTGAGAGTACATTAAATCCAGGCCTAGAGTCCACCATAAAACCTTAGAAGTCTACATGCTTCTTTAAAATCACATATGGCCCATCAAACCCAATCATGTCCATATTGCCCATTAGGCCCATTCACAAATATATGGCCCACTAGGCCTGATCTTTTTCAAATCATTCAACCATCAATACCAACTCATCATTGAATATCACTTATCAACTTCTGCCGATTTGGGCCCACGAGCCCTTCGGACCCATTTAGCCTCCTTCTGGCCCCTGTTGGCCAACAGTGGCTAGAGACCATGAGATCTCTCTCTTGGCCTCGGTAGTCAAATCGATGTTTCCATATGAATGTTCGCACGCTCGTGTGGTTGCCGGCGCCAACCTTTCAGCTTTTTGGCTTTTCAGCTTTTTGACATTCTAGTTTTTCAGGATTTCGGCTTTTTCCGATTTATCGTGTGTGAAGTGTATGTACACACCTGGTTAATGAGAGATGTTACACTATCCTCAGACTTAAACCTACAACCAATACCAATCCTCAAATCAATCCTACACTTAACCACAACATTTACCAAAAACTGAAGCCTTACCATAACCTTACCATGTGCCACCAGTTCTTATAGCCCCTCCTTAGCTACTATTCATGAATATCCTTAGATCTGTATTAATTTTAATCGTTAAAGATGAAATCATAGGTGACTTGTTTCCACTTAAGTCACCCTTTCTCTTACTATAGACTATTCAGCCAACATATCCTAAAATCAAGAACAGTTACCTAAAAGCCGAAACGAATGGATAGTTTTTCGATAGAGACTTGTAGATCCCTATCACATTTGCGATCTTTGAACCCTACCCTTGTTAATACAGGGTTAATGGCAAAAGAGAGTTAGATAGCCCTCCGACTTTTACCAAAACACACTAAGGATGTTTGACTAAGTACTTACCGAATCTAACCTTTGATCCTGCGGCCTAGGTAGCTATTGAATGAGATCCGACTTTTAAAACTTGATTAAGAGTAGATAACAGCAACCGATTTGTGATGGAGGGAAACAACAAGGAATCGGCAAAAAGATAGGACTATTCGATTATAAAGGAGTATTCGGCTTTTAGAGAAAGAAGAAAAACACAACACCAATAGGGATTTTGACAAAAAAGAATGATGGTTATTCGGCAATGGAAGAAACAGAATGAGGGGGTGAAGAACAAAAGTAATGGAAAACCAAAAAATCTTTCAAAGGAATTCGGCACCCCCCTATTTATACACAAAACTGAAACTCTGCCTACCCCTAAAGTCCCAATCGGCTCCAACTTTTCCCCATCTCATCTCCTCGTTTTTCTCCCTGATAACTCCCCAATCCTTTTCCTAAATTTTCTCTTCTGATCACTCTCCTTAAAGTCTATAATCACACCACTTCCAACCTTCTAGAAGGCCAAAATTAAACTCTTAAAAAATACTAAGCTAGGATTCGAACCTAAGATCCCCTTGCTAGCCCATAACGCCACCTTCCTATACCCTAAGTGGCGTCACTTAGCCACTCCACCACAAGGCTCTTTGATGCCATTTTTCCCTATTTTTATTTAAAAGCCTAACTACTCACCGCCCTGGTTCCTTTAATAATTAATTAAAAATTCCTTCTCCTCAAAGTTCGAACCCAGAACTTCTCCAACACCCCTAGACACTCCAAATTTATTAAACCCTTAAAGCCAACATGTCATTTGCCATTTTCTTGGTTACTAAAAAAAATTATGAAACCCAAAGCCTAAAGCCCAATTCATCTAGGCCCAAATTTTGGGGTGTTACAGTAATATATACAGATTTGGGCCTTAGCCCATCTTAGAAGCAGATACAAACATGCAGTCAGAATAGAAATCAAAATCCTACCCCCAATATCTACACACCATCTCTGACTATCCCTACAAACTATGTGGGGTTTAAAACTGTAACAGTCTAAAATTTCAGTGGTGTTAGAACAGTGATTCGAGATCACTAAATCTGATGAGTGAGATTAGGAAAATTAAATAAAACAATAATTAGAAGTCGATTGTGATTTTAGAAATATTTTTAATTAGTGAAATCTAAGATTTAAAAAGAAATTATTAAATAAATTGAGTTGAAAAGGAGGTACCGAGACCTCAATTTCATAAAAATGAGCCAAAAATATTTTTATAAATAACTATGAAGTGTTATTAAGGTGGTATTAAAATTTCGTTAGAAAATTTTAACGTTTTGGTAGTCAATTAAATAAAAATGACTAAATTAAAAAAAGTGTAAAAGTTGCTAGAATGAAATAAAGGCAAAATTGGACTATTGCAAAATTAACTAAATAAAAATAAGACCAAATTGGAATATCTAGATTTCTCTTCATTTTTCTTCATTCTCTTTAGCCAAAATTGCCATAGGAGGGTTTTGTAATCTGGTTTTTAATTATTTTTCCATCATGTGAGTTAATTTCTTGCCCTTTTCTTATAATTTTTGTATTTTTAAAACTTTTACAACTAGGTCCTATTATGTAATCCATTAGTTTTTGATTTCATGGACAATTTTGGAAGTTTTCATGGATGAGTGCTGAAAGTTTATGATGAATTAGCATGAAATTGAAGCTTTAATTTTATTATGACATGACTTTATTAGGTAATTTCAATAAAAAATTGATATTTAGGACCTAATTGTGAAAGATGTTGAAATTAGGGTTTAATGTTGAAATTCTGGTTACCAAAGGTTGTGTAGTAGTTTAAAATTATGGAATAAAGTATTATTTGAGGAAAATTAGCTCAATTGAGGAGTGAATTGAGCAAGGACTAAATTGTAAAAATTATAAATTTTAAGGTAAAAGTGTAATTTTAAAAATTATAGTGCATAAGTTGTGAGGTAGAGTAGAATTTAAATAAATTCTAATGAATGAATGGAAAATTTTATATTATAGATCGAGAAATTGAAGATAAACGCGGAAAAGAGAAAGTTACGGAATAATCCCTGAAATTTCTACAACTACTACGAATTGTTCCGAGTAAGTTCGTACGGTTAAATTATTAGTGATTTAAATTGTTTCTGTGTGATAATTAGTATTTATTTATATTAATTGTTGAAAATAAGAAAATTTTATGCTAAAGCCATGAAATTGAATCGAGTGTTACCGAGAAACAGAACGTAGGAAATGAGTACGATCGTTTAGTGCAAAGGAGGAATTGACGGTGAATTACCCAGGTAAACTGAGATTCAACATTTTTTGTGAATTTTTGTGTTTGCTTTTCGTTTATCTCTTATGAGCTTCCGTTAACTCATATGAGTGTCAGTTAACCCTTGCGGGTTTCAGTTCAGCTCTTATGAGCTTCAGTTTAACCCTTTCGGGTTTCAGTTTAAGTCTTCTGAGCTTCAGTTCAACCCTTACGAGTTTTCGTTCAGCTCTTATGAGCTTCTGTTTAACCCTTACGGGTTTCTATTTAGCACTTTTGTGCTTCAGTTAGCCTTTGGGCTTCCGATTATGACGTACTCAAATCCATAAGACGTTCCCTGAATGGACAAGTTGGTAAGTATTATGTGCAACATGTGTGAAGGAATGTTGTTAATATTATTATTGAGCTCAAACGAATAAATTTATTAACTGAGTCGTGGTTGACAGGATAAGTGTAAATTAGAAGAAATGTTCATTTGATTTTATTATAATATGTTTAATGTTCGGTAAGTTTTACGTTTAAAGCCGACAAACTTACTAAGCTATATTTAGCTTACTTGAGTTGCTTATTGTTCGTTGTAGATATACAAGAGGTTCAGAAGACCGGATCATCACACTCAAGTCACACTATCTCAATTTTCGGTAGACTTTATTAATACACTTTTGATGGTTTATATGGCATGTATAGAAACTTAAAGGACTATGTTTTGTATTAACTTATGAACATATTAGTTAAGTTTAGTATAAGTTTGATATGTAAAATTAATGAAATTGTCTAAGTTATTTTGAATAATACTTGAGAATATGTTTGAATATAAATCAGGTAAATTTAGGGCTGATGTTATTAACGTGAATTGAATATAATTGGATGAAAAATTTTGTGTTGATTGAGTTATTTATGTTGAATTGGTTGCGATTTGAATTTTCAGGGTTGGCTAACTTATTATTAAAGGCTCATATAGAGTCCATACGACCTGGCACACGGGCGTGTGACCAAACCGTGTAAGACATACGACTAGCACATGGGCGTGTAAACTGGCCATGTGCCCCCTGCACCTTAAAAATTTGAAACAAAATGCTTATGTTTAGGCACACGGGCAGAGACACGGGCGTGTGTCTCAATCGTGTGAAGCACACGGGTCTTGAACATGGGTGTGTCCATAGTTGTATGAAAGTTGCACTTAAATTCGAAACAAAAATTAACCACATGGCTTAAGCACACGGGTGTGTGGCTTGGCCATGTGAATCCAATTTGTTCATGGCTTGGAAGTCAGTAAGCTCCTAAAATTTACACGGGTAAGGGACACGGGCGTGTGAAACCATACGGCCTGAGACATTGGCATGTCACATGGCCATATGAGCCATACGGCTCATCTACATAGGTGTGTTTTATGGTCACACGGGTGTGTCCCTGATCCACACAAGCGTGTGAGCCTTATATCAAAGAAAATTTTGAAATTTTGTGAAAAATTTTTGGAGTACTCGAGTAAGTCTCGAATCATCTCTAACACGTATTTTGGGCCTCGAGGGTCCATTAAAAGGGACATTATCATTAATCTATAATATATATACTAATTATTTTATAATGTTAGTAAATTTTCTGAAATGTCCAGTAATGCTGTCATCCTATTCTAGTAACGGATACGGGATTTGGGTGTTACAAAAGCACCCACCCAGCCCTACACACCATGTTGTACTGAATACGACACATATCAGATATAATGCAGCTGAGCTGCCAGATAATAGGCGTAAACGCCTTTCAAAACACTTCCTCCAATAAACATTATCCCAACCCCAAAATCAAATACAGAATATGCAAATGCAAATAAATAGATTATCATGCTCAGATGCTTATATATGGTATACATGTATATCAAAAACGCAGGTAATAGAGCAAACAGTCATGCATCAATGCTTATTTAGTTCAAAATTTCAATTAGTCAAGTCATACAGTTTAGGGTTTTAATTATCCCTTACCGATCCTACTGTAGGCCCATAGTCGTTTAGGATGACTCGTGTAACCCTAGGAGAAATTTCAGATAAATGAGCCCACACGCCTAAATTGGCCTTGGCCCGTGTGGATCCATGGCCTGGCCCAAAAACTCAAACGCCCATGTGGAATACCCGTGTGGACTCACACGTCTGTGTGGCCCACATAGCCTAATTTGGTTTAGCCCGTGTGTCGCACACGGCCACACCCGGCCACCACACGGTCGTATCTAGCGCACGGCCTGGCCTTGGTCAATCACACGACCGTGTTATCACACATGGCCTACCACACGAGATACCACATGCTCGTGTGGCTTCGACAAAATAGTTTTTGACTTTTACTGAAACCTCATTTTTCACGTTTCTAGGTACACACCTGGTTTCGATTTGATGCGACAACTATCTTGAGCCTTCTGAAACCTACAATCAGAGTATCTCACCCTTTTAGAAACCAAACCTGAGCCTAAAACGATTTACAAAAATGCATACAACTAACTTACCGTTACCAAAAATGAACTCAACCTCGAATCTGAGTTGACTAAGCGTGATTTCCAGCCTCAAAACCTTCTCCTAAATAGAAACCACTCAACATTAATGCCTTTAAACATTGTTAAACCCAAAATAGAAGTTGTAGAGTCGCAAAACTTACCTATTAATCAAATAATTGAACTAGAAATTGCAATAACAACAATAAAGCGAAATTCTTACAATCCGGATTAGAGGATCAATAGTAGGTTTACCGAAAAGAAGAAGGAAAGAGCTAGTAAAGAGTAAAAAGGAAAAGAAAACGTCAGAATATTAGGAGAAAAATAAAAAATTTTTGAAAGAAAGAAAATAATTAAGATAATCCTATAACTCCCCATATTAAGAAAATAATTAGGATAATCCTATAACTCCCCATATCCCCCTAATCTCTCCACTAATCCCACTAACAACCCACTACTCAGAATCCCATCTCCATCCAAACACTCTTAGCCGACCGGAGTAAAAATAAACTTCCTTGTTCATACAGAGATCAGAACATAAGACCTCCAACACACTAACATTCAACTTAACCACCAGACCAGCAGGCCCATTCTGATATGGTTTTACAATTAATTAAACATAAGGCCACTCCTCAAGTGCAAGGCTTAGTTAAGAAAAATACCAAAATTTACTAAAGGTAAGGCTTGAACTTGAGACCTCATACACACACCCATAACACTTAACCACTAAAGTAGACAGATATTTTGTGTCAAATTTACAAAAGCCAAATTTAAGACTTTTGGGGCGTTACATGGTATCTAGATAAATATGAGTATAATTTGACATGTAAAGACTTAAATTTTGGTATGAAAATGTGGTTGGTGAATGTGATAAATTGTGCATAAGTGTTGATGTAGGTGCAAGGCTAAAATGGGTGAAAAATAAAGCTAGGAAATGGCTTTATTTTGTCCATACAAGTAGACACATGACCATGTGTCTAGGCCGTATGTGACACACGGTTTGATTCATGGGCATGTAGCTTGGCCGTGAGTCCTCTACATTGAGAAATAGAATGCTCAGAATTGAGCATACGGGCAGAGACACGGGCATGTGTCTCAGCCGTGTGAGGTACATGGGCTTGGACTTGGCTGTGTGACTTCAATTTCTTCATGAGTTGCAAGTCAAAGAGTTAGAAAAGTTAGGGACATGGACGTATGTTGCCACACGGCCTTACCACACAGATGTGTTCCTCACCACGCGGGCGTGTGACTTTAAAATGTGAGAAAAAATTTAAAACCTTGCGAAAAATTTCCTGAGATCCCGATTTAGTCCCAACTCGATTCTAATATTTATATTGGGCCTTGAGGCATTCCAGGGACAATACGATTAGTATCGGACATGAATAGTAAATGATGTGAAATATCTTTAATTATTCTGTAAACTTTAATAATGCTCTATAACCTTATTCCGGCGACGGATACGGGTTAGGTGTGTTACAACACATGCCTGTGTCTTTACCTGTCTGCTCAGTTTTGAGCATTCTGTTTTTCAAATTTAAGGTGCAAGGGACACACGGCCAAACCACATGCCCATGTACCAGGCCATGTGTCACACACGACTAAGACACACGCCTGTGTGTCTACCCGTGTAAACAAAAATAGGCCATCTTAAGGCCACTTTTTACACCTTTTTCACACCTAACCTGCACACAACATTTTCACAACCAATATAGCTCAACCAATCAACCATTTCAAACAAAATATGTATGAACTATGTTCTAAAGTTATAAACATTTTAAGTTCAAATACATACATACTCACTTAATATCATCATCTCAACTCCAACTATTTCATTACCAATTCGACTCTATACATGTCATATAAACCCAAAAGATGTACAATAAAATTCTACAGGGAAAAGTCTGGATAGTGTGAATTGATATGTTGATCCGATCCTCCAAAATCTCGTCAATCTACAAGAGACATTAATCACACAAAAGTAAGCTTATACAAGCTTAGTAAGTTCACAGGCTTTAAAAATAACTCTTACCGAACTTGTTATAACAATTCATAAAACAAACATTTCATTAACACTTCCTGTTAATCACACTTCTGTATGAGTGAGCTTAATGTCATAACTATTTAAATTCTATCACTTTGATTCACATATCATTTATCACTTTTCTTCAAATTAGCGAACGACTTACAAAATTGAGTACGTCATTTTTCATTGGTGCCATAGTCCAACTATGGCCTTACACTTTTTCACTTACTGCCATGGTCTAACCATGGTTTTACGTTAACTGATGTTCACTGATATTCAATGAAGTTCACTGATATTCACTAAAATTCACTGATATTCACTAAAGTTCACTGATGTTCATTGATGCCATAGCCCAGCTATGGTCTTACATCTTCACTATACCATGGTTCAACCATGGTTTTTATCCGTCAATTCATCACTTATCACTAGATGATCATACTTATTTTTGCGTTCTATCTAATTTGAACTTTCTAATGCGATCTCATACTATTACAATAATCATGATTCAATAATTAACGTTTGAATTAATACATTATATCATTCCTAATTTAACAATTTACCATGAAAAAAAATCAACCATATGAATTTACCTAGGGTAGTTTGTAATTGTTATGGAAGTTTAGGGACTAATCGATTAATTTCTCTTTTCCATGTTTCTCTTTGGATTCTTGATCAATGTAAAATTATTCATTTATCAGCATCCAATTCAGTTCCAACTCACTCATACTTTATGCCCTTCAATTTTAAAAATTACACATTTACCCCAAATTTTATAGTTTTTACACTTTAGTTCCTAATAAATTAACCTATCAATTGAACTTATTTTTCTTAACTAACACTTTATTCCATCATTTTAAACTACTGCACAACTTTTGATAACCATAATTTCAACATTAAACCCTAATTCTTAACTTTTCACAATTAGGTCCTAAAAATTAATTTACACTAAAATCACTTAATAAAACCATCAAATAATAAATCTAAAACTTCAAAACTATATTAATTCATCATAGAATTCTAGCACTTATCCATGGAAACTTCTAAAGTCACTCATAGAATCAAAAATTAATGAATTCAATAGTTGGACCTAATTGCAAAAGTCTTAAAAATATAAAATTTACAAGAAAAAGGAAAGAGTTAAACTTACATAATGCAAAAATATGAAAAACCAGCTTAGAGAAACACTTCTATGGTGTTTTTAGCTGATGAAGATGAAGAAAAATGAAGAAATATCTAGATTTTCCAATTTGGTCCATTTTTACCTATTAGATTTTACTCTTTTTCTAATTTTGCCCCTTGTTCACACTATTTCTTTACTAATTCTTTACCCAACCGTCTAGCCCACATGATTTTAGGTCCAACTACTCTTTAAATCCCTCTTATTTATTATTTAAGCTATTTAATAATTTTAACTAATTTTACACTTTTCTCAATTTAGTACTTTTTAATCAATTGACTACCAAAACGTTAAAGTTTCCTAACAAAACTTCAATACCAACCTAATGACACTCCGTAAATATTTATAAAAATATTTACGACTTGGTTTATGAAATTGAGGTCTTGATACCCCATTTTCAACCCAATTTACCTAATAATTTCGTTTAAATCACAAAATTCACTAATTTAAAAATATTTTTAAAATCACACTTGACTCATAAATATTAATTTATTTAATTTTTTGAAATCACTCGTCGGATTTAGTGATCTTGAATCACCTTTTACGACACCACTAAAAGTTGAGCTGTTACAATAAGTGTATAATATTTATATATATGTGTGTTAGGGATCAACCCATATCAACAACAAGATAGTAAAAGTAGAGAAGAATGAACATAAATATTTTACGTGGAAAACCCTCACTGATGGATAAAAAACCATGGGTAAAGGAGGCTTCGACTTTTCACTAAGCAGCAAAACAAAAAGTACAGTGATGTAGAGCATCCAAAACCCGAATACAAAGAGCAAATTCCAAAAGAAACTTAAATATCCCAAATAGAAAAGCTCTCTCAAAAACTCTCCCAAATAACTCTTTAGCAAATCTCACACAAGAGATATTAAACACAAATATGATTCTCTAAATCTTTTTTTGACAAAATGATTTTCTAAATCTTATTATTTATAAATAGGGTTCCAAACACCCTTTAAATAGGCTTAGGACGTGGGTCCAATATGACTAAAATAACCCTAGATGAATAAAGTTTGACTAGGAGAAGAAATCTTGTTGAGAGTAAAAAACCATAATTGTATTTGAGCAAAATACATTGTCTCGTCGTGACCTGGCATACCTGCTCGTCACGGTATCGCACCCTTGCTTGGCTGCCAAGGATGCCAAGTTGTCCTGACGTGCTACACCTTGCTTATTCGAACGTCACCTGTTGTCTCCACGTCCGGAACCTCCTTGTCCCGATGTTTCGTAGATTTCTACTCTTCTCTAGTTGCTTGTCGATTCTCGATTTAAGTTTCCAAAATGTATTCAATAAATGCGGGGCACACCCCACAAATCTCCACCTTAACTTGTATTTATCATGCTTCCTTTGCCAAAGCCCGCCATAGGCCTATCTCGAACTTTGTAGGATTCTAACTGAGTTCAAGCTTTACTTGAACTTTAAAACCGGAAGACTTTTAGTCTTTTTTATGACTCTTGAGAAAGCCAAGGGAGAATCCACCTAGACTTCACTTGTTATTAACTTCTTGAGCTAGACGATTTCTTCACTTGACTTGATCTGTAGAGATCCCTAACTTATGTTAATTCCTCCGTTGAGGATAAGAACAACTAATCCTAGGTTGATTAACTGAAATCTCTTTCTAGTTAAAACCCCTAGTCTTGCATTAACTCGATCTATAGATTCCCCTATTAGGTTTAACCCTAATCCGGTAGATTTATGTCACCTTATGTCTAGGGTTGCATGCAACTCCACTTAATTATGGTAGATCTACTCTTAAAACAGGGACTTTTGCTCCTCTGCCTAAGCACATCAGTTTCTTGACTTAATACCTAGGATTATTAAACCAAGAATTAAGAACACATAATTAAGAACAATTCAAGTATTTATCTTATAATTCAAGAATGAATAATAACAAGGTCTGTCTTAGGTTTCATCCCCCTCAAGTATTTGAGGGGTTTAGTTCATAATTAATAAAGAAAACATCTCAGAAGAAATAAGATAACAAAACATAAAGAACCCAAAAACCTTTGAAGGAATTTAGGGAGATCTTTTGTCTTAATGTAGAATTTCGGCTTCTGGGATGAATCAATCGGCTTCCCTTGGAGTAATCTCTTGCTTCCACTCCTTGTGTTGGCAGAAAGAAGGCGCTCCTTTTGGGAGAAAAGAGTACTCCCTTAGCGGGAAATAAGCACACCCTTGAAGTTGCCTCCTAGGGTCTTTATATAGAGTTTATAATGGCTTTCTTAGCCCCTAAGTATCATTTTTCAAGTAGAATTGAACTTCCTCAAGATAGGGACATGCCCGTGTGCCACGCCCGTATGGATCGATAAGAGGCCGTGTGCGGGCCTGTTGATGGTGGCACGTTCGTGTGGTCTGGCCGTGCTCGTCGGGGTTGGGCCGTGTTGGACTTTATGTGGCACGGCCGTGTGCCATGACCGTGTAGTAAATCCCTGGGCCGTGTTGTTTTCTCATTTTAGCCTATTTTCTCCGTTTTTGGCCCGTTTCTCGTTCTTTTCTCTTCCCTATGCTCTCCTGAGTATAAGACATGAAATAGAAGGATTAAGAGCACTAATTCTCACAAATTTAGTGATAATTCATCCAAAATATAGGCTAAGCATGAGGTAAAAATATGTATAATTTATCGTTTATCATCTCTCGAATCCAACTTTCCAAAAGAGATGAGATTTCTCTTTAAATCAGACACATGCCTGACATCTGATAGTGTCTTAATTGCATTGTGATGCATCCTAATACGAATGATAACAACACCAATTACCTTACAAGATTAGTCATTCCTTATACGTACAACTCCACCTTTAACTGAACTGTATGTGGAGAACCAGCCCTTATTGGGACACTTGTAAGAAGAACACCCCGAATCTAGGATCCATTTGGATGTAAGTTTGGAGCTTTCGCTCGTTAACACTAATAAGAAATCATCACATTTTTCTACGGCCATAGTAGCATTTTCTACTTCAGCATTCTACTTTTCATCCTCGTCGCTCTCGGCAACCATCTTTTTTTTATTTTTCAAACTATAAGATTCTACCTTTATGTAACCCAACTTTTTATAGTAATTGCATCTTTTGTGACGGTCCCTCAATTTTGACCTTGACCTAATCTATTTCTTGCCTCTGGCAACCAAAACAGAGGCTCTTTCATCAAATTTGTCGCTTGAGCCTAATTCATTGTCAAGTTTTTCCTTTTTCAGCAAATTTCCTTTCACGTCCTCAAATGAGAGTTTATCTCTGTCATAAATTAAGGTATCTCTGAAAGATTTATACGAATAGGGTAAAAGGCACAACAATAACATAGTTTGATCTTCATCATCTATGTTAACCTTGACGTTCTTTAGTTCATTCAGAAGTGCAATAAACTCACTAATATGAGCCATAATAGATATTCTCTCATCTATAAGAAACGTATACAAGTGTTGCTTCAATAACAATCGATTGGCCAACGATTTTGTCATATAGAGGGTTTCTAATTTCATCCATAAAGTAATTGTTGTTTTTTTTTTAAGTACTTCTTATAGTACATCATTCATGAGATATAACTAAATTGTAGATAGAGCTTTTTCACCAAGCTCTTCCCATTCCAATTTTTTCCATACCTTCCGGTTTTTTATCAGCAACGTCATTTTTTAGGCTGTTTTGAACTAAAATTGATGTCATTTGAACTTGCCATAAACTGAAGTTTGTGATCCCATCAAATTTCTCAATGTCGAATCTCATTGATGTCATCTTGAATAAGTTAATCTGCAAAAGCTAAACTAGACTTTGATACCATTTTGTTGGGAATCAACCCGTATCAATAACAAGATAGTAAAAGTAGAGAATAATGAACACAAATATTTTACGTGAAAAACCCTCACCGAGGAATAAAAAACCACGAGTAAATGAGGGTAAGCAGCAAAACAAATAGTACAATGATGGAGAGCATCCAAAACCCGAATACAAAGAGCAAATCCTAAAAGAAACTCAAATATCCCAAATACAAAAACTCTCTCTAAAACTCCCCTTGAAAACCTTTAACAAATCTCGCATAAGAGAGATTAAACACACATTTGATTCTCTGGATCTTATTGTTTTTAAACAGGATTCCAAATGCCCTTTAGATAAACTTGGGACGTGGGTCCAATATGACTAAAATAACCTTGGAGGAATAGAGTTCGACTAGGAGAAGAAACCTTATTGAGAGTAAAAAATCGTAGTTGTATTTAAGTAAAATGCGCCACCTTGTCGTGATGTAGCTACCTTCTCGTTACGATGCCGTAGCCTTGCTTGGTTGCTAAGGACGTCGCGTCATCTCAATGTACTACACCTTGCTCGTCTCGACGTCATCTGTCATCTCGATGTTAGGACGAATGTCTGGGACCTCCTCATTCAACGTCGCATGGATTTCTACTCTTTTTCAATTGCTCGTTGATTCTAAATTTAAGTACCCGCAATGTATTCAATAAAAGTGAGGTACACCCCACAATGTGAGAAAAATAAGGTTTCAAATGAATTAATGGAAGGTGAAGAATAAAAGTGAGAAAAATAAGGTTTCAAATGAATTTAAAATGGAAGGTGGAGAATAAAAGTGATTTGGGGAGAAGTAATTCCAATCCCACATATTTATTTTTCCATGCATTGTTTTTAATTTCCCAACACTCTTGCAATTTATTTATCACAAAACATGCTGCATGTAAATAAATTGGGTTAGATATCAACCATTGGTTGCTACAAATTTAGAAAAAAAAATTAATTTTATTTTTTTGTAAAATTTAGAAAGATTTTTAATGTGGTTTTTTTTGTCCGTGCTTGAAGGATTTTAAAGGGTTTTATTATCCAATCTTTTAAGGCATTTTAAAATTAAATTAATATACTACAAATTAGCAGTAATATTATATTAAATACAATAATTAATAATTTTATTTATCAAATTTATATAGATCGAATTTATATACTGAACTTTATTTTTTTAACCCAAGCCTAAGTTATGACTGACTCGAAAACTCATATAATTATTTAAAATTATATTATTACAAAAATTTTATATTAATATTTATAATTAATTTTAAATAAAAATATTTTTAATAAAAAATAATTTGAAATAAAAAATTATATTGGCTGAGATATTCACTAATATCTCCAAAATAATGGTGAGATCAATCCGTAGATTATGCATGTGTAATAGTTTAAATTGGTGTGTGGGTGTGTGAGTTTGATCTATTGTAAGTCTAATAAACAGCCTTTTGTGTTATCACACACATAAATAAGGGATTAATACTAATAAATTTTAATTGCTAGGATTTAAATGTTAACATATATATTTTTTAAAAAATATATTTTATATTTAGATGCAAATATTTGCTAAAAATAATTGAGAAGGTGAATAATCAATTTTTGTTTTCAATCAACAACAGTTTTTAATCTGATCGGTTTGAACTTATTCGCCGAACTGATACTCCAGTTAGATCCCAGTCCAACTGATCTGATTGATTGACCTTATCTAGTTCAAACATCATTGATAAATCTCAAAACTATACAAGAACCATAGTTTAACGTGTAATTTTATACAAGAAATTTTGATTTGATTCAATTCTTGTAACTTATTAACATAATTATTGATATAACATCATTTTATATTTATATATTGCATGCGTGAATAATTATATTTATCTAATATAAAAATAAATTGAAGTATTTATTTCTTTAAATGTGTATGATTAAATCAAAATTAAAGTTTCAAGTATACATTTGAACCACAATTAGAGTTTCATGTGTATAATTTCACCAAATTAAAGTTCATATATACAATTGCACATTAAATCAAAATTCATATATAATTTTAAAATTTATCCCAACATAAATTGACCTATCCATAAACTAGTTTCTTTTACCATTAAATTAAAGCCTCATTTAGTATTTATATCATTTTTTATAAATATATTTATTACATAATTTTGTTTACTTACATATTAAGTGTGTCGTACTCTAATATTTATTACAAATATCGTATTCATATTATGTTTTTATATTTTATCTAAAATCTTATTTTCAAGGTTTAAAAAAATTAAAATTACCGACAAATGGTTGGAACAAATAAGAATAGACTTCTTTCTTTCTAAATATTTGGACCAACTTTAAATCTTGAAACTAATATTGTTACGAGAGCTTTACTTAAATATCACCCCACTAATGGGGATGGAAAATCAAAATTCCTAATTAAAAAATAACGCACGTAAGGAAGAGCTGGACCCCACGAGGTTGAGCACGTTCATGAAAGCGATACTTGCCTGCAATGCGAAAATGTACTACCTTAAATGAAATTTAAGTTACAATAGTAAAGTTGGTGTCTAAAGTTTACATCGCAATATTTTTTTAGAAAATATTTTCATATTAATATTTTATTATTTTATAAAAATAATATATTTTTAATTGAGTGAATATCCGATTCACATTTAATTAGAATTATTAATATAGTCAAATACACTTTTAACTATCTCTGATTTAATGTTAAATATGCTTACCCTTTATGGTTTAAAAATACATTTCTATCCTTCAATTTTGTAAAAAAATCTCATAAATCCTTTAAAATTTATTTCCTAAGAATTAAAAAAAAAACCATTATTATTTATTTATTCATTTACCTTTTCTATTATTAAATAATGAAAATTTAATTACACATTGTAGTGTTATAAAAGTAAATATATTTGATTTCTTTTATAAAATATATATTTAAATTTAATTAGAATTAAATATTTTAAACATATATATATTTAATTGAGTTGTAGAATAACCTTGCGAATAATTCATTGAATTATTTTGAAGGTTTTAATATAAAATAAATTGATTACAATATAAAAATTAAAAATAAATCCATCTCAATCTTAAAAGTTATAATTGAAAAAATTAAAATTTAACACATATTTGCATAAAAATATTTAAAAAAGTAAAAAAATATTAGATTTATAAAAATAAACTTATGGCTAATAATGTCTTAACTTAATAACAAAGTTAGATACTCTAAGAACTTTGAGATATTATAGAGGCTCATTTTGTATAATCAATACTTGGGTTTTCAGTTCATATTTATGTTAGGTTATGTCTAACTAGATGTAGGTTTTATATAGATTTATTTTTATTGAAGTTTGTTTACCGATTAGATTGAACTTTATGATGATTAATCCTAATTATAAATTATTTAAATATTTTCTTTGCTGAATTTGTAACTTAAAATATATATATATATATATATATATTATTTTTAACACAAAATTATATTAAAATATAATACAATTTACAATTAAAATATTGAATATAACAAAAATATGTATGACTACATGGAATGGATTTTTTTTCTACCACACATCAATCATTAAATAAAACCAGAAAAGGAAAGTTATTATGTACTGGATAACTTATGATATATATATATATATATATATATATATATATATGTATGTTTGAAATGAGTTAGAAATAGAAGGAGAAGAGTAAAAGTGATATGGAGATCCCCACATATTTAATTTTCCATGAATTGTTTTTAATTTCCCAACACTCCTCAATTTATTTCTCATAAAGCATGGTACATGTAAATAAATTGGGTTAGGTATCAACCATTAGTTGCTACAAATTTAGAAATAGATTTTTATTTCTTATTTTTGTCAAATTTAGAAAGATTTTTAAAGTGGTTTTTGTCAGTGCCTGGAGGATTTTAAAGGGTTTTATTATCCAATCTTTAAGGTATTTTAAAACTAAATTAATATACTATAAATTAGCAGTAATGTTATATTAAATACAATAATTAATAATTTTATTTATCAAATTTATAGGTATAGTGACCTTTATTTTCTTTAACCCAAGCCTAAGTTATGACTGACACGAAAATTCATATTAAATTTAAATAAAGTATTTTTAATAAAAAATTACATTGGTCAAGCAGTATTTTCAAAATATGTGTTAAATAAGAGTTTAATTATGGGATAGTCTTCATGTATTGCATTTACAACGCAAAGGAAATACATATATATATAATAATCATTTTATATAAATACAATATTAAAAAAATATTAATTAAATAATTAAAATAATTGGATTTCTCTCCTCTTAAGTTGATCGTCGAAAGGTGGAATCCTTCACGATGTGCTAAGCGGTTTAAGTTTAAGAACTGGTGGTTAGTCGAGGATGGATTCTCTGAGGCTGTTGCTCGCGGGTGGCGTGAGTGTGGGCAGACGAGTGTGTTGAATAAGCTCCAATACCGTGCTGCTCGTTTCTTGGAATGGCAACGTTCTCTAGGTAGTAATTTTGGCAATCGTTTGAAGGGAGTCAAACGTCATATTGAGTAGGTGCTTCCGACGGGAGGTAATGATGGTCGCCTTTGGTAGTTACGGAGGAATCTGTTTACTGGGGTAAGTAAGGGGAATGTAGGATTGAATTGAGTGTAATTTTTTTTTTTATTTAATCAAGTTAATAAGTTATATTTTATTAAAATCTTAATATAGTATAACTAATTTTATTTAGAGTACCAAAATTTGAAATTATATATATTTGATAACTTTTTCAAAATAAAATAATATGAAAACAGATACTTTAGTACGATAAACTTAAATAATTAATTTATTTATTTAGGTTCCAAAACTAATATTTTAGAAAAAATTTAAAATTTTAACTTTCTTTATATATTCTTTAGAATTTCTTTTTAAAATTTTTTAAAAAATATAAATTTTAGAATTTTTATAAATATTTTGAATTTTTGAAAATTATTTTGAATTATTTTGTAATTTTTATTGAGAGAGAGATCAATTTGTTCATTTTCAAAATTGACAGGGACCAAAAGAGCATTTACACCAATTTGTTATTCGAATTATTCGAGTTATTCAAATTGCAAAATTCAACTCGACTTGAACTCGAAACTTGAATTACTTATTCGAGTTGACTCGAATAACTTGAACAACTCAATTCAATTAACTCGAAATTCAATTTTTTTCGATGTTTTCGAATCAAATCGAGTTTTACTCACCCCTAAGCGTCAATGCTCAAAATTGTTTTGGATGCATTATGAGGGATCCATTTCCAAATATTTTCATGCTCAGACTTTCAAAAGACGAAGGACTAATCACATCGCGATGTTACTTGACGACTTAAGGGTGCTGTGTACAGACAAGATGGGCATGGTTAATATTGTTCTGCCTTACTTTGAGAATCTATTTTCTAGTTTGGGCACACTTGATGTTTTTTCTAATTTCAGTTCGGTTGTGTGTACTGAGTGCAAGGAGTTTTTAGTGGCACTGTTTTCTGTTTGATGATTATATTGGATTTGGTGCCCTAAGCGTAGTATATTTTTTTGTAAACTTGTAGTTTTTTCAAACATATTGGTTAATACAATTATTCATGAATTACATTAATATACTTTGTAGAATGTCCTCATGTGGTTTTTGCATGCAAAGCAAAATAGAAACAAATATTGGCTCACTAGTTGTCTAATATTTAAACTAATACTAAGCAGTGTTACGTGGTTGGATCATAATATGGAAAGACAACTTAACTTGAACATGTCCCTAGTTTAATTGGAAATGAGCAAACTAATTGAAAAACTAATATGACATCTATCAAGTCCAATTGAGGAAATGCCTTGTCCTAGGCACTAGAACAAATGACTCCCAAAAGATAAAGATATAGATGTGACCGACTGGACTGACAGTACGTTGGACTAGATCTAAGAAGAATAGATCTTGAATTTGTTTATAGATTTATTCACTTGTGACGTTCAAAGTGTGACATAACTTAATCTTCAGTGGATGACAGACTATGTATGCGTGACTCGCATACTTTGATGTAAGTAAAAGCCTGAGTTCAAATAAATAAAGTACCGAAAACTAGTGCATTGGGTATACAACTTTTGTAGTATGTAGCATCATACACAATAGTGGAATTTATAGGCCGAGATATGGGTAAATGATATACTCTCATTGGTAGTACATGGTTGATAAAAAGTATCGGAACACATATGTAATTACCTTACCATCCTGCATCAAAACATAGCTCAAACCATGAAGACTGGATTTTTTCAAGATTTGAGAATGTGACTAGTGTTACTAGAACATGACTGGATTAGACGAATAAAAAATTAATCAATATGAATTGGTTTAATAAACCTTTTTTTATTTTTTTAGATTTTATGAATATTTATTTATTTAATTATTATTGGTCTAGCGGTTGAACCGATCAAACTGGTTGAACCAAGAACTGGTTGTTTGACCTATTCAGTCACTGATCCAATTATTAAAACATTGAATATGATCCTATGATATTATACCACACCATCACCAAGAAATTCATATAAAATTTTAAATTTGCAAGTGATGAACTTCTATATTTTTCAATTGTAATGATTAAAATGGGCTTAATTATCAAATTCAAATACTAAAATGAATCAAATAAATACAAGTATTATAATGAATCTAGTTATCAAATTTTAAGTTAAAAAATTATATTCTCTAATTAGAATTATTTGAGTCTAAAAGACATTTTTGTTGGGTTGATATTATTATTAATACGTTAATCAATAAAGGGTGATGATGACAGTACATACAATAAAATGCACGTAAAGCCTTAGGTATTTTAATTCAAAGCCCAACTTTTGTTTCTTGAAAGTAGAATTCATTAATAACGAAAACCCTACCTATTATTGAATGAGTTGGTCCTCTATTCTTTTTGTGGGATATTCATATTCCTAATTGCATCTTAGTTGAAAAGACAATAAAATCCTATCGACTACTTAGCTGATTTATTTATACTCATACTTAATATTAATATTGAATAAAATAATTAATATATTTTTTTATTATTTGTTTTGGTAAGAGGTGGTTGGCTAGTGAAGTTAGGGATTGTCCCACTAACCAACGTTAACCCAAGATTTAAGCATGCAACTTTCGTCACACCATCTGTGAATTAGAGTGTCTAGATTCGTATATTTATTTTCGATAATGTTAAAAATAGTTGTAACAATAAGATTAATTATTATAGTTGTGAAGTAATAGATTTTACTGCATTACAGGAAAAGCTCATCTAAATAAGTCTTTAATTGATATTTCTTTATTATTACATTGACTAGGTTAAATTTTATTGTTAGTTTTTTATCATACAAAAGTTGTCAAGTTAGTCATTTTACTCTAATTTAGTCTTTTTTTTTTTTTTACTTTTTAAAATTTAAAAATTTAGTCCTAATCTAAACGGTAGTTACTAAATTCATTAAAATAAATTATAGATTTAAGAAAAATAAAAAATATATAAAACAAAAGTAAAAAGTTTAATTTAATTATTTTTTTAAAAAATTACATGTATCATAAAATTACAAATAACTAAATCATAATAATTAAAAAAAACAGATACATAATGGATTTAAGTCGTAATTAAAAAAATTAATTTCACAATATTTCCTCATTAAGATTTAAAATTTAAATTGGTTCCTAAATTTAAAATCTTTTAATTGAATTTTAAAGTATCAATCAGGCCTTTCAATAAGCTTAGTCATCATGGACGGATCCAAAATTTTACTCTAAGGAGGGTGAAACTTTTAAATCCGAATCACCTTTTTTTAATCTAAAAAAGTGTAAATTTTTTTTAAAATATTTTTTCTTATCAAATAAATCAATTTAATATTTTTAAAAATTATGAACGATTTAACTATAAAAAATTAAAAGAAAAAAGTTCATGCTGTACAAAATTAAATATTTCTTTTTCAATATGTAAAAAAAAAAATACTATGCTAAAAATTTCATAAATATCATTATAATTCCAAAAATTAAATTAAAAAGAACTTAGCCTTAGTCCTATTTCTCAATATTAGGCATCTTAAATTGCACATTCTATTTTTTCATAAGATCGAACTCATCTATTCTTGAGCTATCTCTTTTTTGATATATGCCATTAAGTAAGTTAAAAGAAAATCATTCTTCATTCTATATATGTATAGATATTGGCTAAATTAATTAATTTTAACATTTGATTTTAAAATCATATTGGGCCTGTAAGTTTCAAATTATGTTTTTATTATTATCTTTTTCTTTTTTAAACAATATTTAATTTAGCTATCATGTGTTTTAGTCTAAATTAGATTGAAATATGTGAAAAGCTTTTACTTATATACTTTTATAAAGGTTGATCCCTTATACCACCATTTAAAGAAAATGTTTAATCCTTATGCAATCAACTAAACTCAACAAAAAAAAATATGGGATGCAATATTAAATCACATTACACTCTTATATTATTGAGAACAACACATCTAAAAAATTAATCCGTAAAACTAATATAAAAAATAAACTCGAAAAGAAGGAAGAGCTCTTAGAACAAGGAGAATTTTGTAACTTTGACCTTTCCTTGAAAGCAACGGATGCTTTTTTTTTTTTTTTTTTTTTTCACTTTAAAAGAAAAACCATGGATAAATATGTGCTAACATGTCTGGGAGATATTGGTGTAGTGTGGTACTATAGTATACCCTTGTTTTGCTCCCTTTTTTATATATTTTTTGCTCATAGTCTCTAAAATTGTGATGCTTCCATTACAAAGATGACGACCCCCCCCCCCCCCCCCCCCCAAAAAAAAAAAAATGATCTGAAACAGTGAAAAAAAACCCAAAACATAACACCCTTTGTCCTTTTAAAGATGCTCCTCTCTTTCTCTGTCTTCAAACACTTGTTTTTATCCAAAGCTTCAAATTTCAACCCTTCCATGTCATCATCATCATCAACAACAACTCATGCTTTTTAGAGCCCTGTTTTTGTTTATTGGTTCTATATGGATTTTGGGGTTCTGGGTTTGGATGGTATTGTGGGTCCTAATAATGGAGCTCCATCTCCATCTCCATCTCCACCAGTTGAGTCCAAGCCTAAGCTTTTCGGATCCGGGTTTACCAAGCAAGAAAGATCCTCTGATTCAGCTGAAGAAGAAGATCACTGGAAAAGTTGTAAGGTACCGAAGACAATGCCATTGCACCAAGGCATTCCTTTGTTGAGATCTAATGAAACTCCCCAACAACAACAAGATCATATGATTAGCTTCTCTTCACTCAAATCTGAACTTCCTTTTATCAGAAAAGATGGTAACTTTATGGAGAAAACTACACAAAGCAACGACTTCTCTATGTATACTAGAAATGCAGGTAATGTGTTTGAAAGTTTATGTTTTTTTATTTTTTAGGTAAAAGAAAAAAAAATTGGCACTTGGTGATATGATTTTGGTCATTAAAATGGGGTTTGTTTAAAGGGTTTAACCATTTTTATTTCAATGTGATAGTGAAGGTCTTTTCATAGACATTTACTTTATTCTGAATCCCAACATTTCTTGCTATTGGGTACATTGACAGTATTAAAATAGTTGGCAAAATAAGGACAATGGACATATGTAGCAAACAGTAAATGTTGCAGACAAGTGATTATAACCCCTAAATGTTTTGTTTCAGGATATGGTAGTGGAAACCTTAATGCAACCATGCATGGGGTTTTAACTCCATCTCAATGGATTGAGCTACAACACCAGGCATTGATCTACAAATACATCATGTCTAATGTGCCTGTACCTTCTAATTTGCTCACTCCTTTGAAGAAATCCCTTTACCCTTATGGCCTCACCAGTTCATCTGTTGGATCCTTGCCTTATAATTCATGTAAAGTTCTTATCTTGTTTGGTGCATAAACGAACAGTTTTGTGCAGTGATCTGTTTATATTTTGTAGAAAGTTTTATCCAAAGCTATAGGTATCACAAAAGAAAAAAAAAAAAGTGATTTTTAGCTATAAAGTAATTTTTTGCTTGCTTTGTCTTCATCATTGATCATTGAGTGGCTTTTATGTAGTGGGATGGGGTTCTTTCCATCTTCGGTATACTGGCAGCACCGATCCTGAGCCAGGGAGGTGTCGTCGAACGGATGGAAAGAAATGGCGTTGCTCCCGGGATGCCGTTGCTGATCAAAAGTATTGTGAAAGGCATATAAACAGGGGCCGCCATCGTTCAAGAAAGCCTGTGGAAGGCCAGACCGGCCACACTGCCACTAATTCAAAGGTGGTGTCGATGTCTTCCTCTATGTTGGCATCTGCAAAAACCAGTGGTGGTGCAGCCAATAGTCTCGCAATTGCACTGCAGCACCGGTCTGGTGCTGCTGATCCTTCTTCAGACACCCTTGTGAACAGGTAAAAAACTTGCTTTATGCTTTTGAGGTTGCTTTACTTGCTTACATTGATATTAATAATGTTTTTGCTTTAACTGTTTGTATACATGTATTTTTCTGTTCCTTTCTCTTTACTTTAAAGTAGGACCCTATTGTGCCATCTTTACTTTTGGTGACATTGGTCACACTTGTAGTTGGGACTTAGGATTCTCCTTGCTAGGTACCTTGGTCACTCGGTTGTATAGGCTTGGATATAACTCTTTTTTTTTTTTGCTGGGATCTTTCATTATGTTCATTGCGGTTCTGATTTATTTGTGGCAGAATACAAGATCAACGGGGGTTTTCGGTGTTGTCTTCCACCACCAACCTGAAATCTGATGACTCCACCACATTCACCATTACAAAACAAGGTGTTCCGTTTGTAGAATCATCTCTATCGAATTTTGGACATGTTGCTTCTGATTCTCTCGTCAATCCGTCGCATAAAAGCTATTACATGAACTCTAAGGAGTATGGTCATGGTCATGGTCTGTTCCTAGACTTCACTGGTCAAGAAACACAAGATCAAACACCGCCTCACCAATTCATTGATAACTGGCCCAAGGATCAGTCTAGTCATTCTATCGTTACTTGGCCAAATGAGTTAAAACCGGACTGGACTCAACTCTCGATGTCTATTCCTATGGTAACATCAGAGTTCTCATCAACCTTGTCCTCACCATTGAAAGAGAAACTCGACCTTTCATCTCTTAGGTTAGTTCAGGAGTTCGATCAGATCCAAATGGGTTTAGGAGTGAACAATGACATCACTGAACAAACCAAAAAGCCACCTAACTGGATACCAATATCTTGGGGAGGTTCAATGGGAGGTCCATTAGGAGAGATCTTAAACAACACGACAAACAATGCAGGTAGCTGCCAGCACTCATCGACACTTACCTTCTTATCAGAAGGGTTGGACGGCAACCGCATACAATTGCAGAACACGCCTTTCAGTTCACTTTCAAATAGCAGCTCAGGGAGCAGTCCAATAGCTGAGAACAAGAAGAAACTCCTTGATGCTGCCTCGGTTCCTTCCATAATCAGAAGCTAATAAAACTGAGCTTGGATCAAGTTCATTAGAAGAAAGCTTGTAAGAACTTTCAGTTCGTTAATCTTTTAGTAGGAACATAGCTTTGTGGGTGTATGAAGTGATTTATGATATGATTTAAGGCCTTTGCATACATTTGAACTTTTATCCATTGAAGAACCTCCATGATTAACAGGGAAAAGTGGGGTCAAGCACTGATCAAATGATAGTGCTGAAACTTACATCATATTCATACATACATACATACACACACACACACACACATATATATGTATAATATGCAAAATACATATTGATGATTGACTGTGATGGGGCATCATGTGCCAGACTGCTTTGCCATTGTTTTCGAGTTGGTAGATTGGGAACATTATTGAGATGACAAAAAGAGGATAGAGTTTCATGGACTCCTAGCAGGAGGCACATTTGTGGACTGTTTCCCACTCAGCTAACTGACCCCATTGGCTCAGAATAGTCCAGCCACTTACCCTACCCTGTGGCTTGACCTTGAATCATGATACTAATTGAAAACATGGGGACCCAAACTCTGAAACTAATATTTTGATGTTTGGTCCGGTTAGTTCTTGGGGGTTGGAATATGGACCCTTAAAATATCTGTAAGAATTTTAACAAGGATTTTGTGTCTTGAAAGAATCTAACATTAGCTGAGTAAATTCATTGGTTAACAACACAAATTTTTAGAATGTATTACTAAAAAGAAATGCTTTTTTATTTTTGTCAGCAAACATCAAAGAGTCTGCAAAAAAACAAATATCCTTTTGTCGGCAGCTGTTAAAACAGCCTTGTAACATAAACAGAAGTGAAATTCCCTGCAAGATTTTGTGATCAATAGTTTTTTTCTTTTTTTGGATAAAAATAGGGTTTGAATGCTGTTAAAAACAGAACTCCCTGCCTTGCATGGTACAGAATTGAGTATATCATGTATGCAACATATTTTACATTAGGGTTAAATCACTTTTTCGGCTTCAACTTACAATTATTATTTTTACATTGAAGGTTTTAATTATTTTTGTTTAAATAACTTAGCAATTATTTCTACATTATTTTTACATTGAAGGTTTTAATTATTTTTTTTAAATAACTTAGCAATTATTTCTACATTGAGAGATGAATTTTTTTTGGTCTATATTAGTTAATGATATCTTTTTAAAAGCCCTAAAGTTTAAGACATAATTTGGGAATAATTGCCAAATTTATGCTCCAATGAAAATTATTGTTAAGTTCAATAAGTAACTTGGACAAAAAAATTCAAACCCTAATGTAAGAATAATCGCCTAATTTAAGTCCCAATATAAAAATAATTTTTAAGTTCAACTCTTAACTTAGACAAAAAGAAAAAATCAGCCCTTAGTATAAGAATTTACTAAATTTAAACCTCAAATAATAATTTAACGCTTTACATTAAACTTATGACCAAATACAGTAAAAGTATGGCAGAAACACAGTTAGGGTTTTTGATGTCGAGATATACTTGCTCTCATTTATATGCCTCTAATTTTTTAATTTATCAAAATATAAAAAATACGAATATTCTTAAAATAATATTTATTATTTACCAATAAATGTTGGGTTCTAGAGTAATTTACATTCCACTATTAAAAAAGGACATAAATTTGAATATTAAAATGACATTGTTAATGAAAATATTTATAAATTTTAAAAATAAATCACAAAATAAACATGAAAAATAAAACCAACATTAAATTTCATTTTAAAAGAAGAGAAATTATAAACCAGGACAATGAAAGGCCCCTAACAAAACCATACCAGAACAATGAAAGGTCCCTAACAAAACCATAGCCCAAACTTTGAAAAACCCAAGTATACGATGGACCTAACATGAAAACCCTAGTAAGCTCAAGCTTGAAACTTGAGCTTAATTTCAATTGCATTTCCATATAACAAGTTTCTAGTATAAAAACAAGGCATGGTAGTTTATTTGCGAAAATTTTTGAATAGTTTAACAATTATTTTATAATATTTTAAAGTTAAATGATTAAAATGTAAATTTACTAATAGTTTAGTGATCTCAAGTGTAATTTACTCTATTATTAATATCCATAAAATTATTAACATATTTTTTTCACCACTATGCAAGTAATCATAATATAAAATGTCAATTTCCTTGACTGCTTTTTTTCACTTCTTATTGTCCAATGATTTATTTTCCTTAAACTTCAATCCATAATTTGGCTTTCATCTTTTACAACCAAACCCCACTATTTTAATCACCTTAAACTTTCTAATGGCTATTCTTCCAATGTACAAATTACGTTCAAATCCATCTCTTAAACTAGAACTTAATCAATTTCTCTTTTATTTGTTGATTAATTAGTGAAATTCATGGCCGTTAATTAAACAAAAAAAATAACCCTCTTAGTTAATTGAAGCTGCAAATTTCAATGAACCTCTCGTCTTTGATTCATTTGAAAGCAAAAAAAAAAAAAAAGAAAAAAAGAAAAAAAAAGAAAAATATAAATGCTGCTTAAAATTCACGTTTAATTTGCTTGTTCTTTAGGAACTACATGTATATATATATATATATCTGCCGTTAGACAATGTAGATTGTGTGACAAACCAATTTATTAAAGCAAAAAGCAAAAAAAAAAAAAAAAAAAAAAAAAAGACAAGCAGCTTTGATTTTCAATACCCTAAAAAATGAATCATAGAAAAGTTCATTCTCAAGGAAATATACCCTTTTCTTGGGAGGACAAGCCAGGGGTTTCCAAGTCATCCAAGGTCACCCATTATGGTTGCCCTGTTGATGGAGGGTTGTATGGCGACGGTGGCTTGTTGACCAACATTTCGGTTCGCGACAATAATAAAGTTCCACTTCCTCCTCCGTGCTCGATACGGTTGCCTCCACCAAGAAGAAGCACATCCTTGAAAGGCTTAAGGTGGTGGCCAGATGACCCTTTTCTTGCTGCATACAAAGAGTGCACCAAAAGTGGGGAAATAAAGACAGGTGGCTCCAAATTGCCTGTGAGGAAGAAGAAGATTGGGTTTTCATGCAAGAATGCTTGTGATGTTAGAGATGATAATTTGGTGAGGTTATCAGATCTCCCCACAGTTCCTAAAAGGAAAGAATTGGTGTTAGAAAGGAATTGGTTTAACCACTAGAAGAATAGTTGGTGAAAGCTAGCATTAATTTTATGTTGTTAGTGACATAGAACTTTTAATTTGGTCATGTAATAAGTTGACAAGACTTAGAGAGGCTGCTATATATGCTTGGTTTCTTGGGGGTGTTAATATAATAATTTCTTTTCTATGTTTGATGGTGTGAACATTGAAAACCAGTTGTTCTTTTCTATGTTTTTTTCCTGCTATTTGAATTTTGAAAGTAATTATCTCTCAACTTTTCCTTCTTGAGAGACAAAAATTATTAGTGAAATTCGTTATAGAGTCTAGTAACAAAGATGGAAAAATGTGAAATTAAGGAAGATTTTGAAGACAGGCTTCTTAGGCTGATAAATTTATTTTATGGTGTATTAATTTATAATTTCATAAAAAAATTATTTTTGTGACATCAAAGTGTAATTAAATCATAAATTAACTTATAATTTCATTATTTATGAGGGGATTGAATTATAATTTTTCCAGTTTTGAAAAGACTAAGGCCCCAAATAGGGGTGAGCGTTCGATCGAATCGAATCGAATGAAAAATTTCGAGTTAATCGAGTTGACGAATCGTATTTTATTATCCTAATTTGATTTGAAATTTTCTCGAATCAAGTCGAGTGAAATGGAATTCGAATCAAATTGAATCGAATCGAATATATTTGTTCGAGTTAAATTTTAAAAAATAATTTTGGGTCCTTGTAACCACTGTCACCCATCGTAATAAAATTTTTCCACCATAATCAAAATTTTTATTAACTTTCATCACCTCATAATTTATTTATTAACCTTTTATATACAAGTTAGTTTTTTTGCTTGCTTAGTTGTCTCAATTTTTTTGCTTGCTTAGTTGTTTCAATTATCTTCAGATTCTTGTCACTATGTATTTTGGAATTAAAAAATATATTAAATGTAAAAATGTGACTTTTTAATAAAAGTTATTTTAAAGATAAAATGTGAAATTGGTACTAATATAAAATTTTAACACGAATATTTTATGGCATCATTAATAATTCAATTTTAATATAAATATTCAATATGAATAAACAATTCAATAATATAAATAATATAAAATGTGAAATTTAATTAATAATATAAATAGTAGATATAAATAAAATTATTACTATTTATGTTTATGAGTTTTTTTGGGGGGATATTTTTTATTTTTTATTTGGGAGTAAATAGTGAGAAGTAAAAGTTTAGGGGGAAAATAAAAAGTTTTGGAAGTAAAAGTTTGAGAGAAAGTAGATTGGGGGAGTAAAATTTTGGAGGTAAAATATTAAAAAAATTGAGGGGGATGAGTTTGGGGTAGACAGGGGGTGAGATGGGAAAGGAGTAAAAGTTTTAAAGGGAAAGTGGGAGGGAGTAAAAATTTTGGGGGAAAATAAAAAGTTTTGAGGGTTTTTAGGAGTAAAATTTTGAGGAAAAGTAAATAGGAGAGTAAAATTTTGGTGGGAAATGAATTTTGGGTAGATGGGGGGTTGAGATGAGAGGGGAGTAAAAGTTTTAGGGGGAAAGTGGGAAGAAGTAAAAGTTTTGAGGGAAAAGTAAAAAGGTTTGGGAGTTTGGGGTAAAAATGTAAAATATTATAGTTTCATATTCGAATTATTCAAGTTATTCGAATTTGAAAACTCAACTCGATTTGAACTTGAAATTCGGAAAAAAAAAATTCGAGTTGACTCGAATAACTTGAATAACTCTATTCGTTTAACTTGAAATTTGAATTTTTTTTTATTTTTTCGAGTCGAATCGAGTTTTGCTCACCCTTAACCGCAGATTATCCCTTTGGATTTGTCTGTACTTGTGTCACGGGGCTAAAACTTTAGTCTCACAATCCGTGCGGCCTTAGGCGATTCCTTTGTTTCAAACATGCCTAAATCAACCTAACTACCACAAAGTGAGAATTCTCGCAAAATTCCTCCAAGGCACCAATTTATATAGTGGAAGCAACACAAGCCAAAAGAAGGATAAAACAAATAGAAAACCACAGAAAACAATATACGAGAGGTGTTTGAGTAAATGCTCTCAATTATGTTTACTCTTAAAGAATACATAAACAATAGATACAATAGATGATTTACAAGTGAGTGGGAGACTCTTTATTTATAGTTGAGCTCCTCTAGATCCAGCGGACTAGCTTCATTTACATCGATGGACGAGATGAAGCCTATCCCTACAATTAAGGGCTTTGCAATATTATATAATCAAATCAAATTTAATATTAATTATCAGATATTATTTTCCTCAATCTTCTAAGATTAGTTTCTCTATTTACTAAGATAGCATAATTTTTCATAACTACTTTATTGGGCCACCCAGGCTTCAAATGGACAGGCTCTTCCACCAGTTTTTTGAATAGGGCCAGTTCTTGTGGGTCAAATTGTAATGACCCAAAATTGATGGGTATTGAAAAAGTATATTGTTGGGTCTCCGTTCTAGTAAAATTGATTCGCAAATATTATTAAAAATATTTACGGAGTTTGTTCTGAGTTTAATTAGGTTTTGGTTAGGTAAATTAGCTTAAAATAAGAGTAATTAAGAAAAAAAGCTAAATTGTAATAATGGTGAAAGTTTAATTACAGATTGAAAGAAAATTAAAAGAGCCAAATAGGAAGTTATACCTATTTCATAAATTAAGGCGGTGTATTATTGAAATATCAAAGATATTTTTAGTAAAAATATATATTATATATATTACTTAATAAATAAGCATATAATATATTAATAATATAATATAATATAATATTATTATATATATATATATATTATATTATGATATATATAAAACAAATGAAATAGAAAGAAACAGAATAACAAATTGAAAAGAAAAAGAGAGAAAGGAAGGGAAAAAGGAAAGAAAAAGAAATTTAGAGTTTTTAAAGGTTCCAAGTTTAATTGGTAAATTAATTTAAGTCTTTTTCTTATAATTTTTAAATTATTATAATCCTAGAGTAAAATACTATTGAATTTATGTTGAAATTTTGAAAGTTATTAGATTTTTAGACATAGTTTATGTTAAGTAGATTGATGAATTAGAGATTAAATTGATGGAAATTCAAATTAGAATTGGGAAAATGATTAAATCGTGAAGTAAATTATAAGTTTGAGGTAATAAGGACTAAATTATAAGAAATTCAAAATTAGGGTTTATTAGTGGAAATTTGAGAGTTAAGTTAAGTTATAAGTAGAAATTAAGTGAAAATAAGGTATAGATTGCGATAAAAATAGAAATAATTTTAGTTAGGGATTAAATTGAAATTGAGGAAAAAGTTGAATAGAAAATTTAAAGTAATTGATGTGAATTAGTACTTGTATTGATGTTATAAATTATTTTAAATTTTCATAAATAATATCGTATCAGAAACATCAGCCAAAAAGGGAAAGGAGAAGGTGGACGAGGAGTAAATCGAGAATTACGGTTTGTATTACTATAATTCGAATTTATTATTATTAATTGTTGAATTTTAATTAAAATGCTTGGTAAGTGAAATTAAGGTGAGTATTGAAATTGAATTGAATTATGAATATATGTGAGCATTTGAAATGTATATTGATTGGAAAGTGGAAAGTGAATTGAATTGAAGAATGAGAAATTGTGATTGAAATAAAATTGATATGATATTGAATAAAATTGAAATGTGAATTGAATATCCTATTAACTAGTCGGGCTAAGTCAGATATAGTTGGCATGCCATAGGATTGGAAGTGTTCAGGGATACTTCGACCTCGAGTCGATGAGACACTGGGTGTCATTATATTACTTCAGATAAATTCGATGAGGTACTGGGTACCTACTTACTTCGGCTAGGCCGATGAGACACTGGGTGTCAACTATTGCTTCGAACTATCTGATGAGGCACTGGGTGCCATACTAGTGTGTTTGGTTGGATCCGTGTACCTGCCAATGTCCGGGTCTTGTTAATAGGGGTAAATAAATGAAATGGTAAACTGAATGAATTTGATTGATCGTGTTATTAAAATGAAATGAGAAATTGAATTTGTGAAATGAGAATGAAATGCATGAGCTAAAAGTTCATGAAGTGATTAATGATTTAATGAGATGATATATGATATTAAATTGATAAATAGCCAAATTGAGTTGCTATTGTTGAGAAGTTAAAGCTAAGTAAGAATTAGTTTTAATTATGAATTAAAATGTTATATAATTTAATATGTAAATTTGTTATTTTACTTTAATAATTTGAATTATAGTAATATTACTGAATATAAATATACTCAGCGTACAGTTGTTTTCCATGTGCAGGTTAGTAGAAGTCAAATATTCCGGTCCAGCATCCAAAGCCGATCCCGACCTTAAAATTTGGTGATGTGAATTTCTTTTGATAAAAGTGGCATGTACTTAGGTTGTATATAAGTCATTTTGAGTATGGATGTAAGGATGTTATAATATGTTTGGAATAGACATGTTGAATGATAAGTTTATATAATGGCACAATTAGGTATAAAGTTTAGAATGGGTGAATAGTTTGAATGATACTATGAAATACTTAGGCTTATATAACAAGTAAATTAATAGGTTGATGTTTTTTATTTGATTTCAGATATATTTGTATATAAATTGGATTGGTTAAGATATTGGTTTTGTGTTGATTGTTGTTTGAATTTGTAGGGTTGGTTAACTTGTTATAAAAGGCTCATATAGAGTCCACACGGGCGTGTAAGTCCTGCACTTAGGAAAAATTTTAGAATTTTACGAAAAATTCCCAGAGCATTCGAATTGGTCCTGAATCACTTCTAACACATATTTTGGGCTTTGATAGTCCATTAAAGGGACATTATGAATATTTTATAATGTGTATGCTATTTGTTTATAAATGTTTGCAAATTATCGGAAATGTTCGGTAATGCTTTGTAACCCTATTCCAGTGACGATTTAGAGTTAGTGGGTGTTACAATTATTAGTATCAGAGCTATTCAGGTTTAGCCGATTCTCAGACTGAATCGAGCTCATAATCCAGTTTAGAGGTACATGACATTGTTGAGTTGAAATTGAGTCGGGATTTGGATACTGATATAATTGTTTGATTTTGTTTTATAGGTAAAAGGTCGGATGAACATATGGATGATGTAGATCAAGAAATATATACCGGAGATGAAGAATATCGTGAAATAGATGAAACTGAGTCAGCTACACCTAGTGTGAATCCGTTAGGCACTCAAACCCCTAATATGGAACGGGGTAGTGTTAGAGAAAGAGAAGATTCCTAACTACTAAGAGCCGTAGCTGATGCTTTACAACAAGTAGCAGGGACTGGACCTGCTACGACATCTACTCCTCTTACTAGACAGGCCCTGATTAAAGAATTACGTAAGTATGGTCCACTGAATTTTTAGGTTGGATGGAGTCAACGAAGGGAATTTTACAGCAGTTAGAATGTACTCTTCGGGAGAGTTTACTGTGTGCTGTTTCATTGTTACAAGGGAAAGCTTACTTATGGTGGGAATCAGTGGTTCGGCATTTACCGATAGAGCAGGTAACATAGGATCTATTTCAGAAAGAATTTCAGAAGAAATATATCGGAGAATTGTATATTGGAAATAAAAAGCAAGAGTTTTTAATGTTGAAACAAGGTGATATGTCAGTGGTGGATTATGAGTGGGAGTTTTCAAGACTTAGCAGATATGCAGCTGAATTTATACCGACCGAAGCTAACAGTTGAAAAAGATTTCTATGGGGTTTGCGAGATGACTTAAGGGTACAGTTGGTATCTCATCGGATTACTAAATTTGTAGATTTGGTTGAAAGAGATAAAATGGTAGAACAAGTTCTGAGTCTCGATAAAAAGTTTGAAATTGCTATACCGACTGGAAAACGTACTAGAACTACAAGTTCAAATCCTCAACTTAAAAGATCAAAAGAATCTCGCGATGGTTGGAGACCAAGCTTTAGAGTAGATAAAGGTGATGGAAATTGGGGGAAGCAGATGACAGTCTCCACTGGTAGCGTGAGAGGTCTATTCTGGGACATTGAAATTCTAGATTGTGAACACTACGGGAAGAAACATAGAGGTGAGTGTTGGAAATTAACTAGGAGCTGTTTTCAATGTGGGTCTACTGATCATTTTGTGAGGGATTGCCCGAAAAATGATAATGCTGCACCCCCGACATCCCAAAGATCTATATCTACTACTGAAGGTAGAGGATCAGGTAGAGTTGGTTCAGTTTCTAGAGGAGGTGCAAGAAGAAGAAGCGATCTAGTTACTCAACAGTCAGAAGCTAGAGTACCAACTAGAGCATCTGTGGTTTAGACTCGAGAAGAAAGCGATGTTCATGATGTGGTAACATGTATATTTTTACTATATTCAGAACCCGTTTATGCTTTAATTGATGTCTTCACACTCGTACATTAATTCAAAACTAGTTGAGTTGAAAAAGTTAGAATTTGAGATGTCTAGTGTATCTATAGAGGTGTCTAGCCCATTGGGACAAACTGTGTTAGTAGACCAAGTATGTCGAAGATGCCTGTTAATGATACAGAATAGAACTTTCTTTGTTGATTTGCTGACAATGCCATTCGATGATTTTGATATAATTCTGGGAATGGATTGGTTATCTGAACAAGGGGTGGTTTTAGACTGTTATAAAAAGAAGTTTATTATTCAGATTGAAGATAGAGACAAGATTGAGGTAAATGGTATTCGTACTAGTGGGTCAACAAGTATCATTTCAGAGATACAGGCTAACAAACTACTTCATCAGGGTTGTGTAGCTTATTTGGCTTATGTTATTAATTTTGATTCTATTGAAAGCCAATGCAGTAAGATTCGAATTGTGTGTGAGTTCCCTGATGTTTTTCCTGAAGAATTACCGGGATTACCACCAGATAAAGAAGTTGAGTTCGCGATTGAAGTTTATTCTAGTACAGCTCCGATATCAATATCTCTGTATCGTATGTCACCCATAGAATTAAAAGAGCTGAAGATACAATTGCAAGATTTATTAGATAAGGGATTTATTCGTCTTAGTATTTAACCTTGAAGAGCTCCAGTGTTATTTGTTAAAAAGAAAGACAGTTCAATGCAGTTATGTATCAATTGCCGACAACTGAATAAGGTAACAATTAAGAACCGATATCTATTACCTCATATTGATGATTTATTTGATCAATTGAAGGGAGCTTTTGTGTTTTCAAAGATAGACTTGAGATCGGGCTACTACCAGTTGAAAGTGAAAGATAGCGATGTACCAAAGACAGCTTTTCGCATAAGGTATGGACATTATGAATTCCTGGTAATACCTTTTGGATTGACTAATGCCCAAGCTACTTTTATGGATCTTATGAACCGTATTTTTCAGCCGTATCTAGATTAATTTGTGGTGGTTTTCATTGATGATATATTGGTTTATTCGAAGTTAGAATCTAAACATGATTAGCATCTCAGAATTTTTCTACAGATATTACGGGAAAAATAGTTGTACGGAAAACTTAGTAAATGTGAATTCTAGTTATCAGAGGTTGTATTTTTGGGACATGTTGTATCAGCAGATGAGATTAGAGTCGACCCGAAAAAGATTGAAGCAATTGTTCAGTGGAAAGCACCAAGGAATGTGTTAGAGGTACGTAGTTTTCTTGGATTGGCTAGGTACTACAAAAGATTTGTAAATGGGTTTTTGAAGATAGCATTGCCGATGATAAAGCTGCTACAAAATAATATTCCTTTTGTTTGGGATGATCAGTGTAACACCCTGAATTTGGGCCTAGAAGTATTGGGCATTGAGTCTGGGTTCGGGTAGAAAACGGCTTGAATAATTTAGATGTTTTAATTATTAAAAAAAATAATATTATTATTATTAATTTCACATTTAGTTTAGTAATTAAATAAATTAAGAAGGATTTATAGTGCGGGAAAAGTCATGGGTTTGATCCAAGACTCTAGCAAAAAAAATTTAATTTTTGCTTCCTTAGGGGAACCTGGGCAATAGGCTTTATAATCAATTAGGCACAAGGAATTGCCTGGCCCAGTGGCTAAGCACGCTAGGAAGCAGGAGGAGGGAAACAGGTTTGATTCCCAACGTGCGCAAAATGCTTGTTTTTTTAGTAGTCTGGTCGCGTTAAAATAGGTCATAAAAGAGGTTGTGAATGGAGTATGCCACAAGAGAGTGTTTGGTCCAGTGGCAAGGGGCGCTAGGAAGATGGGGGAGGTGCTGGGTTTAAGGCGCGGCGCGCACGAGATGTTTTGTTTTTTTTGAAATAAATTGGTTACGTTAAATAGGGGTTAAAAGGAGTTGCGAACATAATTTAGCACAAAGAGCGCCTGTGGCGCAGTGGCGCAGTGTGCTAGGATGGCCGAGAGGACGTGGGTTCGATCCCAAGGGAAGGCAAAATTTTGGCATTTATTTTTAAATAGCCGTGATGAAAGCAGGTAAGCCTTATATTTAACTGGAACCGTATTATAGTAAAGAAGAAGCTGCGGCGCAGAGGCCAACAGCGTTGGAGGGTACCTAGAGGTCTCGGGTTCAAGCTACTGTGCGCGCAATGGACTCCTTTTTGCTGCGTGCGTGGGGAAAGAGTTGGAGTCTGGTTGAAACTCTCCTAGCAGCGTGCTAAAGCGGTCAAGCGGTTGATAAGATGGCTGCTAATCGGTGAAGGGATTTGGATGAAATCCAAATCTATTTGTAGCTAAAATCAATGAGCAAATCATGGAATTTGAGTGTGAAAAGGGCATTGTGCCGTGGGTATCAATTCGGCTGTAGGCATTAAGTGCAGAAATAGCTATGAAAATTATTTTAGTTTTTATAGGTTGTTTTTCTTTTTATTAGGTTTTTTTATTATTTCTTTTCCCCTATTTTTGGTATTCAAAAACCATAATCCCGAAAAGTTTAATTCTTGTGCCGATTTGTTCAAAGAACTGAACCATCATCTTATTTTTCTCTATTTTTTTCTAAAAGCTGAATCTGTCATTCTTTCTTCTTCTCTTTTTTTCTCTCATCTTCTTTCACTTTAGTTATCACAAAAACCAAACCTCTAATCTCTCATCTCTTCCTCTACCGATTGTTTCTTCACTTGTGAACTTCTCATCACCTATTCTTCTTTTAAACCGCAATAGCCATATTCTAAGATAGATCCAAAAGCTGAATCATTTAGATCTACTCTCTACTTGTGATTGGGGTTAGATTTACAACGGATCTGGGATAGAAAGACATTTAGAAATGTTCTTCAACAAGTAGATCTCTTGGTAAGTAATCGGAAACTCTTCCATTCATTATTTTAGGATTTAAGAAAAGCCGAAAGTCCTTAAATATTTTAGGGAGGCTGTTGATCTTGGTAAAGAGTAATACTAGTTTTGCTTTGTGTGGTTTTTTATGTGTTATTAGTCATAAGAAGGGAAATTGGCAAGGAGCAATAAAGGCGAAAGTCGTGGAAGCGATCTCGATTTAGATCTAGATCTAGTAGATTTAAATCGACAAAGGTATGTAGTTTGGATTTACTGTTTCTGTTTACTGTATGCCATATCATGATTATTTGTTGCATGGGATTTGGGATTGTTGATGGAGGAAGTGCAAGTGGCATTGCCACGTTTTCTGAAAGAGGCCTTGTCTCATACTGATATCTGAAAAGGGCTATGCCCATTCTGTTTTCTGAAAGAGGCTTTGCCTCGTATTTCTGTTAGTGGCTTGGCCACTTTATCTAATTATGCAGCTATGCTGCCACTGTAGAGTGTAGCGGTTGGGTGGGTTGAGTAGTTTCCCCATATGGAGTGTCTGGTTGGTACGGGTAGAGTATAGTGGTTGGGTGGGTTGAGTAGTCTCTCCACATGTGATGGGTTTGCATTCATGCATGATATCTTTTCTGTTACTGTAATGGGCCTATGTGCCGTACTATTATCTGAAGAGGGCTAAGGCCCAGTTTACTGTATCTGAATAGGGCTTCGGCCCAGTATTTACTGAACTGGATAGGGCTTAGGTCTAGTGGGCTTGAGCGGATTTGGGCTTTGGATGGGCTTTCTTTACATACTGAGTTTCCAAACTCACCCTTTCTCTCCATCCATGTAGGTGAGCCCTAGATTGGTGGACTTGGAATTGGGAGGGATTCGGAGTGGCCACATGGACTGCAGTTATTTAAGTTCTATTTTAATTTATTTTATTTTCGTATTCATTTTTAATTATTTTTATGGTTTTGGGTTTGTAATGAGGCCGCTCTAATTATTTTTGTTTTGGGTTTTTAATTACTTATTCATACACTACTTTAATTATTCTGAATATAGCTGCACAAGTTTTTCTTAAAATTAATCAAATGTTTTCAAAATCTCATCACACGTTTCAAACGAGTAACAAAGTTAAGTTTTAATATTATCCTCTTAATAACTAGTAATGCTTAGGACGTTCTCCAAAAACTGAAAATTTCTCTTAAACCCACAATATCGGTTTGCAAAAGCTCACTCCAATCTTAGTAACTAGGTAACATGGTTAGTTATAGGTGATGTGACACACCAGATTTGGCCGTAACGTCTGGGCCAGGTTTGGGGTGTTACAATCAGTGTCAGGAGAGTTTTGAAAAGTTGAAGCAAATGTTAACTGAGGCACCAGTTTTGACTTTGCCAGAGTCAGGGAAAAATTTTATTGTGTACAGTAATGCTTCTTTAAGCGGCTTTGGATGTGTTTTGATGCAAGACGGGAAGGTAATTGCTTATGCATCTCGTCAGTTGAAACCACATGAATGTAATTACCTGACGCATGATTTGGAACTAGTAGCAGTAATTTTTACATTAAAGATTTGGAGACATTACCTGTACGGTGAGAAATGTTATATTTATACTGACCATAAAAGTCTCAAATACCTCTTATCTCAAAACTAGTTGAACTTGAGACAAAGACGGTGGATCGAGCTTCTAAAAGACTAAGATTGCATTATTGACTATCATCTAGGAAAGGCTAATGTAGTAGCTGATTCGTTGAGTATGAAAGCTGCAGTTGAATTGTGAGCAATGTTTGCACAACTCAGTATCAGTAATAATGGAAGCTTATTAGTTGAGTTAAGAGTTAAACCGGTGATGTTTGATCATATTAGAGCAGCACGGCTAGAAGATGACAAATTGATAAAGAAAAGAGAAATGGTACAGAATGGTATGGTAGAAAATTTCAGCATTGATGAGTATGGTTGCTTGAGGTACCGTAATCGGATCTATGTTCCAACTACTTTTAAACTAAAAAGAGTTAATACTTCGTGAAGCATATGATTGCCTGTTTACTTTACACCCCAGAGGAACAAAAATGTATCAGAATTTACGAGAATTGTATTGGTGGCCAAGGATGGAAAAAGATATAGTTGAGTACGTAGGAAAATGTCTGACTTGTCAACAAGTAAAAGCAGAGCATCAGGTTCCTACAGGATTACTCCAGCCTATTAATATTCTTGAATGGAAATAGGATTGTATTAAAATGGATTTTGTTACGAGGTTACCACTGTCAGTAAGTAAAAAGAATGTTATCTGGGTAATTATTGATTGACTTACTAAATCGGCTCATTTTATAGCAGTTAGAACTGATTGGTCACTTCAAAAACTTGTTGAAGTTTATATTTGGGAAATTGTAAGATTGCATGGTATTCCTATATCTATAATCTCTAACCGAGATCCACGGTTCACATCAAGGTTTTGGAGACAATTGCATGAGTCTTTGGGTACTCGACTTAATTTCAGAACGGCTTTTCATCCACAAACTGACGGACAGTCTGAGTGGGTAATTCAGATCTTAGAAGATATGCTTTGAGCTTGTGTCATTGACTTTGAATGGGGTTGGGAACGTTATTTACCTTTAACTGAATTTGTTTATAATAATATTTTCCAATCAAGTATTCAAACGGCTCCGTATGGAGCTTTATATGGTCCTAGATGTCGATCACATATGTATTGGATGGAATTAAATGAAAGAAAGATGATAGTGTCAGAATTAATACAAGAAACAAAAGAAATTTTCAAGAATATTCGGGATAGATTGAAAGCAGTTTTTGACAGACAAAAGTCTTATGTAGATTTAAAATATCGGAACATTGAGTATTCTGTTGGTGATAAGGTATTTCTTAAAGTGTCTCTTTGGAAGAAGATATTAAGATTTGGCCGAAAAGGGAAATTGAGTCCTCGTTTTATTGAGTCATACGAGATTGTGGAAAGAATTGGGCCGGTTGCCTATCGTTTAGCATTGCCTCCAGAATTATAGAAAATTCATAATGTTTTTCATGTTTCCATGCTATGGAGATATAGATTGGATCCTTCCCATGTCATTTCAACTGAAAATATAGAAATTCGATCTGATTTGTCTTATGAAGAAGAACCAGTTGAGATATTAGCTCAGGAAATAAAAGAGTTAAGAAATAAGCGGGTTTCTTTGGTAAAAGTATTATGGCGAAGTCACGGTATTAAGGAGGCAACTTGGGAACTGGAAGAAATAATGAGATCACAATACCCTGATGCCAAATAGGGAATTATACCTATTTCATAAATTGAGGCATTTACTATTGAAATATCAAACATATTTTTAATAAAAATATATTATATATATATATTACTTAATAAATACGTATATAATATATTAATTATATTATATTATATTATATTATTATATATATTATATTATGATATATATATAAAACAAATGAAATAGAAAGAAATAGAACGAAAAAGAGAGAAAGGAAGGGAAAAAGGAAAGAAAAAAATTTAGGATTTTCAAAGGTTCCAAGCTCAATTGGTAAGTCAATTTAAGTCTTTTTCTTGTAATTTTTGAGTTATTATAATCCTAGAGTAAAATACTATTGGATTATGTTGAAATTTGAAAGTTATTAGATTTTTAGACATAGTTTATGTTAAGTAGATTGATGAATTAGAGATTAAATTGATGGAAATTCAAATTAGAATTGGGGAAAGGATTAAATTGTGAAATAAGCTATAAGTTTGATGTAATAAGCACTAAATTGTAAGAAATTTGAAATTAGGGTTTATTAGTGGAAATTTGAGAGTTAAGTTATAAGTAGAAATTAGGTGAAAATAAGGTATAGATTGTGATAGAAATAGAAATAATTTTAGTTAGGGATTAAATTGAAATTGAGGGAAAAGTTGAATAGAAAATTTAAAGTAATTGATGTGAATTAGTAATTGTATTGATGTTGTAAATTATTTTAAATTTTCATAGCTGATATTGTACCGGAAACATTAGCCAAAAAGAGAAAGGAGAAGGTGGACGAGGAGTAAATCGAGAATTACAGTTTGATTACTATAATTCGAATTTATTATTATTAATTGTTGAATTTTAATTAAAATGCTTGGTAAGTGAAATTAAGGTGAGTATTGAAATTGAATTGAATTATGAATATATGTGAGTATTTGAAATGTATATTGATTGAAAAGTGGAAACTGAATTGAATTGAAGAATGAGAAATTGTGATTGAAATGAAATTGATATGATATTGAATGAAATTGAAATGTGAATTGAATACCTTATTAACTAGTCGGGCTAAGTCGGATATAGTTGGCATGCCATAGGATTGGAAGTGTTCAGTGATACTTCGACCTCGAGTCGATGAGACACTGGGTGTCATTATATTACTTCGGATAGATTCGATGAGGTACTGGGTACCAACTTACTTCGGCTAGGCCGATAAGACACTGGTTGTCAACTATTGCTTCAAACTATCCGATGAGGCACTGGGTGCCATACTGGTGTGTTTGGTTGGATCCGTGTATCCGCCAAAGTCCAAGTCTTGTTAATAGGGGTAAATAAATGAAATGGTAAACCGAATGAATTTGATTGATCGTGTTATTGAAATGAAATGAGAAATTGAATTTGTGAAATGAGAATGAAATGCATGAACTAAAAGTTCATGAAGTGATTAATGATTTAATGAGATGATATATGATATCAAATTGATAAATAGCCAAATTGAGTTGCTATTGTTAAGAAGTGAAAGCTAAGTAAGAATTAGTTTTAATTATGAATTAAAATGTTATATAATTTAATATGTAAATTTGTTATTTTACTTTAATAATTTGAATTATAGTAATACCACTGAATATAAATATACTCAGCGTATGGTTGTTTTCTGTGCGCAGGTTAGTAGAAGTCAAATATTCCGGTCCAGCTACCCAAGCTGATCCCGACCTCAGAATTTGGTGATGTGAATTTCTTTTTGATAAAAGTGGCATGTACTTAGGTTGCATATAAGTCATTTTGAGTATGGATGTAAGGATGTTATAATATGTTTGGAATAGACATGTTGAATGATAAGTTTATATAATGACACAATTAGGTATAAAGTTTAGAATGGGTGAATAGTTTGAATGATGCTATGAAATACTTATGTTTATATATCGAGTAAATTAATAGGTTGATGTTTTTTATTTGATTTCAAATATATTTGTATATAAATTAGATTGGTTGAGATATTGGTTTTCTGTTGATTGTGGTTTGAATTTGCAGGGTTGGTTAACTTGTTATAAAAGGCTCATATAGAGTCCACATGGCCTGATCCACACGGGCGTGTGAGCCATGCATTTAGGAAAAAATTTTAGAATTTCACGAAAAATTCCCAGAGCATTCGAATTGGTCCTGAATCACTTCTAACACATATTTTAGGCTTCGATAGTCCATTAAAGGGACATTATGAATATTTTATAATATGTATGCTATTTGTTTATATAATGTTTGTAAATGATCGGAAATGTCCGGTAATGCTCTGTAATTCTATTCTAATGACAGTTTAGGGTTAAGGGGTGTTATACAAATGACCCCCATCTAACCGATAAACCTCTATGAAATACATTTTGTGCGATCATCATAGATTTTGAATTGCGACTCGTGACACTTGTATAGAGCTTAGACGTGAAGCCCAACATAACCAACAACTTAAAAATAATCAATTTATACGAATGCATAGATTACATAAAACAACAAGGTAACAAGTAACTATTGAAACTCAACAATTGCCCCTGATGACAATAAGAAAATAAAGCCAACAAAGAGATTGGAGGTATATGTTGATAGCAGACTTTGTTATTGTGTATAAAAGCAATAGCAGCTACTGTACATATGAGATGAATTCAATGATTATCTTTGATTCTTTGTTATTTTCATTCTTTGTGTTAGTTTAACAACTATGAATTCTCCATAACAACGACAATGCAGATAGTATGAAAATAAAATAAAGAGAAGATTTTCACAAAAATAAGAACTCTTACTATCGGAAAGCATATCGATATACAGATTTCAACACTTTCATAATTCTTCATTTATAAGCTCTTAACGATCCAATAGCCCATTTCCCGACGAAATCTTGCCTCAATGGATGAATCAATGAATAAATTAAATAAATAAAGATTAAGATAACAGCAAAGAGCTCCTAGAATTTCCCCATCCCATCACCCATCATTCAATTCATAAGCAGGCCAATTCAAGTTCCACAAGCAATTATTTTTATATATAATAAAATATAGGGTAAATTTCACAGAGGAATAAATTACTACTAAGTTAATGTTTTGATTGCTCAACTTTAAAAAGTTATAAAATAGTCAATGAATTATTCGAAGGTTTTTATTTAAATTGTTAAGTTGTTAAAAGTTGTTGTAAGGCCTTCTTTGTTCGTACTATTTGCATCAATTGAAAACTCTCCTTCCTCTTCTCTTTTATAATTTAATTTTTTTCATGAAATAGTTTTGAATATCAGAATCTGCGAACCAAAATCTAAACATCTTTATTCTCTAATTTCCGACATTGTTCATCAAATCGACTTGGATCTAAGACTTGAATCTAAGGTATGTTTTTCTACTCGTTGATGGGTACTGATCC
This sequence comes from Gossypium stocksii, assembly GCA_020496765.1. NCBI lineage: Eukaryota > Viridiplantae > Streptophyta > Magnoliopsida > Malvales > Malvaceae > Gossypium > Gossypium stocksii. The sequence continues at coordinate 4,369,517 of CM035622.1, read as the reverse complement.
ACAAAATTAATCATTAAATCATCATTTGGATCTTGCTAGCCGAACTTTAAAAAAAAATAAAAACTTAACAGTCCAGATTTAAATAAAACTTTCAAATAATTTAGTGACGTAAATAAAAATTTTCACATTTTGCAACTTTTAGAAGTTGAGTGAGTAAAACATAAATATCCTAATAGTTTAGTGATACTGAGTGTAATTTACCCTAAAATATAATATGAATATATCACAAGCAGGCCAGCCAATCATTAAAATTACCCAAAAATTTTTGATCCAACGGTTTCCACAAAACATTAATATTTACATTTAAATTCTAACAAGGTTTTGGTTATTATTAATTAGTCTTTCTTTTCCCACCCAGTAACATATTTGATCCGTGGCAAGCGCAATCATCACATAAGGAATAGCAAGGTAATTTAAAACTAAGAGATATGGTACAAAATCTTGAACAAACATATGATAAAAGTAATTGGGTTTGATGTGGTGTAAGTTTAGCTCGGTTAATATTTGTATTATTGTCAGTATAGGAGAATATGAGTTTGAGTGAATTAAAACGCATTTATTTTTTCTATTTAAGAGTTGGGTAAAGATTAAAGTAATTTTAAACATTATATAAAAAAATTGAATTTAAAATTTATTATAATTTTTTTAAATAATCTTTTTATGTTATTGTTAACAAGAACATCGTTCGATCCGATAATATTAATAACTAATCATAAGATTTCATGTCATTTTCAGAAAATGGCAAAATATCTACAATGACCACTATGATCACCAAACAATATGATCTAAATATTGATATTGTGTTTGTAGCTAAATCATGTATTAAGCGTGACAATTTTCAATAGAGGTGGGGGCATCACAATCATTTATTATATTTGTGGTTTATATGCTTTTAGCATTGAAAACCAAGTTATAGGGTCCTAATAACTTGCTAGTGAAGAAAAGACACCTTCTTAAAAATTAAATACCCTACATATATGATTCTTTTTAAAGTGATTTTTTGATATAGAGTTCATTTCTACCTAATCCCATTGTATGGTTAACCTAACCAGCCTTTTTGTTTTCGAACCACCCTTGGCCCGAGCTTGGCCCCATGTCTTTTAATCCAACCTTTGCTCTATTCAGTATTTGTGTGTTTCTTGCTTTTTTCACTTTATACAATCTTATTGTGGGTGTAATTCGCATTTATCGAACATGTTACAGACATTTTAGATGAAAATCGATGAGCAACCGAAGAAAGGCTAAAATAAGTCTGACGTCGGGACGAAGAAAGGCCAAAAGGACATGACTAGCAACTGAATGTAACCAAACAAATTTAACTGTTAATATTTGAATGAAGCCAAAAATTTCAAAATTAAAAAAATATAGAGACTAAAATTAACCAATTTGATAATTACATGAATTAAAATTGTTCAAACTAAAATACAATGACTAAATCCGCAACTTTATAACAAAATTTAACCATAAACTAAGGATGATAAAGCATTAAGAAAGTCTTTATAGATAAATTAAGATTGAACTTATTTTAACTTAAATTCTTTAAAATCTAGTAATTAAGTTGAACCTCAATTAAATTCAGAGTTAAATCGGATTGGATATCTAAACTGCATACCTTCCTATTTTCTCTACGACTTACAATTTTGCAATTATAGAGAAAAAATTACACTAATATCCCTGGAAAAACAAGAATTAACGACCTAACTAATATCCTCATAACGAGCATGAAGCATATATATATATATATATATATATGTATATATATATAGTTAACGATCCAAAAGATATAATTTAAAACTCTAATTGAAGTCTTTTAGAAGAATCCAATAAGTTATTGGGGATTACTGTATATTGTGCTTGTGCATGATTGATTTTGGAGGTACAAAAAAGTATAATTATAAAATGATATTTATTTGATACAATTGTCAGTAAAAAAATTTTTATTTCATTAGTAGAATTAAGATTTAATTACTTATCTTTAAATTATATTAATTTTTTTAAAAATTGTTCGCACATAAAATTTATTATTTGTGTAAAAAATAATTATCCATTATTATATATTTAAATCCAATAATATGCGGGGAATATCCATCGCACAATGTTGCATAGTGCCTTCCTGTAGATATATAGCTGGGCATTAAGGATTAAATCTTACCAAAAATAAAAACAAAAAGCTTAGAGAGCATTAAATTAATTAGATAAAGTTTGGTTATTAAGAATACATACTTTTACCATAGGTATAATTAGGTATACAAATTGGAAAATGACGAAAGCTAATTGATTATGTAAAATAAAAAAAATTTTAATTATTGTGTTATTAAGAGAGCTAATCATGAATCTCGAAAGAATTAGTTTTAATGTATTGTAAAACAGATATGAGAAATATCTTGCTCATATATAAAAAAAAATTATAATCATACACTTATGCATGGGCGATGTCAGAGGACAAGCAGGGCCTTGCCCTTAAAATGGAAAATTTTTTATTTTAATCATTTAATATTTTAAATTAATAAAGGTAAAATTACACGTTGTTTCTTAAAAATTATAAAAATTTGATTTAATCCTTTAAAAATTATATTTTTACTATCATAAAAATTACAATTTAATTTCGCCCCTTAAATTTTTTTTTTTTTGGCTTCGCCCCCGTGGCCATGATCCCTTCCCTAAAATAAGAAAATTATTCTTTAACCCCTTTAAAAACTTTAAAGTTTAAGTTAATATATGATAAATTTACACTTTTTGACTCTTCAAAAAATTTGTGGCTTTTCCCACTTATTAATCTAAATTATTTTTATTAAGTCATTAATATAATAAGGTTCACTCATTTGTAGTTTATCCAAAGGGAATCAAACTATCAAAGAAAAAAAAAAAAGAGATGTTTTTGGAAGGAATTATTTTGTATGGTATAATTATATATATTATCAGTAAATTAGATGTTTCATTAATGAATTAGTTGTTGATTTGTTATTTAAAATTTAAAATTAAATTTATTAAATTGATTTCTAAAAATGTAGCAATATTTGATCAGTAATAATTAATGTAGATAATTATATATTATTAAAAGTTAATTGCACTAGGTATCCTTAAGTTATGGTTTTCAATTTAAATTGGCTCTTAAACTTCAAAAGATTCTAACTATATTTTTAAACTATTGACGTAATATCAATCAAGTCTCTTTATTAAAATCATTAATTTAACCATTAAATAACATGTCAATGTTTTTGTAGTTAAATTTAAAATAAAAATTTTAAAGAAATAGAATGTTGTCGCATATAATTTTAAATAAGAACTAAAAATAAAGTAAAACTGAAAAAAAAAAGAGTGAACGATAAAAATTTTGTAAAAACTTCGAAAGCCTCAAAATAAAAATTTTCTAAAACATATATTTTTATAATATTCATTTAATTTTATATTTTAAAATATGTCACATAAGATTTAATATGTTATTTAATAATCAAATTAATAATCTTAATAACGAAAAAACCTAATTTATATAACCTCAATAATTTAAGAATATAATTAGATGAAATTAATTCTATTATTAATGGATAAAATATTAATCTTACTACTAGTTTTTTTCTAAATGTCTTTATAAATGGACTTTTTGTCAATTGCTTATATGAAGCTTTTTTTTTTTTTTAATTGTTTTTAACTTTTGAAAAGTGTACTAAGTGGAATCTTATGTTAACCCAAAACAACATTTAAGAATAAGACCATTGCTTGACTGTTAATTTGAGTATCTCCCACTTCACTTTTATGCCCCCAACGAAGTTACCCCAACATTCTCAATTACTGAAATGACAACATTAACCTTCAATAATATTTGGTTTTAGTATCATTATTATAGATGAACCATGGATAAATAAATAATTTATTATATTATTAAAAAATTGATTAAATTGATTAGACCGAAGAAGTGATAAATTTAAATGACTCTTGAAATTTAATGGAGTCATTGAAATCAAGATGGGAGACATTGGCACATTTAGATTATTATTTTTATTATAAAAGTAAGTTTCACAATGATTTAATTTGATATATTGCATCAAAATGTGGTCCAAAAATTATATAAAGTAGAGTGGAAAGAACTTGGAACTTAGACCACCACTGAAAAGAAAAAATGCTAACAACAAACAGAAAACAACAAAAACAACTTTGATTAAAAAACCAAACACTGACCAACTTTTCTTTTTTTACACAACACTGGTTTCTCAAAAAACAAAAATCATGTTGTCTTTCATCACTTAAAATCCCTCAGAACAAAACAACACACCCACCATTTAATTTCTTTCCCAGATAATACCTTTCTTAATGGATAAAATCTGGGCTTCTCGAATTAGAGAGAAATTTTAATGATGATGCCATTATTGGTACGTTAAATATAGGTCTATATATATATATATATATATATACATGTATTTAAGTGGTTAATGATGGGATTTGGTCGGACATGGTGGCAACGTTATAACATGGCCATGCAGATGAATATTGCTGCAGTTGCTTGAATAGCAAAATTTGACGTATGTCCGATAATTTTTGTCGGAGGATACGGTATTCAGACCGGAGCCGATCATTGTCTGTCTTTACACAGTGACAATGGTACAAAAGGAACTTCAACCGGTTGTTTAAATCCCGGTTCTCGATTCTAAGCCGGTTTACCTGATTCCTTAAGTTTTCTAAATGCTTCTGTTTACGCATCCGTGACCTCCTAGCTGATTCCCGGTTCGATATCATACGCCTCCTCTTTCGTTCGTCGATGACACAAACCAGTTGGTTCGGTTGGTCTAAACTAGAGTTCGAGTTGGTTTGGTTCTGATTTGTTTCGTCCGAACTGGAACCGGATCCTGCTGGCTCGATTGATTGGGTTGTGGGGGGAAAAAGTTCCGAACAGTCCCACGGAGTGAAGCCGGTTTCAAAACCCGGAAATTGATCGAAATCGACCATGGAATCGGACGAGAAACCGGCCGGAATAGTGAACAACATGGCTTTAATAGTGAAGGGAAAAAAAAAAGCAAGTAAAGAAACAAAGCAAAAGCTTTTAAAAGTATATGGAGATGCTAGGAAGTGGAGAAAAGGGAAGAAATGCAGTGTAGGGGACTCATATTTATTGACAAATTTGAGGACTATTGTGGGTCCACGTGATTGCATGAATATTGTATGTTTATACTTTTATAATAAGTATATAACCCCTACATACGTATCTATATTATACATAAAATGGCTAATTGAGTAAGATATAAATCGAGATAAAGATATTATTAATAATGATATTATTAAAATATTTTATTTTAAAGGATAATTAATATTATTATAAAGATATTTTTATTTTTCGTAAAGTGAATCTTTTTATCATATAATTTTATTCTCGAACTCGAAATTTTAATCTTTTTAAAATAATTTCTTCATTTATTGCAACTTGACTAATAGCTAAACTCACTTAATTAAGTTCCTATGACGAGCATTTGATTCAAAATTTATATTTATTTTTATAATTTAATTACTCGTACCATTTATTTTCAATTCAACTGATGAATCTGGTTTGTTTTTGTTATTAATAGATTTAGTTATTTATTCGAATATACGAAAAACCTTTTGAGTCATGTGGCATTATGGTGGGGTTTTTGTAAATAACATTGGGGAGGGGCAACAATGGGGTGACATATGGCTATATGGGTCCCTTTTTAAAAAAGAAAGAATTTTCTCTTTTATTATTATATATATTTTTATTTTGCTTAGTCATGAAGAAACAAAACAGCAGGGGATGATGGTGGACACGTGGCATATTTTGATAGGGTTTGAGAGGATGCTGACGTGGAGCCATGCGTATGAGTGGGACTCCTTAAAAGTTGAACCGGATGATAAAAGTGGATTAACCTAATTTTAAATAGAGATTAGGTCCGTTTAATGATGGAATTACTTTTTTTTTTATAATTAAAGCATTAATTATTAAAGATATAAATTTCAATATACAAATAACTTTTTGTTTTTAATATTAGGGATAAATCCCAAAATTATATATGAACTTTAATTTAATGTGCAATTGTATACATGAATTTTGATTGTGTAATTTTATAAATGAAATTTTGATTTGATCCAAATCTTATTAATTATTAACACAATTATTGACATAACATCATTTTATGTTAATATATTACATACATAAATAATTATATTTATCCAATATAAAAATAAATTGATGTATTTATTTTTTAAAATTGTATGATTAAATCAAAATTAAAATTTCAAGTATACATTTGAACCACAATTAGAGTTTCATGTGTATAATTGCACCAAATTAAAATTCATATATACAATTGCACGTTAAATCAAAATTTATGTCTAATTTTAAGATTAATCCCTTAATATTAAATGAATAATAATTTGGGTTGTAGAGGTACTTTAATAAAAAAAATAGAATATTCTAGACCATGAGTTAATTTAAGGACTTATTTGATAATCCATAAAAAATTAAATTAATTAAAAATTAATATTTTTAGCGATTTAATATTTTAAACGTGTTTAAACAATTTACAATAAAAAATTATAGAATTTGTTTTATAAAAATATGAAAAATGATAAGTAAATAAAGTGATGCTTATCACATATAAATTATAATATAGATTTTTTAATTATTTTATTTTATTTTATTTCTTTTAATATTATATTATCCTTTAAATATTTTATCATTAAATTTTTAAAATTTATATTTATCAAGTAATCTAATTATATTCCATATTTAATTTTATGTAAGATACCAAATAGATTTTATAACTTAAATTCAGTAATTAATTTTTCAATACATAATTTTTCTTTGACTTAAGGGTCAAAAAAGCGTTTAGTAAAAAATCAAAACAAAATTAAGCTATTATGAGAAAAGTGCATCTACTTGAGCCCTTAGTGTTCCAAAAAAAATCAATTGGCCCATTTCGTTAATGGAAACCGCCAGTTAACCGGTTTAATCGTTAATTTTACTGACATGGCTAATGGTAACTACTAGAAGCTTCCACATGGCAGTATGCTGATGTGACATGCCACATCAGCATTTAGAAAAATTTTTTTTTAAATAATTAAAATGTACATATAGAATAAATCTAGACATATGGTTGTCCAGATTCTTTTTGGATGAATACAAAACTAAAAAAATTTCAAAAATTATAAAAAAATATTATATATATATTTTTAAATATGCAAAAACTAAAAAAAAAATATATATTATTCTCTCTAAAATTGAAATATTATGGTCTTTGTTCCTGTTAATATTTACAAGTTTGTTTAGGTGTTAATATGGAAGTGATTAATTATATAATTATTAGTAATGAAATTTCATTAACAACTCATATGAAGAATTAATAACGTTAAATTTTGGGGTAATTTCAACATTAATTATTTTAAAATTTATTTTTAAAAAAATTATTTTTTTACTAACTTGAAATGCCACATGATAGCTTCTAGTGATTTATGTCAATCATATTAATAAAATTAATGGCTAAACTAGTTAATTGATGATTTCTATTAAAGAAAAGAGCTAATTAATTAAATTTTCGAACTTCAGTTTATCAAACATATGTTTAGGTTAGACTGTAAAATTAATATAGATATGTCAGATTTTAAAAAATATAAAATATTAATATGAAAATTTTATATTAATTAAAATTTAAAAAATAAATAAATTATCAATCATAAATCGTCACCAGCACTAAAACTCTGATTAATTGAAAGAGAAAGCTCAACTTTAAAATTGAATATCAAAATCAATGACGTTTTTACTTCACTTTTTTATTAAAAAATATTATGTAAAAAAATCCCAACTTTGTTAACATTGGTATTAATAATGTTTAGGCCACAACTAATGATTTAATATTAAAATTGTTTGTGCATTTATGTATCAATTATTAAATGGAATGCTAATAGTGGTTAATTTGAATTAGCAAGAAATTAAAAGGGGGTTCTAAGCAAATATCATTCAACGAGAAATTAACACATCTTTTTGTTATAATCTAAAATTATTTTTTAAATTTCATCACTTTAATTAAGCAATTTTTTATATTTATATTGCATTAAAATTTAAATCTTACTCTTTTGAAATTAAGCAAGTGTTTATAGTCAACGAGAGTATCTTTGTACTCTTTTGAAATTTAAAATTTAATTTCTGTACTTTAATTTTGAGATATTAGATCTCTGTACTTATTTTAATTTAAAAACTTTAATCTCTTTGTTCAATTTTGCAATTATATAAAAAAACAAAATTATTTTTTAACTTTCAATGTTCACAATTTTTATCAATTTGTTCATCATTTTTTAAAAGTACATAAAAATTATAAAATAAATTAAAACGTTTTTATATTTTCAATAAAAAAAACTAATAAAATTTAAGAAAATTATGAAAAAAAAACCTCTTTCTCAATAACTGTTAGACTTAAATCATAACTTATATAAAAAATTTATTTTGAAATTTAAATCAAACTACGTAAACATACTAATTCTTTCTCAGTTACAACTGGAATAACTAATTAACAGCCACAACACTTTCAATGTATATACAAATTGGATAGAATATTTATAGGGAATCCATAGCTTACTAGAATCTATCAATGAAGCTGGAAAAGAAAAAGAAAGCTATATAAATAATAATAGTAGTTAATTAAATAGAAAAAAAAAAACCCCCAAAATCCATTGTTAATGGTTAGCATGAGGCCGACAGTCTAAAGCATTTTTCTGTAATTAATCACAAAATTTGAAACAAAGTACAACGTTAATGTTTTGTTCTTTTTTTTCTTTAATCATATTTTCCAATTCTCTTTGAATAATTAGTTTAATAAAGATGAGAAATTAACAATTAGTTGGATTGCTTAAAAATCAGACACAACCTATTTTTAAGATTTTCTCATATTAGTTTAGAAAGGAAAAGAATATTCTTTGGATTGTTAGAATTTTCTTAGAGAAATTGAAAGCTAGAAAGTGGGAAACTTTAAAAGTGGTTAACTTCCATTGGATGTTGGAAAAACAACAGTTTGTGTGAGACAAATAGTCTTTGCACCCAAAGTTAGTGTCTGATTGAGATTTTGATGTTAAAAAAAAAAAACCCTCAATAAAGAAATAAAGATGATGTATTTGGATATTTCTTGACAAAAAGATTCCATAAAATTATATTTAAAAATAAAGTTGTTAATGGGTAAATTGCACTTAAGGTCATTAAATTATTAGTACGTTTTTGTTTTAGTCATTGAACTGTTCAAAAGTTTTCATTCAAGTCATCGAGCTGTTATAATAGTTGTTGTATGGCCTTCACCTCGCTTGCATTAATCGAATGCTCTCCTTCCCCTTTTCTTTTAAAGTTTAGTTATTTTTCATGAAACAATTTTGAATGCCACAAATTTGCTAACCAAGAATCCAAACAGATTTCTTATTCGATCTCCGACACTAGCCATCAAATTGACTTAGATCTAATGTATTTTCTTCTACTCACTGATGGGTACTGATCCACAGTATTGATTGTTGAATCGTTGTTTGGAACCCGTTAGTTGAACTTAAAAAAAGACTTAACAGCCCAATGACTTAAATAAAAACTTTCGAATAATTTAATGATAATTTTGTAACTTTTTAAAATTGAATGACTAAAATCTAAATTTATTAGTAGTTTAGTGACTTTAGATGCAGTTTACCCAAAAAAAACTGTAAGAGTTTTGTTGCTTGTTTAAGGGTATGATAGATTCCATGTGACTAACAAATATCGGGTTCTTGCAAGAAACAATGTGTGGTAGTACAAAAAGTTGAAACTGTTTCCTAAATTGGGTATATTGATCTAAGCAGTGGATTGTATAATTGAGATGTATTTGCAAAAGGAAGAACATGGCTGTCATTTGATTGAAAGAAGAAAAGGGAGAAAGGGAAAAAAAAAAAAAGAAAGTAAAAGGAGGTGTGCCTTAAAAGTGATATGAAAGGGTAACTTTTAATTTTTATTTTAAGGTCTTTAATGGTGGTGGCTGAAGGAAGAAGAAGAAGACAGACCTCCACCATTTCCTTCACATGGATAGATTTTATACTTTGCATCTGACAAAAATATGTGAGGTGTTGCATTATTAAGTTTTTGATTGAATTGATATCAAGTGTTAATCGAGTTATAATTTTGTAAAAGATATAAAATTGATTGATTTTAATGAATAAAAAGTATTATAGATATAATGATCAATTTAGTGTCCAACTCTCGTCAACATGCCAGCCTACTTAAGTGGGAAATCATGTGTACTTTTTTGTTGACAGGTATATATATTTTAAAAAAATTATGAATATTTTTGAATTTTTATAAAGCACACTTAGTCATAAAGAGTATCGCGACTGTTAAAATTTTTGTAGTCTAGTAAAAGAAGTTTTTCTAAAAAAACTAACTTATCTAAATTTTAAAGGTAAATGGCCAAAACGATTGGGGCTAAAGTGACAAAAGCGGTAAAGGTTAGGGGTGTATTCAAATAATGATTCAGATTTTAAATTAGTTCCTGAACTTTAAAGTGTTTTAATTGAGTCCTCAAATTATAAATATCACATTCTTTCGATTAACCTAGACATTAACTTGAGCGTTAAATGGCAACTAAAATCTGACATTGAGTATATTCAAAACATTTTAACTAAATTGTAAGCACATGTTTACTTCCTGCATAGAAGACTTGGATTGATATGTTAAAAAATAGAAATAGCTCACCTAAATTTTAGGCATAATGATAAATTTTAGCCCTAATCGATACATATTTTGCCACTATAGCCCTAATTTGTTTTATCACTTTGACCTTCAACTTTGAAATTTTAATCATATTATTTTTTGCAAAAAAAAAAAACTGACCGAACTATTAAAAGTTAAATAGTACTGATGTGGTAGTCTGCATGGAATTTCACGTGTACTTCACTACCAAAGTGAAAATTTTTATGAATTTTTATAAATCTTTAAAATTTTTTATAAAATATATTTGGATTGTCACGCAGTCTGTCATGTTATTATCTTTAAAATTTTAACATTTTATCTAGTTTTTCCACTCAAAGAAAAACAATTTGACTAAAAGTGTTAAAAGAATAATTAATGTCCAACTGATAAAAACAACAGAAGTTAAAGGCTAAATTTATCATTATACATTTACTAATATTGATAGTTATATATGTGTTTTGAATATACTGCACATTAATACGAACTAACATTTACCTAAATTAACAGTTAAATTATAAGAAGAACCTTACTGATACAATATTAATAATTTAATTAGTCAATTTTGCAATCTAAATATTGATTTAGAACGTAGACAATTTTTAAGGACGACGCGTGGAATTAACCCTAAATTCTATAGTAATGCTCTCGACTTTGTATTTCTCCACTTAAATTATGTTTCGTATTATCCAAACGTTGTATCACTAAATCAAACACGCAACAAATGTGCATTCCTTATAAAGTAGAGCCATAATTATTATTATTTTTTTCTCTTTAAAAAAGAAGAAAGGTTTTCTCTTTATTAAGTCAAAAGATAAAAATGTAAATATGCCTCCTTTTTTTTAGACAATGACGGGTGGTTAGATGTTGAAAAAAAGCTATTAAAAATTTAAACTTGGTCCATATAATTAATCACACATTTACTTAAAAGACTCGACCATAAAATCTCAAAATTTTTAATATTTTGAAACATTTTTCAACTATTTATTATTAATTTAATTGATTTTCATGATAGTGTTGCTTTAACATTCATATCTCTTTTGATTTGAGTTATCTCTTAAACGATGATAGAAATAGAGGATAGTGTTTGTTAGACAATAAGGTTGAGCACTGAGACAAAAGGAAAGGCAAGGTTTTTGGGACTCTGAGAAATCTCAATAGTTTGTGGGACTAGTGAAAATGGTAAAGATAAGATAGAATCGGTTCGAGGATACCAGGATCTCACCTTAGTAGCTTCTGATGCAGAGAAAAATGGCGATTAAGGGAGGGCTAAACTATTCATCAGGGTTATCTGTCTCTTAGGATTTTCTTTAGGATGTTTTAGTTTTTTCTTTCTTTTTCAAAAACATGTTTGTTTTAGATTTTATGAAAAATTGTGTAAATGTGATTAGGATCCCTGAGGCACCGCCCATCCCAAGCGTTGGATGAGTGATAGATGGACGCAGTGCAGGGTGTTAGGCTACCTGTTTAGTCCTTTCAAATTTTATTAATCCATCGGGTAATTAATTAAAAAATATTCATTATTATATATACTTTATATTTATTATTTGATATATTAAAAAGTTTGGGTTAAAAAATGTAACACCCCTAACCCATATCCGTCGTCAGAAAATGGTTATGGAACATTACCAGAGTTACAGATCAAATACAGTTATTTTATATCATTTAACATCCATATCAGAAATCAACCATGTTCAATCATTTTCTCCCTTACATGAGCCTTTGAGGCCCAAAATATGCATTGGAAACAAGTCGGGACTAAACTTAGAGAATTTTTCACAGAATATCAAAATTTTTCCTAGGTGCAGGGGACACGCCCGTGTGGCCAGGTTTGTGAGGATAATTTTGAGCATTCTGTTTCTCAATTTTTAAGATACAGGGCACACACAGCCAAATCACATGCCCATGTGCATGAGTCACACATGCTTGTGTCTCTGCCTGTGTGGACAAAAATAGGCCATTTCCAAGGCCATTTTTCTCACCCAAAATATCTTCCACCTATATCAACACTTTAACACATTCACAAGGCAATACCAATCACTCAAATCAAGTTAAAACCAAGTTTAGTACATGTTATAATATATCTCATATGTCTAAGTATTCAATTTTCCCTAATAGAGCAATTCACATACATTCATATCTTACCAATTATACTAGTTCAAATCAATTAATTATGAGCCTATATAATCTCCTTCATTTAACCAATTCAAAGACTCATCAAACATATTAAGACCATATATAAGCACATCAAAATATGTCATTCACAAGCCATTCCAATGGCTAATTACAACCAAACATTTACATTGCCATTATTGGTCATATTTAGCCTATACATGCCATTATAACCAAAATTAGTTTGCTATATATACCAAAGAGTTTGAGGGATAATGTGATGTAGCTCCGACCAGCTTTCAACCTTTACGAGCCTCCGAGTTCTATAAGATAGAGGAAATAAAACAGAGTAAGCATTTATTGCTTAGTAAGTTTGTATAACGGAAAATTAACTTACCATTTATTTTCATTAAAATAAACATACAAAATGCATCCAAGTAATTTGGCTAACAGCCTAAACACACAACTTCATCAAACATGTTAGTCAATTATTTCACATGAATATCAAGAGTTATATATGAGCTCATCAACATCAAATTTCCATGTATTCTGTGTATATATAGATAATGTTTCACTTTGAATTCATATATTTTCTCATATCAGGATTTTATTTGTTGAATCATATAAAATATCGATGGATACCCGAGTAGTACACACGAAGTGTACAAATCTGAGATCCATCAATTCATATTCGGGAATGCTCATCTGAGCACATAAACGAGAAGCTCTTTCGAGCCACATAATGGGAAGCTCTAGAGAGCCATTAACGGGAAGCTCATAGGAGCTAATAACTAGAAGCTCAAGCGAGCCAATATCAAGAAGCTCCAAAGAGCTATTAATCAGGAAGCTCATAAGAGCCTTTAATCGGGAAGCTCTGAGGAGCCATATATCGGGACGCTCATAAGAGCTGTGGTGTGTCCACGGCACATGCAGGATTATAACCAATCGGGATACTCCGAAGAGCTATTAACAGGAAGCTCGCAAGAACCATATAACAGAAAGCTCATGAGAGCTAATAACGGGACACTCTTTCGACTTATGGCATGTTCGCAACACATGCAGACTACAACCAATTCGGGAACCCTGTATCCATCGAATTTCATTTATTTAAACGGGACTTAATACTTGTCCATCATCGTCGGATATGTAATTAATTTCATATACATGGAAATAATACAATGACATACATACAATTCAATTACTACATATAAATTCTCAAATTAGTTAAACAAACTTACCTCGACAATTGTTTGTGTATGCAAAATCTACTAATCCGACACTTTTTCCTTTCCTCGATCTAACTTCGTATTTGGTCTATCCGGATCTATATAAATGAATTTAACATTAATTTAATACAATTCATACTCAATTAAATCGAATACACATCTTTGACAAAATTACCATTGTGCCCCTATACTTTTAATTAATTATGACTTCGTCCCTAAGCTGGGAAAATGAAATTCATGCAATCTAATCCTTATTCCAAGCCTAGAAATTTACATATATATCAATAGTAGCCCATGAATTCCATAAATTCAGAATTTTCCATGAATTCAACATCTTTCCAATGTAATCCCTAAATCATGATTTCATTAAAATTCTTTAACAAAATACTTTTAAATACCCATCAACATCTGAAATTCATCATCTAATAACTAAAATCATTTAAACTCATCAATTCTAACTTCTAAAATTTTCAATAAAATCAAAAAATTAAGATTAAAGTTAATTGGACCTAATTATAACAATATCAAAAACATAAAAATTTTAAGAAACGGGTAAGGATTTGACTCACATGAAGCAAAAATTGAAAAACTAGCTCAAGCCCTCTTCAATGTCTATTTTAGAACCGAAATTGATGGTGAAAATGTCTAGAAACTCTTAATTTCCAATTTATTTCATTTTAATTTTAATTTATTTACAATTTTGCCATTAATTTGCCTTTATTTTATTATTCTCATATGTTATGCCGCCTCATTCATTTACTTTAGGCATATTTATGCCCTAAGTCCTCCCTTATTTATTAGTTAAACTATTTAGTCATTAACTATCATAATTAGTAAGTTTTGCACCTTTTTCAATTTAGTCCTTTTTATCAAATAATACATGTAATACGTAAAATTTCTTAACGAACTTTTCATATGATATTCCTATCCTACCATAAACTATAAAATAATATTAAAATAAACTTTCTTTCGGACTCAGATTTGTGGTCACAAAACTATTGTTCCGATTTCACTGAAAACAGGCTATTACAACTCTTTCCCTTAAAAAATTTTCATCCTTGAAAATCTTACCAGTAAAGAGGTTCGGATATTGCTTTCTCATTGTTTCCTTAGGTTACCAGGTAGCTTCTTCTATTACATGTTGTTGTCAGAGAACTTACACTAAAGCTACATTTTTATTTCTCAATTCTTTCGTCTCATGTCAGGCTAAATCTCGACTTCTGTTGGAGTGATAACATGTGAAGGATCTGACTGATATCGTCGTTACATAGACACATGAAAGACATTGTGAATCCTATCAAGTTCTAGTGGTAGTACCAATCGATACGCAACAGGTCCGATTCTTTCAATAATCTCATACAGCCCGATAAACTGTGGACTCAATTTTCTTTTGCGACCAAACCGAAGAATTTTTTTTAAGGCGAAAATTTCAAAAATACTTTGTCACCAACTTGAAACTCTATGTCTTTTCGTTTTAGATTCGTAAAAGATTTCTGACAATCAAAAGTTGCTTTTAGACTATTTCAGATCGCTTTCATTTTTTCTTCGATTTCCTGGATCAAATCAACCCATGTATCTTTTTCTCACTAAGCTCAGTCCAATACAACGGAGTTTTACACTTGCGTCCATATAAAGCTTCATATGGTGCCATCTTAATGCTTGACTGATAGCTGTTATCGTATGCGAATTTAACTAATGGCAAATATTTCTCCCAATTGCCTTCGAATTCTAAAATACAACACCGAAACATATATTCTAGAATCTGTATTACACGGTCAAACTAGCCATCAGTCTGAGGATGGAATTTAGTACTGAAATATTGATAAACTATGAATTATACATATTTATATCCCACATTTAGCACATTTATGGATGAATTATCATTGAATTTGTGGAATTTGATGCTCCTAATCCTTTAATTTCATGTTTTATACTTAGGAGAGTATAGGAGAGTGAAAAGAATGAGAAAATGGGCCAAAGCAAGGAAACAACACAGCTTGGAGTTCGTCACACTGGTGAACCACACGGCCGTGCCACATTAACAAGCTTGAACACGGCCCAAAATCAACTCACAAGGGCGTGCCACACGGGCGTGTCCCTGTCGTGACGAGTTTCAATTTCACACGGAAAAGGCTACTTAAGGGCTAAGAAAGATATTCAAAACTCTATATAAAGACCTTAGGAGGCAACTACAATGGTGTACAGTGTCCCCGCCAAGACTCAGAGTAGAAGACAGGGAATTACTTAAAGGAAAGCCAATTGATCCATCTCAGAAGCAAGGATCAACATCAAGACTGAAGATCTCCCTTCAATTCTTCCAAGGGTTTTGGGTTTTCTTTATGTTTTGTTGTTATCTTTCTTCTAAGATGTTCTCTTTTATAATTATGAACCAAACTCCTAAATACCTGAGAGGGATGAAACCTAAGATGAATCTTGTTATTGTTATCTGAACAATATGATAAATATTTGATTTGTTCTTAATTGTGTTTTTAATTCTTGAATTGATATTTCTGAGATATTTATTTAAGTCGAATGTGCTTAGGCAGATGAGTAAAAGTCTCTATTTAAGAGTATATCCAACACAATTAAGCGGAGTTGATTGCAATCCTAGACATAGGACGACAAAAATCTGCCGGGTTAGAGTCAAATCTAATATGAGGGGTCCATAGATCAAGTTAATGCAAGACTAGGGGTTTTAATTAGAAAGAGATTTCAATTAATCAACCTAGGATTAGTTGTTCTTATTCTTGATGGAGATATTAACATGATTTAAGGATCTCTACGAATCAAGTCGAATGAAAAAATCGTCTAGTTCAGAGTTAGATAACAAGTGAAGTTTAGGTGGATTCTTCTTTAGGTATTGTCTTTATCATTCAGTTTTCCCAGAGCAATTTCCCAATTTACTCTTTGTCGTGTCTTTATTTTAAGTTAGATTAATTAGTTTACAACGAAAACTTCCTTTATTTTTAAGCTAGATAATAGGGAGAAAGTTATTACTAGTACTTTTAGTTCCTTGGATTTGATATTTTGGTCTTGCCACTAACTATACTACTATTCGATAGGTGCGCTTGCCTTTTATCGTGATACCAGTTAGTTTCTAGGTACGATCAATTTTATTACTTCATCAGATCACGATCAAATTTTTGGCGCCGTTGCTGGGGAACTGAGATATTAGCAACACTCTATTTCTATTACTTTAGCCATTTTTACTTTTATTTATTTTCAGTTTTTATATTAAGAATTTATTTACTAAATCTTTCTTCCTTATTTTGCTTTTCCCTGACAGGTATCTCTAGTTTATGACTAGAAGAAACCCGTCAAGACCTTTGCTTTTTGACGACGACTTAGAAGCCATAGTTCACAGAAATCACAGAGATATAATGTAACACCCCAAACCCGGCCTAGAAGTTAGGCCCGAATCTGGCAATCTCACATTGAAGAGTTGCTTTCAAAAAATGGTTTAGTTAAAAACTTAGTTCGAAACGAAATATGCTTGATAGGAATTTACTTAGTTAAAAATTTGAAGAATTAAATTAAATGAATAATTAGAAAAAAAAAACATGTTTATTAAATATAACAGTAACTAAATAAATCCCAAGTAAATAGTGAAATTGGAGATACATAGCCTTATTACATCACAGTGAAGATTTGAAAATAATTATCATAAAACACTTATTAAAACTTTATTTAAAATTCCTAAGTAACTTGTAGTGTGGCTATCTCTTAGTCATCTCCCACGTCGAGCCATCTATTGTGGATCACCTGAAATATTAATAATAAAGGTGTGAGTTTCGAGACTCAGTGTGTACGACCCTTGGCAATCAAATCAATTCATTATACACATATCACATTGGGCCTAAGCCCTAACAATATCGGTGGTCTGGGCCTTAGCCTACATTGACCTCATATCATTCCTTTAAATAGGCACAAGCTGATTCAAGCCTCCCTTGCAGTCCCATTCGGCTCCAACTCCCTCTCTCTTTCAATCTCCTATTTTCTCTCCATTATCTCCACCTTAAAAATCTCTCCTGAACACTCCCCTTAGAGTCCATCTTCACGCCACTTCCAACCTTCTAGAAGGCCAAAATTAAACTCCTAAAAATACTAAGCTAGGATCCAAAACTCAAGGCCCAATATTTTTAGGCCCAAAATTTGGGGTGTTACATATAAGAAGAAGTCCACAGTACCCAGAACAGTGACAAGAAGAAGAACCCGAATCTACTGAAGAGATAAAGGCAAATCAAGATAATCAGCTACCTTTTGTAGTAGCCGTAGACCCTGTTAATCAAAATCATGTTCCTCGTACTATGTATGATTATGCTAAACCTAATTTAGCTAGCATTGAATCTAGTATTGTTAGGCCTACTATTGCTGCAAATAATTTTGAACTGAAACCTAACACTATTCAAAGGATACAACAGTTTGTTCAGTTTGATGGTTTGCAGGATGAGGATCCTAACTCTTTTTTGGAATTCTGCGATACATTCAAAAAAAATAGCGTTTCTGATGATGCCATTCGTCTTCGGTTATTCCCATTTTCCTTGAGGAACAAAGCTAAATAATGGTTAAATTCTCTACCACGATGGTTTATCACTACATGGGAACAAATAACCGAAAAACTTTTACTCAAATATTTTCCGCCAGCTAAAATGGCTAAACTAAGGAATGATATCTCTTCTTTTGTGCAGATGGATTTAGAGACACTCTATGATGCTTGAGAGAGATACAAAGATTTATTGAGAAGGTTCCCTCACCATGGGTTACCTCTTTGGTTACAACTTCAAACTTTTCATAACGGTTTGAACCCCTTAACGAGACAGATGATTGATGCAGCCATCGGTGGAATAATCAATAACAAAATACCAAAAGCAGCTTACAAGTTTATAGAGGAAATGTCATTGAATAACTATCAGTGGCAAGTCATGAGAATAAAGTCACAAAAAGCTGTCGGAGTTTTTAATATTGATGCGGTCACCATGCTGTCTAATCAGGTAGAACTTCTTAATAAAAATATTAATAGTTTCGTTGGTTCTACGCAGGTACATCCAGTGATGCAGTGTGACTCAAGCAATTCTAAGTACCCCACCTATGGATATGGCATGGAAAACGAACAAGCTAACTATATGGGTAATAATTCTAGATCTCAAAATAACCCTTATAGTAACACTTACAATGTAGGTTGGAGGAACCACTCCAATTTTTCATGGGGAGGACAAGGTAACCAAAGAAATCAGAGACCACCACCTCCTCCGGGATTTCAACAACCACCTTACTAGCAAGAGAAAAAGCCGAACCTTGAGGAAATACTCACGAAATTTATCTCCGTGTCAGAAACCTATTTTCAGAACACCGAGACGACATTTAAAAACCAACAAGCATCTATTCAAGGACTCAAAACTCAAATAGGCCAGCTTGCTAAGCTGATTTCTGAAAGACCACAAGGTGGTTTACCAAGCAACACCGAGACTAACCCTAAGGAACAACTCCACGCCATTGACATGATTGATGAAGGAGGGTTAGCTAAAACCAAATCAGAGCCAAGTAAGGAGACTGTGGTAAGTAAACGTAAGGATTAGGTAAGTCACAAAGAACCAATTGTTAATGAGTATAAGCCTCGTGTCCCATATCCTAATGTGATGAGGAAAGACCGCACAGATGAGTAATTCAGTAAATTCCTTAAACTTTAAAGAAATTACATATTAACTTACCGTTTATTGAAGCTCTTTCACATATGCCAAACGCTGTTAAGTTCTTACGAGAGCTTCTGATAAACAAACGGAGGTTGGATGAGTTGTCGCATGTAGAGCTGAATACAGTCTGCTCAGCCATTTTGCAAAACAAGATACCCAACAAACTAAAAGATCCAGGGAGTTTTACGATTCCTTGTCTACTTGGTAGTTTAGATGTTAAAAATGCCTTGGCTGATTTAGGGGCAAGTATTAATGTAATGCCCTATAAACTATTTAAACAATTAGGTCTTGGGAAACCCAAACAAACTAAGATGAGCATTTAATTGGCTGATAAAACCATTAGATTTCCTAGGGGTATAATTGAAGATGTGCTAGTCAAAATTGATAAGTTTATATTCCCAGTAGATTTCGTTGTTTTAGACATAGATGAAGATAGCAATGTGCCATTAATTCTAGGGCGACCCTTCTTAGCAACTGCAAGAACTATAATCGATGTAGGGACAGGTGAACTCACACTTCGTATAGGTGATGATATAATTACTTTGCAAGCTCGTAATTCTAATAAGACTGTTAATGATAAAGAGGTTATTACGAGTCCTTGTCCTACAAATGATCTCACTGTCTAACCTTCTCTGTAGGATACTCCTAATAGAAGTGCAACAGAGCCACATTCAATTCCATACGATAACAAAGGAACCATCCATGAAAAATGAATGCTACTGTAACGCCTTGAATTTTGGGCCTAGGAGAAATGGGCTTCGAGTATCGGGGAATTTTGGATTTTTAGTTGAATGGAAAAAAATTACAAGTTTGGTATGTTGGTCAAGTGTTTTGGAGAGTTTCGGGATGTTTGGAAAGTCCGGGGTTCAAACCAGGACTTTAGCAAAAATTTTGGTTTTTCCATTAAAATGGATTAGGCGTTTGCTGGTAAGCTTTATAAATATTTTTGGCTAAAATATATCACAAGAAAACGCCTGGCCCAGTGGCAAAGGCGCTAAGAGCATAGAGGATTAGGGTTTGAGCATCAGCAAGTACAAATGGGAACTTATTTTAGGCTACTGGAACGTCCAGCATTTGTTTTGCTGTAAAATTCTACTGACAGCAGACTGACTTTCAGATGAGGATAAGGATATGATAAAAAGTATAGATAATGAAGGAATTTAATTTAGAGATAAGTTTGAGTAAATTGGGGAGTGTAGGTTTATTTTTTTATTTATTTTATTTATTTTTTTAGTATATATATGTGTCGTATGGGCAAGTAGGGCATTTGTTGCTTTTGTGTGCTTTACTCGCTTAATTAGAGGAAATTCCTTCCAATCTCTCGATTTTTTTTAATTTATTTCCCTTTGGCAAATACCCCAATGGTCACAATTTCTTTGTTTTAACAAGAGCGCCTAGACCGAATCCTCCTTTCCCTCCCACAATATTTTATATTTTGCCGAATTCATTCTATTGCCAACCTCTCTTCTCTCTTTTCATTCTTTTACCAAATTCCATTAAGTTTCTTTGTTTCTCAAAAAGTCGAATATCATCATTGATTTCTTGAAAGTCGAATACTCATATCTCCCTTGCCAATTTCTTTTCCTTCATCACTATTCGTCTTTGATTATCATCCTTAAGTTAGTGTTGAAAAGCCGATTGCTTAAACAACAGATATCTAGGCCGATAGTTTGAAAGCGAGTTTCGGTAAGTATCTCAATCTCAATTTTGGTTTCTTAAGGGGGTGGCCGAATATATGTGTAGCCATAAGGGTGACTCGTGTGGAAGATGAGTCACCTGATGTTGGTAAAATATGTGTGTTGATGCAGATCTAGGAATATTCGAGACTATTCGCTAAGGAAAGGCTAGAAAAGCCGAAGGTTCACGGTAAGGCTACGGTAAGGCTTCGGGATTTGATAAAGTTTTAGTAAGGTTTGGAGTTTATTTGGAAGTGGTTTTGATTGTAGGTCAAGACTGAGGATAGTGTAGGTGCGAATCATCAATCAGGTGTGTACAAACACTACACACGGGGCGAAACGGAAAAAGCCGAAATCCTGAAATCCCGTATGGGCCTGCCAAATTTGTGGGCCCAAATTGGAAAAATTGTGATATGAAATTCTATGATAAAATGATATGCATGAATTGTATGATTGAATTATGATTGGGCTTAATGGGCTTGATAAGCATGATTGGGTTTAATGGGCTTTATAAGCATGTTTGGACTTTGTAGGGTTGTAGGAATGCATGCTAGGGTTTACTGGACTTTAGACCTAGTTAAATGGACTCTTAAATTTTCATAAAACTTAACTAAGTAATAAACATGTCTGTGAACAAGTCAATAGACTAAGGTGTGGCAACCAACATATGCATGTTTAGGATTGGATCATGGAAGAGCCTAGTACTTAAGCGGTCCGAGTGACCTACCTCCTCTTCTCTTGACTCCTACCTGGTGCATAGTATCCGTTCATCTTAGCCGCGAGGACTTATTGATAGGCCAAAATTCATAATTAAAATCTGTATCATTAGGAAATTATGAAAATACCCTTTTAGGATAAAATTATGAAAATACCCTTCTAAGGTAGAATTACAAAAATGCCCTGTAAGGTAGAACTACTGAAACACCCTCGTAGGGTAGGAGTACCGTAATACCCTTGTAGGGTAGATTTACGAAAATACCCCTGGGTATTGAAATGACCAAAATACCTCTAAGTGCTTAATATGTGAAAATGTGTAAAAATATGTATGATGCATTCATGAATTGTATGTTGCACTTGGGTGGGGTTTTGATGATACGGAGGAAGTTTTTGAGAGTCGCATAGTCGTTTAACGACCGTGGATCCGCCATAGGCTTTCAAGCCACCGAGTAGCTTGGCTACACTGTACATATATAGCAGCCTTACTACAACGCGAGTAGTGTCGCTGTGTATGCTACCATTGGTGTGTAGAGGATGGGTGGGTTGATGTAGACATCCCCACAGATGTGTTGGGCTGGTACGGGTGGTGTGTAGCGGTTGGATTTGGGATGGGAAATTTTGCATTCATGAAATTCTGATATGATATGAGGTTAATGTGGGCTAAGGCCCACGCCACCGATATTGATTAGGGCTTAGACCCAATGTGATATGTGCATATTGAATTGATTTGATTGCCAATGGTCATACACACTGAGTTGCGAAACTCACACCCTTAATTTAAATGTTTCAGGTGACGCTCAGTAGGCGGCTCGATGTGGGAGAGGACTTGGAAATGGCCACACTGCAAGCTACTTAGGAATTTTAAATAGCTACAAAATGTTTCTTTTTAATGACTTTAGTTTCATTACTTTATTTTAAGTTGATGTAATAATGCCTTGTGTCTCCAATGTAACTGTATTTAGGGTTATTAATATTTCAACTACCTAGTTTTTAAACTTAGATAAATTTCTCAAATTAAACATGTTTTCAAATAACTTTATTATATGGGTGTTTTTATTTAAACATGGGCTTCCATTATGGCCCAACATGAATTTGAATTTCTAAATCACAAACTTAAGTTTTTAACGAAGTAAATTTTCTACTGAACATGTTCTTAAATGAATAATGTCGTTTTGAAAAATAGTCCTTTCAATGTAACATCGCCAGATTTGGCCATAACGTCTGGACTGAGTTTGGGGTGTTACAGCTACAGATTGAAGAACTGGACGAGTGGCTGAACTACTACCAAGAGAAACCAAAAATATGTCACATCGAACCAAAGCATCACCATGACGACCCCAAGGTAAAAACGAATCAATTTAAGGTAGGGGATATGGTATTCTTAGAGGAGGAAGATCCTTGAATCTCGAATTCAAAAGTTCATACAAGTGACATACTTCCCTTTACGATAATGAAAATTTTCTCCTATGGTATAGTCGAGATAACATTTAAGACGTTGGGCACTTTCAAGGTAAATTATACTCGACTCAAACCTTATTTTGATATTGAGACGGATAGTAGGAGAGAGGATTTCAAACTCCTTAAACCAACGTGACCGTGCAAGCTTGAAAGAAGCCAAGCTTAGACTATAAACAAGTGCTTCTCAGGAGGCAAATTGAGCACTAACATAGTAAATTTCTTTTATTTAAGCTCTCAAACTCTAATTCATCAACTAACATCATGAATGTAGGTTTTTCAAGCCACATGGCCATGCCCACGGGTGTGCCTAAGGCTGTGGGGATAGCATTGGCAAAGACATGGCCGTGCGATACGACCGTGCACAAGTAGGACAAAAATTTTCCCAACACACGGGCTACAACAAATAGACACGGCCGTGCGATTCGACCGTGGTCAATCCTGGCAAATCGACATGGGCGTGCGACATGCTCGTGCCCCTAGAGCGTGGTCGAACCTGCTAAATTGACATGGACAGAAGACACGCTCGTGCCCTAACCCCATGGTCGAACTTGCCAATTCATACAAGGGCGTGTGACCCCATACACGGGCATGGGCGAAGCGAACATCGAAAGACACGGCCGTGCGACACGACCGTGTGGCCTAACACCCCCAAAGAACATGAGCCTGTACCATGACTCAGGCATGCCAAAACCCTTACAATTCAAACTACACGGGCTAAAAATTTTTCACACGGGCGTGTACCACGCCTGTGTGCCCTAACTCTTATATAAACCCCTCATAATTCATCATCTCCCTTACTCAAAACCCTAACTCCTCTCCCACCACAATCCAATCTAGCCCCTCCTAGCGCCACCTCCGATCTAGCCCAAGCCATAACGCCCATGTATCACCACCATGATCGTGCTTCGCCCCAAATCTTACCCTATTGGTTCCCGTTTCTCCATTTTCTCTTAATCTTTGTTCTTATTTTTAATTATTTCTATTTTTATTTTCATTGTTTCATTCATTCATTCATGTTTTATTCTTTTAATTTATTTTCAATGCTTATTTGATATGCATGCAATACCCATGATCTATTGATTTAGAATAATGCCATTTTGAATCATTCTCTTGCTGCCACATTTAGCTATCTCATGCAATTGATTTTAGTATACATTGATGATAAAAACTCACTATAGCAACCATTGTCTTCATTATTTTGTTAAGTTCCATGCTTAGGATAACTCGAACACCGAATTTAGTTTAGCAGAATTACCTTTTGTATGAAGTACTTAATAGTTTTGATTAGTTTAAATTGTTATTTAGTTTAGGAACTTATGAGTTTTCATAGTATTTGTCCATTTTTTATTGTCATTTTCATTTTATATTTTATTTCAGGAACAATGTCAACATCAAGAGGAAAGAAAGTTGCTATCCCCGCCTTTAAAAAACGAAAAGGGTCCGGTGGTTCCTCTTCCAGAGCCACCATTGAAATTAGACATCCCTTCCTTCAGTTCCTGCAAAGTTCCCAAGAGGAACTATTTCAAATACTGAAAGCGAGACCCCCTGGAGTGGGGAGGTGCATTGATTGGGCCGCATTAGAGTGGGTCAAATTGGCAGATGCAGTTTGGGTTTGTTAACAATGGACCCGTGGGACTAATTCTTCCAGATCATTGAGCTCAAATACCTCGAGCTTACTTTAGAGCTCTACTTCACATTCCACCTTCAAACAGTCATGTCCAGATATGACGATCCAGGGACGGACCAGTTCTGCCATGGGGGCCTAGTCCGACAGCTTAGTGTACCTGAGTTTGGTACAGCATTGGGTCTATATACTGAGCAATTTTTGGAAAAGGAAGACCTTTTCGAGCTTCACCGCTACATCCATTTTTCTCCAGCCAAGTGTTGGCAGGCCCTAGTCCCTGTTTCGACCACCTACGACCCTAGTCGCTCCAAGGCGACAACTCTAGCCCCTTCGCTGAGGTACCTTTATGCCCTACTCATGCATATATTGACGGGCAAACGAGAGAGCACCGACATCGTTAACACCCACGATACATATTTCTTATGGAGCATGGCACACGAGCACGTGCTCGACCTCGCCTACTTCATCACCCATGCCATTCAACACCAGACGGAGCGGTATCGTAGAGGTGTGATCTCGATGGGCCCATATATGACTCACCTGGCCCGCCACTTCGGCCTCCTTAACACAACATCCTCCTATACTCTCATCGACCAGATATCCCTGCAGGGCATCCAAAGCATGCTTCATATGAGGATGATTGAGCGCCAACGTGGGATAGATCCTTCACAACACCAGCTAGCTCGATCTACCGAGGACCCAAAGGACATTCCTGATGATGTCCCTCCACCTCACGAGGAGCCACCAACTGAGCCACTGCCCAGTCCATGCGACAGATTCCCATGCTGACATATCCAAGCTCTTTACACGATTCGAGCAACAGTATTTTCAGCGCCTTGATCACATTGATACTACCCTCTATCAAATTTGTCAGCATCTTCACATCTCACCGCCGCCCCCACCTTACGAACCATCTGAGGATTAGGACTCTCGAGTCCTCTTATCTTTTTCTTTATTTTCCTTTTTATTTTTATTATTCCTTTTATTTTACTTAAATTTTATCTTTTTCATTATTTGAATTTCAGCATTCTAAAAACTTAGTTTATTTTATTTTAAACATTTCATATCGGCTATTTCCTAATGAGTACATTGTGCTAATTTAATTCCCTAAAATTTTATTAATGCTATCGCAGTTTCAAAGAGCTTTACAGCTTGAATTCAACTCTAATGGGAAAACCTTGCCATGACTACTGGGTCTTACTCGACTACGACTATAGCCACCACGACATCGATCATAATATTCTTTTGGCACAAAGATTGTGGCTCGACACCCTTTCTCTCCAATTCCACACCTCCAACTCAAAGAATTCATACAATTTTCAGGAAGTTTTACTTCTCTCCCTATCTTATGATTTTATGCTTCTAGTTTTACTAACTTTATCTTTGTACATTGAGGGAAATGTACATTTTAAGTGTAGGGGGAATTCACTTTTACTCCTTGCATTATCCTCGAACCCCTGAAAATTTTTATCACTAACTTTTTGCATTGTTCTCAAATCCCTGAATCTTAGCCTTACCAATTAGAATGAATTCTGATTGATTTATGATTTCTATTGATATGTTGAGGATTAAAACATAGGTATTTATGCTTTGATTATTCAAACTTTAAGACATTAGAGAATCAACCATGATAAGTTGAAATTTTTGAGAATTTAAATTTTTCTAGGCTATTTTCCCTAAATTTAGGTATTATCTTGAAATTTGAAATTCGCAGGATTGACATCAAAAGCCATAATTCTGGTGAGATTTTTGAGCCTTTTGAGCATACATCCTTTCGTGCTCACTTTTATTGTTGCTTTGAGTGAGTCAATATTGATTTGTTATTCTAGAACTTACTTCGATTATACATGTCGAGACTACATCATTGATTTGATATACTAAAATGATAAAGGCACCTAGGTTTTAACCCACTTATTCCATAAAAGCCTACCTTCATAATTAACCCCTAGTGAACCCCATTGAGCCTAACAAACCATTTATTGAGTTACCCTCAATATTAACCTATAACCTGTTTTTTGTTGAAATCCCTTCAATTATTTTGATCCCTATTTTTTTTCGAGATTTGAGTTGAATAATTATCTAGCTATGTTTTCCTTTTCAGCTTGTAAGTTTATAAATATTGGATTTGTTCTTAAAAAAATACGTATGTATATTTCAGTTGTAATTCAATGTTTTGCATATTTTCATGTAATTTTGAGCTTCTGTTCTTAAACGATATTATCCAAAAGAAAAAAGCTTTATTCCAGGAATATGTTTCAGTGATAGAGATTTTTCTAGTTGGATGATTTTTCAGTTCAATCTTGATTCTAACCCTCTTTTTTAGCTTGTGACCACACCCCTAACCAAGGCCACGTTACAACCCTTGAAAGACCTTTTGATCGATGTATCATGTCAATACATAGTGGTGGAGATTTGATTTTCCTACAAGCTTATGGTAATAACTTTTCATGTTGGCTAGTGAGTGCTTAATTTCTAAACCCTAAACACTTTGAGTGGATAGAGTGAATCTTTAGTGAGGGTGTCAACTTTTGTTGATTTTAAATATAAGGTAATTACCTAGAAGAAGGAAGGAAACCTATGTTTCTGTGATAAAATTCTCAACTTAGATTGTTTGAGACTTTAATTTTCTTTCGGTTGAACTCTCAATGTATGATTACTTGTGGACTAGTTTGAAACACTATTGATAAGGATTATAAGTTGAGAAGAATGAATTTTAATTGTGAGTTGAGATTTGCTTGAGGAAAAGTAAAGACTTAAGTGTAGGGGTATTTGATAAACTATGAATTATACATATTTCTATCCCATGTTTAGCATATTTATGGATAAATTATCATTGAATTTGTGGAATTTGATACTCTTAATCCTTTAATTTCATGTTTTATACTTAAAAGAGCATAAGGGAGTGAAAAGAACGAGAAAAGGGTCCAAACGGAGAAAATGGGCCAAAGCAAGGAAACAACACAGCCTGGAGTTCGTCACACGGGTGAACCACACGGTCGGGCTACATTAACAGGCTTGAACACGGCTTAAACTCGACTCACACGGGTGTGCCACACGGGCGTGTCCCTGTTTTGACGAGTTTCAATTTCACTCGGAAAATGGCTGCTTAGGGGCTAAGAAAGACATTCCAAACTATATATAAAGACCCTAAGAGGCAACTACAGGGGAGTACAGTGTCCCCGCCCAGACTCAGAGTAGAAGACAGAGAATTACTCGAAGGAAAGCCAATTGATCCATATCAGAAGCAAGGATCAACATCAAGACTGAAGATCTCCCTTCAATTCTTCCAAGGGTTTTGGGTTTTCTTTATGTTTTGTTGTTATCTTTCTTCTAAGATGTTCTCTTTTATAATTATGAACTAAACCCCTAAACACCTGAGGGGGATAAAACCTAAGATGAATCTTGTTATTGTTTTCTGAACAATATGATAAATATTTGATTTGTTCCTAATTGTGTTTTTAATTCTTGAATTGATATTTTCGGGATATTAATTTAAGTCAAATGTGCTTATGCAGTGGAGCAAAAGTCCTTGTGTAAGAGTAGATCCAACATAATTAAGTAGAGTTGATCGCAATCCTAGACATAGGATGATGAAAATCTATCGGATTAGAGTCAAATCTAATATGGGGATCCGTAGATCGAGTTAATGCAAGACTAGAGGTTTTAATTAGAAAGAGATTTCAATTAATCAACCTAAGATTAGTTGTTCTTATTCTCGACGGAGATATTAACATAATTTAGGGATCTCTATGGATCAAGTCAAATGAGGAAATCGTTAAGGTCAGAGTTAGATAACAAGTGAAGTTTAGGTGGATTCTTCCTTAGGTATTGTCTTTATCATTCAGTTTTCCCAAAGCAATTTACCAATTTACTCATTGTTGTGTCTTTAGTTTAAGTTAGATTAATTAGTTTACAACCAAAACCTCCTTTATTTTGAGGCTAGATAATAGGAAGAAAGTTATTACTAGTACTTTTAGTTCATTGAATTCGATATTCTGGTCTTGCCACTAACTATACTACTATCCGATAGGTGCGCTTGCCTTTTATCGTGATAATAGTTAGTCTCTAGGTATGATCAGTTTTATTACTTCATCAGATCACGATCAAATATAATTGTGTACCCAAAACTTCTTGTAGCTTTTCCTAGAATCAGAATGTAAACCGCGGATCTCTATCAAAAATAATAAAGACTAGCACACCATGTAATCTGACAATCTCAGAAATCTATAATTCAGCCAATCTGTCAAGTGAAAAATGCATACGTATCAGAATAAAATGTGTAAACTTTGTCAAGCGATTAACGATTATCGAAATGACATCTTCTTTTTTGTGGGGATAGGGGTAATCCTGGCACAAAATCCATAATAATTCTTTCCTATTTCCATTCCGGTATTGTCATTGGCTGTAATAATCCTGAAGGTACCTGATGTTCAGCTTTAACTTGCTGACATATCAAACATCTAGATACAAATTCAAAAATATCACATTTTATTCCCAGCCATCAGTACGTCTTTTTCAAATCATTATACATTTTATTACTCCCAGGATGCACGGACATAGTATCATTATGAGCGTATCATTATGAGCTTCATGCAAAATTTTCTGTACAAGCTCTGAATTCCTTGATACACATACTCTGCCTCTGTACAATAGACAATCATCAGATCCAATCTGAAATTCTGAATTGGAAGTCAACTCGCATTTTACTCGTTTAAGCTTGCAACCTATTATCACTTTTCTGAGCTTGACAAATATGCTATAGAAACATCAGTTTAGCTTTGAACTCAGTTAAAATTAAGCCATCATTTGCCAATGAAAATCGAGTATTCATTATTCACAAAGCAAAGATAGACTTTCTTCTTAAAGCATCTGTAATTACATTTACCTTTCCCAGATGATAGTAAATAACCAAATTATAGTCTTTTAGCAGTTCAAGCCACCTGCGTTGTCTCAAATTCAAATCTTTTTGCAACATCAAGTACTTTAAGCTCTTCTAATCGGTGAATATATGACACTTGTTAGCGAGCAAGTAGTGTCACCATATTTTTAGCATAAAAACAATAGCTGCCAATTCTAATTCATGTAACAGGTAATTTTTTTCATGTGGTTTTAGCTGTCTAGAAGCATAGACTATTACTTTACCTTCTTGCATCAAGACACAACCTAAACCATTATGCATCCTGTAAATTTCAAATTCCTTATCTAATTCAGGCAGAACTAGAACTGGTGCTTCAGTCAACAAGGCTTTCAATCTGTCAAAACTCTACTGACATTTATCGGTTCATTCACATTTCACATCTTTCTGCAACAACCGTGTCATCGGAGAAGCTATCATCGAAAACCCTTTTACAAATCTCCAATAGTAACCAACTAATCCCAGAAAACTTCTGACTTTAGATACATTTTTTGATGGTTTCCAATTAACAATAGTTGATATTTTATTTGGATCCACTCTAATGCCTTCAGCAGATACTATATGTCCAAGAAAACCAACTTCTCGAAGTCAAAATTCACATTCGCTAAATTTAGCATACAATTGTTTCTCATGCAGAGTTTGTAGAATAATTCTCAAATGATCAGCGTGTTCATTTTCATCTCGAGAATATACTAGAATATCATTAATAAATACCACCACAAATTTAACCAAATATGGTCTGAAAATTCTATTCATCAAATCCATAAATACCGTAGGCGTATTTGTTAAACCAAACGACATCACAAGAAATTCATAATGCCCATACCTGGTTCTGAAAGTTATTTTCGGCACATCTGACTCTTTCACTCATAACTGATAATAACCATAATAGAGATCTATTTTTGAGAATACTGTAGCACCCCTCAACTAATCAAACAAGTCATCAATACGAGGCGATGGATACTTATTTTTAATTGTGACTTTATTGAGCTGTCTGTAATCAAGACATAATCTCAAGGATCCATCATTCTTTTTAACAAATAGAACCGGCACACCTCAAGGTGAAGAACTAGGTCGAGCGAAACCTTTGTTAGTCAGTTCTTACAACTGTGTTTTCAACTCTTTTAATTCTGTAAAGGCTATTTTGTTTGGTGCTATAGATATCAGTGTTGTTCTTGGAAAAAGATCTATAGAAAATTCAACCTCTCTGACTGGTGGTAATCTAGGTAACTCCTTTGGAAATACATCAGGATACTCATAGACTACTGGCAATGACTTAATATTTGACTTAGATACTTTAGTGTCCAACAAATAAGCAAGATAAATATCATACCCTTTTCTGACATATTTCTGTGCTGATATGGCTGATATCACATTAGACAACCCATCTACTTTATCAGATTCAATACAGAGCATTTTACCATTCTGACATTTAAACACAATATGTTTTTTTTACAATTTACCACGACATCATGCTGAGTTAACCAGTCTATACCCAGAATCACATCAAACTCATCAAATGGTAATAACATCAAATTTTTCGGAAAACAGTAACCCCATACCATTAACAGAAAATTCTTACAAATTTTATCCACCACCACATACTGGCTTAGGGGGTTTGATACTTTAACCACAAATTCAGTAGACTCGACAGGTAAGTTTTTATTAGACATTAAATTTATGTAGATGTATGAATAGGTAGATCCAGGATCAATTAAAGCAGTTATATCAGTATCAAGAAGAGAAAAAGTACCAGTAATAACGTTGGATGTAGAGGCATCCTTACGAGCACAAATAGCAAAGGTCTTTGCTGATGCTCGTGCTTCAGATTTGTCAGTTAAATCTTTTTCATGCTTCGATTACCTTTGGCATTGACGGGGTTACGAGATTGTCTACCTCTTGTAGCGGGGTTGCTCAGTTTTGAAGTTTGAACAGTATCTTTTTCAGGATTTTTTAGGCAGTCTCTGAGATAGTGGTTAAAGGAACCACATCTAAAACATGCTCTACTTTTTATACGGTACTCAACAAAATGTAGTGTAACGCCCCAAAATTCTTGATTCTAGCTTTTTCTGAATTTGTAGTGTAAAAATTCATAAATATATGTTTTGCTTTAGTTTAACACAAATTTATGTTTGCTTTAGTGGTTGTGTGATCTGGGTGTGTTGGGGAGGTCCCAAGTTCAAACCAAGACTTTGACTAAATTTTGGTTTTTATTTGATTAAAGCCTTACATTTGGATATTAGGTTTATAAGAATTTATTTGTAAAAGCATATCAAAATGGGTCTGCTGGTCTGGTGGTTAAGGGAATGGTTATTATGCATGACGTCCTGAGTTCAAGTCTGAAATGAGGCAATATTTTTGCTACTCTTATCGTATGGGTGTTTGAATTGGACTGGAATATTGATGGTGGAATGTTTACTAGAGTGAATTAAGGGAATGGGGAGTTACCCAAATTTTTGGCACACTTTCTCTTTGTCGAAATTCTCTACAAATCTCCCTTTCTACCTTTCTTTTTTCCTTTTGCTCTTGCTAAAAATTCACTTCCATCCTGCTACCATTTTTCCTTGTTTATTTCCTTTTTGGTTTCTATTCGATTGTTGTCGAGACGAGTGCCGTCGATTTCACGTTTGTATGTATTGGGTAAGTCTTCGTTGTGTCAATCCTAATGTTTCCTGGTTCTGTGATTAAGAGAAGTTTTATTTCTATTTAGGAGACAATCGAGGTTCGATGGATCACTAACCTGCATTCTAAAATAGCGAGAAGCAGCCTTTATTCATTGGAGGTAAAGTTGTCGTTAGTTTCAAGATTTATCGATACTTACAATTTGATTTAAGTGGCAAAAATTGGACTTTGGATTAATGATTTTAGGTTTAGAAAGACTCGGGAGTAATTAAGCATTGAAAATGAACCAGGTGTGTACTTTGATTGCATAAAAAATGGGTTTCAGCAAAAGTGAAAGGCCTACTGTCGAAGCCACACGGGCGTGTGGATTATCGTGTAGAGGCCGTGTGGTGAGACACGGCCTTGTGATCAACGAACCAGGCTGTGTACACTCGACACGGGCGAGACCGACACGGCCGTGTGATGCTGGCGAGGTCATGAGCGAGACATGGGGTCGGCCAATTGGGCCGTGTGGGCCACACGGGCGTGTGAGTCCACATAGGTGAACCACACAGGTGTGTAGGATTTTAGGCCAGGCCGTGTGATCTATATGGCCAAGGCAATTTTGAGCCGTGTGGCCCACATGTCCGGGCAGACCATATGGGTGTGTGAACCCATTTTTCTGAATTATTCTGAAAGGTTGCACGGGTCACCCGAGTCGACTGTGACCTGTTGTAGGGTCGGTAAGCGTTACTTAGACCCCTATTCTGTGATGTGATAATGAGATGTATATGATAGCATATTATAATTAGCATGTGTACTGATTCTATTCTAATATGTCTGTATGATCTGCTTATCTGCATAATAGCGTGCCACGATTGTATGATGCATTGCATTGGGATGGGATTGTTGATAAAGAGAAGGAAGTATCTGAAAGGCTTTTAGCCTGTTATCTGGCAGCTATGCTGCATATACCTGTTATGTGCTGTTTACGGTACCTTATAGTGTGTAGGGCTGAATAGGTTGATTTTATCCCCATACTTGGTGTGTAGGGCTGGATGGGTTAATTTTATCCCCACATGGTGTGTACGGTTAGACGGAGATGGTGTGCAGAGTTGGTGGGCATGATTTACTATTATCTGATCTATTCTGATTCTATATCTGAGTGGGCTTAAGGGCCCTATTATATATCTGATTCTGTTCTGAGTGGGCTAAGGCCCATATCGTTTTTGTTAATGGCTCAGGTCCAAATTATGACTGTTTTATGATATCTAATTGTATACATGCTATACTGTGGGCATGTACACACTGAGTTCTTACCCATTTATTTGTTTATCTGACAGGTAATCCCCAGCAGTAGATAGATCGGTATGGTGAAGGGCTCGGTGGTGACCACTACTATATTTATTCAGTTTATGACTTTAATTCCTTTACTGTTTTATTTATTATTTTGGGATTATTTTTGTAATATGGACTTGGACTTTTGGTGTTAAATTGGGTTCCAAAATGTTATCGTTGAATTACAATCTGTGACACCATAAACGCTTTTTTCTAACTAAATTGAACGATTTCAATGAAATGTTTTAACAAGACGAGTAGTTATGTTTTCTAGGCTTAAGTACAAGATAATAATTTGAACGATTTTATGGACAAGACATTTTCCAAAAACACTTTCATGTGACACTGCCAGATTTGACCATAACGTCTAGTCCGGGTTTGGGGTGTTACATGCAGTTTATTACAATGTTTGCATCTGGGTTTGGGATTTCCAACACTGCCTGTTACTGCAGATGTAGCTTAAGATCTCGGATTAGAGTGTTGAATACTTCTGTCTCTCCTAGAATACCTCGTAGAGGTGGTGAAATTTCTTTGAGGTCGATTATTGTGACTTTCTCGAAAATCTTTTACTTGAAGTCTAGGCTTCCATCTTAGCTTGTCTATTTTCTTTGCTAATTTTTTCAGATTTATGTGCTCGGTCAACCAGTACATCAAATTCTTTTAATTCAAGAATCCCAACTAGCAATTTTATGTCTTCATTCAGACCCTCTTCAAACCGCTTACACATGACAATTTCAGTCGGGATACATTCTCTAACATACTTACTCAGTCGGACAAATTCTCTTTCATATTCGGATACCGTCATATGCCTCTGTTTAAGCTTTAAAAATTCCTTTCTTTTTTGATCCAAGAATCTCTGTCTGATGTACTTCTTTTTTAATTCAATTTGGAAAAATTCCCATGTGACTTTTTCTTTCGGTACAATAAAAATTAAGGTATTCTACTACTGATAGGCTGAGTTTTTTAATAGAGATACAACACATTTCAAACATTCGGCCGGTGTACATGACAATTCATCAAGAACTTTAATAGTGTTTTCCAACCAGAATTCAGCCATTTCTGGATCGTCTTCAGTAGTAGCTTTGAATTCTTCAGCACAATATTTATGAATTTTATCTACAAGAGGCTTACCAATTCTAACAAGTTCTGTACCTTGAGGCATTTTGGGAACCGGTTGAGAGACAGAAGGGGGTAGAGGAGGTTGTACGGCCAAATTTGTTATTACAAATTCTGTAAACCATTCGTTCATCATTTGGAAAAAGGCTTCTTTAGCCTCTCCTCCTCGGCTCTCAGAGATGAGCCTTCTACTACTTTATACTGCTCTTTCAACTAAAGCTTGAGCATTGCTCTCAGCTTCTTCGGATTCAGCTCAGTTGAATGACATTATTATATGAAAAACATGTTTAAAATGGTCAGAAGATATCACACTATCACAGGTTAGTCCGAGAATCGGCTAAACTATAGCTCTAATACCAATAAACGTAACACTCTTAACCCATATCCGTCGTTGAAATAGAGTTATAGATCAGATACAGTTATTTTATATCATTTAACATCTATATTAGAAATCAATCATGTTTAATCATTTTGTCCCTTACATGAGCCCTTGAGACCCAAAATATGCATTAGAAACAAGTCGGGATTAAACCAGGTTCTCAGAGAATTTTTCGCAAAATATCAAAATTTTTCCTAAGTACAAGGGACACACACCCGTATGGCCAGGCCTTGAGGATAATTTTGGGCATTCTGTTTTTCAATTTTTAAGATATAGGGGATACACAACCAGATCACATGCCCATGTGATAGGCCGTGTGTCATACATGGCTGAGACACACACCCGTGTCTTTGCCTGTGTGGACAAAAACAGACCATTTCCAATGCCACTTTTCTCACCCAAAATATCTTCCAGCTACATCAACACTTTAACACATTCACATGCAATGCCAATCATTCAAATCAAGCTAAAACCAAGTTTAGTACATGTTATAATATATCCCATATGTCTAAGTATTCAATTTTCCCTAATAGACCCAATTCACATACATGCATATGTTACCAATTATACTAATTCAAATCAATTAATTATGAGCCTATATAATCTCCCTCATTTAACTAATTCAAAGACTCATCAAACACATTAAGACCATATATAAACACATTTAAATATGTCATTTACATGCCATTCTAATGGCTAATTACAATCAAACATTTACATTGCCATTATTGGTCATATTTAGCCTATACATGCCATTATAACCAAAAATTAGTTAGCTATATATACCGAAGAGACCGAGAGATAGTGTGATGTAGCTCCGACCAGCTTCAAACCTTTACGAGCCTCTGAGTTCTATAAGATAGAGGAAATAAAACAGAGTAAGCATTTATTACTTAGTAAGTTTGTATAACGGAAAATTAACTTACCATTTATTTTCATTAAAATAAACATACAAAATGCATCCAAATAATTTGGCTAATAGCCTAAACACACAACTTTATCAAACATGCTAGTCATTTATTTCACATGAATATCAAGAGTTATATATGAGTTCATCAACATCAAATTTCCATGTATTCCATGTATATACAGATAACGTTTCACTTTGAATTCATATATTTTCTCATATTAGGATTTTGTCTGTTGAATCATATAAAATATCAACGGATACCTAAGTAGTACACAAAGTGTACAAATCTGAGATCCATTAATTCATATTCAGGAATGCTCATATGAGCACTTAAACTAGAAGCTCTTTCGAGCCACATAACGAGAAGCTCATGTGAGCCATGTAATGGGGAGCTCTAGAGAACCATTAACTGGAAGCTCATACGAGCTAATAACGGGAAGTTCAAGTGAGCCAATATCGGGAAGCTCTGGAGAGCCATTAATTAGGAAGCTCATAAGAGCCTTTAATCTGGAAGCTCTGAGGAGCCATATATCAGGACGCTCATAAGAGCTGTAGTGTGTCCACAACACATTTAGGATCACAACCAATCGGGATGCTCCGAAGAGCTATTAACAGGAAGCTCACAAGAACCATATAATGGGAAGCTCATGAGAGCTAATAACGGGACACTCTTTCAACCTGTGGCGTGTCCGTAACACATGCAGGACTACAACCAATTCGGGAACCCTGTATCTATCGAATTTCATTTATTCAAACAGGATTTAATACTTGTCAGTCATCGTTGGATATGTAATTAATTTCATATACATGGCAATAATAAAATCACATACATACAATTCAATTACTACATATAAATTCTCAAATTAGTTACACGAACTTACCTCGACAAATGTTCATGTATGCAAAATCTACTAATCCGACACTTTTTCTTTTCCTCGATCTAAATCTGTATTTGGTCTATCCGAATGTATATAAACGAATTTAACATTAATTTAATACAATTCATACTCAATTAAATCCAATATACATCTTTGGCAAAATTACCATTTTGCCCTTATACTTTTTATTAATTACGACTTTGTCCTTAAGCTCGGAAAATGAAATTCATGCAATCTAATCCTTATTCCAAGCCTAGGAATTTTCATATATATCAATAGCAGACCATGAATTCCATAAAATTCAGAATTTTCCATGAATTCAACATCCTTTCAATTTAATCCCTAAATCATAATTTCATCAAAATTATTTAACAAAATACTTTTAAATACTCATCAACATCTCAAATTCATCATCTAATAACTAAAATCATTTAAACTCATCAATGGTAACTTCTAAAATTTTCAATAAAAAAAAAAAACTAAGATAAAAGTTAATTGGACCTAATTGTAACAATCTCAAAAACATAAAAATTTAAAGAAACGGGTAAGGGATTTGACTCACATGAAGAAAATTTTAAAAAACCAACTCAAACCCTCTTCAATGTCTATTTTAGAATCGAAATTTATGGTGAAAATGTCTAGAAACTCTTAATTTCCAATCTATTTCATTTTAATTTCAATTTATTTACAATTTTGCCATTAATTTGGCTTTATTTTATTATTTTCATATGTTCTGCTGCCTCATTCATTCACTTTAGGCATATTTATGTCATAAGTCCTCCCTTACTTATTAGTTAAACTATTTAGTCCCTTAACTATCATAATTAGTAAGTTTTACACATTTTTCAATTTAGTCCTTTTTATCAAATTATACATGTAATAGGTAAAATTTCTTAACGAAATTTTCATATGATATTCCTATCCTACCATAGGCTATAAAAGAATATTAAAATAATTTTTCTTTCGGACTTAGATTTGTGATCTCGAAACTACTATTCCGATTTCACTGAAAATGGGCTGTTATAAAAAACGTCATGTATTACACTCATTTTATTATTTTTATTATTAAATATTGTAGAGTTGAAATTTACTATAATCAATAGATCAAGTAATTATCTAATAAACTGTAAATTATACATATTTCTATCTCACATTTAGCACATTTATGGATGAATTATTAATGAATTTGTGGAATTTGATGCTCCTAATCCTTTAATTTCATGTTTTATACTTAGAAGAGCATAAGAGAGTGAAAAGAACGAGAAACGGGTCGAAAACGAAGAAAATGACCAAAAGTAACAGCCTAGAGTTCGTCACACGGATAAACCACACGGCCGTGCCACATTAACAGGCTTGAACACGTTCTAAACTCGACTCACATGGGCGTGTCCCTGACGTGATGAAGTTTAATTTCACGCAGAAAAAGCTACTTAAGGGCTAAGAAAGACATTCCAAACTCTATATAAATACCCTAGGAGGCAATTACAAGGGAGTACAGTGTCCCCGCCA
Source organism: Gossypium stocksii (assembly GCA_020496765.1). Taxonomy (NCBI): domain Eukaryota; kingdom Viridiplantae; phylum Streptophyta; class Magnoliopsida; order Malvales; family Malvaceae; genus Gossypium; species Gossypium stocksii. The sequence continues at coordinate 4,330,681 of CM035622.1, read as the reverse complement.
AGACTAAGAATAGAAGACAGGGAATTACTTGAAGGAAGCCGATTGAATCATCTCAGAAGCCAGGATCTACATTAAGACTGAAGATCTCCCTTCAATCCTTTTAGGAGTTTTGGGTTTTCTTCATGTTTTGTTATTTTCTTTATTTTGAGATGTTTTCTTTTATGAATATAAACTAAACCCCCAAATACATAAGGGGGATGAAACCTAAGACGAATCTTGTTATTGTTATCTGAACTATATGATAAATATTCAATTTGTTCTAAATTGTGTTTTCAATTCTAGAATTGATATTTCCGGGATATTAATTTAAGTCGAATATGCTTATGTAGAGGAGCAAAAGTCCCTGTGTAAGAGTAGATCCAACACAATTAAGCGCAGTTGATCGCAATCCTAGACATAGGACAACGAAAATATGCCGGATTAGAGTCAAATCTAATATGGGGATCTGTAGATCGAGTTAATGCAAGACTAAGGGTTTTAATTAGAAAGAGATTTCAATTAATCAACCTAGGATTAGTTATTCTTATTCTCGATGGAGATATTAACATAATTTAGGGATCCCTACGGATCAAGTCGAATGAAGAAATCGTCTAGTTCAGAGTTAGATAACAAGTGAAGTTTAGGTGGATCCTTCCTTGGGTATTGTCTTTATCATTCAATTCTCCCAAAGTAATTTCCCAATTTACTCTTTGACGTGACTTTAGTTTAATTTAGATTAGTTAGTTTACAATCAAATCCTCCTTTATTTTTAGGCTAGATAATACGAAGAAATTCATTACTAGTACTTTTGGTTCCTTGGATTCGATATTCCGGTCTTGCCACTTACTATACTACTATTCGATAGGTGCGCTTGCCTTTTATCGTGATAATAGTTAGTTTCTAAGTACGATCATTATTATTACTTCATCGAAATCACAATCAAGTTTTTGGCATCATTGCCGGGAAACTAAAATATTAAGAATACTCAATTCCTATTACTTTAGCCATCTTTACTTTTATTGCAATTTATTTTCTATTTTTATTTTAAGTTTTATTTACTAAAATTTTCTTTTTCCCTGATAGGTATTTCTAGTTTATGACTAGAAGAAACCTGGCAGGACCTCTATTATTTAATAGTGATCTAGAAGCTACAGTTCGAAGAAACTGAAGAGAAATAAAGTGATGCCTACAGTACCCAGAACAGGGACAAGAAGAAGAACCCGAATCTACTGAAGAAATGGAGGCAAATCAAGATAATCAGCTACCTCCAGTGGTAGCCGCAGATCCTGTTAATCAAAATCTTGTTCCTCGTACTATGTATGATTATGCTAAATCTAATTTAGCTGGTACTGAATCTAGTATTGCTAGGCCTACTATTGTTGCAAATAATTTTGAACTGAAACCTCATGTGGAGCTGAATACAATTTGCTCAGCCATTTTGCAGAACAAGCTACCTAATAAACTAAAAGATCCAAGGAGTTTGATGATTCCTTGTTTACTTGGTAGCTTAGATGTTAGAAATGTCTTGCCTGATTTAGGGGCAAGTATTAATGTAATGCCATATAAACTGTTTAAGCAATTAGGTCTTGGGAAACCCAAATAAACTAGGATAAGCATTCAATTGGCTGATAAAACCATTAGATTTCCTAGGGGTATAATCAAAGATGTGCTAGTTAAAATTGACAAATTCATATTCCCAGTGGACTTTATTATTTTAGACATAGATGAGGATAACGCTGTACCATTAATTCTAGGGCGACCCTTTTTAGCAACTGCTAAAACTATAATTGACATAGGCACAGGTGAACTCACACTTCGTGTAGGCAATGACACAATCACTTTGTAGGCTCGTAATTTTAATAGAACTGCTAATGATAAAGATATTATTACGAGTTCTTGTAATAAGAATGATCTCACCGTCTAACCTTCTTTGTAGGATACTCCTCATGTGAGTGCAATCGAACCACATACGCGTCCATACAAAGGAACAATACATGAAGAAAAAATGCTAGAAATCGAAGAACTAGACGAGTGGCTGAACTACCGCCAGGAGAAACCTAAGATATGCCACACCGAAACAGAACACTATCATGATGAGCCCACAGATAAACAAAATCAATTTAAGGTAGGGGATAAGGTATTACTAGAATAGGAGGATTCTCGAATCTCGAATGCAAAGCTTCTTACAGGTCACACACCTCCCTTTAAGGTAATAAAAATCTTTCCCTATGGTACAATCGAGATAACACATAAGATACTTGGCACTTTCAAGTTAAATTATACTCGACTTAAACCTTATTTTCATATTAAAACTGATAGCAGGAAAGAGGAGTTTGAACTCTTCAAACCACCGTGATTGAATAAGTTTGAGAAAAGTCGAGCTTAGACCATAAACAAGTGCTTCTCGGGAGGCAACCCGAGCACTAACGTAGTAAATATCTTTAACTTAAGCGCTTAAACTTTTAGTTTATATGTTGATCTTCTTAAAATGCATGTTTTTCAAGACTACACGGCCAGGCCCACGGGCATACCTAGGGTCGTGGGCAAACTATGAGTAAGACACAGCCTTCGACAAAATAGCCATGACTGTGCGATATGGCCGTGGCCAATCCTGACAAATCGACACAGGCGTGCGACACGCCCGTGTCCCTAAAGCATCGTCGAACCTGCTAAACTAACAGGGCAGGAGACACGCCCGTGCTTTAACCCCGTGGTCGAACCTGTCAATTTATACACATGCGCGTGACCTCATACACGAGCGTGGGGGAAGTGAACATCGAAGGACACAGCCATGTGACATGGTCGTATGCCCTAACACGCCCAAAGAACACGGGCGTGTGACACTAATCAGGCACACCAAAACCATTAAAATTTGAACCAAACTGGCTAAAAACGATTCACACGCCCGTGTACCCTAATTTCTATATAAACCATTCACTATTCATCATCTTCCTCACTTAAAACCCTAATCCCTCTCCCACCACCACTCATTCCATCCATTCTTTGCGCCGCCGCCGATCTGGCCCAAGCCACCATGCCCGTGTAGCACCTCTACGATTGTGCTCTGCCCTAACATCTACCTTATCGGTTCTTCTTTTCACCTTTTCTCTTAATTTTTACTTTATTTTAATTATTTATATTTTCATTGTTACATTTATTCAGTTATTTAACCTATTTCTTATATGATTCTCATACATTTTGCATGATTGATTTGGATGCCATTTTGAACTATTCTTTAGATGCCATTTTTAGTTATCTTAAGCAATTGATTCTTAGTATATATTGCTAACCATAGCTCCTACTATCTCCATTGTTTTGTTCTATGCTTAGGATAACCCAAAACACAAAATTTATTTTTTTGAAATTACCTTGTGCATTGAGTACTTAGTAATCTTGATTAGCTTATTTTATCAATTAGTTTAGCAACTTATAAATAGTCATAGCATATGTCTATTTTTCCTATTTTCATTAAATTGTTGCAAAATTTTCTTTCAGGACCAATGTCGTCCTCACGAGGAAGGAAATCTATTGTCTCCGCTTCTAAGAAGTGAAAAGGACCCGGTGGTACCTCATCTAGAACCACCACGAAAATTAGACACCCCTTCCTCCAGTTCCCGCAAAGTTCCCAAGAGGAACTATTTTAGATTCTCAAAGCGAGGCCCCTCGGAGTGGGGAGGTGTATTGATTGGGCCACATTAGAGCAGGCCTAATTGGCAGACGCAGTTTAGGCTTTGTTAACAACGGACTCGTGGGACTAATTTTTCCAGATCGTCGAGCCTACATACCTCGAGCTTACTTTAGAGCTCTGTTCCACTTTCCATTTATACACGGTCATGTCCTAATATGATGATCCAGGGATGGTCTAGTTTTACCTCGGGAGCTTAGTCTGACAGCTTAGCGTACCTGAGTTTGGTATAGTACTGGGCTTATATACTGAGCAATTTATGGAAGAAGAAGACCTTTTCGAACAATACCGCCATATCCACTACTCCCCTTTTCGGTGTTGTAACACCTACGATGCCTACTTCCTCTGGAGCATGTCACGCGGGTACGTGCTCGACCTCGCTTACTTCATTGCCCACGCCATTCAACATCAAACCGAGCAGCATCGTACGGGTGTGATATCAATGGGCCCAAATGTGACTCGCCTAGCCCGCTACTTCGGACTCCTTAACACAGCGGCCCAAACATCCTCCTATACTCTCATCAGCCAGATGTCCCCACAGGGCATCCAGAGTATGCTTCACATGAGGATGATCGAGCGTCAACATGGAATTGAGCCTCCTCAATACCGCTTATTCCAGGCTGCCGAGCAAAAAGACCCAGAGGACATTTCTGATGATGTCCCTCCTCTTCAAGAGGAGCCACCAACTGAGCCACCACCCATTCATCGTCCAATTCATACGGTAGCTTCAGATTCTGACATCTCTGAGCGTTTTACACGATTCGAGCAATAGTGTTTTCAGCACCTTGATCACATTGATGCTACTCTCTATCAGATTTGTCAGCATCTTCACATCTCACCGCTGCCCCCACCTCACGAACCATCTAAGGATTAAGACTCTCGAGTCCTCTTATCTTTTTCTTTATTTTTCTTTTTATTTTTATTCTTCCTTTTATTTTACTTTAACTTTGTCTTTTTCATTATTTGAATTTCAGTATTCTAAGAACTTACCTTAATTTATTTTTACCATTTCATATTGGCTATTTCCTACCAAGTAAATTGTGCTAATCTATATTCCCTAAAATTTTATTAATGCTATCGCAGTTTCAAAGAGCCTAAAAGCTCAAATCCAAATCTAATGGGAAAACCCTGCAACGACTGCTAGGTCCTACTCGATCACGATCATAGCCACCACGATACTGCTTATAATACTCTTTTGGCACAGAGATTGTGAATCGACACTCTTTCCTCCAAGTTTCCACACTTCCAACTCAAGGAATTCATCCAATATTCAGGGAGTTTTACTTCTCTCCCTATCTTAAGATTTATGCTTATATTGTTAGTAAATTTAATGTTGTACATTGAGGGCAATGTACATCTTAAGTGTGGCGGGTTATTAAATTTTATTAGAAAATCCCTGAAATTTACTAACTTTCACTTTTTGCATTATTCTCAAATCCCTAAATCTTGGCCTTAACAATTAGAATGAATTCTGATTGATTTATGATTTTTATTGATATGTTTAGAATTAAGATATAGGTATTCGTACTTTGATTATTCAAACTTTAAGATATTAGAGAATCAAGCATGATAAGTTAAAATTTTTGAGAATTTAAAATTTTTCTAGGTTGTTTCCCAAAATTTAGGTATTATCTTGAAATTTGAAATTCATAGGATTGACATCAAAAGCCATAATTCTGGTGAGATTTTTGAGCCTTTTGAGCATACACCATTTCGTGCTCACTTTTATTATTGCTTTGAGTGAGTCAATATTGATCTGTTATTCTAGAACTTGCTTCGATTATACATGTCAAGACCACACCATTGATTTGATATACCGAGATGATAAAGGCACCTAGGTTTTAAACCACTTACTCCATAAAAGCCTACCTTCATAAATTAACCCCTAGTGAACCCCCTTGAGCCTAACAAGCCATTCATTAACTTACCCTCAATATTAAACAATAACCTATTTTTGTTGAAATCCCCTTAATTACTTTGATCCCTATTTTTTTCGAGAATTAAATTTAATAATTATCTAGTTATGTTATCCCTTTTAGTAGTTAAAGTTTGTAAAGATTCGATTTGTTCTTAAAAAAAATCAGTTGTAACTTAAATGTTTAGCATATTATTTTGTAATTATAGCTCTTAAATAATGTTAGTCATGAGGAAAAAACTCAAATGTATGGATTTATTTCAGTGATAAAGATTTTTCTAGTTAGATGATTTTTTAGTTCAATCTCGATTTTAACCTTCTTTTTTAGCTTGTGACCACACCCCTAACCAAAACCCTGTTACAACCTTCTAAAAGACCTTTTGATTGATGTATCATGTCAATACATAGTGGTGGAGATTTAATTTTCATGCAAGCATATGGTAATAACTTTTCATGTTGACTAATGAGTGCTTAATTTCTGAACCCTAAACACTTCGAGTGAATAGAGTGAATCTTTAGTGAGGGTGTCAACTCTTGTTGATTTTGAATTAAAGGTAATTACTTAGAAGAGGGGAGAAAACCTATGTTTTTGTGATAAAATCCTCAACTTATATTGTTTGAGACTTTAGTGTTCTTTCAGTTGAATTCTCAATGTATGATTACTTATGGATTAGTTGGAAGCATTATTGATAAGGATTATTGTGACAACCCAAAATAGGGCCTAATCGAAGTGGTTTCGTAACCACAAATCCGAATTAAAATAGTTAAATTCCAAAAATTTTATGTTTTTCCGATTTATTAAATATGCTCTGTGTGAAAATCGTTTAGAAAAATTTATTGATTTGATGGCTAATTGAAAATTTGGGACTAAATTGCAAGATGTGATAAATGTGTGTGAAATTGATGAATTAAGGACTTGATTGAAATGTGATATGAAATTAGGAGAGTTTATGAAGCAATTAGGCCATTGGTTATTAGTATGGACACAAAAGGTCATTTCTAGAAATGTTCATGAGTAATGTCACTAAGGGCATTTTTGTCCAAATTACTAAAAGACAACTAAAAAGATGAAAATGGGTGTAAAAGTGTTCATCTTCTTCTTCTATGGCTACCAAAAATTTTCTTCTCTATAGCCAAGGGTTTTGAGCTTTTTCAAGCAAACTGTAAGTGCATTTTAGCCCCGTTTTTGATTATTTTCGTATTTTTGAGTTCCTCTAAGCCTAAAATTCATGATTTTACCATTTATTTGAAGAGAAATTGAGTTTCAAAAACCTACCCATTCTTAGAAAATTTATGAATTGATGAGAAATGGTAGAAAATAAATTCTTAGACTGTTATTTACAGGTTTTTCTAAATAGTTTTCGGTAAAAACGTCCCTAAGGGACTAAAATGAGGAAACTAAAAATTTGTTCATAAGTATATGAAAATGTGTGATTCTTGGATTGTTATTATGAAAGAGATTTAGCTAAGTCTAAATTGCTAAGAAAATAGAATGAAATTGAGTTTACGAGACTAGGGACAAAATGGTCATTTTGCCAAAAGTCTGAGTTGTGAACGAATTTGAGTAAGGAATTGATAAAATGTGTTAAATGTGTCTATTTAGATCAAGAAAGAAGAGAAAGCGATCGAGATCGCAGAAAAGAAAAGGTAGTCGAAAATTCAAGGTTTAGTCGTTTTGTTATCGAGGTAAGTCATGTGTAAATTACAGCATTTTTATATCATTGTAAATGATTTGATGGGTTCTATGTGATAATATATAAATGAAAACTATGAATCATGAAAATTGGATAATTGTGTATTCCGTAAATCCCGTTTGAACTGTAAGAATATTTTCAGATATGGTGACATGTAACTCGAGGGTCTTTGATTCTGTCTGATTCTGTATCCCGGGTGCTGGGTGTACTTGCATGTGTTGCAGTCACCTGTAAGCTTGTGTGAGCAGGCCTGTGGATTACATCTGCATTCTGTGATCTGAAGTAGCTCCGGCTACATATTCTGGTAGCTTTGGCTACGTATTCTGATGGCTTTTGCCATAACTTTGTAATGGCTTCGGTCACATTTCTGTAAGGCATTTTTGTGCTAACCTCTGTGTATCCGTTTCTATTCTGAATGTTCAACGGGATTAATGTTATTGTGTGAAGAAATTGTGCAGGTTAAGTAACTGAAAACGAACCGATTATGATATGTGTATGGATGTCTATATTTGGACAAATTTGGTAAGGAGGTGAATGAGTAAGTAATGTAATTGTTGCAGATGTACTATGTGGAAATTAAACGGCTTAATTAGTTATTGCATAGATGCTATTAATTTACTTGTGACTTACTAAGCTATTTGTAGCTTACTCCCTTCTTTGTTTTTTTTTCCTTTCCTTATAGATTACCAAGCACAAAGTATACTTGGACTGATGATCAAAGGAGGCTCGTCTCACACTATCAAGCTACTTTGGTATATGTATACATGGTGATATTTTGATTTTGGCATGTATAGGTGGCTAGTCATTGTATGGTATTGTTTTGTAAGCCTAATAGTATAAGTTTATATGTGAAGCTTATTTTGTAAATGGTGTTTATAAATGTAGTCATTTTGAGCATATGTTCTTGGAATTGGTTAGAATGAATGATATGTATATCTATTGGTATTTCAGGGAGGCCAAGGCTTGGTAAATAGCCTGACATGACCTGCACGACAGGGCACACGGGCGTGTGCCATGGCCGTGTGTAATTTGGCAGACTACTCCACGGATGGGTAACACGGGCGTGCCTAGTTGTGGGTGATGCACGACCTGTCCCTACGGGCGTGCGTTCAGACCGTGCCTCCCCTGCACCTGAAAGTTTTATTTAGGGTACCATACGGGCAGGAGACACGGCCGTGTGTCTCAACTGTGTGGTGTATACAGCCTCCAAACGGTCGTGTGGAGTGGCCGTGGCCAATTGGACAGTTTAGTCCATGGTTGCTAAGCATGGGCGTATAAAGGCCACACGGTCTCATCACACGGCCGTGCCAAATGTCACACGGGCGTGTGACGTTGTTTTAAAAGTGAAAGATTTTTTGGGTTTCCGATGTGATAGGATTCGAATCCTAATCATCTGAAATGCCTGTAGTGTGTTAGAAACCCTCGATAAGGGTAATTATGAATTGAATCTTATGCAAACATGAGTCTGTACTCCGGTAAGTTCAGTAACGCTCATTACTCTATTTCGGTGACAGTTTCGGGTAAGGGGTGTTACAATTATAGGTTGAGAAGAATGATTTTTAATTGTGAGTTGAGATTTTGCTTGAGGACAAGCAAAGGCTTCAGTGTGGGGGTATTTGATAAATTGTAAATTATACATATTTCTATCCCACATTTAGCACATTTATGGATGAATTATCATTGAATTTGTGGAATTTGATGCTCCTAATCCTTTAATTTCATGTTTTACACTTAGGAGAGCATAGGAGAGTGAAAAGAATGAGAAACGGGCCGAAAACGAAGAAAATGGGCCAAAGCAAGGAAACAATACGGCCTGGAGTTCGTCACACGGGTGAACCACACGGCTGTGCCACATTAACAGGCTTGAACACGGCCTAAACTCGACTCACACGGGTGTGCCACACGGGCGTGTCCTTGTCGTGATGAAGTTTAATTTCACGCAGAAAAAGCTACTTAAGGGCTAAGAGAGACATTCCAAACTCTATATAAAGACCCTAGGAGGCAACTACAAAGGAGTATAGTGTCCCTGCCAAGACTGAGAGTAGAAGACAGGGAATTACTCGAAGGAAGCCGATTGATCCATCTCAGAAGCCAGGATCTAATCAAGACTGAAGATCTCCCTTCAATCCTTTCAGGAGTTTTGTGTTTTCTTTATGTTTTGTTATTTTTTTTATTCTAAGATGTTTTCTTTTATGAACATGAACTAAACCCCCAAATACTTAAGGGGGATGAAACCTAAGACGAATCTTGTTATTGTTATCTGAACTATATGATAAATATTGGATTTGTTCTTAATTGTGTTTTTAATTCTTGAATTGATATTTCTGGGATATTAATTTAAGTCGAATGTGCTTATGCAAAGGAACAAAAGCCCCTGTGTAAGAGTAGATCCAACAAAATTAAGCGGAGTTGATCGCAATCCTAGACATAGGACAACGAAAATCTGCCAGATTAGAGTCAAATCTAATATGGGGATCCATAGATCGAGTTAATGCAAGACTAGGGGTTTTAATTAGAAAGAGATTTCAATTAATCAACCTAGGATTAGTTGTTCTTATTCTCGATAGAGATATTAACATAATTTAGGGATCCCTACGGATCAAGTCGAATGAAGAAATCGTCTAGTTCAGAGTTAGATAACAAGTGAAGTCTAGGTGGATTCTTCCTTGGGTATTGTATTTATCATTCAGTTCTCCCAAAGTAATTTCCCAATTTACTCTTTGTCGTGGCTTTAGTTTAATTTAGATTAGTTAGTTTACAACCAAATCCCCCTTTATTTTTAGGCTACATAATAGGAAGAAAGTCATTACTAGTACTTTTGGTTCCTTGGATTCGATATTTCGGTCTTGCCACTAGCTATACTACTATTCGATAGGTGCACTTGCCTTTTATCGTGATAATAGTTAGTTTTTAGGTACGATCATTATTATTACTTCATCGAAATCACGATCATTATCCTATTTTAAAATTAGTATTTCCATTACTTCCATAAAATTAATAGGATAAAATGCCCATTTGTCATAAATAATAATTAAAAAAAACTTTATTACATGGTTGGAGGTCAGTATTGTTAAAATCATATCAAACTAATCGAATTAGAAATCAGTCACTATATTAATTTGGATAAAAAGATTGAACCCGCCTTTGATCTAATTGTTTGGAACCCGTAAAGAAAGGGGAACAAAAAGAAAAATCAGTGGATGAGCTGGTTTATAATTTTTTAAAATTTTAATTATTTATTTTAATATTATTAGACTGGTGATGAAATCAATTAAACTGAAAATTGATGGTATAATTAATTTAATTATCAAACTAATTTAATTCTTTTTGAGATTTTTAGTGTTATAATATTAGACAACACTGAAATTTCACTAAAATATTACCATAAGTAAATGGCTGTAAATATGGTAGATTTTTGTGATTCAATTACATGTATGAGATTTAAAGATTCTCCAATGGCGGATTAAATTGGTGGAGGAAAGACATGGTGGGTTGGGCGTTTTACCAATTTCAAAATTATTTCTTTTTTCTCAATCATGATTACAAATAATAAAAAGCAAGTCAATTTTGGGGATAAAAAAAAAAAGAAAGGAATTGTAAAGCAAATTGAAATTTCAAAAATTATTAAAATCATTAGAGAAATGAGCAAGTTGTGTTTGCCTCCAGTGGCACACAATTGTCAATAAATCCTCATCCACTTAATTATCCATCAATAACAATGTTTTCTCAACATTACTCTAAATTCAAATTAAATATATGAAATTTAGTGGCAGAATTAGAAATTTTTTAGAGAGTCGAAATTAAATTATATTTTTACGAAAGTAAAAATATAATTTCATCATCTTAATAGTCTACATTTTTATAATTTTTAAAAAATTAAATCAAATTTTTATTATTTTTAGGAGTCAAAGTGCAACTTTACTATTACTAATTTAAAATTTTATAAATTATAAAAAGCCTAAATAGAAAATTTTCCATTTGAGGGAGGTCGGGCTCCTACCAGGCCCCCTTAACTCCGTCACTGATGAAAGTTATAGTGAAAAATCTTAAAATGAGGATTATGAGAATTAAAATGTTTTTAAGTTCTAGATCACAATGAATAAATTTATCTTATCTTTTCTTTAGGCGAAAGATATTTGGATAATTTCTTATTTTCATATTTTTTTTAAGAAATTTGAGAATTTGGTAATTATTTTTTCTTGATAACCTTAATCTCTTATTTTACACCCTGTTGTAAATCTGTTTTCAATTTTTTTCTTAAAAAAATTAAATCTAAAACTAAAAGATTATCCAAAAAAAATTTCCAGCCTAAAACTTGTATTACATGATGAAAAGGGAAAAAAAAAGAAAAATTAGGCGTTGAACTCTTTATTTGAGTGAAGTAAATTAAATCTTAAACCTAAGGCTTAGATGTGTTTGTTTTGATCTAAGGGTTAAAAACAAATTAGTTCTCATTTTAAGAGTTCTCACTATAATTATCACAATGTATGTTGTTAGATATAAATATCAAATATGAATATTTGTAATAAAAAAATTTAATATAAATGTTTAAAGGTTAAAAAAAATTCTTGTAAAAAATTTAAAAAATCAATTAAGTTCTTAATTGAAAATTGTAATCAATTTAACACTTAATCCAAAATTGCCAATCAATTAAGCCCCTAAAATATATATTTTTATCGAAAGTCATGTCATATTGTTAAGTGATAATGTGACAATTGATGTGGCCATTGATATGGAAAAATATTTACATGGAGTACTTAAATTATTTTTTTAAATATATAAGTTTAAAAATAATTATATTATTATAATTTTTTTAGAAATTTATAAAAATTATAGAAAACTATAAATACTATTAAATACTATGAAAACATGAATTATAAAAATAAAATATTATCATATTTATAGTAAAAAAGTTATAAAAACATTACATAATTAAAAATATATTATTTTGAATTTTGGAGTTTATTGGTTCGATAATAAGGAAATGGGAGAATTTAAAGTGTGATAGTGATTAGACTTGTATGGGTTATGGAGTGAGGGGTGTTATAGGCCAATTTTGGCTTGTTTAATTAACCCAAAACCCATACAAATTAACCCAATTATTAAAACCCAATACAAAGAAAAACCCGAAGTCCATTACCCAAATCAGAAACCCGAAATCAAACCCTAATCTCTGACTTCAACCGCCCCACTTGCTGCTGCCAAATCAGACGAGGGTCACCTCCACCGCCTCTATCCCTGCAAACATTCAAAGAGAAATGACAGAAAGCAGAAAAGGAAGGCAATTTGTAAAAGAAATAGGCTATAAAAGCTGGATGAATTCACTTGTAAAGGGATTCGATTTAAAAAAATAGAAGCAATATTCGGCAATTTTTCATTGTTCTAAGAATACAAACATAAAATTTCAAAAACAAATACAGAATCAGCAATTCCAGTAACATCACAGTAAAGGGAATACCCCCGAATCATCAAAATCCAAAAATCGAGAATCAAAATCGAAAGCCTAAGGTGATTTTCATTTTATTTTTTTATTTTTTATTTTTACGAATCTGTTTTAAATGCATGCAAAATTTATTTAATAAATAAAAAGAAAATAAAAAACAAAAAAATAATTTTTACCTTTTTCGGCCACTGTACACGGTGGCCGGTGGCGGCGGCGACGGTGAACCGGCGACCGGTCCGGTGATCGGCCCTTGGCCGGAAATCGCTCACCCCTCCCTCTCTTTCCCTTTTTTCTTTCACCCTCACAAATGATTTTTTTTAGCAAAATGGGCCTTTTATAGCCTCCCAAAACGACGTTGTCTTGGGGGCTGAATTTTAATCCCAAAACGACGTCGTTTCGATGACCCGACCCGAGATCCAACCCAAACCCGCCTAGGATCTGCGTGTTTTTAATTCAAAGGGATATTTGCGCATTCGGCCCTTCCGTATTTTTATCGTTTTACAATCAAGTTTTATTTATTATAATTTGGCCCTAAAATTTAAGCCGGATTTCAATTTAGTCCCCCCTGATGCGCTGCGTTTTAAAAGCTTGGGAATATTGTCCTTTCGATCCTTCCAGGTTGAGCATGCGTTGCAATTTGGTCCCTCACTCTTTATTTCTCTTAAAAATTTACCCCAAAACTTCGTTTTTGTTTCGAATTTCGTCTTTTTTCCATTTTTATATGACTTCTACATTATTTTTTACTATTTTTAACATTATTTATTATCTATTATTATTAATACTTATTATTGTTTTCTACTTTATTAATATACATTTTTATCATTTGTTTATATTTTTTATTTTCTATCCCTATTATTATTATTATTATTATTATTACTAAATGTCGAAACCATTTTTTTGAAAAATAGGGGAATCGACTTTAAAATTTAAAAATGGAGTCGCCACCGACCCTTTTTGAGGTGTGATCGGATCACCTTAAATTATTTTAATAAAACGTCTTGTGTTATTAAAACAATTAATTTTGGTCCGCGAAAATCAAAGAATGGACTCGGGAGTCGGTTACGCACGAGGAAGGATTAGCACCCTCGATACGCCCAAAATTGGTACCTGGTTGATTAACTAATGTCTTAGTGTCGAATGTTTGAAAATTTGGAAGAACTTAAAATACGATCCCTTTTATTAAAAACATTTGAATATGTCGAAATAAAAATCGAGACTCGCTCATCTCAATGAAATAAGAATGTCGCATCCAGTAAGTTAGGGTGCAATATATCAATTTCTCGAAATTAAGCTCATCCTTTTTATTAAAAAGATTCATGTATTTAAATCGAAAAGGAATATTTAATTATTTTGGGTCGAACGAAAAATCTAAACCCAGTAAGTTAGGGCTCGATTTATCGAAGTTCCAAAATATAAAATATTACCTTAATTTTGAAATTCCCATCTCGAGACACTGAATGCCACATTCAGTAAGTTAGGATGTAGCATTTCGAGGTTTCGAGAATAGATTTTATTTGAAAACTCGTACGTTTTGATTTTGAACGCGATACTCGATAACTCGTGTTTAATGAGAGAAATCAGAACCTAGTGAGTTAAGGCTCGACTTCTTCGAAGTATCCAAACATGAGTTACGTTTTTGAAAGCCTTTGAATGAAATTTTAAACGAAGTGGTATTAAGCACAACTTTTATAAAATACAAATATGGGATTATAAAACACAGGGCAAAGAAATGATTCATACATAGTATATATTTCATCGATGAATCATGATAACTAACGGATACGAAACGATACGCATAATAATAATCCTACGATATGCCATCACGCGCAAATAATAATATCTGCATTTGGAGCGTAGAAATAAATTTAAAAGAAGTCTTAACAAACTAAAATAAATAACAATTTAACAAGCTTTTAGTAAATGAGAATGAATAATTATGAAAGAGGTTTAGAACTAAAAAAATTCAAATACAATTCGTAGACATATAATAGATTATATAATAAAAAGATAAGGTTTTTAAAGTGAAGAAATTATACACCTATAAAAACATGTATATACATACATAATATAATATTTAAAAGATTTATATAGTATAATACGAAAAATATGTAAAGAATGATAAGTATAAAATAATATACACAATACATATAAAAAATAAAATAATATTTGAATATATGTATACGTAATGAAATTAGGGAATATACATGAAATAATAAAATAAATGGTATGATACAAAAACGTATACATAATATATATATATGTTAAGAAATAAAATGCCATACAAAAATAATTATTAATACAATATATCAATATGTACATATAGAGGTAATGATGATATTAAAATAATTAGAAATACACATAGGATAATATTAGAAATATATACATGAAACAATATAAAATACATGTACTATTAGAATGCAAAATGCCTATAGAATATGTAATCGAATATAGCATACATATACAAAATACAACTTTAAAAAAAGATGTATTATACAAAATATAATAGTGTTGAGAATGTAAAATAATATAAAAAAAATGTATATATGTAACACACTAAAATTTTTATACACGAATAATAAACATGAGATATAAAAACAATAATGTTAAAATAAGTATACATGTAATACACAAAGATATTTATACATTGATAATGTATATCATATAAAAGATGTTAAAACACACCTACATAATACATTAAAATATTTGTACAATATATATAATAATAAAAATAATAATAATATAATACTAAGATATTAGAAAATTAAAATGACAAAATGATGAGGTAAGGATCAGATTGGAAGCAGAATAGCAATTTAGGGCCAAATTTGAAAATTAAAGGACGATCAAAGGACCCAGCCGAATACGGGTTCCAAGGGCAAGGACCAGAACTGGAAATGGACCAGCCCTTTGAGCACTGCGTTTGGGGATGGGCTAAATTGCAAAACGACTCAAGATTTAGGGGGCAATTTCAACAAAAACATGAAATGTATAAAGGGCCCGATTAAAAGCCATAGTGAACGCGGGGGACCAAACACCGAAATATCCCCTCAGCGCATAAACGCGCGGATCCTAGGGGTATCCGGATCGGGTCAACGCGGGTCAGAGGGTTAGGTGCTTCAAACGGCACCGTTTGCTGTTGTTTAAAAGTCTCTTTCTATTTCCTTTTGATTTCAGGTAAGAAAAGAATTAGAGAGACCCCTCCCCCCGATTTTCACTCTCTGCTAGGGTTCTCTAACCCATCATCGCAGCCACCGCAAAGACCATCGGAGGCCCATCGCGCAGCCATCCTGGCCAATGACCGATACTATGCGAAAGGGGATCCTTTTAGCCCTGTTTTCAGTGGGCTTAGAGGCCAATCGACGACAGAGCGAAGGGCTCCGACAACCGTGGTCAAAGGTAAACGATTTCCCTTTTTCCCTTTTCTTCTTCTTTTATTACTTGGTATTTAGAACAAATTTGCAAATAAAGACAGTAAAAATAGAAACAGAAAAAACGAGAAAAAGAAAAAAAAGGAAAATCGAAATCGACCTTCTTGTCTTCTTGTTTTTCTTTTATTTTCTTGTATACAAAGGATAGGGCTTATACAGTCGTTTTTTGGCCTCCGTTTCTAGCCGAAAATGAGATAAAAGAAATCAAAAGTCCTCCCCTTACATTGGTTTTGTTTCGGCTTTATATAGCCGATTACAAACAAATTTTAGCCTATCTGTTACTGTTTTGTCAATTCATTGGCTACTGTTGTATCTCTGCTATACTGTTTCTGCTTTGCTTGTATCTGCTTTTTCGTTTGCTGTCTTTGTTTCTGCTTTGGTTTATTTTGCAGGTAATCAATGGGTCAACGGGGAGCTGGTCATTGCTGTTTAAGTGTTAACTCGCCAGAGAGGAACCTCGGGACGAGGGATCTCGAGACCAAGCACCGATGGTGCACTCGAGGTACGCGGGAAGAGGTCAGCGGCGCTTAGGCAGAGAAGAAACCCTAGGTTTCCAAAAGATTTAGTTTTTGGGCCGTTTGGGCCTTTTATATTGGGTTTTGGGTTGCTGTTGGGTTTGGCATGTAATTGGGTTAATGTAATTGGGTTGGGTTTAATGTGTAAATGGACATTTATTTATTTTTGGTTTTTTTGTGATTTTGATTTTTGTTCTGTTTTTAGTATTTAAATTGGGCCCGGGCCAAAATTGGCCATTACAGCTGCCCCTCTTTGCTCATTGTCGTGTAACGAGAATAGAGCAAAGACTTAAAAAGGGCCAATTTTGTCCAGTCTGGCCGGATCTTGGTCTCTTGGCACTTATTTTCTTCGGTTTAGCCTCGAATCTTCGATCTGCTCTAATAACCATTGGATGACAGATCTTCTATCTATAAGCTGCTCCTTGCACTCTCAAGGATGTCAGACTCTTCTTTGATCTGCCCCTGCCTTTATTTTTTATTGAGAAAACGAACATCAAAACTTAGCCCAGCCTGCGAACTCTCGCAATATGGGTTAATTCTTTTGGATCATAAATTAAAAGTGCCCTAGTGTGACTTGAGACTCAATTCACTTCTTGTAGTATGAGTTGATCTCTTTGCGATATGAATTGAATAAACAGAAATTGAAAAGCCGAAATTGAAAAAGATCAACTCACCTCTCGCAATATGAGTTGAGTGAACAGAACTTGAAAAGCAAAAATTGAAACAGATCAACTCACCTCTCGCATTATGAGTTGATTTTTGAAAGACAGAAACTGAAAATACCTCAACGGGTGAACTGAGGCTCAACTCACTTCTCGCAATGAGTTGACTTTTTGAAACATAAATAGAAATTTAAAGTACCTCAGCATGTGACCTGAGGCTCAATTCACTTCTCGCAATATGAATTGAATTTTAATAGAAATAGAAATTGAAAATGCCTCAGCGTGTGACCTGAGGCTCAACTCATTTTTCCCGATATGAATTGAATTTTGATACATAAACAGAAATTTAAAGTACCTCAGCATGTGACCTGAGGCTCAATTCACTTCTCGCAATATGAATTGAATTTTGAACAGAAATAGAAATTGAAAATACCTCAGCGTGTGGCCTGAGGCTCAATTCACTTCTCGCAATATGAATTGAACAGAAATTTAAAGTACCTCAGCATGTGACCTGAGGCTCAATTCACTTCTCGCAATATGAATTGAACTTCGAATAGAAATTGAAAATACCTCAACGTGTCCTGATATTCAACTCACCTCTCGCAATATGAGTTGATTTTGAACAGAAATTGAAAATAGTACCAGACATATCCTCTAGTGAAATTCTGGTGTTTTCCTTTGATTTAATGCGGGTGAAACCTTTCGCTCTGCCAGGATACCTGAATTATGCCTGATGTGATCACGATATGCACATGTTAGTCTTAAATGCTTTTATGCCTACATGATTATGCTGTGTACTTTTAATTTATTCGTCACGAATTTTATGATGATCGGCGTTCTTGGTCTCGACTCTTGACTCTCTTATCATGCTTTGTTTTAAACTTCACGAGCTATCTATGTTTCTCAGATATCACCCTTTTGTCCTTGTCGAGCTTTGTCTTTGCCTTGGAGACTTTTGTATTTACCAAATTTTCGTCCGAGTAATGCTCAACGTTACTTTCATTTAGAGTACGTCATTCCACTATTTATCGTCCAAATAAACTACACAATGGGATGCCTGAAAATAGTCGAAATAGGTGCAAAAAGAGATGCCCCACATTTATTATCACTTCAAAGGTAACAAACAAAGAAAGTTGATCAAGAAAATCAAAGGATTATGAAGCAAGAAAAAAGGATCGCGTTTAGTGGATACAAAGGTTCTGGATATTCAACACATGAACTCTTCCACGTTTCTTAATCAAGAATCTTTCCGAGATTGGACTTTTGCATAGAGGATTTCCATTTTCGGAAGTGCTTCGGATATTGTAGTCTCGCTGTCAATTTATTGTTCAAATGGTCTTGTCTCCTCGGGCTTTGAATCTCCTTCATTATGACGCCCTTTCGGGTTTTCATCCTAATCTTTTGGTTTATCAGGACGCCCTTTTTGGGTTTTCATCCTAATTCCCCCCTTTTTTTTTTTAGGCATAGTATTTCTTCACAGTATCAGAGTTTATTGGATTCGATAACTCCTTCCCATCCATCTCAGTGAGGATCAAAGCTCCACCCGAGAAGGCTTTCTTTACCACGTACGGCCCTTCCCAATTTGGTGCCCATTTTCCTCGCGAGTCCTTTACGATTGGGAGAATTTTTCTGAGTACGAGTTCTCCTTCGTGAAACTCTCTTGGTCGTACTTTCTTATCATGAGCTGCGATCATTCTTTTCTGGTACATCTGCCCATGACAAATTGCCTTTAAGCGCTTTTCTTCGATGAGATTCAGCTGGTCGAATCGAGCTTGAACCCATTCTGCTTCTTCTAGTTTTGATTCCATTAAGACTCGTAGAGAGGGAATCTCAACCTCGATAGGTAGCACAGCCTCCATTCTATAGACCAAGGAGAAAGGAGTTGCCCCCGTAGATGTTCTCACAGATGTACGGTATGCAAACAAGGCAAATGGTAGCTTTTCATGCCAGTTTTTATATGTCTCAGTCATTTTCCCAATGATTCTCTTGATATTCTTGTTGGCCGCTTCAACAGCTCCATTCATTTTCGGGCGATAGGGTGAGGAATTATGATGCTTTATCTGGAATTGCTCACACACTTCTTTCATCATTTTGTTGTTCAAATTCAAAGCATTATCTGAAATGATTCTCTCAGGCAGACCATATCGGCAAATGATTTCTTTTTTCAAAAACTTACAGACTGCCGTTTTCGTCACATTAGCGAATGAAGCTGCCTCTATCCATTTTGTGAAGTAATCTATTACCACAAAAATGAATCGATGCCCATTAGAAGCTTTTGGAGAAATTGGTCCTATAACATCCATGCCCCACATGGAGAAAGGCCACGGAGAAGTCATAACATGAAGTGGCGAAGGAGCTACATGAATCTTATCGCCGTAAATTTGACATTTGTGGCATTTTCTCGCATAACTGATACAATCACTTTCCATCGTTGACCAGTAATAACCGAGCCTCATGATCTTCTTGGCCATAGTGAAACCGTTGGCATGTGTTGCACAGATTCCTTCATGGATTTCTTCGAGTATTTTCTTGGCTTCAACAGTATCCACACATCTCAAGAGTACTTGATCTTTCCCTCTTTTGTACAAAATATCCCCGTCAAGAACAAATCCTGCTGACATTCTTCTAATTGTTCTTTTGTCGTTCTCATTTGCTTGTTCAGGATATCTTTGATTCTTGACATATTCTAAGATATCGTAGAACCATGGTCGTTCATCTGTTTCTTTCTCAATGCTACAACAGTGTGCAGAGGCCTCGTATATGCTCATTTTTAGAGGCATTATTTCTGTTTCTCTATTTGCTTTGAACATTGAAGCCAAAGTGGCCAGGGCATCAGCCATTTGGTTTTCTTCTCGTGGGAAGTAATGAAAAGTTATTTCTTTGAATTCTTTGATCAATTCAGCCACTAGATCACTGTATTTGATCAATTTTGGATCTCTCACTTCCCAATCTCCGCGGATTTGGTAGACCACTAGGGCCGAGTCCCCGTACACTTCTAGGGTTTCAATATTTCGCTCGATGGCTGCATGAAGTCCCATGATACAGGCCTCATATTCTGCTATGTTGTTGGTACAAAAGAAATTCAGTCTTGCAGTGAACGGATAATGATTTCCTTCTGGTGATACTAGGATTGCTCCAATTCCATGCCCCAATACGTTCGATGCACCGTCAAAATTCATCTTCCATGGCTTTTCCTTCGATGGTTCAAATTCCTTCTCCGTGATGCACATTAAGTCCTCGTCTGGGAAGTCAAATTTCAGGGGTTCATATTCCTCTGTCGTCCGAGTTGCTAAAAAATCAGCTATCGCGCTCCCTTTTATCGACTTCTGACTCACATAGGCAATGTCGTATTCCGATAGGAGGATCTGCCATCGTGCCATTCTTCCTGAGAGCGCAGGCGATTCCATCATGTATTTAATTGGATCCAACTTTGAGATTAGCCATGTTGTATGATATAGCATATATTGTCTGAGTCTCCGAGCTGTCCAGACCAAAGCACAACAATATTTTTCAATAGACGAATACTTCGCCTCACATTCTGTGAACTTTTTGCTGAGGTAGTAAATCGCCTTTTCTTTCTTTCCTAACTCGTCGTGTTGCCCCAGTACACAGCCCATTGAATTTTCAAACACGGTCAAATACAAAATCAGCGGTCTTCCTGGGGTTGGCGGTACTAGCACAGGGGGACTTGACAAATACTGTTTTATTTTATCAAAGGCCACCTGACACTCTTCATTCCACTCTCCAGGGTTATGTTTTCGAAGAAGCCGAAAAATTGGATCGTATTGATTGGTGAGTTGAGCGATGAATCGGGCGATATAGTTCAATCTCCCCAAAAATCCTCTGACTTCTTTTTGTGTGCGCGGAGATGGTAACTCTTGAATGGCTTTTATTTTGTCTGGGTCGACCTCGATACCCCTTTCACTGACAATGAAGCCTAGCAGCTTCCCCGAGGTGACCCCAAATGTACACTTAGCTGGGTTAAGCTTTAACTGAAACTTCCTCAGTCTTTCGAATAACTTTCTGAGGTTTACCACATGCTTTTCTTCTCCTCGGGACTTAGCAATCATGTCGTCGACATAGACCTCTATTTCTTTATGCATCATATCATGGAACAACGTCACCATAGCCCTTTGATATGTTGCCCCAGCGTTCTTTAATCCAAATGGCATCACCCTATAGCAGAAAGTTCCCCACATCGTTGTAAAGGTGGTTTTCTCCATATCTTCAGGAGCCATCTTGATCTGATTGTATCCCGAGAATCCGTCCATGAAGGAGAATAACGAATGTTTTGCCGTATTATCCACCAATGTATCAATGTGTGGTAGAGGAAAGTTATATTTGGGACTCGCCCGATTTAGGTCGCGATAGTCCACGCACATCCGTACTTTGCCATCTTTCTTCGGTACCGGAACAATGTTCGCCACCCATTCGGGATATTTGGATGCTTGTAAGAAACCAGCATCGAATTGTTTCTTGACCTCTTCCTTTATCTTCAACAGCATTTCAGGTCTCATCCGTCTTAGTTTCTATTGGATGGGTTTGTATTCTGGTTTCATTGGAAGCCTATGGACCACTATATCCTCATCCAATCCCGGCATGTCCTGATACGACCATGCGAATACGTCTTTATACTCATGGAGCAGGTTGATTAAATTATGTCTGGTGTTCTCTGAGACGGAGGTTCCAATATTTACTTCTTGTCTCTTTTCATCAGTTCCCAAGTTTATTGCTTCAGCGGATTCTTGATGGGGTAGGATTTGCCTATCCTCTTGTTCCACCATTCTTAGCAAATCAGGAGACGAACCATAGTCTTCGGCATTTTCCTCAGCTTCGAACTCTCCTAAGCAAATAGCCCTCTCAAAATCAATTTCAAGATTCGTAACGGGTTTGTTCATGTTATTGATATCCGAGCACCTGAAAATTAAATGGAAAAGAAAACTATAGAAGGGCGTTGAAGTATTTGAAAACAATAAGCAGAATGCTATGGGATGGTATGAAGTAAGTGTAAAAATAGGTCATGAAATGGAAGAATAATTGTAGGAATGTAAAAAGGTCGTGACAAAATGCATCCTCATTGTCATTCATTTGAAAGATAAAGAGCGAATTACAAGCTCTTACAACAAGATCCCATTATATTTAGGGACACAAAAGAGTTAGCATCGAGCATTACTCTGAGGGAAACTTAGAAACTACAATGAGGTCCTCAGCAGTCCAATTGTTCAGTTTAAAACCGGGAGGGCAGGGGCGTATCCTTGAAACATCCTTACTCGCATCAACTCCTTCATCGATAGCACTTATGCTGATATTTTGAAAACCCTTTTCGATTAACACCAGCGTACTTCTAGGGTTCTCTTCTTCGGGGTATATCGTTCTCGCTGATGTGAACGTTTTCGACAAGGGAGGGTACTCTATGGGCTCCCATTCCACTTCTCGGCCCAAGGTTCTTGCAACCCTTCTTTCTTGGTCTTTCTTCCATTGCTTTCTTAGTTGACGTGCATTTGGTTGAAAACCTAGGCCATACCGAGCTTTGTGGGGTACCGGTTTCAGAGCCCTAACTATTCCTTGTTGATATTTCCCCAGACCTCTTCTCGCTCGGGCTTCTCTCCCTACAGTCAACTTAATCCCCATCTTTGTGTTCCTTGATAACTTGGGCACGGGGATCCTGCTTCCCTCCGTGACAAATGTAGCGTTGACGAACTCTAGGGACCGGAAGGAGCATTCAATTGCATCTTGGCTTACCTCGACATAAGGTGCATCAGCAGAGACGGAGGCGACGATATCTTCCTCGCCTTCAATAGTAACTAGACAACCATCCATGATAAGCTTCATTTTTTGGTGGAGTGACGATGGGACAGCTCCTGCGGAATGGATCCAAGGTCTTCCCAATAGGCAGTTATATGATGGCGTGATGTCCATGACCTGAAACTCGACGTCGTATACGTAAGGGCCCACTTCTAGAGGGATGTCAATTTTTCCCATAACGTCCCGCCTTGTTCCATCAAAGGCTCTCACCGTGGAATGACAGGGCCTTAGATAGGACAGGTCCATTGGAATTCTGGAGAGTGTAGCCAATGGCATGACATTGAGTGCTGATCCATTATCAATGAGCACATTAGGTATGATGTAACCCTTGCAGCGGGTTGTAATATGCAGCGCTTTCACTGAGCCCCTACCATTAGGCGGTATTTCATCATCGCTGAAGGATATGAAATTGACCGCATTTAGATTGTTCACCCACTTGTCAAGCTTTTCCACAGATATGTTGTTCGCCACGTAAGCTTGGTTTAATACTTTTAACAATGTGTTCCGGTGTGGCTCCGAATTTAGCAATAGGGATAGTACTGAAATTTTTGCCGGCTGCCTGCTTAATTGTTCCACCACGTTGTACTCGCTATGCTTGATAAACTTCAAAAATTCTTGCGCCTCTTCTTCATCCACGGGCTTTTTAATTTCCTGTTCGGGCACGGTTTCATGCTCATTTTCAATTTCATGCATTGGCGCTTTTCCTTTCTGTTTCGAATCGTTGACCTTCTTTGCCGGTTCCACCTCCTTGGAGTAGCATCTCCCACTGCGGGTAAAATGACCCACTTCTCCAACGCTTCTGGTTGGGACCTCCGCCTTCTCTCCCTTTGGCGTAACAATGTTAATGTCATATTTCCACGGCACGGCTTTATCATCCTTATAGGGGAAAGGAGATGGCACCTCGATTATCATTTTTGGTTTCATCATTTCCTTCTTGGCATCATAATAGATTACCAATGGTCGATTGGCGCTGTAAGGGCAACCTGGTGATTGATCGTCGGAGGCGCACACTTCTCTTTCATCTGCTTCTTCCCCTTTTTGGAAGATCTCAATCCTTTTACTATCCATCATGCCTTGGAGTACTTCCCTAAATTCTTCGCAAGACTGGATATCGTGCTCTTTACTACCATGGAAACTGCAAAGACCTTGCCCACTTTCACCTTTTCCTTCCAATACTCCGCTAGGACGAACGAGTAAACCCATTTTCGGCCAATGCCTCCCAGATTTTCTGCAGAGGTATCTTTATTTCAGAGACCCATTTCCTAACTTGCCATTTGTTTTCTTCTTCTACTACGCTCACATTCCCTTCAGTGTGGTTTGGGAATGGGTTCCCGGTTGTACCGCCCGAACCATCAAATCTCAAGATACCAGCATCAATGAGTCCTTGAACTCTTCTTTTGAAGGCGAGGCAGTTTTCTGTAGAATGACCCTGATTTCCAGCATGATAAGCATAGCTGGCGTTCGAATCGTACCATTTCGGGTACGGAGGCTTCAAGGGTGCCATGTAATGTGGAGATATTAACTGTTTTTCCAAGAGTTTTTGATATAACTCTCCATACGGCACGGGAACAGGGGTGAATTGTTGTCTCTCTGGGTTGGATCTTGCAGGCCTTGGTTCATCTTTAGGTTGGGTTTGGACGGGTGTTGTATTTTGTGGGAAAGTGGCAGTTGGTCTCGGGTTAGCGGTGGCGTAAACAGGGTAAGAAGGGTATGGAGGCGGTGCTTGATAATAAGGGGTTTGAGGCGGATAATAGAAATTCAGAGGTGGGTAATTTCGTGGTCGAGGTTGGCTCGGATATGGGTTGGGGGCGTAGCGGTTTCCTGTTCCCACCATGTGAGTCTTAGGGTCTTTTTTCTTCATGGGCGCTGCCCATCTAGAACTTTCCTGCCCCTCCATTCTACCACTCTTGACAGCATTTTCAATAAGCTCGCCAGATACGACAATATCTGCAAAGTCTTTTATGGCACTTCCCACCAGTTTATCGTAAAATGGTGCTTTTAACGTATTTATGAAGAGGACGATTATCTCTGTTTTTGTTAGTGGAGGTTCCACTTGAGCCGAGATATCTCTCCATCTCTGCGCATATTGTCGAAAAGTTTCCGATGGTTTTTTCTCCATCATCTGTAACGTCATGCGGTCGGGTACCATGTCTGACACATGCTTGTATTGCTCACAAAAAGCTGACGCTAGGTCCTTCCATGTTCGGATCTTCTCTCTGCTGAGCTGATTATACCAGCGAAGAGCTGATCCAATGAGGCTGTCTTGGAAACAGTGTATGAGCAATTTTTCTTCGTTCACATAGCCTGTCATCTTTCGGCAAAACATAACCAAGTGTGCCTTCGGGCATCTTGTCCCATCATACTTCTCAAAATCAGGGGTTTTGAACTTGGGCGGCAAAACTAGATCGGGCACTAAACTAAGCTCTTTGGCACTTAGGGCGGAGAAGACCTCAGTGCCTTCTATCGCTTTAAGTCTTTCTTCCAAGCTCTTGTATTTTTCTTGAGCCTCACAATCATTTACTTTCAGCCTAGCTATTTCTACCAGGTCATCTAAATCGGGAACTGTAGGGTTGGCAGATGTGGCTCCAGGGTTTGTCACAAATATTCCTTGCCCTAGATGGGCCGCTGGCATAGGCTGCTGCTCTGGGGCCAAAGACTCCTCTTGAATATGCCTCCTTTGTGTTGCGTGGGCGTACGGTGGAGTGAATCCCGGAGGATAAAGTGGGTCCTGGTCGGGATTGACTCTAGGCTGTGGCTCCGCAGTGTCAGAACTCGGTGCTGGCCCCTTTCCTTTGTCTAGTCCTCTGGCCAATAGCTGAGTTAGTTGATCCATCATGCTCTTTTGCGATTCCAGCATTCTATCCATCATATCTTGTTGCATTTTAACCATCTGTTCTTGCATCTGGTCCTGCATTTCTTTTTGGAGCTGCTCCAATCTCTCCATTCTTTGA
Organism: Gossypium stocksii; assembly: GCA_020496765.1. Taxonomy (NCBI): domain Eukaryota; kingdom Viridiplantae; phylum Streptophyta; class Magnoliopsida; order Malvales; family Malvaceae; genus Gossypium; species Gossypium stocksii. The sequence goes on along the minus strand of CM035622.1, from coordinate 4,304,604 downwards.
TCCATACTTTTTGATTTAAAACGAGTGCCGTAACGGTGCTGGGTAGATGGGTTATTGGTAGATTCCAGGTTAATCTTCTGAAATAATTTCCCTTTATTAGAGTCTTTTTACGAAATTTAATGCATATAATGATGTGATGCAATGCAGATGCATGAATGTAAAAAGAGTATCGATTCAAGTTTAATTCCATATAGGAAACTTTTTTAGAACACAAAGTTCTTTACATAAAGTAAATTACAGATACGGCTTTGCCTTTATGCCTAAGGTCTTTATCTTTTCCAATAAAGAAACTAATTCTTGTTCTCTAGACCCATACTTCATGCTAAGGATGTCCGCTTGAGCTGCCAGAGACTGCAAGTGTTCCGCCGCCTCTCGAATTTGTGTTATGGCCCCTTCCATAATGTAATCTCTTCTTTGAATCTGATCTTGAGAGTGGTAGCATTCCTCTTTCCATCGTTCCTCGTTCTCTTCCAAAAACCTAACACGGCTTTGACAGTTTTGCAAAGTTATTTCCAATTCTTCGATTTTCTTCTTCATTTCTTCAATCTTAGCTAAGCTGGCTCTTAGCTCTGTTACAGAGTTGCGATTCCGATGTCGTCGAAGGGATTCCTCTAACTCCGCCACTCTAGCTATCAACTCATCTTTCCCTTTCTGGTTTTCTATCATTCCTCTTTCTAAGGCTTCATTTCGTGCTTGGGCCTCTTTGTATCTTGCTTCCCAACGTGCGGCCTTCAGTCTTTCTCCCTGGACTTCTTGTTTCCATTCTTCTGGGGTTTTCCCTAGACCAGCATTCCTTAAAGACGAACACACTCTCTTATAATCGGTCTTTAGGCTATCTAAGTCTTCTTCCACTTTGCTTTTCCCCTTTTTAAGTCTTTCGGCCTTCGCTTTTTGGATGTCGACGTCCATGCTCAGATACATCTTTTCTTGCTCCAACCGTTTTATCTGTTTTCCCATTTCTGAACTTTGTTTTTCAAAGTCTTGTCTGATAATTTCTAGTTCAGAGGGAACTACCTGTAGATACTCTTCTAGCGGCCTAACATCTCCTAAATTTGGTCTTGGAACATTATCGTTGACTCTTCTATTAAACCAGCTCTTATACTCGGGAGTTACCGATCCCACATTTTGATTTTTCATTCGGCGAGTTTGATTCCAGGCCATAGAAACCTCTTTGATCTTTTTCTTATAACTCTCCCCTTTGTATGAGAATTCACATTCTGCCAACCCATGCGTTGTTGGTATAAACTGCTTTGACCAATACTGCCTTAATACCATTAAGGGAGCGTAGCCAGTGGCTCCCCAAATTCCAAGTAATGGGATCCAATCAAAATCCCCACATTGGTATAGAATTTCCCCGGGTACAAACCAAGGAGCCCTCCATTCAAAGTCCCCATCTTGCAGATTTTGGAGAAGTGCGATCCAGTTTTCCTCCGACACATCATCTCTTCTTGGTGTGGCGACCATTTCTGTCAACGGAGAATAATCGTTCAAGAAGACTCGATAGGAAGGCTTGCTCACCTTCCAAAAATGGCCATGAAACCAAACTAACAGCAGTTGTACACATCCAATGAACCTGCCTTCTCCGGCTCTTCTGCATGCGCTTAATGACCTGAAAGTTTCCGCTAAGATTGCAGGCACTGGTGTGATCCCCTTGTCAAGTCGATCGAAGAGGTCGGTGACTGCCTCGTCCACATATCCCAAAGCCTTAGGGAATAACATTAATCCATAAATGCTAAGTGCTAAAACATCAACCCTCTTTGTAGTATCAGGGTGACCTAGAATTAGATCTCTTAGGTTTTTCCATGGGATGCACTTGTATTCTCCTTTCTTCTTAATCTTAGCCGTGATCCATTGCTCACTCATTCCCGTAATACTCATCAACTTTTTCCAAAAAGCTGGGACATAAGCAGCTCGTGAATAAACTTTATCAACCTGCGCTCTCGGACAATTCAGTAGAGCCGTATATTCTTCTACGGTAGGCACCAGATCTACTCCTCCGAAGGTGAAGCAACTATATGCTGGGTTCCAAAACTGTGCGAGGGCCCGAAACAAGTTCTCGTCCACCTTAACATCTAATAGATACGGCAGATCCCCATACTTGTTGTAGAATAACCCTTTAGTTTCGTCATCCCATTGACAATAAATTTCTCTCAATTCCTGAAGGCTGTTTTGCGTAACAATGATGCGGGTATAATCCCATAACTCCGATACATATCCCGCAACTAGGCTATCCCCTTTTTCCAATTGTGTGGTTTCTGACCAGTTCTGGATTGTCGCATTGCCTTTTACTTTATCAAGACGTTCGTTTTCCATGGTCGAGCTCCCTATTTTAGCAATCGAACCCAAATCGACACCTTTTTAATGCAATATGTAGGAAGCAGAAACACAAAATGTTAGTGCAATATGTGAAAAGTAAAACACAAAGCGTCAGTACAATATATAATAAAATTCAAAGCATACATAGAAGCAAAGAACAATCAAGGACCTATTAGGGTAACCACTAGGGTCGGGCGTAGTTCTACCTCGTGTGAGCTCTTAAAGGTCCTCTATATGCGGCTTGGATCTAGAGTAGGGTACCTGAACCAGCGGATTCCTTGATCTTCACCCATTATAGGCTCCTTTAGATCGAGTTCGGTTCAGGGGAACACATTTCCCTAAGGCTGCACGGAGATGAAAATCTCACGAAGCACATAGGTACGGATGTGTTCCGGAAGCGTTTCACTATCCTACACAGAGGTGAAAACCTCACGAAGGAGTAGCTTCTTGCTCCCACTTAAAAGGTGTGACCCAGCGGTCATGCAATGCAATGCACAAGTATACTAAAATATCGAAACATAGAAAGGAAATATGAACAAAATAATGATCGCAAAATTTCAAATCGGACGAAATGCAAAAGAGGGATCGTATTTCAATTTTCGATGACAAAGACAAAGGTTAATCAACTTGAGGTTTGACTCACAAACTTGGATCCCCAGTGGAGTCGCCAAGCTGTCGAAACCATTTTTTTGAAAAATAGGGGAATCGACTTTAAAATTTAAAAATGGAGTCGCCACCGACCCTTTTTGAGGTGTGATCGGATCACCTTAAATTATTTTAATAAAACGTCTTGTGTTATTAAAACAATTAATTTTGGTCCGCGAAAATCAAAGAATGGACTCGGGAGTCGGTTACGCACGAGGAAGGATTAGCACCCTCGATACGCCCAAAATTGGTACCTGGTTGATTAACTAATGTCTTAGTGTCGAATGTTTGAAAATTTGGAAGAACTTAAAATACGATCCCTTTTATTAAAAACATTTGAATATGTCGAAATAAAAATCGAGACTCGCTCATCTCAATGAAATAAGAATGTCGCATCCAGTAAGTTAGGGTGCAATATATCAATTTCTCGAAATTAAGCTCGTCCTTTTTATTAAAAAGATTCATGTATTTAAATCGAAAAGGAATATTTAATTATTTTGGGTCGAACGAAAAATCTAAACCCAGTAAGTTAGGGCTCGATTTATCGAAGTTCCAAAATATAAAATATTACCTTAATTTTGAAATTCCCATCTCGAGACACTGAATGCCACATTCAGTAAGTTAGGATGTAGCATTTCGAGGTTTCGAGAATAGATTTTATTTGAAAACTCGTACGTTTTGATTTTAAACGCGATACTCGATAACTCGTGTTTAATGAGAGAAATCAGAACCTAGTGAGTTAAGGCTCGACTTCTTCGAAGTATCCAAACATGAGTTACGTTTTTGAAAGCCTTTGAATGAAATTTTAAACGAAGTGGTATTAAGCACAACTTTTATAAAATACAAATATGGGATTATAAAACACAGGGCAAAGAAATGATTCATACATAGTATATATTTCATCGATGAATCATGATAACTAACGGATACGAAACGATACGCATAATAATAATCCTACGATATGCCATCACGCGCAAATAATAATATCTGCATTTGGAGCGTAGAAATAAATTTAAAAGAAGTCTTAACAAACTAAAATAAATAACAATTTAACAAGCTTTTAGTAAATGAGAATGAATAATTATGAAAGAGGTTTAGAACTAAAAAAATTCAAATACAATTCGTAGACATATAATAGATTATATAATAAAAAGATAAGGTTTTTAAAGTGAAGAAATTATACACCTATAAAAACATGTATATACATACATAATATAATATTTAAAAGATTTATATAGTATAATACGAAAAATATGTAAAGAATGATAAGTATAAAATAATATACACAATACATATAAAAAATAAAATAATATTTGAATATATGTATACGTAATGAAATTAGGGAATATACATGAAATAATAAAATAAATGGTATGATACAAAAACGTATACATAATATATATATATATTAAGATATAAAATGCCATACAAAAATAATTATTAATACAATATATCAATATGTACATATAGAGGTAATGATGATATTAAAATAATTAGAAATACACAGAGGATAATATTAGAAATATATACATGAAACAATATAAAATACATGTACTATTAGAATGCAAAATGCCTATAGAATATGTAATCGAATATAGCATACATATACAAAATACAACTTTAAAAAAAGATGTATTATACAAAATATAATAGTGTTGAGAATATAAAATAATATAAAAAAATGTATATATGTAACACACTAAAATTTTTATACACGAATAATAAACATGAGATATAAAAACAATAATGTTAAAATAAGTATACATGTAATACACAAAGATATTTATACATTGATAATGTATATCATATAAAAGATGTTAAAACACACCTACATAATACATTAAAATATTTGTACAATATATATAATAATAAAAATAATAATAATATAATACTAAGATATTAGAAAATTAAAATGACAAAATGATGAGGTAAGGATCAGATTGGAAGCAGAATAGCAATTTAGGGCCAAATTTGAAAATTAAAGGACGATCAAAGGACCCAGCCGAATACGGGTTCCAAGGGCAAGGACCAGAACTGGAAATGGACCAGCCCTTTGAGCACTGCGTTTGGGGATGGGCTAAATTGCAAAACGACTCAAGATTTAGGGGGCAATTTCAACAAAAACATGAAACGTATAAAGGGCCCGATTAAAAGCCATAGTGAACGCGGGGGACCAAACACCGAAATATCCCCTCAGCGCATAAACGCGTGGATCCTAGGGGTATCCGGATCGGGTCAACGCGGGTCAGAGGGTTAGGTGCTTCAAACGGCACCGTTTGCTGTTGTTTAAAAGTCTCTTTCTATTTCCTTTTGATTTCAGGTAAGAAAAGAATTAGAGAGACCCCTCCCCCCGATTTTCACTCTCTGCTAGGGTTCTCTAACCCATCATCGCAGCCACCGCAAAGACCATCGGAGGCCCATCGCGCAGCCATCCTGGCCAATGACCGATACTATGCGAAAGGGGATCCTTTTAGCCCTGTTTTCAGTGGGCTTAGAGGCCAATCGACGACGGAGCGAAGGGCTCCGACAACCGTGGTCAAAGGTAAACGATTTCCTTTTTTCCCTTTTCTTCTTCTTTTATTACTTGGTATTTAGAACAAATTTGCAAATAAAGACAGTAAAAATAGAAACAGAAAAAACGAGAAAAAGAAAAAAAAGGAAAATCGAAATCGACCTTCTTGTCTTCTTGTTTTTCTTTTATTTTCTTGTATACAAAGGATGGGGCTTATACAGTCGTTTTTTGGCCTCCGTTTCTAGCCGAAAATGAGATAAAAGAAATCAAAAGTCCTCCCCTTACATTGGTTTTGTTTCGGCCTTATATAGCCGATTACAAACAAATTTTAGCCTATCTGTTACTGTTTTGTCAATTCATTGGCTACTGTTGTATCTCTGCTATACTGTTTCTGCTTTGCTTGTATCTGCTTTTTCGTTTGCTGTCTTTGTTTCTGCTTTGGTTTATTTTGCAGGTAATCAATGGGTCAACGGGGAGCTGGTCATTGCCGTTTAAGTGTTAACTCGCCAGAGAGGAACCTCGGGACGAGGGATCTCGAGACCAAGCACCGATGGTGCACTCGAGGCACGCGGGAAGAGGTCAGCGGCGCTTAGGCAGAGGAGAAACCCTAGGTTTCCAAAAGATTTAGTTTTTGGGCCGTTTGGGCCTTTTATATTGGGTTTTGGGTTGCTGTTGGGTTTGGCATGTAATTGGGTTAATGTAATTGGGTTGGGTTTAATGTGTAAATGGACATTTATTTATTTTTGGTTTTTTTGTGATTTTGATTTTTGTTCTGTTTTTAGTATTTAAATTGGGCCCGGGCCAAAATTGGCCATTACACTAAATGTATTATTTATAGTATTTTACTATTATTGGTATTAGTATTATTTTCTTTTACTTAATACTTATATATATTACGTTTTTAATACTATATAAATTATGTATATTTTTAATACTATATATATAATATGTATTATGTACATACTTTAAATATTATTATGTATTTATTTTTAATATATATATGTATATATTTATGTATTTATTATTAATAGTTGTTTAAACATTAATATTATTCTAATTTGTACTATGTCACGTATACATATTTTTAACATTACATTTTTATATATTAGGTATATATTTCTAATATTATATTATTCATGTATTTTATGTTATCTCATGTATATATTTATGTAATATCTTTAATAGTTGTTTTAACATTGTTAGTATTTCTAATACATTATGTACATATTTTCAATATTTTTTTATATATTTTATATATATTATGTATATATATTATATATATTATGTATGTATATTATTAATATTATTTTAACATTATTAGTTATATTTTTATGCCATTTTGTGTATATATTTCTAACACTATATATCGTATATTTTTAATACTATTATTTATATATATATATATATATATATGTACATATTGTAATATTCTATTATTATAAATACATTATCTTTCTAATTATATTATTAGTTCATTGTTTTATTTTCTTTTCATTGTAAATATTATTGTTATTAATATTCTAATATTATATTTTAATATTTTTCATTAATTGCATCATTGTTTTTTAAAAAATACATATTCCATCTAATCCAAAAATGTTTTAAAATGAGGCAATATTTTTGTGTTTAGGGATTTGGGAAATAGTGCCCTAACGTGCAGGGTTGTGATTTCTCGTTTGTCTAAATACCTAAAATATCCTTCTAAATAAATTTGGCAACTCGCGAGATGACTTTAGTTTCAAAAAGTTTAAGAACCTCGTGTCCAATCGTGCTGGATGTGATGTTCGAATTCTTTCGGAGCAAAGGAATCTCGGTTTTTTCAAGAAAGAAGAAGGGCGCGTTTGAGCGGAAGAGAAGTTGAGTGGGAATCGATGACATTCCCTCACATATCCCAGACTTTTGTATCAGGAGGGATAATTTGCCCTGAGGTGGGGTTGCTCGAAAGGGGAAGCTATCATGTCAATGCCATACATGATGGAGAGACTGAACAAAGGGATTTGAAGGACATCCGCCCTTACGAACCGGGAAGCTCTTTAAACAATTGGACTGCTGAAGAACTTCCTGTAACCTTTAGGAATTTTACAGAGTAATTTTCCAGAACACTCTTGTTGCTCTGAAGCCTAGGAGTAATAAGATTTCGTTTGTGAAATAGGCTTATGTTCGGATATTTGGTTTCAATAAAGTACACTTTTGTCAAATCGAGCAAATGTTCTTTCATCGATAAATATTCTTTTGACTTTCTAGTTCCATTCAAAGTTTTTAATTCATTCATAACATGTAGACATTCATTCTTAAATTCGTTCATTCTTTGTACATTCTTTCGTACCTCGCAGGTCCCTAGATATCAATAACATGAGCAATGATACTACAAATCGTAAATTCTTTTTTGAGCAAGACATGTGTTCAGAGGAACCTCAAGATTTTGAAGATGACAGGGATTGTGATGTGTCCTCAGATCTGTTGAGAATGGTGAAACAAGAGGAGAAGCAAATTCTGCCCCATGAGAAAGAGGCAATAGAAAACATAACATTGGAGGAAGGGAAAGAAGTGAAAATAGGGACACACATTACTGAGGAAACAAGGCAAGATCTTGTCGAGCTACTGAGTAAATTTAAAGATATCTTTGCATGGTCATATCAGGACATGCCGGGGCTGGATACTGATATTGTAGTATATCGCCTTCCCATAAAACAAGATTGCAAGCCAGTCCAACAAAATTTGTGAAGGATGAGGCCTGATATTGTGCTGAAAATAAAAGAGGAAGTCAAGAAGCAGTTTGATGCTGGATTCCTGCAAGAGGTTAAGTACTCAGAATGGGTAGCTAACATTGTGCCTGTCCCTAAGAAGGATGGGAAGGTACGAACGTGTGTCGATTATAGAGATTTGAACAAAGCTAGCCCAAAAGACAACTTTCCCTTACCACACATTGACACTCTAGTGGACAATACAGCGGGTTATTTGTTGTTTTCCTTTATGGATGGCTTCTCGGGGTACAATCAAATAAAGATGCATCCTGAAGACATGGATAAAACTACTTTCATAACATTGTGGGGCACCTTTTGTTACAAGGTAATGCCATTCAGGCTAAAGAATGCAGATGCAACATACCAAAGGACTATGTTGACTTTATTCCATGATATGATACACCAGGAGATTGAGGTGTACGTAGACGACATGATTGCCAAATCTCGAACAGAGAAGGAACACATTGAAGTCTTGAGGAAATTGTTCCTGAGATTGAGGAAGTTTCAATTGAAGCTCAATCCGGCTAAGTGCACCTTTGGAGTCAGGTCGGGGAAATTATTAGGCTTCGTAGTCAGTGAAAAGGGAATAAAAGTTGACTCAGACAAAGTCAGAGCCATACAAGAGCTACCTCCACCACATACTCAGAAAGAAGTTCGAGGTTTTCTTGGAAGGTTAAATTATATTGCTCGGTTTATTTCTCAACTAACGGAGAAATGTGATCCCATATTTCGTCTTCTTAGGAAGCACAACCAGGGTACTTGGAATGAGGAATGCCAGAATGCCTTTGATAAAGTGAAGCAATACTTGTCAAATGCTCCAGTACTATCTCCGCCCAGTCCAGACAGACCGTTGATATTGTACTTGTCGGTGTTCAGTAACTCTATGGGATGTGTGCTAGGGCAACACGATGAGTCAGGAAGGAAAGAGAAGGTGATATATTACCTCAGTAAGAAATTCACTGAGTGTGAAATGAGATATTCGCCAATTGAGAAGTTGTGTTGTGCCCTGATTTGGACGACCCGAAGGTTGAGGCAATATATGCTGTATCACACAACTTAGCTAATTTCGAAAATGGATCCATTAAAGTATATGATAGAGTCAACAGCCCTAAATGGAAGAATGGCAAGGTGGCAGATACTACTTTCTGAGTTTGGTATAGTATATGTGAGTCAAAAAGCCATAAAAGGAAGTGCAATAGTAGAATTTCTGGTTAGCAGGGCTTTGGAAGAGTACGAACCATTGAGCTTTGATTTTCCCAACGAGGAGTTGATGTATGTGGCAACTACTGAAAAATATCCATGGAAGTTGAACTTTGATGGAGCATCCAATGCAGTAGGAAATGGAATCGGGGCAATCTTAATATCCCCAGATGGAGATCATTATCCATTCGCATGCAAATTAGATTTTGACTGTACAAACAATATGGCAGAGTATGAAGCATGCATCATGGGGATTCGAGCTGCCATAGAGCAGAAAATTAGAACATTGGAAGTGTACGGAGACTCCGCGTTGGTGATTTACCAGCTTAAGGGAGAATAGGATACAAGGGACCCCAAATTGATTAACTATCGGAGGGTAGTTTTAGGGCTACTTGAGGAGTTTGGCGACATCACTTTCAATTATCTCCCACGGGATGGAAACCAGATGGCAGACGCTTTGGCAACCCTAGCGTCCATGATTAAAGTAAATAGAGAGGAGGATATGAAGCCTATTCAAATGAGTATTTTTGAAGCTCTGGCTCATTGTTGTAACATCGAAAGGGAATAAAGGGATGACCACCCTTGGTATCAGAATATATTACGATACGTGAAGAATCGTGAATACCTTGAACAGGCAAAGGAGAATGACAAAAGAACCTTGAGAAGGTTAGCTTGCGACTATGTATTGGATGGGGATATCCTGTATAAAAAAAGAAAAGATCAGGTGCTTTTGAGATGCATCGACGCTGTGGAAGCTAGGAAGATTTTGGAAGAAGTGCATGAAGGTGTTTGTGGGATACATGCTAATGGCTTCACGATGGCAAGACAAATCATGAGATTTGGATACTATTGGTCTACTATGGAAGGAGATTGTATCAGCTATGCCAAAAAGTGTCATAAATTCCAGATCTATGGGGATAAGATTCATGTACTGCCTTCACCTCTACATGTTATGACTTCTCCATGGCCCTTTTCCATGTGGGGCATGGATGTCATTGGTCCAATTTCACCAAAAGCTTTGAACGAGCATCGTTTCATCTTTGTGGTCATTGATTACATCACGAAATGGGTAGAGGCTGCTTCTTATGCTAATGTTACCAAGTCGGCAGTGAGTCGATTTTTGAAGAAAGAAATCATCTGTCGGTATGGAATTCCTGAGAGAATCATATCAGGCAGTGCACTGAACTTGAATAACAATACGATAGTAGAAGTTTGCAGTCAGTTCAAGATTAAGCATCATAATTCAACTCCATATCGCCCAAAAATGAATGGGGCAGTGGAAGCGGCCAACAAAAATATTAAGAAAATAGTTGGGAAAATGACTGAGACCTACAGAGATTGGCACGAGAAACTACCATTTGCACTATTTGCCTATCGAACTTCTGTTAGAACCTCTGCTGGGGCAACTCCATTCTCGTTGGTTTATGGGATGGAGGCGGTGTTACCCATTGAAGTGGAAATACATTCCCTTCGAATTTTGTTAGAGATAAAGTTGGATGAAGTAGAATGGATTCAATCGTGATATGATCAACTGAACTTGATTGAAGAAAAGAGGCTAAGGGCAATTCGTCATGGTCAGATGTATCAGAAGCGAATGATACGAGCTTATGATAAAAAAGTTCGTCCAAGAGAATTTTACGAAGGGTACCTTGTACTGAAAAAGATCCTTCCCATACAGAAGGACTTTAGAGGAAAGTGGATGCCAAATTAGGAAGGGCCGTATATTGTGAAGAAGGCTTTTTCTGGTGGTACGCTAATTTTGACAGAAATGGAAGGGAATAGTTTACCCAATCCAGTGAATTCGGACTCAGTCAAGAAGTACTTTGTCTAAAAAGAGAAGGGAAGCCAAGGTGAAAGCCCGCAAAGGGCGCTTTGAGACTTCTATTGTAAAAAAAAAATAGAGAAGTCGAGGTGAAAACCCGTAAAGGACGCCTTGAGACTAAAGAGGTTTTGAGTTGAAAACCCAAAAGGGCGGCTCAAATTTCGAAAGGTACGCATCTCGCTATACCTGATTTGACAAGAAGTGGAGTATGTTACATACCGGGGTATCAACAAAGTACTTTGGATCTTCTAAACACACTTTAAACCCAAAGTAGTCTTCACAGAGTTTGTATATAGAAGCTCAAGCTGCGATATCTAGGGCATCTGATTTTTGTCATGCCTACTATCTTTGGGTTCTTTTCTAAGATATGTTGCCAGATTAATTCCCTTTGTATTTTCGATGATTTGTTCAAGTCTAACTATCCTCAAGACTTTTTGTCCTCCATTATTCATAAAGTGTGTTACATTGAAATAATGATTGATGAACTAAAATGTCTTTACAAACGAAGTTTTGCATATTACTCTGGAAACCTCTTGATAATACAAGAAACTAAAACATAACAATTGTTTAAAGAACCCCCATGTGTAAGGGTTGGAGATACTCAAGGAAAATCTCCTCTTTAGTCCAAATGATGATTAGGCAATTCAAACGATTCGATCATAAGAGAATATCATTTTCTAGCAAGTCGTAACAGAACCAAATTGATTCAAGGCATACGAGCAGAGTATGAATGATACTTCAAGTAAAACTTTGATGAATGAGTAATGACAGCCGAAATAGGGACCATTCTTATAACATTTTTGCATCATAATATGTTTAAGTAGGAAGCATTTGACTCATTTCAATCATGGCATCCTAATTATTTGGCATAAGCATAGATCTCAGCAAATCAATTCTCAGATGGATCCCTAGTGGACAATGTAGCAAGATTGATTGAAACCGCAAATACCAGCAGATCTTAACTCCCTAAGCAGTAGGGTAACAGATCAAATTTTGGCAAATCTTATCTCCATGTATCGGTAATGGAGCAGATTTCGGCCACTCGCCTTAATCCCCTAAGCAGTAGGGTAACAGGCAAAATACAACAGATCTTATCTTCACTGAGCAGGAGCGGAGCAACTCAAATTCCAGCAGATCTTAACTCCCTAAGCAATAGGGTAACAGATCAAATTTTGGCAAATTTTATCTCCATATATCAGCAATGGAGCAGATTTTGGCCACTCGCCTTAACTTCCTAAACAGTAGGGTAATAGGCAAAATACAGCAGATCTTATCTTCGCTGAGCAGGAGCAGAGCAGATCAAATTCCAGCAGACCTTAACTCCCTAAGCAGTAGGTAACAGATCAAATTTTGGCAAATCTTATCTCCATGTATCAACAATGGAGCAGATTTCGACCACTCGCCTTAACTCCCTAAGCAGTAGGGTAATAGGCAAAATACAGCAAATCTTATCTTCGCTGAGCAGGAGCGGAGCAGATCAAATTCTAGCAGATCTTAACTCCCTAAGCAATAGGGTAACAGATCAAATTTTGGCAAATCTTATCTCCATGGAGCAGATTTCGGCCACACGCCTTAATCCTCTAAGTAGTAGGGTAACAGGCTAAAGATTACAGATCTTATTTCTTTGTATTGCTAGAGAGCAGATCGAAAAAGCAGATTTGGCAATCTCTGTATTGGCAGGAACCAGATCGAATAGCAGATTTAACAATCCTTGTATTGTTTCAGCAGAGAAGACCGAAGTTACAAATCTCTTCTCTCCGAATTATTATATCTCATGAAGATGTGAGCAGATTGAAGCTACAAGACATATCTCTGAAGTTGCAGTGGATTGAACCAAAGCTACAAGATACGGTGGATTGGAAAGAGACTACCTGAACAAGAAAGAGCACCAAAGAAGTCAAGACTCAGCAGGCCCAAGCAAAATTGGCCCTTTTGAAGTCTTTGCTCCATTCCCGTTACACGACAATTAGCAAAGAGGGGCAGCTGTTATAGGCCAATTTTGGCTTGTTTAATTAACCCAAAACCCATACAAATTAACCCAATTATTAAAACCCAATACAAAGAAAAACCCGAAGCCCATTACCTAAATCAGAAACCCGAAATCAAACCCTAATCTCTGACTTTAGCCGCCCCACTTGCTGCTGCCAAATCAGACGAGGGTCACCTCCACCGCCTCTATCCTTGCAAACATTCAAAGAGAAATGACAGAAAGCAGAAAAAGGAAGGCAATTTGTAAAAGAAATAGGCTATAAAAGCCGGATGAATTCACTTCTAAAGGGATTCGATTTAAAAAAATAGAAGCAATATTCGGCAATTTTTCATTGTTCTAAGAATACAAACATAAAATTTCAAAAACAAATACAGAATCAGCAATTCCAGTAACATCACAGCAAAGGGAATACCCCCGAATCATCAAAATCCAAAAATCGAGAATCAAAATCGAAAGCCTAAGGTGATTTTCATTTTATTTTTTTATTTTTTTATTTTTACGAATCTGTTTTAAATGCATGCAAAATTTATTTAATAAATAAAAAGAAAATAAAAAACAAAAAAATAATTTTTACCTTTTTCGGCCACTGTACAAGGTGGCCGGTGACGGCGGCGACGGCGAACCGGCGACCGGTCCGGTGATCGGCCCTTGGCCGAAAATCGCTCACCCCTCCCTCTCTCTCCCTTTTTTTTCTTTCACCCTCACAAATGATTTTTTTAGCAAAATGGGCCTTTTATAACCTCCCAAAACGACGTTGTTTTGGGGGCTGAATTTTAATCCCAAAACGACGTCGTTTCGATGACCCGACTCGAGATTCGACCCAAACCCGCCTAGGATCTGCGTGTTTTTAATTCAAAGGGATATTTGCGCATTCGGCCCTTCCGTATTTTTATCGTTTTACAATCAAATTTTATTTATTATAATTTGGCCCTAAAATTTAAGCCGGTTTTCAATTTAGTCCCCCCTGATGCGCTGCGTTTTAAAAGCTTGGGAATATTGTCCTTTCAATCCTTCCAGGTTGCGCGTGCGTTGCAATTTGGTCCCTCACTCTTTATTTCTCTTTAAAATTTGCCCCAAAACTTCGTTTTTGTTTCGAATTTCGTCCTTTTTCCATTTTTATATGATTTCTACATTATTTTTTACTATTTTTAACATTATTTATTATCTATTATTACTAATACTTATTATTGTTTTCTACTTTATTAATATACATTTTTATCATTTGTTTATATTTTTTATTTTCTATCCCTATTATTATTATTATTACTAAATGTATTATTTATAGTATTTTACTATTATTGGTATTAGTATTATTTTCTTTTACTTAATACTTATATATATATTACGTTTTTAATACTATATAAATTATGTATATTTTTAATACTATATATATAATATGTATTATGTACATACTTTAAATATTATTATGTATTTATTTTTAATATATATATGTATATATTTATGTATTTATTATTAATAGTTGTTTAAACATTAATATTATTATAATATGTACTATGTCACGTATACATATTTTTAACATTACATTTTTATATATTAGGTATATATTTCTAATATTATATTATTCATGTATTTTATGTTATCTCATGTATATATTTATGTAATATCTTTAATAGTTGTTTTAACATTGTTAGTATTTCTAATACATTATGTACATATTTTCAATATTCTTTTATATATTTTATATATATTATGTATATATATTATATATATTATGTATGTATATTATTAATATTATTTTAACATTATTAATTATATTTTTATGCCATTTTGTGTATATATTTCTAACACTATACATCGTATATTTTTAATACTATTATTTATATATATATATATATATATATATATGTACATATTGTAATATTCTATTATTATAAATACGTTATCTTTCTAATTATATTATTAGTTCATTGTTTTATTTTCTTTTCATTGTAAATATTATTGTTATTAATATTCTAATATTATATTTTAATATTTTTCATTAATTGCATCATTGTTTTTTAAAAAATACATATTCCATCTAATCCAAAAATGTTTTAAAATGAGGCAATATTTTTGTGTTTAGGGATTCGGGAAATAGTGCCCTAATGTGCAGGGTTGCGATTTCTCGTTTGTCTAAATACCTAAAATATCCTTCTAAATAAATTTTGCAACTCGCGAGATGATTTTAGTTTCAAAGAGTTTAAGAACCTCGTGTCCAATCGTGCTGGATGTGATGTTCGAATTCTTTCGGAACAAAGGAATCTCTATTTTTTCAACTCAAATTATTCTAGTTTTAAAAAAAAAGAAGGGATTTTATTTTTAAATCTTTTCAAATTTCTTGACCTAAGACAGAAAACTACTCAATTTGGTACCAATTTTGGGCGTTGCGGGGGTGCTAATCATTCCCCGTGCGTAACCGACTCCCGAACCTATTTTCTCGATTCTCCGTTGACCAAAATGTTTTATAAGGTGACCCAATCACACCTAAAAAGTTTGGTGGCGACTCCCGCATTTTCGTTTTTAAAATAAGTCGACATCCGCATTAAAAAATGGTTTCGACTAGGGGTTTGAGTGAAAATGAGTTTAACATTTGGTGGCTTAAGTTAAGTGATGAGTAATGATTTTAGTTGAGGAGAGGTGATGCAAGAGAAGTAGATAATGATGGGTTAAGATATGATGTATGTACAGTGCTTCTAGAGAACAAAAATGAGTAATAATTTTTTATTAATTTTTTTAGAAATCATTAAAATATTACAAAAAATTAGAAAAATAAAATTATATAAATTATTAAATATTATATAAAAAATTTAAAATTACAACTTGTTTATAAGTTTTATAAAATTATTTTTTATAAATTTTAAAATAATTTAATAATTGTTTTTATCATTTTGATAATTTTTATATAATTTTTATAGTTTTTAAAATAATTTTCTAAAACTTTTTTTTTTTGTAACTTTTAAAAATAAATTAAGCCCTTTAGGTCATACATCATGCCATAATTTTTCTACACTAGTTGTCAGGTTAATTACCATGTTAATCGATACATTATTATTTAATAGCTCATTGGGGGTTTGACGAAAATTTATATTTTAAAAGCTCAATTCATCGTTAGCTTTTGGATAAGAACGCAATTAATTGCAGTTTTCAAGTTAAGATTTAATTATTTTTTAATTATTTTTCAGAAAATTTTTAATATTTAAGCCTAATATAAATTTTAATTATTAAATTTAAGAAATACTCAAGCAAGAGATATAATGGTCATGGATTTAGAATTTCCAATATTCTATCACATATATTCAAATGGTTCACGAATTTTTGCACAATTTTAATCATCAAAATTAATTATAAATATTGATTTTGCAAAATAAAACTAAGGTCTAACAATTACGTTGATATCATCAATTTCACAATTCTATTTATAATCTCATGCTTGGATACATAATTCAGAATTGTCTTCTCTAAATACTCACATATCTCTCAAAATTTTAAATCTTCATAAATTTGAATCCATAATTTTACATACAAAGGATTTCTTCATGCAAAACTGATAGCTAAATCAATTGATATCCATTTTAAATATTGTACTTCTTTAATGTTTAAAGTTCCAAGTTAAAAAATATAGAGACAAGATGACAAAACTTTAAAATACTTGTAAATAATCTAAGAGAACAATTTGTGTATCACATAAATTGATCATAATCAATTATGAAAATCAATTAAATTAAATCTTTACAAAGAATAAAATTAAGCCAATCATAAGGCTTTTCTAACCTAGTAATCTTTCCTCAAATTCTTGCTCATCTTCTTGCCTTGAAGAATTGTATAGCTGCTCATCTTTTGTAAAATCAGGGCAAAGCAATTCAATTTCAATATCATCACCATCATCATCATCATCTTTGGTGTCAATATGAATGCAAGAGCATCGTTCAAGAGACATGAAGAAAGCAGCAGCAACCCCATTCATGAGCCATGCAACCACTCCGTCCACTTTTCTGCAGCTTGTTGGCACCAACACACACGAGCCCTGGCTCGTGGCGTTACGAACTGGCCCGGGCTTGATTCCCGAATTATCCCCTTTGCAATAACACCAGTTGGTGCAACTCCTTGGCCTGATAATTTTTGTACCATCCATTTCATTTGAATTTTGAGACTTGAAAACAAAAGGGTCAATTTGTGGTGGAATATTAGCTAGAAACCAATGATTTATAAACAATTCTCTAAACTGTTCCACTTTTTCTCACAAATGCATTAATCATTAAAAAGGGGGAAAACTTTAACTACTTTGATATTAAGATATCCTAAATGTGATCCTTACTGATGCTCTCTACCTTGGCTAATTAAGATACTTAGATAAAACTTAAAAACATGAGCAAAGAACAATTATATACGATAGGGTTAATATACCATTTGGTACTTGGGTTTGATTTTAATGTTCAACTTAGTACTTGAATTTGATTTCAATGTTTATTTTGGTACCCAGATCGAACAACATCATGTGGTCCCAAGAATGCTTGACATGTGTTCTCTAGTAAAAATAACATAGATACTTAGTTAAGACAAAAGAAAAAACTCAGGTACCGAATTGAATATTGGAATCAAACTCAGATACTTAACTGGGATAAAAAAATTCGAGTATCAAATGGAAAAAAACTTACCAAAGTGCATATTGAAACTAAACTCTAGTACCAAGTTAAACATTGAAGTCAAATTCATGTACCAAATACTATATTAATCCTATACAATATTATTATATTTTTTTTTGTATGCCAATATTATTATATCTTAATTGGTGTTGTATATGAGAAATTGATGCCATCACTCATCACTATATGTTCTTTATTTTGTTGCATTATTTGGTGGAATTTTCATGTAATGTCATTCTCTTATACTTTCACAAATATTATACCAAAATAAATTAGTTTCACATATTGTTGTTGATGACAGTATGTATTGGATTATTTAAATCATAATAATTGAGGGGTTTTCTTTTTCTATGATGCAAGCAACTGAGAAAGAATTTACTGTTAAACTAAAATTAGGAATATAAATAAAATATGTTGCACTTTTAATTAATTTAGTACGATAATAAGGCAATATCTTTCTAATTAGTGATGTTGCTTATGCAATGGATGATGGCACCATGGAGATTATGATCATCCTCTATAATTGAGTTAGATTTGGTTGATTTGGATTTTTTGAAATTTTTGAATTTTTATATTAATTTAATTTAGTTTAAAATAAATTTTGGATTTTTTACTTTATTTTTATAAAATAAATTTTATTTATAACTTTTAAACATTATTTAATAAATTTTCAATAAATATATTTTAAAAAAATTAATTTCTCAAGTAAATAAAAAATAATCAATAGTATTTATATAATTTTTTTGAAAAATAATTTTGCTTAGTTATTTTAAGTTATTTTATTATTTTAAATATAAAATCTTTATTTTTATATCATAAAAAATTAAAATTATTTATAAAATAAATAAAAATTCGATTGAATTCGAGTAACCACAATCTTTTAACTTATAAACTAAATCTATCCAAATATCATCAGTTCATTTCAAATTTCAATTTCTCGTTTTAACGTAAAAGCTTTTTCCTATTGCTAATTAGGTGTTGGTTCAATTATAAGATTGAAATCCTAAAAATCGTGAGGTCTTAGCTTCAAGTCCCATTTAATGTAAATGTATAATTTTTTTATTATGATTAGTCATTTAATTACAGTCTGTTTGATTAGTTAATTAATTAGTTAATATAACTTTTAATGATCAGTTTTATTGAAATTATTGTAACTAAAAAAACCTGGAGTGATACTTTATTCTTTTTTATAAGAGATAACATAAACAACATATAAGAGCAGGAATAACTTACCAATTGAGTTGAATAATTTAGCCTAGAATCTAATACCATAACCCAAGAATAATATTGATATATTTTAAAAGCTATTCTTTGCCTGCACATTACCTTAAGAATCACCAAAGTAAATATGCAAGTTTACCATATATATTAATGACTAAATTCTACATAACATTTATTTGGGAAGCTTTACATTTCTTGGGGTACTTTGGCTAATGCTGAACAATTTTAAGTTTAAATATATGAAACTACCAAAAAGATAATTCAAGTTAGATTACATCATTTCTAAATTTTAAAATTATTTTCAATAAAGATAAATTTAAGGACCGGCAGAGATCGGATCTCAAAAGTTTGTAAAAAAAATTTTAAGTTGTTTTTGAGTTTTGAAAATTTTATTTTAATATTATAATTAATGTTTTAAATAAGATAAATTTGTATTTGACTCTCAAAGTTTTTTTAATTCGATTTCTTTTATAAGATTTATACTTTTTTTGTGAGAACGAGAGAAAAAAACTAAATTACATCAAATGTTGGAAAGCAATTTCCAAACAGTCATCATGCGTAGCTTCTGTAAAACACTATTAGGGGTTTAACAAAATATCCAGTCCAAGCTAACGGTTGACAGCCAACGATACCATTCCATCCACCACTCTATTACCTTTGTTGAAGCCATTTTTTGAAAAAAAGAGTTGACTTTATATTTTGAAAACGAAAATGAGAGTCGCCATCAATCTTTTTTTTTTTGTGAGGTGTGATTGGGTCACCTCGTAATTTTGATCGTTTTAATAAAAGGTTTAATTTACTAAAATAATGACTTTTGGTCTACGAAATTTAGGAAACGGGTTCAGGAGTCAGTTATACACGAGGAAGGATTAGCACCCTCGTAATGCCCAAAATTGGTACCTAGTTGATTAGTTAATATCTTAGTGTCGAAAGTTGAAAACTCGAAAAGAATTTAAAATACGATCCAACTTTTTTATTAATGTTGATTTTTCAAAAAAAAAAACTTGGATAAATCGAAACGGATGTTAAAGACCTTCTTATCTCGAAGTAATGACACATCCAATAAGTTAGGACACGACATTTTAGACCCTTGAGAATAAGCTTTTTTTTAATTTTCAAAACTCATGGATTTTAATTTTAAAAGGATATTCGGTTATTTAGGTTAAACGAGAAAAATCGAAACTCAGTACGTTAGGGCACGACTTCTCAAATTTCCAAATACAAAACATTGCCTTTATTTTAAAAAAATCCCTTTTTTATGAATTTGGGTAAAAATTAATGAAATATTTAAAAACAATATATACTTAATTTATTTAAGTATGGCTGAACATGAACTCGTGTTTAATAAATGATGATACTTCGTGAATTTATAATAAACGAGTAAAACAATAAAAACTGATGATAAAAATAATAATAACAAAAATATACATAGTGATACAATAATAAAAGGATAATAATAATAATAACAATAGCAATAATAGTAAAACGATAGATATACAAGTAAAAAACATATACAATCTAAAACTTTTTAAAAGCATAAAAAGGAATAAATAAATGGATGAACTAATAATAATCGATAGTAAAATAGTAATGATAATAGAAGCATAAATAAAATAAATAACCAATGAAAGAAAATAAAAAGCATAATAAATGTAAAGCATAATAAATAAATAAATACAAAAAGTAAAATAAAAATAAATAAGTGAACAATATGAAAATAAATAAGTAAATGAACAAATAGATGAATGAAATAAAAGGAACAATGAATAAATAAAATAATTAAAATGAAAAGGGGCTTAATTGTAGCTTAAAAGAAATTAAAAGGACAAATTAAAAAAATAAAAACACAAAAGGGGCCAAAATGTAATACGTGCAAACGAGTGAGGACCAAAGGAGAAAATAAACCAATCCCCTGAAAATGCGTCCTTTCTCGGCGAGCTAGGGACTAAATTGAAGCAAGCAAAATATTTGGTGGCCAAATTTAAAAAAACAAAAAAAAGGAAAAAAAAAAGGATCAGATTGAAAAATGACAAAAAAGCGGAATGACCTGCTGCATAAATAGCTCCAAGGCTATAAAAACACGAGGATCTAGCCGCTTTCGGGTCGAGTCAGACGAGACTCCCAAAACTACGCTGTTTTGGCATTTGGGGGGCCAACTGAAATAGTGTCGTTTCAGTACTTCTATTTAAGCCACCTTTTTATATATATATTTTTCAATTCAGCCCTAATTTAAACAAAAAATGCTTTATCCCCTTTCTCTACTAGGGCTTCAACCTAGCTTTGAGGCGCCGTTGTTGGTCCGCCACTTCTCCACCATGGCCCCACCGTAGCCGGTGGCCGAAGTTGCGTAAAATGGGTTTTTTTAATCCCTTTTAGAACGATTTGAAGGCCAAGCCTTCTCACCCTAAAAGGCCGAAAGAAAAGGTCCCTCGCCCCCTTTTATGTCCAACTTCGATGACGAAAAAGGAACCTCCAACGACGAGACCGCAAGATGACTTAGGTGAGCCTTTCCTTCCCCTTTTCTTTTTATTTTGTAGGTAAAAAAAATGAAATAAAAATAAATAAATGAAAACTTAGAAGTAAAATAAAAAAATAAAACGAAAATCACCTTTTCTTTTAAAAATATATTCATTCCCTTTTTCTTTTTCTTTTTTTTTTTTTTGTATTTTGAATTTGTCTATTTTTTATTTGAAAATCCCCCATTTACAAACTACTCGTTACGGCTTTATATAGCCAATTTACATTTGATTTTTTTGTTTTTATTTTCACTGTTTCGCCACTATCTTTTGCTCTGCGTCTGTCCTTTTTTGTGTTTTTTTTTGCAGGTCTGTAAGGTCAACGGAGAGGAGTCTTAGCTATTTTGGTGTAATGTCGGTAGGGGGTCAGGCCTCGAGCATTGGACGAGCTGATGAGGCACGTGGGGGTACGGCGCTGAAGGTTTCAGAAACTCTAGGGTTTCTGAATTGTTTTAGATTTTTAGGCCTTTTGGGCCCCTAGGTTTGGGCTTAGTTGGGTCAGGGTTTGTTTTTGTATTTTGGGCTGTTAAAGGGTCCAGTAAAAAACAATGGATTCTTATATTTTTATTTTGGTTTTAATTTATGGGCCCCGGGAAAATTTGGGCCTGTACAACCTTCATGATAGATATGAACAAATTTCACCTTCCACTCCCGGCACAAAAGCTCCCAAATAGCCCGAGCTGTCGCTTTATGGTGCATTCGATGATCCCCATTCCCAGTAGCTGAACAACAACTGTTACAATAAACATCGATAATGGCGGTAAAATGATCGTAAAGTAATAAGAAAAGAAAAATAAGAACACAGTTTTATTATGTGGAAACCCTTTCAAGAAAAAATCACGGGTAGAGGAGAAGAAATTCACTAATGTTGAAAAATGAATGGTACAAGAGGAGCTTCGACCATATCTATTTAAGGGTTGAAAAAACATGTTCTAATCAAAGTCAAATAGTAAAATTATAGTTTTATACGGACTCAACTTGTGCGGTATGGTCCGTACCGCGGGGTTCTACCCCCGCACCCTCGGTTGCACCCTACAGATCCCCTTATTTTGCCACTATATTTATTTTTTCAACAAATGAAGAAATTCAAACATAGAATCTTTAACAAAAACTACATTTTTCATTTCATAAATCAACTTTTTAATCCCTTTTCCCACGCCTAGAGTAATTCATCAAAGACCCCTAAAGCCTCAGCTTCAAAAATCGTATTGCTCCCAATCATTTGATTATAACCATATATCCATTTACCTTCCCAATTCCTTATTACACCTTCGGAAGTAGTAAGTCTCATTGAATGTTGTACTGCTCCATCTACATTCAACTTATACAAGCTGTCAAAACCTTTTTGAAATTGACTTTTTATTTTAAAATGAAAAATGGAGTTGCCACCAACCACTTTTAGGAGGTGTAATCGGGTCACCTCATAATTTGATCGTTTTAATAAGAGATTTGATTTACTAAAACAATGTTTTTCAGTCTACAAAAATCTAGAAAATGGGTTCGAGAGCCAGTTACACACGAGGAAGGATTAACACCCTCGTTACGCCTAAAATTGGTATCTAATTTATTACTTGATGTCTTAATGTCGAAAATTGAAAATTTTAAGAGAATTTAAAACACGATCCTTTTGTATTAAGATATTTTAATAGAAAAGGTTTTATTCTGAATGAATCGAGAAAAAAGATCATGCCCTGTGAGTTAGGACACGACGCCTTTAGTTTTCAACAAGCAGAATAATCATTGTAATTGGCCATTTTTGACCTGGCCCGGAATAAAATAAAACCCATATTAAGTGGAAAGTCCAACAATCCTATTTACAACAAAATCAAAATCACTACCCAAATCAAACCCAAAACAACCCCAATAAACCTATTACCCTTACCTTAGCCCAATCTATATCACCCAATACAAAGAATTTCAGTAACAAACCCTAGCCCCCCTTTGAACCTCCAGCGCCGCAAGCTAGGCCGACCATTGGCCTCCCACACAAGTCTGACCGCCTCACGGCACCTCTGCCCAAGCCTCATCTGACGCTTCTAACACCTGCAATAAGGAGAACACGCAACAGCAAGACCCACACGCAACAACAGAAGCAAACAAGCAAAAAACAACAAAAATAGGATTGAAACGATTTTGTAATCGGCTTTAAAAGCCAAGACTAATTTTTTTGTAACCTCTTCTTCTTCGGCCTCAACTTCGGATTTTTAAATACAGAAAAATAAAAAGTTTGAGCTTTTTAAGGTGATTACTTCTGTTATTTTGTTTTTTTTCATTAACTCCATTTATTTTACTTTCATTTACATATAAAAACCATTAACGAGATAAAAGAACACATCTGCATTTATGAAGGTTTTCTTTTTTATTTCGATTTATTTTTTAGTTATTTATGCATGGAACAAAGTATGAAAAAAGAAAAAGAAAAACTCACCCTGAAACGGGGCTAAAAGCCCATCCTCACGCACCATTGGCCACCGAATATGGTGGTGGTACGGCAGGCGGTGAAGGAACTCAATGGTCAGCCATGGGGGAAGAAATGAGGGAGGGCAGAGAGCTTTTGAAATTTTTGTTCTTTTTTTCTTTCAATCTGCAGCACAAGGGTTAAAATTTTTTTTACCCTTTATGAAATAGACGAAACAGTGTCGTTTGGTGAGGGTGGGGGTCCGCGCGTTTCACCTAAAAAGGGAAATTTGTGCAAATGGCCCTTCCCCTAGCTGTGCTATTCAATTGGGCCCTGTTTCTTATCCTTTTTTTTTTTTCTAATTTCAGCCCCAAACTTCAAAGCTTAGTTCACTTTGATCCCCGAATGGAACGCTGCGCATCAGGGGCTCGGGACATTTGCTCTCTAGTTCCCTGTTCCCCTGTGCATGTTCTAATTTGGTCCTGGGCGCCCCTTTTGTTTTTTTTTTTTACCTTTCCTTTTACTTTGATTTCAAATCCATCCTTAATATGTTTAGTAATTTTAGTTCATTTTTTTTAAACTGTTTCGTATTTTAATACAGTATTTTATTTATTTTATTTTATATACTATTTAATTTAAACTATTATATGTTACTTTAAAAAAATTTAAAATTGTTTTACTGTTGTTTATTTCATTTTTTTTATATATATTAATTTTTTGAATAAATACATGTATTACCCATTTTTAGTTTCTTTTTTTAAACTGTTTGATTTTGTTAATTTTTCTTCTCTATACGTATGTTAAGTTTGATTTTCATTTGATACTTTAAGTTGTTTCTTTTCTTAAGTTGTTGATTTTAAATACTTTATATATCATTTATTTTATGTTAAAATGTTTATACATATTACTTATTATAAATCGTTTATATTATCTACTTTTAAATTACCGTTTCTATACCTTAAATTCGTGCAATGTATTATTTAATTAATTAATTAATTTTTTTTTGTTATTTTAAAGTGTTGGTATACCTTATTTTAAACCACACTTATGTGTTTTAAAATGTTTCGTTATCATTTATATTAAATTATTCTATTATTTGTTTTACCACTTTTTATATATATTTTATCTAATTAAATTATCTATTTTTTAACTTGGTTATTATCATTTTAATAGTGTATAGATTGTTATATATGATGTTTATTTCATTGCTCTCTAATTATTAATATCTAAATGATGTATGTTGCGATTATTGCCATGGTGTGTTTAACTCTTTAGTTCGTATTTTCACATATTTGTCATTCATTTTTGTAATAGTGTATTTTTGTATTATTGTTCCATGCTTATTACTATAGTATTATCTCATGTACATTACATCGTGAATTAAACCCCAATATATTTATCTAATAAATCGTTTTTTTATCCAAACAAATAACACACCTCGTTTAAATATCGTTTCCGCTATTATTCAAAAACGAAAATCTTTCAAAAATATAAAGGCAATATTTTCTGTTTGGAAAATCGAGAAATCGTGCCCTAACGCACTGGGTTGCGATTATTCGTTCGACAAAATAACCGAATATCCTTTCTAAAAATTAAATATCCTTTCAAAATTTCATCTAAGTCTTCTTAAATTAAAAATAAGGCAATATTTTGAGTTTGGAAAATCGAGAAATCGTGCCCTAACGTACTGGGTTTCGATCTATCGTTCACCCAAATAACTAAATACCCTTTTTAAAATTTCAATGCAGGAGTTTTGGAGATCATGAGGGGACCCTGGTTTCGAAGATCTGAAATACTGTATCCTAACATGCTGGATTTGGTATTCTATTTCCCCAGAACAAGAGAATTTCAATATCCAATTCGGGTTATCTAAATCTAAAAAAAAAAAGGGGGGATTGTATTCCAAATCTTTTCAAATTTTCGGAATTAGAACATTAATTAATCAATTTGTTACCAATTTTGGGCGTGATAAGGATGCTAATCCTTCCTTACACGTAAATGACTCCCGAACCCGTTTTCTCAGACTTCGTAGACCAAAAACACCGTTTTAGTAAACTAAAACGTTTTATTAAAACAAAGGTGATCCGATCACTCCTAATAAAGATCGGTGGTGACTCTTTTTTTTTTTTTGTTTTCAAACCCAAGTTGATTCCCGTTTTCAAAAAAATAGTTTCGACAATCGTCGTTTTAATCGTTACTTAAATCTTGTTTTTATATTTTTGAAATGGATATTCGACTATTTCAGTTTTAAAAAGAAACCATATTCTGTAAGTTAAGAACACGACTCTTCTAATTCAAAAAATAATGAACATTGCCTCGGTTTAAAAGTTTTCCTTTTTTATGCATTGTGTGAAAAACGAATGTAACACTTAAAACGATGCGGATTTAACTTATTCGAGCATAATATAGAAACAGACAAATATATTTAACACAGTTCATGACATAGTTGTAGCAAAAATACATTAAAATGGAAGTATAATGGAATGCTTTTAAAAAAAGGAAGGTGCTATACGAGTTCAAATGATATTTGAAAGAAATGAAATAGTAGTAGCGATATTAATAATAACGTATCATGAATAATATGACTATAATAATAATGGCAATGACATACCCAAATAAAGGAAATGTAAACAATGATTTTTTAAATATGTGAGAAAGAATAAAGAAAGAATAAATAAATAAATAAGTATATAAATTTAAAAGAAAATAGTATAAGAAAGATTAAAAATGAAGGACTAAATGGAAATTTAAATGAAATTAAGGGCATAAATTGTAAAAAAATAAATAAATAGACTAATACGGATTAAAATGTAACACGCTAAAAGGGACAGGGACCGAATAGGAAAATATTCCTAAATAAATAACTAAAATATGACACGCTAAAAAGAACAGGGGCTGGACAGGAAAATATCCCAAACTTCCTTGTGCGCATTGTTTAAAAGGACCAAAATAGAAAATTTTAAATTAAACAGGATAATTTAAAAAAAAAAGAAATAGGACTATATTGAAAAATATTTAAAAAGCAGAAGGACCAGGGTCGCAAATAGACCATTGTTACGAAAACATGCGGATCCTAGGACGGGTCAAGTCGGCTTTCAGGTAACACTTCAAAATGACGCCGTTTTGGCATCTAAAGTTTAAGCCCAAAAAAACATCGTGCAAAGAACTTATAAATACAAAAAAAAAAAAATTTCAAAAAATCACTTCTGACCCCAGTTTTTTTTAAAATGAAAAACCATCTCTGTTTTCTCTCAATAGTCCTCTCAGGCCAGCCGTCAGGTCCGACTAGCCCCACGACGATCACCGATCATCGGTGACTGGCTATGCCGTTCTCGGTGGCTGAAAAATGCCAAACACTTTCTTTTTTTGCACTTTCAGCTCCCAAAGCTCAAATCAAGGGTCAACTTTTCGAAAAACAGGTCAAAAACATTAAAATCCCTAAAAAATCCTTTCGTTTTTTGGGTTTCGAAAGCCCTTTCATCAGAAAGAAGTCATCTTTCATCGGAGATGGTGGGCCTTGGCCACTCACGATGGCAGAACGCGAGGAGTCAGGTATGTTTTCAATCTTTACTTTTTATTTTATATTTTATTTATAAAAAAAGATTCGTAAAAAAATAAAAAAATATCACCTTTTGAAGTTTTGTATTCTATTTTTTATTTCTCTTGCGTTTTTTAAAATTACATTATGGATCCGACTTTTATAATCGTTTATACATATTATTTTTCTTTTTCTTTCTCTGTTTCGCTACTGTTTAGCCACTGTTCTTTGTTGTTTTTATTTCTGCTTTTGCAATCCTTTTTCTTTCTCTTTTCTTGTAGGTGGCGGAGTCAACAGAGAGGAGAGGGAGACCATTTGCTATTTTGGTGAAATGGCGACAGAAAGGGTGCGTTAGGCCTCGGGACGAGGCACCTCGGGTAGCGTGAGAGGAGCAGCGCCAGAAACCCTAGGGTTTTTGGCTATTCTGAAGTTAGTTTAGGCTTTTGGGCCGTTAGGCCATTTCTTTTTTGGTATTTGGGCTTTGTTTTTTGTAAATGGATTGTTGTAATTGGGTTTGTAATTTATTTTTGG
Organism: Gossypium stocksii; assembly: GCA_020496765.1. Lineage (NCBI taxonomy): Eukaryota > Viridiplantae > Streptophyta > Magnoliopsida > Malvales > Malvaceae > Gossypium > Gossypium stocksii. The sequence goes on along the minus strand of CM035622.1, from coordinate 4,276,528 downwards.
TTTTGTTTATTATTGTTTTATTTTTATTTGTTTTTTGTTTGGGTTGATTGGTTTGGGCCTTTTATTTGTTGGAAATTCAGGCTCGAGCTAAATTGGCCTATTATAGCTCCCTTTTTTTGCTTGTTAACATGTAACAGGAATGGAGTAAATACCTTGCCTGGTCTTGTCGAATCTCGACTTCTTTAGTGTTTCTCTTTTCCAAGTAACCTTATTCTAACCCACTGCAACTTCAAAGGTATAGGGTTTGTCGCTTCAATCTGCTTCAGTGCAACTTCAAAGAGATAAGATTAGTAGCTTCAATCTGCTCCACTATAACTTCAGAGAAATAAGATTCGTAGCTTCAATTTGCTCCACTGCAACTTCAGGAAGATAAGACTTGTAACTTGTAACTTTAATCTGTTCCACTGCAACTTCAGGGAAATAAGATTCGCATATTCAATCTGCTCCACTGCAACTTCAGGGAGATAAGATTTGTAACTTATAGTCTTAATCTGTTTCACTACAACTTTAGGTAAATAAGATTTGCTATCTTCAATCTACTCCACTATAACTTCAGGGGAATAAGTTTTCTAGCTTCAATCTGCTCTACTGCAACTTCAGAGAAATAAGATTTGCTATCTACAGTCTACTCCACTACAACTTCAGGGAGATAAAATTTATGGCTAATTTGTGGCTTTAATCTGTTCCACTGCAACTTCAGGGGCATAGGATTGTGGTTTCACTAATTTGTTACATCGTTCTCTGAGGAATATGACCTGTAGAACCCATTTCATGGGCCTAAATTTATGCCAAGCGATTAGGATGTTATGATCAGAATGAATCAAATACTCTTAACTAGATGTGTATGAATGATATTTGCATGAATGTAGAATGCCATTTTCGGGAATGGTCCCCCTTTTAATGCTTAAGTTGACATTGCCCGTTGTTTATCAAGGTTCCATCACTGACATATTACCCTGCCTTCTTATTTAGCTTGTATCTTTGACAGAAAACCCGAAGAAATAATCACAATTTAGATTATTCTTTCCCAAATATGTCTAGCTCTTAAATTTGGTAAGTTCTGACTAGTGGTCCTGTTCCAAGTCCTTGTACTATTTAGAGAAACTTTTAGAGCAATATGCAGAAATCCTTTTACTTGAATATAATTAGTCCATTAATCGTTATTTTAATGTAAAAATGTTTGAAAAAGGTTATAACAATGAACAAGATTGAAATTTATTAGGAGAAAAGCTCAAAATGAATGGATTAATCAAAATAGCAAACATTGCTAAAATACAAAATGAGTAAGATAAAAATAGGTGCCCCAAATATCCCAACATGAGCTTCTCTGCACAAACTTCTCGAGAACCATTTTGAGCTTGATATATGTTTAGGAGGTCTAGAGTACTTTGTTGATGCCCCAAGATACAAGGTTTCTTTTTCTGAGATGACATAACTACCAAATGTTCAATCTTCGATCAAAATTTAAGTTTCTTTTCCCAGGTTTCAACTCAAAACCTCTTTGGTTTCAAGAAGCCCTTTGCAAGTTTTAACCTCAGCCTTTGCTTTTATCTTTTTTTTTAGGTGAAGCATCTCTTGGCTGAATCTAAATTCACAGGGTTAAGCAAGTTTTTTCCATCCATCTCAGTCAAAATCAGCGCTCCTCTAGAAAAAGTCCTTCTTTACTATATAAGATCCTTCATAGTTTGGCATCCACTTTCCTTTGAAGTCCTTTTGCATGGGAATGATCTTTTTCAATACCAAGTCTCCCTCATAAAATTTCTTAGGGTGAACCTTTTTGTCATAAGCTCGCATCATTCGGTTTTGGTACATCTGACCGTGACGGATAGCTTTCAATCTCTTTTCTTCAATAAAGTTCAACTAATCATATCGAAATTGGATCCATTTTGTTTCATCTAACTTTAACTCTGACAAAACTCGAAGGGAAGGAATCTTGACTTTAATGGGCGAAACCGCCTCCATTCCATGGACCAATGAGAGAGGAGTTGCCCCGGTGGAGGTTCTAACAGACGTTCGATAAGCATAGAGGGTGAATGGTAACTTCTCATGCCAATCTTTATAAGTCTGTCATTTTTTCCACGATCTTCTTAATGTTCTTATTGGCTGCCTCTAGTGCACCATTCATTTTTAGGCAATATGGTGATAAGTTGTGATGTTTGATCTTAAATTGACTATATACCTCCGCTATCCTATTGTTGTTCAAATTCAATACATTTTCAGATATAATACTTTTTAGCATCCCATACCGACATATGATCTCTTTCTTCAAGAATTTGTTGACTGCTATTGTAACGCACCGAATTTTTGACTTTTGTGATTTGTCGTGCATAAAAATTTCTAAACTCGTTTTTGCAAATATTTGACGTAAATAATTGTCTGCTTGAGTGAATAAGTGCTCTGGGTGTGTTTGGGGAGGTCCCAAGTTCAAGTTAGGACTTGGGTTAAATTTTGGGTTTTTATTGAATAAAGCCTAACTCTTGGTAAGTAGGCTTTTAAGTAAAAGTTGGTAAAAATATAACAGAATGGGTCTGCTAGTCTGGTGGTTAAGTGGGGAAGGGTTATGCGAGAGGACTTGTGTTCGAGTCATCTTTAAGGATTAATTTTTGCTGCATTAGGTATTTGGGAGTTTGAGTTTTACTATAAGACTGAGTAGTAGGAGAGAGAGAGGGTTATCAAAATCCTGTAGTCTGTTATTTTTTTTGAAAATTTTTGCTAGCTCTTCTTTTTTATTCACAAATCTTTTTTCCGAAAATTCCTTCCTCCTTTTTATTTCTTCGAAAATCTGTTCATATTCCTTGCTAGTTTCGCTTTGGATTTTACTTTCTTTTGGGCTTCTCCATTCTTCTGTATTGGTTGTCATGTGGGGTAAGTTTCTGATTCGCTATCTCGTACACCATTTATGTTAAGTGTCTAAATAGTGTCTTGGTTACTCTTAAGGGTTATCTAGAGGGTTGATCTTTACTTTGGAATGGATTAAATGCGTAGAGATTGCAGTCGTTGTTAAAGGTAAAGTTGTTTCAAGATTTGTCAGTTCATAGTAGTTCGAATTAGATTACTGAAATTAGACTTTGGAATTGACGAGTATAGGTTCTGAAGGGCTTAGGGATCATTTGGGCTTCAATCAGAACTAGGTGTGTACCTCTAATGCACTGAAAATGTGATTCAGCGAAAGCCAAAAATGAAGCTGTCGACACTACACAGACTTGTGGACTGCCCATGTGGAGGTCGTGTGGCTATACATGGCTGTGTGATCGACGAGACAGGCCGTACGCATGCCACACGGGCAACAGACACAAGCATGTGAGGCTGGCTAGGCTGTGTACGATGCACGGGGTAGGCCAAATGGGCCGTGTGGGCCACACAGACATGTGGGGTTTTGGGCCAGGCTGTGTGATCCACACGGGTAAGGCCAAGTTGGGCCATGTGGGCTACATGGGCATGTGAGCCCATTAATCTGAATTATTCTAAAAGGTTGCACGAGTCGCCTTAGTCGACTATGACTTGATAAAAGGTTGGTAAACGTTACTTAGGCCATGTTCTGTGATATGATACTGAGATGTATTCTAGCATGTTATATTTAGCATGTGTATTAATATTGTTCTGATCTGTTCTGAGTATGATTCGTATGATCTTTTACTGTATGAAAGCATGCCATGACATTACTTATGTTACATTGCATTGGGTTGGGTTGGTTATTGAAGAGAAGGAAGACTGTAAGACTTTTAGTCGATTGACTGGCAGCTGTACTGCCTTTATTTATTATGTGCCATTTACGATACCACATAGTATGTAGGTTGGATGGATTGATTTTATCCCCATACTTGGTGCGTAGGGTTGGGTGGTCGATTTTATCCCCACATGGTGTGTAGGGTGGTTGGAGATAGTGTGCAGGGTTGGTGGGCATATACTGTACTGATTGATATGCATGTATATCTGTATGGGCTAAGGCCCGAATGTATCTGATACTGCTCTGAGTGGGCTAAGGCCTACACTGATTCTGTTAAGAGCTCAGGCTCAGTTATGACTGATTGACTAATAGCTATTTGCATGCATGCTTTACTGTGGGGATGTACATACTGAGTTTGCAAAAACTCACCCCTTTATTTTATTTGTCTGTCAGGTAATCCTCAACAGTAGATGGATTGGTGCTACGGAGGGCTCGAGGGTGACCACTGATGGACACTTTACTGGTTATTCTTTATATTATTATTACTTTATTATTTTGGGAGTTTTATGTATTGTGGACCTTTGGACTGTTTTGTTTTATACTTTGGGTTTTCAATTTGTTATTTTTATTGATTTATAAACTGCGGCATCACAAACGTGTTCTAAAACTTAATTTTAGATTTTTGTATGAATGAACATTTTCAATGCTTCCGTGATAAAGAAAAGATAATAATTCAAACACGTTTTTGATATTCGAAACGGTTTTCCAAAAACACTCTCATGTGATGCCACCAGATTCGGCCATAATGTCTACGCTGGGTTTGGGGTGTTACAGCCAACTTCGTGACATTGGCATAGAAAGTAGCCTCTACCTACTTGGTAAAGTAATCGATGACCACAAAGATAAATTGATGCCCATTAGCAGCTTTTTGACGAGATTGGCCCAATGACATCCATGCCCCACATAGCGAACGGCCATAGAGAAGTCATAACATGAAGAGGTGAAGGAGGTACATGAATTTTATCTCCATAAATTTGACACTCATGGCATCTCTTGGCATAACTAATGTAATCTCCTTCCATGGTTAACCAATAATATGTGAATCTTATGATTTGCCCAGCCATTATAAAACCATTAGCATGTGTTCCGCAGACACCCTCATTGACTTTTTCCAAGATTTCCTTAGCCTCAACAACGTCCACACATTTTAGTAGCACCTGATCCTTTATTTTTTTGTATGGGATCTCCCCATCTAGGACATAGTCATTGGCTAGTCTTCTCAACGTTCATTCTCGGTTGCCTAATCAGGGTACTCACAATTCTTTACATATCATAATATATCGTGGTACCAAGAGTAACCATTCCTTTCTTCTTCCTCGATATTGTAGCAATAAGCCGGAGTCTCATAAATACTTATCTGGATAGGTTTTACATCCCCTTATTTGTTCACTTTGACCATGAAAGCTAAGTTAGCCAGGGCATCAGCCATCTGATTTTCATCTCATGGGAGGTAGCAGAAGGTGATGTCATCAAACTCTTTAATTAACTCTAGGACCAGCCTTCTATACTCGATCAACTTGGGATCTCTTGTCTCCCATTCACCTTTGAGTTGATAGATCACTAATGCAGAATCCCTTTATACCTCTAGTACATTGATCGTACGTTCTATGGCTGCACGGATACCCATGATGCATGCTTCGTATTCTGCCATGTTATTCGTGCAATCAAAATCCAATTTACTAGTAAAGTGATAATGATCTCCGTTTGAGGATACTAGGACTGCCCCGATTTCGTTACCCATAGCATTGGAGGCCCAATCAAAATTTAGTTTCCAAGGATGTTCTTCTTGAGCACCTTCTTCAGTATTCACAACATACATCAGATCTTCATTTGGGAAATCTAAATTCAAAGGCTCGTAATGTTTTAGAGCTCTACTGGCGAGAAAATCTGCTATCACGCTCCCTTTTATTACCTTTTGGTTCACATATGCTATATCAAATTCGGAAAGCAGAATTTACCATTGGGCCATTCTTCCATTCAGAACAGTTGACTCCATCATGTACTTTAGATGATCTATTTTTTAAATTAGCCTGGTCATATGGTACAGCATGTATTGTCTCAGCCTCCGAGTTGTCTAGATTAAGGCACAACACAACTTCTCAATTGGTGAATATCTTGTCTCACATTCAATCAATTTCTTATTGAGGTAGTATATTGTTCTTTCTTTTCTCACTGACTCATCATGTTGGCCAAGCACGCATCTCATGGAATTCCCAAATACTACTAAGTACAGTATTAGTGGATTATCTTGGCTAAGTGGTATCAGCATTAGGGCATTGGATAGGTAATGTTTGACCTTATCAAAAGTTTTTTAGCATTCCTCATCCTATATGCCTGGATTATGTTTCCTAAGGAGACGAAATCTGGGGTCGCATTTCTTTGTTAGTTGTTAAATGAACTTGGCGATATAATTTAATCTTTCTAAGAAACTTTAGACCTTTTTTTGAGTGCGTGGTAGAGGTAACTCCTGTATAGCCTTGACTTTGTTCGAGTCGATCTCGATCCCCTTTTCACTGACTACGAATCATAGTAATTTTCTCGATTTAGCCCCGAAGGTACATTTTACTGTATTGAGTTTTAGTTAGAATTTTCTCAACCTTAAAAATAGTTTCCTCAAGACTTGCAGATGCTCCTTTTTCTATTCGAGATTTTGCAATCATATCATCGACATAAGCGTAGATTTCTTTGTACATCATATCATGAAACAAAGTTACCATGACTCTTTGATACGTCACTATCGATTTTTCAGTCTGAATGGCATCACTTTGTAGCAAAATGTCTCCCACATGGTTACGAATGTGGTCTTTTCCATGTCTTCAGGATGCATCTTTATATGGTTGTTTTTAAATCCCTGTAGTCCACACACATTCGTGTGTTGTCCACTAAGGTGTCGATGTGACGAAACGAGAAATTATCCTTCGAGTTGGTTTTTTTTAAATCCCTGTAGTCCACACACATTCGTACTTTCCCATCTTTCTTAGAAACGAGGACTATATTGGCTACCCATTCTGATTATTTAACCACTTGCAGGAATTCAGTGTCGAATTGTTTCTTGACCTCTTTTTTTATCTTTAACAAGATGTCGGGCCTTATCCTTCAAAGTTTTTGTTGGATCGGCTTACATTCTTCCCTTATGGGAATTTGGTATACCACGATATCAGTACTCAGACTGGGCATGTCTTGATACGACCATGTGAAGACATCTTTGAATTCTTGAAGTAACTTAATGAGGTCTTGCTTTATCTCTGTGGTGATGCAAGCTTCGATCTTCACCTCTTTCTTCTCTTGTTCGTCTCCTAAGCTCACAACTTCTACTGACTCTTTGTAATGTAAGATTTGTATCTCATCTTATTCTACCATCCTTAATAAATCAGGAGATAGGTTACGATCTCAATCATTTTCAAAGTCCTGAGGTTCCTCTATACACATATATTGCTCAAAAGAAGATTCTGAGTCAGTGGCAGTCTCGCTCATATCATTGATATCTAGAGACTTGTTATAGGAACAAAAAAGACCCAAAGAACAAATGAATCTAAGAACAATTATCTGTGTGGTATGAGTATGAATGAAATGGAAAAAAATAAAAAAAAGAGACACAAAGATGCATTTTATTGAAATAAAAATGTTGGACATTTTTTTTCACAAAATGATTCTTATTGCTCCCAGGCTTGGAGTAATAACTGTGTTTTGAACATTACTTTAAATTAGTTCTAAAAATTACAGGGATCTCTTCTGCAGCCTAATTGTTCAGAACACTTCCGGTGATATAAGAATGAATGTCCGATAGGTTCTCCCCAATTCCTTTTTCGGACATAGCGTTGACGTTCAGATTTCCCAACATTTTATCTATAGTTTCTTTTCTTGACATCTTTCGTTCAGGATAAATGGTTTCTCTTGACACGAACGTTTTAGATACATGGGAAAAAGTCATCGGTTCCTACTTGACCTCTCCCCCACTTAGTCGCGCTTTTTTTCTTTCTTACTTATTCTCTAGCTCTTACTTCTTTTGCCTCGCATCTGGCTTATATCCTAAGCCAAAGTGGTCTTGTTTATCCATCCGTATTGGTGTCTCAACCATTTCTTGTAGGTATTTTTCGAGTCCTCTTCCAGGTAAGGCTCCTTTTTCAACCATCAACTGCAGGCCTATCTTTGTGGTTTTAGATATTCTTGATACTAGGATTTTGTATTCTTCGATAATGAAAGTTGTATTAACAAATTCCAGTGATCGAAAGGAACATTCTATTACCTCATTATCCGCTCCTATGTATGGTGCGTCACTAGTTACGGATGCAAAGATATCCTCTTCAGCATTTATCGTCACTAATCGACCCTCTGTTACCAACTTTAGTTTTTGGTGTAGTGACGAAAGCACTGCCCTAGCCGAGTGAATCCAAGGTCTACCCAACAAACAGTTATAAGAGGGCTTGATATCTATCACCAAAGAGTCTACTTTATATATGTTTGGGCCAATTAAGAGAGATATTTCAATCCTTCCTATTACCCTCCCTTCCGTACCATCAAATGCTCTCACTATATTTTGACACGTCTTCATGTGATAGTTATCCACTGGTAATCTGTTCAGTGTGGATAGAGGCAAGATGTTCAACACAGATCTATTGTCGATTAACACCATTGGCAATGTATATCCTTTGCAGCGGGTAGTGATATGTAGTGCCTTTATAGATTCCATGCCCCCTGGAGGTATTTCATCATCGTTGAAAAAGATGAAATTGTCGGTACTTATATTATTAACCAGTCGGTCTAGCTTGTTCACAGAGATATCATTAGTGACATAAGTTTTATTAGCACATTCATCAACGCGCTACGATGTGTCCCTGAGCTCAAGAATAAGGCTAGTACTGATATGTGAGCTGGTTGTTTGTGTAGCTATTCTACAACACTATATTCGCTATACTTTAAGAATTTTAAGAATTTCCTAGCCTTGTTTTCAGTTACCGACTCATTAACAAGTGATTCAGGTCTAGCCGTCTTTTCTTTCTTTTGTTCAATCGTCAAGGTTGTTCATTTAGCAGGTTCAGTTCTTGCATTTGCAGGGTCATAGCGCCTTCCACAGCGCGTGTAGAAGCCAATATCTTTCACATTTTCTGAAGTGCTAACCGAGTTCTCCTCTCCCAAGATCATCACGTTGTAGTCATAATTCCATAGAACCCTTTTATTGTTATTGTAAAGAAAAGCCACGGATTTCTGAATTATGACTCTTAGCACAGCTTGTGTTCCTGCTTCATTATTTCTCAGTCGTGAAATAATCACCACTGGGTGGTTGACCTTGTCGACCTTCTCTATTGATCCTCCCTCTAAGGTACAAACATCTCCTCCTCCCAAGCCTTTGACATTTTCAAAGAATTCCAACTCCTTGTTATCCATCAGACTTTGAACTAAAGCTCTAAATTCAACGCACTCTTAGATTTCATGACTTTCTTTAGCGTGAAACTCACAATAGCTCCTCACCCCTTTAGCTAACTCCTCCGAATCTTGAACGACTAATCCATATTTATCATCATTTGCTAAACTCATTTTAATGGCGTTTTTACTTCCGCCATATCGGTTTTGGTCCTATTTCTTCCACTCTTAATTATCTTGTTTAGCCTTTGATATGAATGACTGGGTAACAGATTTCTTACCATATTAGGTCCTGATATATCATTGAACCTTACAATCCCCATCTTGATGAACCTTTCAATCAGCTTTTTGAATGTAGTGCAATTCTTAATTGAGTGTCCTATTATTCATGTGTGATACTTACATTCAGCATTCGCATCATACCATTTTGGGAATAGAGGTTGCATGGGTTTTAAGTAAAATGGGGGTACCACATGCGCATCAAACAAATTCTGATATAACTCCCTATATGTTATTGGGATGAGTGTGAATTGGAGTTTTTTTACGTTTTACCTTGAGTTAGATTCCTACCTTGAAGGGCCTTGATGGTTGGTTGTTACGGTCCTTGGTTGGCCTATAGTGACCGGTTTCGAATAGCTCTTGTTATACACATTCGCGGAGTTTACTTCATTTTTCTTATGCCTCAGGCTGATCTGTTGGCATTTTCCTCGCGTCTATTTTCCCACTCCTTACTACATTTTTAATAATTTCTCCAGACATTACAATATCTGAAAAGCTCTTGGTAGTACTTCCCAACATATGGTTAATGAACGGGGCTTTCAGTGTGTTTATGAAAAGCATTGTTGTCTCCTTCTCCAGAAGATGTGGTTGGACTTGCGTTGCCACATCTCCTCATCTTTGAGCATATTGCCTAAAGCTATCACTTTGCTTCTTTTCCATGTTTTGTAGCGTAATTCTATCGGGTATCATATTGGTCACATGGCTGTATTATTTAATGAAAGCCTGTGCCAAGCCTTTCCAAGAGTTGATTTTGGTGCGGCTTAACTAGTTGTACCACTTGGCAGCTAACTCGATCAGACTATCTTGAAAGTAGTGGATTAATAATTAGTTGTTATTGACGTATCTCATTATTATTCAGCAGAACATTGTGATATAGGTTTCAGGACAACTAGTCCCATTATACTTTTCAAATTTTAGAGTCTTGCATTTTGGTGGGAGTACTAGATCTGGGACCAAACTTAATTCTTTAGCATTAACCCCATGAAGGTAATCAGCATTCTCCATAGCTCTGAATTTTTCCTTCAACCACTTGTACCAATCTTCTAGTTGTTTCGGCAATTCTACTCTTAATCTATCCATTTATACCATGTCGTTTAAATCTGGAATGACGGGGTTGGTCGGATTATCTCCAGGATTAAATTTTGAACCTGTTGGATAGTTCACTGGTGCTGAGGTGTCGACTTGATATTGTTGAGGTCTTATGGTAATGGGTACCATTCGTGGATATGTATTTGGTTGGGCTTGGACATTCACCAGGATAAAGCTTGGGGGTATGTAGGGTCTTAATTATCATCCCTTAATTTAACCACAATACTTTTCCCTTTTTCAATCCCTCCGGCCAGCAACTGGGTCAGCTGGCTTATCATACTTCATTGGGATTCTTGTATTTGATCCCTCATATCTTGTTGTACTTTAGCTAATTGTTTCTAGAGCTACATTTGCAACTGATCATGCATGTTTTTTTTGAATTTGTTCTAATCTCTCTAATCTTTGATCTATTGCGTTGGTTTTGCCGCGGGTACCGTAATGATATTCAGTTGGTATATTCTTGTTGGTTTCTAGGTTAACTGTCATAATTTCAATTAATTAGGGTCTTTTATGGAATTTAATGCATATGATGAAATGTAATGCTGATAAATGAAATGAATGCAAAAAGAGGCATTAATTCTGATTCAATTCTATTAGAACAACTTTACTAGAAAACAAATCTCTTTACATAAAACGAATATTTTACATATACGGTTTGCCTTAAAGATCAAAGCCTTGACTTTCCTAAGAAGCCAAGCTAATTCTTAGCCCCAATCTGATTATGACTTGTATCTCAAGCTTAGCATGTCAGCCTGAACTGCTAGGGTTTGCAAATGATCAGCTATTTCCTGTACTTGAGTCACAGCTTTGCCCATGATGTGATTTCTATTCCTAATCTGACCTTGAGAGTGTTGGAGTTGCTCTTTCCAATGTTCATTGCTTGTTTCAAGAAGCTCAACTCGAAGTTCACAATTTTGCAATGCAATCCCGAGCTCTTCTATCTTTCCCTTCAACTCTTCAATCTTATTTAAGCTTGCTTTCAACTCAATTGCGGGCTTGCGACTACGATATTGATGCAGTGACCTTTCTAATTATGCTATCTGGGCTCTCAACCCAACCTTTTCATTTCAGCTTCTAATAAATCCCTTTTTAGGGCATCTTCTCGAACTCGAACATCTTGGAATTTCTTTTCCCACTGATCAACTCTAGTCTTTTCTTCTTTGATTTCTTGCCGCCATTGTTCTAATGTTTTACCCAACCTGGCAATCCTTATCGAGAAACGCAGCTTCTTATAATATGTTTTTAGACTGTCCAAGTTTTCCTCAGCCTTGTTCTTTCCTTTTCTCATTTTCTTGACTTCTAACTTCTGGATGTCGACGTCTAATCCTAACTGCATTTTTTCCTCTTTCAACTGTTCTATCTTTTTCTCTAGCTTCGAACTCCTCTTTTCAAAGTCTTGCTTTATGATTTCCAGCTCAAACAGGATTACTTGTAAGTGTTCTTCTATTGGCCTAGTGTTTTCTTGACTTAATATTGGAACATTGTCATTAACTCTTTTACCCCACCACCAATCATATTCGGGGGTCGTCATGGGAGATGCGGTAAATCTTCATATTCTGTAGGTTTAGTTCCAAGCGTTTGATATTTCACAAACATTTTTCTTGTAATTATCACCTTTGTATGCAAACTCACACTAAGCCAACCCTTGCATTGTTGGTATGAACTACCTCGATCTATACTGTCTCAATACAAGTAGAGGGGTATATCCAATAGCTCCCCATATCCCGAGTAGAGGAACCCAGTTGAAGTCTCCATATTGGTACAAAATCTCAGTAGGGATCATCCAAGGGGCTTTCTATTCAATGTCTTCGTCTAGGAGACTCTAGAGAATTGCCATCTATTTCTCCTCCAAAATGTCGTATCGCTTTGGCGTAGCCAAAAATTCTTTTAACAGAGAGTAGTTCTCGAACAATACTCGATAAAAGGCCTTTTCTACCTTTCAAAAATGGCTATGGAACCATGCTAGCAAAAGTTGTGCACACCCAATAAATCTTCCTTCACCCACTCTCCAGCATGCACTCAAAGATCTAAAAGTTTCAGCCAAAATTGTTAGGACGAGCATGACCCTTTTGTTAAGTCGATTAAATAAATCTGAATCTGCCTTATCTAGATGCCCTAGTGATTCGATGAAGATGACCAACCCATAGATACTTAAGGCAAAGACGTCATCTCTTCTCTTCAAATCCAGATGTGCCAAGATCAAATCTCATAAACTTTTACAAGAGATGCATTTACTATCTCTTTTTTGTTTAATCCAGGCTGCGACCCATTGCTCACTCATCTCCATATGCTTATTAGTTTCTTTAAGAAAGTCAGGACGTTGGTAGATCTAGAATAAGCTTTGTCAACTTAGATTCTTGGGAAACGGAGTAAAGTTGTGTACCCTTTTACGGTTGGCACCAAATCTACTTTCCCAAAAGTGAAGCAGCTATATGTAACACCCTAAACCCGGCCTAGAAGTTAGGCCCAAATCTGGCGATGTCACATTGAAGGTTGCTTTCAAAAACAATTTAGTTAAAAAAAACTTAGTTCAAAACAAAGTAAGTTTGGTAGGAATTTACTTAGTTAAAAGCCCAAAAAAATTTAATAAAAAATAAGCATGTTTATTAATTATAATAATAAATCTCAAGTAAATAGTAATTTCTGAGATACATAGCCTTATTACATCATAGTGAAAACTTAAAAGTAGCTATCATAAACACTTAATAAAATTATATTTAAAATTCCTAAGTGACTTGTAGTGTGGCTATCTCCGAGTCCTCTCCCGCATCGAGCCGTCTACTGTGGAACACCTAAAACATTAATAATAAGGGTGTGAGTTTCGAAACTCAGTGTGTACGACCCTTGGCAATCAAATCAATTCAGTATGCACATTTCACATTGGGCCTAAGCCCTAATCAATATCGGTGGTCTGGGCCTTAGCCCACATTGACCTCATATCATATCAGAATTTCATGAATGTAAATGTTTCCATCCCAAATCCAACCGCTACACACCACCCGTACCAACCCTACACTCCTGTGGAGATGTCTACATCAACCCACCCATCCTCTACACTCTAAAGGTAGCACCGGTTGCGGCACTACTCACGTTGTAGCAAGGCTGATGTATATGTGTGGTGTAGTAAAGCTACTCGGTGGCTTAAAAGTCTACGGTGGATCTACGGTCGTCAAGCGACTATGCGATCCTCAGAACACTTCCTCCGTATCATCAAACCCACCCAATTGCAACATATAATTCATGAATGCAACATACACATTTTCACACATTTTCACATATTAAGCACTTAGGGGTATTTTGGTCATTTCACTACCTAGGGGTATTTTTGTAAACCTACCCTACAGGGTATTTCAGTATTCCCACACTACGAGGGTGTTTTAGTAGCTCTACTTACAGGGAATTTTTGTAATTCTACCTTAGAAGGGTATTTTCGTAATTTTATCCTAAAAGGGTATTTTCGTAATTTCCTAATTATACAGATTTTAATTATGGATTTTAGCCCATCAACAAGTCTTCGCGGCTAAGATGAACAGACACTATGCACCAGGTAGGATTCAAGAGAAGAGGAGGTGGGTCACTCGAACCGCTTAAGTACCAAGCTCTTCCTAGATCCAACCCTAGACATGCACACATCCATTGCCACACCTTAGTCTAGCGACTTGCCCACGGACATGTTTAATTATTTAATTAAGTCTTATGTAAAATTTGGGAGATCAAAACCAGGCCTAAAGTTCATAAAAAACCCTAACCTGCATTTCTACGATCCCATAAGCCCACTAGGCCCAATCATATTCATAAAACCCATTAAGCCCCAAGTATGCTTATGTAGCCAATTAGGGCCGATCATAATCCAATCATACAGTCATGCATATCAAACCATCATACAATTTCATATCACAACTTTGCCAGTTTGGGCCCACAAGGTCAGCAGGCCCATTCGGGATTTCGGGATCGATTTGTCGTGTGTGTAGTGTATGTACACACCTGATTGACTACCCGCACTATACTATCCTCAGCCTCGACCTACAATCAAAACCACTTCCAAACCAACTCCAAACCTTACTAAAACTTTATCAAATCCCGAAGCCTTACCATACCCTTACCGTGAACCTTCGACTTTTCTAGTCTTTCCTTAGCAAAAAGTCTTGAATATTCCTAGATCTGCATCAACAGACATATTTTATCAACATCAGGTGACTCGTCTTCCACATTAGTCACCCTTATGGCTACACATATATTCGGCCACCCCCTTAAGAAACCGAAATTGAGAATGAGACACTTACTGAAACTCATCTCTGATCTTGCAGCCTAAATATCTACTGAGTGTGATCGGCTTTTAAAATCTTGATTAAAGGTTGTAAATAACAAAAATAAATTTGTGATGGAAGAAAGCAAAAGAAATCGGCAAAGGGGATATGGGTATTCGGCTTTTAAGAGCAAAGGGGATATAGGTATTCGACTTTTGCAAAAAGGAAAAAGAACTAGAAAGAAGGAGAAGAATGAAGCATTCGGTTTGGCAAAGTAAGGGAAACTCTTCAAAACGAATTTGGCACCCCCTATAAATACCCAAAGTCGAACCCCTAAAGTCCCAATTGGCTCCACTTCATCCACATCTCATCTCCTAATTTTTCTCCATGATAAGCTCTCCTAACCTCTTCCTATATTTTCTCTTCTGATCATTTTCCTTAGAGTCCATCTTCATGCCACTTCCAACCTTCTAGAAGGCCAAAATTAAACTCCTAAAAATACTAAGCTAAGATCCAAAACTTAACCAAGGCCCAATACTTCTAGGCCCAAAATTCGGGGTGTTACATATATGCGAAATTCTAATATTAGGCCAGAGCTCGAAATAAGTGCTTCTCCACTTTGACATCGAGTAAATAAGTTAGATCACCATAGTTACAGTGGAATAACTTCTTGGTTTGGTCTCATACCTCTTTCAACTCTTAGAGATTATTTTGAGTCACATTGATACGAGTGAAATCCCATAATTCTTACACGTACTCCTTTGTCAGGCTGTCTCCCTTCTCTTATTGTGTCTTCTCAAACCATATCTGGACGGCCGCATTGTCTTCCACTTTATCAAGAAATTCTTTTTTCCTGACAAGCTCTCTATTTAGCAACTGAACGTGAATCAACACTCTTTTCTATGATGAAAATGCAATGCAATCACAGCCAAAACAAAACAAAACAAGTCAGTACATTTCGTACAAAGTTGGAATTCAAAACAAGAAATAAATAATAGAACACCTATTCGGGTGACCATTAGGGGTTTGTGTAGTTCTACCTAGGGTAGGTTCTTAGAATTCATTATATGTAGTTTGATTCTAAAGTAAAGGTACGTGAACCAGCATATTCCTCAATCCTCACCCATTATAGGCTCATACAGATCGAGTTTAGTTCAGGGGAATACATTTCCTTATGGCTATATGGAGATAAAGATCTCACGAAGACATAGGTACGTGTGTATCCCGAAAGCGGTCCACTATCCTATATAAAGATGAAGACCTCAAAAAGGAATAGCTTCTCACTCTCACCTAAAAAGGGCAAAATTGAACAATTATGCAATGCAATGTGCAAAAAAATACAAAAAGAAACTTTCAAACCAACAAAACAGATATGCCAGATCGCTATATAACCCGAGATATCAAAGGCAAAACATAAAGGATGAAATGCAATAAAAGGGATCGTAAATTTAAACCAAATTACTGATTTTTGACAAAAAGATCAAAAGTAATCAATTCGTGGCTTGACTCTCTTATTTTGTCCCCAGCGGAGTCACAAAGTTGTCAAAACCTTTTTGAAATTGACTTTTTTATTTTAAAATGAAAAATGGAGTCGTCACCAACCACTTTCAAGAGGTGTGATCGGGTCACCTCGTAATTTGATCGTTTTAATAAGAGGTTTGATTTACTAAAACAATGTTTTTCGATTTACAAAAATCTAGAAAATGGGTTCAAGAGTAAGTTACGCAAGAGGAAGGATTAGCACCCTCGTTGCGCCCAAAATTAGTACCTAATTGATTACTTGATGTCTTAATATCGAAAATTAAAAATATGAACAAAATTTAAAATGCGATCCCTTTGTATTAAGATATTTTAATAGAAGAGGCTTTATTCTAAATTAATCGAGAAAAAAGATCATGCCCCGTGAGTTAGGACATGACACCTTTACTTTTCAAAAATCAGAATAATAGTTGTTTTAATCGTTACTTAAATCTCGTTTTTATATTTTTGAAATGGATATTCAACTATTTCGGTTTTGGAAAGAAGTCATATTCCGTAAGTTAGGAACACAACTCTTCTAATTTCAAAAATAATGAACATTGCCTCGGTTTAAAAGTTTTTATTTTTTATGCATCATGTGAAAAATGAATGTAACACTTAAAACGATGTGCATTTAACTTATTCGGGCATAATATAGAAATGGACAAATATATTTAAACAAAGTTCATGACATAGTTGTAGCAAAAGTACATTAAAATGAAAGTATAACGAAATGGTTTTAAAAAAGGAATTTGCTATACGAGTTCAAGTGATATTTGTAAGAAATGAAATAGAGGTAGTGATATTAATAATAACATATCATGAATAATATGACTATAATAATAATGGCAATAACATTGATCGACATTAAGGATAACAATAATAATATAAACTTGGATGATTAAATGAATAAGGCAACTCAAAAGAAAAAGAAAAATAAAAATAAAGATGCATAATTAAAAATCTAGATAACATGAAAGTGCCAAAAATGATAACAAGGTAATAAAATAGCAAGGATAAAACATAAAAAATAAAAAAGAATAATGATGACAAACATACACAAATAAAGGAAATGTAAACAATTATTTTTTAAATATATGAGAAAGAATAAAGAAATAATAAATAAATAAGTATATAAATTTAAAATAAAATAGTTTAATAAAGATTAAAAATGAAGGACTAAATCAAAATTTAAATGAAATTAAGGGCATAAATTGTAAAAAAATAAATAAATAGACTAAAAAGGATTAAAATGTAACACGTTAAAAGGGACAGGGACCCGAATAGGAAAATATTCCTAAATAAAGGACTAAAATATGACATGCTAAAAAGAACAGGGGCTGGACGGGAAAATATCCCAACCTTCCTTATGTGCATCGTTTAAAAGGACTAAAATAAAAAATTTAAAATTAAATGGGATAATTTTAAAAAGAAAAAAATAGAAATAGGAGTATATTGAAAAATGTTTAAAAAGCGAAAGGACTAGGGTCACAAATAGACTATTGCTGCGAAAACACGCGAATCTTAGGACGGGTCGAGTCAGTTTTCGGGTCACGCTTCAAAACGACGCTGTCTTGGCGTCTGTAGCTTAAGCCTAAGACGACGTCGTGTTAGGAACCTATAAATACAAAAGAAAATTCAAAAGAATCACTTCAGACCCTATTTTTTAAAAAAAAAATTGAAAAACCTTCTCTGTTTTCTCTCAACAGTCCTCTTAGGCCGGCCATCAGGTCCAGTGAGCCCCATGACGGCCACCAATCGTCAGCGACGGGCTTCGCCGTTCCTTATGCCAGAAAATGCCAAACACCCTTTTTTTTTTGGGCCTTTTGGCTCCCAAAGCCTAGATCAGGGGTTAACTTTCCCAAAAAAAGGTCAAAAACATTAAAACCCCTAAAAAACCCTTTCATTTTTCTAGGTTTTGAAAGCCCTTTCATAAGAAAGAAGTCATCTTTCGTCGGAGATGACAACCTCGGCCACTCACGGTGGTAGAATGCGAAAAGTCAGGTATGTTTTCAACCTTTACTTTTTAATTTATGTTTTATTTATAAAAAAGATTCGTATAAAAAAAGAGAAAAATCACCTTTTAAAGTTTTATATTCTATTTTTTATTTCTCTTGTGTTTTTTTAAAATTACATTGTGGATCCGGCTTTTATAGCCATTTATACATATTCTTTTTCTTTTTCTTTCTCTGTTTCGCTACTGTTTAGCCACTGTTCTTTACTATTTCTGTTTCTGCTTCTATGGTCATTTTTCTTTCTCTTTTCTTGCAGGTGGCAGAGTCAACGGAAAAGAGAGGCAGACCCTTTGCTATTTTGGTGAAATGGTGATAGAAAAGGTGCGTCAGGCCTCAGGATGAGGTGCCTCGGGTAGCATGAGAGGAGCGACACCAGAAACCCTAGGGTTTCTGGCTATTCTAAAGTTAGTTTAGGTTTTTGAGCCGTTGGGCCCCTTTCTTTTTTGGTATTTGGGCTTTGTTTTTTTGTAAATGGACTATTGTAATTGAGTTTGTAATTTATTTTTAGTTTTGTTTATTATTATTATTATTATTATCTGTTTTCTGTTTGGGCTGATTGGTTTGAGCTTCTATTTGTTGAAAATTCGAACCCAGGCTAAAGGCCTATTACACAAGCCATGATCTGGTTTTCTCTAATTAACCCAGCAAATTCTTTTTGTCAAATATTAACTTTCGTATTAGTAGCAAATATTTCCTTCATTATATTCCAATTGCTTTCAATGACGCTTCCATGGTGAATATTCTCCTCGGTTATCATGAACATATTCCTTCTAGTTCAATGCTTCCAATAAAGAACAAAAAAGAATAGGCCAGTCTACCTCCAATTGCATAAAATAGCTAGGTTTAACCAACTTTAAAAATATCCACTCATCCATATCTATCGATAAGACCCCTTTGATCTATTTCGGCTTAACCAAAGTCAATCTGGTGGTTACCGCGACGAAGCATGTACGCAGGATATCACTTGAAGATTCAATTAAGATTCATTTTTTATCTCTTTTTATGAGTAAATAACACAGGTAAAGTTAAAAATATACAATTTTATTATCGAATTCTATTGAAGGGGAATTATTTTCCTATTGAAAGTAAGAAAATTGTTTTTGGTTGTGTTTGATTTATGTTTGTTTGAGTCCATACATAAAACAATTCGTGGTATGAGAATAACAGAAAATGTCATTCTGTTAAAAGTCGGGAATGTTAAGGATCCATCTCACATAAAGTATAGGTATTTTTCGAAAAAAAATTTATTACTATAAATATCACAAACTAACTCGGTTTTGAATTTTTTTTTAATTTTTCTTTGTGACAAAACCGTTCAATAAACCGGATTTTTCCAACACCTAGAAATATGCTTCTCTTTTGTAGAAAAATCTTTACTCCATGGATCCACCATAAGATGATGACAAAAATTACCCAAGGTTGACTGCCCTATTGTAATCTTTATCCATAGAAAATTTCACCAGAAAAAAAAAACTCATTATCAGGACCAACGACCTGGAAATCCCCGGCTGACTTTCATAAAAGTTGAATTTTATTAACAAACGCCCTGTACCCAATCGATCTTCCAAGAAGCCGAACCAATACACACTGCTCCATGCTCTTATCAATTATTTCACGGACCGTGTTTGAAAAACTTATCTCTGGATATTTCCTCGAATCCATAACTGTAACATCATCTTCAAATAATTCGAACTCATCATCATCCAACAACATAGTGCCTCTCCCAAATTTCTAATCAAAATTAACCATTAACTTTTCCTTGAATGACTCTTTCCAGGCATACGTCTCCTCCATAACTTAGTCTCTAAGATCAATCTCATTATTCTTTTTATCCTTCACTCTTTTAGTAACTCTAACTCAGACGGAACCGACGACCCAGGTCGTTCCAAGGTAGGCAATGAAGACAAAGAAAACACCATATTAATGACCAAATTCTACATAACCTTTATTTGGGAAGCTTTACATTTCTTGGGGTACTTTGATTGATGATTAACCACTTTAAGTTTATTTTTGAATAATTGACTTGATATATGAAAGTACTAAAATGATAAGTTAGACTGGATTTCAAAATTTTGTAAAAATGTTTTTAGGTTCCTTTGAGGTTTGAAATTTTTTATTTTAATATAATAATTAGTGTTTATAAAAGATAAATTTGTGTTTAGCCCCCTAAAGCTTTTCAAAGTGTTTTTAATTTGATTTCTTTTATAAGATTTATAATTATTAATGATAAATTTAATAATGCTTTTAGTTTAATTTGATAAATTAAAATAAACTAGTATCCAAATATGAATTTGGTAAAAATAAAGCTTAATAATTATAATATCTAAATATAAATAGTATCTACATATTAATTAGATAAAAAAATAAACCCTTCTAAATCATTTGTATTTGAATATGAAAAAAAGAACTTAAATAACAAATAAATACCTCTTTTATCAATCGGGCATGGGCCCTCTGTTTCAACAACCCTTTATAAAACAGCCAGCCCAGTCTGTTAAAGATCGGCCGAACCAGTGGTTGGCCTCCAAAGCTCCATAATGTAAGTTTACCATTGAATAAAATTCGACTTTATAATTTTGCTTTTTATAAAGATAATTACATAAAAAAAAAAAAGTCTACCTTCACTCATTTAATAATAATTGAATCTAAATGTTAGATATCTCAAGTTGATTTTGAATTGAATCAATAGATTCGAGTTAATTTGTGTTTTAAAGTTTTCGGATTATTTTGAGTTCAATTTTACTTTCAATTTTTAATAATTTTGAGTTTGAATCTATTTACGTTTATTTTATTTTAGGTTCAAATTTTCTGAGAGTCAATTTATTATGGGTCTAGATCATTTTAAATTTGGGTCATTTTAATTATTTGTTTGAATTATTTCGAAGTATAAATTATTTTGAGTTTAAATTATTTTGAGTTCAAGTCAATTAAAATTTAAATTACACGAATTCAGATTATTAACTTTTTCAATCTAATCAAATCTCATATTATCTTAAAATATCTTACAAAATCGTAACTTTTGAACAATAAAGCAGGGAAAACGCCTAAAATTTTCCCTTTCTCGTTGATTCAGTCCAACCAATTTTGGTTCCAAACAAAAACCAATAATGAGACCTAAATTGCTATCAGTTTCTTGTCGACTTCCACCATTGATGTCACTCTCAAAACTTGCACGTTTCACGTATTTATAAATGCCATCAAAATAACGTTTGTTTATAAACGTTTCATCATACTTAAAAGACGAAGTTCAAACATTTGAACAAATATTTCAAAGCAAAAGGAAAACAAAATCCACACAAGTTACTTTCCACTTCTCTCCCGTTTAAGTTGATGTTATGTTATTATTATGATTAAATTATTTTTCTTCATTTTATAGCTTATAAAGGTTAATCTTTTTCGGGTTCATGATTATTTCTCTTAATAATATTGTTCTCAACATTTGAACTTGAATTTTCTCTTTAAAAGTATAATATATTTTATCACTACACTTAACACTTGTTGATTATTATCTTATATTTTCAATGTGTTATAATTGTAAATATATAAAAATTCTTTTCTATTTTAATAATTACAATGAATTATTTAAAAAATCATTAAAAAGTAGGCGAAAAAAATTAAGATAAAAAATAGGGTATGCATGTAAGGCACCAAAAACTTGTGGTGGAACTCGAAACATCGATATCTAATAGGGGAGAGTAAGACATTAGAGTTCAATGTCCTTCAAAGTCGGTTTGGAGTTTCTATGTAATAATGTTGGTGGGACTCAAAAGTAGAGTGAATTTTATGTCAAAGTTAAACCCCACATAGATTATTGTTTGATTTTATGTTTTATTGCTATGATTTGTCTTCACATCACGTTTTTCATTAAATGAGTGATACACATATCTAATAAAATATAAAATAAAGTTTTGGTAATAATAATAAAAGTTGTTTACCTATTTACTTAACAATAACATAGAAGTTATGATTGAAGTTGTCGATCAAGTCTTAATTCAATTGGTATTATTGTTAATACAGGAAGACGTGAGTTTGAATGCGTGCGTTATCCTCTTATCTATGAGTTAAAGAAAGGTTATAAATAATTTTGGGCATTATGTCAAAATTAAAACTTATAATGTGATTATTAAAAAAAAATTTCAATAAAATTAAAGTTTTCTAAATGTTAAGATCTTCAGATATTATTTTATATAATTAGATAGCTTCTATTTAAATTAATTACTTAATTTAGGGCTTGTAATAAATAATAAAATTCGAATTATTGCAATTAAAAATAAGAAGCCCTTTGTTCATATTCCGAAATGTATGAAACACATTCCACTTTTTGAATTTTGACTTATATTTGATGTAGTATTTGCAAACCTCAATCGTGCACTTTTTCTAAATTATTGTACTTCTTGTTTTAGTTTTGATGGAAGAAATTGTAGTTTTGAAAATAAATAACGAGTTAACTTCACTAAATATTTTGAATTATCATATGAATTTTAAATGTTTTAATTAAGTCTTTAAAGTATTATGACATTGTATCAATTAGAATCGTTCTTTATCTTAAATTGTCAATTTAAACATTAAATACTGGTTTAGATTTAACATGTATCATATTTAAAACACATGGATTAAATTATAAATTTATGTGTACTTATCATATGAGCACTTGGATTCCACGTTTTTAAAAACATAGTGTTAATTTTTTTTAATCTATTGATCTAAATTGTCAATATAATAGATACTTATGTGGTTACAACTTCATCCATATGTTTTAGTTTTGCTTTACAATTTCATCCACATATTTACCCTTTTAATTTTTTAGTTAGGTTATTTAGATAGTGGGTTTAACTTTTGAGATGAGTTGAGTTGGGTTGAATTTTATATTAGTATAGTGATATTTGATTATTTGAGATTGGAAATGAATGTGTTTAGGGTTTATATTAATTGGTTTATTTAATTTATAAATTCACAACTAGAATAAAATCATCGAATTGAATTGTTTATATTGAATAAACTGAAAATCCGAGTAAACCAACTTATTTTTATTAAACTAATTCAATTAATTAAAATTGAAATCAACTAAATACAAATTATAATAGACTAAAAACCAAAATATATTCAGACTTAAATAAGAATAAAATATTGATAAGACTCATAAATAATTAAATCTAAATCCAAAAAAAACTAAAAGAAAATTCACTCATAACATTTCTAAACGATAAAACTCAAACTAGATACATGTTTTCATAAAACCTTCGAAGACATCACTTTCAAGATGTGGAAGACAGGATCTTTCATAGGTTGCAGCTGCCGTACGGCTAGCGGCTAACTAAAACAGACACAAATGGCATTAGTTCCCACCGACAATTTCATGTTTGAAAGAAACATAGCAGTAAGGAGATATATATATATATATATATATACAACTAATTATCAAATAATTCAAAGATAAGTTAATTTCCAATATCACTTAAATCAGCACCTATCAAAGAACACACTAAAGCCTGGTGCATTTGCAGCATGCCTGCTTGTGTTTACTTATAAATTTTACTCTCAAAAAGTGTATTTTTTTTGTTGGACTATATTTATATGTTGGTCCATACTTCATCGTTCTTATGGAGCCCATGATATGTACAATGTAGACATAAAATATGGGTTCACCATTATGGGGCTGACTTTTGGTTCGTAATTTCTTTCATTTATGGAGCCCAGACAACATTGGTAGCTACCAGTCTTATAACGCGACTCTTATAATTGAAGGCAGAGATTTTGTGTTTGGTTTATTACAACCGAGAGCTGAGTTGAAAAAGCCGCAACATAGTTTTTAACACTATCGTTTTCATTAGACTATTAACAAGTAAAAAGCTGTCAAAATGGCTTACAAGACCAAGAGTCATAAATAACACCTTTAGCTATCTTGCACAGAATTTGACTTTAATTTATTTATGAATATATACATATATATATATATATATATAGCAGGGAGTTGATCACCATGTGATGAAAGGAAACTATAAGGAATCTTAAGTTAGAATGTCAATCAATGGAATTTCCAGCTATTTGTCTAAGTCTAAACCCTTGTTTACTAATTCAAGCATCGAATTCGTCGAATTCTTCTCTCAATTCATCTACTCTTTCAAATTTTTCTGATTGAAAATTTTAGTTCTAATTGATTCGAATTTTACATCGAACTTTTGAATATCATGATGGCACATGTTTAAGTTTAACGAAAGCTCATCGACAACATTATTAATTGAACTTTAATTTTTAAAACAGACAAGTAGAGAGATTGATTTTTAAAAGTCCAAGGAGTATAGGGACTAAAGGAAAATTAACTCTTTTTTAGTTATATATATTCCTTTCCGTATATATCATCTCCAATTTCTCGTTTACTTTTCCTCTTCATTATTTTCCATTTTTCTTGTTTGATTTATTATTTTGTTCCTCCCCATTTCTTAATTATTTTACGATGATATGAAATTATACATACACACATACCAACTATTTTTATAGAGTCAATTTGATTTTCATTATAAATGAAATCATTTATTATTGTTAGAGTTGTGTGACCCAAATTCATCATTTGTTAAAAAAATAAAATAAAATGAAAAATAAGGGTATATGTGTTGCAATCAATGTCAAATAGAAATAGTGTAGTTCTATATGCATTGTATGCATTGTACATGTGCGGCATGGTCTACCATTAAATAGATGTAGTCGAAACTCCTTCAGTGAATTTCTCCTCATTTATCCGTGATTTTTTCCTAAAAGAGTTTTCACTTAAAATCTGTGTATTTTGTTTTTGTTTTTCTTATTACTTTGCAATCGTTCTATTGTCATTATCGAATCTATTTTAACAGTTCTCCTCCAAATAAACTATCTATTTATCTATTTAGATTTATATTAATTAATACAACATTTTCAACCTGAATGTATTCATAATCTAGAAGGGATACAACCTCTATAATTAAATGAATTAGCATATAGGTTTAATATATCATTTGGTATTTGAGTTTGATATTTTTTAATGTAATATTTATGTTTTTTTATTCCAATATGATACCTATATTTGACAAAAATTATACATTTTGGTACTCACGAGTAATTGTATTAACTTTTTAATATTTAATTTGAGTTTTAGGTTGGTTTATGAGATTTAATTGCTAATATTATTAGGTTTGAGTTTTTATAATCTTTTTAAAAGAATAATATTAATTTTGAACTTGTTTAATTTTGTATTTAATTTGTTAAATACAATGTGATTGTTGTGGTTTTCTTTTTTGGGTTTTAGAGTTAATTTGATGAAAATTAATTTTCAATATTATTAATAAATTATAAATCTCCATCAAATCAACTTTAAAACTTAAATTAAACATTAAAAAAGTTACACAATTACTTTCAAAATACCAACATATATAACTTTTATCAAAAATAATATAAATATCACGTTAAAAAAAAGTCAAATACATATACTTAATAATATATTATGGGACTTTTTTGTAATCTTTGAATAATCTATGTACGTGACATGTGAACATTAAAGGTTGGGTAAAACCTTAATTTATGCATCATTCTGTTGGCTTGAGACAAATCAAATGGTGAAACATCAAAATTTATTGATTCATCTTACGTCTTTGACTTGTTTTCCCTTTATATTTTCCTCTCTTTTTTTTCTAAAATATATTCACATATTGGAATATTTCTATGCATACTTATGTAATGGATTACACAAGAATGACATCAATTTATAATTTAAATATTTTGAAAAGATTCAAAAATTTTAGAAAAAATCATAGATTTCTTGTATATAATTATGTTGTTGCACAAGTTGGACTTCAAGGTTGACAATTTTTCATATGTGTTTAGAAAAATATAAAAATTTCTAAATAGAGGGATGAGTGAAACTATAAAGAGGGGTTTATTGTGATTAAAAATAAAACAACAATCTTATATCTAATTCAAGTAAATTGAAGTGATTGTTTAAGTGAAGCTATACACATTCTTCAATGTATTTATTAATATGAGTGAATGCAATTTATGAACATTTTATCAATGCTTCTAACAATTTTTAGTTTTTTTTATAAGTTCCGATCATATTTATTATTTTTTATATAATATTTAAAATTATTTATAATTCTTTCACAACCTTTAAATAAAAAGATAATACACTTTAGCGCATTCAAACTCATATTATTTTGTACGCACAAAAATATTTATATCAATTAAACTAAAACTTAATCAACTAATAATTTCTAGTTAAAAAAACTATTTAAAGATGATTATTATCATGTGGCGACATAATATATATGGTTCTAGATTTGTTGGAAGAATTTAGGTTATCTTGATTTTCTATGGTCTTCTAGATAATTTGATGCATGTTAATTAATGATTTTGATCAAAGTAAAGCAGTTAACATTCCATCCCAAAGTTAAGAAAATAGAATAAAAAGTCAGCAAACTATAATTTTAGGTCTTTTGAGACTTTCGTGCATGTTCGTGTGGACAATAGCAATGGTTGGGATTTGTTCCTTCTAGGTAATAAAATAAAATAATATCAGTTAAGAGCTGTACATAATAGTTTTAGAGGTCTAAAAAAGGAATGGAAGGCTTTCTGTGAGTTTGCCAGATTTTCAAATGTAAAGTTGTGTTTTGGAGGAATATGATTAATCAAAAAGGTTTTTAAGATTTGACGAAGTAAAATTTTTTTTAGCTATTTGAGTTATATGAATTTTATTTTATTATCTTAACTTGATTTGAATTTATTTTGAATTGAGTCTAATGAAATGAAATTTCAGTCGAGTGAAATTGTTCAAGTTAAATTAAAAAAATTAAGCATGTCAAATTAAAATATTGTTATAGAATCACTAATTCAATGTTAGAGCACATAAATTTGAAATTATATATATTTGAAAGCTTTTTCAAAGCAAAATAATAAAAAAGTAAGATATTTTAATATGATAAACTTAAATTATTAATTAGGCCTTCAAAATTATTATTTTAGAAATTTTTTAAAAATTTAACTTTCTTTATATATTTTTTAGAATATTTAGAAGTTTTAAAAAAATATATAAAATTTGAAACTTTTATAAATATTTTGAATTTTAAAATTTATTTTAAAATTTTGAAAATTATTTTGATTTTTTTTTAATTTTTGTTGAGAAAGAGACTAATTTACTCATTTTGAAAGTTGACAGGGATCAAAAGAGTATTTACACCAATTTGTTATTCAAATTGTAAAGTTAAACTCGAATCAAGTTATTTGAGTTGACTCGAATAATTCGATTAACTCGAAAGTCAAATTTTTTTCGAATTGAATCGAGTTTTACTCACCCCAAATTGAGTCATAACATATTTCTTACACGTGTATTTGGATGTAATTGGGAAGCTTGCTATCTTGCTAAGGGTCCCAAATAAGTCTGATGTAATTTGGTGTTTATCCACAATCTATACAAGTGACATACAAGTGGAATGATCTATTTTGGTTTCAATTCAGTCACTTCAGATAAAATAATTGTTCAAACCAGTTACTCACGTTAAAATCTTTTGTTGTCCACCAACAAATTGTTGACGTAGCACATTAGTCAATTGAGTAACGGCACGTGAGACTTTTTTATTGACTTTTGACACAATATTTTAAATTTTATAAATGGATATATAAGATGTCACAATCACGTACTCTTTAATCATATATTTAAAAATAAAATAAAATAATTAAAAAAGAGAGATATAGTATTCATTTTTTTAATCTACCATATAAAAAAGCAACTTCAGTACTAAGTCAAAACAAATTTTAGTGATTTTATAAACCCCATAAAATTCTATTAACTAAAACAACGTGGTCCATAATCATATTATAAATACTATTTTAATTATTAATATCGTGTTTATATATTTTTTCGAGTTTTTTTAAACTGTCTAATATAAGCATAGATGAAAATGTGTGATAATCATGTTTAAGATATTTATACTTTTATAAATTTTAATGCGGTTAATAACTTATACTATATATATTTAAAGCATTTACATACTAATATCATATTTAGATTATTATTTAATTAGATTAAATGTTTATAAAAGTGTTGAAATAAAGGTTTTTGATGCATTTCAATTCAATTTGTAGTAAAAATTAAGTGAATATTGATGTGTCTAGAGTAAAACACATAATAATTAAATCAGATATTGATTGAAATGAAAAATAATAATAATAAATATAATTTGTAACATGATATACGACATTTGATAAACTTTTATTTGAGTACTTTCGAAAATGTTTGGCTATTGTTTGACCATTTCAAAAAGTTTGACCTTCATTTAATTACTTTTGTACATATTAGAACATATTATTATCTAGAAAGGTATAGTTCTTATATAAGCAATCCCTAAAAGGAAAGTTAGGCTCCAATTTGAGCATTTAACCTTTTAATTATGGGTAAACTACACCTAAGGTTATTAAACTATTAGTAAGTTTACATTTTGGTCACTCAACTTCAGAAAGTTATAAAATGGTTGTTGAACTATTTGAAAGTTTTCATTTAAGTCATTGGGTTGTTAAAATGGCTATTGTATGACCTTTTTTCTTTGCATTGCCCATATTAATTGAAAACTTTTATTTCCCTTTTGTTCTGCAGATTAATTTTTTCATAAAATAACTTTTAATGTCATGATTCTACGAACCGAAATCTAATTAGATTTCTTCTCTAATATTTGACATTGATCGACTAGGATCTTAGATATATTCTTCTACTTGTCAATAACTATTGATCCCTTGTACTGATTGTCAAATCGTTACTTAAAACTTAATAGTCAAACTTTAAAAAAAAAAAGAAAAACCTTAATAGCCCAGTGACAAATAAAAACTTTTGAATAGTTCAATAACTTAAATAAAAACTTTCGAATAATTCAATAATTATTTTGTAACTTTTTGAAATAAAATGACTAAAATATAAACTTACTGATAATTTAGCATATTTAATCCTTATTTATTTTCTTGCACCTTATACATATAATAACCCCAGGTCATTCTTTTATTTTCCCTTCAACCAAGGCAAGTTCGGTTAAGTTATGCTATAAATAACATACCAAAAACAGAGCTTTCTGCAAACATAAACATTAAGAAAAAACAATTCCAAAGCATATTCTTGTTTCTTAAAAGAGGAAAAAAAGAAATTATTTATTATTTAATTCCAAGTCTTCCCTCCCCAATCCCATCTTACCTCTATATATTAACCACCACCACCAGCATCACCACCACTGTCTTCTTCCCATATCAATATCTTGCTACACCCTTTTGGCTCTGCTATTTCTACTCATTAAAGCAAAGCTATGGCTAAATTACTGGCCATCCTTTTCATCCTAACCATCTTTGTCTCCACTCTATCCTTCGCAGCTCGCACTGGTCCACCTTTCCCTGCAAATACCCAACAACAACAAGCTCAGGTTACTTAAAATTTCAGTTCATCACTTTCATTTTTTTACCAGTCATATCCTCTATTTCAACTTATATTTGATATTTGCTTTTCTGGGTTTTAACTTTTTTGTTCTTATAGGGTGTTGTTGAAGTTGAAGATAGCTGTGAAGGAGTTGCAGAAGAAGAGTGTTTGATGAGGAGAACTCTTACTGCTCATACTGACTATATCTATACTCAAAACCATAATCCATGAGCTTCAAATTTCTTGTTTTTTCTTTAGCCATCAACCCACTACATATATATATATATATATGTATGTATGTATGTATGTATATGCTTGTTGTTGTTGATTATGATTTAATTTAATAACATAATCAATCAGAGGCTTTTTTTTTCCATAGTTTTGTCTTGGTGTTTGTTTCTTCCATTTGTGATTTTAAGTTTTGGATTGTTTTGAAAATTTTATAATCTTAAACATAAATAAAGTATATATTTGGTATGTCTTTTTAATTGTAAGTTTGCTGCTTCTTTTTTTTCTTTTTTTCTTTTGTCTAATAGTACATTTTATCTTTTTTTTTTCCCTTTAATTATTTGCCTATTTAATAATGTTTCTCTTTAGGGGATTATCATTCCTTTGTTCGAAGATGTATTTCAAGATGGCAAAACTAATTTGCTAATACAGGGCTGGTAACAACTAAATTTCGCACTTTTTTTAGTTAAATTTGTGTTTTAACATTTTATAGAATGTTAAATAATTTTTTTAAAGGAAATACTAATTAAAACATTAATTTTGTAACAATGTTGACATTAAAGCCCACATGGTAGAAAGTATTATATGACATGTCATTAAATATTTAAAAATTATAAAAGTATTTAAAAATATAAAAATTAAAAAACACTAAAAAGTTCATAAAATTAGCATAGAGTAAATGTGGGTTGCCATGCAGGTTGTCTTATTTAAGAATTTAACATTTTAGTTAGAATTTCCGTTAAAAAAGCTAACAATTGAACTTTTTTTTTTTTTTTTAAATATTGAGGGTCAAATTTAACTTAAAAAAGAATAAGGGTATTGTTACCTTAAGTTCCTTGTTTGTTTAAAATAACAAATGCAATGAAAGTTGTAACACCCCTCGCCTGACACGATTGTCGAGTCCGAGCTACGGGATGTTGCATTCATTTTCAGAGCAACTACTGTCAATCATACAAATAATAATCATTCCAAACATGCAATAATATGTTAAACATATTTACAATATGTTAAATAATCAAATCCGAACTTCAATCAAGCTTATGAAAGCTCTTTTGTTGACTCGAGCACGAAATAGGACCAAATTGTAAAGTTTTAAAAATTCAGGGTCCATATCGTGACATCACCTCCCCCTGGTCGTGACATCGCCAAACATTTTGTCATGTTGTGATCTCAGGCCACTCAATGTCCCGACATGACTTATTGTTGGTCGACGTTGCACATAGGAATGTTGCTCGTCAAGACGTAGACTCTATTTTTGGTAAAAATGAACCATTTGATACTTATTTCAGAACTCTCAACTAAACCTATCAAAGGTTGTTCCATTTGATCACTCAAGAACATGCCAAATACATACATTTCCTACTAAAACATGTCATTTACCAATTCAAAACCAGACCAATTCAAAATAAGTTCAACTATTACAAATTATCCAAATGTCTTACAAACCAACCAACCAAACACCAAACTTATCTATGCCAAATTCATATCCAAGCATGCCTAATAGTTCAAGCATCATGATTCATGTCCTTAACAAGGGAAGTATTACATTTCTCACCATTCAAACCTAAACAATTCGATGTCATTTCATCTAACAATTCATCTATGAAACTCCAAGCCTTACTATTGCTACACCATCTCAAAGCATGTCATTTTAAACATAATACATTTCTCAAAGATATCAACCAAAAATATGCCATTACAACTAGGCACCAACCATTTCCAAATCATGCGTTTCAACCATATATATCAAGACAACATTTAAAATTCAATTCAAACATGCTAGGTAATGGTAAATACAAGCTTACTCAAGTAGACATATTCGCATATAGATACATACACTTCATGACACCTATATACATGCCACAACTCTGAACTTAAAATGATTGAAAAGCTACTGATTCAAAAATGAGATAGTATGAGATTCTAGGCGATTCGCTTGACACATTCTGCAAAGTGACAATCTACAATGAAAGGGTAAAACAACGGGATAAGCATATTGAATGCTTAGTAGTTCTTAGGCATGAAACAAAAACTTACCTTATATTACAACTAATCACTAAGCTACTTAACTTGGCAACATTTGCCTAAACATGATAACACATATCAATACGGTGAGTTTAACATATAATCACATCAAATAGTAATTCAAACATATATCTTTTTAATCCATTAAAATTAACTTTTCAATACCATATTCATAATCAATTCAACATTTAACCATTTGAACATCAAATTCATATCATACATAGGTATCCTGTTACACCAATTATCCAAGATGAATATATATACATATGTTAGGTTACCCGTCTGGGCTAAACCTTTAAGTTGACATCAAGTTACCAGTCCCGGCTAAACCTATGTCACAAGTATCTTTGATATATCAATTACTCATCCGAGCTAAAAATATATATACAAATGTCAGGTTACTCATTCAGGCTAAACCTTTAAATTGACATCAGGTTACCAGTCCAGGCTAAACCTGTGTCATAAGTATCTTCAATATATCAATTGCTCATACAAGCTGAAAATATATATACATGTCAAGTTACCCGTCTAGGCTAAACCTTTAAATTGACATCAGGTTACCAATCCAAGCTAAACTTGTGTCACAAGTACCTTCGATATATCAATTGCTCGACCGAGCTAAAAATATGTATCTGTGCCAAGTTATCAATTTAGGCTAAACCTTTAATGATACATTCGATTGCTTGGTCAAGCTAAAAATATACATGTAAGGTTATCAGTCCAGACTAAACCTTTAAAACAACATCAAGTTACTAGTCCAAGCTAAACCTATGTCACATGTATCTTCAAGTCCACAAAGAATTTAGTCCACCTTGAGTAATCATCTATAATCAATCCATATCAGTGTGCACAAAACCTTTATTAAGTTCACCTAGACATTTTCATCTCATGTTACCTTTCTTTACAATTTAGTCCATACCTAACCTTTTGTACCAAATCACAAACAATCCAAATTTCAACTAATACACATATTCATAGTTCAAATACACAGAATTTAAACACAATCATACCATATAAGTTTACCTAGTCAAATCAACCAACAATTTGAATTTGCAAGGACTAATCGATAATTTTAGATTTTCCTTGGTTATCTCTAGTTTGGTCCAATTCCCGATCTATACAATTATTCAATTAATTCTATCAATACCAAACACTTTTATAGCATCCAATACTATGCATGAACCAGTTTAATTTCATTTTTTGAATATGCCTAGATTTTTGTATTTTATTCAATTTAGTCCCTAAAACTGAAATAGTCATAACTTTAAATTTTGAGCTTCGATTCCAAAACTAATCTCAATCACATCCTTCTATTACCCTCTATTGTCTATTATTTTATAATTACATTAATTTCGAAATTTATACACTTTAGTCTTTATGTTAAAAAACTAACAATTAAAAATTACAAATTAGTTCTTTTTCACATCTAAGCTTAAATTTTAACAATTTAACACTCATTTCATCAAGAAATCATCAATGACAACTTTCAAAAACTTTAACAGCTTTAAAAATTAGTACATAGGCTAACTAAATCAAGCTCCCATTATCCAAAAAACATAAAAATTACAAGAAAATAACTTAATTAAACATACCATTCAGGGGCCAAAAGTTTGAAAGCTTCAAATCCTATTTCTTCCTTCTATATTCGGTGAAGAAGAAGATGGAGAGAAAATGATTTAGTTTTATTTTAATTTTAGCTATTATACTAAGATTATAACTTAATTAATTACTAATTATCTTAATTAAACTTAATTAATTTAACCTTAAGCCAAATTAACATAAGTTAGTGGATTTCATCATCATCCACCACCGATTAACCATTTAATATGGTCTAATTACTCATTTGGTCTTTTGGCTATTTAAAAATCTATAGCAATAAACTTTTATAATTTAGTCTTTGTACCTTAATTAACTATCAATTCAATAAAATTGAAGGACCAAACTTTAATAAAATTTAATACTAACCTTGTAAATATTAATTAATATTTATGGACTCCAACTATGGAAATGGGGTTCTAAAACCGTTGTTTTCAACACAACTAAAAATCAGACGGTTACAAAAGTGCTAGACTACAGTGACCATTACGGCTTGGCATTGCGAAAAATTGTGCAAACAAAATAGAAATAACACCAAAGTTTGTTTATGCAGTTCAGTTTCCCTACGTCTTTGTAGCCTAGCTCAATGAGTAATTCCACTATCTTTAATTCACAATACAACAAGTGATTCACACTCTATCTCTCCCTAAGTATAGAGATTTCATCTTTGGACCTAAAGACTAGAACACTAACCTCTAAATCCTTCTCTTGAAAACTTGGGCAATAAACACTCAATAATGTTTTCAATAACAATATACACTCTCTGTAATAATAGTTCCTTAAATTGAATAGATTAAAATGCACTTAATAAGCTCTCATTACATAACCTAAACAAGCCTCAAAGCATATATTCAATTTCGACTTCCTAACATAAAATCTAAGTGAATACAAAGTAACTCATTGAAAATAGTTATTACATTAATGACAATCAAAATAAAATCACTCAAAAATATGCTTCCCAAAATCAGCAGCATTATCTCGATCACATCTCCACATTCTAAGGTTTTAATTGGTTCACACGAATCCAATCTAACCTTCAATGCCAAGTATTAGATTCCATAGATGGAAAAAATTATCTTCAATATAATAGCACATAATCAGGTCTAAAGATTTTCTTTATTAAATTGTCAGCCCAAATAAGTCAAGTTTTTAACGTTTACAGTTGGCACTGTCAAGTGTCACTCAGCAACTCTTAACTTATTTTACCTCAACAAATGGACAAATTAAAAAATTATATAAACATTAAAGATTAAAATTCACATTATACCTTTTACTTATTTATATCAAACAATACCCTTATAAAGTAAATATTAATACAAATGAATAAATATAGGTATCGAATAAAATTTCAGAAACGTAGATTATAATCGAAATGCATAAATAATTCTTTGTGTTTATTCCAAATTATATACACACATCATATATCACGTCAAATTACCACATCTGACATCTTATTATCCAACTTCGAATTTTTCGAATACCATAAATATAAACACAACCAAATTTATTAGATAATATCAAAAACTTACATATGAACATGTGCCGTATTAAACATGTAATTATATCTAAACAAGTTGCGTTTATTATATAGTTGCATGTCCTATTTATTACATTGTTTTTTGTATTTATTTTAAATTAATCATTTTCCCTTTATCGAATAAAAAAAAACTCATGAAAAAAGCATTGCAGTGCTCAAAATAGAAAAGTTTTTTGTTCAATTACTTCGAGGGAAAAGAAGAGAAAAGGTAAGCTTACGTAGATATCTAAGTTATTGCAAAACACAAGTATATTTCAATATCAACAAATTCTTCAAATTAAAACATTTTAATCTATTTTTGAATTATTTTTTTACTATATAATTAAAGAATTAATATTCACACATGTCGATAGAGGCATACCTATACCATACATGTATGCATTATATTAAATAAAAAACTATTCGAATAAAGGATTATTACTTATTCTTTAAGAGTTTAATCTCGAATAAAATTTATAAATCCAACATCCCTTTAAGATAAAATCAAGATATATTTTTGGATGTTGTCTATACTCTAGCCTACCCTAAGCCCCATATTCATATCTTTTTCAACCACCAAAGTAACTCTAATTTTTGTTTTCTTCTTGGTTCATTAAAATCAATAGAATCATGCATGAATCCAACCAAAAAGGAAACCCCAAAATTAATGGGACCTTTCTCCCTTTATCCTGAGGATTTTAATGCACTTGATATGACAGTATAGTTGAAAATTGAATTTTGATTGGCAGTGTGGTTTAATTATTTTACTGTTGAAGATGGAATATGAAACATTAATGAGAAGCTTGAAAATGGCCTTTTTTGCATTGTCTTGTCAACTTGCTTGTAAAATTCAAAGTATGCACTTTTTCTTAGCCATTAGAAACAAAAAACCATTGAGTTGTATAGTTCCACACCATTTCTAGAAAACAAAAAGAGAAATTTGACAATTTTTTTGAGTTCATGGACCATTAGCTAGCTTATGGTTCACCCCCACCCCCACTACTAGCTTTTGACAATGGAAAACCATGCAACATGCCAAACTTAGGGCTCCAATATTTTTCAATGTCAAATGTGCGAATTTGATTATTTATTTAGATAATGTGGGAAAGAAAATCTAAACACGTTTTTATATGGGATAATATATCTAGACTTACTTTAATATTTGTATTTTTATTTATTTATTTTGATATCTGAACTTGATAAATAGATTATTTGTCTTTGAATTTGAAAATTATAAAAATTTTTGTCTCTGAATTTGAAAATTATAAAAGTTTAATGATGCAATACTTTGAGATTATGCTACATCATAACTTAAAAATTTAAAAAAATTATATAAAATTTTAGGTGATGACGTGGTACAATCTTAGAATGCCATATACAATATCTAATAATTAGACTAGTGGAACGGGTCTTTCTTAATACTGATGGGGCAGTGCAACTGGATTCTGAACTTGTTACAGCTGGGGGCGTTGTTCGTGATAAGGAGGGAAATTGTATTGTTGGATATCACTGATTCCTTGGTAAATGTTAAGTTTTTGATGCGGAACTCTAGGGCATTCTTGATGGCCTCAATCTTGTTCAACGAAGGGGCTATGACCAAGTTATCATTCATTCTAATAGCTTGGAAGTTGTTAAAGGCATTCTCGGAAGCTCTTTCACTGTCTCAAATTCCGCTTTGATTAGACGGGTCCATAATATTTTATCTCAGGAAAGTCAATGGCTTTTGCGGTATATTCTGAGGGAACAAAATCAAGTTGCGGATTGTTTAGCTAAGCAAGCTTTGATCGAGAAAATCAATTTGCAAGTTCTTGACGTTCCCCCTGCGATGGCTCGTACTTTTATTGATAGGGATAAGTCTACGGGCGTTACTTTTGCTCAAACGTTGGTTTTGTAATTATTTACTGTTTTCTTTTCTTACCAAAAAAAAAAAATAATTGGATTGGTGGTTGAGTCAACCAGACCACTGGTTTCTAATTCAATCGGTTTGATTGGTTCAACTAATAAACCAACAATAATTAAATAAATAATAAATAATAAAAATTTTATTAAACCAATTCAACGTGTTCACCTATTGGCTTTTGTCCAAGTTTTCTATTTTTACCGGCTTCAAGTAGTTTCCGATTCAATCAGTTCAACCCCTTTGTTCAAACCAGTATACCGGTTGGTTCTTGATCTAATCAGTCTAGTTGACCAATCCAAGCATGTTCCAAGAACATTGGTCACATCATCGATTCAAGTTCAGGAATCAAAATTAATTTAGTTGTCAAATTCAAATACCAAAATAAACAAAAAAAAAAGAACTACCAAAATTAACCTAATTGCTAAGTTTAGGGACATAAAATTATATCATCCTTTTCTTCTTTCAGTACACGATGATTCAAACCTAAATTATTTATGAAAAAAGTGAACCTTCAACCAATATTATATTATCCCTTCTTATATCTATAAATTTTCAACTTTGGCTATTAAGTATCAAATAAAGTGTTTAATCATTGTTCCTTGATAATTCTTAGTTTAATGTTTAAATATTCATATTTGTAATTTATTTATGTTAATTTAAGATCATAATCCCAGTGCACGTGAATAGACAATATTTGCCCAACAATTGTATATGTTGGTCAAATGTTTTAAAATTCTATTTTAAAGAACAAGTCACCCTTTATTAAAAATAATTTAGCAACACTTTGGCAAATTGGTATGGTAGGCTGTATATGAGATTCTTTTTTCATTAGGACTATTAATATCGTCATCATTATCATTCAATTTTTAGAGACATCTATATTTTTTAATTTGGTAAACCTAGCTATTATGAGATTTGAGCTACCTGGTATTGGATGATTATAAAATAATTAAAAATAATATATATTAAATCGGTTAAATTGACTAATTTAATTAAAAAAATCATTAATTGATAATCAATCGACTTAATTATATTATACTACTCTTAAATCAAATCAGTAAAATAATATTTTAACTGAAATAAATCAAACCAAAAATATCAATAAATTAGTCAAGACAATGGATTAAACCAAATGGGCACATATTGTTAGCCTTGGCCCATAAACAATGGATCTAATGGACGCTTAATCGGCTTTGAAAAATTCCTTTTTCCTTCTCTTAAGTTGGGTTTTCCATATATGAGTTTGTACATTTAAGAAGGTTCTTACAACAACTGTGTGTTAAAATTTAGATCTTTGATTTGCCCATTAATATTTTTTATCATTATAAATTTAGAAGGAGATGGGTGTCACAAGGCTCGAGTACTGGATTTTAATTTCACCATACATTAGCTTTGTTAATCCAAGTTGTGTTAGTTACCTAAGATAAAATTTCATACTAAAAATGTTTCTGTTATCAAATTTAATTTAGTGAATAGTTGAGCATAAGGTGTATGATAGTTGCTCACCTCATTTTTTAATCGTGTGGTACGAGGTTTAATCCTCATTAATAGAAATAGAATATATTTCATGGTCACCTTTTACCTCTTCGAAATATATCTACTGCAAAGAGATTGATCATTGTTGTCGGCAATGAATACCCTAATTACATCCAAAAGAAAATTCAATGAAAACCTATATTTTTTTTAAAGTGTGTGTTTTCTTTTTCCAAAAATAAAGCAAGAATTTTCAATAAATTAACTGCCAAAAATTAGTTTCTCCTAATAGTTTTTTCTTTTAACTTTTTCTAATATCCTGTGATTTTTTTTTTGTAAATTACAAATAAAAGAAATTGATAATAATCACATGATTGAATTCAATTTTGATTTTTGGGATGCCAACAATAGTATAAGATTCTAATTTTATTTGGATAGAATTTGGGTATTGTTAAGCTAAGTGGGAGTCGAATGGCTAAGCCATGGCAACCCAACCCTTAAACATATCCATTTTTAAAGTATTTGGAGGATGGTATTTTCTTAATTTGAAGAAATGGACAAACACCTTACACAATAATTCAAATCTATAAATGTAGGAAGAGTGTTGAAATTAGTAGATGAAAATGATGATGATGATGGGCATATAGCAAGTCCAAGACAGGTGATGTAATGCCGCCCATACTAAATGGCCCCAAAGATGTACTTACGGTTAGGATTATGCAAAATAGTTAACTTTGCCCACTTGATCAAAAGCCAGTTTTGATCCAAGATCTTATCTAAACAAAGTTCAAAGCATCCAAAAATACGCTACCAAAGATACGAGAAAAAAC
Source organism: Gossypium stocksii (assembly GCA_020496765.1). Lineage (NCBI taxonomy): Eukaryota > Viridiplantae > Streptophyta > Magnoliopsida > Malvales > Malvaceae > Gossypium > Gossypium stocksii. Next base: position 4,237,311 of record CM035622.1, on the reverse strand, counting down.
AAGCCATCGCCCATGCTTTTGGCTGAATCTATAATGGCCAAAAGTGGATTAAGCATTGTTGCTATCCGTTCGAAAGCAGTTTTTGATAGTAAAAAATTCTTAATTTTGACGGGCGGCAGTTTGTAAGTAAATTAGCCTGACTACATATATTCTTGGATGTCCGTGGGGTTATAATGATAACAAGCTTTCTTTTAAATAAACATGAATTGGCTTGTTGAAACTACAATCAATATCAATCTTTATCTCCTTAATTCTAGCTTGTTCAAGTGTTTAATATGGAATAATGTAACAAAGATCGTTTTAAGGAGTGGACATCTTTAAAAATCAAATCTTTTCACATAAAAAAACTTGATCACATTGAAAGTCTTCATAAATTCTTGCTTGGCTTGATTTATCCCACATTTCAACTCAGTAAAGTGCTGATAAAAATCTTTCAAGTATGTGTGGTAAAAAAAGGCTGAAGTTTTTCAGTCAAAAGATACTAACTAAATATGACAATTTACACTATGTGTCAAATGTAAGCTAAGTTGTCATTGGAGTGGCATCTAGATAGTGTATTTGTCATTAACCATTTCTTTTAAGGCCAACTGTAAGATTGTTGCTCCTTGGTTTGTAAAACATTTTCTCCCTCAAGAATTCAATTATTAACCCAAGCATCCCATAATGAACCAGTTTGTATCCAAGCTGACCATAAGTTTTGTATCATACAAGCATTGTTCCAAAAAACTAAATCCTTGATCCTAAGGCCATTTTCAATTTTGAATGGAAAATACTATACCAACTAACTTCAACATCTCTTATTGTTAAACTTTGTGTAATAAGCTTCACGGACCTTACAGTATACCTCGTGAACTAGATTGTGTATCTATGGAAAGCTAAACACATGCAAACCTACGCTAGTTCATGAACCCCAACTCGGCGAACCTTGTAAAGGGATAGCTCTGCTAAGACTATATAAGGGTCACGTGGAGACCTAAAGTAATTGATTGCTAGTCGCCCTAACATGTCTCATCCTAGGACGTTATATCACCGTCAACAATCTTAGGGCACGAGGCTAAGTTTGTCCCCCACTATAAAAGGGTCAAGCAAATAGCTCAGGTAAGAGTTCTTTTCCAGTTATCCTTCTTCTAGGTCTATAGACTCTCTCCGAAAAGACAAAGACCTTTTCCCAACTTTCACCCTTGTCCCATTTATCTTTCCTGTAACACCCCAAAAATTTGAATGTCTGATTGTTAAATTCTATTATAATTAAGTCTTTGTATATGTGGATAAGTGCTTTATTTATGTGTTTAAGATCAGGGATTCAAGTCTTCCTTCTTGACTTTTACTGTTTATTGTGGTTTAACCCCTATCCTTTAACTCTCAACTTAAGTTTATTTTTGTATTAATATGTGTCGAGAATGAGCCTGTTGGTTCAATGGTTAAGCTTTATGTACATTTTCTGGTCCTGTGTTTGAGTTTTTACATATACAATAAGGAAATATATTTTTATGCTACTCCGTAAAAATTGTTATTTTTATATTTCTTTAGTTAACTAAATTAAAACTTCTTTCCCTTCTTCTATAAGTTGTTTCTTTTTCCCTCTTCTTTTTTTTTTTCTTCTTTTCCTTGTTGCTTCCTATCAGTCTTCTCTGTCCTTTCATTTGTGTAGTCTCTCCGTTAAATCTTGTTGCTATTTTGTCAGGAAGTTGTTCATTATTCTTTGATTGAAAGAGTAATTGCATAAGTTGTAGTTGAATTTTTGTTAACATTCTTTATCATTCGTTCTCTTGTTAAAATTGGTTTTGCTTATCTCTGCTCGAATTCTCGGCTTAATTGTTCAATTGGTCTTTTTTTAGGCAAAGAATGTGAGGATAACAATCCCTGAACGCTTTAGGTCTGCGAATTTGCTATATCGTGTGAAGGTAAATGTGATTTTTGAATTTGGGGTTTTTGCATCAAAGCTTTTTGATGTAACTCGGTTTCATGCGCTAAATCTAGCATATCATTTGGGGAAATTATTGTTTAATTGGACAATTGGTTGTCATTTTTAGGTTTCAGGATCACCTCCACTGCTTCTATTCAAACCCGTACCAAGTGTGTAACGAAAACCTGAAATCATGCGAACGACAGAGGTTAAAAAATATGGCTATCGACGCCATACGGTTGTGTGCTAGGCTATGTGGTAGGCCGTGTAACTCACTGTTTTAGAATTAAAGGTATACGGGCTAAAGACATGGATGTGTGTTCAAACAGTGTAACTCGCTGGTTTAGAATTAGAGGCACACAGGCTAGGGACATGGGCTTGTGTCCAGACCGTGTAACTCACTATTTTGGAATTAAAGACACATAGGCCAGAGACACGGGCGTGTGTCTATGCCGTGTGAAATATATTTTGGGTCTTCAGTCACACAAGTGTATGCAAGGCTATATGCTAGACCATGCAACTTACTATTTTGAGCCACACAGCCGTGTGCTAAGTCGTGTGACAGGCCATGTGTGACACTGAGGTGGGCCACACGGGCGTGTGCTAGACCGTGTAGATCACACGAGTCAGTCAACCAGGCTATGTGAATCACACGGGCGTCCCTAGGGCTGTAATCATCATCCGAATTGAATGTAGGCCTATCATAGAGTCCATATAATCTGAATTAGCTAATGAAATCGTTATCTAATGATCTATTACTGAATGATCTGATATTTTCATATAATTTTTTTATATGAAATCTGATAAGTAGGTGTAATGGCATTACATAAGCGTGATCTGAATTTGTATTATTGTATACACATATCTACTATCTATTAAATCTGCATCTATATTAGGTTGGGAATCACTAAAAGGAGGAAGTGCAAGCAGTTTAATAATATGTCGAATTAGGTGGCTAAGCCACAAACATATATCTAACTCTGATAATTTATCGCATTCTGATCTGGCAGTCAAATTACAATTATTTTGAAATGTTACACACAGACACTATGAGGTGTATAGGGATGGATGGGTACTTGATACCCCTATATGGTGTGTATAGATAGACAGAGATAGTGTGTAGCGGTTGGGGGTAGGAATCTGCATCTGTATCTGATATCCTCTGTTTTTGTTTCAGTATTCGTTTTTGGGAATTTACTGATTTATGGAAAACCGAAATCATATTTGTTAAGTTACTAATTAATTGATAATGTAAGCTAACATTGAGTTGTAAACTCATTTAGTCTGTGATAAACCGTAAAAGAAACATATTTTGAACTCATACTTAGCATATTTTTGGATGATTTTCCTTGTAATTTAATGAACTTGATGCTCCTACTCCTTTAATTTCATGTTTCATACTTAGGTGAGCATTGGAAAGTGAAAAGAGCAAGAAAAGGGCCAAAGACAGACAAAATGAGCCAAAATCAGCATTCAACACGGCCTAAAAGCTTCCACACGGGTACACCACTCTCACACGGGCTGGCCACACGCCCGTGTGTCACGACTGTGTTGACCCAAAACCAAGTCAGTATTACACACGGCTTGAGCACCATCACACGAGTTGCTCTAATGCCCGTGTCTCTATCGAGCCCTGTTTTAATTTCACTTGAAAAAGGCTAATTTTTAGGCATTTTGGGCATTCTAAAGTCTATAAAAACACCCTAGAAGAGGTTTAAAAAGGACACAGAGTAGAAAATAAGGAATTAATCAAGGAACACCAATCGATTCATCTTGGAAGCAAGGATCTCCATCAAGGCTGAAGATCTCCCTTCAATTTCCTTCAGGGGGTTTTGGGTTTTCTTTATGTTTTGTTGTTTTTCTAATTTTGAGATGTTTTCTTTTACAATTATGAACTAAATCCCCTAAATACCTGAGGGGGATGGAACCTAAGACGGATCTTGTTATTATTTTCTGAATTATATGATAAATACTTGATTTGTTCTTAATTGTGTTATTAATTCTTGTGTTAATATTTCAGGATATTAATTCAAGTTGAATGTGCTTATTCAGTGGAGCAAAAGTCTATGTCTAAGAGTAGATCCAACAAAATTAAGCAGAGTTGATCGCAATCCTAGACATAGGACGACGAAAATCTACCGGATTAGAGTCAAATCTAATAAGAGAATCCATAGATCGAATTAATGCAACACTAGGGGTTTTAATTAGAAAGAAATTTCAATTAATCAGCCTAGGGTTAGTTGTTCTTAATCTTGAAAGAGATATTAACATAAATTAGGGATTTCTACGGATCAAGTCAAGTGAATAAATCGTTTAGTTTAGAGTCAAATAAAAAGTGAAGCCCAGGTGGATTCTTCCTTGGGTATTGTATTAATCAATTAGTTCCTAAAAGCAATTTCCCCAATTTACTCTCTGTCGCGTTTTTAATTTAGTTAGTTTTTAGGTTAAACAAATCTCATTTATTTTTAGGCTAGATAATAAAAAGAAAGTTAATACTAGTACTTTTAGTCCCTGTAGGTTCGACATTCCGGTCTTACCATAAGCTATACTATTGTTCGATAGGTGCGCTTACCTTTCTTGTGATAATAGTTTAGTTTTATAGGTACAATCATATCACAATTAGTCTGTTTGTTTGGATTACAAGTAAACCAGATTTAGGTGGGTCAGCGTGGCAGGAGCTCGGTCCTCTCTTCTAGTTGTTTTATTATTTTATTTAGACTTATATTGTTGTGTGTTTCATTTCAGATTACGGTTTATAAGCTTGGATTTCTACATTTGGTTAAATTTTAAATAGTTAAAGGTTGGACTTTCCTGAAACGATTTGATATAGCTCCCTAGACTTGGTCTTAACGTCTAGGCTGGGTAGGAAGTGTTGCATTTCCTTCATCTTCTTCCTTTATTCACCTTACTAGTCAACAATTGGTGTGATGAGCATAGATGGACATGGCATACCTAGGTATCAGTGATCCTCCTACTATAGAGTTTGATCCTGCCAATGATCAACTTATAAACCCCGTTGGTCATAACATTAGAGCAAACATAGAGCAGATTAGAAATTTGAACTAGGATCTATTGCATGCTGGTCAACAATATCCCCCACAAAATTAAAATTGATAGAACCCTTACCAAAAAAATCCATACCACCAGTTTTAGCAATAGCCCCTATGATATTATAAGCCCCAAAACCAACACTATGTTAGAGCATCACCGGTGAATCAAAGGACCTTCGCCAACAGAAAGAAGAGAATGTGAATCTTTTTTTCTCTTTGTACGGACCTCCAAATTAGGTCCTTCACTTTCTTTAGAAGGTTCTTGAGTAACATCAATAATTTTGACTCCTTCAATGTTTTCAAGCACCTTTGCAAATTTTAAGTCTTTTCTAACTTTTATAGCCTTAGAAACCTTCGCAGTAACACCATAATTTTCTCTTTTCTTGCTTCTATAATCTCATTTTCACTCCAGACAAAGAGCATAAAAAGACAAACAATCTTTGGGTTCTTCACACAACCCTAAAAGGATCTCCACTGTGACATAGTGATCTCCATATGGCCAAGCTTTAGTACATGGCTTCACTTTAGCAAATTGATTTTCATAAAGAATATTGAGGTCCACATTATCAAAGTTATTGGGGCTCTTTCCCATCAGACAAATGCACCATACATTCCTCAAGCTGTGAACTTGCTCATATCTTTTTGGAAGACTTGTGTACAACCTTTTTAACTAGACTTCCTCGGCTTTGCTTAATGAATAGGGATTCCACTCCTTTCAGTGGAGGGCTTCACTCAAGCTAAAAAGAAAGACAAATCCCTACCACAGGTTTGTTCAATCTTGATATATTTATCCCTCATCAAACTCAAATTATTGGTGGTAATATCAACGATGACTTTATTTCCTTTTTAAGTAGTAAATATACGAATCCCTTTTGAGTTGTTTCACTAGAAGGAATTACTTTATATGTCCTTCTAAATACGTTTACAGAAGTAGCTTCTCCGTGTAACTGACAATCTAAAAAATATACCATCAAGGTCCACCAAGAAGAACCTATCAATTGCCTAGTAGCAGCTCTACAACAACTCAACATTTCGAAAAAAAAGTGTAGATGTAAACGAAAACTTGCTTCAAATACGTACAAAGGAAGCAAAACCCGACTGTTCTTCCCCTTACAAGTTTGCATCTCACTCAGTCGATGTTTCCCCATCAGAATCTCAAAATTGTATTTAAAATTATCAAAGTAAGTAATTTCTCTACGTGCTAATAGTTTTCGTATTTTCTCCAATGATGTAGAGCACACAAACTCTTCACTCTTAATTGAAAGACTAATCAATCTCGAAGTCATATCTCAACAAAAGTAAAAATAAAAATACTATAGAGAAGAGAAAGGTAATGTAAACCTACCAATAACAGTGCCGCTAGAGAAAGAGACTACAAAATAGAATACGCAAATTGCAGAAATTAGTAAAAAGGTAAAAGGCTGATGATAAAATTCTACACTCTTATCCTTATTATAAGTAAAAATGAAACATTTAACTGCTTCAAAACTTACTAAGTAAGTCATCACGCGCCCACGTCCGTACAATTAACTATATGTAGAAAGTTGCTCCAATTGAAACATGACACATGTGTCCAAATATTAAAATAATGACGATTTTATGGGGAACCCAATAAACATGTCGTAAAAATATACACATTCCGCAAATTTTTATCATTAAATATGTATGAGTGTCGACATAACAATCATTTACCTTGCCATAAATTTAATGAACTTAATCGTTTCACTTATTCAAAATTCAAAATTTGAAATTAAGTTACTCCTATACAACAGAAAGACACTTATACAATATATGACACCTCAACATAGGCTTCCTAACAGGCTCGCGAAGGTGATTTTATAACCTTCACTCGCCTACGGGGCAATTGTTATACCTTGTGTAATGGGCTTTGCAGACCTTATAGCATCCCTTACGAACTTGACCATGTATCCATAGAGAGTTGAACACATATGAAGCTAGCCTAGTTCGCGAACCTCAACTCGACAAATCTTGGAAAGGGATAGCTCCGCTAAAACTATGTGAAGGTTACATGGAGACCTGGAGTAATTGATTTCTAGTCACCTTAACATGTCTCATATTAGGACGTTACATCATCGTCACTACCAAGAGTATCAAATTAGATTTCCACATTAACAATCTTAAGACACGAGGCTAAGTTTGTCTTCCACTATAAAAAAGTAATGCAAACAACTCAGATAAAACTTCTTTTTCTAATTCTCCTTTTAAATCTATACTCTCTTCAGAAAAATAGACCTCTTCTTTCATGCTTCTTTCCCTTATCTTTCCTTCATCTTTTTCCCTTATTCACCACATTGGTTAATACTTATTAAACCTTCAAATCCTTTCCAAAGAAAAGAATTACAAAGCTGAATAACTATCTTTTACCTTTTTTTTTTTTTAAGTATCAATACTCTCCTTCATAATTTTTTAATACTAAAAAAAACTTTGGGGACTGAACCAAGGAATGAAGCTTGCTTGGAACAAAGGTGTTAGAAAGGAGCTAATCGAAAAGGACAATATTATGGTGGCTCAGATCATGACAGAGGACCTTCCAAATAGAAAGGAACTCAATTTGCTAGCAACATTAAAGATCTTTTGGCTAGGCAATGCGAATTGGGCAGCCCGAATCGTGAAGCCAACAAGATTGTCTATCTTCGATGAACTCCGCATTATATGCTTCTAACAACCCCTTGAAGAAAATTTTCGCACTAATGCAATTGAAATGACTTTCAATAGGGCATGTTTATACACTAATTAGTCTTTAGAACCTAGGTTCTCTTTATTGTAGCAATTAGAGCCAGTAAATAAAAAATTCTAAAAATGACTATTAATATCTCCCTTTTTCGTAAAAAAAAAAAAAAAAGAAGAAGATAGAGGTCTTAAAATTAAACTTAATTACGATGAATATCATATATAGTTGAACCAATAAATAAATAAAATTCTCAAAACTTGAATTCCATTGAGATGGAAATATGTAGCAATCCATCAAAGTTATCCATAAGAAAGTCAAAATTTTCTCCAAATTAATGCAAGTGATTCACTTCCAACTCTATATCTCGACCAATTGTAGCAAAAAATTGTGAAGAATAGTTTTAACTAAAGCCAGCAAATAACTTGAAAACAGCTCAATCTCACAAACACAATGTCTTCTCATTTGCTTACTCATCAATCAACCTAAAATAGAAAAAAGAATTAAAGAATTAAACATAAAAAAATAAAAAAACCAAACATTTAGATGTATCAAAAAAAAAGAATTTTGGTCTAATTATGCCTCTACTTCATGTACTCTTTGAAAATTTTGTAATTTAGTTCCCGGCTTTTAATTTAAAAATTAAAGGGTAATCTACAAAAATAGTCACTTTTGTTTGCCTCAAGTTACATTTTAGTCACTTACGTTTGAAATGTTACGTTTTAGTCATTTATGTTACTATTTTGTTTGAAGTGATCACTCTACCGTTAAGTTTCATTATCTCTTTAACGGTAATCCTACATGGCAGTCCAACTAGATTTTAGATGCCAATTTGGATTTCTAAATGGGATGAAAATATATTTTTAATTAAAAAATTTAATTAATTAAAATTTTTAAACTTAAACCTTAACTAAAAAAACTGTTTATCTCCTCTTTTTAATTTTTCTTCATTCTCTTCTTTTTTTCAATGGTTTTTCTTTTCATTTGACTAGAAAAACTATTATTAAGATCAAAATAGTTGAAATCAAATTGACTGCTTCATAAAGATGGATTTAATGGAGGGTTCAGGTATGTCTTCTTTGCATTCATCTATCTCTTTTATTCAATACTGAAAATTAAAAGATTGGGTTTTTTATTGTTTAATGAAAATCCTAAATTAAAATTCTTGATATGAATATTAACAACTAAAAGAATTTCAGATAAAAAAAAAGGGATACCCACAAAGGGATTGTGAACAAACAAGCCGATTTAGATTAAAAAAATCGGATTGAGAAACCAATTATTCAAGAACGTGAAGAATTGGAAAATACAATGATTAGGAACAAAAACAATTACCATCTTCTTATTTGTTGACAACCACTTCATTTTAAGTCTTAGAACATAAATTTGTCGGTGAAGAAGACATACCTAAATCCTCGATTGAATCTTCTTTTGTTTTTGTATGTGAATAAAAAATTTTGATGATAATAGCTTTTTTAGTCAATTGAAAAAGAAAACTAAAAAAAAGGGAAAATGAATGGTTTTTTAACTAAGATTTAAGATTTAAAATTTTTAATTAATTAAATTTATTTAATAAAAAATCTATTCTCATCCCATTAGAAAATACAGGTTGGCACTTAAAATCTGTTGGACTGCCACGTAGGATTACTGTTAGGGAGATAACGGAACTTAACGGAAGAGTGATCACTTCATAACAAAATAATAACATAAGTGACTAAAACGTAACATTTCAAACATAAGTGACTAAAATGTAACCTGAGGCAAACAAAAATTACTATTTTTGTAGTTTACCCAAAATTAAAATATAATTAATAACACTATTAATTTACTTAAGTTAAATTTGACTATGTGTTATTAATTAAACTTTTTTTATCATACCTTTGAATACTGAAATGCAACATATTTGAATTTAACGAAAATACATTAACAATGTTATCAATTTAACGAAAATACATTAACAATGTTATCAATTGGACTTTAATTTTCAAATTAGATCAACAGAAATACTAAATTCCAATATAGTAAAAACCAAATCGTGGATTAAACTTGTTAAACCACCTGTTCCTAATTCAACGATAACTAAAATTAAAATTAAAATTCCATAAAAAATTAAAAATTCATGATAGATTAAACAATCCATTTTTTATTTCGGTTTCAATTCTTTAATAGTTTGCAATAATTTCATCTCAGTGGTCGAACAATTTAATGACCGATTCTTGATTTAATTAGTTCAATCAGTCAGTCCAATTCCAATTTTAACAAAAACACTAAATTCCTTAAAATAAAAGTTGATGAACTAAATTTCAAAAATCCGAAAAAGTACAAACACCGAATGCAGAATTAAACCCACGAATTTTTTTTTACAACAAAACAGCACCCAAACTTAGTTGACTGGGTAAATACTTTCCTGCATTTTTGGCAGTGCAAAGCTTGTTTTATTCATGTTGTATTTTTTTTTTTTTAAAGGCTAAAACCTAAATCCCCTTCTAATTTCCACCCAACGAATTCTTGTATTTATTTCTTAAGTAAAACGTGGTGAATGAACGGTGGAGATGAAGAACGCCGCATTGCTGTAGTGACACGTGTATTACAACCTCGTACGTGTCTAATCATTATCGAGAGCCCTAGTCTTACGTAAACCAGTAACACAATATATATATATATATATATATATGAATGGAAGCAACAATTTTATATATAAATTGATTTCACACAGTTTCAACAGCAGAAAAGAAAAAAGTGAAAAGAAATTCACTGTTTTCAAAGTTCAGACAAGGTTTTCTTCTTATTTTTTTGGTATTGACTTTCCATTTTAAGTAAGTTTCTGCATGGAAAATATTATTATTTATTATTATTATTATTATGAACCAATCTTCTCTTCTTCTTTATTTGGGTTAAAACCTGTTGTATATAAACATGGTAAAAATCAGAGGGACATATGTTTTGTTTGAGAAAATTTTGGGATATTATTGTATTTCTGCAGTTCAAACTTCTGTTTTTCTTTGAAACTACTCTTTCCCACTTGTAGAAAATTTCCTTTCCTTGTTTTCCTGCATTTATTCATGCATATGAACACCATGAACCATTTATTGTTTCCTTTTCAACGAAGAAACATGATAAAAATTGCATATATTTCCCCATTTAATCTTTAAAACCAAGCTAACACACATACACACACAACACCTTGCTTATGAATTCTTCAGCCGCCGCTTTCGTATTTTCATGATTTAAAGATTCTATAAACAGCTCCAACTATATATATATAGTGAATTTCATAAGTTTGATGTTTAGCAGCAAAAATTGCAGAAAAGCTGGAAAGGTGTGTTCCATAGAGAAGGAAGATGGAGATTGTTTACCAACCTTATATTGACCCTGAATTTCAATCCCTTCTTGATAGAATCCATCCTCCCAGGTATTTATTTTACTTCCATTTCTTTCATAATTGAGATGAAATTATGGGAAAGAGAAATTGTTAGTTTGGGTTGAATGAGTGTGTTTTTGGTGGAAATGAAATTTTGAGTAAATCCTTACATTTTTCTAAATTCTAAATCATGTCCGCGGATTTAGTCGTTTCATTGTAATTTTATATTTATCTTTTTCCAAATATGAATTTTCATTTCTAATGTCAACTTTTTTTTACATTAATTTCATCATTTCTAAAAAGGCGTAATCTATACAAATTGGCTTTTTTTTTTCATTTGTATAAAAGTTATACATTCTTAAATGTGTATAAAATTTGTTAATTGTAAAAAATGTCTACACGTAGAAAAAATTATAAAAATAAAATACTACAAATGAATAAATTAGAAAAAAAAAAAAACCACGTAGTACAAGGTTACTCCAATTTTTAAAATAAATTTAATTTATTCTTTTAAAAATTATAAAGATATATACTATAAAAATAATAAAATTACATTTTTAATCCTCAAAAAAATTTTATTGTTGGCCCCTGGGATTGATAAATAAGTGAAACCAATGGATTATATAACCGGTGGTTTAATGTTTGTCAGGGTTTGCATCGACAACGACGCCTTCCATGACTGCACGCTTGTAAAGGTAAGGCTAAAAAGGGTTTAAATTCAACTTCAAATTAATGTTTTATACAAAATATAATTAATTTTAATGTATATTAAATGTTAAATTATGGTTTCGGCCTTCATATTATTCTTAATTTTGAGATTTAGTGACATAATTTGGTCATTACTTAGTCACGTTGACTTTCTATTTTACTCATTTTAACAAAAAAATATTTTAGGATTTTAGTTAAAATAATTAAAACAGATTGCAACCATGATTTAACCTAATATGTATACATTGTATAATATTGTTGAAGTCTTGAAGATGATAAGTTTTCATGGTTAAAATTAATTAATTAATTAATTAACTCAACACATTTAAATAAATTAATACTCTTTTTTTTTTTTTCAAGAAGATAAAATTACAAAATAAATAAATTAAATCCTCAAAAAGGATCCTCGATCAATTTTAAACTTAATCTTCTAGTATGAATTGACTTGACAAGACTATCCGTGATTGAGTTCTTTTCTTGATATATATGTTAGATCTTTAATTTACTGCTTTATCATTTTTAGAATTTGAAGTATTTTTTTGACTAGGGTAAAATTAGAGTTTTTTAAAAACCTATATTAGATAATGTTGACAACTTTTAAATTGTCAGTTTGAATTGAAACCCTTTCGAATCATCTGTCTAATATAAAGTTTAAACCATCTAAAATGTTAAAATTTTGAAGGATTTAAATTAATGTTAGTAAGGAGTTAGGAACTAATTCATTAATAGAATTTCATTAACTCAACTTCCCAGTTGTTTACATGGAAATTAATAAAATATTACTAGTTGGAACCATCCTACTCATTACAAATCAAAGTCAACATTAATAAATATTCAAATTTAAAATATAATCATATAATTAATTTTTAATTTTCTTTTATATATTTAAAAGAATATATTTGTTTAAATAGGTGGATAGTGCAAACAGGCACGGGATTCTGCTAGAGATGGTCCAGGTTTTGACTGATCTTGACCTCGTTATCTCCAAATCATACGTTTCATCCGACGGTGGATGGCTCATGGATGGTCAGTCCATATATCAACCATAGAATAGACATTATATTATATGATTTTCATTTCACCCTAATTCATATGTTAAATATTAACCAAAACAAAATTCCCATGTTACATGGCTTGCAGTGTTCCATGTGACAGACCACCTAGGGAACAAAGTTACTGATGAGACCCTTATTCTTTACATTCAACAGGTATTTCATATTTTTTAGGCTTATGTTTATATATCTATTAATTTAATTTTTACTTTTTTAAAAATAAGATTGAGTTTTAATATTTAAAAATTTTCATCATTAACTTAAAAATACAAAATAATTTTTTTAATAAAAATATTGATTAAAATATTAAATTTTTAAACGTAATAAATTGTCTAATAAACCACATGTACTTTATGTTTCTTTTTACTTTTTATATTTTTTTTGAATTCTGATTTATTTTAACTTTATTTTTATAATTTTTGATTTATTTATTGACGTAACATATAAGATAAATAATGTCATGTCAATATAAAATGCATGTGGACTGCAAAGTGAGCAACCTAACAACATTAAAGATTTTAATGTTCTACTCGGCTTTTCCGTCAACAAAAAATGATTTGATTTTTTTTTAAAGTTTATAGTTAAATTTAACTCAAAAAGAAATAAAGGTTAAATTGATAAAAAAAATGTAAACGTTGAGAGATAAATTTACTAATATCTATTATTTATTTTACTGTAGAGTGAAAATTTAGTTTTTAAATTGGTTTCTAATATGAGAATGATAATTGATAGGCACTTTCTGATCCTAGGAGGAGAGGAGAGATTCCAAAGGAATTACAAACATGTCTGAAAAGAGATGTGAAGCCTTGCCATGTCTCGACGGAACATACGGCGTTGGAAATGACTGGCAAGGATCGACCTGGTCTCATGTCGGAGATATCAGCGGCATTATATGAATTGAGATGTCATGTTACTGCAGCCGTTGCATGGACACATACTGCTAGAGTGGCATGCATAATCCATATCGAAGATGGTCTAATGGGAGGGCCAATCATGGCATCGAAAAAGCTGGCACAATTACATGAGAAGCTAGAGAGTGTAGTTGAGGCTCATCATGAGAGTGGTGAGCGTTGGAGCGTAAGGTTAATGGCCCCGGCAGTTGGTAGGACACATACAGAACGACGGCTCCACCAACTGATGTATGCCGATAGAGACTACAAGCAATGTCAGGGCTGCGATGGAAGTTGCAGACAGTGGAATGGGTGTACGAATACGCATGTGACTATAGAAGCTTGTAGAGAAAAAGGGTACTCGGTGGTGAACATAAGATGTAGAGATAGAACCAAGCTCTTGTTCGACACGGTTTGCGCCCTAACCGACATGCAATACGTAGTGTTCCATGCTGCCATTAGCTCAAAGGGTACCATGGCAGACCAGGTACATATGCTCTTACAAAAGAACTAAAAAGATGTTTCCACTGTTTTGATTATTAACTCTGATATATGCATTCAGGAATATTTCATAAGGAGACAGGATGGATGCAGTTTGAATACACAAAGTGAAAGACAAAAACTTGCACAATGTTTGATTGCAGCAATAGAAAGAAGAGAATCCCATGTTAGTGTCTTGAAACAAAACAAAAAGACTTGTCTGGTTTTGGTAATTGAAATTGTATGTTTTAGTGATCTTTTTCATTTGAAGCAGGGGTTGAGGCTTGATATATGCACACAAAACAAGATGGGATTGCTTTCGGACGTGACAAGGGTGTTTCGGGAAAATGGGTTATCAATAACCCGAGTTGAAATCGGGACACAAGGAGAGAGAGATACCGGAACTTTCTACGTTACGGATGCTTCGGGGCATGAAGCAGATCTAAGAACAGTGGAATTGGTGAGACAAGAGATTGGGGGGTCTGTTTTGAGGGTTTATAGATCACCTAATGGGACCTCTATAGCATCTTCATCGAGTATTAGTAGAACCAGTAGTGGTGAAGTGGAAGAAAAGGCTAAGTTTTCATTGGGGAATTTGTTATGGTCTCAGCTTGAGCGGTTTTCAGATAATTTTGGGTTCATTAAATCATGAACAGTTCCTAATCATGTACATAATTCATTATTTATGAAATATTAGGGTTTCTTTTCCCAGTCATAAACTATTCTATCATTATATATAAAAAAAATCAACAAAAATCCACAAACCGAACTTGTTTAATCCAAACTCGAGCTGACTCATCTGAAACTGATCTCAACTAGAAACAATTTGAACTGGAACTCGAAATGAACAAAACCCAAAGCGACAAGAACCTAAATAGTGGAAACCTAAATAACCCAGATCCAAAAACCAAAGCTTCAAGCCGAAAAAAATCTAAACACAAAACAACCTGAACTCGAAATGACTCAGACCCGATACTAAATTGAACAAATATGACTAAAGAATTCACACCAACTTAAATCCCTTTCCTGATCAAACATTAATGATATCTATATTTTTTATATGACATTCTGAATTTACTGGACATAAATTACATGAATATTATTGCAGAAGCGCGTAATTATCCAATTCCAACAGTGCTTTATGTACAGAAAATATAGTTTCCAGAGCATTAGCTCAAACTGAAGAAATCATACACAAAGTATTAACAAGATTATAGAGAAGACGAATCTAGAATACAGATATAGCAAAGGTTATTGGTTCACATGATTTCTTCGATATCAAGCCAATCATTTGATTCCTTGGTTTCAGGGTTACGAGTACTTACCTGCTCAGACCCAGAATGTTCGTTGCCAACACAGTTAACGTCTTTTACTGAGTCCATAGAGCTCCTGCTGAGTTGAACCCACTCTCTTGAGTCTTTTGCTGAAGAATCAGAACCAGATGTGACTTTCTTGTAGTTTATTGGCATGTCGTCATCATCATCCTCAAGATCACTGAATGAAACATCCTCATCATTTCCAAGAGGGATGGTGGTAGCACTTGTGCCAACTGCCTCCGAAGTTTCCTCTTTTAACCAGTCATCAGCATCATCTTCAAATTTCTCGATAGAAACTCCAGAGGAAGCAGATGCTGAATGTTGATGTTTGACTTCTTTCTTTGGCTCTTCCTCAATGACAGACTTGTCAACAACCTGCATCTCAGTAGACTGAACTGGGTGCTTTTCTGTTGCAACTTCAACAGCTACAGCAGTAGCAGCTGCTTCAGTTCCAGATTCACTAAATGGTGTTCGCTTAGATTGAGCGGGAGAAGGCACAGAAAGAAACTCTTCCTGTGGTAAATCAGCCTTTATATTTGAAGTGACACTTTCAGAATGTTCTTCTTCCATCTTAGCCTTAGATCGGTTCTGTATCCCTTGCATTAACATTGCTCTTGCTTCAACTATCTGCATGCATGACAATCAACAGTTAGAAATCCAGAAAGGGGAAGTGGAACAGAGGGGCGAAGGAAGGTGAATCACAAAGAAAAGCACAAGCAATCATTCCCTTCATTCCATATTAAAATTTTAACTGCAGGAGTTAAAAACTTTTGGGTTATATTTCAAGGAAATGACATGAGTAAGAAATGAGAGTGTTGGTAGAAGGTCAAACAAGAGATCTGAAAAGAAAACATGATTAGGCTTTGTTTACCATTGAGGTTGAAAAGCACTTTTCAACCCGAACCTTGATTTTAAACGAAAAAAGTTAATAAACAAGCAGCTTACAAACCTTGATTTTAAATTCGGATTTTAGCCCAAGCCAAAATTTTTAGCCTTTTTGCTTTTAGAAAAGTGTTTTTCAATGAAATTACCTTTTTATTTTTAATATATTTCACAACATCATGTCTAAAATTGATATTTTATCTTCTCAATAACACTTTTTGACAGCAATGGTAAACACTATCAAACTTCTCAAAAACACTTTGTAAAAGCACTTTTTCACAACACATTTCAATCTCAATGGTAAACTAGCTCCTAGACAAAGATAGCCACTGCAAGGAAATGCGCACCTAATAGAATGATAAGACCAACTTATACACTAGCACTCCTTTTTCAAAAAAGAGAATTGATGAAAATGGCACTCAAGTCTGAAAATGAAATTCATAAAATTTGATGAGCTTCTATTACCAAGTGCATTTAAGAACTTTCAGTATTTAATTAATTTGTTAATATTAGTTTTATTCTCATTTCATATCTGCTGTAGATGAAATTCCTTAAGTGAACCCTCAAGAGCATAATACACAACACCTTGGACCACAAAAAATGTGGGACAAATCAATGAAGAAAAAGGACCCACAAACTTACTTGGGAAGTAGACAGAAGTTCTGCATCTTGTTTATTAAGTCGAGGATGAAGAAGTACAAAATAGATCTTCCAAAAGCAACCCTCACTCATATATCCTGGGCAAAGTTCAATCCTAAGAGCAGCCAATCTTGGTGCAAGACGTTCAACAGCTAAAGCATGTTCTTGTTGCTCATCAGACATGTCAAAATCTGAAATATAAGGATGAGAGAAATTAGCCAGATTCATACCACATCTCTGAACTAAGGGTACAGCAGCCCTTACGGAAAACCAATCTAACATATGCACAAAGTAGTGGTACTGAAAAACTCCCTTAAACGCGCTTCAAAGTTCAAACAATACACAGAAATATATGACAAAAAACTCATGAGCATCACCAAGCTGCAGAGCAAATTATTATCAAAATATAACAGAAACAAGTACCAGCTCATGCTCCTAAGATTTCACTCACCTATAAATTTATTGCATTGAATGAGAAAGCAATTCTCATCATCATAATTATATATAACCTATAAATACACAATTATACACATAAAGGCATAAAATAAGACACGTGGGCAGTTTTGATAGTACAGGGTTTGTTAGTGAAATCTGATAGAGATATCAAACATCGGCCGATCGAGCAACCACAATGCAAAAGGCAATTGAAAGATCCGTCGTAGCAACCATAAAGTATCAAAATGTAATTTGATTCTATTATCCAGTGCACTGATTTCAAAAGATATATAGCATTCGATAATCAATTATCAACTATGCATTACTAAATTAAGGAATCAGAGATTTTCAAAAAGGAATTGCACATTAAAATGAAAAACAGTCGAAGGCACCAATGAATCAACAAGAAGTGAGCTAATTTAATTTAAGCACATTATTTAATTTGATTTAATTTAAGCACATTAGTGTACAAAATAAGAAATCAAATAAATTACCATCAAAACCATCATCATCGGGCACCGGAAACTCAAGCCAAGTCTCTGGATGCATCGCGAGATCCCTAGCGAACGCGACCACTTCTTCGGTCACACCGACAGCGATTCCACTCTCGTATGTTTCAACACCCTCACCTTCGGATCCAAACTGAAGGAAATTCGAAGCGATCTTAGTGAACTCCGAGACATTAATATTATTAGACAGCTTCGAGATTCCAGTCTTGAATCTCCCACCGATCTCAGATAAATCGCTACGGATTCCCGCTATCAATGCCTCGTCCGACAACTCATCCGTATCATCCGAAGACGGCGGCGGCCGGAGAGAGTTTTCCTCCTTCTCAGCCGCGTGATCGGGCTGTTGCTCCGATGATTCCGGAGGAGGCGGAGCGAGGAAGGAAGCAACACCCCAGAATTGACGAGATAGGGTTTTGGTAAGCTCGGATAGGTCTTCTTTGACGCCACGTGGAGTGTTGGGATCCGATGATGAATGGGAATGAGGAGAGGCTTGGTTAGGATTCGGATCGGATTCGGATTTCGGATCTACCGCCGCATTGGTCCGATCGTCGTCGTCGTCGTCAAGCTTAAGCGAGTTAGCAATCGATCTAGCAAACCACGACATTCTTTTTCCCTTTCTTTTTTTTCTTTTTTTCTTTTTTTCTTTTTCCTGTTCTTAAGTTTATAATAATTATACTTTGTATTGTATATTTGAAAATGTTTGTTCAAAAAACCTATAATAGACGGAGGTGACAATATGAGCCATAAACGACAGCGTATTCGGTCCTTCACGGGTCCTAAACGGCAACGTTTGGGTACACTTACGGGTACTGGCGGTGTATCCCAGTACCATACTTCTAGAACTATATAATATAATTTGGTTAATTTTTGCTTATAGAAAATTTTGGGGATTATAGTTTTTTTTCTCCTTAGTGTTTTATTTTTGGTATTAAAAAGGATTAATACCATTAAAATATTTTTAAATCATAATCTAAATTTTATTTTGATAATTTATGTTTACATCATGGATAAATACCTTATACGAAATAAATAATTTATCAAATACAATGAAGGATTAACACACCATTAAATTAAGGTCTAATTATAAGATTATTATGGCTAATTCTTATGAAGACAATAATGCATTACAAGTAAGGACATTTGCACCTTTACCCATCACATCAAAATCCATACAAGGAGTCATTAATAAAACAATACATCTTCCAATCACATTTAAAAATATAATTTTTAAAGTTTTCATGACTCGACTCATGTCCTGAGAGCTCTATCACATAAGACATTTGTGTGGCAAGGATTCAGCCCAACTCGATCTCCTCCTTCCCTAACACACTTCCTACACTATATTCCCATCCTAAACCAATGGGTGGTTTGGGTGTCAATGATATCCTCGCCTAGGACAAAAGCTTGCATTTTGAGCAACATTTGGATGGTGCTTACATGGGCATGGATTGAGGCTTATGTACTAAATAGCAGGAACAATGATGAAGCTACATGTGTAACAAAGATGTAGCTAGAGTTTAAAAAGGTTCCTAGAGCTTAGAAGTGTTGCTGCCCCATCTATATAACAGCAAGGAGATGAATTGGTATGGAAGTGACTTGGGATGCTTACATATATTTATTATGCTAGAATTTTGATTTCTCCAATGTATTGTGCCTGATTTCTTTCTAGTTGTAAATTTGATTGGTCAAAAGCAATGGATAGTTAGAAAAAGAAAGGAGAGAGAAACAAAAAATGGGAAAAATAGAATAATATGAATGGTTAAACTTTATGAAAGTTTTCCATGCTTTAATTTGATAAATTCTAGTATATGTATTTTTCGATTCGGTTAATTTTAGTTTTTATATTTTTTAAAATTTAAAATTTAAAATTTTAGCTTTAACCTAAATAATAGTAGTTGAATTCGTTTGGTTAAATTTTATTATTAGTTTTGTACAATGCTTACTGTAATAAATTTTGTTCATATACTCCAATTGGAATATTCTAAGTCCTTATAATTTTCGAATTTTGAAATTTCTTTCTTAACGCAAATGACCGTCGTTAATCCATTAACTGTATTTTTAGTGAGGGATATGCGTAAATAACAAGCTGATATAATATTGCACATGTGATAATATGTTTGTCAGATTAGATATTAGAAATAGCAAAACTTAGGCTACATTTGTTTTGCTGAATACTGCTTCCGGAAATTTATTTTTGAAAAATGATTTGATTTTTTGAAAAAGTTGATGTTTTCTAGTATTTGGATGATTTTACGTAAAATATTTTTTAATGTTTGGAAATTTTCCTGAAACTATTTTTTAAAAATCGTTCTTAGTGAAACAAATACAACATAAATATGTTTGTTACAAAATATTATACTAGTATTTCCTTTTAAAAATTGAAATTTATTTTATATTAAGAAAATATTTTATAATAATAAACATGTTATATAAACTTAATAAAGAATATCTAATTTGATAATATTTTATAATAATTAATATCATATAAAAATTTCAAAATAAATAATACCTAATAAAAACTTTATTTAAATTACATATATTACATATACGAGAGTGAATAGTGATACATTAGAATTGAAAATGAAGCTAAGCATGATTTAAACAAAGACTCATATTTATATAATTAAGATATTCATTCTATAAAACATTTATTATTAATAGTTTTAATAATATATTAAGAATATTATTTAAATTTTAAAATTATTATTGCTAAAATTTATTTTATTAAAATAAAATTGTAATATTAAATATTTATTAAAATAATATATTTTATTAATTTTATTAATAAGTTTTTATATTATTAAATATAAATAATTAAATACGTATGTTTAATAATACTGAATATTATAATATTTTATATTAATATTTATATATTTAAAAAATTAAAATAATATATTAATAATATAATTAAATTTGATATTTAATCTTTATACTTTAATTTCTAACATAATTTAGTCTTTGTAACTTTTATAATATTATTAATTAGTTCAATAGTTAATATTATTAACTTTTCAATTATTTTTTTTTTTGGTAACATATAATTTGAAAGCAGATTTTTAAATTTAAAAAATAGATGAGCTAAATTCTTGAAAGTAAAAGCAAAGAGAGTAAATTCCAAACATACGAAGTGTATAGGAATTTAGAGTATATTTTAATGTTTAAAATTTTATTTTATAATTTGACACAAATAAATAATTAACCCAACACGAACCGTAATGAAGCATACTAGTTTTCATGATATTTCTGTGGACTAGAAAAAAATTGTAAAGGGAAAGTAAAGTGCCTTGGAAATTGAGAAAGAAAAAAGAAGGTTTTAATTTAGAGTCCGTTTGTTTGCTTGGAAAATGCTTTCTTGATTTTACGGTGTTTGTTTGCTTGAAAATAAATTACATGGGAAAAATATTTTCCAAAACATGATAAATGAGACGAGTTTTTAGGGAAAATGTCTTGCCGATTTTATTTCTGTAAGACATTTTCCAGAAAATCTTCTTGTAATATCCCAAAAATTTCTATCATTGATATAGTAAAATAAAGAAATAAAGAAATAAAAAGAGAAATTTTGAGCTATATCAACAAAATCTATGTAGGAAGTGATTATGATGTATTAATCCAAGAAAGGACTAAATTGTAAAAGTGAGAAAAGTTTTGTGGCCTAAGAGTAAATACTTAAAATTTAAGAGGTTAAAGTGTAAATATGGAAAAGTTGAAGGACCAATAGTGCAAATATTTTAAGGATGGAATAATCTAGAAACTAAGGAAAATGGATGAATTAGGTCCAAATTGAATAGGAGAAAGAATTATGAGGGACTAAATCGTAATTTTACCAAATTAAGTGATGACTCAAGGATGGAATTTTAAAAGATCATGAAGGACAAAATGGTCAATTAGAAGGAGAGAGAAATCTAGAAGTTAATGATGGTGTGATGATATTTTATAATTATTTAATAAGATAAATATTACTTTATTAATATTTTAATAAGATATTTTATTATTTTATTATTTTATTTAGTATATATATATGTGTGTGTGTGTGGAAAAAAAAGAGAAGAAACTACCATCTTTCCCATGCACCAACGTGAAAGGAAGAGAGAAAGAAAGAAAGAAAGTTTTGCTTTCTTTACAATTTGGTCCTTCCACCAAAAATTCACCATTTTCACCTAGAAATCAAAAGAATTTCCATAGCTACCAAAGGAGAAAAATGTTAAGGAGACTATAAGGAGTTAGAATATCAAGTTGGATTCAAGAAATAGAAGCTGGAGGAGAGAGAAAATGAAGTTAAAGTTTGGAAACAATAAAACAAGGTAAGAACATCAAGATTTCCATGTATTTTTAAGTTTAATATTATTGAAAAAGCATGTAAATGATGTTAATGTAGAGTTTTCTTATATATGATTCTATGTTCTTGATATGGTAGTGAAGATAAAATAAGATAAAGTGATGGGAAATGGTGTAGAGAAAGAAAATAAGGGTGATATAAACTTAGTAATTAATATCTTGCACTAAAACAGTTTTAGACAGCAGCAGCAAGCTAAATTTGAAAAATCACCAAAAATGGTAGAAACTAAATTAGGAGTTGAGTGAGATATGGAATTAAAGCTTGTTGAGTCTATTTTCATATAAAAGAAACAGAACAAGTAAATGAATTCTTTATTCTGAGATATTTATATTTTTGTGAGACTGGTTCAGAATGATTTTGGGATCCTTTATTTTGAATTGGAAAAATCATTAAAAATTGTATAAAAATAATTATGGGACATAAGTTATATGGTTAGATTCTTTAATGAGTCTATTTTCAATAAAAACAAACAGAAATATCATCCGAATCCTATATGAAGAGATAATTAATTTTTAGTGAAGAAGGGTCAAAACTATCAGATAGCAGAATAGGGGTGACTTTAAAGAATAAACTATACTATTTGGCTAAACCAAAAATTCTAAAAATTTTCTTGTAAGAATATATGTGAGTCTAGTTTTATGGAAAATTTACAGATCTTAATTTGGAGTTCTGTAGCTCAAGATATAAATAATTTAAGTGACTATGACGCAGGTGGACAGCTTGAACGTTCACATATAAGTAAATAGTGAAATTATTGATAATGTTACTTATAAGCATATTATATAAATTAAGGATGTGGAATGGAGAGGAGGAGGAGGAAAATATGTATGAATATTCAGTTAGCATGGCTAATTTGTATGTTTTAGGCTCAGGGACTAAATTGAATAAAAGTAAAACTTTATAGGTAATTTTGCAAAAATGTTAGAAATGATCAAATTACATGAAATGGATTATTATATTATTTAAATTGAAAATTTTAAATGAAAACTGTTAATTTAGTTCGAGATCGAGGGAAAACATGTTTTAAGGATTAAATTGAAAAGTGTTGAAATTATGGAAAATTTTGATATTTTATAGAATTTATGGAATGTTATTAATATGTATGATGATAACGGCTGGAAATAAGGATTAAATTGCAAGAATTTATTTTTCTGAGCCTAAGGGTAAAATCGTCATTAATTAAAAGCTTAGGGGCAAAATGGTAATTTTGCCTAGAGCACTAATTGAATGTGTTAAAATATGGAATAAATGAAAAAAATGATCAAATTTATTTATAAAGACCCAAACGACTCAAATGTGAGACTCGAACGTGGAAAAGAAAATATATTGGATTAATGAATTTATAAACACGAACAAGCAACGAGGTAAGCTCGTGTAACTTGAATTATATTCTTAAATGCTTGAAATGTATGTTATTGATGTGAATATGAATTGAATGTTCATTATATGAAAATTGATGAAACATTGATATATTTGATAAAAAGGGGAAGAAATTACGGTTGAATGAAAGGAAAATTCGATGGATCTCTGAAAAGGAATTGACGGTAAAAGGGGATCTAGCCCAGACGGGTGATCCTATCCTGATATAGCCCTCCCGAAGAATACAGGAAAAAGGATTAAGCCCGAAAGGGTAATCCTAATATCAGCCCTCCCGAAGAATATATAGGAAATGAGGTTCGCGGGAGTGTGCTGGTGGCTCTCTCGAAGAATATATGTGTATAGGCCCTTCCGAAGAATACATGGGGGCTGAGGTTCGCGGAAGTGTGCCAAGAATTGAGGCTCACGGGAGAGTGAGGTTCACGGGAGTGTGCTCACTGAAATGAAATGTGTAAGACCATGGTTGAAAGATAACATGGCAACATATTGAGAAAATGAATAAGACCATGGTTGAAAGATACCATGGCAACACATGCATATGAATTGACGGCCTCAGAATTGTACACTAAAAGTGTACTCCTGTATGAATTGACGGTTAATGAGATTGTACACCAGGAGTGTACTATCGGAAATCCATCGAAATTCCGAGAAATTCAACGGGATAAATATAGAAGATGGTAAACACATAGCTAAAAAGGGTAAATGTGAACTGATGGATTACGGATTTGCATATTTTAAGTATATTATATGATTTTAACTATCGATATTCCGATAAATTCAGTAGGTAAGAATCCTGACCAGAAAAGGAAATATGTATATAAAAAGATTTGTACACATATTCCTGAAGTACATGAAAAAAATGACAGTGATACTGGATATATGGAAATATAAGATGATGATATTTGTACATGGAATTTATTGATGAATATATGCATCCATGATTATAGATTCGTATACTTTAATAATATTAATTGTATGACGATGAAATTTCGAATAACTTAATGAATAAAGCCCTGACATGGAAATAATTTGAGCACGAAACAATAATCACGAAATTGAACTTGAAATACACGAAAACGATATTTATTCGATATTTTAAAAATATGACATGGAAAATACATGTATATGAAACTTACCTGATAATTATGCATGTTCAAGATTATGAATTGTCCCAGAATAAATATATACAAAATTCATGAAAACAATGATACATGAAATTTTGGTATAATGAATGATTTATGGTTTTGAAGAAATGGCAAGAGAATAATATGTATCATATTATATGAATATGTGGCTATCTTTAATATGATGATACATGGAAATTCGGTAAGCCGTAATAAGTAATAATCTCAAGTATGATATGTTGATACAATGAGTTTATCGATTCTAAAAAATTATATGAAATATATTTAAGTATACTAATGACCGTTGTTGTTGACGCTTAGAAAAGTGCCAAGCTATTGGTTAAATGGTAATATGTTTATTATTTGATACGTTGAAAGGGTAAATGATCAAATGAAAATATACATGTTTTTATAGAAGAGTGGTAAAATTTAAGTTGTACAATTTCTTATAAAATGAGTTATCATGTGATAAAAAAAAGTTCTATAAACTCCGGTAATACCTCGTAACCCTATTCCAATGATGGATACGGGTTGGGGTGTTACACTTCCTCCACTCTCACCATATTCTTTCTCCTTCTTTCGTTCTTCATCTTCCTTCTCCTTCTTCATCCAGTTCCCTTCTTGAATCTCAATCAAGGTAAGTTTTTTATGCTTTTTTATTTTTTGTATTTCATCTGTCTGTTGAAGAATCTTCTTCTTCTTTCTTTTTTTGATGCTTTTTTTATTCTTGTTTGTTTCTGGGTTTTGCATCATTCAGCTTTTTTAATACTTTATTAAAAGATGTTTGTCTCGTGCTTAAAGCTTCTTCCTTTTCCCCTTGTACTGGACGCGTGTTGTAACACCCCAAGATTTATGTATTTGATTACATGTATTTATAACATAAATATCTGTCTGTTTCAGTGGTTAAGTGTTTTGAGAGTGTCCAAGGAGTCTTGGGTTCAAGCTTTGAGTTGAGCAAAATTTTTGTTTTCATGTGAATAAAGCCTTACTCTTGTTCAGTAGGCTTAAGTTTAATAGCTTGCAAGTTAATATTAGAATGGGCCTGCTAGTCTAGTGGCTAAGGTGTCTGTTGGAGTGTTAAATGCCTGGAGGTTTGGAGTTTGAGTCCCTGCGTGAGCAAGGGAATTATTTTTGCTGGAAGCCGTGTGAGTGTTTGAGTAAAATGGGATTCTGAGTAGTGGAATTTAGTGGGGAGTTGTGTAGAGAAATCTAAGAAGATTTTGGGGGAGTGGTTATCAGAATAATCATTCGATTTATTTTGATTACTTTCAAATTCTATTTTTTCTTTCTTTCCCCACATTTCTATCGTTTCTTTTCTCTCCTCACTATCTTTTTTTCCAAAAATTCCATCACTGTATTGACGTTTTACCTTCCTTGCATCAGTCGATTTTTGGTGGTCTTATCCTCTTTCTCTTTCAACGTTCTTTCTTATTCGTTGGTAAGTGATTACTGTGCCGTCTTCTTTTCAATTTGTGGTTGGTTCACTTAGAGGGGCTATCATGTTTCTTTTTGTTAGGTTAAGGACATTAATCGACCAGTATCGCTGTTGAGATTGAAGCTTAGGACTCGGGTCGTTATCAGTAAGATTTGGGATTTTCGGTTTGTAACAATTTGGATTTAGTATCGATGTAAGTGACTAAGATTGGCCTTTGAATTGTCGATTATAGATTCTGAAAAGCCTGAGGATCGTTTTAGCTTCATTGGAAACCATGTGTGTACTCGAATCGCAACTCGGCAAAAAACTCAAAAAGGGGACTGTCGACGCCACACGAGCGTGTGGTCGCCCGTGTGGTAGGCTGTGTGGCTGGACACAGTCGTGTGATCGACGAGCCAGACCATGCCCGCAAGACACAGGCACGTGACGGTAGGCGAGGCCGTGTGCGAGACATAAGCTCTACCAATTGAGCCATGTGGGCCACACGGGCGTGTGGGCCCACATGGGTGAACCACACGGGCGTGTGGGATTCTGGGCCAAGCCGTGTGATCCATACGGTCAATTCCAATCTGGGCTATGTGGGCCACACGGGAATGTAAGCCCACACAGGTAGCCCAATACGGGCGTGTGAGGCCATTTTATTGTTTTGTTTGTAATGGTTGCACAGGTCGCCCAAGACGACTGTGGACGTAGGGTCGGTAAGCCATACGTAGACCCCTATTTGTATGATGTGACTGCTTGACTAATGTGTTATTGAGAATGAGTATATTCTGTTAAATGAAACTATATGTACCGATATCATGATATGGCATGATATATTGTATGTTGCATTGCATGGGATTGGGTTGATTTATATGGAGGAAGTATACTGAGAGGCTTAATGCCTGTTATACTGGTAGTCATGCTGCAACTCACTGATGGCTTTTAGCCTACTATATACTGGCAGCTCTGCTGCAAATACTGTTTAGTGCTGTAACCGGTGCTAATTTTGTAAGTATAGGGATGGGTGGGTGATTTATTCCCTACAAGAGTGCAGGGTTGGACAGAAGATGGTGTATAGTGGATGGTTGGATAGGACTTGCATATTGTACACCGCATATCTTTATACTGTTATTGAGATGGGCTAATGTCCTACTGTTACTGCCACTGTTATTACTGTAATGGGACAAGGCCTAACTGATTACTGTTACTGTAAAGGGCTTAGGCCCAGATTGCTACTGCTTGTATTTTTGACTGTATAATTGCATGAGGATTACACACTGAGTTTTCATAAACTCACCCCGTTTGTTTTACTGTACAGGTAAACCCCAGTCTTAGGCGGATCGATGCAGTGAGGGACTCAAAGGTGGCCACTCGACCGCATGTATTTTTTGTACTAGATTACGTATTTAATCATTTTCATTTGGGGTATTTTTATTGTAATATGGCCATTATAGATTTTTACTTTGATTTGGGTTTTACTTTTCATTGTTTATGATTTATAATTACTAGAGATAGGAAACGCTGGTTTTCAAAAGCGACAAACATTTTAGCAAAAGAACGTGATCGGTTTTTAAAAGCTTCTGCAAACTTATAAATGACTTATAAATAACGGGGTAACATTTTAAAATGGTTAACATTTTGTAAACAAATGATTTGAAATAGGGAAGTTATAAGGTAACGAGATTTGTTTAAATGGGGAAAAGGATTTCTAATGAATTAGATTTCGAAAGCACTTTCACGTAACATCGCCAGATTCAGCTGTAACGTCTAGGCCGGGTTTGGGGTGTTACATGTGTGCTGGGTAGCGGAGACCTTCTTCCCTCCCTCTCACTTCTTCTATTCTACCTTACCTTTCTCTCTTCTTGTGTTCTTTTTTTTTTCGATCTGGTAGGATAATCTGTATTTCATGTTTGTCGTCTCTCTCAATCAAATGTTCTTCTTCTTTTTTTTTTTTTTAGTTGAAGAATCTGTTTGGATTTTGCATCTGTTTGTTTAATTCTTTTTCTTCTCTTTTCTACCAAGAGCTATCACATTGAACTGTAGGGATGGCTGAGGTATCAAATTCTCCTCATTTATTTCAACTTATGTTCGATTCTTTCATTTGCTCTGTTATATTTTCTTTGCCTTTTAGCACCTATTTTTACAATATACTTTTTGAGGATTTTATTTGGGTTGGTAAATGTTTTATCAAAGTCTGTGGACTAATAGTGACTTTGAACCGGTGACAGGAGGGTCAAAAAGTTATCTTGAATATGTATGGCTTGAGCCAAGGACTTGCTCGACAGCTTTCAATGACCTTATTAAGGAAGCCTATTGAGGGAATATGGTAAGCATTTAGTTTGAAGGGGAAAGAAATTTGTCATGCCTTTTTTCACAAAAGCTACGAATTGTTTCAATGAACTGTGTACTGTAAATATACAATCCATGCATAAGCTCACTTTAATATTGTTAAATAAGTAAAAAGAACTCCAAATTTAATGGAGTCAATGAATAAACAAATAGAGCCTCCACCTACTGGAAAGTTTAGAAGCATATATTATAAACTAGTAAACAACTTAAATTAATAAACTAATTCCTTGTAGAGGAAGAACCTATTTTTCATACTATTTATTGAACTTTGACTAAAAATTCATTTCATTATTCGTAGGAGTTTGTAGGTAGCTTTTTTTATTTTACCAGTTTTATGTTGTTGAGTCCAGCAGTTTGTCATCTTTATCTGATTTTGGCTTGTAACCTGTTGCATCTTCATTTCAATATCAAATATGTTGGGCCTTGTTAGTGAATGTTAGCATTTTTTCTTTTGTTTTTCTCACGTTATTTTCTAAACTTAAGCTAGGCTTGAAACTTATGTTTCGATGGTTTGTATATACTCTTTCCCTCTTTTTCAGTTGAAGTTATTTTACTTATCTTTGTCACATGAAGTCTTTTATTTCCTATTGTAGGCTTGGAAATTGAATGGGGTTTATAGTTGCATTGTAATGACCCAAAATTCACGGGCATTAGAAAAGTACATTATCGGGCCTCCATCTTAGCAAAATGGGTTAGTAAATAATTATTAGAAATATTTATGAGTCTAGTAGTGTGTCTAATTAGGTTGTGATTAAGTGAATTAAGCTTAATTAAGAGTAATTAGTAAAAAGGACTAAATTGAATAAAGGATAAAAGTTGAATTATAAATTAATAGAAAATAATAAGGGCTAGAAAGGCAATTAAGCCATTAACATGGAATTGAGGCGGTGAAATGGATAAAAATCATAAGATTTTTATTGTTAATTTATTATTATTGTTGTTGTTATTATTAAATAAATTAAAATAAACACAAATGTATGATGATAAAATTGTAAATGTGTAATATTTGTATTTATATACTTGTAAAATATTTATATATTTTCTTAAATAATAAGTAAAAGATATTTATATATTAATTATTATCAAATTATAATTATAATTATTATTATATTATGAAATAAATTAAATAAATACAAGTGTATGGTGATGATAAAACACAAGTGAATTAATTAAAATATCTACAATTGTAATATAAATATTGTTATTTAAATATAAAATTTTATTATATTAATTTATAATAATTATATTATAATAATATTATATTATGAAATAAACTAAATTATGACAAATGGATGGTGATGATGGTATACAAATGTAATAATATATAAATGTACATTTGTAATATATATATTTGTTTACTAAATAGATATTTATTATAATAAATATTATATTATAATTAATTAAGAAGTAAAGCAAATAAAATAAAAAGAAAAAAAAGGAAACAAAGAAGAAAGAAACAGAGATCATTCGAAACATGGGAAGGAAAAAGAAAGAAAGAAAAATGAATGGAAAAACTAGGGTTTGAGGCTTTAAGTTTTAATTTGGTAAGTCAATTAAGTCATTTTCTTTTAATTTTGATGTTTTAGAAGTCTTAGAACAAAGTTTTGTTGAATTTAAGTTCAAACCTTGGAAGTTTTTAGATTTTTGAACATGATTCATGTTGAACAAATTGATGAATTAGGGGTTTAATTGATAGAATTTTTAGTTAGAATTGATTAAAGGATTAAATTGTAAGGTATAAGTTTTGTGTTAGAGGGACTAAATTGAAAGAAATTTGAAATTAGGGTTTTATCATGAACATTAGATATTTAAGTTGAATTTGGTAGGAAATTGAGTAGAAATAAAGTATGAATTGAGATAGAAAAGTGAATTTAATTAGGACCAAATTGAAATTAAGGTAGAAATTGAATAGAAATTCAATTATTTAATATAAATTAGTATTGTATTAATAGTGTAAATTATTTTAATTTTCGTAGCTAGCAAAGAACCAGAGGCATCGGCACAGAAGGGAAAAGAGAAGATTATCGAGGACTGAAATGAGAAAATTCGGGTTTGTATTACTATAATTCAAATTATTTACTATTAAATGTTATATTTAAATTATGTAGTTGATAAGTAAATTATGAGGTAAGTGTATTATTAAATTGTATGAATTTGAGTTACATGATTAATATATATTGAAATTGAATTGCATGTGGATTGAAATGGAAAATGTATTGAATTGAATTGTATATTGAATTGAAAGTGACTTTGATATGAAAGTGAAATTGAATTGAGAGTTGGAATACCCTATTAACTAGTCGAGCTGAGTCGGATTTAGTTGGCATGCCATAGGATTGGAAGAGTTTAGAGATTCTTCGGCTTGCCGATAAGGCACTGGGTGCCATTCTGATGTGTTTAATTAGATCATTCTGGTGTGTTTGGGTGGATCATTCTGGTGCGTTTGGGTGGGTCATTCTGGTTTGTTTGGTTGGAATCCGTGTATCTGCCAAGGTCCGAGTCTTGTTAATAGGGTTGAATAAATGAAATGAGAAAATCGAATGAATTTGATCATTTGAACTATTGAAAGTATGAGAAAGTAGAATTATGAATTGAAATGTGAAATGAAATTGAAATATGAGATTGAAAGCTTGAACCAAAGGTTCATCATTTGATTAAAGATTTAATAGATGATATGTGATGCCATTTGATGAAAGACTATTGTTGAGATATGAAATTAAAGTATAAATTAACACAAATGACTTATATTGTTAAATGTTTGATGTGTATTATTTATTATAGTTTTTATAATTTGAATTATGGTAATACCACTGACTATAGACATACTCAGCATACGGTTGTGTCCGTGCACAGGTCAATAGAAGTCAAAGGTTCCGGGTTCAGCATCCAGATCAATCCTGACTTCAGCACAAACTTGGTGATATAATTTTCTCTTTTGGTAAAAGTGGTATGTACTTAGGAGTTGTAAAGCTCACTTAAATATGTCTTGTGAATTAGGTTGTAAAGAGTTGTTTACAATGTTTTAATGGTTAAATGAAATGGTAAGAAACTTTATAATATGTTTTGGTACTTTGGCACCAAGTTAAGTGGAAAGATGAATGAAGTCTATTAATTAATTTTGTTTTATATTATGGAGGTTCATAAGTCAAATTGTTAAATCGATTTTGTAGGCATAATTAAGTATGTTAAATATAGAAATTGTATGGATTGTGATATTGGTTTTAAATTGGTTACGGTTTAAAATTTGTAAGGAAGGTTAGATGTTTATAAAAGGGTTATATTGAGTTCAAAAAAATTACGAAAAATTTCCGGAGTACTCGAACAAATCCCGTTCCACTTCTAATACGTGTTTTGGGCCTCAAGGGTCCATTATAGGGATTTAATGATTAAATTATACTATGTATGTTATTTTATTTATGAATTATTCGTAAATTGTTCGATATGTCCGGTAATGCTCTGTAACCCTGTTTCGGCGATAGTTTAGGGTTAGGGGGTCTTACATGCATTGCTTGATGCACATTTTCTTACTTGGGTTTATTAAATTATGTTTGCTTGATAGGCACACTAGAGTTGTAGTTTATGGCAATGAATACTATTTTGGCGAATGAATCCAACATTCTTCTGCTGGGACGACACCATATGGGACACCAATTAGAGTGATCAATTTAGAAGTCACTCATGTGCTTAAGGATGTGTTTAAGATGTATTTGTAGGAGATTAGTCCCCGCTACACTACTGAGACCTATAGTTTGCTCACCCACAATTGCAACAACTTCAGTAATGAGGTTGCCCAATTTTTAGTTGGTTCTAACATTCTGGACTATATTTTGCAACTACCTAATGAAGTTATGAGCAGTCCAATATGTGCACTTTTAAGTAAGTTATTATCTACCTTTGAGTTTTACTTCATTCATTGTATCTGTTTGATGAAGCCCCTAGACAGATATGCTGTAGGGGCATCTTAACCCTTTTCATGTTAATCATAGTAGATTATAGTGGTTAGTATTTTTCCTAAATGGAATTGGCTTACTAGTACCTTCTATCCAATATTGTGATTTTTTATTTCATTGAATGAAACTTCTCATCTTTCCCGAAAATTGCTAAACTGACATGCTTGATAGTTGATAGGATAAAATTGTATTCCATGATGAATGTGATCTATTTTTTTTGGTCATTTCCTCCTCACAAGAGGCATAGTAAATATACTTGGACCTCCCAACCACAGTTTTTGTTTTCAGTAAAAACAGATGCTTCCTTTTCTTTCATGGTCTAATTGAATGGTTTCTGGTCATACTTGTTAACTGTTGTGCCTCGTCAATGAACATTGCTGATTAGTTCAAAGTTTTAGGAATTACTTTTCAAGTTATGGAGTATGCGTAGGATTGCATTAAATTTGTCTTTTCATCCTTCTTGAATTATGAAACTTTATCTAACACAAGTTTGTTTATACAGTGCCCATGATACAGAATCTGGATATAACTTTGAGGGCTGTTGTTGTTCCTCAAGTTCCCTAATTTAGGCCTTCTGTATCTGCTCAGTCATCCCAATCCACAACCATCAGTGTGAACGAGTCCTCCATTAGTAGTCAGCCAAAAGAGGTAGACAATAAGGTGAAAGATGGGGAGAAACCAAAATCTGAAGAAGTCAAGACATCAGAAAAGACAATACCTCCTTCTAAACCAACCGGCACACAGGAAAATCAAAAAACAAGGAAGCTGCAGTAGACACTCTTGGAGATGCTTGAGCCAAGGTCCAAAAGGAGATAACCCGTGAATTTGCTACAATCATGGCGAGTGGAACATTACGAGCTAGTGAGGCAACAACACTAGTAACTAGGAAAGTGATGTAGAAATATGGACACTTGAATGTTGCTATGCAACAAAGTTAGAAGCAGGAAAAAAGAAAAAAAATGAATTTTTTTTGTAAGTCCTGCATTTACCTTTCGAGATCTAGATCTAGACAAAATGAAATCGTTTTATGATAACTATTCAACTTGTTTTTGAAAAATGACTTGAATTTTCCCAAATTAAATGATTGGAATTGTGAAGATCTCAAAGACAGTAAGGTTTGCTTGCACTGTATTGCATATAACAAACAAATCTGTTGGGGCTTTCTTGGGCACCCTGTTACTCTGAATAGCGCATTAGTTTCCAGCTATATAAACTATATCCAGTGGAATTGTGTGTCTAATGGAATAAATCCAAACATTTTATACATAAGAATTAGAACCTTATAGGCCAACTTGTGTTGTTAAAATGTGAATTATACATAAACTAATTACCAAGGTAAGTACAAAAAAATTGGTCATTTTACTAATAAAGGCCCATTTTCAACTTTATTTACAAAAATGGACTAATTTTTTCATTATTTACTGAAAAAGGTAGATTTTAGGGAAAACGCGTTCACGTCAGCGCGATTTCAGAGGATATGCCAGCAAAACGCGTCCCTGGGGGAGCGTTTTGGCCATGTCAACACAAATCACACACTTCAAGACACGCTTTGCTGATGTGGCATAAACGCTACCCTAGGAACGTGTTTTAGCCCGTGTTTTTCTAGGGTTAGGGTTTTTTGCATGTTTAGTGGTTTAAGGTTTTTTAGTTTAAGGTTTTTAGGGTTTTTGGTATTAAGGTTTATGTTTTTTTAGTTTAGGGTTTTAAGGTTTAGAGTTTAAGGTCCACTTGAGGACGTAAAAATGAAAAGTGAAACCGAGCCCATGATCGTAGTAGTGATAGGCAACCTCCGATTTTGGCTTTATTCGGTCACGTCGCCTCGCACATCTCCTGGTACAATGTTGCCAACATGGCAGACCCTCAACTAAATTCGCCAGCCACACTAAAATCAACGAGTTTCAGCAGTCACCTAAGATGTACGAGGTTTCGTAACAAGTTCAGCATCAGATAACCTCAAATCATCTCAAGGATGTATGCCCAAGCATATCGTATTCTTTCTACTTCAGTCAAATCATTCCCTGGCTCTGGGAATGTGTCTCGTAACCAGTCCATCTTGATCTGACCTCTGTTAATATTATCTAGAATATCACCTAATAGCTCCTAGCATACGGCTCCCCAATCAGTAGATTGAGCGAACCTGGTGACTACGTACCTATCCACCGGCAATCTCAATTGTAACTGCACGTCTTCCAAAGTGATAGTACACTCTCCGTATGGAAGATGGAATGGGTGCATCTCGAGTCTTCACCTCTCTATCAACGCGCTGATGAGTTTCGAGTCTAACTTGCACCCCCGGCCTATCATGGCCACGTGCCAAAAACCTGCTTCCCGCAGGTAATTCTTTATCAACAGTGATGGAGGACCAGACATATTACGAGTATAGCATTGTAACACCTGATCTACAAACTGTTATAAAAAATTATAAATAAAAATTAATTAAAATTGCATAAATGGAAAAAAATATTAAATAATATTGAAATTTTAAAATTAACACTTACCATTTTCATTTGTTCAACGGAGATATGTTTATTATCAAGACGAATTAATTCTCAGGCCATTGCTAATATGATCAAATATTTTTGAATTTATAAAAAAAAATACTAATTTATAAAAAATTTAAAGAATGCTTTTTTTGCAAAAATTAAAGAGAGCTTTGAGAAATTTTGAGAGAAAATTGAAGAAATAATGTGTGAAAAGATAGGAGGGAGTGGGTATTTATATATATTTTTTACCGTTGGAGCCTCCAACAATCAAAAAATAGCCGTTGGGGGGAGAACATGGGCTAAAACGCGTCCTTGGGGCAGCATTTTTGCCACATTAGCAAAGCGCGTACTGGGGAGCGCGATTTGTGCTAACATGGCCAAAACGCTCCCCCAGGGACGCGTTTTTGTTGGCATATCCCCTAAAATCGCACTGACGTGAAGGTGTTTTCCCCGAAATCGGCCCTTTCCAGTAAATAATGAAAAAATTGACCCATTTCCGTAAATAAAGTTGGAAATGGGCCTTTATTGGTAAAATGGCCCAAAAAATTACAAAAAATAAATACTAGAATATTTTAATTTATTGGAACTTTTACATTAGAAAAAAATATTAATATATATATGTAATAAACTCAATTAAACAATGAAAAGATAATAAATTCTTAAATATATATATATTATTTAAAATAGCTTTTATGAAATATTTTCAGGAAATCCGCCAAACAATAGAAAATATTTTACACAGATTCATCCAAACACCAAAAAAATAAATTATTTCCAGAAAAGTAAATCAATTTTCAAAAATTATTTTCCGGAAAATATTTTACTGACAAACAAACGGAGCCTTAATCTTAATCGCATATTTCTTTTGATTCAATGGTCAAAAATAATGTAAAATGAATATAAGTTTTACACCTAATTTTATACTTAAACATAATATTACATATTCATAAATTCACTTATATCAGTATAAAATTAACAAGATTTTATATTTTTTATAATTTTTTTATATTTGATATTTTAACTATCCAATTGTTGAATTTCATATTTCATTCATGCAGATCATATATGTCAAGTTTGAAGTAAGAATTTTTTTTCAATTATTTATTTTATTTAAAAAAAATTTTCAACCGTTGAATATATATATATGAGTTAAGTCTCAAAATTATATATGAACTTCAGTCTAATCTATAATTTTATACATGAACTTCGATTTGGTATACTTGTGTACATAAAAAAATTGATTAATCTAATTCTCACAAATTATTAACACAATGATCGATATAATATCATTTTATATTTATATATTTCATACACATATAACTATATTTATTAAATATAAAACTAAATTGATGTATTTATTGCTTTAAATATGTATTGTTAGCAAAAAGGGCATTTCTAAAAAAAGAAGCTGCACAACCGAATTGGTGCTTGAGATGATTGGCACTTCTTCAAGCACCAAACAAAAAATAGTAAATAAACATAACATAAGAAGGTTTTTTAAGCAAATTGGTTTCCCTACATTTACGGAGCCTAGCTCAATAAGAAATATTCACTCTCTTCAACAATTACACAAAGTGAACCTACTTAATCACATCTTGTGATAATTTCCCTCACTCTTATACTTAAGACTCAATACTATCACCACTAAATTCTCCCATTGTGAATTCAGTAAGTAAAACCACAACACAAAGATTTTACTATCAATATGCACTCATAAAATAAGATTCCTCACTTAGAAACAAATTAAGTGCTCAATTCTCTACATACATAAACTTATATAAGTCTCTTCATTCTATAAAGTTTATCAAAACTTGCTTACATAAGAAAATCTATCACAATTCCTATAAAGCAACCATATTATAAGTTGAATACAATATAATAATAAATAAGATAAACAATGATTTTTAGCTGCTAAGTTTTCAAAGATTCAATCCATTCAATAATAGGCTAGATATGGTCCATATACTTAGCATAGCTTAAATAATCAATTTAGTAAATTGCCAACACTTTTATATATGAAAGTTGTCTCCATATAAATTTGTTAGGTAAGGGAGTGGGCATTCCTTTTAGCACCAAATTGTCAGTTTCAATCTTTTTAACATGTATGATTGAATTAAAATTAAAGTTCATGTATAATTTTAAAATTTATCTTTTAATATAGATAATGTTTTAGATAGATATGATAGAGATATCGAATCAATTCGAAATTTTATATGTATAATCAATATAATTATATTGATAAATTCAACGAATAAAATGTTAAAATATCAATCCCAGAAAAAAAAAAGTATAAAAAGATGAAAACTATGTTAATCTTATAATAAATTCTCCGGATTAATCAACTTAGCTGACCCAACAAATTGAAATTAATTATCTTGATTAAATAGATTAAAATAAGATCATTATTGTTAAAGATTCACCATTTAAATTAATTATGAATGAATTATAGACAGCAGACTTCACCGATTCACACTGCACATAGACTTTAGTTTAGAGTCTAAAGTCAAGTCAAGACATTGATTGTGCATCAATGCTGGGTTTTTACCCACTGCTTTAAAGCATCAATGCTGGGTTTTTACCCACTGCTTTAAAGCCTATGTACTGATTGTAAGCCTAGTGACCATACACCTGTTGAACATCCACCTATCATCTTTTGTCAAACTATAAAATGAATTTTAATTGATAAATAAAATTTTACCATCAATGAGCGCAATGGCAACTATACATTAAAATTAAAAATCAAAGAATTACATAACGTTTGAGATTACACCAAAAAGAATGTTTGACTCAACCCATTTCTCATATCTTAAAAATTGGGTTAGAAAAAAATGGATTATTGAAATTAAGAATAATTATGTTTTGAATTTTTTAATTAAGATTGTAAAATTATGTTAAGAGAATCTAGTTTAGTTGATAGGTGTTACGAGTATGCGTGTGAAGTTTTAGGTGTACATGCCAATTTTGGCCCGGGCATTAAACCAACCCCATAATTAAACCCAAACAATTTAAAACCCATACAAACTCAAACCTAATTCCTAACTATCAGCCCAATTTTAAACCCAAATCCTAATAACCCAATTACCTTACACCGACCCTACCCAAACCTAATCCCAAACCCTAATCTGCCTAAACCAAGTTGCTGCTGATTCAGCCTCTGCCACCACCGCCGACATCCAATCCACTGTCGCCACCGCCATCCACTTGCGCCACAGCACCTGCAAGCATTTAAATGGAAGGGACAGAAAGCAAAAGGGGGGAAGCAATTTGTAAAAGAAATAGGCTATAAAAGCCAAATGAAAATGATTGTAAAAGGGACCGATTCCAAAAAAATTTAGAAGCAAGTTTCGGCAGTTTCATTGTTTTAGGAATACAAATTTTAAAACGTCAAAAACAAATACAACAACAGTAATATCGCAGCAAAGGGAATACCCCCGAATCATCAAAGTCCAAAAAATCGAGAACCCAAAACCGAAACTTAAGGTGATTTCGTTTTTTAATTTTTTTTTTCAGATTCTTTACATGCATATTTTAAAATAATAATAACAATAATAATAATAATAACAAAAACAAATAAATAAAAAAAAGGGAGAGAAATTTACCTTTTCCAGCCACCGTGTACGGTGGCCGGAGACGGTGGCCCACGGCGGCGACGATGACCGGACCGGTACCGGAAATCCCCAGCTCCCTCTCTCCCTCCTCTTTTTTTTCTCTCACGGGTAACAAATGAATTTTTTTAAAATTTTTTGTCTTTTATAGGAACCAAAACGGTGCGTTTTGGTCCCCCCTAATTTTAATAAAAACGACGTCGTTTTGGCCCTGGGTCGGATCGATCCGACCCGACCCGCTAGGATCCGCGTGTTTTTTTATAGCGGAAGGGCTAATTGCGCTTTAAGCCCTTCCGCTTTTCCAGGTCTATGCAATTGAGTTTATTAACACTTTTAAATCGACCCCAGAAATGTTTCGCGTTTTGCGATTAAATCCCCCCAAATGCGCAGCGTTTTAAAGGATCGGGATTATTGCGCCTTTGGCCCCTCTAACACTTTAGCGCGTTTAAATAGGCCCTCCCTCACTCTTTTTATTTCTATTTCGCCCCAAAAATTTCATTTGTAATCCAATTTTGTCCCTTTTTCATTATTTTATTTTAATCTTAATGTTATTCATACTATTGTATTTTCTTACTGTTATTATTATTATATTATTATTTATTAGCATTTCATTATTATTATTATTTTTACTTATACTTGTATACATTATATAGTACTACTAATAGTTTTAATATTATTATTTTTGTAAATATATTCGTACGTCCTATATATATTCTTTTAATTTTAATATATATATATATATATTAATATTACATTATGCATATTATTTTTCTTAATGTTATATTTTTTATGTATTATGTATATTTTTTAATACTATTATATATATGTGTTTGTATATTTCGTATATATATATATTTTTACATATCTTATATGTATATATTTTATTCACATAATTTTATTATCATATATATATATTATAGTTTTAATATTATTTTGTTAGCATATTTGTATATCATTTTTTATATGTTAACATTACATTATGTGCATATTTACCTAGTATTATTAATAACTATTTTTTGTGCCATTATCATTTTTAATCTATATGTTTATTCTTAATTATATTACGTACACATTGTATTTATGTATATATACGTTTTAATATTATAGTTATTATTATTTTTTATATCACTTGCATGTTTTTATATATATGTACTTATGTATTTATTATTAATAATGGTTTTGACATTAATATTATTCTAATATGTATGTATTATATTTCGATACTGTTACGCATATATGTTTTCAATACATTTTTACATATTTTCTATATATTACAATTATATATATATACATATATATATTCTTTAATGTCATAAGTTTTATAATATTATATACTATCTTATATACACTCTTACCATGTTACGTGTTTTGTTACCATATTGTTCATATTTTTAAATTATCTCACGTGTACATTTTGTTATAACTACGTCATACTCTTTTAACATACACTCTTTTTATTGTCTTTTACTGTAAATATCTTTGTTGTTATCCTTTTTTAAATATCACATTTTAATATTAATTGCATCATTATTTCAAAAGGTGTACATTTCATTCAATCCAAAAATGTTTTAAAGACGAGGCAATATTTTTGTGTTTAGAGATTCGGGAAATAGTGCCCTAACGTGCTGGGTTACGATTTCTCGTTCATCTAAATACCTAAAATACCATTCTCAACAAATTCTGCAACTCGCGAGATAACTTTAGTTTCGAAGAATTTAATAACCTCGTGTCCAATCGTGCTGGATGTGATGTTCAAATTCTTTCGAAGCAAAGGAATCTCGGTTTTTCAACTCAAATTATCCCAGTTTCAAAAAGAATCCTATTTTTAAATCTTTCCAAATTTTAACCTAAGACAGAAAACTGCTCAATTTGGTACCAATTTTGGGCATTGCGGGGGTGCTAATCCTTCTCCGTGCGTAACCGACTCCCGAACCTTATTCTCGATTTTTCGTAGACCAAAATATTTTATAAGGTGACCCAATCACACCTAAAAAGGTTGGTGGCGACTCCCCATTTTCATTTTTTTAAAAAATAAGTCGACATCCGTTTTCAAAAAAAATGGTTTTGACAGCTTGGCGACTCCACTGGGGATATTAAGTGAGTCAAGCCGAAAATTGATCATTTTCTGTCTTAATGTTAGAAATTTGGAAATTTTTAAATATGATCTTTTACATGTATTTGTTGCGTATGTTTGTTATCTTTCCTCGCACACATCGCATTTGCATGACCGTTGTGGTCACACCCTTAAGTGGGAGTGAGAAGCTACGCTTTCGTGAGGTTTTCACCTCCGCATGGGCTAGTGGATTGCTTCCGGGATACATCCGTACCTATGTCTTCATGAGATTTTCATCTTCGCATGGCCATAGCGAAATGTGTCCCCCTGAACTGAACTTGGTCCATATGAGCCTATAATGGGTGAGGATCGAGGAATCTGCTGGTTCAAGTACCCTTTTCTCTAGAACTGAAACACATATAGTAAGCCTTAAGTGCCTGTCCTAGGTAGTATGGAGATAACCTTTAGTGGCTACCTATATAGGTACTTGTTTATTTTCTTTGGATTATATTTGTTATATGTGACACTAACCTATTTTTTTTTTTTGTTATCATTGCATGTCATTCAACATTTAGAGGTATCGATTCACGGTTCGATTTCTAAGTTAGAAAGTTTTGTAATGAGGAATGAATATCTTGATAAAGTGGAGGACAACGCTACCGTCCGTGCATAGTCAGAGAAAGCCCAGTTAGAGAAGGGAGATAGTGTCGCCGAGGGGTATACATCGGAGTTGTGGGACTTCACACGTATCAGTTCGACACAGAATGAGTTTCAAGAGTTGAGGGACGTTTGGGCCCAATGGGATGATGAAGATAAACAGTTGTTCTATCAGAATTACGGAGATCTTCCCTATTTGCTAGACATTAAGGTGGATAAGCATCTGTTTCGAGCTATGGTACAGTTTTGGAACCCCACTTATGGTTGTTTTACATTCGGAGAGGTAGACTTAGTACCTACTTTGGAAGAATACACTACCTTCCTCTGCTGTCCAAGAATTCAAGATAACAAAGCTTATGTTAGGGCTGCTAATCTCCCCACTTTCGTGAAGAAATTAATGATTATTATGGGGATAAGTGAACAGTGGGCCACAGCCCGAATTTAACAAAAATATGATGGTAAATGCATTTCGTGGGCAGCTCTAAGGGATCTGATATTGGCGCACCCAGATGCGAAGAGAAAGGTTGATGTCTTGGCCTTAAGTATTTATGGGTTGGTTATCTTCCCCAAGGCTATGGGGCACATAGACGAGGCAGTCATGGATTTGTTCGATCGACTCGGTAAATAGGTCACACCTGTGCTTACAATCCTAGCTAAGACATTCAGATCCTTGAGTGCATGTCGGAGAGCTGGTGAAGGTAGATTCATTGGATGCGCACAGTTGTTGTTAGCGTGGTTCCACAGTCACTTTTGGAGGGTTGATAGGGATCCTTGCCAAGTATTTTTGGAAGACTATTCTCCCTTAAAGGAAGCAGCAACTACACCGAGAAGGGATGATATTACAAAGGAAAGATGGATAGAGATACTTCAGAATCTCAGAGAAGAAGACGTTGTATGGAAAGCTCCTTGGATGACTCCAAAAAAAATCCTTTATCGTTGTAAGAGTTTTGATTGGGTACCTCTTCCTGGAATTTGGGGGGTTATTGGTTATGCACCGTTACTCATCCTGAGGCAGTACAAAGCGGGGTAGTTTATACCGGTAACACAAGGTTTGGCTTAAAGTGATTTCTCATATAAAGGCGATCATTATAAAAAGAAGATACGGGAAATTTCTGACGCTTGGAAGAAGATTTGCTGTGTGAAGGTTCTGACCGATGGTTCGTCGACGACCATTGAATATAAAGAGTGGTTTAGCAAGAGGACCAATGATAACATCCCGAGGCCGAGTTTGTGGGCTACTCGATCAATGGAGGAAAGTTTACTGGTGGTTCCGTCGGAGTTAGAACTCATAAAGCATGAGTTTGAAAGAAAGAGTTTAAAACTTGCGAAAAAGATAGAGAAGTTGAAGGAAGAGAAGATGTATCTAAGCTTAGACGTTGATGTTCAGAAAATTGAGATCGAGAAAGTAAGAAAAGAAAAAAGGAAAGTGGAGGAAGATCGAGATGACTTGAAGACGCAATATAAGAAGATGCAACTGTCAAGGAAGAGAGATGGATTGGGAAAGACATCCGAATAGTGGCAACTAGAGGTTCGAGAAGAAAGAGCCAAAGCCGATCATTGGAAGAAGAAATT
Organism: Gossypium stocksii; assembly: GCA_020496765.1. NCBI lineage: Eukaryota > Viridiplantae > Streptophyta > Magnoliopsida > Malvales > Malvaceae > Gossypium > Gossypium stocksii. The sequence goes on along the minus strand of CM035622.1, from coordinate 4,194,471 downwards.
TTAAGAAATGCTGGCACAGAATCAGGCCTTAGAAAGAAACTTGGCAAAGAATCAGAAAGAGAATCAAGGATTAAAAGCTAAAGTGATTGAACTCGGACGGTCCCTTCATCTTCACCGAAGTCGTAGCTCTGCGGTCGAGTTAAAGGCAAGTCAGGACAAGATTGAGGAAATGAAGCACAAAATTGAGGGGTTAGAAGAAGCATTGCAGGACTGCAGACTCCGGATTGAGCAGCTCGAGGCAAGAGAATGACACTGGAAGGGAGAGCTTCACCATTCCCAAAATCAAGTCAGAGATAGGGATTATCTCATGGGAGAAGCCATCGTCCAGATTCGAGAAGTCGCCAATCACTTGCAAGACTTGGCGGTGCAGGCTGATGTGTTAAGCATAAAGTATGAGCTAGAATCAGACAGAGGTCGAGAATTGGCCACGTTGTTTAGGAAGATTAAAACTCTAGGCCTAAGGGCGAAAGCGTATCTGTAATCAGTTTTGTGTAAAGACTTTTGTTCCCGTTATTTAGGAAATGTTAAAACTCTAGACTTAAAGGCGAAAGCATCTGTAATCCGTTTTGTGTAAGGATTTTTGTTCTTTAAACAACATTTTCTAAAAAGAAATTGAATCAGAATCGATATCTTTTGTATTCATACATTTGCATTACATCGCATCATATGCATTTGAACCCGAAGAAAGACCCTAATTAGTGGAAGTTATTACAGAAGAAAAGAATCTAGAAACTATACACCCCTACGGTACACGCGCTAAAACAAAGAATATGGATCAGAGGTTCGAACAACTCCAAAAAGATATGCAAGACCAATTGCAAGAGCAGTTGGCAAAAATACAACACGATATGCGAGAGCAAATGATGGAAGCCCAAAGAAATATGGTGGCTGAAATGGCTCAACTTCTAAAAGGGGCAATGGATAAAGGAAAGGCCCCTATGGCTACCACTGGAGAGGATAGTGAAGATTATCCTCCCGGTTTTACCCCACCCCGTACGCAAACATAAACTGAGGCGCCTCTGCGAAGGCCGTCTGTTACTATTAGGCCTCAACAGGGGCAAATTGATATTGGAATACCTATGAACTTACAAGATGGCTCGGGGTCCAACCCGGTAGATAACCCTACGGATTCACTCACCCTTGATCTAGACCTGGCCAAAAAAGAGAGGGTGAGAATTGAATCCTCGAGATAATTAGAGGAGCGTTGCAGATGGTTGGAGGAGAAGTTCAAAGCTTTGGAAGGTGCTGATAGTCGTCATGGAATGGATGCCAAAGAATTTAACTTGGTCTCAGATTTAGTCCTTCCTCATAAGTTTAAAATGCCAGAGTTTGAAAAATACAATGGGACCAGTTGTCCTGAAGCCCACCTCACCATGTTTTGTAAGCGGATGACCGGTTATGTAAACAATGATCAACTTTTGATTCATTGTTTCCAGGATAGTTTAGTTGGGGCCGCGGCTAGGTGGTACAATCAATTAAGTCGCGATAGAATCAGTTCCTGGAGAGATTTAGTGCAGGCCTTCATGCAGCAATATAATCATGTGACTGACTTGACACCAGATCGAATCACTCTACAGAACATGGAAAAGAAGCCTAATGAAAGCTTTAGGCAATACGCACAGAGATGGAGGGAGGTTACCATGCAAGTTCAACCACCGCTCTTAGAAAAAGAAACTACCATGCTATTTATTAATACCTTGAAAGCCCCATTCCTTACTCACATGATTGGAAGTACCACTAAAAGCTTTACTGACATAGTTATGGCAGGGTAAATGATTGAAAACGCCATAAGAGGTGGTAAGATAGAAGAGGAAACTACTAAAAGTTTAGCCCCAAGAAGGAAGGATAATGAGGTGAACAATGCAAGTAATTACAACTCGAAAGCGATTACGGTTAGCCAGCCAAGAGCGGCTACGGGTGGGCAACAGGGTTCCCAAAGGCATGAATATGGTACAAGACAGAACTCTTAAAAGATCCAGTTCACACCCATCCCGGTGACGTATAAGGAGCTTTATCAGAGTTTATTTAATACACACGCGATAGCTCCCTATCACCTGAAACCCTTGCAACCCCCATATCCCAAGTGGTATGATGCAAATGCCAAGTGTGAATACCATGCGAGAATACAGGGGCATTCGATCGAAAATTACATCAGCTTTAAGAAGGTAGTGGAAAGACTTATCAAGATGGGGATCGTGAAATTTAACGATACCCCTAGTACAGAGAACCCGCTGCTAAACCATGGCGATCAAGGGGTGAATGCAATCAGGGAAACTGGTATAAGAAGGGTCAAAGAAGACATTGCTGAGGTAAGGACACTGTTGAAGGTAATTTGGAAAGAGATGACGAAGAGAGGAATGTTGATTTCTAAATAAAGAAGTGAAAAAGTGGGGGACTACTGTGAGTTCCATCAAGAAGAAGGGCACGACATTCAGGAATGTGTCGAGTTTAAGGCTTTGGTACAAAGCCTAATGGATAATGAGGAGCTGGAATTTTATGAAGGTGGCTCAGATGAGGGACACATATGCACATTGGAAGGGGAATCGACGAATCAAGAAACCAACCGGCCAAGGATCATTATTTATCTACCGAAGAATAATGAGGTCGGGACACCAATAATGCCGAAAGTCATTATTCGCGAACCCCTTTCTTTTCCTTATACGGATAATAAAAGGGTACCCTGGAATTATGACTACAATGTAACAATACCAGAAGGAGAGAAAATAGCTAATGCTTCTAAAAAGACCCAAGCTGAAGGTTCCTACACTCGTAGTGAGAAGCGTTATGACGCAGGAGGCATCAGGGTCGAGCCCATGAAAGCAAAAGCCTTAGATTTTGAGAAAGAGAAAGGGGCTGAAGCATTTATTAATGAACCAGTGAGGGAGGAAGAAGCTAAAGAGTTTCTGAAATTCTTGAAACACAGTGAGTATAGCGTGGTTGAGCAGTTACGCAAACAACCAGCCCGTATATCAGTGTTAGCATTGCTCCTGAGTTCAGAAGTACATCGCGAGGCATTGATGAAAGTGCTTAATGAAACCTATGTTACCAAGGACATATCTGTAATAAATTGGATCGTCTTATTAGTAACATAATTGCTAATAATTTCATCTATTTCAACGATGATGAAATCCCACTTGGCGGCATGGGATCAACTAAAGCTTTACACATCACCACTCGTTGCAAAGGATATACACTGCCAAGTGTGCTTATCGATAATGGGTCAGCCTTGAATGTCCTGCCATTATTCACATTAAACAGGTTGCCAATAGATAGTTCTCACATGAAAACATGTCACAATATAGTGAGAGCATTTGAGGGCATGGAGAGAAAGGTGATGGGAAAAATTGACATTCCTTTAATGATTGGGCCAAACACATATGAGGTGAATTTTCTAATGATAGACATCAAGCCCTCTTATAATTGCTTGTTGGGGAGGCCTTGGATACATTCGACAGGAGTGGTACCCTCATCTTTGTATCAAAAATTGAAGTTAGTGGCAGATGGACGGCTGGTAACCATAAACACGGAAGAAAACATCATAGCAGTAGTTACTAGTGACGCACCCTACGTGGAGGCGGATGAAGAGTCTATTTAATGTTCTTTTCACTCATTGGAATTTGTCAATACAACTTTTGTCTCTGAAGGAAATGAGGTGCCATTGCCCAAGATATCTAAAACCACAAGAATGGGCTTGCGGATGACGGTGGGAAAATGAGCTCTGCCAGGAAAAGGGTTAGGCAGATATCTCCAAGGTGGAATTTGAGTCCCTGAAATAAGTGAGAAAAGAGATCGCTTTGGCCTAGGTTTTAGGCCAGATAACAGATAGAGAAAGAAGGAGATAGAGATGTGTCAAGAAAGAAGAAGAGCGCATTTGAGCGGAAGAGAAGTTGAGTGGGAATCGATGACGTTCTCTCACATATCCCAGACTTTCATATCAGGAGGGAAAATTCAGCCTGAGGTAGGGTTGCTCGAGAAGGGAAGCTATCACATCAACACCATACATGATGGAGAAACCGAACAAAGGAGTTTGGAGAACATCCGTCCTTACGAACCGGGAAGCTCTTTAAACAATTGGACTGCTAAAGAACTTCCTATAACTTTTAGGAATTTTACAGAGTAATTTTCCAAAACACTCTTGTTGCTCTAAAGCCTAGGAGTAATAAGATTTCATTTGTGAAATAGGCTTATGTTCGGATATTTGGTTTCAATAAAGTACACTTTTGTCAAATCGAGCCAATATTCTTTCATCGATAAATATTCTTTTAACCTTCTAGTTCCATTCAAAAATTTTAATTCATTCATAACATGTAAACAATTATTCTATAATTCATTCATTCTTTGTACATTCTTTTATACCCCGCAGGTCCCTAGATATCAATGACATGAGCAACGACACTACAAGTCCTAAATTCTCTTTTGAGCAAAACATGTGTTTAGAGGAACCTCAGGATTTTGAAGATGACATGGATTGTGATGTATCTCCAGATCTGTTGAGAATGGTGAAATAAGAGGAGAAGCAAATTCTGCCCCATGAGAAAGAGGCAATAGAAAACATAACCTTGGAGGAAGGGAAATAAGTGAAAATAGGGACACACATTACTAAGAAAACGAGGCAAGATCTTGTCGAGCTACTGAGTGAATTTAAAGATGTCTTTGCATGGTCATATCAGGACATGCCGGGGCTGAATATTGATATCGTGGTACATCGCCTTCCCATAAAATAAGATTACAAGCCGGTCCAATAAAAATTGCGAAGGATGAGGCCTGACATCGTCTGAAGATAAAAGAAGAAGTCAAGAAGCAATTTGACGCTGGATTCCTGCAAGAGGTCAAGTACTCAGAATGGGTAGCTAACATTGTACCTGTCCCTAAGAAGGATGGGAAGGTACTAATGTGTGTCGATTATAGCGATTTGAACAAAGCTAGCCCAAATGACAACTTCCCCTTACCACATATTGACACTCTAGTGGACAATACAGTGGGTTACTCGTTGTTTTCTTTTCTGGATGGCTTCTCAAGGTACAATCAAATAAAGATACATCCTGAAGACATGGATAAAACCACTTTCATTACATTGTGGGGCACCTTTTGTTACAAGGTAATGCCATTCGGGCTAAAGAATGCAAGGGCAATATACCAAAGGGCTATGGTGACTTTATTCTACAATATGATACATAAGAAAATTGAGGTATACGTGGATGACATGATCGCCAAATCCCGAACTGAAAAAGAACACATTGAAGCCTTGAGGAAATTGTTCCTGAGATTGAGGAAGTTTCAATTGAAGCTCAATCCGGCGAAGTGCACATTTGGAGTCAGGTCGGGGAAATTATTAGGTTTTGTAGTCAGTGAAAAGGGAATAGAAGTTGACTCAGATAAAGTCAGAGCCATACAAGAGTTGCCTCCACCACATACTCAGAAGGAAGTTCGAGGTTTTCTCAGAAGGCTGAATTATATTGCTTGGTTTATTTCACAATTAACAGAGAAATGTAACCCCATATTTCGTCTCCTTAGGAAGCACAACCAGGGTACTTGGGATGAGGAATGCCAGAATGCCTTTGATAAAGTCAAGCAATACTTGTCAAACGCTCCAGTACTATCTCCGCCCAGTCCAGATAGACCATTGATATTGTACTTGTCGGGGTTCAGTAACTCTATGGGATGCGTGCTTGGTCAACACGATGAGTCAGGAAGGAAAGAAAAGGCGATATATTACCTCAGTAAGAAATTCACTGAGTGTGAAATGAGATATTTGCCAATAGATAAGTTGTGTTGTGCCTTGGTTTGGACGACCCGAAGGTTGAGGCAATATATGTTGTATCATACAACTTGGCTAATTTCGAAAATGGATCCACTAAAGTACATGATAGAGTCAGCAGCCCTAAATAGAAGAATGGCAAGGTGGCAGATACTGCTTTCTGAATTTGATATAGCATATGTAAGTCAAAAAGCTGTAAAAGGAAGCGCAATAGCAGAATTTCTGGCTAGCAGGGCTCTGGAAGAGTACGAACCATTGAGCTTTTATTTTCCTAACGAGGAGTTGATGTATGTGGCAACGGTTGAAAAATATCCATGGAAGTTAAACTTTGATGGAGCATCCAATGTAGTAAGAAATGGAATTGGGGCAGTCTTAATATCCCGGACGGAGATCATTATCCATTCACATGCAAATTAGATTTTGACTGTACAAACAATATGGCTGAGTATGAAGCATGCATCATGGGGGTTCGAGCTGCCATAGAACGGAAAGTTAGAACATTGGAAGTGTACGGAGACTCTGCGTTGGTAATTTACCAGCTTAAGGGAGAATGGGAGACAAGGGACCCCAAATTGGTTAACTATCGAAGGGTAGTTCTGGGACTAGTTGAGGAGTTTGACGACATCACTTTCAATTATCCCCCACGGGATGAAAAGCAGATGGCAGACGCTTTGGCAACCTTGGCTTCCATGATTAAAGTAAATAGAGAGGAGGATATGAAGCCTATTCAAATGAGTATTTTCGAAGCTCCGGCTCATTATTGTAACATCGAAGGCAAATGAAAGGATGACCACCCTTGGTATCAGGATTGTAACACCCTATACCCGAGACCGTCGCCGGAATCAAGTACAGAGCATTACCAGACTTAACGGAACTTTACAGAACTTGATCGGAAATTAATATAAAATATTGTGTAATTTATTGTATAAACATTCATATTAACTGTTTTCGGACTAATTACATACATCTCGGATGGTTAGGATTCGAATCCTAACAAGTCGTGACTTAGAAAATTTTTCATGAAAAGCATCGTCACACACGCCCGTGTGACTTTTAGCACGGCCGTGTTGTTAAACGGTGTGGCTTTCACACGCCCATGCTAGGCAACCGTGGAACATTCTGACTTACCCGACACGGCCACAAGCTATTTCACACGCCCGTGGAGTCAGGCCGTGGGCTTCCCACGGCTAAGGCACGCCCGTGTGCTCAGCCTGTGAAAGAATCGGTCAAATTCTACATGGTCTGGTCACACGCCCGTGTAACCAACCACTCAGGCCGTGTGAGGCTATCTACCAAGCCTTGGCCCTCCTGCACTTAAATACACAATTCATATCCCACTAATTTTCACATAACACTAACCCAATTGACATTCATTTCATTTCAAACATCATATAATACATAAGAACTATATTTGTATTCAAAACATAAAAATTTACAAGTGACTCATACTAAACCTAGTACATGCCACAATATTAAAAGATAGATACATCACCACAATTTGGAGCTGAGATCGGGATTAACTTAGATGCTTGACTGAACCTCAACTTTACCTATCCTACGCACGGAAACAACGGTACGCTGAGTATGGGAATACTCAGTAGTATTACTATAATTCAAATTATACAATAACTTTTATACATTCAATTTGTTTTACAATTACTTAATAACTATTTCATGCTTTAAATCAAATTATTTAATAATATTAAGCCCTATTTCAAGGCTTGTATTTAATCCAATACATACATTATTTCATTATCAAATTTTCATTGAATCTTTCATATCTCATTTCATTAACTCCTTTCATATCACATGCAATTCACTAAATTGTATCACTTTATTCAATATTAATTTTATTGTAATTTGTTCTTACTAAAGTCATATTTCAATAACAATTTCAACTAATTAATTTCATATATCATCACTTACTTTAATCAATTCTTACAACTTTAGCTCTTATTTTAAGATATCGTATCTTAATTTCATTTTCACATATCAAATTCACATTCAAATTATGTAATTCAAATTTTACTATTCTTTTTAATTAAATACTCATATTATTTATTTACAAATTTCACACAAATTATGCACTTTAGTTTCGTTTCTCAGTCTCATATAATATTTCAATTCATAATCCAACTTTGAACGCTTCATGAATCTTTGATTCAAGCATTCAATCTCATAGCACAAATCTCATTTCATATTTCATTTCTCAAATTCACTTTCTTATTTCTTTTAATAGCTCAATCACATTTATTCGGAACTTATCATTTCACATATTTACCCCTATTAACTTAACTCGGACCCTGGCAGATACATGGATCCAACCAAACACACCATATTGGCACCCAGTGCCTCATCGGATAGTTCGAAGCAAAGTTGACACCCAGTGTCTCATCGGCCTAGCCGAAGTAAAGTGGTACCCAGTACCTCATCGAATCTATCCGAAGCAATATGACACTCCAAGTGTCTCATCGACTCGAGGTCGAAGTAACCCTGAACACTTCCAATCCTATGGCATGCCAACTATATCCACTAAGCCCGACTAGTTAATAGGGTATCGGAAATACATATCAATTTCAATCACTTTCTCGTATTTTCAATCAAATTCATATCATTTGTTCTTTGGCCACATTTTCTCACATATTTTTCAATTCAAGCATAACTAGCTTCAATTTCACTTTCGATTGAGCACAATCATTCGGATTCAAGTTCAAATTCACATATTCACATTATTTACTTCCAAGTCACAATTCCTCATGTATTCACTTCAATACATTTTCCACTTTTCAATCAATATTTTATCAAATGCTTATATATATGTTCATACTTCATTTCAATATTATTCAATTTATAACTTCTAGTGTTCACATTCAAATCAATTTCTCAATCCAATATATATATAATTCAATACCACATTAATTCTTCTAATTCAAACCATATTAAAAGAAATTTCCATATAATTCACACACAATTTATTCTTTTACTTACCTCAATTTGCTTATTATATACATATCAATTTAAAAGTTAACAAATAATCAAATTTGAATTATAGTAATACTAACCTGGATTTCTCGTTTTTACTCCTCATTTGTTTCTCTCTTTTCCTTCCTTGCTCGATGTCTCGAATTCTTTATTTACTACGGAAATAATAATAATTTACATTATTAATTACAGCATTAAAGTTTAAGTAATTAAACTTTTATTCAATTCCTATTCTTCCTCTTCATTCTACTTTCTTTTTACACAATCCTATTATTTACTCATATATTCTTTTAAAGCTGTCTACCCGTGCAATAGTCACTAAATTGTTTATATTTGGAGCTACGAAACTCCAAATCAAGTTCCATTAATTTTCCCTGAAACTAGACTCATGTACCTTTCTACCATAAAATTTCTAGAATTTTTAGTTTTTCCAATTAATACAGTTTATTCCTCAAATTTACCCCTGATTCACTGTCTGACAGTTCCGACCCTCCTGTACTAAAGTTCAATTATCTCATATCTTAGGACTTGGATAATGTTCTCGTCTACTTCTATTGAAACTAGACTCACTGAGGATTCTGAACATATAAATTACAACTCATAAATATTTTTGTACAATTTTTAATGATTTTCTAAAGTTAAAACAGAGTATCTCAAAATCTTTCTGAACCAGTCTTACAAAAATACAAATATCTCAATCTACAGACTTTCTTTGCTTGTTCTGTTTCTTTTATCTAAAAATAGACTCAACAAGCTTTAATTTTATGTCTCATTAAACTTCTAATTCAATTTATACTATTTTTGGTGATTTTTCAAAGTCAAGCTATTGCTGCTGTCTTAAAACTGTTTTCTTATAACTTATTTACACATAAATTCTAACAAAGTTTATTTACTTTTACAACTCAATTTCATACTTCAATTCTACTTAATCTCTTCCCATATTTAACTTAACTATCCAATATTCATATTAGAACTCAAATTTAAAACTTATTCCAATTCAACCCCTACTACATAAAATTTATGGCATCTTTTACAATTTAATCCTCTCTTTCATTCTTACTTAAAATTCTATCAATTAAACCCCTATTCCAACTTTTTTTCAACATATACTATGTTCACAAACCTTAAAACTTCAAAGATCTTAACTTAAATTCATCAAAACTTTGTTCTATAGCTTATGAAACATCAAAATTAAAAGGAAATGGCCTAATTGACTTACCTATTAAAGCTCCAAGCTTCAAATTTTAAATTTTCCTTTTTCTTCTTTCTTTCTCCTTTCTTTCCTTCTTTCACGTTTGCTCTCTATTCTCTTTTTCTTTCTTTTTGTTTCTTTTCTTTTCTTTTATAACATACATATATATATATATATATATATATATATATATATATAAATTTATAATAATAATTGTTGTTATAAAAATCTATTCAATAACCAATATTTTAATTACACTTGTACACACACATTTTATTACACATGTATTTTATCAATACCACCCATTTGTTTTATTTTAATTTATGTCATAATTTAATTAATACAATTTATAATTTAATAATAAATAACAATAAATATCTTATTTGGTATCAAATACTAATATTACAATTGTACACACTTATATTTTCACATTTGTGCCAATGAATTTATTACAAATGTCATTATTTAATTTATTTATAAAATAAGAATATTTAATATAAAACCATAATTAATAATACAAATAATAAATACTAAAATCTAACAAAAATCTTAGATTTTTATGCACATTGCCGCCTCATCTTATACAAAATGGATAAATTCCATTTTTGGTCCTTTTAACTTTCTATTAATCTTTAATTCAACTTTTACTCCTATTTCAATTTAGTCCTTTCTACTAATTATCTTAAATTAGGCTAAATTCATCTAATCAAAGCCTAATTAAACACATAACTAATTTCATAAATATTTTAATAAATATTTACGAGTCCATTTACTGAAAACGAAGATCCAATAACTCATTTTTCGATACTCGTACTTTTGAGGTCGTTACAAGGATATATTACGATATGTGAAGAATCGTGAATGCCCTGAACAGGCAACAGAGAATGACAAAAGAACCTTGAGAAGGTTAGCTTGCGACTATGTATTGGATGGGGATATCCTGTATAAAAGAAGGAAAGATCAGGTGCTTTTGAGATATGTCGACGCTGTGGAAGCTAGGAAAATCTTGGAAGAAGTGCATGAAGGTATTTGTGGGACACACGCTAATGGCTTCACGATGGCAAGACAAATCATGAGATTTGGATACTATTGGTCTACTATGGAAGGAGATTGTATCAGCTATGCCAAAAAGTATCATAAATGCCAGATCTATGGGGATAAGATTTATGTACCGCCTTCACCTCTACATGTTATGACTTCTCCATGGCCCTTTTCCATGTGGGGCATGGACGTAATTGGTCCAATTTCACCGAAAGCTTCGAACGGGCATTGTTTCATCTTCATCGTTATTGATTACTTCACGAAGTGGGTAGAGGCTGCTTCGTATGCTAATGTTACCAAGTCGGCAGTGAGTCGATTTTTGAAGAAAGAAATCATCTGTCAGTATGGAATGCTTGAGAGAATCATATCAGACAATACACTAAACTTGAATAACAGTACGATAGCAGAGGTCTGCAACCAGTTCAAGATTAAACATCATAATTCATCTCCTTATCACCCAAAAATGAATGGGGCAATGGAAGCGGCCAATAAAAACATTAAGAAGATAGTTGGAAAAATGACCGAGACCTACAGAGATTGGCACGAGAAACTACCATTCGCACTCTTTCCCTATCGAACATCTGTTAGAACCTCTACTGGGGCAACTCTATTCTCGCTGGTTTATAGGATGGAGGCAGTGTTACCCATTGAAGTGGAAATACCTTCCCTTCGAATTATGTCAGAGATAAAGTTGGATGAAGCAGAATGGATTCAATCACGATATGATCAACTGAACTTGATTGAAGAAAAAAGGCTAAGGGCAATTCGTCATGGTCAGATGTATCAGAAGTGAATGATGCGAGCTTACGATAAAAAAGTTCGTCCAAGAGAATTTTACGAGGGGGACCTTGTACTGAAAAAGATCCTTCCCATATAAAAGGACTTTAGAGGAAAGTGGATGTCAAATTGGGAAGGGCCGTACGTCGTGAAAAAGGCTTTTTCCGGTGGTGCGCTGATTTTGACAGAAATGGACCGGAAGAGTTTACCCTATCTCGTGAATTTAGACTCAGTCAAGAAGTACTTTGTCTAAAAGAGGAGGGAAGCCAAGGTGAAAACTCGCAAAGGGCGCTTTGAGACTTCTATTTATAAAAAAAAGTGTGAAGAAGCCAAGGTGAAAACCCGCAAAGGGCGCCTTGAGACTAAAGGGGTTTTGAGTTAAAAACCCAAAAGGGCGGCTCAAATTTCGAAATGCACGCATCTCGCTATACCTGATTCTGCAAGAAGTGGAGTATGTTACATACCGAGGCATCAACAAAGTACTTTGGATCTTTTAAACACATGTTAAACCCAAAGTAGTCTTCACGAAGTTTGTTTATGGAAGCTCAAGCTGCGATATCTTGGGCATCTGATTTTTGTCCTGTCTACTATCTTTGGATTCTTCTCAAAGATATGTTGCCAGATTAATTTCCTTTGTATCTTTGATGATTTGTTCAAATCTAACTATCCTCAAGATTTTTGTCTTCTATTATTCGCAAAGTGTGTTACATTGAAATAATGATTGATGAACTAAAATATCTTTACAAACGAAGTTTTCATATTACTTTGGAAATCTCCTGATAATGCAAGAAACTAAAACAGAACAATTATTTAAAGAACCCCTATGTGTAAGAGTTGGAGATACTCAAAGAAAACTTCCTCTTCAGTTCAGATAATGATTAGGCAATTCAAACAATTCGATCCTAAGAGAAGATCATTTTTAGCAAGTCGTAACAAGACCAAATTGATTCAAGGCATACGAGTAGAGTATGAATGACACTTCGAGTGAAACTTTGATGAATGAGTAATAACAGCTGAAATGGGGACCATTCTCATAACATTTTTGCATCATAACATGTTCAATTAGGAAGCATTTGACTCATTTTGATCATGGCATCCTAATCCTTTGCATAAGCATAAATATCAGGAAATCAATTCTACAGGTGGATTCCCTAGTGGACGATGTAGCAAAATTGATTGGAACCGCAAATTCCAACAGATCTTAACTCCCTAAGCAGTAGGGTAACAGATCAAATGTTGGCGAATCTTATCTCCATACATCAGCAATGGAGCAGATTTCAGCCACTCGCCTTAACTCTCTAAGCAGTAGGGTAACAGGCAAAACACAGCAGATCTTATTTTCGCTGAGCGGGAGCAGAGCAGATCGAATTCCAGCAGATCTTAACCCCCTAAGCAGTAGGGTAACAGATCAAATTTTGGCAAATCTTATCTCCATACATCAGCAATGGAGCAGATTTCAGCCACTTGCCTTAACTCCTTAAGCAGTAGGGTAACAGGCAAAATACAACAGATCTTATCTTCGCTAAGCAGGAGCGGAGTAGATCAAATTCCAGCAGGTCTTAACTCCCTAAGCAGTACGGTAACAGATAGAATTTTGGCGAATCTTATCTCCATACATCAGCAATGGAGCAGATTTCGGCCATTTACTTTAACTCCCTAAGTAGTAGGGTAACAGGCAAAATACGGTAGATCTTATCTTCGCTGAGCAGGAGCAGAGCAGATCAAATTCTAGTAGACCTTAACTCCCTAAACAGTAGGGTAACAGATTAAATTCTAGCCAATCTTATCTCTGTACATCAGCAATGGAGCAGATTTTGGGCCACTCGCCTTAACTCCCTAAGCAGTAGGGTAACAGGCAAAATAGGCAGATCTTATCTTCGCTGAGCAGGAGTAGAGTAGATCAAATTCTAGTAGATCTTAACTCCCTAAGCAGTAGGGTAATAGGTAAAAATACAGCAGATCTTATCTTCGCTAAGCAGGAGTGGAGCAGATCAGATTCCAGCAGCCTTAATCCCCTAAGCAGTAGGGTAACAGGCCGAAAGTTTCAGATCCTGTCCCTCTATATTGGCAGGAAGCAGATCGTAGAGTAGCAGGCTTGACAATCCTTCTGTTGTTTCAAGCAGAGAAGATTGAAGTTACAAATCTCTTCTCTTTGAATTATTATATCTCTGAAGATGCGAGCAGATTGAAGCTACAAGACATATCTCTGAAGTTGCAGTGGATCGAACCCAAGCTACAAGGGACGGTGGACTGGAAAGAGACTACATGAACAAGAAAGAGCACCAAAGAAGTCAAGACTAGGCAAGACTGGGCAAAATTGGCCTTTCTTAAAGTATTTGCTCTGTTCTCGTTACACGACAGCGAGCAAAAAGGGGCAGCTGTACATGCCAATTTTGGCCCGGGCATTAAACCAACCCCATAATTAAATCCAAACAATTTAAAGCCCATACAAACCCAAACCTAATTCCTAACTATCAGCCCAAATTTAAACCCAAATCCTAATAACCCAATTACCTTACACCGACCCTACCCAAACCTAATCCCAAACCCTAATCTGCCTAAACCAAGTTGCTGCTGATTCAGCCTCTGCCACCACCGCCCACGTCCCATCCACTGTTGCCACCGCTATCCACTTGCGCCACAGCACCTGCAATCATTTAAATGGAAGGAACAGAAAGCAAAAGGGGGGAAGCAATTTGTAAAAGAAATAGGCTATAAAAGCCAAATGAAAACGATTGTAAAAGGGACCGATTCCAAAAAAATTTAGAAGTAAGTTTCGGCAGTTTCATTGTTCTAGGAATACAAATTTTAAAACTTCAAAAACAAATACAGCAACAGTAATATCGCAGCAAATGGAATACCCCCGAATCATCAAAATCCAAAAAACCGAAAACCCAAAACCAAAACTTAAGGTGATTTCGTTTTTTAATTTTTTTTCAGATTCTTTACATGCATATTTTAAAATAATAATAATAATAATAATAATAATAATAATAATAACAACAAATAAATAAAAAAGGGGAGAGAAATTTACCTTTTCCGGCCACCATGTACGGTGGCCGGAGACGGTGGCCCACGGCGGCGACGATGACCGGACCGGTACCGGAAATCCCCAGCTCCCTCTCTCCGTCCTCTTTTTTTTCTCTCACGGGTAACAAATGAATTTTTTAAAATTTTTTGTCTTTTATAGGGACCAAAACGGTGCGTTTTGGTCCCCCTATAAAAACGACGTCGTTTTAGCCCCGGGTCGGATCGATCCGACCCGACCCGCTAGGATCCGCGTGTTTTTTTATAGCGGAAGGGCTAATTGCGCTTTAAGCCCTTCCGCTTTTCCAGGTCTATGCAATTGAGTTTATTAACACTTTTAAATCGACCCCAGAAATGTTTCGCGTTTTGCGATTAAATCCCCCCAAATGCGCAGCGTTTTAAAGGATCGGGATTATTGCGCCTTTGGCCCCTCTAACACTTTAGCGCGTTTAAATAGGCCCTCCCTCACTCTTTTTATTTCTATTTCGCCCCAAAAATTTCATTTGTAATCCAATTTTGTCCCTTTTTCATTATTTTATTTTAATCTTAATGTTATTCATACTATTGTATTTTCTTACTGTTATTATTATTATATTATTATTTATTAGCATTTCATTATTATTATTATTTTTACTTATACTTGTATACATTATATAGTACTACTAATAGTTTTAATATTATTATTTTTGTAAATATATTCGTACGTCCTATATATATTCTTTTAATATATATATATATATATATTAATATTACATTATGCATATTATTTTTCTTAATGTTATATTTTTTATGTATTATGTATATTTTTTAATACTATTATATATATGTGTTTATATATTACGTATATATATATTTTTACATATCTTATATGTATATATTTTATTCACATAATTTTATTATCATATATATATATATATATATATATATTATAGTTTTAATATTATTTTGTTAGCATATTTGTATATCATTTTTTATATGTTAACATTACATTATGTGCATATTTACCTAGTATTATTAATAACTATTTTTTGTGCCATTATCATTTCTAATCTATATGTTTATTCTTAATTATATTACGTACACATTGTATTTATGTATATATACGTTTTAATACTATAGTTATTATTATTTTTTATATCACTTGCATGTTTTTATATATATGTACTTATGTATTTATTATTAATAATGGTTTTGACATTAATATTATTCTAATATGTATGTATTATATTTCGATACTATTGCGTATATATGTCTTCAATACATTTTTACATATTTTCTATATATTACAATTATATATATATATATATACATATATATATATATATTCTTTAATGTCATAAGTTTTATAATATTATATACTATCTTATATACACTCTTACCATGTTACGTGTTTTGTTACCATATTGTTCATATTTTTAAATTATCTCACGTGTACATTTTGTTATAACTACGTCATACTCTTTTAAAATACACTCTTTTTATTGTCTTTTACTGTAAATATCTTTGTTGTTATCCTTTTTTAAATATCACATTTTAATATTAATTGCATCATTATTTCAAAAGGTGTACATTTCATTCAATCTAAAAATGTTTTAAAGACGAGGCAATGTTTTTGTGTTTAGAGATTCGGGAAATAGTGCCCTAACGTGCTGGGTTGCAATTTCTCGTTCATCTAAATACCTAAAATACCCTTCTCAACAAATTCTGCAACTCGGAAGATAACTTTAGTTTCGAAGAATTTAATAACCTCGTGTCCAATCGTGCTGGATGTGATGTTCGAATTCTTCCGAAGCAAAGGAATCTCGGTTTTTCAACTCAAATTATCCCAGTTTCAAAAAGAATCCTATTTTTAAATCTTTCCAAATTTTGACCTAAGACAGAAAACTGCTCAATTTGGTACCAATTTTGGGCGTTGCGGGGGTGCTAATCCTTCCCCGTGCGTAACCGACTCCCGAACCTTATTCTCGATTGTTCGTAGACCAAAATATTTTATAAGGTGACCCAATCACACCTAAAAAGGTTGGTGGCGACTCCCCATTTTCGTTTTTTTTTAAAATAAGTCGACATCCGTTTTCAAAAAAAATGGTTTCGACATTAGGTTTAAATTTTTTTTCTTTAAAATTTTAATTATTTTTGTTTTACTCTTGATCCTTGGGCATTTGACTTATGTTTTATTTTCTCGCAAATGATAATAAAAATGAGCTTACTGTTTTAGTGGTTAAATTTTAATTTACTTTTTTATTTTGTGTTTGAGTTCTTACGTAAATAAAATAAAACTATATTTTTAATTCCTTAATTTTCACTGCTTTCTATTAGTTGATGTGTTAAATTCAAATATGATTTTTTTTTTATAATTTATCAAAATAAAATTTGTTAGTTAGTTATTATCGTCTATTATTATTTATTATTTAATTTAATTTTTTAATTTGTCAAAAACAAACTGTTTTTGCTTCATGATTCTCTCACCCTCATTACTGCTATTTTTATTTTATTTATTTTTAATTAGATTTCCCCAAAATTGTCATTTGTTTCATGTTGGTTTCAGAAAAGAAAGAGAACTTCGCAATCTTTCTTCATCTGTTGTCTCCAAAATTTTATTACTTTCTTGTTTATCGGTCTTTGTGTAGTTCAATTCCGGAAGCGAGTGTTTGATTAAATAGATTTCAATAAACAAATGGGCCGTGTGGTCTTATCTTTTAAAAATTCTCGTTTTAGTCCATTTTGATTCGTGTACTATATTTAATTTCTTCGTAGAGTCCATACCACTTAATTAAGACCTGAAAATAAGGTATCGGTGAATATGCTTTTGTGTTGATATGTTTAGGGTATTTGTAATATATACATTTGCATGATTTGATACTGATAGTTCTGATGATATTCGTTATGTCTGTATAAGTTTGTATAATGTATGATTTTGTTAATTTGTATTTCTGAATCTATTATGTAACTATGCATGTGACTTCATGGCAAAACTGATGTGTTTCTATAAGGAAAAATAAATATGTTTTGTAAAGCATGGACTTTCATGCCTTTTGTTTCTGTTATTGTACGTTAGCATGTACTACATGCTCACCATTCTAATTTTGTACATGTATGCCATGTCACACTGCATGGGGTTTGGGATAATGTTAAAGGAGGAAGATTCTGTACTGACAGTTTAATGATATGCAATTCAATGGTTTGACCACATATATTTAATTTGATAGTTTAATGCATATTGCTAAGCCATCGTTGTCAAGCAACCCGGGACGATTTAATTGGTCTGTTTTGGATGGATAAGTTCGGGGGAGAACTCTATTTTGATGTGTAGCGAAGTTGGGTAGGACAATTTTTTGAAAAATCTGCATTATGATTTTCTAAAAAAATACTGTATTGGCATAAACATGCATACTCAATTCTGTTTTGACTGGTCATTATGAAATTTGCTGTGATTTTTTGTTTTGTATATGATAATGTGTGTGATCTAAATTTGAGTTTTAGTTATACACGGAGCTCTATAGCTCACCCCTTTGTTTTATCTCTGACCGTTCAAGAAATCTTCAGACTTAAGATTGAACGGCGTGCGGGAGCTCAGTTTATTTTCTCAGTTAATTAAAATATATATGGTGGTTTTAGCAATTATTACTTTTGGGATTGTAATTCTGTTTTGGTTTTTGTTTTTGTTTTGTTTGTTTGGTTTGACTATTTTAACATGAAACTGCAAAACTTTGTGGGTTAACAATTTAAAAATTCGGTTTTAAAATTGAAACTCTGAAAGCTTTTCTGCTGCAAAATTAAGTAACCCCTAAAGAGGTTTTTTTTTTTTTTTTTGTAAATAAACAAATGGTTTTAACAAGTGTTTGTCTCTAAAGTAAAAAGGATTTGCCAAAATATTTATTTTCAAACACGATTTCGAATTCAAATTTTGTGATTGAAATAAGCGATTTTGGATATAAGTTTTTTTCTAAACATTTGTGAAACTTTTGTCAAATTTCATGTTTTAGAGACGCACTTTTAGTTTGATTGAAACAAAGGCTTTTAAATGAGGTAATATAATTCCTCAATTTCCGGTCATAACTTTTATACTAGGTTTGGGGTGTTACAGCATGACTTAGAAAATAAATATCAGCATCTCGAACATAAGTCTCAAGGGTGTCAACCACCAAACCTTATGAGCTAGTGGGTTGGAACTAGAATTATCTTGGGTTGGGTTATTCGATCAAATTTGAAGGCTCGTTTGGAAAGTGGGAGTTGGACAAAAAATAAGACCCTTTTTCTAAACAGGTCAGGCCTCAAGTAAAATTTTTGGGCTTGAACCCAACTCGATCCAACCCGAATCAACTGTTTTGATGTTGTTTCGTTGTCATTTTGCTGCTACTATTTCGCTATTATATTACTACTATTTTGTTGTTATTGTTTTATTGTTACCTTTACTACTATTTTAGAGGCATTTGCTTGCTAAGTGGCAACTATCTTAGTGTTATTTAAGTATAAAGATTTTTGTAATGTGTTTCCAATTTGTTGGTAAACATTTATTTTAATATTTTTAGTGTATTTGATGTATTATATTTTTAAAATTTATTTTTACATAAAAAATAATCTAAAAAATATTAATACGGGCGGGTCGAGTTGGGCTCGAGTTTAGCATTTTTAATATGGGTTGGGCTTGAATAGAATTTTTGGCCCATTTTTTGGGTTGGGCTTGAGCCTAAAAAGTAGGCCTAAAATTTTGCATTGGCTTGGCCCATTATCAGGTCTATTTAGAACATGATGATCATGTCTTCCTGAATGAAATCTATGAATTCATATAAAACAATAAAAGCTCAGGTCAAACCTAGACAAAAAGGAGTCATAGTAGACTCGAGCTAATTGAAGATCAATAAGCTCAAGCAAACGATTCACTATAGACTCGAGAAAACCAAGCCTCTAACTATATCAAAAGGGGTTTATTATTCCGAAAAACTTCATTTAAGCCAAAAAAAAAAAAAAGAATTGGGTAAATTACACTCAAGGTCACTAAACTATTAGTAAGTTTACGTTTCGGTCATCCAACTTCAAAAAGTTACAAAATTGTCACTAAACTATAGGGAAGTTTTCATTTAAGTCATCGAGTTGTTGAAATCATTGTTGTATAATCCTCTTTTTTCATACTACCTACGCCAATCAAAAGCTCTATTTCCCTTTCTTTTCTACAATTCAATTTTTTTTAATGAAATGGCTTTAAACATCAAATCTGTGAACTGAAATCCAAACATTTTTTTTTCATGATCTCCGACACTAACCGCCAGATCGATTTGGATCTAAAGTATGTTCTTCTACTCGCCAATGAGTATTAATCCATCGTACCAATCATCGAATCGTCCCTTAAAGTTAGCTAATCAAACTTACAAAAAAAAAAATTCAAATAATTTCATGATTTAAAAAAAATTCAAATATTTCAATAATCATACGATCAACTTACTAATTATTTTGTCACATATTAACATCCTCTCAACCACCTTTTTTCTGCAAAAATATGCTTTGTAGAATGGGCACTAAATTAAATCAATTAATCTTTCAAGTCTTTAAAGGCCGGAGCTGGAATTTTTCTTTTATCGACCAATATTTGGAAGCAACCTAAATTTTTAATAAATACACCGAAAATTAGACGAAAATAAAGCATAAATTATTTGGTATTAAATTAGGATGAGCACTGTATCAACTATCATAATCACATTCAGCAATTGGATTAACCAATCAATTTTTTCGTAATAAATTTGCATGGATCTTATTTTTAAATTTATTATGAAGCTTCCTGCTTCAAACAAGCAATAAGAATTGATTAATATCAAAAAATAATTTAGTATTTTATTAAATAAAAAATTAACTGTTAAGTATTAATTTCGAGAACTCATCACTTTCAGAATTTTTTAAAGATTATGTTTTTCTCGTTAGTTGAGTATAACATTATCTCATTGTTGGAAGAAAAAGGGGTTTATTGGTGCGGTTTATAAATTCATCGTTTTAAAAATATGTTGAATTTTAAAAAATAATTGATTGAGCTTTAGTTCAGTTGGTATTGATATTGTTGCTAGTGCAAAAAGACTACTTGGCTTCAAGTGAGTTGAAGCACATTATTCTTTTATTTTAAGGTTAGATAATTTTATTATAAAAAGATGTTGCATCACTTTAAACCAATACATGAAATTAATCCCCATAAATCAAAGTACAAGCACAGATAAAATATTCCAGCAAAAGAGAGCAAACAAAACTAAGAAGCATCGTTATAGCATCAGGGGCGAAGCCAGAAAAGTTTTTGAGGGGCGGATGAAAATTTAATTTTTTATAGTTTATATCTTTATAATTTGTAAAGGATTAAATTGAATTTTTATAATTTTAGGGGGGCCAAAGTGCAATTTTACCTTTACTAATTTAAAATTTTTAAAAAAATTTAAGGGCCTTAAAAGTAATTTTACATTTTAGGGGGGCCGGGGCTCATGCCAGCCCCCCTGGCTTCACCCCTGAATAGCATCACTATTACTCTATTCTCGTGCTCCTCCTCCTAACAGTTCGCATCAAGTTTATCTAAAGAGCTGAAACATGGTTTACATTATGAATGATTTTATAAACAAAAGTCATAACTCGTAAAACAATATGAATCTTTTGACGTAGTATTTATGATGAGTGAAATATCTTTATCGTGATGATCAACATGAATAATGATTTTACGTTTAACTCAGGCATCAACTTATGAATAATAACCACATCCCATCAAATATATTTAGTGTTAGGTTCTTATATCAATTGAAAATGCAAGTGTTTAGTTGTAGTTGTATTTATCCAATGTTACAACTGATGCTGTAACAAGACAGTTGAATGATACAGTTAAGAACAATAAAGATAAGTGTTGTAGGCCAATTTTGGCCTGGTTACAAAATCAAACCCGGAGCCCACAAATTAACCCCCAAACCCACTTACATTAAATTAACCCAATTAAACCCAACATTAAACCCTTACAAAATAATCTACTCACCAAACCCACTAACCCAAGTACCCGATTAGCCCAACTACTCATAACCCACTAACTATCAGCCCAAATCAATAACAAACCCTAGCCCGATAGCTAAAAACAGCAACAGCCACTTGCCTCTGCCCCCTGACAACTCTGCTCACCGCCATTGCAACCACCGCCCTAGTCAGTGCCTCCACTTGCACCTGCATTAAAGGGAAAAGACAACAATAATAAAAAATGCTTGTAAACAAGGGCTATATAAGCCGATTCAAGTAGATTGTAAAAGAGGTTTTTTTTTTTCTCTGCTAATGCAAACAGCGAACATTCAAAACAAAAAATAGCAATATTAATGATATAACAGCGAAGGGATACCCCCCAATCGGAAATAGAACCAGAAAACGAAACAGAAACCTAAGGTGACTTCGATTTTTAATTTTTTTCGATTTTTTTCACATGTATGCATGTTTTAGAGTAATAAAAATGATAATATAATATAAAGTATAAAAAAGAAAAAAAAATAAAAAAATTTTACCTTTCACGGTGGCCGGCACCGGCGACGGCGCGGCGAACAGTGACCGGAGGGGCCACCGGAAATCCTCCCGAGCCCCCCACCCTCTCCCTCTCCCTTTTTTTTCCTTTCTCTGTGCCAAATGATTTTTTTTTCCCAAAATCAGGCTATTTATAGCACTAAAAACGACATTGTTTTGGTGTTAAAACCTAGGGCCTAAAACGACGTCGTTTTGCCCTGGGTCGGATCGATCCGACCCGACCCACTAGGATCCGCGTGTTTTTACAGCGGAAGGGCTAATTGCGCTTTAAGCCCTTCCGCTTTTTCAAGTCAATGCGATTCAGTCTCTTTTAATCTCTTAAATTGGCCCCGAAGTTTATCGCGCTTTGCGATTAGATCCCCATTGATGCGCTGCGTTTTAAGAGCTTGGGAAAATTGCCCTCTTGATCCCCTTATATTTCACGCGCGTTCAAATAAGCCCTTCCTTTCTGTTTTTATTTCGAATTCGCCCCAAAACTTCTTTCTTTAACTCAATTTCGTCCTTTTCGCATTATTTTCTTTTAATTTTAATGTAATTGTTATATTATTATCACAACTTATTAACACTACTGTACATTTTATTATACACGTATTTATTATTATTACTATGTTTATTTTCACTACTATTATATTTATTTTTATTTTTATTTATTAGTTTTAGTATTATTACTAATATTATTGTTTTTTCTTACTTTATTATTATTATTATTATTATACCTATTATATCCTACTGTTATTAGTATTAGTACCCTTTTCATATGTGAATATTTCCCTTTACTATATATATTATTATGTATGTTCTGTAATACTATATATTTTACGTAACCATATTTTGTATGTGTATACTTACTTTTAATATTATTATGTATCTACTCTTAATGTATATATATGCTTACGTATTCATTACTAATAGTTGCTTTAATGATAATATTGTTCCAATAGGTATATGTTATATCTTAATACTATATATATGTACTTTCAATATTTTCCTTTTCTTTTATGCATATATTACACGTATGTATATATATATTTTAATGCCATAGTTCTATATTACCATACTATTTTATATATATATTTTTTACTATTATGTACGTATATTTTTGTATATTACATATATTTATTTCCACTATTATATCTATATATATTATACCTATATACTATGTATGTATCATATTTTTATATATATACGTATTTTTTCGTTTTATTAGTCACATACTTTTTATATTATATCATATAATTATTCTAATATCATTATGTGCACATTTTTATATACTACGCATGCATATCTTTAATATCATATTATTCATATCTTTCTATTATCTCATGCACATATTTTGTTTTAACTACATTATACATGTTTTTACGTTATATTGTGTATATTTTTTTACTATGTAAATACTCTTTTAAATGTACTCCCTTTTTTATTATTTTCTTTCACTGCAAATATCATCACCACTATCATTTTAATATGCTAACTTTATTTTATCAATTTCATCATGATTTTTAAAAAAAAGATATATATATATATATATATTTCACATAATCAAAAAAGTTTAAAAAACGAGGCAATATTTTTGTGTTTAGGGATCCGAGAAATAGTGCCCTAACGTGCTGGGTTGCGATTTCTCGTTCGTCTAAATACCTAAAATACCCTTCTAAACAAATTTTTGCAACTCGTGAGATAACTTTAGTTTCGAAGAATTTAAAGAACCTCGTGTCCAATCGTGCTGGATGTGATGTTCAAATTCTTTCGGAGCAAAGGAATCTCGATTTTTCAACTCAAATTATTCTAGTTTTGAAAAGAGATCCTATTTTTAAATCTTCCCAAAGTTTTGACTTAAGATAGAAAACTACTCAATTTGGTACCAATTTTGGGCGTTGCGGGGGTGCTAATCCTTCCCCGTGCGTAACCGACTCCCGAACCTGTTTTCTCGATTCTTCGTAGACCAAAGCGTTTTATAAGGTGATCCAATCACACCTAAAAAGGTTGGTGGCGACTCCCATTTTCGTGTTTTAAAATAAGTCGACATCTGTTTTTAAAAAAATGGTTTCGACAATAAGTAGAAGCAATAGAGGAGACATGAAATTGGTTTCACGGTTCAATCCCACAGTTATGTTTTTGGGGTTTTACCCAAAGAATAAATTCACTATATAAACTTTCATGGTACGATGTTTGATAACTAATTTAATTTATCTAAATTCATCAAAGATAATTAATAACATCTTTTTAAAACTATATAAGATAAAAAAATTGCCAATAGAAAATAAACAACACAATTAATATATTAAAATATTTTTTTAACATAATGTTTAGAACTATTCATAGCCTTTTTTCCAACTCTTAAATAGAATAATAGTGAGCTTTAACGCACTCGAATCCACATTCTTCTACACTGACGACAATATCAATGTTAATCGAATTAAAACTCAATAACTTATAAATTAAAATATTTAGTTTTACGTCACATTTTGTTTATTCTTAACGTGTAGGTTTGGTTAGAAATTAGAAATCAATATTATATTGTCCCTAGCTTTGAAATGTGACTCAGTTTAATTATAATTGACAAATTTTGAGTACAAGTAAAGGAGGGTGTGATTCATCATTCAACGTTGTCATGAAATTATTGATTCCACTCCTTGTTTTATGGGTTTCTTTTTTTTTTTTTTTTTTTAACTTTGAATAAGACAATCTTTTAAGATTTACCATCCCAATTAAAATAATTAGTATAACCCATTCGGACTTTCTCTCATCCATTCTTCCTATTTCATTTGAATCATAAAGCATATAGTTTCTACATCTCCTTGACTTATTAAACATATACTCCTACCCAATGCATTGAACGTAAATTTGTAATTATATTTTATTCAAATTTAGGAAGAAAATTGAATTAATTTAAATCTGAATTTGATTTAACCAAATGAATTCATCTGACATGTAATTTAAAATAATTTAAAATTAATTTAAACTTGAGATGACTCAACTTGTAAAACTTGATCGGCAAATCTAAATGGACAAAATCCAAAACTTTAAACTTGAACATTATCCAATTCAGATTGATCCAATCCAAAACTAATTAGGCTTACTTAGTTTACCATTCTCATATCATTTAATTCTTAAGGATTTAACTGAGTTTGACACCTTTTTGTTCTAATGTAATACATTATTTTTTACAAAAGTTATACATTTTGGTACCTTAAAAATAATGGTGTTAAATTTTTAGAGTTTAATTCATGTCTTAAGATTTATTTTTTTATGAATGTTAATTGTTGAATTTTCATGATTTTATTAATAGAATAAATTTAGTATTAATTGTGAATTTGTTTAATTTTAAATCAACACTAAAACTAGAATGAAACATTAAAAAGTCAGAAATTATTATTTTCAAGTACCAAAAAATATTTTTTATTAAATACACATACCATATTAATATATATACATATATATACACCAAATTAAAAAGAATCATAATTACCAAATATATATTAAACCATTCTCCACATATCGCTTTCCTGGCAATTGTAAAGATTGGCCCCTCTTTCTGATTATAGTGCTCAGTCCCCTCCTTAACCAACCCTGTTTTTCCTTCATATAAAATATATATATATATATATATATATACAGACACACATAATATTCATATAAGAATCTTAAACCCCATTGTTCCTTGAATTTTTCTCTTGTTTTCTGTATTTGTGGGTGGAAACTGCAACATGAGCAACAAGGTGACCAAAGAAAGCAAGCTAAGCAGATACTTAAAAGCACCCATCAGGTTCCTAATCAAGGCCAGGGATGTATACATCAAAAGTATGTCTGAATACTCCGAAAGGATCGGCTTCGGCACCACCATGGGTTGCCCTACCGGCCAAGTTAATGCTTTACCGAGGAGTTATAGTGTTGGCTCAACGAAATCCATCAACGCTGATGAAGACTTGAGGGAACTTATAAGAGCTGCTTCCATCAGGAGTTCACGACACAAGGCTCAGTTGGACCTTCATCGGAGACAACAAGCGAGGACCGGAGCGAACCGTATGCCTAGAAGTCACAGCGTTGTGATTGGGAGGATCGATGAAGACAAGCCTTGTGAGTTTGGTGATGATGATGAACAAGGTGTGTTGCCAAGGACTAGGAGCTATGCTGTTACGAAGAAAAAAGCTGTTTTTTTCTAAGAAATTTGCATGTTGGTTTTTTAGTTTTAATTGAATGTATATGTTTCAAAATCTTAATGTTCTGGTAATATTTGATGCTAAATTGTGCTTGGTATTGCAAACGAGGTCTTGTTTTAATAGTAAAATGGAGGATTTGAGAAATTTGATATATTTAAATCGAGTTTTACATTGCTTTAATGATACGTGATAAAATTGTATTTAAATTTTCAAAAATAATAAAATTTTGATTTAATATTTTAAAAATTAAAAATATTTAAATTATTAAAATAATAAAATTACATTTTAACTCTATGCTTAAACATACTTAAAATATTCAACGCAACAACTATTCAAATCAAATATAAATTTTATTTGAATAATTTACTCTAATAATAAAGAGAGAACGAGATGAGACCCATTTCCAAGTTGGCCATTTTGCTGATTACGTAGTGGCTGAAACCCCTTTTAATTTTGATTTGTAGATTGGATGTTAATATTTCATGGATTACACCTCAAAAGCTATAGATTTAGGGATATGTGTTTAAGCAATTAAGACTTAAAAGTAGTGTGAAAACTACATAAAAATTCAAGTACAACCAACCATCAATAATTCACCACTTATTCTTTTTCCTAAAGACAATTATATTATAAATATAGATAATAGGTTTAATATATGATTTCAAATTTAAGTTTGACATTTTTTTTAAAATATGGTATTTGTGTTTGTTTTTTTTATTTTATTTAATATTTATATTTGACAAAAATTATATATTTTAGTACTCAAAAGATATTATTAATTATTTAATAGTTAATTCAAATTAAAGTGTTGAGTAAATAAGAGTTATTTGCTGATATTATTAAGTTTGAATTTTTCAAGATTTTGTTAATGGAATAAATTAGTATTAATTGTGAATTGCTTTAATTTTGCGTTTGCTTTGTCAAATACAGTCCAATTAATATGATCTAATTCGGGTTTTATAGTTGATTTGATCAAAGTTAATTTTAACATTATTAGTTAATTATGAGTTTTCATCAAATCAATTCTAAAGCTTAAATTAAACACTGAAAAGTTAATATTATTTTCAATTATCAAAATATATAACGTTTGTCAAATACAAATATCAAATTAAACAAAAAATAAAATAAATATCATTAAAAAAAGTCAAATTCAAATACTGTATTAAGTCTAAATAATACAATAACCAGAATATCAATACCTGGAGATTATTTATTTATGGTATCTGATAACAAGCAGGATTGAATGCCTGTGGGATGCAGTTGGGAGAAACCAGGTTATATTCAGCAATGGAAGCCAATAAATACAGTCGGTGTGGGCAGCTTCAAAGTCAACATGTCCTGGAAAATGGGTAGACCACATTGAAGGCCTCTCTACCCTACTAATCTTTGGAATCGAATTCCAAGAAAATGTAGGGTAAACGAATTGAATTTCCACGTCTCAATCTATTGAAATCCTTTTACATCAATCAATTGAATTCAATTTCTGGAAATTCCATTTCTTTTTAGTTAAAATAACTAAATCACATTAAATAGCTTGGAAAGTAGCACGTTGACATTGCAAGCCTCACGCATTGCTTAGATAACATCTATATTATTTTCCTTTTTTTTTTTTTATAGATATAAACTCTTAAATAATTCATAATTTAGGAGGATATTATGTATATTTTTACTTATTTTCAACTTCGAAATTAAGTAAATTGGTCTTTCTTAAAAAAATTATAGTAATTTAATCATTGTCAATTTCGATAGTGAATAAAAAAAGACAATTAATCAAGATGTTAATGTTATCTGCCAATTTTACCTAATTTTAATTAGTATAATAACAAATTTAGTATTCAATGTTTATATATCACATGTAAATGTTGACAAAATGTTTAAATTTTGCAGGTTAAATTTGTTAAAATAAGACCAAATTAATAGAATGTGTAAACTTTAAGGCTAAATTTGTTATTATACAAATAAAAATATGTACAATTAACAAAAAAAAAGTTAATATTGTGATTAATTATCCTTAATTGTTCACTTTCAAAATTGATAAGCATTAAATTGCTCTGATTTTTTTAAAGGGACCAATTGCTTAAAATTAAAATTAAGAGGAACAAAAAAGATCTTTTTAATATAAGTATATTTGATTTCAGTGTTCTGTAACACTAATAATATTAATGGAACTAAAACTTAGTCGGTAGAACAAAAATGACTATTCGCGGCAATTCTTTGTGACGTTTTAAAAATAAACGCCACCGGGTTACTAATTAGCAACGTTTTATTAATTTGAATAATCGGTGACGCTTTCCTACTAAATACCACAGGATATATTCCACAAAATCTAAAATTGCATAGGCTTTTATGTTTTTGCATAATTAGCGATGATTTTTTTTTAAAAACGTCGTGAAATGTATTTCAAAATTTGATATATCTGTTTATTTTATAATAATTTAAAGTGAAAAAATATTTTTATTGTGTTGTTATTGCAGTGTTGGGATCAGAGAGGAATCATGAGTGCGAATTTTTGGAATAAGTCTAACTCCATCACAATTTGTTGAATTTGGCTCTCGATGGAACACTTTTTCAAATCAAATAGTAAAAGAACTAGATGAAATCAAAACAGCAATGACAAGTATGCAAGCTGAATGAGAAGAAGGTAATAGAAAATTCGACCAAAAACAATCATAAAAAGTCCTGTTCAAAGAATAGAAGAGTTTGGACAAAATATGATGCCCTTTTTCTATATGGGTCGGACTTTGAACAAGATCTTTTGGCCCAAGCCCGTCCCAAATATTATGTTTTAAAATAATATTATATTAATTATATATGTTAAATAATAATTTTATATATTTATATTAAACTACTAATCCAATAAGAATTAAATTCGTTACCCAAGACATACAAAAAATTTACCCAGCTAAAGAACCCAACCCAAAATATAAAATTTTAAAATTTATATTTAATACAATAAAATATTTATTATATTTATTTGGTTTTTTTAATATAATATATTTATAGTAGTGTTTTTTAGTGTAAATATTTTTTACTGTATTTTTAATGTGTTAGAAAACTTTTATTTTAGCCTTTTTTAGTGCATTTAGTGTATTATTTTTTTTTAAAAAAAATCAATTTCAAATAAAAATAATCTAAAAATAAAATATGGGCGGGTCGGGTCAGGTCCAAGCTTACTTTTCTTAAACCGGGCCAAGCTTGAGCAAAACAGTAAGCTCATTTTTCAGGCTCGACCCAGACTTGAAAATTTTATCTAAATACCTTGCATTGTAACAGCCCGTTTTCAATGAAATCAGAACAGTAGTTTCGGGACCACAAATCTGAGTCAGAAAGAAAAATTATTTTAATATTATTGCATGGTCTGCATTATGATAGGAAAGACGTATCAAAATTTTGATAAGAAAATTATATCAATTTCATGTTTAATTATAGAAAGGACCAAATTGCATAAATTGCAAAAGTTGAATTCTAGTAGCTAAAATGATCAAATAGCTATGGAATTTATTGGAGGTCCTTATATGGTAAATAGACCATTAAGAGGGGTTAATAGATATTTATGATGATTCATCCATAGAAATTTGAGAAAAGAAAAGGATGAAATTGGAAAGAAAAGATATTAAAAGATGATAAATGATTAAATTGAGAAAATTTCATCTTTTTCATCATCTTTCCCAAATTCATTCCATGGAAACCCTAGCTAAGAGAAATAAGCTCAAGCAAGCTTTCTTGGTTTAATTAGATAAGTATTCAAGCCCCGTTTTTAGTAATTTTTATGTTTCCGAGATCATAAAAGCTTAATTTAACTATCTTCGGGATTAATTTGTAAATATATCAAAGCATTAAAGTTTTTCCATGAATGAATATAGTTGAATCATTAAGTTTTATGGTAGAAAATGAAAGGTTGTTGATAGATAAACAACTTTTGTTAAAGAAATTTGGATAAAAACATGATTTAGGGACTAAATTGAAAGGATGTAAAATTAATGGAAAAATTCTAATTTTTGTGAAATACATGGACTGTTATTGTTATATGTAAAATTTGGCTAGGCTTGGAATAACGATTAAATTGCATGAATTTTATTTTCCGAGCATAAGGACGAAATTGTCATTTATTAAAAGTATAGGGGCAAAATGGTAATTTTGTCTAGGATATGAATTGGATGAAATTGAATGTGAATTGTATTAAAATGGGTTAAATTTACTCATATAGATCCAGATAGATCTAGTTCGGAATTGGATCGAGGGGAATAAAAAGTATCGGATGAGTAGCCTACGAACACGAACAATTATCGAGGTAAGTTCGTGTAACTAAATTGTATATTATATGCTTGAATTGAATTATATGTATGTGATTGTATCATTGCCATGTATGTGAAAGTAATCACATATCTGACGATACTTGACAAAACTTGATGAATGTAAAGTCCTGTTTGAATAAATGAAATTCGATGGATACTGGATTTCCCGTATTGGTTGTGGTCCTTCATATATTAGGGACACACCATAGCTCTTACGAGCATTCTATTATAAGCCCTCTCGAGCTTTCTTTTATGTGGTTCTTGCGAGCATCCTAATCAGTATTGACCTTGCATGTGTTGCGATTATATCACAGCTCTTTGTGAGCGTCTTGTTATATGATCAGTTGTGATCCTGCATATGTTGCGGACACAAACGCAGCTCTTTGTGAGCGTCCTATTATATGATCGGTTGTAGTCTTGCATATATTGCAAACACAAACACAGTTCTATGTAAGCGTTCTGATATAATCTCTTTGTGAGCTTCCTAACATAGGTCGCTTGAACATCCTGTTATGGCTATCCGGAGCTCCCTGATATTAACTCTTCGAAGTTATCTGTTAAGCTCAATAAGCTTCCTGTTTTAAACTCTTATGAGTTTCCTGTTATAGCCCGATAAGCTTCCCGTTACATGCTCACATGAGCATTTTGTTATAAGGCTTGAGAGAGTGTATCCTGTTTAAGTGATTTTATGGGCACTCCTGATATGAATTGACTGATTTACAGTCTTGTACACTTCAAGTGTGTAACACTCCTAACCCGTACCCGTCGCTGGAACAAGGTTATAAGGTATTACCGGAGTTTACAGAACATTTCTAGATAAATTGAGTCAAGAACTATTCATTTTTCGAATTTAATCAAAATGTCCCTTGATTGGGCCCTCGAGGCTCAAATCATGCATTAGTATCGAGTCGGGACTAAATCAAAATCTCAGGGAATTTTTTGTAAAATTTCAAAAATTTTCTTATATATAGGAGGGACACGCCCGTGTGTCAGGCCATGTGGGTTTACACGCTTGTGTCCCTAACCCGTGTAACTTTCTGACTTGCAACTTATGAAGAAATTGAAATCACACGGCTAAGTCACATGCCCGTGTGTTAAGCAATGTGGTTAATTCAAATTTTCAAAAAATAGCTGTAGGTTTCACACGGCCAAGAGACACGCTTGTGTTTTAGGTCGTGTGCATCATACGGCTGAGACACACGCCCGTGTCTTCGCCCATGTCTCCACCAATTTTCATCCAATACCTGCACAAAATTTCACCAATAACAACCAACTAATTCAACAATATTTTCATGCTAATTTAAACATCTAACTTAATGCATATACTTGCCTTCTTACTTCATCTCTTACCTTTCCATAACATACATGTTTAAACTAATTATAGCAACTCATTCAACACATTTTAAACATTGCATTATATCTTTATACACAACAAAATCAAACAATCACTAGTCATTCCAATGGCTAGTTTACATCCACCCAATTTATTATCAATTTTGGCCTTAGTAGCTTATACATGCCATTATAACAAAATAAAGTATCCTTTATATACCAAATGAGCCGGTTGATAGTGTTATGATGCTCCGACGAACCTCCAACCTTCTCGAGCTTCTAAGCACTATAAAATAGAGAAAATGAAATAGAGTAATCACTTAGTGCTTAGTAAGTTCGAATAACAGGAAGTTAACTTACCAATCACATTTATCAAAATAAGCATATATTAACATGATTTCCACCCAATTGGCAAATTGCCTATTCACACACACTTAATCAAGCAAGTTAGTCACATATTTTATATTTACATCAAATAGCATGGATGAGCTCATCAAACAATATTCTTTTAAGGCTTTACTCTTTTTCATCAAATATCCCTCATGTCACGTTAATTATTGTATCCTTTGAATCATTGAAATTTCGATGGATTCTCAAATAGTACACTTAAAATGTACAACCAAAGTCCATCAATTCATGTCTAACAGTACCCACAATGGCACTTATCATAGAGTACACTCTCGAGCTACATCTCATACGGCAGGATTACTAGTCCAGGCTAAATCCTCTATAACATATGTTCAAAGAGTTTTGTCAAGATTACCAATCCAAGCTAAATCCTTTTAGTGACAAATACTCTATAGAGATTAATCTGGATTACCAGTCCAGGCTAAATCCAGACTTGGGCTCAATTAGGATTATCAGTTCAAGCTAAATCCTAATTGCAACACATGCTTGACAGACTTGTATCAAGATTACCTGTCCGGGCTAATCCTATCATTCAAAAGGTCAACAGGATTACTTGTCCAAGATAAATCCATTTTGCAACAAATGCAGGACCTCTTTCCAGTTGGGAAATCACTTTTATCCATCGAAATCCAATATTCACACGGATTTTAACCCTTTCCAAATATTTCCGAACATGTGTTTATTCTTTGCATTCACTTCATTCATATTATGTACATATACTAATATTCTACATTCAATCCAATACAACATTGAATTTAACATATTCACATGCTCAATTAAGTTACACGAACTTACCTCGACACTTATTTTCGTATATAATCTTCTAATCCGAAATCTTTTCCTTTCCTCGATCTTGCTTCGTATTTGAGTTTTTCAGATCTATATAAAAAAATTTAATTATCAATTTATCACATTTCCTATTCATTTGGACTCACTTTACATTCTAGGAAAAAATACCATTTTGCCCCTAAACTTTTCACTAATTCTAATTTCATCCCTAGGCTTGGAAAATGAAATTTATACAATTTAATCCTCTTTCCAAGCCTAGCCAAAAATTTCATGTCATATTTATAGAACATATATTTAACAAAAATCATAATTTCTCCATGAATTTTACATCTTTACAATTTAGTCCCTAAATCACAATTTCATCCAAAATCACTTTGTAAAAGTTGTTTATCTATCAACAACCTTTCATTTTCTACCATAAATTTTCAATTTCCAGCATTTACATCCATGGAAAAATCTCTATACTTTGATAACTTTTCAAATTGATCTCCAATTTAAATAGATTTCACTATCCCGATCTCAAAAATATGAAAATTACTAAAAACGGGACATGAAAATTTACCAATTTATGCCAAGAAAGTTGGTTTCCTCTCTCCTAGGGTTTCCATAGAAATATTTGGGGATGAAGATGATAATAAGATGGTATTTTCCAATGTAATTAATTATCATCTTTTAATTTTATTAAATTCCAATTTAGTCATTTTCTTTTTCTCAATTTTCATGGATGATTCATCCATAAATATCTACTAACTTTTGATTAATGGTCTAATTACATATAAAGACCTCAAGTTTTAATTTTCATAGCTATTTGATCCTTCTACCTTCTAGAATTCAACTTTTACATTTTATGCAATTTGGTCATTTCCACAATTAATCACTTAATTGGTAAAATTTTCGTATTAGTATTTTTATATGACTTTCCTATCATGATGTAGACCATGCAATGATATTAAAATAATTTTTTTTCTAGCTCGAATTTGTAGTCACGAAACCACTGTTTCGATATCACTAAAATTGGGTCATTACAAAGTGTATCCATCGATACTTCGAATAAATTCAACGGGCAAAATTTTGATATGGCTAAAATGAACTTGAGATGAACTCTGAATAAATTGTTACCCATATATACTTGTAAACATATGGAAATGTGATATTTGATGAGCTCATCATTGATATTGTTATTCATATGAAATAAATGACTAACATGTTTGATGAAGTTATGTGAGTGATAGGTGAATTGCCAAGTTATCTTGGATGTATTTTGCATGTTTACCTTAAGAGTAAATGATTGGTAAGTTAGTTTTCCTGTTATACGAACTTACTAAGCACTAGGTGCTTACTCTGTTTGATTTTCTCTATTTTATAGTACTCAGAAGCTCGTGAAGGTTGGATCTTAGTTAGAGACACATCACACTATCCCTCGGACTTCTCATTATATATATAGCAAGCTAAATTTTGGTATAATGGCATGTATAAGCTAAGTAGGCAAAAATGATGAAATGTTTTGGTTGTCATTAGCCGTTGGAATGGCTAATGTTTGGCATATTTTGATAAATTTATATAAGGCTTTATCATGTTTAATATGTGTATTAAAATGGTTAAATGATGGATAGTATATTTATTTAGTTATATTTATATGTACATATGTGTAACTGGTAAGTTTAGATACTTGATCATATTTGATAACATGTCATGTATAAGACTTGGTTTTAGCTTCGTATAAATGTTTTGAATTGGCTTGAGAATGTTTGAAGTGTTAATATAGGTGGAAGATGAAACTGGGTGAGGAATAAGGCTTGGAAATGGCCTTATTCTGTCCATACAGGCAGAGACACGGGCATGTGTCTCAGCCGTGTGTGAAACACGACCTAGCATATAGGCATGTGTTCTGGTCGTATGTCCCCTACATCTTAAAAATTCTAAACAAAATGCTTAAAATTGATCAAATGGCCTGGTACATGAGCGTGTGGCTTGACCGTGTGACCCTTGCACTTAAATAAATTGCAAAACAGAGAGTTACATGGGCTAGGGACACGGCCGTGTGCCTTACTTCAAATGCCATACAGCCTAAGACACAAGCGTGTTACTTGGCCGTGTGAACCACACGGCCTGACCACACGTGCACCTTGGAAAATTTTGAAATTTTGCAAAAAATTTCTTGAGTTTCCGGTTTAGTCCCGATTTGATTCTAATGCATGTTTTGGGCCTCGAGGGCTCTTATAAGGGACTATATAAATAATATCTGACATGAACATGATATATCTGTATTTGATCTGTATATTTCAATAATGCTTTGTAACCCTGTTCCGGCGACGAATGCAAGTTAGGGGTGTTAATGCATAATCACGACCTGGCTCATGAACACCTCTATATTAATCTAACCTTCAGCAATTACTTTGTGAATTTGTGTTTGCTTTACTCATATTATTATTAAATTCATATTAAATTAATTATAGAATCTCAATATTAATTTAAAATTTTCTTTTAATAATAAGGTAAATCATCAAGTTGCTCAAATTGAGCTTCAATAAAAAGATTATAACAAGTTTGATAATCTTTTCTAAAGTGTTTTCAAATTATACCATGCGCAAGTTGTGGATTAATTTATGTATGTAATTTGCTTATTTTTAATTTATGTACTTTTTAAAAAC
This sequence comes from Gossypium stocksii, assembly GCA_020496765.1. Lineage (NCBI taxonomy): Eukaryota > Viridiplantae > Streptophyta > Magnoliopsida > Malvales > Malvaceae > Gossypium > Gossypium stocksii. The sequence goes on along the minus strand of CM035622.1, from coordinate 4,158,538 downwards.
ATAAATTTTCGGTTATGGTCAACTAGTAATTATTGAATTTATTAAAAGTTACTATTTTCAGAGTTTAATGCAATAATTATATTATTATATGTGTAATGACATTTTAGCTTATTATTTTATACATTATTATTTGATAATAATAAAAAGCAAGTTAATATATTTAACAATTGTCGTTTGCGTCAATATTGAAATTTTAAAATTCTAAAATATATATGTACGGGCCTAAATTTGCCCGGGCCCAATCAACCAAATTAACCAAAACAGAAGCAAAACAGAAACCAAAATTAAATAATAAAAATGTCCATTTTACAACTTTTGAACCCAAAATCAAAACACCCTATACTACTCAAAATAAAACCCAAACCCATTTCTAATACCCAAACCACTACCCAAACCAAGACCCAATTACACCCCAAGCCCAAATAGTGACCTAGCCCAAACTAGGGTTTCAGAATTTCTGAAACCCTAAGCCACCTGCCCTCTAGCACCATACCACCACCGCCACTTTAGCCTCTGCCCACACCTGCTCCTGTCACTTCCATCAACCTGCAAAGAGAAGCAACACGCAATAAGGACGAGAGGCAGCAGAGACAGTAAAAAAGGAAAAGCAGAACAAAATAGCAAAAAAGAAGTCAGAACCCTTTGTAATCGGTGGTATAAAACCACAACAAAATCAATGTATTGAGGGGGTTTTTTTGAATTTTTCGGGGGGGCTCTCGGCTAGAAACAGAAGCCAAAAAAAATCTTTGTAAAAGGGGACCCCCATTCATGTACACTCCGGAAGAAATAGAAAAAACAAAAGAAAAGAACAGAGACTTTTCACCAAAAAAAGATTGAGCAGAAACAACAGCAGTAAAAAAAAAAAAGGGAAAGCAAGGTTGTCATTTGGATCTTTTCTCTTTAAAAAAATTTGGAAAAGAAAAAAACCCTTACCGTTCTTGGTTCTCTGTCAGGTGGGGAATCTCCAAGGACCCGAACATTGCAAAACCCTTTCGGGTTTGATGAGGGTAGGAGACGCCGGGTTTCGGCTCCCATCTTTGCTGTTTCCTCGACCTTTCGCCTCCGTTAAACACGTCCGAGGGTTAGTCTTTCAAAACCAAAGAGAAGGAGAGATCTTAGGAACCTTTACCTGCGATTGTCGATTGTCGGAGGCCACCGAAACTCCCTCATTCTTCGCCGACATCGAAGTGGTGAGGAGATTCGAGGCCGAAATCGGGGGGCCTAAATCGACGGCTTCCAAAGCCGATCTTGAACGGAAAACAATAGGGCGCCTTCGTGTGCCATGGTCCACCGTTTGTGGTGGCGATTGGAAGGCCAAACGAAGGCCAAAAGAGTTTCAAAATCTGAACGAGAGAGGGGAAGAGGCTCCCTTCCGTTTCTCTGTTTAAAATGGGCAAACATTAGACTAGGGTTTGATTTATTTTATTTTTATTCTTTATCTGTGAAAACGGCGCCGTATTGGGCTATGGTATAACCCGATCTTAACCCGACCCTATGCAGGGGATCCGCGCGCCTCTCTCTGCGATGGGTTATTTCTTCTTTAGGTCCCTCCCTTTTGCGTTGGTTTTCGATTAGGTCTAGTCTGATCTTACTTTTTTTAAAATCCGGCCCGAAAGCTTGTAGCGCATTGTAATTTGATCCATTGTGGTGTTATGTCTTAAAGGTTTGGGAAATTTTTATTTAGGTCCCCTTGATTTAGCACGTGTTCAGATCAATCCCTTTCATTTGTTTTTTTGTTGTTTTAAAATTTACCCTAAACCTTCTATCTTGCTTTCAAATTAATCCTTCTTCGTTCTGTTACCCTTTTTATCATTTGATTAAGTTTGCTATATATTTTTATTATTATTAAGTATATTATTATTTGTTATTACTATTATTATGTTTATCATTTATTAATGTTTTTTTATATGTATGCACATCTCGTTTTCTTCTAATATTATATTTTAATATTTTATACATTTTTATGTGTACACCCTTTAATATCACGTTTCCTTTCAATTTTTTTTTATATATATCATGTGCATTTTTTAATACTATTTTATTTCCGATATATATATACATATATGTATATATTTTTCTTTCCACGTATATACTTCTTAATATTATTATCGTGTATATACTTATATATTATGTATATATATTTATGTAGCTTCATTAACGGTTTTTTTATTCTAATATGTGTATATTACATATTCTATATATATATATATTACATATATACTTTTCTTATTATTACGACATATATATATTTTAGCATACATACATATTTTTGATACCATTTTGAATATGGATTTTACGTACATTATGTATGTATTTCCAATCGTAATATTATATGTTTTTTTGAATGTTGAATTCTTTGTCATTTTGTATCTCATTATTTTATGTTCATATGTGTACGTATGTATATATCCCTTGTTTTTATTTCATGCTTAATTCCATTATTATGTGTGATGTTGGATATACCATTATTACTTTTTTTAATATTATCGCCATGTTTATTATTTACTTCAATGCATTTCGAACTTATTTTGCTGTTTATTTATTTGTATTTCATAATCAATTCGCTTTATGCTATTTCAAATCTTATTCTTGTTTAATTAATTTCAATGCACGAGGCACTGTCCCGATTCAATATTAAGTCGTAGATTTCATCGCTATGTTGGGTGAAAGTCGACGGCTCGTGTTAGAACGGGACATCCTTTTAAAAAATTAAAAAACTTGAAATTCTCGTGTTTTCAACGAATCACGATTAAAGTTCACCTTGAACTTGTATTTTGGAAAATCAAAACAACACGTGTTTATTAAGATACCAATTTTGGGCGTTGCGGGGGTGCTAATACCTTCTCCGCGCGTAACCGACTCCCGAACCCTAGTTTTTCTCTGGATTTTCACGTAGACCTAAACTCAGCCTTCTTTTACCTGAAAATAAACTTTGTTAAAAGTGGTTTTATTAGGTGTCCGATCACACCTAGAAAACAAGATCGGTGGCGACTCCCTTTTTTTTCGATAAAATCCAAACTTTCAAAATTTTCGTAAAATCGCCACAATTAGCGACCGAAGCAAAATTTTACGTCGCTACAACTGGCGACTCCACTGGGGACCCAGTTTTTGAGAGTCGAGTCTTGAAACAAATATGTGTTGTTAAAATTTTCAAAATTCTTTGTTCAATTTGATATTTAACCATAATCCGAAAATTTCGTTTTTGAAAATCATGCATTTGTAATTATTGCGAATGTTTTGCGTGCTTGTTTTATTCTTTTGTTTAAATCTAAAGTTTACGTTTTTAGTTTAGCTTTAAATAGAGTGGAAGGTTTGTGAGCCTCTCCCCACACACTGTTCACGTGCATCTTGCATAACATGAGCGCCATACCCGGGCTCCGTCCATTTAAGTGAAAGTAAACGCTACGCCTTCGTGAGTTAACTCGTCCCTCCGCACAGGCTAGTGAATACTTTTGGGTTACATATGACTTATACTTTCGTGAGTTAACTTGTCCCTCCGCATAGGCATAAGTAAATGTAATCCCTCGAATTGAGCTCGTAAGCCCGTGATGGGCCATGATCGAGGTTTCATATTAGTCTTAGTAGACGATAGTACGAACAATTCGAGTACCTATTTAGAACCGAAACTACATATAGTGAAATGTACGAGCCACCCAACTAGAGCCGTGCCGAACCTCTGTTCGTTTAACAGTTACCAAATGAGTACACGGGAGAAATACCTGTTGCATTTTTACTTTTTATACAAGGGAATCGGGTTTGCTTAGTAGATTAGAACGGATAGCTTAATTTGTCAAAATCTCTGTTTCTCTTTTTACTCATGTTACTAACCATGATTTGTTTGTTGTTGTCTTATTTGTCATCATGCATTTTAGGCATCATTTTAGGAAGGTGTTGACTAGAGACCAGTTGCCAAAAGACGGGTTTCTAATGGAGGAGTCGATTACACTAACAAGCGAGAGGAATGTCACGGTTCGGGATTGGTCCCTGAAAACCCAAAGAGAAAGAGGGGATAGCTTAACGGAAGGATGTATTGCCGATTTACCGGGGCACGTAATGGTGAATGTCCGTCAAAACAATCTTGAAGATTTAGTCCAGATTTGGAATCAATGGGATTCGGATACTAGGGGAATCTTCATCGAGAGGTATGGTGACATAGCTAACCTAGTCGCTGTCAAGGTAGACGAGCAGTTGATACAAGCTTTGGTCAAATTTTGGGATCCCGCCTATCAATGTTTCATTTTCAATGGGGAAGATATGACCCCCACTATCGAGGAATATGCAGCCTTACTTCGCATTGATAATGTGCAACTTTACAAGATCTATGTAAAAGAGCCTAAACCGATGACCTTCAAAAAGAAAATAATGAGGTTGACGGATATGGCTGACACATGGGCCGAGAAACAGATAAAGAAGAAGAATGAAACTATTTGTATTCCATGGTCCTCCATACGAGATTTGGTCTCGAGCCATCCTGACATCTTAAAGAGGGTAAATCTGTTTGCTTTGGCCGTCTACGGGTTGGTTGTTTTTCCGAAAGTCCTTGGGCACATTGAAGTCGCGGTGGTAGATTTCTTCGAGAGATTAAAACAAGGAGTCAACCCTGTCCCGACAATCCTAGCCGAAACCTTCAGGTCCTTGAATAGTTGTCGGAAGAAGGGAGAGGGACGATTTATTAGATGTGCGCAATTGCTCAACGTTTGGATCATGAGTCACTTTTGGAAAGAGGAACGCACGCCGTATCACATGTTTTCAAAGATGTTTTCCCCTTTAGAAGCCTATTGTAAGAGAGAATGGCCTAAGGAAATTACTGAACAACATTGGGTCTCGGTTTTTCAGAATCTCCGTGCTAAGGATGTGACATGGAGGGCGCCATGGATACGCCCGTCAGTCTTATTATATAAGGTCGGAGGTCAGGATTGGGTACCACTGCTAGGCCTGTGGGGAGGAGTCGGATACGCCCCGTTGTTGGTCCAAAGACAGTTTTCTTCACGACAATTCGTACCCGCCACTGGAGGCTTAGCGCAATCCGAGTTCTCTTTCGTGGGCGAGGGCTACATGAAGAAGGTTCGAGACACCGGTAAGTCTTGGAAAAGAATTCACCTAATGGAGTTGGCACTGTATGCCGACACTCTCACCCAAGACTATGATGTGTGGAGAAAGCAACGAGTGAAAAGCCAACAAATATCATCGACGAGTCATGCTGCTCAGAACCCTTTCGTAGAGGAAACACCATCCGAACTTGAAATAGCTCGAGGAGAATTTGAGCGTGAGAAGTCCAAGATGTTGCAGGATCTCAGCATCCTTCAAGAAGAAAATTATCAATTAAAGATTGACGTTCAAATTGAAAGATCTAGGACTGAAAAGGTGCAAAAGGAGGCAGAAGTCGTGAGAAACGATCTAAGAGATCTTCATCTGGAAAACAAAAAGTTAAGGAGCACTATAAAGAATAGCGGATTAGGTAAGTCATCCGCAGAATGGAAGGAAGAATTGGGTAACCTTAAAGGCGGAATGGAGTTCTGGAAGGGGAAAGCGAAGAAGGAGGAAGAAAAGACCGCCCGAGCTTCGATAGAATTGAGAAAGAAGAACGCTGAACATGAGACCGTGTCTACGGAATTAATAACCAGCCGATCCAAATGCCAAGGATTAAGGGAAAGGATAAGAGGTTTGGAAGATACATTACAGGCTCGCCAGCAACAGTTGGACACTCTTTTAAAAACTTTAGAAGAAAAGAATGACCAATACAGTAGGGACATCCACGCTTACAAAACAGACCTCCAAGAAAGAGAAATGCAACTTGGCTTCTTGATCAATGAAATCCGTGGAGCGGCCATGCACATGGTCCAGTTATCAGATGAAGCGGAGGACCTTAGTTGCCAATTCCCGCCAAGCCAACGATCCAGCATATCAGAATTCTTGGAGCGGGTGAAGAAGTATAGTGATGTAGCTAGAAAGTTTGTATAGATGGCCGAATTAAGATGGCAAAATGTTTTGTAACGAACTCTTTTGAATGAATGAAATGCCTAAATAGGGGCTATCTTGAAATCAACACCAAAATCATACATTTGCATTACATTACATCGCATCATTATAGAAAAGAGGTGTTGATCCGTATTCGATTCCTAAATAGGGGAGTTCGTCATAAGGGGACGAATTTCTTGATAAAGTGGATTACCATGCGGTTGCCCATGTATGATCCAAGTGAGCACAAGGGAAGAAGGATGATAGCTCACAAAGGAACGCCAGGTTTTACCCGAAAGATTCAAATTGATGAAGATTACGCGGGAGCCGTCACTTCTCTACTTTCCTAAAGGAGCAAGCAAGCATCACGAGGGAGAGTGAACAACGAGTTGAGGCCCGGACCAAACAAAAGGACGTTGGTAAGGATACCTTTGGCAAATTTACGAGAAGTCGACCACAGTATTCGGACATGAAGAGAAAGATCGGCATCTTCGCTTGGACTATGAGGGCAAGGTCGTATATATGATCCTTTTTATGTAAAGAAATCTGTTCCCTAGAAAAAATTCTCCTAATGGAACTGAATATAAGGTCAACGCTTCTTTTCTTGCATTCATTTGCATTTGCATTTCATGCATTTGCATTGCATCATTTGCATTGCATTACTTACATCGCATCATTTGCCTCAGGTTTTTACAAAATGACCCTAATTAGATAAAAATTATTTCAGTTAACCTAAGAACATGGAGCAAAGGCTAGAGCGAATAGAGCAAAGGCAAATACAGATGCAAGAGCAATTATCCCGGATTCAACAAGTTATGCAGAGCCAAATGTTAGAGTTCCAAGAAAATGTGATCAGCCAGCTAAGGCAGTTATTAGTCGAAGGGCTCGGAAAGGGAAAAGACCCAGTCTATAATATCGAGGATGAGAACGAAGACATCGTTTATGCCCCAAGTTTCACCCCAACAAGCGTCCAGACTCAATCAGACGCACATTCGCAAGGGATACCCGTTACCACTAAACCCCAGGCCAGTATAGAATGCCCCAAACAGTGCAAGGCTTTTAAAGAGCGAGAGTGGAGCTCGCAAGAGGGTACTTCGAGGGTAATAAAGGGAAAGGAAATTAAGGTGAAGCCGATTACCATAGGCCAGCCAAGAGTGACAACCCCTAGTCATCAGGGTCTTCAAAAGCAAGGATCCAATGCTAGATCAAAAACTGAAAAAACCCCTTTTACGCCAATTCCAATGTCGTATAAGGAGCTATATCAAAGGCTATATGATGCGCACAGGGTGTCCCCAGTTTATATAAAACCGTTGCAGCCTCCATATCCCAAGTGGTACGATTCGAACGCTCGATGCGAATACCATGCGGGAAATACAGGACATTCAATTGAGAACTGCCTCGCCTTTAAAAGACAGGTCCAAGGACTCATGGATACGGGTATTCTGCGATTTGATAATGCTAGCAATGCGACCAAAAATCCATTCCCTGACCATGCTAAAGGGAATGTGAACGCAGTGACGAAGGAATGAAATTTACCAAGCATTTGCCCTTGCATGCCTGGGAGTATTCTGAACAATAGGACTGTGGAAGAAGTCTCTGTCTTTTTAGAGCTAACTTAGGGTAATACCCAGAACACACTTACTGCTTTAAGCCTAGAGGCAGTAAGAATCCTTTTGTGAAAATAGGCTTTTGTCTGAAATCTTTATTTCAATAAAAATGCATCATTTTGATTAAAGTTTCACTTCATACTATACAATGATCATTCTTAGATTTTCTTATTCTTTTATTCATGACCATACTGCACAATTGTTCTTAGATTCTGGTGTTCTTTGAACTCTTTCAAATATTCTCTCTTCATGATCATGACACATAAATACTCATTCTTGAATTCATTTATTCTTTGAAACCTTCCTCTGTACGTGAAAAAGGGTCTCCAGATATCAATAACACGAGCGACACTATTACTAAACTGGAATCTCCTTTAGAGCGAAATGTGTGCTTAGGGGAGTCCCAGAACTTCATAGATGACAAAGATTGTGGCCTATCTTCCGATTTGTTAAGGATGGTAGAACAAGATGAAAATGAATCCCAAAAGGCGAGATATCTTTGAAACATTTCAAACGTGTCTTCGCACAACTATATCAAGACGGGCCTAGGCTACCGAGACACGGGTACACCAAAATTTCAAAAGAAGTCCGCAAGGATAGTCTTAGGATACAGGCTAGTGGTTTTACAATAGCCAGGATGATCAGAAGGTTAAGATAGTGCTAGCCCGCCATGAAAAAAGACTACGTCAGTGTGTCGTAGAGGTCAAATTGAGGGAAATAAGATTCATGTTTCTTTGAAGACTCTCCATGTGGGGCACGGGTTGATGGGCCAGCTTCACCTACTTCAAGTCACCTTCACCCTGGTCAATTACTTCACCAAGAGAGTAAGGTCGCTTCACGTGCCAAAGATACCAAGTAAACGGTCATCAGATTCAAACTCGAATCCCAAAATCCAAATTCAAAGATGAATCCAAATTCGAGTTTGAATTCAAAAAAAAAAAGAAATAAATTGAAGAAGATGACCGAGACTGGTAAAAATTGGCATAAGAATCTACCACTTACTCTCTATGCTGACGCTGAAACAAACGCCTTCAAATCCCTATGATCTCAAAGGCATCAGTCCGTACACAGTCTTTGAAGCTTGAAAAGAGAGATTTTCCTTTCAAACCAGTGGATGAAGGTATCATGAGGGAAGACTTCTGTACAAATTCAGGGAAGAGGAAGCCTGATCAGCTCATTATTTTTAAGGATCGAGTTAGCAAGTCTCAGCTCAATCAAGTTTTGAATAAGAATGTGATCAAGTTCCTTGACAAAATGGGAACCCCAAGTTCATGGTCATTATGGCACAGAAAAACCATCATACTAAATTTTTCCAGCAGTGATTTCCTGACAATATCCCGCCTGGAACTATTATACACAACAAAGTCTGTTCTCCTAAGAACAATGACTTATATCTTTGAGCCTATGCTGGAATGACTGGAACCATGAAGCATTCATTATCGTGTTCTCTTAGATCAGATTGGGTTTTTGGCCAACGATCCGCAGAAGATAGCCATTCTCTGGTATATGTATATCAAAGGAGCACCACTGCCACACTTGTAATTGTTCCTATTTGCCGTATCGGCCTCACAGTTGGAGAAATTTATGAAGTCTGATAATGCTTCAAAGACATCATTGAGCCACGGCAGGGTGACGGCTCTGGGAGCAATTCACGTACCTTAGCTTTCCAAGTTGAAGGAGAATATCGGTAACTTCATTCTCATTTGCTGAGAATCGTTGAACCATCTTTTGTATAAGGCTTGTCAAACGACAACTAGGATTGCTGTTGGGGCAACCCCTTCCTCATGGGTTTATGGATCGAGATCTCTTCCTTCAAGCCTCGATTGAATCAAGATTTGTTGAGAGTATCCATCCTAATCAAACGTGTCAAAATGGGTGATACAAACTTATGTCAAGAAGAATTCGTCCACAAGTATTTCTCAAGGAAATCAAGAGGAAAACGCGTAAAGGGCGTCTTGAGACCTTTTAAAAAGTTGATCAAGAAAAAAGAAAAAAAGAAGAAAAACACAAAAAAAGAAAAAAGAAGAAAAACACAAAAAAGAAAAAAGGAAGAAAAAGAAAAAAAGAAAAGAAAAGAAAAGCAAAAAGAAAAAGGAGAGGCCAAAGTGAAAACCCGCCAAGGCGCTTTGAGTCCAAAGGGCATTTGAGTTGAAAACCCAAAAAGGGCGGCTCAAATTCTGATCAAAAGTGGGGCACGCGGTAGCCTTATCATGCTTGAATTGACAATGAGGAAGTACGACACGTCTTGGGGCATCGACAGAGTACTCCAAATCCCCTAGGCACACATTGAGCTTGGAGGAGTTCTTAAGAAATGGAACAGAGAAGCTTAGGTTGCGATATCTGGGGCACCTAGCTTTCATCTTTCTTAGCATATTTGCTATCTTCGAATCATGACGGGTTGTTGTCCCGATCAATTTCCTTTTTATTTGATTAATTTATTCGTGTCGAGCTATGCTCCCAATAAATTTTTCTTGATCGCTTTCGCTTAACTCGCTTGTTTCGAGTTATGCTTGCGTTTAATTTCCTTCTTGTTCAATGTCATGATCCTTTTTCAAGCATTTTGCATTGAAATAATGATTAGCGGACTAATAACACTTTTATGAAAGGAGTTTTGTGTATTACCTTGGAAGTTTCTAAATAGTACAGAAACTTAAAACAGGACTATTGTTTAAGACCTTCCACGCTTAAGGGTTGGAAATCTCCAAATCCAAATTGAAATCATCTCCTCAGATTTTTAAATCAAAGGTATTAGCTGAACAGAAACTGGATATCGCGTCAGTGATATAATCTTGATGAAACAAGTTACAGATCATGTACCTTTGAGATACAATGGAAGGGACCCTGAGGTCACAGTGGGGCAAGCTGGTTGAACAAAACATAATCATTCCCTCGAGTTTTGGGTCGAAATACCAGTCAAATAATAAGGCGCCCCAAGTTGAAAAAAAGAGAAGAAGATCAAGATTAAAACTGAAAAGGACATCTTAATAAACAGAAAAATTAGGATGAAAGCTCGAAAAGGCGTCCTAGTGAAACAGATTTGGGCCCAAAGAGTAAAGCGATTCGATCAATGAGTCAAACGACAAGACTACAGTATTCGAAACATTTTCAGAAGCCTGAGATTTTCTATGCAAGAAGCCATGCTCAAAAAGATTCTTGATCGAGAAACATAGAGGAGTTCATGCGCTGAGTATCTGGAGCATCACCTGGATGAGAATTTGATGAGTACAAGAGCCTCAAAGTAAGGACAAAAGTTCAATCAGGGTCAAAAGAGCAATGTCCGAAAAATACAGATTACTCGCAAAGAGGGAAGACGAGTACGAAGCCTGAAAGAAAGTCAAGAATTGAAGCAATAAATGCAAATCGTCACAAGAAATCTCGATGAGAAGCAACATATGACAAACATGTCTAGGGCACATAGCATAATCATGTAGGCATACATACGTTCAAGACAAACACATGCATATCATGATAACATCATTCACGACATTTTCAGGTGCTCCAACAGAGCAAGAAGTTGCGATGACAATTGCAAGGAAAGGACACCAGAACTTCACCGAATAATATGTTTTGGTACTATGTTCAAATTTTACAGTTTCAAAAAAATCAACTCATATTGCGAGAGGTGAGTTGAGCCTCGGGACACGCTGAGGTATTTCCAATTTCAGTTTTTAATTTATGTTTCAAAAAAGTCAACTCGTATTGCGAGAAACGAGTTGCGCCTCAGGTCACATGCTGAGGTTTTGCAATTTATGTTTTCAAAAGTCAACTCAAAACGAGTTGCGCCTCAGGTCACATGCTGAGGTATTTGCAATTTATGTTTTCAAAAGTCAACTCGTATTGCGAGAAACGAGTTGCGCCTCAGGTCACACGCTGAGGTATTTGCAATTTATGTTTTCAAAAGTCAACTCGTATTGCGAGAAACGAGTTGCGCCTCAGGTCACATGCTGAGGTATTTGCAATTTATGTTTTCAAAAGTCAACTCGTATTGCGAGAAACGAGTTGCGCCTCAGGTCACACGCTGAGGTATTTGCAATTTATGTTTTCAAAAGTCAACTCGTATTGCGAGAAACGAGTTGCGCCTCAGGTCACATGCTGAGGTATTTGCAATTTATGTTTTCAAAAGTCAACTCAAAACGAGTTGCGCCTCAGGTCACATGCTGAGGTATTTGCAATTTATGTTTTCAAAAGTCAACTCGTATTGCGAGAAACGAGTTGCACCTCAGGTCACACGCTGAGGTATTTGCAATTTATGTTTTCAAAAGTCAACTCGTATTGCGAGAAACGAGTTGCGCCTCAAGTCACACGCTGAGAAATTTTAAATTTATATTTTCAAAAATTCACCTCATATTGCGAGAGTGTAGCAAATTGAAGACACAAGATTCATTTTCCTGAAGATCGAAGACGATGAGTTTCATATTGCTGAAGATGCGACTGGATTGAAGCTACGATGCATGTCTTTGAAATTGCAGTGGATTGAACCAAAGCTACAAGATTTGACCTTCCAGAGATGCAGAAGCAGATCGAGGATTCGAGGATAAATCGAAGAAAAGAAGCGCCAAGAGACCAGGATCCTACAAGACCAGGCAAATTTAGCCCTTTTGAAGTCTTTGCTCTATTCTCGTTGCACGACAATGAGCAAAGAGGGGCAGCTGTACGGGCCTAAATTTGCCCTGGCCCAATCAACCAAATTAACCAAAACAGAAGCAAAACAGAAACCAAAATTAAATAATAAAAATGTCCATTTTACAACTTTTGAACCCAAAATCAAAACACCCTATACTACTCAAAATAAAACCCAAACCCATTTCTAATACCCAAACCACTACCCAAACCAAGACCCAATTACACCCCAAGCCCAAATAGTGACCTAGCCCGAACTAGGGTTTCAGAATTTCTGAAACCCTAAGCCACCTGCCCTCTAGCACCATACCACCACCGCCACTTTAGCCTCTGCCCACACCTGCTCCCGTCACTTCCATCAACCTGCAAAGAGAAGCAACACGCAATAAGGACGAGAGGCAGCAGAGACAGTAAAAAAGGAAAAGCAGAACACAATAGCAAAAAAGAAGTCAGAACCCTTTGTAATCGGTGGTATAAAACCACAACAAAATCAATGTATTGAGGGGGTTTTTTTGAATTTTTCGGGGGGGCTCTCGGCTAGAAACAGAAGCCAAAAAAAATCTTTGTAAAAGGGGACCCCCATTCATGTACACTCCGGGAGAAATAGAAAAAACAAAAGAAAAGAACAGAGACTTTTCACCAAAAAAAGATTGAGCAGAAACAACAGCAGTCAAAAAAAAAAGGGAAAGCAAGGTTGTCATTTGGATCTTTTCTCTTTAAAAAAATTTGGAAAAGAAAAAAACCCTTACCGTTCTTGGTTCTCTGTCGGGTGGGGAATCTCCAAGGACCCGAACATTGCAAAACCCTTTCGGGTTCGATGAGGGTAGGAGACGCCGGGTTTCGGCTCCCATCTTTGCTGTTTCCTCGACCTTTCGCCTGCGTTAAACACGTCCGAGGGTTAGTCTTTCAAAACCAAAGAGAAGGAGAGATCTTAGGAACCTTTACCTGCGATTGTCGATTGTCGGAGGCCACCGAAACTCCCTCATTCTTCACCGACATCGAAGTGGTGAGGAGATTCGAGGCCGAAATCGGGGGGCCTAAATCGACGGCTTCCAAAGCCGATCTTGAACGGAAAACAATGGGGCGCCTTCGTGTGCCATGGTCCACCGTTTGTGGTGGCGATTGGAAGGCCAAACGAAGGCCAAAAGAGTTTCAAAATCTGAACGAGAGAGGGGAAGAGGCTCCCTTCCGTTTCTCTGTTTAAAATGGGCAAACATTAGACTAGGGTTTGATTTATTTTATTTTTATTCTTTATCTGTGAAAACGGCGCCGTATTGGGCTATGGTATAACCCGATCTTAACCCGACCCTATGCAGGGGATCCGCGCGCCTCTCTCTGCGATGGGTTATTTCTTCTTTAGGTCCCTCCCTTTTGCGTTGGTTTTCGATTAGGTCTAGTCTGATCTTACTTTTTTTAAAATCCGGCCCGAAAGCTTGTAGCGCATTGTAATTTGATCCATTGTGGTGTTATGTCTTAAAGGTTTGGGAAATTTTTATTTAGGTCCCCTTGATTTAGCACGTGTTCAGATCAATCCCTTTCATTTGTTTTTTTGTTGTTTTAAAATTTACCCTAAACCTTCTATCTTGCTTTCAAATTAATCCTTCTTCGTTCTGTTACCCTTTTTATCATTTGATTAAGTTTGCTATATATTTTTATTATTATTAAGTATATTATTATTTGTTATTACTATTATTATGTTTATCATTTATTAATGTTTTTTTATATGTATGCACATCTCGTTTTCTTCTAATATTATATTTTAATATTTTATACATTTTTATGTGTACACCCTTTAATATCACGTTTCCTTTCAATTTTTTTTTATATATATCATGTGCATTTTTTTAATACTATTTTATTTCCGATATATATATACATATATGTATATATTTTTCTTTCCACGTATATACTTCTTAATATTATTATCGTGTATATACTTATATATTATGTATATATATTTATGTAGCTTCATTAACGGTTTTTTTATTCTAATATGTGTATATTACATATTCTATATATATATATATTACATATATACTTTTCTTATTATTACGACATATATATATTTTAGCATACATACATATTTTTGATACCATTTTGAATATGGATTTTACGTACATTATGTATGTATTTCCAATCGTAATATTATATGTTTTTTTGAATGTTGAATTCTTTGTCATTTTGTATCTCATTATTTTATGTTCATATGTGTACGTATGTATATATCCCTTGTTTTTATTTCATGCTTAATTCCATTATTATGTGTGATGTTGGATATACCATTATTACTTTTTTTAATATTATCGCCATGTTTATTATTTACTTCAATGCATTTCGAACTTATTTTGCTGTTTATTTATTTGTATTTCATAATCAATTCGCTTTATGCTATTTCAAATCTTATTCTTGTTTAATTAATTTCAATGCACGAGGCACTGTCCCGATTCAATATTAAGTCGTAGATTTCATCGCTATGTTGGGTGAAAGTCGACGGCTCGTGTTAGAACGGGACATCCTTTTAAAAAATTAAAAAACTTGAAATTCTCGTGTTTTCAACGAATCACGATTAAAGTTCACCTTGAACTTGTATTTTGGAAAATCAAAACAACACGTGTTTATTAAGATACCAATTTTGGGCGTTGCGGGGGTGCTAATACCTTCTCCGCGCGTAACCGACTCCCGAACCCTAGTTTTTCTCTGGATTTTCACGTAGACCTAAACTCAGCCTTCTTTTACCTGAAAATAAACTTTGTTAAAAGTGGTTTTATTAGGTGTCCGATCACACCTAGAAAACAAGATCGGTGGCGACTCCCTTTTTTTTCGATAAAATCCAAACTTTCAAAATTTTCGCAAAATCGCCACAATTAGCGTCCGAAGCAAAATTTTACGTCGCTACAGTATAGAGATTAAGAATGATCCAATTAAATAAGATGAACTAAATATACAACTTTAAAAATAATATAGGACTAATGGCAAAATTTAACCAACTAGATCTAATTACTATCGTTTGAGTCTGGATTAATGTTTAAAATTTGAAAAATATAGAATAAAAATGAACAATTCAAAAAATACAAAAATTCAAAATGACTAAATAAAATTATAGGAATTAAATTAATAATTACAAAACTAATAACAAAATTTAAGTATATGTCTTGATTTCTTACTCTTTAAAGAATTCATTTTGGATTTAATTTGATTAAATCAATGATTTACCTTATAGTTGTGGACTAGTTGATTAATTTAGATTGGATCAATTAATACAGAATTCATTACATTCTGATTTGAGTCGTTTCAAGCTTAAATTATTTTGAGATTGAATTGATTTTTTTCTTTTTTTTTTCCAGTTTTTTACTGGTTTTGGCTATCTGTAAGTGGTTTTATCTAGTTTGTCTTTACTGTATGGAAGACGACTTGGCAAATTTAAATCTGGTGGATGAGGAAGAAGAGGCTTTTCAGGAAGATGCAGTGGTGGTTGATCAGAATCTTCAACTCAGTTTGGTGGGACTCTGTTTGACTGATAGTATTGTGCATTTTCCTTCGCTACGAAACACAATGGCAGTTTTGTGGCATCCAGGGTATTTGTATTTCAGATCTGGGAGAAAGACGTATTCTTTTCCAATTTTTTCATGAAGTGGATATTTAAAGAGCACTTACGGAGGCCCCTTGGTTTTTTAACAATCACCTTCTATTACTTCATAGGATACAACCAGGTAAGAATCTATCTTTTGTTCCATTAACTTCATCAGAATTCTGAGTCCAAGTTCATGATCTCCCTCTAGGGTTGATGACGGAAGCAATGCCTAAACAGTTTGGGGACTTTTTGGTTTAGTTTATAGATTACGATACATCTTTCCGGTCGATAAATTTCCACTCTTTTATGCGCATTCGAGTTCAATTAGATGTAACTGTTTGTAGCGACGAAAAAATTTTTAGCTTAGCAGCTTTGGTCGCTAATTGTGGCGATTTAAAATCTTGAAAACGAATTTTAATTTTATGAAAGCAAAGGAGTCGCCACCGATCCTTTTTCTTAGGTGTGATCGGGCACCTAATAAGAACCTCTTTCTAGCAGAAAATTCGTTTTTGAGTAAAAGGAAGGCTCAGTTTAGGTCTACATTATAATTCAGAGAAAAATAGTAGGGTTCGGGAGTCGGTTACGCGCGGGGAAGGTGTTAGCACCCCCGCGACGCCTAAAATTGGTATCTTTCAAACATGCATTGTCTTAATTTTCAAAAATACGAGTTCAATTTAAAATTTAGTCATGATCCGATCGAGGTACGAGCGTTTTTTGGAATTTTGGTTTCCTTTGAAAAGGATATCCCGTTTTAACACGAGCCAATCATGATTCACCCAACAATAGCAATGAAATCACTGGCGTAATGTTAAAATCGGCACATTGCCTTATTTATTGAAATAAAAACGTGAAAAATGTATTTTTAGATAATGAATGCTAAAATGGAAAGAAATGAAACATAAGAGTAGAAATATGACAAAACAACAATAAATATGACAATTGCGTTGAACATGAAATAAGAATTGAGTATATATGTAGTGAAAAGTAAGGTAAAAGCATAATAGTAAAATACTAACAATGCCATATACTTATATATATGTGTAAACACGTGAAAATATAATGTGGACGAAAAGTTTATATAATATTATGTTAAAATATGGTGTAAATTAAGAAACACAATACATACATAATAATAAAAGAAAAATAAGTATATATATACACACATAATATAATATGCGATGCTAAAAATATATGTATAAGATACGAAATACGCATGATAGCATTTAAAATATATATATGTATATACATACAAGGTGTGAGTATTAAAACCGATAATAATAACTATAACTATTAATAATATTACACAAATTCACGTATATTAAATATAGGTATATGATAATACTAAATATTCGTATAATATATATATATTAGAAATAAAAGTATTTACATAGTAAGCTATAAAATGATGATAAAACATATAAATAATATAATATCAAAAAACATATATAATATTTACGTTTTTATACAAATGTATACGTATAATATAGCATCAAAATATATATAATATATACATAATATGATATTAAATTACGTGCAAAAGGTAGTATTAAAAAGGTATATGAAATAATGTATAAATAATATTAGAATATATATATATGCAAAATGTAAGACATGTCAAACATAGTAGAAGTAAAGTAATAAAAATAATATAACAGAGAATTGATAATATACATATACATATACATGAACATGCATGCATTATAAAATATGATAATAATATCTAAACATATGTGTAAAATATAAGTTTATTAGGAATAATAATATGAAAAACAAATATATATATATGTGTACAATATTAACCTAGACCTAAAATAACATTAATAGTAAGACATGATAATAATAATAATGACAATAATAATAATAAAATTAACAATGATAATAATGATAATAATAATCAAATTGATAATAATAATAATAATAAAATTAAATATATATAAAACGGCAAAAGGATGAAATTGGAAGCAAAATTAAAAGTTCGGGCCAGATTTTAAAATAAAACAATCGAAAAAGGACCTATTTAAACACGCTTAAAACCCCGGAGGACCAAAACAGTAATTTAACCGGAGCTTTAAAACGCTGCGCAGCAGTAGGGGCTAAATTGAGACACGGAGTAACTTTCAGGGTCAATTTAAAATAAAAATAACTTGATTGTAACTTAAAAAGAAAGCGGAAGGACCAATTGCGCAAATTCCCCACGTGACGTCAGAGCACGCGGACCCTAGGCGGAGCGGGTCGGGTCGACCCGACCCGAGTTCAAAACTATATAAACCCAAATTTTTTGACTTCGGCTCATTTGTGCCGTAGAGAGAAAAAAAAAGAGAGAAAGGGAAGAGAGGAGAGGGGAAGGAAGGAGGGGGTCTCCGGGCTCCGGTCGCCGGACCGGTCAACGTCCGGTCACCGGCCGGTGATCGGACCACCGTGCGCGCCGCCGTCTGCCGATGTTCCGGCCACCGTTCCGGTGGCCGGAAAAAGGTAAAATTTTTAAAAAATTTCTGTTTTAATCTATAAATCCTTTAGGCTTAATACTTAGGTTATTTTCTTATTTAATAATCGTTCGTGTATGCAAAAATAAATAGATCTGAAAACGTTACCTACTAATTCTGTTTTGATCTCCGATTCTATGTTGATTGGGGGGTATCCCTTCGCTGCTATTTTGGGTGTTTTGATGTTCTTATTTGTGCTTTAAAGCTCTCTGATTCTATATAGAAAATTTTTCCGAATCCCTTTACACTGTTTTGAATCGGGCTTTTATAGCCCTTACAATATTATTTTTTATTTTCTATTCTACTTTCTGTCCCGTCTATTTTATTACTTGCAGGAGTGAAGGGCGGTGCTGAGACTGTGGGCGGTGCTGAGGGCGGTGGATGGGACTGGTTGACAGAGGCGTCAGAGGCTAGTACAAGTGGGCAAGTGGGAGGCGGCACGAGTGAGGCTAAACGGGTATTCGGGCTAGGGTTTGGGTGTATTTGGGTTAGGCCAATTAGGGCCTGGGTAATGGGTTAAAATTGGGTAATGGGATTTTTGGGTTTAAATGTAAAGGTTTTGGGTCAATGTAATTGGGTTTAACGTTTTTGTAAAATGGGTTTGTAATATGGACTGTAAATGGACATTGGGTTTTAATTTTGGATGGGTTCAATGGTTGTAATTTAATAGGGCCAAAATTGGCCTATAACAGCTGCCCCTCTTTGCTCATTGTTGTGTAACGGTAATAGAGCAAAGACATAAAGAAAGGCCAATTTTGCCTGGTCTCGCCAAATCTCGACTTGTTCTGGCACTTCATTTCTCTAGGTAATCTCGTTCCAACCTACCGCCTCTTGTAGCTTTAGGTTCAATCCCTCGCGACTTCTGAGATTTGCCTTGTAGCCTCGATCTATCTTCTCTTCATCGTGATCTGCTCTTCTGCTATTTCAGAAATGAAATCTAGTATCTTCAGTCCGCTCTGCTACAACTTCAAGAAGATGAAACTTGTAACTTCAATCTGCGCCTCTACGATTTCGCTGGGGATGCAAGGCCTACATCTTTGATTGGATCCCTTGTAACTTCAAAAAGGCACAATTTGTTTCTTCAACTGGCTCCATTGCAGCTTTAAGGAGGCAAAATCTGATGTCTTCAATCAGCTCCAATCTTCATCCTTTATTGAGATGAAGTCAAAAATTGCTTGACCTGCACATTCTCGTAATATGGGTTAATTTTTGAAACATTAAAAGTGCCTTAGTGTGTGACTGAGGCTCAACCCACTTCTCGCGATATGAGTTGATTTTTGAAAAGCAAACGTTGAGAATAGCATTTGAAAATATCTGAACATGAGGTCCAAGGCTTAACTCACTTCTCGTGATATGAGTTAACCTCCGAGAAACAGAAATTAAGACGGAAATTGAAAAGTCTCAACTCACCTCTCGCAATATGAGTTGATTTTTGAACAGTAGAAATTAAAAAGCAGAAATTGAAAAAGATCAACTCACCTCTCGCGATATGAGTTGAATAACCAAAAATTAAAGCAGAATTGAAAAAGATCAACTCACCTATCGCAATATGAGTTGAATGAACAGAAATTAAATAGTAGAAATTGAAAAAAGATCAACTCACCCCTCGCAATATGAGTTGAATAAACAGAAATTTAAAAAAGTAGGAATTGAAAAAGATCAACTCACCTCTCGCAATATGAGTTGAATGAACAGCAATTAAAATGCAAGATTAAAAAAGATCAACTCACTTCTCGCAATATGAGTTGAATGAACAGAAATTTAAAAACTGAAATTAAAAAATAGCTCAACCCACCTCTCGCAATATGAGTTGATTAAAAACTGAAACTGAAAACAGAAATTGAAAATACCTCAGCGTGTCCTGAGGCTCAACTCACCTCTCGCAATATGAGTTGATTTTGAAATTAAAGATACCTCAACATGTCTTGAGGCTCAGCTCACCTCTCGCAATATGAGCTGATTTTGAAACATAAATTAAAGACAGATGTTGAAAACATCTTGCCGTGACTTGATATTTGACTCATCTCTCGCAATATGAGTCAATAACAGAAATTAAAAGTACCTCAACGTGTCTTGAGGCTCAACTCACTTCTCGCAATATGAGCTGATTTTTGAAACATAGATTAAAGACAGAAATTGAAAATACCTCAGCGTGTCCTGAGGCTCAACTCACCTCTCGCAATATGAGTCGATTTTTTGAAACATAAATTAAAGGTACCTCGGAGTACAAAACATATCATCTGGTGGAACTCAAGTATCCTTCCCTTGATTCTGTACAATTATCATCGAAAACCCTTTGTTCTGCTAGAATATCTGTACGTGTCATGCATGATGCAATCATGATATGCACATGTTTGTCTTAAATGCATTCATGTCTATATGAACATGTTATGTGCCTTGCATTTGTTTGTCGTGATCTCTTTTCTTCACGACTCTTGTAGTGATCTGGTCTCATTATTTCTTGACCTTTTCTTTTAAACTTCGTACTCGTTTCCCAATTTCACGAGTAACCTTTGTTTCTTGGATAGCACTCTTTTGCCCCATCTGAGCTTTTGTTCTTGCTTCCGAGCTCTTGCTTTACTTATCATGATGATCTGTTTTCATTGCTTGGATTCTTAAGTTTCTCTTCAGGCTTTGTATCCATCTTTTAAGCCTTACAAGTAATCTGCGTTTCTCAGATATCACTTGCCTGGTATACGTCGGACTTTTGTTCCTGCTTTGAGACTCTTGTGCCTATCAAGCTTTCTATCCGAGTAATATTCAACATTTCTTTTGTTCAGAGCATGTCATATTACTATTTATCAACATAATGAGATGCATGCAAGTTGTCAGGTAGGTACCAGAAAGAGACTTCATAATAATTTCAAAGGTAACAAACAAAGTTAACCAAGGATAATTAAACGTGCCATAAAAGAAAAGGAACCATATTAGTGGATACAAATGTTCTAGATATTCAATGCATGAACTCTGCCACGTTTCTCAATCACGAATCTTTCTGAGCAAGGCCTCTTGTGTAGAAGATCTCGAGTGTTTCAGAAATGCTTCATACTATCGCCTGGTCACTTGGCCCACTGTTCAAAATTGCTTCTGCCCTTTGGGCCCAGATTTGCTTTATTAGGACGCCCTTTCAGGTTTTCATCCTAATGTTCTGTGTTTGACCAAGGCGCCCTTTTCGGGTTTTCACCTTGATTTCCCCATTTTTTTTTTAAGTGTAGTATTTCTTCACAACATCAGAGTTTACTGGATTTGGTAACTCCTTCCCATCCATTTCTGTGAGAATCAAAGCCCCGCCAGAGAATGCTTTCTTCACGACGTATGGTCCTTCCCAATTAGGTGCCCATTTCCCTCGCAAATCTTTTTGTATTGGGAGGATCTTTCTCAACACGAGTTCTCCTTTATGGAATTCTCTTGGCCTTACTTTCTTGTCATGGGCGGCGATCATCCGTTTCTGGTACATCTGTCCATGGCAGATTGCCTTCAAGCATTTTTCTTCAATGAGATTCAACTGATCATATCGAGCTTGGACCCATTCTGCCTCCTCGAGTTTCGACTCCATTAAGACTCGTAAGGAGGGAATCTCGACTTCAATGGGCAGCACGGCTTCAATCCCATAGACTAGAGAGAAAGGAGTTGCCCCTGTGGACGTCCTCACAGATGTGCGGTATGCGAATAGAGCGAATGGCAGCTTTTCGTGCCAGTCCCTGTAGGTCTCCGTCATTTTGCCGATGATCTTCTTTATGTTCTTGTTAGCTGCTTCAACAGCTCCGTTCATCTTCGGGCGATAAGGCGAGGAATTATAATGCTTTATTTGAAATTGCTTGCACACCTCTGTCATCATTTTATTGTTCAAATTCAAAGCGTTATCTGAGATGATTTTTTCAGGCAAACCATATCGACAAATGATTTCCTTTTTCAAGAACCTACAGACAGCGGCCCTTGTCACATTAGCAAATGAGGCAGCTTCTACCCATTTTGTGAAATAGTCGATGACCACGAAAATGAACCGGTGCCCATTAGAAGCTTTGGGAGAAATCGGCCCTATAACGTCCATGCCCCACATTGAAAAGGGCCATGGAGACGTCATAACATGAAGGGGAGAAGGAGCTACATGAATTTTGTCGCCATAAACTTGACATTTGTGGCACTTTCTTGCGTAGCTGATGCAATCCCTTTCCATCGTCGACCAGTAGTACCCGAGTCTCATAATTTTTCTGGACATAGTGAAGCCGTTGGAGTGGGTCCCACATATTCCTTCGTGAACTTCTTCAAGTATTTTCTTGGCTTCAGCAGTGTCAACGCATCTCATAAGCACCTGATCTTTGCCTCTCTTGTATAAGGTGTCTCCATCAAGAACAAATTCCACTGACATTCTTCTGATTGTTCTTTTGTCATTCTCGTTGGCCTGTTCAGGATACGTTTGATTCTTGATGTACTCTAAGATATCATGGTACCATGGTCGTCCATCAGCCTCCTTCTCGATGCTATAACAATGTGCAGGGACCTCGTATATGCTCATCCTGAGGGGCATTATTTCTGCTTCTTTATTTGTTTTAAACATGGAAGCCAGAGTGGCCAAGGCATCAGCCAATTGATTATCTTCGCGTGGGAAGTAATTAAATGTTATTTCTTTGAAGTCTTTGATCAATTCAGCTACCAGATGGCTGTACTTAATCAACTTTTGATCTCTCACTTCCATTCTCCGCGGATTTGGTAGATCACTAGAGCTGAATCCCCGTATACCTCTGAGACATCGATATTTCGTTCAATAGCTGCCCGAAGTCCCATGATACAAGCCTCGTATTCTGCTATGTTGTTGGTGCAGAAAAAATTGAGTCTAGCAGTGAAAGGATAATGATCTCCTTCTGGTGATACTAAGATTGCTCCAATTCCATGCCCCAGAGCATTCGACGCGCCATCAAAGCTCATCTTCCAAGGCGTCCCCTTTGATGACCCACACTCTCTTTCTGTGATGCATATTAGATCTTCATCCGGGAAATCAAATCTCAGGGGCTCATACTCTTCGGTTGTTCGAGCCGCTAAGAAATCAGCTATTGCACTCCCTTTCACCGATTTCTGACTCACATAGATGATATCGTATTCTGATAACAGGATCTGCCATCGGGCCATTCTCCCCGAGAGTGCGGGTGATTCCATCATATATTTTATCGGGTCTAGCTTTGAGATTAACCATGTCGTATGATACAACATGTATTGCCTGAGCCTCCTAGCTGCCCAAACCAAAGCACAACAGGATCTTTCGATCGACGAATACCTTGCCTCATATTCTGTGAACTTTTTGCTGAGGTAGTATATCGCCTTTTCTTTCTTTCCCGACTCATCATGTTGCCCGAGTACACAACCCATTGAGTTTTCAAACACAGTTAGATACAAAATCAAAGGCCTTTCTGGAGTTGGTGGCACTAGCACTGGGGGGCTAGACAAATATTGTTTTATTTTGTCAAAGGCCTCCTGGCATTCTTCGTCCCATGCCCCAGGGTTGTACTTTCGAAGGAGTCGAAAGATGGGATCACACTGATTGGTGAGTTGAGCAATAAATCGGGAAATGTAGTTTAGCCTTCCCAAGAATCCTCTGACCTCCTTCTGTGTACACGGAGGTGGTAATTCTTGAATGGCTTTTATCTTTTTCGGATCCACCTCGATGCCTTTTTCACTGACGATGATGCCTAGCAACTTTCCCGAGGTAACCCCGAATGTACATTTAACCGGATTAAGCCTTAGCTGAAACTTTCTCAGTCTTTCAAATAACTTTTTGAGGTTCACAATATGTTCCTCTTCTCCTCGGGACTTAGCAATCATGTCGTCAACATAGACCTCTATCTCCTTATGCATCATATCATGGAACAATGTCACCATGGCCCTCTGATACGTGGCCCCGGCATTCTTGAGCCCGAATGGCATCACCTTGTAACAGAACGTTCCCCACATCATTATAAAGGTGGTTTTCTCCATATCCTCGGGAGCCATTTTGATCTGATTATACCCCGAAAATCCATCCATGAAAGAAAATAATGAATGCTTCACCGTATTGTCCACCAATGTGTCGATATGTGGTAAGGGAAAATTATCCTTAGGACTTGCGCGGTTCAGGTCACGATAATCTACGCACATTCGCACTTTACCATCCTTCTTTGGCACTGGGACAATATTAGCCACCCATTCTGGATATCTGGAAGCTTGTAGGAAGCCTGCATTGAACTGCCTCTTGACTTCCTCTTTTATCTTCAGTAGCATTTCGGGCCTCATCCGCCTTAATTTTTGTTGAATGGGTTTACATTCGGGTCTCAGCGGGAGCTTATGAACCATTATGTCCCCGTCCAATCCTGGCATATCCTGATAGGACCATGCAAACACGTCTTTGTACTCATGAAGCAAATCAATCAAATGATGCCTGGTGTCCTCTGAAAGTGAGGTCCCAATCTTCACTTCTTGCTTATTTTCATCAGTGCCCAGGTTTATTGTTTCAACAGATTCTTGATGAGGTAGAATCTGTTTGTCCTCTTGTTCCACTAACCTTAGCAAGTCAGGAGACGAGACATAGTCTTCGGCATTTCCCTCATCCTCGAATTCTCCTAAACAAACGGTCCTTTCAAAATCGATTTCAAGATTGGTAACGGGTTCGTTCATGTCATTGGCATCTGAACACCTGAAAATTGAATGGGAAAGAAAACACTATAGAGGGACATCCAAGTTTTGGCAACAACAAACAAAACATTATGGCATGGTATGGGGTAAGTGCAAGAATAGGCCATGAAATGAAAGAATAATTATGGAGTAGATGCAAATGCAAAAAGGTTATGACAAAATGCTTCTTCATTAATATTCATTTAATAGATAAAGAGCAGACGACAGCTCTTACAAAAGAATCCCATTATATTTAGGGACACAAAAAGTGAATATCGGATATTACTCTGAGGAAGACTTGTAAACCACAAGGAGATCTTCAGCGGTCCAATTGTTCAACATGTAACCCGGGGGACAAGGGCGTATCTTTGAAACGTTCTTACTTCTGCCAGCTTCTTCATAAATGACATTTATGCAAACGTTCTGGAAAGCCTTCTAATGAGTAACAATGGGCTGTGCACACTATCTTGCCCGGGATATATTATTCCAGCAGATGTAAATGTCATTGACAGATGGGGGTACTCAATGGGTTCCCATTCCGGTTCTCGTCCTAGAGTCCTCGCAACCCTTCTTTCTTGCTCCTTCTTCCACTGTTTCTTCAAGTGATGTGCATTTGGTTGGAATCCTAGACCAAATCGTGCCTTATGAGGTACTGGCTTTAAGGCCTTGACTATCCCTTGATGATGTCTTCCCAAACCTTTCCTTGCTCGGGCCCCTCTCCCTACCGTCAGCTTGATTCCCATTTTAGCATTCTTCGACAGCCTAGGCACGGGAATTCTGTTTCCTTCAGCCACAAATGTGGCGTTGACAAACTCAAAGGATCTAAAGGAGCATTCCACGGCGTCTTTGTTCGCTTCGAGGTAAGGTGTGTCTGCAGAGATAGACGCAACAATATCCTCTTCACCCTCAACGGTAACCAAGCAGCCATCCATGATAAACTTTATTTTCTGATGAAGGGATGATGGAACTGCCCCAGCCGAATGGATCCATGGCCTCCCCAGGAGGCAGTTATATGAAGGGGTGATATCCATAACTTGGAACTCGACGTCATAGACATAAGGACCCACTTCTAGAGGGATCTCAATTTTTCCTACAACTTCTAGTCTCGTTCCATCAAATGCCCTCACCGTGGAATGACACAGCCTCAAATAGGACAAATCTATCGGAATTCTGGAAAGTGTGGCCAGGGGCATAACATTAAGTGCTGATCCATTATCAATAAGCACGTTTGGTATTATATATCCCTTACAGCGGGTTGTTATGTGCAGTGCCTTCACAGAGCCTCTACCATTCGGTGGTATTTCATCATCACTAAAAGAGATGAAATTATCAGCGTTCAAGTTATTGATCCACCTATCAAGCTTTTCGACCGATATATTGTTTGCTACATAGGCTTGATTCAATACCTTTAACAAGGCATTTCGATGTGGCTCTGAGTTCAATAATAGGGATAATACCGAAATACGTGCAGGTTGTTTACTTAATTGTTCGACCACGTTGTACTCACTGTGTTTAATGAATTTCAAGAATTCCTGTGCCTCTTCTTCATTTACAGGTCTTTTAGTCTCTTGTCGTTCGGGCGGACTTTCCGATTCAACTTCAGCCTCAAACATGGGTGCCTTTCCCTTTTGTTTGGAATCATTATTCCTCTTTGCTGGTTCAACTTCTTTGGAATAGCATCTTCCACTCCGGGTAAAGTGACCAACTTCTCCGATATTTTTAGCCGTGCCTTGGGATTTTTCACTTTCAGGAGTGACGATATTAACATCGTACTTCCAAGGTATTGCCTTACTATCCTGGTACGGAAAAGGCGATGGCGCCTCAATTACCATTTTTGGTTTTACTGGTTCTCTCCTCGCATCATAATATATTATCAATGGTCGTTCAGCAGTGTAAGGGAGATCCGATGATTGACCATCAGAGGCACATATTTCTCTTTCATTGGCCTCTTTTCTTCTATTGAAGATTTTAATTTCTTTATTATCCATCATGTTTTGGAGTAATTCTTTAAATTGCTCACACGACTGGATATTATGTCCTTCGACTTCATGGAAATCACAAAAATTTTGACTTTTCGCGTTTCTTTTCTCGGTTATCCCTTTAAGACGACAGAGTAACCCTTTTTCAAGCAGCACCTCCCAGATTCTCTGCAAAGGTGAGCTTATTTCTGAAACAACTCTTCTGGTTTACAATTCATTTATCTCCTCCACTGCGCTTACATTTCTTTCAGTATGATTTGGGAACGGGTTCCCAGTTTCACCACCGGTACCGTCGAAGCGCAAAACACTGGCATTGATTAAACCTTGGACTCTTCGTTTAAAGGCAATGCAGTTTTCCGTAGAGTGCCCCTGGTTCCCCGCGTGGTATGCACAGCTTGCATTTGGGTCGTACCACTTTGGGTACGGGGGTTTCAACGGTGCCATGTAATAAGGAGATATCAATTGTTTCTCTAAAAGCTTGGGGTATAGTTCCCCATAAGATACTGGAATAGGGGTGAATTGGGGTCTTTCGGGGTTAGGCCTCGCTGGCCTTGGTTCTCCTCTAGGTTGGCCTTGGGTAGAGCCGGTATTTTGAGGAAACGTGGTGGCTGGCCTCGGGTTGTTGGTTGCATAGACAGGGTAAGAAGGATAGAGAGATGATGGTTGGTAATAGGGGGCTTGTGGTTGATAGAAGTTTGGTGGCGGGTAATTTCGAGGTCGAAATTGATTAGGATATGGACTAGGAGCATAACGGTTTCCGGTTCCTACCATGTGGGCTTCTGGCTCCTTTTTTCTCATGGGCACTGCCTTCTTCGAACCTTCTCATTCCATTCTTCCACTTTTAACCGCGTTTTCTATAAGTTCACCGGATATGACAATATCCGAGAAGTCCTTTGTGGCGCTTCCCACTAATTTATCATAGAATGGCGCCTTCAGGGTATTGATGAACAGGACTGCTATCTCGGTCTTGGTCAATGGAGGTTCCACCTGAGCCGAGATGTCTCTCCACCTCTGCGCATATTGTCTAAAAGTTTCTGATGGCTTTTTCTCCATCATTTGTAGTGTCATGCGGTCGGGTACCATATCGGAGACGTGTTTGTACTGCTCGCAAAATGCCGCGGCTAGATCCTTCCAGGTTCGGATCTTTTCTCTACTGAGTTGGTTGTACCAGCGGAGAGCTGATC
Source organism: Gossypium stocksii (assembly GCA_020496765.1). NCBI lineage: Eukaryota > Viridiplantae > Streptophyta > Magnoliopsida > Malvales > Malvaceae > Gossypium > Gossypium stocksii. Next base: position 4,130,494 of record CM035622.1, on the reverse strand, counting down.
CGGTCAAACTGTCCTGAAAACAATGTATAAGCAGCTTGTCTTCATTGACATAACCAGTCATTTTTCGGCAGAACATAACGAGATGTGCCTTCGGGCATCTCGAGCCATCATACTTTTTAAAATTCGGTGCTTTGAATTTTGGAGGGAGGACCAAATCAGGTACCAAACTAAGTTCTTTAGCGTTTAGCGCCGAGAAGACTTCAATGCCTTCTATCGCTCTAAGTCTTTCCTCCAGACTTCTATATTTTTCTTGGACTTTTTGATCTTCTATCCTTAACCTAGCGATTTCTGCAAGATCGTCTAGGTCTGGGACAGGTGGATCAACCGGAGCAGTTCCTGGGTTTGCCACAAATACTCCCTGTCCTACAGGAGGGGGTGTTACAGGCCGCTGTTCTATGCCCGCGGGTCCTCCTTGTGTGTATCGTCTATATGTCACGTGGGGTGGAGTAAACCCTGGAGGATAAGGCAGTTCTTGATCAAGATTCACAACTTCAGGGTTTTGTAAGGGTCCTTTTCCTTTGACTAGGGCCGACATCATCTCCATCATCCTAGTCATTTGATCTTTCTGTTCAGTAGATTCTTCCCGAGACCTTATCATCAACTCTCTCGTCTCCTGTTGCGACCTGGCTAACTATTTCTGTAATTCTTTCTGAATCCTCTCCATCCTTTCAATTCTTTCATTAAACTCAGCCTCCATTGCTCTGGCTTGTCGACGTGTTCTATACGTATGGTGTGATTCCAGGTTTACAACGTCACAACTGCGCATTATATCATTCTACTCTTTAGCGAATGATCGTGGGATATCCAGTGAATGAATGAATGAATGAATAAATGAATGAATGAATGTTAAATGTTAGTTATGAATGCACATCAAATGTTAGTTATGAATGCATATGCAAAAATCGGTGTTGATTCCAGACAGCCCCTATCTAGGCATTTCATTAATCAAAAGAGTCTATTTACAAAATGTTTTTTCATCATTTGATCCAGCTTTTATACAAACTTCCTTGCTACATTGCCGTAATTCTTCACCCGTTCCAAGAATTCTGATATGCTCGATCTCTGTCTAGGCGGGAATTGGCAACTAAGACTCTCAGCTTCATCCGCTATTTGCATTATGTGCATGGCTGCCGTACGAATCTCGTTGATCAAGTATTTGAGATTTTCATCCTTTTCGCAGAGGGCTCTTTCGTACGCGTGGGTATCTCTATCATACTGACCCTTCCTTTCTTCCAAAGCTTCCAAGAGAGTATCCAGTTGTTGTTGTCGAGCTTGTAGTATGTCTTCTAAATCCCGTATCATTTCTTTCAATTCTTGACGCTTAGCTCGACTAGTCATCAATTCAACAGATGTAGCTTCATGCTCGGCAGACTTCTTTCTTAACTCTATTACAGCCCGTGCAGCCTTTCCTTCTTCTTTCTTTGCTTTTCCTTTCCAAAATTCCATCCCACTTTTGACATTACTCAATTTCTCTTTCCATTCCGCTGACGACTTGCCCAGCCCGCTGTTCTTTATGGTGCCTCTTAACTTTTTATTTTCCAGATGAAGATCTCTTAAGTCGTTTCTAACGACCTCGGCTTCTTTTTGTACCTTCTCGGCCCTGGATCTTTCAATTTGAACATCGATCTTCAGCTGATAGTTTTCTTCTTGAAGGGCACTAAGGTCTCGTAACATTTTTGTCTTTTCACGTTCGAATTCTCGTCTCGCCGTCTCTAGCTCAGATGGAATTTCATTCGAAAAAGGATTCTGAAAGGCGTAATCTGCCGATGAGACTTACAAACTACTCATCCGTTGCTTTCTCCATGCATCGTAGTCCTGGGTGATAGTGTCAGCATATAAAGCCAACTTCATCAGATGAATTCTTTTCCAAGCCTTTGCAGTGTCTCGGACTTTCTTCATATAACCTTCGCCCGCAAAAACAAACTCTGACTGAGCCAGACCACTGGTGGCGGGTATAAACTGTCGTGAAGAGAACTGTCTTTGAACCAAAAGAGGAGCGTGACCAATCCCTCCCCACAATCCAAGTAGTGGTATCCAATCTTGGTTTCCGACCTTGTATAACAGAAGCGAAGGGCGTATCCACGGCGCTCTCCATACTATGTCCTCGGCACGCAAGTTCTGAAACACTGAGACCCAATGCTGCTCAGTAACCTCCTTCGGCCACTCTTTCTTAAGGTGAGCTTCCAACGGAGCAAATGTCTTCGAAAACATGTGGAACGGTGTGCGCTCTACCTTCCAAAAGTGACTCAAAATCCAAACGTTAAGTAGCTGCGCGCATCCGATGAATCGTCCTTCCCCTCTTTTCCTGCAACTGCTCAAAGATCTGAAGGTCTCTGCTAGGATGGTTGGGGCAGGGTTGATACCTTGCTTCAACTTTTCAAAGAAATCCACTACCGCTACTTCTATATGTCCGAGAATCTTCGGAAAGACAACTAAACCATAGATAGCCAAAGCAAACAAATTTATCCGTTTCAACATGTCAGGATGGTTTAAAACCAGGTCTCGTAGGGAAAACCATGGGACGCAGCTGATTTCATTCTTTTTCTTTATTTTCTTTTCGGCCCATGCATCGGTCATATCCGTCAGCCTTACTAACTTTTTCCTAAATGTCATCGGCTTGGGCTCTTTGACATATATTTTGTAGGTTTGCATGTTTTCGACACGCAGCAGAGCAGCATACTCCTCTATCGTAGGGGTCATATCCTCTTGGTTGAATGTGAAACACTGATAACCCGGATCCCAAAATCTGATCATAGCTTGAATCAATCTTTCGTCTACTTTGACAGCAATCAGATGGGCTATGTCCCCGTACCTTTCGGTGAAAATGCCCCTAGTATCTGAATCCCACTGATTCCAGATCCCAACCAAGTCTTCAAGGTTGTTTTGACGGACATTCACAGTCACCCGCTCGGGTAGATTGACAATGCATCCTTCTACCAGGCTGTCTCCCTTTTCTCTTTGAGTTCTCAAAGACCAGTCCCGAACCACGGTGTTTGTCTCGGTCGTTTGTACAATTGACTCTTCCATTTGAAACCCGTTTTTGGCAACTAATCTTTAGTCAACACCGTCCTATTATGATACCTATGATGCACGATGAGGAATAAAACAAAGACAATCAAACTTGGTTAGTGATCAGATATAAATGAAAATAAATTAAAGTAATTTTAAACTACCCGATTCAATTTAACAGATAAATCCCTTCCCCTTATACAAAGTAAAAGTACAAAAGGTAAGAGGCATTTCTCCCGTGTGCCTATTTTGGTGTTTGCTAAACGGACAGAGGTTCGGCATGGCTCTAATTGGGTGGCTCGTACAGTTCATTATATGTGGTTTTAGGTTCTAGAAAGGTACCCGAATTGTCTGTACTGTCATCTACTAAGATTAGTACAGAACCTCGGTCATAGCCCATCACAGGCTTACGAGATCAATTCGAGGGATTACATTTACTTATGCCTATGCGGAGGGACGAGTTATCTCACGAAAGCATAAGTCATATGTAACCCGAAAGTATTCACTAGCCTGTGCGGAGGGACGAGTTAACTCATGAAGGCGTAGCGTTTACTTTCACTTAAGAGGGACGGAGCCCGGGTATGGCGCTCATGTTATGCTACAATGCGCGTGAATGGTGTGTGGGGAGAAACTTACAACCCTTTCGTTTTATTTTAAAAACTAGACTTAGAGAACCAAAGCTTAGAAATTTAGGGCTTCAAAACAAGTAAACAAGAAGTTAGAAAACATTTACAATGAGATGCGAGTACATGATCTTTGCAAAATTTTGAGGATCACAACTAAATATTAATTTGAAAAAGGCATTTCAAAAATTTTGATAACGCATTTGATTCGATTCGACTCTCGAAAGCTGGTCCCCAGTGGAGTCGCCAGCTGTAGCGACGAAAAAATTTTTAGCTTAGCAGCTTTGGTCGCTAATTGTGGCGATTTAAAATCTTGAAAACGAATTTTAATTTTATGAAAGCAAAGGAGTCGCCACCGATCCTTTTTCTTAGGTGTGATCGGGCACCTAATAAGAACCTCTTTCTAGCAGAAAATTCGTTTTTGAGTAAAAGTAAGGCTCAGTTTAGGTCTACATTATAATTCAGAGAAAAATAGTAGGGTTCGGGAGTCGGTTACGCGCGGGGAAGGTGTTAGCACCCCCGCGACGCCCAAAATTGGTATCTTTCAAACATGCATTGTCTTAATTTTCAAAAATACGAGTTCAATTTAAAATTTAGTCATGATCCGATCGAGGTACGAGCGTTTTTTGGAATTTTGGTTTCCTTTGAAAAGGATATCCCGTTTTAACACGAGCCAATCATGATTCACCCAACAATAGCAATGAAATCACTGGCGTAATGTTAAAATCGGCACATTGCCTTATTTATTGAAATAAAAACGTGAAAAATATATTTTTAGATAATGAATGCTAAAATGGAAAGAAATGAAACATAAGAGTAGAAATATGACAAAACAACAATAAATATGACAATTGCGTTGAACATGAAATAAGAATTGAGTATATATGTAGTGAAAAGTAAGGTAAAAGCATAATAGTAAAATACTAACAATGCCATATACTTATATATATGTGTAAACACGTGAAAATATAATGTGGACGAAAAGTTTATATAATATTATGTTAAAATATGGTGTAAATTAAGAAACACAATACATACATAATAATAAAAGAAAAATAAGTATATATATACACACATAATATAATATGCGATGCTAAAAATATATGTATAAGATACGAAATACGCATGATAGCATTTAAAATATATATATGTATATACATACAAGGTGTGAGTATTAAAACCGATAATAATAACTATAACTATTAATAATATTACACAAATTCACGTATATTAAATATAGGTATATGATAATACTAAATATTCGTATAATATATATATATTAGAAATAAAAGTATTTACATAGTAAGCTATAAAATGATGATAAAACATATAAATAATATAATATCAAAAAACATATATAATATTTACGTTTTTATACAAATGTATACGTATAATATAGCATCAAAATATATATAATATATACATAATATAATATTAAATTACGTGCAAAAGGTAGTATTAAAAAGGTATATGAAATAATGTATAAATAATATTAGAATATATATATGCAAAATGTAAGACATGTCAAACATAGTAGAAGTAAAGTAATAAAAATAATATAACAGAGAATTGATAATATACATATATATATATACATGAACATGCATGCATTATAAAATATGATAATAATATCTAAACATATGTGTAAAATATAAGTTTATTAGGAATAATAATATGAAAAACAAATATATATATATGTGTACAATATTAACCTAGACCTAAAATAACATTAATAGTAAGACATGATAATAATAATAATGACAATAATAATAATAAAATTAACAATGATAATAATGATAATAATAATCAAATTGATAATAATAATAATAATAATATTAAATATATATAAAACGGCAAAAGGATGAAATTGGAAGCAAAATTAAAAGTTCGGGCCAGATTTTAAAATAAAACAATCGAAAAAGGACCTATTTAAACACGCTTAAAACCCCGGAGGACCAAAACAGTAATTTAACCGGAGCTTTAAAACGCTGCGCAGCAGTAGGGGCTAAATTGAGACACGGAGTAACTTTCAGGGTCAATTTAAAATAAAAATAACTTGATTGTAACTTAAAAAGAAAGTGGAAGGACCAATTGCGCAAATTCCCCACGTGACGTCAGAGCACGCGAACCCTAGGCGGAGCGGGTCGGGTCGACCCGACCCGAGTTCAAAACTATATAAACCCAAATTTTTTGACTTCAGCTCATTTGTGCCGTGGAGAGAAAAAAAAAAGAGAGAAAGGGAAGAGAGGAGAGGGGAAGGAAGGAGGGGGTCTCCGGGCTCCGGTCGCCGGACCGGTCAACGTCCGGTCACCGGCCGGTCACCGGCCGGTGATCGGACCACCGTGCGCGCCGCCGTCTGCCGATGTTCCGGCCACCGGAACGGTGGCCGGAAAAAGGTAAAATTTTTAAAAAATTTCTGTTTTAATCTATAAATCCTTTAGGCTTAATACTTAGGTTATTTTCTTATTTAATAATCGTTCGTGTATGCAAAAATAAATAGATCTGAAAACGTTACCTACTAATTCTGTTTTGATCTCCGATTCTATGTTGATTGGGGGGTATCCCTTCGCTGCTATTTTGGGTGTTTTGATGTTCTTATTTGTGCTTTAAAGCTCTCTGATTCTATATAGAAAATTTTTCCGAATCCCTTTACACTGTTTTGAATCAGGCTTTTATAGCCCTTACAATATTATTTTTTATTTTCTATTCTACTTTCTGTCCCGTCTATTTTATTACTTGCAGGAGTGAAGGGCGGTGCTGAGACTGTGGGCGGTGCTGAGGGCGGTGGATGGGACTGGTTGACAGAGGCGTCAGAGGCTAGTACAAGTGGGCAAGTGGGAGGCGGCACGAGTGAGGCTAAACGGGTATTCGGGCTAGGGTTTGGGTGTATTTGGGTTAGGCCAATTAGGGCCTGGGTAATGGGTTAAAATTGGGTAATGGGATTTTTGGGTTTAAATGTAAAGGTTTTGGGTCAATGTAATTGGGTTTAACGTTTTTGTAAAATGGGTTTGTAATATGGACTGTAAATGGACATTGGGTTTTTATTTTGGATGGGTTCAATGGTTGTAATTTAATAGGGCCAAAATTGGCCTATAACACTGTTCCAGTGAAACGAAAAAAGAAAGTTGTAATTGGCACTGACTGGATCTTTTATGCTCGCTTTCAGTATGAAAAACTAAGTCTTTTTTGTTTTATTTGTGGAAAACTTGGGCATGTTGAGAGTTTTTCCCTATTTAAAATAGAATTGATCCATCAAAAAATATTTTTGGTTGGGATATATCCCTCCTTGTGGCGGCAAGACGACGCCTTTCATCTGTTAGTAGGTGGCTTTGGGAAGCAGATGGAAAAGAAAGTATTTTGTTGGAAAAAGAAAGAGAATTTAGGGGCCGAAATCTAGGAAATATGAGTGTTGCTGGGAATACCGCAAGGATGATTTGGCTCAATTTTATCCAAATCATAATTTTATTCCCCTAGGATCTGGTTAATCAGCGTATGACAAGGGATTGACTAAATGGACAAATTTGGCAAATCAAGCATTTAATGAGGCGGTGGTTAGACATGGGCCTATAAAGTTGCACTTAGATGAAGAAAATGACCCGTTACATGCTTCGGAGGGAAAAAATGTTAGCGTATTTTGAATGATTTAATCTATAGTTCGGGTCAATTTTTCGATGGAGGAGTTAATGATTTATCGGCTAGCTCTACGGTGCAATGAAGCTACTTAGTTGGAATGTCCGTGGTTTAGGAAGACTTCAAACTGTGAACAGGCTCCGTAAAAAATTAAGGGCCATTAATCCCCGTATTTTGTTTCTTATTGAAACAAAATTAAGTTCGAAAAAAATGGAAATGGTACGTTTGAAGTGTGGCTTTTCCAATGGGATTGATATTGGGGCAGTTGGTTTGAAGGGGGGTTTATCCCTAGGATGGACAGGTAATGATTTGGTCTCGATTAGAAGTTATTCAATGTTCCATATGGATGCGGATATTTATGATCCAGAAAATAAAGAAACATGGAGGCTTACAGGTTTTTATGGCAGTTCAGATGAATGTTACCAGCGAGAATCTTGGGACTTGCTTTTTCATTTGGGGTATGATCAATCAGTACCTTGGCTTGTGTTTGGCGATTTTAATGAAATTGTAAGCTCTTTTAAGAAGAAAGGAGGTCGGGTTCGGTCTGAAGGACAAATAGCTGAGTTTAAAACTACTTTGGAGGATTGCTTGCTTAATGATGTAGGGTGTGTTGGTAGATGGTTCACCTGGGAGAAAGGGATATTTTTGTCTACTAACATACGGGAAAGACTGGACAGGGGTGTTGCAACTTTGAATTGGAGATATCTTTTTCCAGGTTTCTTGTTGGAACATCTGAGTCATTTGTTTTCAGACCACTGCCCGATTCTATTGGATACTATGGGAAAGTTGAGGCATGGGAAGAGACGTGAGTCAAACCTTTTCTATTTTGAAGCAAAATGGTGTTTGGATAATCTTTTTGAAGAGACGGTTCGACATGTGTGGGCTAATAATCATGGTAGTATCCCAACTAAGGCCTAGTTTGGATGGGCGATTGGATGCAGTGCGGTGCGTTTAACCTACTTTTTGTCTCACGCTACAGTGTCGCTACAGTATCTAATCTTACCGCCACCACTATTTTTACACTAACCACAGGTAAACGCACCGTCCATCCAAACTTACCCTAAGTTGATAACTGTGGGTCAAAATTTCCAAAGCTGGAGTCGCTTAAGATCTCACGAACAAAGGGGGCATCGTTTGAATTTGGAAAAAAGGCTATCTAATTTTTCTGATAAGGATCCAACTGACGAGGTTTTGGCTGAAATTTTGAAGGTGCAGCTTAGGTTGAATTTTGAAGCGAATAAAGAGGAGGTTTTCTAGGCACAACGTGCTTGTGTGAACTGGTTACAAAATGGTGACATGAATACTAGTTTCTTCCACAAAGTTGCTGTGTCTCGCCATAGTCGTAATCAAATTTTTGGTTTGGAGGATGAATCTGGACAATAGATTTCTAAGCCTAAGAAAATGTTGCGGATTGCTTTGAAGCATTTTGGAGATCTTTTCACAGCTTTTAACTCGGAGGGTGACGATAGGGTGCTTGGTATTGTTGAAAGAAGGATCTCAATGAGCATGAATAAAAATATTCTTAAACCTTTCATAAAGGATGATATCTGGCTTGCGGTCAAGTCGATGGCGCCCTTAAAGGCTCCAGAGATTGATAGTTTTCCAGCACTATTTTATCAATGGTACTGGCATATTATAGGTGACGAGGTATCAAACTTTTGTTTGAAGGTTTTAAATGGTCGGATTGAAATGGGTAAAATTAATAAAACCCATTTGGTTCTTATTCCAAAGTTGACAAACCAAAAAATCTTTCGCAATTCTGGCCTATAAGCTTATGTAATGTGCTTTATAAGATTATAGCAAAAGTCCTAGTGAATCGTATGAGCCCATTTTTAGGCTTCTGTATTGATGAAGCTCAATGTGTTTTTATTCCAAGTAGGCAAATATTAGACAATACTTTAATTGCCTATAAGGTACTTCATTCTCTAAAGATGAAGAAAAGGGTAAAAACGGGAACTTTGCCTTTAAGGTTGACCTTAGCAAAGCATATGATTGGGTGGAATAGGATTTTTTGGCTGAAATGTTGTCTAGGTTGGGTTTTCACCAAGACTAGATTGTCCTCATCACGCGATGTGTTTGCTCGGTTACATATACGGTGGGAATAAATGAGGACATTAGTGAGAGTTTTGTACCGTCTAGAGGTTTGAGGCAAGGTGACCCGTTCAGCCCCTACATTTTCCTTCTTTATACGAAAGGCTTTTCTAGTTTATTGAATAAGGCTAAACTTAATAATAAGTTGATGGGAGCTTTGAAAGGTAGAGGTAAATTCTCAATTACTCACTTATTATTTGCTGATGATTGCATCATTTTTTGTGATGCTTCGGTTGAGGGTGCTCATACTGTCCGCAACATCCTTTTAGAATATGGGTTGGTTTCGAGGCAACAAATTAACTTAGATAAGTCGCTTATCTATTTTAGCGCATGTATAGAGTCTGAGGATAGGGATTTGATTATAAACATTCTAGGTGTTAGAATTGCAACGAATCCAGAAAAGTATTTGGGTTTGCCTATGATGATTGGGAGGAAGAAAAAATAGGCTTTTGCTAATTTTGTGGATAGATTTTAAAGGCGAATTGAGGGATGGAGTTTGAGGTATTTATCGATAGGCGGTAAAGAAATTTTTATCAAGATAGTCCTTCAAGTAATCTCGGTTTATGTTATGAATTGTTTTACATTCCCTAAAAATTTATATCATCATCTTGAAGGTATTTTGAATAAGTTTTTATGGTCAAATAGTAAATCTGCCAAAAGAATTCACTTGAGCACTTGGAGTGCGCTCAATTTGTCGAAGGTTAATGGTAGGCTGGGTTTTCGAGATCTATATTTGTTTAATAAAGCCCTTTTAGCTAAGTAAGTATGGTGGCTTTTAACCCAGCCCAATTCTCTTCTTTCTAAAGTTCTTAAATCTCGTTATTATCCTTTCACTAATATACTGTCAGCTAAAATAGATTCTTACCCTTCTTTTACCTGGAAAAGTATCTGTTGTGCTAGGGATATGTTTGATGATAAGCTTTTGTGGCGAATTGGCAATGGTGTGAAGGTGAATATCTAGAATGATCCCTTGCTTCCTGGTCTTGGGAATTGTAGATTGTTAGTTCATGCTATGGATATTCGTTGGTCTACTGTTGATCAATTACTAAATGTGGATTCTGGTACCTGGAACAAGGAGGTGATTTATAGGATAGTTGATGAAATACAAGCTCAGCGGATCCTCAACATCCCCCTTGTTGGGTGTAGCGCTCCAGTCATGCTAGTATGGCGTCATGATGCTTCAGGGGAGTATTCGGTGAAGAGTGGGTATCGAACGTTACTTACAAAAATCTCCCAACATACAGCGAGTAATATGTTAACAAATGATAACTACAAAAAACTCTACACATCAATTTGGGACCTTCAGATCCCTGTTAAGAAAAAAATTGACCTATGGCGTCTACTAAAGTACTATGTGCCTCATTTTTCCAACTTAGCCAAAAGGAGACTGCATGTTGATAATGTCTGTCTTTGTGCAATGAGGTGCCAGAGGATTTGCACCATTTATTATGGTTTTGTAGTGTCTTGTGACAACTCTGGCTTCATCTGTACCTGTAACACCCCAAACTTGGCCTAGATGTTATGACCAAATCTGGCGATGTCACATGGAATGGAATTTGAAAGTGAGATGACGAGTTTAAAACTGTTCCATTTAATTAGATTTTATCTTAACTTGGAGTAAAACGTATATGCTTTGTTAAATCAAAATCATTTGTTTCTAGCGGAAGCTTTGTTAACCATTTATTTTAGGAAAATTGTTTCCATTTGATGAAATCTTAGTTTTACATATTTTGAAAAACCATATTTTGTTGAGATTAAAATTGTAAAACCGCAAAGGCATTTAAAATCCCAAAATTAAAAACAACAGTTCACAAAGTCCGAATTATATAAAAAAATTCCCAAATAAATAATAAATGTGAGAACTATTAGAAAACAGTTTAAAATTACGTGTGGCCGCCGTCGAGTCATCCGCTGCACCGACCCGTCAAGTTTGGGGACTACTTGTACAGATTAAACAAAAAAAAAGTTTTCGTAAACTCAGTGTGTAATCCCCACAAAAATCATACATAGAGTACAATATCAGATTTTAGTCATATACAGTATGGGGACTAAGCCCACTACTGATTTAGTTTAGGCTTTAGCGCATACAGAATAGTTTTAGATATACATTAGGGCCTTGGCCCATCTCAGAAACAACAAGTAGTAACAGAATTCAGAATTTTTGCCCACTAACCCACACACCGTCTCCGACCATCCCTACACACTATGTGGGGTTAAAAACACTCATCCATCCCTGCACATCATATGAGGTTTATAATACCCATCTATCCCTACACACCATATTATATTAAAATGTGACACATAATTAGAAATATGCAACTGAGCTGTCAGATAACAGGCTTTAAAAGCCTTTCAGATACTTCTTTCGAACTTCATCAACCCATCTCAATGCAATGCAACGTAATATAAATGTCATGCTATTATGCAGTCATACAGATCACCAATCATGCTTAGTACAGAAATCAGACAGACAGTTCAGATATATATATGGGTCTAAGTAGTGCTTATCGCCCCTACAGTAGGTCCACAGTTGACTTAGGCGACCCGTGCAACCTTAATAAACAATTCAGTGAAAATGGGCTTACACGCCCATGTGACCAACCTGTGTGACCAGCCCATATGGGCCCACACGACCTGAATTGGCCTTGGCCGTGTGGATTACATGGCCTGGCCCAGAATACCACACGCCCGTATGGACCCACACGCCCGTGTGGCCCACACGGCTCGATTCAATCTAGGCCGTGTGACGTACACAGTCTATCCGGCCATTAGACGGTTGTGTCATGCTCGCACGGCCTAGCCTCGTCGAACACACAGCTATGTTTCCTCACACGGCCTACTACACGGGAGACCATACGCCCAGGTAACATCAATATAATACATTTTTAGCTTTCGTCGAATTTTGATTTTCAACGTAAAGGGTACACACCTGTATTGATTCGTTGTGAGCAGTCACCTGAGCCTTCAAAAACCTAAATTTAACCAATATAAGTCATTTAAGGCTATACTCAAACGAAACGCATGAGTTGACCAACTGCTAAACTCACAAAAATGTTACCTTCAGTCAAACAATCGAGGTTTCGCACACTTGCAACGTCAATTAACGATCACCAGCCTTTTGATTATCTCCTAATCACCAAACGAAACCCAATAAGTAATGATTCATCATTCCAAAACAATAATACACCATTGTACTTACCAAAATGCGAAAAGAGAACCGAAGCGGTGGATTGCAGTGACTAAGTGATAAAATGGAAACAATTGCAACAGGAAAAGAGGGGAATTCGGCAGCAAAAAGGAGAATGGAAGGGGAAGTCGGTAGCAAATTGAGAGAAAAAGAAAAAAAGAAAAGCTGAATTTTATAAAAAAGAGAGCAGCACTGAATCGAAACTATTAACCCCCTATCTTTTCCCCTTAATTCTCTCCACCAACTCCCCACCACTCAGAGTCTCGGTAAAACACAAACTCTAGCCGAAATTTGTAGCAAAAATAATACCCTTGCCACCACTGAGATTTAAACACAAGACCTTCAACCTATTAGCACTCCACTTAACCACCAAACCAATAGACCCATTCTAACATGTTTCCACAAATAATTAAACTTAAGCCCACTAGGCAAGGTTTAGGCTTTATTAAGAAAAAGACAAAAATTTTCCTAAGACAGAGCTTGAACTTGGACCTCACACACACACCCAGAGCACTTAACCACTGAAACAAATATAGATATTTGTGTAATAATTTAACAGAAATAGAAATATAAAATTTGGGGCATTACAGCACCTCTCATTTGACACCAGCATAAATACCTCGGATGGAAAAACAAACTTTGTAAATAGTTTTCTTGCAGCTGATAAGAATTCCAAGAAACTCATAACTATTTCTCTATGGGCACTTTGGTATAAAAGGAATAAGCTGGTAAATGAAGGACTCAATTTCTATATACATGAAATTGTGGGTTTTGTTCAGAGTTATGTCAAGGAATTTAGTATTAGTAAAGTTAATGTTTCTTCCTCTGATGTATTAAGTAATGTTTTGTGGCGGCCACCTAAACTTGGGACTATTAAGCTAAACTTTGACGCTTCTTTTATGGGTAACACAAATGTTTCTATTACATCAGTGTTAGCTTGAGATGCAGAAGGCCAGATAATGGGTGCTTGTACTTACCCAATTATGGATATGGTAGATGCTTTTGTAGCAGAGGCACGAGCATGTAAAAGGGCTCTTTATTTCGCGTTGGACATGGGCTTCAAAAAACTCATTCTGGAATGTGATTCCCTTACAGTTATTAAGAAATTAAACTCAAACAAAGTGGACGAATCTATTTTGAGTCCAATTTCACAAATTATTCAACTTTTAGAAAAGCATTCGAGGAGGTTGCTTACCATTTTGTTCCCAAAGATATTAATAGGGCGGCGCATGCTTTAGCGATGGATGGACGCCATCGACATTCACCATGTTTCTAGGTTGAAGAGGCACCATATTCAGTTGTAGCGTTGGTGGAGTTGGATCGTTCTGCGTGGTATCATCGAGCTGAGGGTTTTGTGGGCTTTGAAGATTGGAGAAGGTTCGTAGAATCTCCGTTGCTGAATTTCAAAGCTGTCTTCTTTCCACTCCTTCGAGCTACAAAGAGGTTTCCGAAAGGCTTGGCTGGTATTTTTGTTGGATTTCTCTGTTAATGGTTCTTGGTCTGTGGCTGTTTCTTTTGTCTTTTAACTTTCTGTGTGCTCTCTCAGTTTTTTGGTTGGTTTGTTTCTGTGGTGTGTTTTTATTGCTTTTGTCTATTCTGTTTTCTTCTGCCAGTTTTTTTCTTAAACCACTCATCCATTATTAATTGAATACCAATATTATTTTAATTTTTTTAAATTTTCAAATTAAATTATACGATCGGAAATCATTTTGAATTCTAATTTTAAGTTTGATTCATCTTAAATTGATTGAATCGAGTTTCCAAATATCGGACATCATTTGCAGGTACAATTGGCCGTTTCTGATGCCCTTCATTTGATCCATGTGCTGTGAAGGTTATCATGTCAATTATTGGGTTTTATTACACTTTCCAACACTAAAGAGTTCCAATTTTACAATCTCGAAAACCAGGGAATACACCATTCATGCATGTGATCATGGCAAAATCAATGGAGGTTTTCAAGCTACAAAAATGAAATCAAGAAAACGACACCCAGGCCAAATCATCATATGCTATCAACATTGTCTTTATATTATCACCCTAAAACCATAAATTTTTGGAATAATGTAACATTTGGTATTTTTATAAATATTTAATGTGGTACTTATATTTTGAAAGTATTTAATTTGGTACATGAATTATCAATATGTGTTTTATTATGGTACATGTATTTTCATAAAATGTCTAATAATATTGAACGGATAGTTTAATATATACTTTTCTATTAACCATATGTTTAGTTATTTATTTATTTTAATGTAATTTGATTTTTCTTTGTTTTATTTAGTTTTCATATTATGTTAAATTATCCATGTGAACTTAATGATTTGAAAAAATAAATTTGTACTTTTAAGTTTTTATTGGTTGGTTTAATAATACATTAACGGTGTTTATAACAATGAGAAGTACCATAATAAAGCACATATTGAAAGTTCCGCCTATTGGACATTTTATGAAAATACAAGTGCTATAATAAAACACATTGATAGTTCAGGTACCATATTAAACATTTTCAAAGTACATGTATCATATTAAACTTTTTATGAAAGTACAGATACCAAATATTATATTATTCCTAAAACTTCCGTACCACTTTTCTATAAATCCCATCACCATATCAACATTTACACCCAAAATCCAAAATTATGAAACAAAGTCGTAAAGTTGTGATGCCAAATGGACTAACTTATGTCGGATGTTGTGTCTCAAATTCAACTATAACTGTTGTAACAGTAGTTCGTGAAGTATCAGAGTCCGAATCAATTATAGTTGTTCGTAACTTTCAACGAAATCTGAGTAACTCGAAAAGATAAGCAGAGGCATGGCTATGAGTCACTGTTTAACAAAAAAAAAATCATCAATTTCGACACATATTCAGATATAAATATAATCTTCAATATACGTATATAGATATTATACATATACTTGTATCTAACATCTCGAGTACATATGGCACTACGCTTGCTTGTTCAATAGGTTAAAAACAAGGCATCTTCCATGCAAAATGTATGAGAGGGCATACAAAAAGACATGGAGCTAAACACAAAACTTTCAACATCAAATTAAAATCATTAATCCATATGAAAATTTCATGAATTTCCCATTTTAAGAAGATAATAAACTTGAATTTAACAGAATAATTTTAATTGTATCAACAGTTGGACTTACATATAAACCAAACAGAATATAGAGGGACTAAATTTGAAATATGTAAAAAAGTATAAGGACCTAAAACATATTTTAACCACAATAATAATACCCACCAATATACGAACTCCCCAGATTGGTAACATAAAAATTCTACCTAATTCAAAAGAATTTCTTAATAGGTTCCTACCAAACCAAACCTTAGAACTAGTTGACAAATGAGTCCATTCATTTGCCAAAGGGAACAAGAGAATTTTGTTAGTTTCTCGCATGCTTGCAAAAAAGCACCCATAAATTTTGTAAAAAAGTACCACTCAAAAACACCCTTTAATTCCCCCTAAACCCCCCACTAAAGTCCCCCACCTACCCCAAAACACCAACATCATTGCTCCATCATAAAAGTAAAACAAATATAATTAATCCTTCAATCATGCATTACTTCAAACACTTTCAAAGCAAGATAATGAAAAGCAAACACCTTTCACATAAATCACATGCATTGTTAAAACTTTCTTAAATTTCAATAAGAACCCATACCTTTTATGCTTTTTTTCACCATGGTCCTTCATCAGCAGGGTAATCAAAAGGAACTTCACTAACAATGGAGGAATCTAGTAAATCAGGGTGTATGAACCCATACTTCCTCAAAACCTGATTATGAGCAAAGTTCAAAGCTTTAACCATCCCATTCCAACATGATTCACCATTATACATCTTATTATGATCACCATTACAAGGTTGACACCCTGTAAAATGTGTGATCAATGGTCTCCTCCAACTCCCTTTACCATTTCCAGCACTTTTCAAGTACTCTTCTCTAAACGCGCCGTATTGTTCACTAACTTTCTCTGCATGTCGCCTTCTTAACTCCGCCGCCCCTCTCTCGATCTCTAAGTACATCTCCGTCATGTTTTCGTACCTTCCAAAGATCTCAACCCAATACCCTTCAAAATAAAACTCACCTTCTAAATATATATGATCATAATATTTCTCTTTGTGTTTATATAACAAGTAAATCAAAGCCGTTTGATCATCTGACTCAGGGAAAAGCTTGTCTTTGAACGTTGATCGTTGAATTTCACCCCATTTTTTGTAATCTTTGCTAATTGGTCCCATATTAGACCATGTTTCAATCAAATCCATTGACCATTGACAGTTTCTTATCAAAAAAACCCCAGCATTCAAACTGGTCCAACTCTTTTTATCGTAAATCAACTCAGGCCAACCATGGACGACCAAGTTATGGTTTTTATACCTCTGTAAAGGTAACTTAAACTCCATGTCTGTAAACAACGCGTCCGAGTCAACCCACCAGATCCACTCAGCTTCAGGGTGAGTCAACATGGCTGCTTTAACGACTGGTAATTTCGCCCAATAAGACCCCATTTTCGGGTGTAATAACAAGTTGTTGTAAAAAATATCGTATCCATGGATTCTGCAATAATCTACTTTGTTTTTAAAGGAACGTAATAGTAAATGGTCGCCGATGGGGTTCTTACATGGTTTCGGTTGTGACCCAGTTACGACGACGATTCTTTCACTTGCGCCGGCGGCGAACGATGGGTGATGGTTTAGCCATTGTTTCCGTTTTTCGTCCCAGTTTTTCACCGGCTTTTCAATGGAGTAACTCAGCTCTGGGTCGTCGTAAAAGGTCAGGTCTTTCGGGTCGGATTTTAAGTTAACTCCAAACCCACTTTCCTTACAGCTGACCGCAGACGACGGGTCGGTAATGGCGGAGCTGAAGTTGAGGGTCGGTGTGAAAAACGACCAAAATGAACATACTAATAAGATAGCTAAAAAGACACCGCCGCAGTAAAGGAAACTATCAGACAGACGCCAAAACGACCGGTTTCGAGGTTTCGCCATTGGAGAAAACTGCGAAAGAGAAAACTCAGGAGACACCATTTTCTTTTGTTGTTTAAAAATAAGGGTTTTTTTTTTTTTTTTTTTTTTTTTATATGTTTGGTAATTAAGGAAATGAGTTTTTAAGGTTGTTTAACAGAGAAGAAAGACATGGAAAATTGAAAACAAAAAGACAAAATTTGGGATGTCCAAATTTGATTGTGGGATTAAAGAAGACGAAAGAGTGGACTGACAACGTTTCAAGTGTTTTTAGCTTTAGGCTCAGTTCTCACTGTTCTGTTTTTGGGTAAACTCCGTGTAAGAAATTCAAAAATTAAAAAATAGTGATTAAATAATTTAAAAGTTTTTATTTAAATTATTAAATTTTTAAAATTATTATTATAAGACTTTCTTTGTTTACATCACCTATACAAGTCAAAAGCTAGCATTCCCCTTCTCTTCTACAATCTAACTTTTTTTTAAATAGCTTTGAATGTTACGAATTTACGAATCAAAATTTAAAAAACTTTCTTATTCAATTTTTGATATTGACTATCAGATCTATTTGAATTTAAGGTATATTCTTCTACTCGTTGATGGGTACTAATCCACAATCAAATTGTCTCTTAGCGCTTATTAGCCAGATTTTGAAAAAAAAAAACCTTAACCGTCCAATGACTTAAATAAAAATGTTTGAATAGTTCAGTGAATTAAATGAAGACTTTCAAATAATTTAGTAATCATTTTATAATTTTTTAAAGTTGAATGACCAAATCTTAAACTTACTAATAATTTAATGACCTTGTGTATAGTTTACTCTTTATTTTTTGATATATTATACTAAAATTTGAGATTTAATCAGAAACTAATTCATAATTAAATATTTACAATATTTATTAATATATCAAAAATGATAAGACGTACTATCAAAGAAATTTTGTAAAAAAAATCAAATATATTTTAGATTTTCAAGTAATGATAAAATTTTAGCATCATCGCTTTTGCAACAAATATACATATTTTTGTCATTTTGGACTCACTAGTAATAATCTAAAACTAAATGAGTCAAATTATATCAAATTAAAATAAGGAGATTAAATTATTAGTTTTATCATAGGAGGGGGACTAAAACTTGAATTAGACCTTTGTTTTAAGAGTGAAATAGGTCTCTTTTTTAGGTGCGCCGGGATGCTAAAATACGCTGGCTTGAAAAAAAAAAAGATTTATAGAGTAGCGTGAACTGCGGTTGGAGAACACGTGAGAGGTTGACACGTGTAATTATTGCCGACAGCTTTGGACTGAACATGGAATCTACGTTGGTGTTTTTCATTTGGGTCGTTAACCTTCCCGTTATTTCCGTTTAAATTGTCTGTTTAATTTTTCTTAATTATTGCAATTCAAAGACTAAAATAAAAAGATTATTATTTTGATATTTTTATTTTTTATTTGATATTTATTTTTAAAATATTAATTAAATATTTTTATCAAATTTTTAAATTCACTTGTTCTCACATAAGGATAGACCACCTTATAAGAGTATTGATAATCAAGATTAATTATTTTCAGGTAACTTTGTTTATCCACATACCAATGGGACTAGGAATGTGAGTACATAATTAGCCTCTGCTAGTGGTGTGGTGCAAGACCAGTCCAAACTATCTAACAAGGTTTACTTTTATTATAAAAATATTTTAATTCAACCAGATTGCTTTGAGATGGTCAAAGCTATCTAAGAAAGTTACTCTGTGTCTTTGAATTTGACTTTGTTTTGACGAATTCAGCAAGCGCTACAAAGCAGAAATCATTGAGTGATAAGGCATGTACATAAGTAGTGCAATCAAGTTGTTGATCTTATAACTAAAATATCTTGTGCTGAGAATGAAGGTATGCAAGTGGTCAAATATGTGCCTAGGGAGTTAATTAACACTTT
The DNA here is from genome assembly GCA_020496765.1 of Gossypium stocksii. Taxonomy (NCBI): domain Eukaryota; kingdom Viridiplantae; phylum Streptophyta; class Magnoliopsida; order Malvales; family Malvaceae; genus Gossypium; species Gossypium stocksii. The sequence goes on along the minus strand of CM035622.1, from coordinate 4,111,035 downwards.
TGGACAAAACAAAATTTCGGGTGTTTTTTGTTCACTTTAGTTTAATATATTATTATTATTATATTATTATTATTTAAAAAATAATAATTATCCAAAATGAAATTGTTGTTTTTCAAAAAAAAAGGGATTTTGTTATTCTTTAGTTAATATAATAATATATATTATTATTACTATAAGTAATTTTTTATTATTTTAAATTTATTGAATATGAATGGATATATTTATAAAAGTCACATTTTATAAATAGTTTGTGAAAATTCTATTTGTCTAAAAAAATAAAATAAAATTTGAGTTGCAAGGGATTATAAAAAGTAAAAATAAAAAATAAAAGCGCCAATGACTGAAGGCGCGAGATTTGATGACGCATTCATTTTCCATATTTTTAAAAAGGAAATTATAAGAACTGGCCCTTGGGGTTTGGACCCTAACCCATTTAATATATCATTTAGTATTTATTAAAAAAAGATGGTTAAGAAATTTGTGTGTTGGCATGATAATTAAATTATTTATCGTTTTAAGTATGATTTGTATTTAAGTCGCGTTAGTTACGTTGTTGTTAGAGCTTTATTTTCTTTTTATAATTCACAAAAAATATAAAATAAAAAATAAAGGATGCTAAGGCAGGGTCTTGCTTTTCATAAATTAACTAGCTTAATATTTTTAAGATGTTTAAGAATGAATATGTGATGAGTTATGCTTAGTTAACTTTGTTAGATGCATTTTTTGGGGCTAATTTAATAGTTTACTGAATTAATAGAAATTGTCACTCTTTTTTTACTTCACACTATCATGTTTAAAGTGTATATTTTAACTTTTAACCATAATTTTAGACAATGATGTCAAATACTTGAAATTAACAAACCATAATTTTTCATCAAACTTTTTTCAAGTGCAGTGTTTCAAAAGCACTTCTGAACTACACAATAATGCCAAACTAATCCTAAGTCTACTTTTTAAGAAAAGTTTAACTTACAAATTGGTATTTAAATTATATTTTTTTTTTTTACTTTGGTACTTAAACTACATTTTTCTCCCAAGTTGATAGCTTTGTTAGTCCAACGGTTAGTAAACATTTTTTTTTTAAAAAAATCAATAAAAATTTTATATGTGGCAAAAAAAAGATAAAAAGTATTATTTTCTCTTTTTATATTATTTTATATTTTCTTTCTTTTTTCTTCCTCTTATATTGGACTTTTTCAACTGGTGTGAGCATCTTGAGCTTCATGGTTTTGATCAAGATTTTCAAAATCGAACCAATGGTCGAATCAATCAGGTCACCAATTCTGATTTGATTGGTTCATTCAATTCAATCAAATAAATCATTAACAAATTCAAAAAAATGTAAAAAATACAAAAAAAAAAGCTCAACTATTGCAATTGATTATTTTAGCTCGATCTGTATCAATTCATAAATCAAAGGGTTCAACCCCTAGCTTCATTCTAGTATCACGAGTCTTAGGTGATTCCTTTGCTTCAAATCTACCTAAGTCAGCCTTATTCTAAAAAATAAGAATTAACAAAGGAAATTCTCTAAGGCACTAAAATAAAGCAGAAGCAACTTGAAAAGACAAAGGGACTTGAATCAAGCATAAAAGCCACAAGAAAATAATAGCACACCAAGTGTTTGAGTAAATGCTCTCAGAAATATTATTTAGCTCAAGAATGAAGTACAAATGAATGATTACAAATAAGGGAGAATGCCTCTATTTATACTTGAGCTCTACCAGATCCAACAATATAGTTTAAATTACATCGACAGTTAAGATTAAAGCTTATCTACAAGATGAGAGTCCTAAGAGATTTAAACTTTATACAATCTTATTCCTTAGGATTACAAATATTAACTATGGTAACTCTTGTTTTACTGGAGCTGTAATAACCTAAAAGTCAATGGTGGCTAAAAATTCAATTTCAGGACACTATTTCCGTGAATTGAACCCATAAATATACTTATTAAATATTTACGGAGTTATATTATAAGTGAATTGAATTTTGGATAAGCAATTTTTTCAAATTAGTTATTAATTAAGGTATAAGGATTAAACTATAAAAGTAGTAAAAGTTTAATTACTATAAATTTTTAATAATTAGAAATGGATCAAGGATTAAAGTGATAATAATACCACTTAAGAATGAATGGAACGTAGCTTATTAAAAGTGTATAGTAAATATGTTATAAAAAATTTAAATTAAATAAAATGTAAATTAAATTAGGAAATAAAACATAAAGTGGAGGGAAAGAGAAAGCATTTCATCTTTCTCATTCTCCATCACTGAACATTGAAATTGAAGAGGAAGAAGTTTTAACTAGGGTTCTATCATCTTTAAGCTTCAATTTGGTTACTTTAATTTAGTCTTTTTTTTTATGTTTTTAAGAATGTATCAATTTGTAAAATTGTTAAAGTTTTAGAAAGTTATTATTGTTGTTTTCTTGAAATTTTAAGTATTAAATTGATAGATTTTAAATTTAGAGGTGAAAAGGGACTAAACTATGAAGTTAATTGATAGTTTTGTACATTAGGGACTAAACTATAAAAACTATAAAATTGGTTGTAGAATTGGGAAATAGGAAATCCCTAATAGAATAGGGTGGAAAATTTGAATCAATAAACCATCGTTACCTGACAATCTAGTGGTAGGCCATTTTTGTTGGGTAATCCGGGGTGGTAAGCCATCATCGTCGGGCAACCCAGAATGGCAAGTCATCATGGCCAGACAATCGGGATGACAGTACTATATCAATAAACCATCGTTGTCGGGCAATCCGAAGTGGTAGGCCATCATTTGCGGGCAATCCGGGGTGGCTAGCCATCGTTGTCGGGCAACCGAGATGAACTCATGAGCTCGGATTATCGTCTGAAGGATAAACCGACTTGAGATTTTACATATTAAAAATTATATTGAATGATGTTTTCATGCCTGAGTTATAAGGAACAAGAGTTTAGGTAACGATTCTATGTGTAATGATGCATACCACCTCCTCATATTGTTCGATTTCATAGGAATACTGTTGAGTAACATACTCATCATATGGTTTATTTCTCGTGTGTAGGTTGGGTTTAAAGCAAGGTTTTGAGTATCAACTTCAGTATCTAGTCGAGACCCCAAACTCTATAAAGTTTGTAAATTCTCTTTGTTGGTCAAATTGACATGTAGCTAGTGAAGTTGTTTTGGTATTTTATTGTCAATGATGTTAAATTTTATTGTTGGTGTGTGAACTTAAATGTACATATACATATGGAAAGCTAATGTTTGCAATATTTGATAAGTTATGTTTGGTATTTATTGGTAATCTTATGTGTAAGTTTGCTAGGTGGGTGGATTGGTATATAAGCTAGTTAGACTTTATGTATAATATATAAGTATGAAATTGGTGTATTAGTTGACTTAAGTCATGAGCATGTATGTTTAGTTGTGGTTGGACAGTTTAAAGTGTTCCATGATATACTAAGCATAGTCAAATGGAAAAGTTCAGAAATCTTATCATGAAACTTGATAAAAGATTGAGTTGTATATGACATTTGGATTGGTTTAAATTGAAATGTAATATGATCTAGATTGACATGTTTGAATGTGTCATAGGTATGTTTTAGACATGTTATATTTGCATAAGAACTATTCTCTTTGTAACAGCCCACTTTATACCCTAGTCGGAACGAGTGGTTTCGGGACCACTTAACCGAGTCAAAATATTATTTTAAATGCTTTAATATGTTTTTACAGTATGATAGATATATGGTGTGAAAGTTTCGTATTAAAATTTTACTGTCTGATCGGTTAATTTGATAAAAAGGATTAAATCGCATAAAGCGATAAATTAGAGTTCTATTTTATAAATGGCTTATTTGAGCATGGCTTTATAAAAGGAGGTACTTGCATGGCAATTATGCCATTTTTAATTGGAGTGGTTGGTAATGGACCATTATGTCCATGTTTTATAATGTTTTATAATTATTTTACAAAGGTTAAAATAGTCATTTAGCTATATTATATGTTTTAATTAAGAAAAACATGAAAATGCTTTCATAATTTCATGTTCTTCACCGATTATACAAAAGCAAAAGAAGGGTTTTAAAGCTTTCCAAAATTCGGTTATTTCAAGCTTAATTCAAGGTTCGTTTTTGTCCCGTTTTCGATAATTTTTACGTTTTTGAGATCGTTGCTTCGTATATTAACCGACTCGTACCTTAATTTTTGATTTTGATTATGTTTTTGAAAAATGCCATTGATGAATCCTTGATATATTGATATATTTTGACGAATTATTGTATATTATGTGAGAAAATACAAGAATTTTAAAGTAAATTTTGATGAAAATGAGTTTAAGGATTTATTTGCAAAAAGATAGAATTTTTGAGGTTAAATTTGTGATTAATTAAAAGATATATGCTTGTATAATCCCCTTGAATATTCGACTATGGTAAATTGGGGGATTGATTGTGTAATTTGCCATTTGGTGTTAAAAGGGCTAAATTGCAAAGTGTTGAAAGTATAGGGGCTAATTTGCAAATAGGTCAAAATATATGTTTTTGGATTGAATTGAATATGTGAGTTAGTAAATAGCTGAATTTGATTTAATTTAGATAAAGACGATCGAATCCCGGAACTTGATCGGGGAAAACGAAAAATAGACGAGTAAATACGGGATTTCGAGGTAAGTTCATATAACGAATTTAATGTATTTATATATGTTCATACGTATTGTTATTTGAAAATATGAAATGCTAGATGATTAAATAGCCTAATGGAACGAGTATATATGAGATTGAAATAGAAATGTTAAATTGTTACAAGTGATAAATTGAATACCAAGCCCCGTTAGAACCGTAGAAGTCGATAGGATACGAGTGACATGTCACTAGGGCTACAGGGTGGTTCGAGCTCCTGCATTTGTTATGGACTCACCACGTGCTCATGAGCTACAGGTCTATCCTTCAGGATTACATGTTCAGCCTACGGGCTTACCGATTATCCTTCGGGATTATATGTTCAGCCTCCGGGCTTACCGTACAGGCTCGAAAGAGCATATATGACGCATTGACGGATTACAGGTTATATGTATATACACTGTGTGTGTATTACCCGAGTATCTTTCGATGTTCTTATAGGTTCAACGGGCAATACCGATACATGTTACAGGAAAGGTTAATTGATATTTGAATATATGAGAAAGATGTTATATGAATACATGAATGGTATAAGGTACATGTTATAAGAGTTATGTCCTATACATGAGATAATGAAGTATATGAAATACATGTCATATGATTTGTATGAACGGAATGATACTAGTTACATGATCAACATGTTATATGAGAAAGTGCAAAATGAAGGCATATTATGTCATATGATTAACAAGATTTGTATATGTTACATGAAATGAAGTTTTTGATAAGCTTTTATATATATGATATGTTATGAAACTACATGAACTAATGAGTGTGAGCTTGTGCAATAGGCTATAAGATCATATGTTTGTAATGGCCTTACTTATGGATACCTCATTGAAATGGTAAGTTTCATTTCATGTTATATGGACTTACTAAGCTTTAGAAGCTTATTCCGTTTATTTCTTTCACTGTCTTCTAGATTCGGAAGCTAGCTCGGATATCGGACGAGTCGGGGACCGCTATCACACTATCGATAAAGCTTCGGTACTTTTGAATATTTTGCAAACGTTTGGTCATGGCATGTATAAGCTAGTACTTTAGTGAACATGATATATTTTGGTAAATGATCAAGCTATGAGATGTGGCTTGGGTCATATATGAATATAATCAAGTACTTGAGTTGTCCTTTAGCTATATGTGCTTATAGAAAGATATGGGATTTTTGATGAGGTTATAAGCTTGCATAATTGATATGTATATATGTGTGGATGAGTGCATGGAATTGGTCATTTAGGCCTTTGAGTTGGTGTGCTTGATTTGTGAATGAATTGAGATGATTTTGGGTCCATTTTGTGCTTGAATTGGTATGTTTTAGGTTGGTAGAATTGCATGAAATGTTGTTGGTTAATGGCTAGTAGAAATGACCCATATTGGGTGGCAAATTGGCTTAAACCAAGCCTATATTTGTGCCACACGGCCAGGGAACACGGACGTGTGTTTCGACCATGTGTCCCCTGCACCTTGATGTTTTGGTCAGTTTTGGTACACGGCCTAGACACACGGACGTGTCTGGTAACTCGTAGCCATGTGAAATTTGGCAGTATCGTCACATGGTCTACTCTGTTTTGTACACGGGCGTGTCTGGCAGCCGTGTGATATTTGACAGTTTCGACCACGGGGTAAGGGCACGGACGTGCCTAGGCCGTGGGCGACACACGGCCTAACCCCATGGGCGTGTTGGACAGCCGTATGGGGTAATTCAGATTCGACCCCAGGCTGAAAGGTTTGGGCGTGTCGGGAGGGACACGGCCGTGTGAGAAGAACATGGGCAAGGGGCACGGCCGTGTGTCCCTAACTTAAAAATTTCGCAAATTTTCCCTATCTTTTAGCATGTTTCCAATTAGATTTCCAATAGTTATATGCATCATTTTATGATCAATTGAAGCATGCTCTAATGATAGATGATACGTGATGGTTCTTGATTAAAAATTTTAAAATTTTACTGCTCTGATATATGTTACAAGTCCGGTAATACCCTTTACCTATTTCGGCGACGGTTACGGGATAGGGGTGTTACATTTGGTTGGTATCAGAGCTACGGTTTAGTCGATTTTAGGACTACCGTAGTGAGTATTAGTCTAGCTATACATGCCATGTACATGAAATGTGATAGTGTGATATCTTCTGACATCCTTTGAAATCTGTTCCATATAGTAATAGATCCGAATCGAGCTTCAGCTGACGATGTTGAAAGCAATGTGCCAGCACCCGCTCAAGGGGCTGTGCCTTCTAAATCTGGCTTTGTTGCGGCCAATCAGGAAGAAATTAAACAAGCTTTCTTCCAAATGATGTCTGGATGGTTTAGTGAGTTTGTGCGAGCAAACCTGGCTGCTCCGCACCCCCCACCCCCTCCCGTCCCACAACCTAACCCTAATAATGTACGAGTTGTGGATCCTCTGAGATTGAACAGACCTCCTGTCGATAAGATACGGAAGTATGGTGCTGAGGAATTCCGAGCTTTAGCAAGTGATGATACTGAGAGGGCTGAATTTTGGCTTGAGAATACGATCAGAGTTTTTAATGAACTGGCCTGTACTCCTGATGAGTGTCTAAGATGTGCTATTTCTTTGCTTCGGGATTCAGCATATCAATGGTGGAATACATTGACCTCGGTTGTACCACGAGAACGAGTCGATTGGGATTTCTTCCAGATGGAATTCAGAAAGAAATACATTAGTCAACGATTCATCGATCAGAAAAGAAAAGAGTTTTTAGAGCTGAAACAGGGTCGAATGTCTGTAACCGAATAAGAGAGAGAGTTCGTTCGACTCAGCAAATATGCTCGCGAATGTGTTTCTACCGAAGCAACAATGTGCAAAAGGTTCGAGGATGGGCTAAATGAAGAAATTCGACTATTAGTCGGAATACTTGAGCTGAGAGAGTTTGTAGTTCTCGTTGATCAGGCCTGTAAAGCCGAAGAGCTTGCTAAAGAAAAGAGAAAAGTTGATTCTGAATTCAGAGAGGCTCGAAAGAGGTTTGTAGGGAAACCGTATCAGTCTGGATCTAAGAGATTGAAAGATTTTCATCCTCGTTCTGCTACTTTTACGGGCATATCTATTTGAGACAAAAATGTTAAATCTTTCCATTCGAGACCCCAAGCAACCTCGGTAGCTAGTGCTGATAGTGTGAGAGCTCCCGGGCCTGAATGTAAGCATTGTAATAGGAAGCATTTTGGTGAATGTCGATTGAAAAGCGGAGCTTGTTTTCGATATGGATCGTTAGATTACTATTTACGTGACTGTCCTGAAAGATCTGTAGCTGATAAGGAACAAACAACTAAGACACATAGTGTTGCATCGAGAGGTAGACCGCTCCGGAATACTGGAAACCAAAGTGGAAATCGCAGTGTGGCGAGAGATGCTAATGTGAGATCTGCGATGCGTACTCTCGCGAGAGCTTATGCAATATGTGCACGCGAGGAAGCCTCATCGCCTGATGTTATTACCGGTACTTTTTCTCTCTATAACACTGATATTGTTGCGTTGATAGATCCTGGATCAACTCATTCCTATATCTGTATAAAATTAGTGTTTGAAAAGAATTTACATGTTGAGTCTACTGAATATGTAGTTAAAGTATCGAATCCGTTAGGAAGGTCTGTGTTAGTTGATAAGATATGTAAGAAATGTCCGTTAATGACTCGGGGATATTGTTTTCCGGCTGATCTGATGCTTCTCCCTTTTGACAAATTCGATGTAATACTGGGCATGGACTGGCTAAATGCGCATGAGGCTATTGTGAATTGTCGAAGTAAGAGTATAGAATTGAAATGTCAGAATGGTGAGATTCTTCGGATTGAATCAAATGATTTGAATGAACTACCGATAGTGATTTTTGCCATGAGGGCTCAGAAGTATGTCAGAAAAGGCTATGATGCGTATTTAGCGTATGTGATGAATTCTAGCAAAACAGAATTAAAAATTGAGTCTGTACCAGTTGTTTGTGAGTTTTCAGATGTTTTTCCAGAAGAATTATCGGGTTTACCACCGATTAGAGAAGTTGAATTCGGTATTAAATTGTTACCGGGCACTACTCTGATATCGATAGCTCCATACAGAGTGGCACCGACGGAATTAAAAGAGTTGAAAGCACAGTTACAAGAATTGACGGATAGAGGTTTCGCGAGATCGAGCTTTTCACCTTGGGGTGTTCCTATATTATTTGTGAAAAAGAAAGATGGAACGATAAGAATGTGTATTGATTACCGACAGTTGAACAAGGTAACAGTGAAGAATAAATACCCTCTTCCGCGGATTGATGATTTATTCGATCAGTTAAAAGGAGCTACTGTATTTTCAAAGATTGATTTGAGATCGGGTTATTACCAATTGCGAGTTAAAGATTCAAATATATCGAAAACTGCTTTCAGAACACAATACAGACATTATGAATTTCTGGTCATGCCTTTCGGGTTGACAAATACACCTGCAGTGTTCATGGACTTGATGAATCGTGTATTCAAACCATATTTAGATAGATTCATTGTCGTGTTCATTGATGACATTCTGATCTATTCACATGATGAGGTAGAGCATACTGAGCATCTGAGAATTGTGTTGCAAATTCTGAGAGATAAGCAATCGTTTGCCAAATTTAGCAAATGTGAATTTTGGCTTCGAGCAGTCGGATTTTTGGGTCATATTGTTTCTGCGGAAGACATCAGAGTAGATCCGAGTAAAATATCTGCTATTATAGACTGGAAACCCCCGAGAAATGTATCTGAGATTAGAAGTTTTCTAGGATTAGCGGGATATTACTGAAGATTTGTTAAAGGATTCTCGATGATTACAGTGCTGTTGACTCGATTGTTGCAGAAAGATGTGAAATTCGAGTGGACTGATAAATGTCAATAGAGTTTCGAACAGTTGAAAGCCCTGTTAACAGAAGCTCCGGTTTTAGTTCAACCCGAATCAGGGAAAGAATTTGTTATATACAGTGATGCATCTATTATCGGACTGGGCTGTGTATTGATGCAAAACAGGAAAGTTATAGCTTATGCCTCCCGACAGTTAAAACCGCATGAGAAGAATTACCCGACGCATGATCTTGAGTTAGCTGCTATAGTATTTGCATTAAAGATTTGGCGGCATTACTTATACGGTGAGAAATGTAGAATTTTTTTACCGATCATAAAAGTCTGAAGTATCTGATGTCACAGAAAGATTTAAATATGCGACAGCGGAGATGGCTCGAACTCCTAAAAGACTATGAATTTGTAATTGATTATCATCCAGGGAAAGCTAATGTTGTAGCTGATGCGTTAAGTCGAAAGTCTCTGTTTGCTTTGCGAGCTTTGAATGCTCAAATGACGTTAGCTGATGATGGATCTATTCTAGCTGAACTAAAGGCTAAACCGTTGATTCTACAGTAAATTTTCGAAGCTCAAAGGACTGATCCCGATCTGCAAGCTAAACGACTTCACTGTGAGTCTAATTCTGATTTCGACTTTTCTATAGGGAATGATGATTGTTTAATGTTCCGAAATAGAATCTGTATACCGAAAAATAGTGAACTCATTCAAAAAGTTCTGCACGAGGCACATGATAGTCGAATTTCAGTTTATCTGGGTAGCACTAAGATGTATAACAATTTGAAACAGCAATACTGGTGGTCAGGAATGAAACGTGACATATCAGAATTCGTATCGAAATGTTTGATCTGTCAGCAAGTTAAAGCTGAACATCAGGTACCGTCAGGTTTATTACAGCTTATTATGATTCCGGAATGGAAATAGGATAGAGTCACTATGGATTTTGTATCTGGACTACCTCTGTCTCCGAAGAAGAAAAATGCAATCTGGGTTATCGTTGACAGATTGACGAAGTCTGCACATTTTATACCGGTACGTACTGATTATTCTCTGGATAAATTAGCGGAACTATATGTATCTGAAATTGTGCGATTACATGGTATACCGTTATCCATTGTGTCTGATAGAGATCCGAGGTTTACCTCGAGATTCTGGAAGAAGTTTCAAGAGGCTTTGGGAACGAAATTGAGTTTCAGTACGGCATTTCATCCCCAGACCGATGGTCAGTCTGAAAGAGTTATTCAGACTCTGGAAGACATGTTACGGTGTTGTATTCTCGAATTCGAAAGTAATTGGGAGAAATACTTACCTCTGATAGAGTTTGTATACAATAACAGTTTTCAAACGAGTTTAAAGATGGCTCCATATGAAGCTTTATATGGTCGTAAATGTCGAACACCGCTATACTGGACAAAATTGAGTGAGAGAAAGTTACACGGGGTTGATCTAATCCGAGATACAGAGGAAAAAGTGAAAGTGATACGTGACAGTTTGAAAATAGCTTCAGACAAACAGAAATCTTATGCCGATTTAAAACGGAAAGAAATAGAGTTTCAAGTCGGAGAAAGAGTATTTCTGAAGTATCACCGTGGAAGAAAATTCTTCGTTTCGGCAGAAAAGGAAAGTTAACTCCTCGTTTTATCGGGCCGTATGAAATTGTGGAACGAATTGGACCTGTAGCTTACCGATTATCATTACCGTCTGAGCTTGAAAAGATTCACGATGTATTTCACGTTTCAATGCTTCGACGATACCGATCTGATCCGTTTCATGTCATTTCTCCCATAGATGTGGAAATACAGTCTGATCTATCTTACAGCGAAGAACTGATTAGAATTCTGGCTCGAGAAATCAAAGAATTGAGAAATAAGTGTATAGCACTTGTAAAAGTTCTCTGGTGTAAACACGGAATAGAGGAAGCTACATGGGAACTCGAGGAAACTATGCGAAAACAATACCCAAATCTATTTATTGGTAAGATTTTCGGGACGAAAATCCCTAAAGGGGGGAGAGTTGTAACAGCCCACTTTATACCCTAGTCGGAACGAGTGGTTTCGGGACCACTTAACCGAGTCAAAATATTATTTTAAATGCTTTAATATGTTTTACAGTATGATAGATATATGGTGTGAAAGTTTCGTATTGAAATTTTACTGTCTGATCGGTTAATTTGATAAAAAGGATTAAATCGCATAAAGCGATAAATTAGAGTTCTATTTTATAAATGGCTTATTTGAGCATGGCTTTATAAAAGGAGGTACTTGCATGGCAATTATGCCATTTTTAATTGGAGTGGTTGGTAATGGACCATTATGTCCATGTTTTATAATGTTTTATAATTATTTTACAAAGGTTAAAATAATCATTTAGCTATATTATATGTTTTAATTAAGAAAAACATGAAAATGCTTTCATAATTTCATGTTCTTCACCGATTATACAAAAGCAAAAGAAAGGTTTTAAAGCTTTCCAACATTCGGTTATTTCAAGCTTAATTCAAGGTTCGTTTTTGTCCCGTTTTCGATAATTTTTACGTTTTTGAGATCGTTGCTTCGTATATTAACCGACCCGTACCTCAATTTTTGATTTTGATTATGTTTTTGAAAAATGCCATTGGTGAATCCTTGATATATTGATATATTTTGATGAATTATTGTATATTATGTGAGAAAATACAAGAATTTTAAAGTAAATTTTGATGAAAATGAGTTTAAGGATTTATTTGCAAAAAGATAGAATTTTTGAGGTTAAATTTGTGATTAATTAAAAGATATATGCTTGTATAAGCCCCTTGAATATTCGGCTATGGTAAATTGGGGGATTGATTGTGTAATTTGCCATTTGGTGTTAAAAGGGCTAAATTGCAAAGTGTTGAAAGTATAGGGGCTAATTTGCAAATAGGTCAAAATATATGTTTTTGGATTGAATTGAATATGTGAGTTAGTAAATAGCTGAATTTGATTTAATTTAGATAAAGACGATCGAATCCCGGAACTTGATTGGGGAAAACGAAAAATAGACGAGTAAATACGGGATTTCGAGGTAAGTTCGTATAACGAATTTAATGTATTTATATATGTTCATACGTATTGTTATTTGAAAATATGAAATGCTAGATGATTAAATAGCCTAATGGAACGAGTATATATGAGATTGAAATAGAAATGTTAAATTGTTACAAGTGATAAATTGAATACCAAGCCCCGTTAGAACCGTAGAAGTCGATAGGATACGAGTGACATGTCACTAGGGCTACAGGGTGGTTCGAGCTCCTGCATTTGTTGCGGACTCACCACGTGCTCATGAGCTACAGGTCTATCCTTCAGGATTACATGTTCAGCCTACGGGCTTACCGATTATCCTTCGGGATTATATGTTCAGCCTCCGGGCTTACCGTACAGGCTCGAAAGAGCATATATGACGCATTGACGGATTACAGGTTATATGTATATACACTGTGTGTGTATCACTCGAGTATCTTTCGATGTTCTTATAGGTTCAACGGGCAATACCGATACATGTTACAGGAAAGGTTAATTGATATTTGAATATATGATAAAGATGTTATGTGAATACATGAATGGTATAAGGTACATGTTATAAGAGTTATGTGCTATACATGAGATAATGAAGTATATGAAATACATGTCATATGATTTGTATGAATGGAATGATACTAGTTACATGATCAACATGTTATATGAGAAAGTGCAAAATGAAGGCATATTATGTCATATGGTTTACAAGATTTGTATATGTTACATGAAATGAAGTTTTTGATAAGCTTTTATATATATGATATGTTATGAAACTACATGAACTAATGAGTGTGAGCTTGTGCAATAGGCTATAAGATCATATGTTTGTAATGGCCTTACTTATGGATACCTCATTGAAATGGTAAGTTTCATTTCATGTTATATGGACTTACTAAGCTTTAGAAGCTTATTCTGTTTATTTCTTTCACTGTCTTCTAGATTCGGAAGCTAGCTCGGATATCGGACGAGTCGGGGATCGCTATCACACTATCGATAAAGCTTCGGTACTTTTGAATATTTTGCAAACGTTTGGTCATGGCATGTATAGGCTAGTACTTTAGTGAACATGATATATTTTGGTAAATGATCAAGCTATGAGATGTGGCTTGGGTCATATATGAATATAATCAAGTACTTGAGTTGTCCTTTAGCTATATGTGCTTATGAAAAGATATGGGATTTTTGATGAGGTTATAAGCTTGCATAATTGATATGTATATATGTGTGGATGAGTGCATGAAATTGGTCATTTAGGCCTTTGAGTTGGTGTGCTTGATTTGTGAATGAATTGAGATGATTTTGGGTCCATTTTGTGCTTGAATTGGTATGTTTTAGGTTGGTAGAATGGCATGAAATGTTGTTGGTTAATGGCTAGTAGAAATGACCCATATTGGGTGGCAAATTGGCTTAAACCAAGCCTATATTTGTGCCACACGGCCAGGGAACACGGGCGTGTATTTCGACCGTGTGTCCCCTGCACCTTGATGTTTTGGTCAGTTTTGGTACACGGCCTAGACACACGGGCGTGTCTGGTAACTCGTAGCCGTGTGAAATTTGGCAGTATAGTCACACGGTTTGCTCTGTTTTGTACACGGGCGTGTCTGGCAGCCGTGTGATATTTGACAGTTTCGACCACTGGGTAAGGGCACGGACGTGCCTAGGCCGTGGGCGACACACGGCCTAACCCCATGGGCGTGTTGGACAGCCGTGTGGGGTAAGTCAAATTCGACCACGGGCTGAAAGGTTTCGGCGTGTCGGGAGGGACCCGGCCGTGTGAGAAGAACACGGGCAAGGGGCACGGCCGTGTGTCCTTAACTTAAAAATTTCGCAAATTTTCCTTATCTTTTAGCATGTTTCCAATTAGATTTCCAATAGTTATATGCATCATTTTATGATCAATTGAAGCATGCTCTAATGATAGATGATACGTGATGGTTCTTGATTAAAAAGTTTAAAATTTTACTGCTTCGGTATATGTTACAAGTTCGGTAATGCCCCTTACCTATTCCGGCGACGGTTACGGGATAGGGGTGTTACACTCTTGGTCAAATTGAGAAGTATGTGTGTATTCATACCTTGGTAGATTGGTAAAATTACAGGTTTTGGACTGATTGTTGCAGAAATAATAGGTGACATCGCAATGTTATTCATATGACATCATGATGAGGATTCCATGTTATAACGTTGGATAGTTGTCGTAGGGACGAGACGAATTCCAAGTCACGTCGTGACGAGGGACCCCGATGTCATGACGAGACCAAAACAATTTGTCACACTACGACGAGGGACAACCTCAAGTCACAATGTCAGCCTTATAAGTTGAAATATTTACGTTTTGATCCCTATTCGTTTTTAGTTTATTTTTTAAGCTTCTATAGATCGTATAAGACTCAATAACTATTAAATGCGTGTCATGCTTGGATTTAGCTACTTATTGTATTATTCTGATAGTTTGTGAACTTAGTTATTTTGGCAACAAATGTGGCACTTCGTAACTCGGACTCCACGATTGGGTCGGGATTTCAGGTGTTACAAGAGTGTTCCACTGGGCCACCAAAGTTTCAAGTAGATAAACTTCTCCATGTGTTCCACAAATCAGACCAATTCAAGTGGGTCAACTGAGCCCCATTTAATTAGTAGACCTCCATGGGATAGTTTGTTTGCATTCGTCACGGGCTTTGATCCACGGCTCGTGACACTAGTACCCCGATTGGTTTTTGGCTCGATCTAGTTCTAAAAACACTAGTTTTGATTCATGAAAGAACTTTTTCAATTCTGAGTCTAGCAAGCATGGGGTGAAATACAAACACAAAATTAATCATTAGTATCTCAACCTCAAGAGGCTGAATTTTGAGCATTGCTAACATTGCCAAACATTATAAGGAAACAATAAAAAGAAACAAAAAGAAATAATGTAAAAGAAAAAATAAAATAAAATAATTAAAAATTAAAAAATATATTTTTAAAGGCTATATGACGTGGTGATTTATTATTGGTAGGAATTTGTTTAACATGTAAAATATTTTTGTGTAAAATAGGTAATAGAAGAATAAATTTATGTATCACTTGTGATAAAAAAAGTTTAGATACTAACTTGAAAAAAAAAAGAACATACTTAGTGAGTTAAGTTTTTTTTAAAATAGATTTAACAATTGGACTAACGATAATGGAGGTATCAATCTAGAAGAAAAAAATTAGTTAGAATAAAATTAATCTTACATTGCAAAATGAATGAAAAAACGTGTGGTTATAAGAAAATTATTTTGTATATTTGATTGTATGATAGTTAATATTATTCAGTCAAATTGAAGTGGGAATCCAAATTGAAGTAATATTATTCTTAAACTGTAATTGCTATCAGCAGACAACTGCATATTAACTAATGAGAAAAGACAATTTCTGCCATCAAGCATCAAGCTTTTGTAGCTCAGTTGGTTAGAGCACCCGTTTAGTAAGCGGGAGGTCTTGAGTTCAACTCTCAACGAAAGCACATGTTATTTTTCTTTTTTCTTTTTCTCCTTCTTGAAAATAAAATTTAAAACCTCAAAAACATGGGGGAAATGCTCTATTAAGAAAACTTACTGTATTATTTCCATTTTCATAATATAAGAAGTTGAAACCGGATCCTTCGAGATTGATTTTCGAAGAAATTATACGTAAGCTATAATAGGTTAATTGAACATATCACAACTTCGTCAGTCTACTCCTATTTTTGTTATACTGAAAAATATATACACTTGAATAACCTTTCCACTAATCAAAAATTATTTTTCATGACATTTGAATTTGTTTCAACATCCATGTTGATCCCTCCATTCGAGGTAAACCAATCCGGCACGATAATGTGTGTATGCCCCAGCAACAACCAAGACGTGAAAAAGTTGGTGACTATGCCCCGCAATGTCGAATTTCCCTGGCATCCATCGTTCTGGTATCCTCGCCGCGTACACAAATGCCCCAATACCATATAAAATCCCCATCAAAACTTCGTAAAAGGTAGTATGAAGTGCCTCAGGTTGGTGCCAAAACAAGATGAGTTTGTGAATGATCGGTGCTATGCTGGACATCCCCATGCCGAAGAAAAGGGATGCACGAAGGGTTCGAAATTTGGGTCGATGAAACCCCGCTAAGAACGAAAACAAGATGGCTGCAACTCCTAAGATGGTTATGAATCCCAAGTAGAGCCTACAAAAGAATGGATCACATATGAAAGAGTAGTACACCGGTGGATAAAAGGAAGTGGATATAAGAGCAGTGATGCCGGCATAGTCTAGCCGGCGTACGATGTATGATATGCGCTCAGAATGGCACGATAGGAGGTGGCATGCGCTGCTAGATAGCAGGCAAAACATCGCACCGCCCAAGAAGGTGAAAAATGGCCACCGCGTTATCGGTCTCACCATCGGTGGTGCTATTATGTTTGTCACATCCTCCTTCATGCTCCTCTGCAAATTACAAATAAATAAAATGTAACTGCATTCTTAACCTAAAATTAACAACAAAACATGACCAAAAACCTGGTAAAAGCATCATAGAAGCTCCTGTATTAGGAGTTAGATTGCATTTTACCCTTCTACTCAAAAAATGGAAAAGTTAGTTGTTGTATGTTAGATCAAAAAGCAATTTGATCCTTTTTTTTAAAAATTTCATCCCTTTGTATGGTTAAAAATAAATTTAGTTGACAGAATAACTAGACAATGACACATTAAATGTCATGTGTACCACCTATTGACGTACCGAGACTAATTTTTAATAATAACACTAATGAATTTTTTTAATAAAAAGACTAATTTACTCTTTTATTTAACGAAAAGAAATTAATTTACTTTTTTTTGAGTTTAATGGCCAAAATGCAATTTAACGTGTCCACGATACTTTTACTCAAAAACATGGCATGAGATGTTATTGAACAATAAAACGCAACATGCAACATTACTATAAACACATACATTGGGTTGATTCCTAGAGGAGGCATTCTCAGGTAAACAATTATATAGAAGTTCACGGACATGCCAACCGGAGATCGACGTCTTTAACTCATATCGGAATTTGTGTAGATCAGACATGTTGGGTAACGACGGCAAGCATATTACGAGCTCGGAATGTAATTTGTGGAGATCAACTTTTCTCAATATATCATGAATATGACTCAAAGAGTTAAGATCAACAACCTTTGGAACTTTCATTGCAGTGTATATGGTGAGGGCAAGGAAAAGGAAGAACCCAATCAAATGCCTGTCAAAATTAATAATTGTCATACAAATATTACGAAAATACATCGTAAAAAACATGTCAATTTGATAATTAATTTGTAACTATGCTATTTTTGTAATTTTTTTATTGTTTTTGTATTGCTTATATAAAAAACCTTGAAATGATCGTGTACTTGTACTTTAACATTAATTATCATAAGAATAGATTGTATGAAACTGTGATTCAAAGAGAAAATTTTTAATTTATCATTCTCTTATTAGAAAGTAATAAGAATTACGTGGATTCACAGTTTTATACTATCACAATTTCATATAATTTTTTCTCTATTTATCATAGTACAAATAAACCACAATGATCCGCAAATAATGATATTAGTCCCTTGGTTAAAAAATGAAATTCAACTTTAGTACTGCTCATATATTAATAATTCAATTTTCTCCTTTTGTTAAATAAAATAAAATTTCATTTTGAGTCCCTTTTAAAGTTAACATATTTAATTTAAATTATTTTAATAAAATTTTTGTATAATAACTAAACCCTAATGTTTTTAATCATTTTGAATCTCAACCATCAAATTTAGTCTTTTTTTTAATGAAAAAATTAATTGAATTATTAAAATTTTAACAATAATGATGTGACAATTAATGTAACAATCTAAATGATGTTATAAAAAATTAAATTTTTTTAAAAAAATCATAAAAAAAATTCATATTAATAATGAATATACATAGATTACCATATTATTATTATTAAAATTTATCAGCTTACTCAAACTTTCTGTCCAAAAAGCAATAGTTTGACTAAAATTTGAAACTTGAGAGTGAGACTAATCCAAATAACCAATATTAAGACAAAGTGACAAAAATGTTCAATATATATATTTTTTAAACTTTAATCACAAAATTCTCAGCTTTGGCCATGTTTCAACATGCTTCATTTTAGGGCAAAGTATTATAGAGGTTTTTGTATTAAGAGTTGGATTACATTTTGTCTCTTCTATGCTAAAAATGAGTAAATTAGTCTTTATATGTTAAATCAAAGAGCAAACTAGTCCTTTAGTTAAAAATTTCATCCACTTTTACTATTAAAAACTAGTCCATGCAAGTTAACATGAGGTACACGTCGAAATGAGTTACATGTGGCACACCATGTGCAACTGTTTTGTAATTCTGTCAGTCATGTCAGTTTTTAACAATAGAAATAAATGATATATGACCAATTTGTTCTTGGATTTAACATACAATGACCACTTTTCCCATTTGTTGAATAAAGGAGACAAAATACATTCTAACTATTAATACATGGGGCCTTCATGATATTTTTATATTTGATTGTCCAAAAAAACTAAAAGGGGTAAATGAAAACTTACGTCCAAACATTGAGAGTCTCATTGTGGATGGAGAAGATGCTAAACAAAAGCTGTTTCATTGGCCATTCAGATCTATAATGCCCAACAATATACTCATTGTCCCTCAAATAACCAGGTAATGAATGGTATTCAACCAGTTGATACTTCACCTTCTTCCACAATCTCTTCCCTTTTCCTCCCTTTGAATTCTCCATTGTTTTTTCACCTGTCTTCACTAACATTTTCACGCATTGCACATCACTCTCAGCTTTAAATTTTTTTTTAACAACAATAAAAACAAAAGATATAATATCAAATTGAGTCCTCAACATTTACATTTTTTTTCAATTTGGTCATTATTCTTTTTAAGTTAAATTTAATTATTAACCTTTCGAAAATAATCAAATCGTTTTTAATAGAAATGCTTACTTAAATATTAATTTTTTAGTGATGTTGGTGTGGCAACAAAGGTAAAGCCAGGAATTTAGTGTTAGGGGGCCAAAACAAGGGCGAAACTATGGCGGCTGGCTAGGACTTCGACCCCCCTAAAATGGAAATTTTTTTATTTAAACCCTTTAAAATTTTTAAAAATTTAAATTAGTAAAGGTTAAATTACACTTTGCTCCCTCCTAAAAGTATAAGAATTTAATTTAATCCTTTAAAAATTATAAAGATATAGCCTATTAAAATGTTGAAATTACATTTTTGCTATCGTAAAAATTACAATTTAATTTCAGTCCATTCTAAAAAGAATTTCTAATTTCGCCCCTAGGCCAAAGGTAAAAAAAATTGTTTAAAAATAACTAATATAAATGCTTTATAACTATAAAGGACTCGAATTAATAATATATCACTTAGCTAAGGGGGCCAAGGCTACTGCTTGCCCTTTCTAGTTACACCATTCATAGTTAAAACAAAAAAAAAAAACAAAACAAAAAAACCAATATGAAATGTAGAGAGAAAATGGCACCTGGAAAAGCAAAAATAATAATAATGAAGGAAATTGAAGAATCACCAGCTGAGAATGGGGACCCAGATGGGGATCCTTCCTTTTTATATTACAGAATTCTCAGGTCTATTAACACAATAGAATATCTATATATATATACACATTCATATACACCCCAAAGTTAGTTTTTGGATGATACTAATAATTAAATATTTATATGCAACAAAAAAAAAGAAGAAAAAAAGACAAAGAAAGTAGTAGAAAACCTAACCGATAATGTCTGAAACAGGAAGCAAAAGTCAGGCTCCAAGAAACAAAATGTAAAGATATTGTGTTAATGAAAAATTAAAGAATGGGACTTCATTTAGTGAGATTTAAAAAGAAATCTGGTTCATTGTGGAGATGCGAAAATAGCGAAGGTTTGTTTTGTTGGGGGAGTGGTGGAGGTGTTAGAATAGAGAATGAAGGATTAAAATGTCAAAATAATTGGTGGGATTGTTAAAAAAAATTGGGTATTTTAAAGTTTTTGTGGTGGACCACCCTTTTTCTATTTTTGGGATCTTAATAACTTTGGAAGAATGTTTTTGTGGATTGGATTTCTAAATTATGATCTTATAAGTGGTACATTTTCGTTGATTAAGTCTTAATTCGATTGGTATGAGTATTGTTGTCAATATGAGAGAACATGAGTTTGAGTGCGTTAAAGTGTATTATTCTCCAATTTTATGAGTTGGGGAGGGGCTATGAATAGTTATAGGTATTGTGTCAAAAAGAGCAAATATGATCAAAATCTATAATGAGAATGTTAAAAAAAATTAATACATTTTGAATTATTTTACAACCCAGGGTATTAAATGCTAGGTAGTTTAGGGTTGTGTCACAAATCTCAAATTTTATGATTTTATTTTTGTTTGTTGATAGTTTTAAATAGGAGTTGTTCGATGATTAAACTTAAGATTGATGTTAATTCAAGAGTTAAATATAAGTATTTTGTCACTTCATTTGTGATCCAGTTAATATTATTTATAATCGAAGATTTGAAAAGGAATCAGTTTACTAGTTATTTCAATTTGTTGTCCTAACTAATGTTGCAATACAACTTAGAACAAGAGACCGAATTAAAAGGACCAAATTGTAATGCGCTACTAAAGGGCAGGGACCATCGGGGAAATTATTCCCCCTATCCAAAACACGCAGCTTCAAGGGGACTAAAACGCAATAAAAACAAAATTATCAGGCCGAATTAAAAGAAACAGAAAAAAAGACAAAAAGGATCTAATTAAAATAGGTGGAAAAAGCGGAAGGACTTGCTGCATAAATAACCCAAAAGTTGAAAACGCGCAGATCCTCTCTGGCGGGTAGGGTCAACGCGCGGATCCTAGGGCCAAATGACGTCGTTTTGGCCTCTAAGGATAATCTTTAAAACGGCGCTATTTAGACCAACTATATAAGTCAGATTTCTGCCAAGAATTTCCTTTATCCCCGTTCTTTTTCTAAAAAAACTTTAAAAAAATATTTTCAAAACTCTCTCCCTCTCACTTGAATTCAGTCGTCGGACCGATCATCGACTGCCGCACCGGTCGCCGATCACCGGCGACGGCGCCGCCATCCGCGGTGGCTGAAAATCGCCCCGACCTACTTTTGACCCCTTTTTTATGTAAAAACTGATTTAGAACCCCAAAGCTTTCAAAATAAAACCCAAAAGCTCCCTAAAAGAAAAAGAACCTATCAGCTTTCATCGTTCGCCGGCATAGCCTTTGAACAAATCCAAAAGGATTCGATGGCCTTGTAAATCGGTCATGATTCCAACAGCGGCCTCAAATGAAATGCCAGGTAAACGTTTTTTGCTATTATTTATTAAAAAATAAATAAATATAGGTGCATGAATCACTTTGTATAGTTTTTGTTTAAAAAACTTTGTTTCTTTTATGTATTTGATATTCTCCTTTTCGTATTCGAAATCCATCATTTTTGTATTAATAATATGTCCGAAGAAGAGTACAATGGATTTGGTTGGCTTTTATAGCCATTTACAACTTGTTTTTTTATTTATTTACTTGTCACTTCTGTTGCAGGCGAGTGGGCAGTGGCGAGGAGGTGCTGCAGTGGCGACGACAAATTGGCAGAGCTGCAAACCTAGGTGTGGTGCACCTAGGGTTTGTTTGTTTTTGTTTTTCTGCTGGGGTAGGTTGGGCTGTACTGGGCTAAGGCAATTTAGTTTGGGTTTAGGTTGGTTGGGTTTATTGTAATTGGGCTGTCTGATTTGGGTTTAATTTAGTTGGGTTTAGGGTTTAGGGTTGTTTGGTTTGGTTTTAGGTTTGTGGTAGTTTAGGTTTTGTTTTGTAATTGGGTTGGTTTGCTTATGGGCCCTGGGCTAAATTGGGCTTGTATAGCTACCTCTCTTTGCTCATTGTTGTGTAACGAGAATAGAGCAAAGACTTTTGAGAAAGACCAAATTTTCCTAGTCTCGTCGAATCTTGACTTTTTTGGTGCTCCTCTTCTTTAGGTAGTCTCATTCCAGTCTACTGCATCTTGTCACTTCGTTCCCCTCTACTGCGACTTCAGAGAGATAAGATTTATGGTTTCCAATGTACTCCGCTGCAATTTCAGGGAGATAAGGTTTATGGCTTTGACCTGCTCTATTGCAACTTTAGGGAGATAAGGCTGGTAGCTTCAATCTATTCCACTGCAACTTCAAGAAGATAAGATCCGCCATAATTTGTAGCTTTAATCTATTCCATTGCAATGTTAGGGAAATAAGATTCGCTATCTTCAGTCTGCTCCACTGCAACTTCAGGGAAATAAGGCTGGTGGCTTCAATCTGCTCCAGTACAACTTCAACAAGATAAGATTCGCCATAGTTTGTAGCTAATCTATTCCACTACAACGTCAGGAAAATAAGATTCGCTATCTTCAGTCTACTCCACTGCAACTTTAGGGAGGTAAGGTTGGTGGCTTCAATCTACTCCATTGCAACTTCAAGAAGATAAGATCCGCCATGATATGCTCTACTGCATCTTCAGAGAGATAAGATCTGTAACTTGTAGCTTTAATCTGTTCCACTGCAATGTCAGGGAAATAAGATTCATTGTCTTCAGTCTGCACCTACTGCAACGTCAGGGAAATAACATTGATGGCTTCAATCTACTCCACTGCAACTTATGAAGATAAAATTCGCCATAATTTGTAGCTTTAATATGTTCCACTGTAACATCAAGGAAATAAGATTCGCTGTCTTTAGTCTGCTTCTACTGTAACTTCAGGGAGATAAGGCTGGTGGCTTCAATCTGCTCCTCTGCAACTTTAAGAAGATAAGATCCGCCATAATTTATAGCTTTAATCTGTTCCACTGCAATATCAAGGAAATAAGATTCGCTGTCTTCAGTCTGCTCCTACTGCAACCTCAGGGAGATAAGGCTGATGGCTTCAATCTGCTCCACTGCAACTTCAGGAAGATAAGATCCACCATAATTGTAGCTTCAATTTGTTCCACTGTAACGTCAAGGAAATAAGAGTCGCTATCTTCGATTTGCTCCACTGCAACTTCAATGAGATAGATCTACAACTTTAATCTACTCCACTACTACTTCAGGGAGATGAGATTTGCTATCTTCACCAATCTTGCTACACCGTCCTCTGAGGGATATGACATGTAGAATTGATTTCATGGACCTATGCTTATGCCAAATGATTAGGATATCATGATCAGAATGAATCAAATGTTCCTAACTAGATGTGCATGAATGTATAATGTTATTTTACTAGAATGATCCATTTCTAATGCTTACTTTCTCATTACTCGTTGTTCATCAAGGTTCTATCACTGACGCAATATCTTGTTTTCTTGTTCAGTTGATATCTTTGACAGAAAACCCGAAGAAATAGCTACAATTTAGACTACTTTTCTCAAATGTTTCCAATTCCCAAATTTGGTTAGTCTTGACCAATGGTCCTGTTTCAGGTTCTTCTATTATTTAGGAAATTCTTCAGAGTAATATGCAAAACTCCTTTTATGAAAATATTATTAGTCCAATAATCGTTATTTCAATGCAAAATTCCTGAAAAAGATATAATAATGGACAAAACTGAATTCTATCAGGAATAAAATTTGAAAAGAATAGATTAAGCAAAGAAAGCAAACATTGCTGAAATACTAAATGAGTAAAAGGAAAATAAGTGCCCCAAATATCGCTGCACGAACTTCTCTGCACGAACTTCTTGAGGACCATTTTGAGCTCAACATGTGTTTAGGGGATCTAGAGTACTTTGTTGATGCCCCAAGAAGTAGCATCCTCCCTCATTGTTGATTCAGGCATAGCAAGATTACCGCATGCCTCACTTTCGATCAAATTTTAAATTGTCCTTTTCTTGGGTTTTTAATTTAAAACCCCTTTGGTCTCAAAGAGCCCATCGTAAGTTTTCACCTTAACCTCTCCTTTTTTTTTTTCTTTTTTTTTTGTTTTAAAGTGAAGTATTTCTTGATTGAATCCAAATTCACAAGGTTAGGCAGGTTCTTGCCATCCATTCTGGTCAGCATCAACGATCCTCTAGAGAAGGACTTCTTTACCATATAATGTACTTCCCAATTTGGTATCCACTTTCCTCTAAAGTCCTTTTGTATTGGAATGTTCTTTTTCAATACTAGGTCTCCCTCACAGAATTCTTTAGGGCAAACCTTTTTGTCATAAGTTTGCATCATTTATTTTTGGTATATTTGACCATGACGGATAGCTTTCAATCTCATTTCTTCGATCAAATTCAGCCGATCTTATCGGGATTGGATTCATTCGGCTTCATCTAACTTCAACTATGACAAAATCTAGAGAGAAAAAATCTTGACTTCAATTGGCAAAACCGCCTCCATTCTATAAATCAATGAGAAAAGCGTTACCCTGATAGAGGTCCTGACAGACGTTTGATAAGTATAGATGGTAGTTTCTCATGTTAATCTTTATGAGTCTCAATCATTTTCCTCACAATCTCTTTTTGTTGTTCTTTTTTTGTTTTGTTTTTTGTTTGTTTTTTTTTGTTGCCTTCACTACACTATTTATTTCAGAGCGATGTGATGTTTGATCTTGAACTGACTGCAAACTTCTGATATCATGCTTGTGACATTGGCATATGAAGCAGCTTCCACCTACTTAGTAAAGTAATAGATGACCACAAAGATGAATTGATACCCGCTAGAAGCTTTTAGTGAGATTGGCCCACTGAAATCCATTCCCTACATAAAGAAAGTTTATGGAGACGTCATAACATGAAGAGATGAAGGTGACACATGAATCTTGTCTCCATAAATTTGGCACTTACAGCATTTCTTGGTATAACTGATGCAATCTCCTTCCATGGTGGACCAGCAGTACCCGAATCTCATGATTTGCTTGGCCATTGTAAAACCATTAGCATGTGTTTCTTAGACACCCTTGTGGACCTCTTCCAAGATTTTTTTAGCCGCAGCAGTGTCCACACATCTTAGTAACTCAGGAATATCTTGATACGGTCATGCGAAAACATCTTTAAATTCTTAGAATAACTCAATGACGTCTTGCTTTGTCTTTGTGATGATACAGGCTCCGATCTTCACCTTTTTCTCTTCTCCTAAGCTGATAATGCCGCTGACTCTTTGCAAGGTAGGATCTGTTTTTCATCTTGTTCTACCATCCTTAAGAAATCAGGAGGCAAGTTACGATCTCTGTCATGTTCAAAGTCCTGAGATCTCTCTAAACACATATCTCGCTCAAAAGAATATTCTGAGTCAGTAGCAGTGTCGCTCATGTCGTTGATATCTAGAGACCTATTGTAGGCACAAAGGAATATCTAAAAAACAAATGAATCTAGTTATTTATACGTCATGATATGAATGAAATGAAAGAATAATAGAATATTTTTTTAGAATGAGATACAAAGATGCATTTTCATTGAAATAAAGATGTTAGACATACGCCTATTTTATAAAATGATTCTTATTGCTCCTAGGCTTAAAATAATAAGTGTGTTTTGAACATTACTCTAAAATAGCTCTAAAAACTATAGGAATCTCTTCCGCAGTCCAATTGTTCAGAACACTTTCAGGTTCATAAGGGCAAATGCCTGATAAATTATCTCCCTCAATCCCTTCTTCAGATATAGCGTTGATGTTTTGATTTCCCATCATTCCTTCCGAGCCTTCAGTATACTCAAAGGATTCTAGTTCCTTATTATCTATCAAGTCTTGTGCCAAGGCCTTGAATTCACTGCACTTTTTAATTTCGTGACCCTCTTCATCATGGAACTCATAATAGTTCGTTGCTTCTCCGAGCTTTCTCTCTAAATCTTATGCGATTAATCCTCTTTCTACCATTTTCTTCCAAACCCCTCTTAGTGGGGTTTTCACTTCTGCTATATTCTTCTTGATTCTCTTCCCCGCACTCCCAATTATTGCGTTTACCCCCTTATCAGCATTGTTGGGTAACGAATTTTCTACACCAGATAGATCATCAAATTTCACAATTCCCATTTGGATGAACCTTTTGATTAACTTTTTGAAAGTGGTGTAGTTCTCGATTGAGTGTCCCGTGATTCTCGTGTAGTATTCGCATTGGGCATTCACGTCATACCATTTGGGGAATGGAGGTTGCATAGGTTTTAGGTAGAAAGAGGATACCACATGTGCATCAAACAGATTTTAGTATAACTCCCTATATGTCATTAGGATGGAAGTGAACTTGAATTTTTTGAGTTTGGTTTTGGATTGGATTTTTGCCTTGAGGAGACCTGATGGCCAATAGTTACCGTCCTTGACTGGCTTGTGGTAATCAACTTTGAATGGCACTTGTTATACATACTCGCATTATTCACCTCATTTTCTCTCTTCCTCGGGGCCGATCTCTTGGTATTTTCCCCAGCCTCTATTTTTCCACACCTTATTGCATTTTCTATCATCTTACTGAATATTATTATGTCCAAGAAACTCTTTGTAGTGCTTCCCAGTGTACGATTAATGAATGAAGCCTTTAGAGTATTAATTTGGGAGCTCCACTCTCACCTTTTCCATTTGTAACGATCTTCAAATTGCTTTGGAAGCTCCACTCTCACCTTTTCTATTTTGGCTATATTATCCAGATCAAAGACAACAAGATTGGTTAGATTATCCCCCGGGTTAGAACTTAAACCTATCGAGAAGTTCACCGGTGCTGAGGCACTGGTCTGGTATTGGGGTCTGATGTTAACAGATACCCTTCGTGGATACGTATTTGGTTATACTTGGGTGTTTGTTAGAGTAAAGCTTGAAAGGTAAGCAGGGTTCTCGTTATCATCCCCAAAATTGATCATAGGGCTCTTTCCTTTTTCTAATCCTTCAGCCAGCAACTGGGTTAACTGACTCATCATATTTATTTGGAATTCTAACATCTGATCCCTCATATCCTAAATTTTGGCCAATTGCTCTTGCATCTGTATTTGCAGCTGATATTGCATCTCTTTTTGCATTTTCTCTAATCTCTCCAACCTTTGGTCTATTTCTTTAGTTTTTCCTCGTGTACCGTAACAATATTTTAAGGTAACTGCCATGATTTTAGGGTATTTTGTGAGTTTTAATGCATATTATGCAATGCAATGTAGATGCAATGTAATGCAGATGCATGAATGCAAAAAGAGGCGTTGATTCTGACTTAACTCTATTAGAACAACTTTACTAGAAAACAAATCTCTTTACATAAAACGGACACATATCCGGTCTTGCCCTCATAGTCCAAGTGAAAACATCGATCATTTTCTTCATATCCGGATGTTAAGATCAAATCCTGCGAACTTTTTCGAGGGATGCCTCTATTATATTCTTTTTGCTTGATCCGGGCCGCGACCCATTGCCCACTCATCCCCGTGATGTTTGTTAGATTCTTTAAGTCAGTCGGGACATTGACAGCTCTCGAATAATCTTTTTCGACTTGAATCCTTGGGCAACGAAGCAAAGTCGTGTACTCATCCGTCAGACTATCACTCTTCTCTCGTTACATTTTCTCGGACCATATTCAGATGGCCGCATTGCCTTCCACTTTATCAAGAAATACATTTTCCATGACAAGCTCTCTATTTAGCAACTGAATGTGAATCAACACCCCTTTTCTATGATGAAAATGCAGTGCAATTCTAACCAAAACAAAACGAAACAAGTTAGTACAAAGCAAAAGTAAGCAAGAAAAAAAATAAATAGAGCACCTATTCGGGTGACCACTAGGATTTGGTATGGTTCTACCTAGGGTAGGCTACTAGGGCTTGTTATATATGACTCGGTTCTAAAGTAAAAGTGCCCGAACTGGTAGATTCCTCGATCCTCACCCATTATAGGCTCATATGGACCGAGTTCAGTTTAGGGGAATACATTTCCCTATGGCTACACGGAGATGAAAATCTCACGAAGACATAGGTACAGATGTATCCCGAAGGCGATCCACTATCCTACACGTTGGTGAAGACATCACGAAGGAATAGTTTCTCACTCCCACTTAAAAAGGTATAATGAAGCGGTCATGCAATGCAATATGCAGAAATATACCAAAAGACTCGAACCAATAAAACAAACATATCAAATGAAAACCACAAAAATAAAATGCAACCAAAAGGATCGTAGATTTAAACCAAATTATCAGTTTTCGACAAAAAGAAAAAAAGTAATCAACTTGTGGCTTGACTCTCTTTTTTAGTCCCCAATGGAGTCACCAAGCTGTCAAAACCATTTTTTTTTTTTGAAATGAGGGTCAACTTTTATTTTAAAAACGAAAATAAACATGGGAGTCGCCACCAATCCTTTTTTGATGAGGTGTGATCGGGTTACCTCGTAAAACGATCGTTTTCAATAAATAGCTTAATTTATTAAAACAACGATTTTGGTCTATGAAATTCAGAAAATAGGTTCGGGAGTCGGTTACATACGAGGAAGGATTAGCACCTTTGTAACACCCAAAATTGGTACCTAGTTGATTAATTAAAGTTGAAAACTTGAAGAGAGTTTAAAATACGATCCCTCTTTGTGGTAATTTTTTTTACTTGAAATTGTTTGGATAAATTAGAACGTATGTCAAAAACCTTCTTATCTCAAGGTAACAAAATGTCACATCCAGTAAGTTAGGACACAACACCTCGACCATTGAGGATAAGCTTGCCTTTTATTTTTATTTAAAACTCATGTATTTTAATTTTAAAAGGATATTTGGTTATTTAGGTTCAACGAGAAAAATCGAAACCTAGTAAGTTAGGGTACGACTTCTCGAATCTCCAAATACAGAATATTGCCTTTTCTTAGAAATTCTTATCTCGAGGTAACAAAATGTCACATCCAGTAAGTTAGGACACAACACCTCGAATTCTCGAAAATAAGCTTTTTTATTTAAAACTTATGTATTTTATTTTTAAAAAAGGATATTCGGTTACTTAGATCAAACGAGAAAAATCAA
Organism: Gossypium stocksii; assembly: GCA_020496765.1. Taxonomy (NCBI): domain Eukaryota; kingdom Viridiplantae; phylum Streptophyta; class Magnoliopsida; order Malvales; family Malvaceae; genus Gossypium; species Gossypium stocksii. Next base: position 4,081,575 of record CM035622.1, on the reverse strand, counting down.
AACCCAGTAAGTTAGGGCACAATTTTTCAAATTTCTAAATACGGAATATTGCCTTTATTTAAAAAATCATTTTTTATGTGTCGGGTAAAAATTAATGTGACACGAATTTGTAATAAAATGTGAAATAAATTACGGTGTTGATATGCATAATAGAATAATAAACGCGTTAATATAAATGACAATAATAAAGATGAAAATAAAATAAAATAAAACAAACAAGCTAAAGAAAAATAAAGTAAAAACTAAATATAAAAAATAAATAAAAGAACCTAATAGTAAACAAATAAATAAATATTATGTAAAACAGTTTAAAAATAATAATAAGAATAAGAATACAATAATAATAGAAGGATTAAATTGAAAGCTAAACAGGGTTTTAGGGTAAAATAGAAATAAAATAATGCAAAAAGACCGAATTATAATGCGCTACTAAGGGGAGGGACCATCAGGGAAATTATTCCCCTTATCCAAAATGCGCAGCTTCAAGGGGACTAAAACGCAATGAAAACAAAATTATCAGGCGAATTAAAAGAAACAGAAAAAAAGACAAAAATGATCTAATTAAAACAGGTGGAAAAAGCAGAAGGACTTGCTGCATAAATAACCCAAAAGTTGAAAACACGCAGATCCTCTCTAGCAGGTCGGGTCAACTCGCGGATTCTAGGACCAAACGATGTCGCTCTGGCCTCTAAGGATAATCTTCAAAACGGTGCCGTTTAGATCAACTATATAAGTCAGATTTCTGCTAAAAATTTCATTTATCCCCTTGCTTTTAAAAAAAAAAAAAACTTAAAAAAAAAAACATTTTCAAAACTCTCTCCCTCTCCCCTGAATCCAATCATCGGACCGATCATCGGCCACCGCACCAGCTGTCAGTCACCGTCGATGGCACCACCGTCCGTAGTGGCCAAAAATCGCCTCAACCTACTTTTGACCCCTTTTTTACGTAAAAACCGATTTAGAACCCTAAAGCCTTCAAAATAAAACCCAAAAACTCCCTAAAAGAAAAAAGAACCTATTGGCTTTCATTGTTTGTCGGCGTGGCCTTTGAACAAATCCGAAAGGATTCAATGGCCTTGTTAATCGGCGGTGATCCCAACGGCGTCCTCAAATGAAACGCCAGGTAAACGTTTTTTGCTATTATTTATTAAAAAATAAATAAATATGGGTGCATGAATCACCTTGTATAGTTTCTGTTTAAAAAAATTGGTTCTTTTGTGTATTTGATACTCTTCTTTTTGTATTCGAAATCTATCATTTTTATATTGATAATATGTCCGAAGAAGATTACAATGGATTTGGTTGGCTTTTATAGCCATTTACAACTTGTTTCTTTATTTATTTACTTATCACTTCTGTTGCAGGCGAGTGGCCCATGGTGAGGTGGTGCTACAGTGGTGGCGGCAGATTGGCAGAGCTGCAGACCTAGGTGCGGCGCATCTAGGGTTTGTTTGTTTTTGTTTTTTCTGTTGGGGTAGGTTGGGCTGTATTGGGCTAGGGCAATTTAGTTTGGGTTTAAGTTGGTTGGGTTTATTGTAATTGGGCTGCCTGATTTGGGTTTAATTTAGTTGGGTTTGGGGTTTAGATTTGTTTGATTTGGTTTTGAGTTTGTGGTAGTTTAGGTTTTGTTTTGTAATTGGGTTGGTTTGCTTATGGGCTTCAAGCTAAATTAGGCTTGTACAATTGCAATTCAGTAATGAACTCTAAATGTTACAATCACTCATCCAATATTCTTTACTTACAATCAAAATTTATTATTGTCTAAACAAAGTTACAATATTAAGCTTGGTTATAGCAAGTGAATAGATTTGTCTAACGAAGTTCAAAAGTAGGCTTGATATTTTGAAAATCTAAAATTAAAAATATTAATCTTAAAAAATAAATTTAAATAAAAAAATTTGACAGAGGAAAACAAACATGTTAAAATATCCTTCCAATTTTTATTCTCTTCGTACAATTAGAATTTAGTCACTTTATTTTTATTTTAAAATATTTAATCTCACCATATTTTATTTTAAAATGCAAGCCTAGTGATCTCATTAATTTTTTTTTGTTGAAATTAAGTTCATTGTAGTATCATATATTCATTATATGGTTATCATGTGAGTTTTTTTTTTAAATATCAAAACATGTAATTTAATAAAATAATTTTAATATCATTAATAATTGAACATAAATTTTAAAAACAAAAAAAAATCCTAAAAATAAAAGTAATTGCGACATATTTTAACTAAATCAATAATGCACCAAGTTTCTCACCATGGATAAAAAGAAATAGAGACTCAAGTGATACTGATAATGATAAGGATACTAATGAAGATAGAAATGTCGTCGGTTGCTTTGGACAATTAAGGTAGAGAATGAAGGCTTTAAGTTGGAACACTTATTTTGATCACTTGATCAAGCAATATAAAACCAATTTAAGGGGTTTTTTTAATGGAAACTAGTAAGTCCTTAAATTTTATGTGTAATTGAGTTGGTAAATGGGGATTTTGCAATGTGGTGGGCACATTTGGACCTTTGGTCACCCCAACTTTCTTAATAAAAATGTCATATTGCATTATACGTCTCATTTTCCAAACAATTCATTTTAGATTACTTGTGTGTATGGTAAAAAAAAGGAAGTTCGAGATCAATTAAGAGATTTTTTTATTTCAAAATTGAGCAAAACAGTCAAGTTCTAAAGATTTAGTAATTTGAATATCAAGAAACGACATCCAATGAAGCTTAGAACAAGATTGCTCAACTCCAGTTGTTGAAGGCCCATTTCGCCCGGGCCCACACCATACAACAACCAAAGAAAACCATAAACCAAAAAATAAATAAAATTTATAAAGTCCAATGTCCCTTTTACAAATATCGGGGCCCAAGTCAGAATTAAAGCCCAGTCTTAACTGAAATCTGAAACCCTAAATGGACCTAAGTCGGGCATGGCCTAAATCAATTACAAACCTAAGACCCAAAATCTAAACCTAACAACCCAATACCCTGATCAGCCCAATTTACAAAACAACCACACAACGGGCCCGAATGGCCCAAAATGGATTGAAACCTTCGGAAACCCTAGGTTTCCTCTTTGCACCGTAACAGTTTCTAGCACCGTACCACCTCCGTACTGCCACGTTCGTAGCCTACGTCACTGTACGACCTCAATACCTGCGAAAGAAGACGACAATGACAGCAAGTAATGGAGGAATATAGAAAAATTTGTATTTTTTTTCTTCTCTAGCTATATAAGGCCATCATTCATGAATCTGTTTTCTCTCTTATGATTTTTGAATACGAATACAAAGAAAGCATACACAAAGAGATTAAAAGGTGATTTTCTTTTTCGATAGCGATCCTCTATTTCTTTTTTATTGTGTCATTCTTTTCTAAAATACAATAACAATACGAAAGTAGAAGAGAGAAAAGGGAAAAAAGGAGGAAAACTTACCGAACGCGCCTTAAAACAGAGTCGAGGGCTTGTCGTAACCACTGCTGGCCACCGAATGTGATGGTGGTATGGAGGTGGTCTCAATCAGCGCCTGGGTTGGGTTGAAACCCTAGCTGAAAGAGGGAGGATTTGAGGGTTTTTGATAAGTTTTTTTAAACAAATGAGTTAAAATGAATTTCTAGCAAAAAATCTGTATTGTATACAGTTATAAAAATGACGTTGTTTTGCATTATTTTCTCAAGTAATAATATTAAAACGGCGCCGTTTGGCCATTAATTCATGCGCGACCCGACCGGATTCAAAGGGGATCCGTGCGTTTCTGAGGCTCAATTGGGATATTCGCGCGGTTGGTCCCTTATCTTCGTAGTGCTATTTCATTGAGGCTCTTTTCTTTTTAAATTTTGATCCCGCTTTTTATTTTAATTGCATTTTAATCCTCCCTTAAGTTGTGCGTTTTGGAGGGGAAGGGATAGTTGCACGAGTAGTTCCTCCTCTTTATTCGCACATGTGATTTAGTCCTTTTCTTATTTATTTATTTATACCTGAATTGCCCCGAAATTTGATTTTAGGCTTCGTTTAGTCCTTTTTCGTTATTTTTGTTGTTTTATTTTTAAATTAATTAATTAATTGTAATATTATTATTATATTGGTTACATTATTATTATTATTATTATTATTATTATTATTATTATTATTATTATTATTATAATATTTACTAATGTTTTTATTACTATTATTATTGTTATATTTGTTACATTTAATATTCTTATCATTTTTATCACCAACTATTATTATTTTCATATTATTAAATTGATTTATTTGCACCCATTTTAATTATCATTTTTTATACATAGATTTATTTTATTTTTATTATTTTCTTGTAAATTCGTATTTATTTATTTATTTATTTCAAGTTTATATATAGTATTCTTTTCAAATTATTGGGTTTTATTATTTTTGTGTTATTTATTTTAAATGTTTTTATATAATGATTATTTATTTTTGTTTTTATTATTTTTGCATTGTTATGATTATTTTTTATCTTAAGATATTTTATATATATTATTCATTTTAAATTGTCCTCTATAACATTTTTAAATTGTTTTATTGTAAATTATTTCGTCTATTATTTGTTTTAAGTTTTTTTTACATATTGTTTCTTTTAAACTTGTATATATTATTTATTTCAAATTTTGTCATTTATCTTTTTGTTAGAATCATTTTGATATTTTATTTGATTTTTAGATTTTTCTTTCATCATTTATTTTGAATTTATTTGTTATTATTTCAAATTGTTTTATGTTTGACTTCAATTTGCTTATATTATTTCTCTTTAAATTGTTATTCACTTGTTTTTGCTTGTCGTGTTAGTTTGTAAATAATGTATATCATGTGATCATCACGAATTATTCTATTAATACATTCAATTTTGTTTGCGTAATAATTTCATTTACAAATCATCATTTCAAATAAAAAGCATTGTTACATTTTATTCAAAAGCTTTTCCAAAATAAGACAATACTTGGTATTTGGTATCTTCGAGAAGATTGTGCCCTAACTTACTGGGTTCCGATTTTTCTCGTTGAATCTAAGCAACCGAGCACCCTTTCTCTATCAAAACATAAGTTTCAAATAAAAGCCTCTTCTCGAGATTCAAGGTGTTATATCCTAACTCACTAGATATGACATTTTGTATCTCGAGATAAGAATTTCTAAAAAATGAAAGCAATATTCTATACTTGGAATTTTGAGAAACTGTGCCCTAACTTACTGGGTTCCTATTTCTCATTTAACCCAGATAATTGAATATCCTTTTTAAACTTAAGTGCATGAGTTTTAAAAATCAAAAGACAAACTTAGTTTCGAAGGTTTAAAATGTTGTATCCTAACTCACTGGGTGTGACATTCTATTCTTTCGAGATAAGAGGGTCTAGCATCCAAATTGATTTATTCAAGTGTTCTTTTAAATAAAGGATTGTATTCTAAAATCTTTTCAAATTTTTGACATTAGGACATTAGTTAATCGATCTGGTACCAGTTTTGGTCATTACGAGGGTGCTAACCCTTCCTCGTACGTAACAAATTCCCAAATCTATTATCTTGAAATTCGTAGACCAAAGTTAATGTTTTAAGAAAATAAAACATTTTATAAGGTGATCCGATCACACCTAAATAAAAAGGATTGGTGGCGACTCCATTTTTGTTTTTAAAGTCAATCCCCGTTTTTCAAAATGGAAAAAAAATAGTTTCGACACCAGTAATTAACTCTTTAGGCCTAATCAAATGAAAGCCAAGCCCCATTAAATCACATCCTATAGCATCCTACAAGGTTCCCAAACTCAATCTTTAATTTACTTATTAGAGTACTCTCCAAGTGAGACTCACAACGATTTTGATAGTCTTTATAAAATCTTCCCTTCAACTAACACTAAAAGAAACCTCAATCCTAAAAAGATTAAGTGGTTTTCAACACCATTAGATGCAAATTATTGGTAAAAGTTATCATGGAAGCTAATATATTAAGAGTTGTATTGCATTTTACACCATCTAATAAAAAAAATGGATAAATTAATATTTGTACGTCAGATCAATAAGTAATTTAGTCATTCTGTTAAAAATTTTATCTATTTCTACCGTTAAAATTTGATCTTTGTACGTCAACCACCCTAGTTTTTATCAGTAAAAATAGATGAAATTTTTAATAGAATATACCGATTTATTCTTTGATTTAACATATAAAGACTAATTTGCCCATTGTTTGAATAAACACCTAATACAAGAGCTTCATGATACTTTTACGGGAATCACCCTAAACTTCTGCTATCACTTCTTGCACTAACAATCCTTTGAAAAAAAAAAACAAATTTAACTCAAAAACAACTCGACCCTACTCAACACACTTTTGCTTGTGATGGTGATTGGTGGCTCATGAAATAGCAAGTAAGCAAAGAGAAGCTTCCTTTATCACATCATATTTCTCCACAAAATATGAGTCTGCTCGTGAGAACTGATCACTTAAGAGTTAAGACCAAACCAAACCATGGAATAAACAAAATTTAAAACAAAAAGACAGCTTTTCTTTTACTTTATTTTTTTGTATCCATGATCCTTCCTATCCTTTTTTTTTTTTTTTTGCCACAAATTCCACATGTTTTGTTGATAAAGTGTATCAACGGTAGTGAAGAAAAAAAGAGAAAAGTGTTTTGGTTTAGGATATGAGAGAAAGAAGCCCCTTTCAAATGGAATATTTGGGACTATTTAAACCACAAATATTTTGAATCAGATTTCAAATCGAATTATTATATATTTTATTATAATTATATAATTGGATTGAATTGAAAGTTTGATGTACACAAATAAATTCGTTATTAATCTGATTATGTTAATTGAATTTTTTATATAAAATAAATCATAAGTGATAATAGGAATTATTGTAAAATTTGGTTTTAAATTGGTCAATTTTAATTTCTATATCTTTTAAAATTTGAAATTTTATTCTTGACCTATGGGTAAATTGTGGATATAGTTTAAGTTCTCTGATATTGTTATTTTTAATCTTTATACTTTTTGGATTTTGAATTTTTAATCTTGACTTAAACGGTAGTCACTAAACAAATTAACTAAAATAATGTAACATTTTGTGAGTGTTGTATATGAAAATAACAAGTTGATATAAAATTATCGAAATAACAAAATTTAATTTAATAAATTTAACAATTATATTTGTTCATAAATTGAGATTTTAAAATTAAAAAAAAATATGAAATCTAAAAACGATGAAATTAGAAATCGGAGATTAAATTCATCTATTATTTATAGATAAAGGAATTGATTGAGGAATTAAGAGATGCTTCAAATCTTAATAATAATCCGACTAATTATTTGACCACCATTTTCAAGTGTAACTATAGCCTTCTATAGGAATAACTAATCAAATTGTGCAATTTTGACATTGCAATTATCATTATTTGTCGTACATTACTCTCGTAATCTAAACATTTTCATATGGGTAGATAGATACTATTTTGTATTCATTGAAATTTTACAAAATGTTGATTAAAAGTTGCAAGTTATTTTTCTTTAGAGCAACCTACATATTATTTGTTGGCTCTCATAATAGAATTTTTGTTATGGTATTATCTATTATCAATCTAGTGACCCGTTAATTTATTGGGTTTTAATCTGTATTATGTATGAATTCGCATATGCGTAGTGCTTACGTATGGGTGAATATTAAAGGAGGACACGTAATATGGATTCACCTACACATTGTGCGAACTCACTTTAAGTATACACATGTTAATCCTAAGCTAACGTATATGTCATTATGCATGAAAAGCTACCTAGTATGTCACATCTATGAACAGTAGCCGAATCAAATAAATACACAGAATTAACTCACCTGAGAAGAGATACGAAAGAACACTCAATAATTTTATATATTTTTAATGAGTATCTATTTAAAAAAAACAATACTAATAATTGAAAAAGCATCCTCGTTAAACAATATCAATTACCCATAGTAAAAATACACCCAAAAAAAAAAAAGAAAAGAAGGAAAAAGAATTGCACACAATTACAAACCAAAACTTCTTTTTGTTTGTTTTCTCCTTTATCAAAAAAAAAAAAAAAAAAATCAAACATCATAATTCCCAGCACTCTCAGCACTTATTTGGCAAATGGCAAATCTTCAGCAGTATTTAGCAATTTCCTTGCAAAGCAGAGCAGCTTCAAGCACACATATGGGACTTTGAGGCATTAGCTTCAAACTAGACCTTTTCCCTTCAATAACCTTGTAAATCTTTTTCACCATTCCCTGCATTCCATTGTATAAAAAATTATCATTAATCTACAAACAGTTGGTATATTCATTTGTGAGAACTCTAAAAAATGTCATCCCTCAAGTAGTCAGTTAATCTTTTAATAATGTCAAATATTGTCTGTTGATGAGAGTTTTATCTCCTATATTCTGTCGAGAGCCAACATGCTGTGAGCGGCTGTCCGATAGGTTTGGTTCACAGAATCTTGTAAGTCCACCAATTGAGGCGTTTTTGGCAGCATAAATGGGTTTTATCTCCCATACTCTGTTGAGAGCTAACGTGCTGTGAATGACTGCCCAATGATCTTGGTTCACAAAGTCTTGCAAGTCCACCACCAATTGAATTGTTCCCAGCAATGTAAACCAACCCCACTGAGCAGCCTCTTGCGGCACACTAACTCTTAGTAGAGTATGAGAGACAAATCCTCGTTGAGAACAATACCTTCAATTATTGGAGAACTAGCCGGCTGCCTAACCGACAATATTTTGAAATTTTCTCTCGAAATAGTTTCCCTCAACACATACATACATATTTTTGAATTGGGTCTTACAGTGTTAATTACTTGGTTCACTCCATTGTGCAAGTGCCCCAAATTCTGCTCATCAACACTATGATTAGTGATCCATAGTGCCACAGCTGCAGCAATTGCTGATGGAGGATAATCCAATGAATCAATGGCTGCTAAAATTATCAGAAAAAAGAAATTAGGAAACAAAACAATTTTTTTTTCTTCTTTTAAGCTAACAAGGAATTTATTTACCTATACATGTATTAATGATGAGATCAGACACTAAAGAAAACAGGTGACGAAGCCTGTTTGGTTGGTGGGAATCATTGAAACATGACGAAATCCTGGCAATGAAACAATGCACAAAATCGAAAGGTGTAATGATACGCAATCGCCAGTTCAAGGTTTGCATGACTAAAACCTCCATTCTTTGGACTGTTTTGGGCTTAAACAAGAATCTGGGTTTCATTATTTGCAAGTCTAGGAGAAAAGGAACAGTTGTTTCCTCCATTTTTGCTGCTAGTGAAAGGCATGATACTGATAAAAGCTGCATTGGCCAACCTTTCCCTTGCTAAATTGACATGAATTATCAAAAAAAAAAAAAAAAATCAACCAAATTAGTGCTTCATCAAAAAAAAAAAAAAAATCAGTGAGATTAAAAATAGGTAAAAGTACTGTCCTTGTCTGCAAAGTACATTTTGGTTCATGTATTTTAAAAATGAGTAAAAATATAGGATTATGCTGTAGTCGAATCAAGCATTAAAGTTTAGATGGTATAATTAAAAATTTTCAAAAATATTGTACAAGGACTTTTGTGCTATAAAAATCAAAATACACACTGCTCTATAGTACAAGGACCTATATAGCAATTTTACCTAAAAAATAACCAATCTAAATCTTCTAAAATCCAATTGAAGTAAACAATATATATACCGGCAAAGGTCGAGCTGATAGGAATCGATCCATGTAATTAATTGAAAGATAAGCAGTTTCAGGCCTAAACCTGTAGAAACAGTGAACCTGGAATTTGAAACATTAACAATAACATCATAAATCTAAGGTAAAAGTACCATGAAAGTCCTTATATCAGGAGTTAAATTGTATTTTGTCTTTCTTCTATTTAAAAAATAAGTAAATTAATCTTTTTATGTTAGATCAAAGAGTAAATTGGTCTTTTCTATTAAAAGTTTCATCTATTTCTACTGTTAAAATCTGATATAGTTGACAGAATAACTATACAGTTACAAATTACGTGTCACATGAAGTTTATGCTGATATACATAGACTGATTTTTAACTATAAAAATTAGTGAAACTTTTAAAAGAAAGATTAATTTATTCTATGATCTATGGGACTAATTTGCCCATTTTTTAATAGAGAGAAAAATATAATCTGCCTCCTAATACAAGTACCTACGTGATATTTTTACCCAATTTAACAAAGAAAAAAAAAAAAGAGGGTTTACGTACTACCTTTAACATCCATTGGATAGCATCTTTACGAGCAGTAACAATACTATGATTGAATCTTGATGAAACAACCTTGGATTCCAGCATCTGATCGACCTCGGTCTCGAACAAATTAATCAATAAATCGTCGTCGTAGTCGACTGAGCAATGACCACTTTCATTATCATCATCATCATCATCATAAGCTTCGCAGGAGACAACAATCTCATTTGGTGCTTCATTGCAGTACAAGTTTAGGGACACTGCCATTGGGTTTCTTTTGTTGGTGGAGCTGAATCAACAGAAGAGCATATATATATATATATATATATATATATGGTGATAAAGGAGGGATGTAGGGGGGACCTATAGGAGAATTGTGCATGAAACTTCGTTGTGGAGTTATACAAACAGAGTAGGGACAATGGGTTGGGTCCTGGAATATTTGGAAGAGATTCAGCAAAAAGGACAATGACTCTTTTCTATTAGAGTTAGATTATATTTTATCCTTTTTATTAAAATAATTAGTAAATTAGTTATTAGATTAAAGAGTAAATTAATTTTTTTGTTAAAATTTCATTTATTTATACTATTAAAAATTAATATGTTTAATAGAATTATCATATAGTGACATGTAGTGTGCTATAGAATCAATTTTTAACAACATAAATAGATGAAAAATTTAATAAAAAGATTAATTTACTCTTTATTTTAATGTATAAATATTAATTTATTTATTTTTTAATAATTAGGATGAAATATAATTTAACCCTTAATATAAAAAATTTTATCGTAAAATGATTAATTACTTTCACTGGTTTTTTTTTATCTCATTAGTGATTTCACATCGCTAGCTATAGATGTATGAGATACTACAGTGCAACATCCTTTTCATGTGTAGTTCTTTGACGTTATCTAATCTTTATCAGACCAATTATTGTCCCTTTTTCCTCAGTTTCAAAGTAGAGGAAAGATTTAAATTACTATTATACGTTTAAAATGATGATATCGTGTATTGGTTTTCTATTTAATTTAAATTGATTAAAAATAAATAACAAAAAAATATATTATTGTTAATGAAATCAAATTAATTAAGTGATAATATTAAATTATTATTTTATTTTTAATTAATTAAATTAATATTAAATAAATAATAAATAGAAGAGATTGATTTTTGTCAATTGTTTAATTGAAGAATTTATACTCTTTGGTTTTTTTTTTTTTTAACTTTGATTTAGGGCAGTATAAAAATATTACAAGTTTAGAAGTTAGAGAAATTCGAAAACTGAAGCCTGAAAATAAGATTTTGAATATTAGAATTTTTTCAATTTGTATCAGATCTGATGAAAGATGTTTTCTGATTTTGTTGAACCCACAAAAATAAATTAAATTCAATTCAAGATCAGGTCGCATCAATTTTGAAAAAGTTGTTCAACCCATAAAAAGGATGAAATTTATTTTGTAACATTCATTAACCCTAAATCGTCGCCGAATCAGGATTATGGAGCATTATCGAACCTTTTAGACAAATTACAAACATCATGAAAATAATTAGCATACATATTATAAAATATTCATAGTGCTTTAATGGACCATCGAGGCCCAAAAAACATGTTAAAAGTGAATCGGGACATGTTCGAGAGCTCAGAAAATTTTTTGTGAAATTTCAAAATTTTTTCTTAAGTACAGGGCTCACACGCCCGTCTGCCAAGCCGTGTGGACTCTATATAACCCCTTTATAATCATCTAACCAACCCTGCGAATTCAAACCGTAACTAGTTCACACCAATATCACAACCAAACCAATTTATATACAAATACACCTAAATCATATCAAAAACTTTAATTTCTAAAACTTACTAAATAATTATTCATATGTATCTATCAAAGTAAACTTAGAAAATTTCATCTAAATCTAATCCAAAGTTAGTACCAAATGTGCTATATTAATTACTTATCATTCCACATAATCAATTTCAAAATATTATATATATAGATTTACAACCAAAACTACATTGACCCATATACTTAATCTAGGTACATGCCACTTTTACCAAAAAAAAGATACAGCACCGAAGTTTCTTGAGACCGGGATTTGCTCTGGATGCTGGACCGAATTATTTGACTTCAACTACCTGCGCACGAAAACAATCGTACGCTGAGTATATTTATACTCAATGGTATTACCATAATTCAAATTATAAACAAATAATAAGTTATACATAATCAACCATATAACAACTTAATTCATAAAATACTAATTCATACTTTAGCTTTTACTTTTCATCATTAGCAACTCATTTGGCTATTCATCACTTCAATATTATATATTATCTCATTAAATCATTAATCATACTATATACCTTTAGTTCATACATTGCAATTCTCAATTTCAATTCTCATTTTACAAATTCAATTTCTCAATTCCTTTCAATAACATAATCAATCAAATTCATTTAAATTGTCATTTCATTTATTCAACCCAATTAACAAAACTCGGACCTTAGCGGATACACGGATCCATCCAAACACACTAGTATGACACCCAGTGCCTCATCGGATAGTTCAAAGTAATAGTTGACACCCAGTGTCTCATCGGCTAAGCCGAAGTAAGTTGGTACCCAGTACCTCATCGAATCTATCCGAAGTAATAATATGACACCCAGTGTCTCATCGACTCGTGGTTGAAGTATCCCTGAACACTTCCAATCCTATGACATGCCAATTATATCCGACTTAGCCCGACTAGTTAATAGGGTATTCAATATACTTTCTCAATTCAATTTCAATCACAATTTCTCATATTCCAATTCAATACCATAATAATTCAATAATTTAATTCAAACCACTTCAATTTCCAATCAATAATCACATTTCAATTTCACTTTCTCAATTCAATATGTATTTCAATTGCTCACATATATTCACAACTCAATTTAATTTCATTCAATTCAATACTAATACTTACCTCAATTTGCTTACCATGTATATTAACTTAAAATTCAACAATTAATAATAATTAAATTCAAATTATGGTAACACAAACCGTGATTTCTCGTTTTACTCTTCGTCTACTTTCTCATTTCCCTTCTTGCCCGATGTTTCAAGCATGATGTTAGCTACGAAAATTAAATAAATTTAAAATCATTAATACAACACCAATTATATCTAATAATTAGATTTTTCTATTGAACATTTACCTTAATTTCAATTTAATCCCTTACCAAAAATCATCTATTTTTCCATCATCATTTATACATTATTCCTACTCCATATTCACTCAAACTCAAACTTAACTCTTAAATTTTCATCATAAATACCTAATTTCAAAATTCTTGAAATTTAGTCCCTATTACACAAAATTTATAACTTATTTTACAATTTAATCCTTCTCCCACTTCTAACTTAATATTCTATTAATTCAATCCTTAATTCACACTTTTACTCAACAAAATTATATCTAAAAATCTAATAACTTTCAAAATTCCAAAATGTATTCAGTAGTATTTTACTCTAGAATCATAATAACTCAAAAATTACAAGAAAATGACTTAATTTGACTTACCAATTTAATCTTGAACCATAAAACCCTAATTTTCCTTCTTATTTTTCTTTCTCCTTTTCTTCCTTTCTCTTTCGTTTGGTATTTTGTTGCTTGTTTCTTCTTTTTCCTTCTTTTATATCTTTTTATTTAATTAATTTAATATAATAACAATAAAATAATAATATAATAGTATTTACGTAAATAATAAGTAAATATGTAATATTTAGTAATATATGTATTTCATTTTTCCACATGTCATCTTATGCATCATACATTTGGATAAAACTCAAAGATTTTTAGATCAAAACTCTCTTAAATCCTTTTCCATCAATACAAAGAAGATAAAACTTCTTTTATCAAGTTTAGAAAACCCTGAAAGCGAAATCATCCATCCAAGATCAACTCTTGAATAGCCGATTGAATCTTAGCTCGATTGGCATGGCACTATAGCAAAACAGGTTTTTGGCGGCGTTTTTTCAGGCCTATAGAAGCACCGCGAAAACTATTTGCAGCGATTTTACAAGCGCCGCAAAAAACACCACTATAGACAATGCCGCTAAATTTTGCGGCGTTTATGTGAAAAAATACCGCTATAGAACATAACTTTTAGCGGCACTTTACCAACAAAAACCCCTAAAGAACATGACCTTTAGCGACGCTTTACCCACAAACACTGCTATAGAACATTACCTTTAGCGGCACTTTTAGCACAAATGCCCCTAAAGAACATGACTTTTAACGGCGCTTTTGTCACGAACGCCTCTAAAGAACAGTACCTTTTTAACGGCACTTTTATCACAAACGCCGCTAAAAGTACTGTTCTTTAGCGGTATTTGTGAAAAAAATGCCACTAACTTTAGCAAATTACTAACATCCCATTTTCATCCATATACAACCCTTCCTGTAACATGAAATCTGACCAAAAACAGCAAATCTGAATGATATTTCAAATTCAACGAAATATATATGATATAAATTAATAAATGAAGTATAATTCAAAATATTCTTACAATAATGTTAAAAGTTACAATGTTAAAAATATTCTTACAAAAGAAAATAAATATCTAAAAGGGTAGATTTTGCTACTGCTGAAACATCTTTATCATATTTTGAACCTGTAGCTAGAGTGCATCGTACTTTCTGCTTTGCTCTGCTTCCCCCGCTGCTACCTCCGCTTTAAGTTGTAGCTGGAGTTCTTCATATTTTCTTTGAACCTCAGCTTCTCTCAATGCTGCCTCTGCTTCAAGTTGAGCAATTTGTTCAACTGTGCTCGCTTGCATCTGAGCCATCTGGTCTCTTAATATCTGAGCTTCAGCTTGAGCTTGACTCCCCGAAGGCACGTATTGTTGCGAGCTAGATCCAAAATATCGGGTTGGGTTAACAAAAGATCTTTGAAATTGAACCCGACCATACCTTTTAGGATCCAAAACTTCAGTGCTAATACGGTTATCAATGTCGTCAAGATTAACAGAACTATCACTCGAAGCAATTGCTTCATACTCCGCATTTTTATCCTTTAGTTTCTCCTAGTAAATCAATCAAAGAGTTAGAACATAACTTAACATTATCTAGAACTATTAACGACAAATTAAACCATTATAATTAAACAATATAAATATTTTAAATAATTCAAATTTTATTAAGTAAATATACCATAATTTCTGCAGCTTCAGAAGTCATAGGAGATCCATCTTTCTTCCTATGTGTAATGTCAAAAACCTGAAGGGGTCCAACTTTTTGACCAGACAAGAGTTCTTACAATATAGTAGTAAAAATATAATTTAATAGAAATTAATTAATATTTGACACAATTAATAAATTAAAAATACATCGGCCTCAGCTACACAAGCAAAACTTTTCGACTCAGCTGTGCGCGTGAATTTTTTATTTTGCCTACTTGTTGTTTCAACTCGCTCACGATCCTATATTATGAAATTATTATTACGTATATAGTAAATACTATAAACCGAAATAATTATAAGAGTTTGGAAGTATAAAAAACCTTTCATTTCTTTGAATTCCAAAATCTAACTACATCTTCCCATTGGTACCTCAGCATTCCCGACGAGACATTTCGCAATTTCTCTTCGATGCTTATATTTTTCTTAAAATATTCCTTCTTTAAAGCACTTTTATGGTCTCTCTATTTTTTTCCTAATGCCTTCTTGACATAATTATCCAAGACCTCTAAAGCAAATCTCTCCTACAAAAAACACAAGTTTAGAAAGTAAATATAAATGAAACTCAAACCAAAGTATTATAAATTACATTCACATTTTGTTACCTTAATATTATCGAGAGCTTGATTTTTGTTACTATTAGGCATTTAATGCCATGACTCGTAGTTGATAGGTGACAGATTGGCATTTCATGCTATAATGCCCAAATGTCCTGCTAAAAGTCGACCTTCTAATCCAACATGCTGACCATGACTGTTTCTAGCTACTTTGACACGCTCGACAGGATTTAACTCGTATAAATATTTTAGTAGTGTATTCCTTGAGTTTTGCATGTCCCGCCACTTTCAGCTGAAAAATGGTATATTATAATATAAGAATTTGAAACAAAAATCAATAATAAAAGTCAACACGTATGTAAATTAAAGTTAACATTACTTTGAATTTCTGCAGGTTCGTCAGCTGTATTCGAAACATTCGAAGATCCAATAGCAGTCTGTTGTTCACTATTTGTTTCTTTTGAATTTGGAGTATTTTGAACAATACTTAGATCTCGCAATCTTCTTCTATGCATTTTTTCTACAATACATATAAAATAGTTGAAATTTTAGTAACTAATTACAACAATAATAGTACATAAAAAAATAGATGAAATATTTAACAAGACCAAGATTTAAATTATAATATTACATATAATTAAAAATCGTAAAATCTTACTACATCATAATTCGTAAATATCTTCATCCACATCCTAGCGAATCCATTGAAATTGTTTACTAATACTAGGGATATGTTCATTTAAATTTTGTTCTAGAAAAGGCAAAGTTTTTTATCTTTCAACGATGTCATCTCTACTTCCATTACCCATGTCAAACAAGTCTCTAAGGGTGTTTCGGAGTACAACGTACCAACCCTATCAGTTGGATCTTTTGAGAAAAAAACTTGTTTCACTTCAGAAGAAAATTTCACCATTGTCCATTAATTTTTATCCAGTGTGAATCAATCGAGAGAAGTACACCATTGTAAAACCAAATTGATCTTTTTTTAAATCCACGAGCAGTATTAACACCAGCCCAATCACATCGAAATAAGACAACTTTCTATTTTCCATAGTAATCGAACTCAATAATGTCAGTAAGAAGTCCGTAATACTCTATATTTCCCTCAACAGGATTATTATCCCTAGCACTAGCATAACTTGTAATTGAAGAATTAACAACTATTCCACAATTTTGTGTTCTCTTCAATCTCTCGCGAGATTTTGTTTGAAACTTGAATCCATTAATAAGGAAGGCAATATATCTTCTTACTACTCTATTTGGACCTTGGGAAAGCCACTTAATTTCGTCATTGACGTTCTTCCCACTCTAAACCTATTGAATCAAAAGAAAATTGATTAATTATAAATGTTATGAGAAAACATTGTTATTTGTCAATGAAAGTTTCAGTTGCATATCGTTTGACCTAACCGTTCATGAAAAGATTCTGTGAATAACTTATGAATCTCTCAATGTTGTAATCTTCGGGAGTGTGAATAAGATCTCAAGATTTGTTTGTACTCACTATGTTAAAAAGTGGACTCATTGGTTAGAAGATAAACAAATTAAAAAAGGTGAATATTTATCAAATTCTAAAACTTACTTACGTAATGGTTCAATTGAATCGTAGTGAAAAAGAACATATCGATGTGCTTGTACCCAAGAACTATCATCTAATTCTGCAATTTCAACTTTACCGATTAGTTCTTCATAACTTTGAAATAAATAAGTTTTGGCCAAGTTATGATCAATGAGCCCAGCATTTCTACTTAGTCTATTCAATCTTCTTTCAACATCTTCTAAATATCTAGAACAGAAAGTTATACACTCCTCTGCTAAGTAACCTTTAGCAATTGATCCTTTTGGATAACTGTCACGCCCCAAAATTTCTTATTTTTGGCTTTTTTGAATTTGTGGCATGAAAATATTCTGGATATGTTTTTGCATGATTTTAACATAAATAACTTCTTGCCTTAGAGGTTATGTACCCCGGGTGTGTTTGGGAGGTTCCAAGTTCAAGTCAAGACTTGGGTAAAATTTTGGGTTTTTATTAAGTAAAACCCCATCTTTGCTTATAGGGCTTATAAGAATTTATTGGTAAGGGCTTATTAGAATGGACTTGCTGATCTGGTGGTTAAGGGGAGTGTGGATATACTGGAGGTTCTGTGTTCGATTCATAGTGGGAGCATTATTTTTATGCTCATACACTCAAGAGAGGTGGAGTTGGTTTCGAATTCTGAGAGTGAAGGAGTGGTGGAGGGAATGATGGAGGAAAATAAGGATTTTGATGTTGTTGAGATACCCTAGTCTACCATATTCGGCCATACACCCCTCCCTTTCTAAAATTTTACCATTTTCTTCCTTTCTGAAAACAACTCACTGTCAAAATCTTTCTTCTGTTCCTCTTTGCTGCTGCCGGTTTGTCCCTTTCTTCTCCTTGTGATAATTGTTCCCCTTTGACGTATCGGTAAGTGATACTTCTATTTTGGTACTATCGTTAAATGGGTAGGATCTTAATGAAGGTTCGTTTTACTGTTGATTAGGAGTTAATCAGGAGGTGAGTTAGCGAATTCAAGCAACGAATTAGATGTGCAAAGTCTGCATTTCAATCAAAGGTAAGGATTCCATAGTTTTAGGGATGGACACTTCATTGCAATTTTGTTCAAGCTTCGATTCTATAACTAATTTTAGGCTTTAATGTAAAATATTAGGTTTGGGAATGCTCGTGGTTGGTTTAGGCTTCAATCGAAACCAGGTGTGTACTCCATTTGTACAGAATCATGTTTCAGCGAAAGTCGAAAACAAAACTGTTGATGCCACACGGGCGTGTGGACTGCCAGTGTGGAGGCTGTATGGCGATACACGGCCGTGTGGTCAACGAGCTAGGCCGTGTACGTGCCACATGGGCTCGACAAACACGGGTATATAAGGCTGGCTAGGTCGTGTGCGAGGTATGGGCCAGGCCAATTGGGCCGTGTGGGCCACACGAGTGTGTGGGATTTTAGGGTAGGCCGTGTGATCCACACGAGCAATGCCAATCTGGGTCATCTGGGCCACACGGGCATGTGGGCCCATACGGGCAGGCCATTTTACTAGAACATTCTGTAAGGTTGCACGGGTCTCCCAAATTGACTGTGACCTGTTATGGGGTCAGTAAGGTTATTTTAGACCCCCTTTACTAAAATCTGATATTGTGATGTATGAGATAGCATGTTACTAATAGCATGTGTATTCGTTTGATTCTGTATATCTGCATTGTTCTGGAATTCTGTATGATCTGGTGATTTGCATAATAGCATGCCATGTTTGTATGTTGCATTGTATTGGGGCGAAATTTTTATTGTTGAAGTGAAGGAAGACTGAAAGGCTATTAGCCTAGTATTTGGCAGCTTTGCTGCTTACTTCTGATATGTACCGTAATACGGTACGATTTGGTGTGTAGGGCTAGATGGGTTGATTTTATCCCCATACTTAGTGTGCAGGGCTGGGTGGGTCGATTTTATCCCCACATGGTGTGTAGGGTTGGACGGAGATAGTGTGCGTGGTTGGTGGGTATGTACTGTTCTGATCTGATATGCATGTGTATCTGTATGGGCTAAGGTTCGAATATATCTGATTCTGTTCTGAGTGCGCTAAGGCCTACACTGTATCTGTTAAGGGCTCAGGCCGCATTATGACTATTATATGTTTCTGATATTTGTATGTATGCATGCTTTATTGTGGGGATGTACATACTGAGTTTGCGAAAAGTCACCCCTTTATTTATTTGTCTGTCAGGTAATCCCCAGCAGTAGATGGATCGGTATAGCGGAGGGCTCGAGGGTGACCACTGTTAGACACTTTATTGAATTTCATGATTTTACTGGTTATTTATTATTTTTACTACGTTTAATTATTTTGAGAGTTTTTATGTAATGATGACCTTTGGACTGTTTTGATTTTTACTTTGGGATTTCAAATTGTTATTTTTATTGATTTATAAGCTACGAAACCACAAACGCATTTTAAAACTAAATTAAAGATTTTTGTATGAATGAACGGTTTTCAAAACTTCTGCGAAAAAGAAATGTTTTTAAGTAAATCAACCAATACATAATTTTTGGTTAAAAGATATCAATCTGAACAAGTTTTTATATTCGAAACGATTTTCCAAAAACACTCTCATGTGACGCCGCCAGATTTAGCTATAACGTCTAGGCCGGGTTTGGGGTGTTACAATAACGTTTATTACGACAATAAAACTTCAATTTGCATAAGAACCTAAACATGACATACAACATTATCAAAAGTTGTAACTAAAGGTATAGAGGTGAATGAATGAATACTTTACAAATAAATTAGCACCTTTCTATAGGATACATCCATCGATAAAAAACTGGTCCACCAAGTTTTGCTTCATGAGGGAGATAGATTAACAAGTACATCATAATAGTAAAGAAGGAAGGTGGAAAGATCTTCTCCAAATTGCATAAAGTCAAGGCTACTCGATCTTGTACTTTCTCAAGTTCTTCAACATTCAAAACTTAGCCACAAATAGCTTTCATTATATTGAATAGTTTAATTATACAAGACGTCACATTTTTTAACATACAATACCATAAAGCAACTGGCAGTAAATCTTGCATCAAGATGTGATAATCATGTGATTTTAAGGAATATAGTCTTTGATCTTTAAGACTTACACATTAAGATATATTTGATGCATATGCATCTAGGACCTTTATATCCTTCAACAACATTCAGAATACTTCTTTCTCCTTCTTTGACATTGCAAAAATAGAAGGTGGCAATCGATATTTCCTATTCAGAAGTACTTGAGGATGAAGATCATGTCGAATTCCCATGTCAACTAAATCAAGTCGACTCTGAAGATTGTCTTTTGATTTTTTATCGACATTCAAAATTGTCCTAATGATGTTCTCGTAAACATTCTTCTCAATATGCATAACATCAAGATTGTGTCCTAAAATGTGATGCTCCCAATAAAGCAACTCAAAAAATACTTTTTTTTCCATAAGTCTGCCTCATTAGGGTCATCCTCTTCATTAGATTTATCATTAATCTGCCGGTCAACATCACCAACATACGCATCCCTCGATCTTCTCTTTGTTTGCGTGTTAGGTGGTTGATTCATCTTTCCATAATTGAAATTGATATCTCTTAACATGAACAAGATTTCAGATCCAATGGTCTGCTCAAGAGCTTCTCTGAACTCTTCAGTACTATCAAATAGATTCCTCTGAAATCTAAATCTATGATTTCCATCTAACCACTGACGATGCCTCATATAAGAGAACTTCTTCCCATTATATAATCACTTTGAACACGTTTGCACCACACAACAAGGACAAGCACAACGTCCTTTGGTACTCTAACCAGGTAAATTGGCATAAGCCGGGAAATCATTAACAGTCATCTACAACAAAGCTGCACGTAAATAAAACGTCTCCTTTCTCAAGACATTATATGTTTCAACACCCACCCATAACTGTTTTAACTCTTCACTAAGTGGCTACAAATAAATGTCAATATCATTTCCAGGACCTTTCTCTCCAGGGATAATCATAGATAAGATAAAAGAAGATTGCTTTATGCAAATCCATGGAGGCAAATTTTAAGGAACAAGCACTACAAGCCAAGTACTATACGAAGTACTCATGATTTTATAAAGATTAAATCCATCAGATGCTAACCCAAGCCTCACACTCCGAGGATCGCTTGCAAAGCTTAGAAATTTACTATCAAATGATTTCCACGCTAAAGAATCTGTAGGATGCCTTAATAATCTATCATTTGTTCGTTGATCATGATGCCACCTCATAAACTCAGCTGTCTTTGACGACATGAAAAGCCTTTGAAGCCTTAGTATTAGTGGAAAATATTGCAAAATATTTATTGGCTTCTTTCTTCACTATGCCTCACCTTCATCCTCATTCACATCTTCTGTATTCCAATTCATCCAACGAGATTTACCGTAAACATGACAAGATTGTTGGATTTTCTGATCACCCTAACACAACATGCAGTCATTTGGGCAACTATGAATTTTGTCGTACCCAATACCTAAATCTTTTATCAGTTTCTTCATATCTTTGCATGAATGAAGGATTTTTGTAAACGGTAATATATCTCTTAAAAACTCTAACAGCATTATAACAGAGTTTCCGGTCAATCCTCCCAAATAATTTAAGTGAAAAAGACGAATGCAGAAAGACATTTTTGAATATTTTGATCCATCATAAAGTTCTTCATTCATTTCATTAGTAACTTGTAGAACTTCTGTAACACACCTCACCTGTATCCGTCGCCGGAATAGGGTTACAAGGCATTACCAGAGTTTACAGGATATTTTCTGATTAATCGAGTCGTTTACTATTCATTATACAAAATTATCTTTAAGGTCCCTTGTATGGGCCCTCGAGGCCCAAAACATGTGTTGGGATCGATCCGGGACTAAATTTAAACCGTAGGGAATTTTTCGTAAAATCCCAAAATTTTTCTCGCTATGATAAGTTACACGCCCGTGTGGTATGGGACATGCCCGTGTGGTCAGGCCATGTGGCTTCACATGCCCATGTCCTTTACCCGTGTAACTCTCTAACTTGTAACTCATGAACCAATTGATGTCACACGGCCAAGTCATTCACCCGTGTGCTAGGTCGTGTGGTTAATTCAAATTTTCAACAAATAGGTGCAGGATTCACACGACCAAGAGACATGCCCGTGTACTAGGTCGTGTGCCTCACACTGCTGAGACACACGCCTGTGCCTCTGCCTGTGTGCTCAATACTGAGCATTATGTTTTCAAAATTTTGGGTGCAGGGGACACACGGCCAAGCTACACACCCATGTTGTAAACTGTGTGTCACACACGTCCGTATGTCTACCCATGTAAACAAAATAAGGCTATGTTCAAGCCTCATTTCTCACCCATTTTCACCCCATACCTGCACCAAATCATTTCAAATACCAACCAAGCAATTTATATATGTTTTCCCATTAATTTCATCATATAATAACTATATTTTTTCATGCACATTTGATCCCAAACTACCTCATAATCTTACATGGATAATTCATCTTTTTTAACCATATCATCTTGTATATAAACTATGATTTACTTTATAAACATACTCAAAATTTAGTTGACACTAGCCATACCAATGACTATGTTTACATCCACCCATTTGCACTTTAACATTGGTATTTTTAGCTTATACATGCCATTATCACAAAATAGAACATTTTCATATACCAAAATATGAGGGTTAATAGTATGACCAAACTCCGACCTATCTCCGACCTTCTGAGCTTCCAAGCACTATAAAATAGGGAAAAATAAACAGAGTAAGCACTTTATGCTTAGTAAATTCATGTAACAGGAATTTAACTTACCACATGTTCTCATCAAATTAAATCAAATATACATATATGCAAATAGTGGAATTTTACCCTATCATACACAATCTCAACAACTTCAGTTAGTTCAAGATTAACATGTAATTCTTATATATAAAAGAATGATTGATGAGCTTATCAATTCCTTAATTCCCATATATTCACAATTTCCATGTTACTTGTACCATTCATGTTCCACTTTTCATTTTCTTATTTATCTCGTTGAATATATCAGAAATTTTGATGGATATCCAGTAGTAAACTTATAGTGTACAAGTCCATGTTCTATCAATTCACATTTATACATGTCAAAGAGCACACCCCAGAGTCTCATTTGTACAACGGGATTACCAGTCCAAGCTAAATCCCTGTAACATATGCTCAAGAGTTTTGTCAGGATTACCAGTCCAGGCTAAATCCTTTTAGTGACAAATACTCTATAGAGCTTTACTCTGCATTACCAGTCCAGGCTAAATCCAGATTTAGTCTCAATTCGGATTATCCGTCCGGGCTAAATCCTTTCCATAAAACATGTATTATCCCTTTTTCATTGATCCATCGAATTTCATTTTATTCAACTGGGATTTATTTTTTCCTTTTCATCAAGCATATTAAAATTTCATCATTTTCCATTCATTGTGCATTCATATCACATATACATGCATCCCAGGCATTTCATGAAAATCAAATTCAAGTTACACAAACTTACCTCGACGATTGTTCGTGTGTAAAATCAACTATTCCAATATCTTTTCTTTCCCTCGATCTAACTTTAAATTTGAGTTCTCTACATCTATATAAATAAATTTAATCATCAATTTCATTTCATTCAATTAATGCTCTAGGCAAAATTACCATTTTGCCCCTAAACTTTTCATTAATTCTAATTTCGTCCCTAAGCTCGGACAATGAAATTCATACAATTCAATCCTCTATCCAAGCCTAGCCGAAATTCCCATGTAACATTTACAGCACATATATTTCACAATAATCAGAATTTTTCTTTGAATTTTACCATTTTACAATTTAGTCCATTTTTCACAATTTCATCCAAAATCACTTTGTAAAACTTGTTTATTTATTAACAACCTTTCATTTTCTACCATAAACTTTCAATTTCCAACATATTCATCCACGGAATAATTTCCATACTTTACTAACTTTTCAATTTAATCCCCAAAAATGGAGAGAACAAGTTATCCCGATTCCAAAAATATAAAAATTACTAAAAACGGGACATGGAAACTTACCAATTTATGCCAAGAAAGTTTCTTCTCTCTCTCCTAGGGTTTCCATAGAAAATTTGGGGATGAAGATGAATAATAAGATGATATTCTCCATGTAATTAATTATCATCTTTTATTTTCCTTGAATTCCACTTTAGTCCTTTTTTTTTTCTCAAATTCTATGGATGAATCACCCTAGATATTTTCCATCTTTTAATTGATGGTATAATTACCATATAAGGACCTCTAATTTCAAATTTCATAGCTATTTGGCCCTTTTAGCATCTAGCACTCAACTTTCACATTTTATTCAATTTAATCATTTCTCCACTAATCCACTAAATCGGTATAACTTTCATATCAATATTTATGCAACCTTTCTATCATAGTATAGACCATGTAATAATATTAAAATAAATTTTCTTTTCAGCTCAGATTTGTGGTCACGAAACCGTTGTTACAACATTACTGAAAATAGGTCGTTAAAACTTTGCCGCTTCTCAATTTGGCTTTTCATCAGGTACACTTCTTCCTGTTTCAGTAAAAGCATTTCCACCAATATTACAAACATCGGGTGCAATAAAGTTGGGTGGAAATGATTGCAAAACATGACTTTGCATATTAAATGCATCCTGCAACATACCTTCCATGTCATTTTCTCTAACAGACTGATGATAAACACTATGAGGATAATCCAGATTAATCGTTGAAGAGGTTCTATAAGGTGTACACTCTCTATGGAAAATCCATTTTTTACACCCTCGAATAAAGCCATCAACAATTAGATGTTCGTAGACAACTTCACGAAAATGTCAATTGATGTTGTCACACTTCTTTCACAGGCCAAAAATCATATTCTCTTGGCTTGCATTTTGAAATGCAAAATTTAGAAAACTTTGTACTCCATTTCGATAGTCGTTGCTTACTATTAACAAATTCATCCAACTCTTATCCATTTCGAAGTTTTTGAAGTCTAAAGTTGACAATAAATTACAGTTACTTAAATGTTCTCAATTGATTTAAATCATGTCATTGTACTAAAATAGATAATACGTATCAAGTTATGTAAGTTTTTTTTTTTCTTTAAAGTTATGTAAATTATGTAAGTTATGTAAGTTATGATCCAAAGTTTTTTATTATTCTTTAAAGTTATATAAATTATGTAAGTTATGTAAGTTATGTAAGTTAAAAGTTTTTTTTTTAATTCTTTAAAGTTATGTAAATTATGCAAGTTATGATATAATATATATTTATGTAAGTTATTTAAGTTATGATCTAAAGTTTTTTTTTTTATTCTTTAAATGTTTATGTAAGTTGACAACTAAGCAATGCAATTGCATTAAGTATACAACCAAGTATACAAGAGTATCATATGAATTGAGACACAATATAATGCCAACAAACAAATTATTTTTTAAAATCGAGTTGCTACAGCACCGCAGATATATATTGTCGAAACCATTTTTTTTTGTTTTGAAAAAAACGGGGTCGACTTTTAAAAACAAAAATGGAGTCGCCACCGATCATTTTTCGAGGTGTGATCAAGTCACCTTGCTATTGATTATTTTAAGAAAACATTTTGATTTATTAAAACAATGATTTTGGTCTTACGAAATTTAAGAAAACGGGTTCGGGAGTCGGTTAAGCACGAGGAAGGATTAACACCCTCGTAACGCCCAAAATTGGTACCTAACTGATTAACTAATGTCTTAAGGTTGAGAATTTGAAAAGATTTTAAAATACGATCCTTTTTATTAAAAAATGTTTGAATAAATTAAAATGGATGTTAAGGCCCCCTTGTCCCAAAATAATAAAATATGACATCCAGTACATTAGGATACGACATTTTAAACCCTCAAAACTAAGCTTGTCTTTTGATTTTCGAAACTCATTCATTTAAGTTTAAAAAAGGATATTTGGTTATTTGGATCGAACGAAAAAGTTGAAACCCAGTAATTTAGGGCACAATTTCCCGAAATTCCAAATACAGAATATTACCTTTATTTCTAAAAAATATTATGCTTGGATTTAGAAATGATACTCGGTTACTTAAATTTGACGATAAAAATCAAAACCCAGTGAGTTAAGGCCCAATTTTCTTGAAGCTCCCAAATATCGAGTATCGCCTTATTTGGAAAACAAGTGTAACAATTAAATGAAATGTTTTTTTTTATTTAAAACGATGATGTGCGAGTGAAATTGTCACACTAATAATCGAATATACTTAAAAAACAATTCATGATAGTCATATAATATACATTATTTACAAACTAACATGATAACTAAAAGACAAATGAATTAAAAGACATATATAACAAATTAAAAATACAATGCAAATCGAAATTGAATGTAAAAACAACATGCAAATGATAATAGGAGAAACTCCAATAATAATGAAAAAAATGAAAATTAATAACATACAAAATAAAAATAATATGTGACAAAATTTAGAATAGGCAATATATACATATATATATAAAAGTACAAAATAAACCACATAAAAAAAGAAGGGTTCTAAAATAATCAATATAAAAAACCTAAAAAATTTGAAATAAATACTATAAACAATAATTTAAAGCAAATAGTCTTAAAAAAAATTCAAGATAGCTAATAGATAAAATAATCTTAAAATAAATAAGTTAAAAGGAAGTTTAAACTATAATATGTGGAAAAGAAAATAAAATAAAAATAAAACTGTAGCAGGCCCAATCTACCCGGGGCCCAATAACCATATAAAAGCCAAAAAAAACACAAACAAACAAATAAAACCAAATAAAAATTAATAAATAGACTAAAGTTCATAGTCCATTACAAATATCAGGGCCCAAATTTAATACCCCAGGCCCGAATTAAAACTAAACCCCTTAGCCTAGCTAAGCAGCACAAAAATTAAACCCAAATACAAGTCCCAACACAAAATAGATTTAGCAAACCCTAGGACCACTTCATGCGCCATCGCAGCCTCCGTGTGAGTCCCCACCCGCGCCATTCTTTTCCTCCAGCTGGCCTCTCTTGTATCTGCAACAGACTAACAAACGGAAACAGCAACAACCAATATACAACAAATAACAGAATATACAGCAAAGAAAACGATTTTTGCATTTTTATTTTTGATTTTCTTTCTCTCGGCTATAAATATAGGCCGAAAAAGAATGTATGAGGATCTTTTTTTTACACAAAAATACAATACGCATACATTTGAATAGAAATCAGTCAAAATCCAAGGTGATTATAGATTTCTTCTCTTCAATTTTGGATTTTTTTATTGTTTTTTTAGTTTCTTTGCCATTGCATGTGAAAATAAAAAGGAGAATCAAAGGGTTTTACCTTTACGAGCGAGTTATCGGAGTCCTCATTTTCTCCGTCGAAATCGGAGTTAGATGGGGATTTCGTTTTGTCCACTTGAAGCCCATCGCCGGTCACAGTGGCGTATGGTGGTTAGGTAGTAGGCTTTTGGTCGGCCAAAGAAGAAAGAGAATAAGGAGATCTGGGTTTTCTTTATTTTCAATTTGTCTAATTTCGGTTGTTTCAAGTTTTAGGGTTTATTTTAGTTTTTGTAAAGGGAATGAAACGGCACTGTTTAGGGCTTGTTTCTGTGGCTCTAAAACGGTGCCATATAGGCCTTACCCGTTTCAACCTGATCTGATACCCTCGTGTTTTGGTTAAAAGGGGTTATTTGTACAATCAGTCCTTTCCTTTTACGCTGCTGTTTGTTTAGGCCCCTGTTCATTCCCTTTTATTCTTTTAATTTTTCCCAAGAGTTAGATGTTAGTTTCATTTTAATCCGCATTTAAACACTGCATTTCAGAGATTTGGGGGCATTTGCATTTTTAATCCTCGTGCGTTTTTGCGCATTCTATTTTGATCCTTGGTTCTGTTTTAATAACTTTATTTGTTTGTAAATCATCCCTTTGATTTTATTTTCACTTCAATTGAGTCTGTTTTTTTAAATTTTAGTTTATGTGTTTTATACTTTATAATTCATTCATTATTTTATTATTTTAAAAAATTTGTTTAAACATTTTATTTCGAACTTTTTGTTTGATTTCGTGTTGTTTTAGTGTTTTTGTTACTTTCTTTTGTATATTTTTGAATTGTTTTTTTATTTTACTTATTTTAAAATTCTCTTTCATATATTTCTATATTTTAAAGATTTATATAATATTTGATTTAAATTCTCTTATACAATATTATTTTATATACATACGTAATTTATATTAAAATTATTTCTATTCTATGTATATATTATTGATTTCATACTATGTTATATACTATTTTCTTTTAAATTTATTTATATATATATATATATATATAATTTATTTATGTATATAATTTATTTCTTTTAAATACCCTATTTTATTATATATTTTTTGTTTAATTCAAACACTTTCATATATTATGATTAGTACATACATTATTTATATTAAGTCTTTCATTTCATGTACATTATCAATTTTTAATCGATATATTTGGTTTCAAATTATTTTATATATTATTAATTTCAAATTTCTTCTTATATAATATTTATTTTAAAAATCATTTATCTATTATTATGTTTATTTTTATTTTTTTATATAATTCAAACTCTCTTATATATTGCTTACTTTAAACTTTTATACATTTCATTTATTTTATTTTAAAAATCGTTTTTGTATCATGTTGATATCAAATTTTTCCTTCTTGCACATTATTATTTTAATTTTATTCGTACACATTTGAATGCTTGTTACATTATTTTAATCCGTTTTCTAATTAGCTATATTTAAGATTTCATTAGTCTTTGATTATTAACGTTAGTTTTTCCAATAGGATTGTGAGATTATTGCTATTGTGTATTTTGAATTGTATATTCATATTGTTATTCTTGTCATCCATTTGTATAATGTTGTAATTCCAATGTATTTGGGTCGGTTTTAATAAACAAATCAAATAAATGCATTTGAGGTTGTTTTAAAATCGCCTATTTGAAAACTTCTCAAAATAAGGCAATGTTTGCGCTTTGGGGAGTTCGAGAGCTCGTGCCCTAATGTGTTGGGTGTCGATTCCCCGTTCGACCAAATAACCAAATATCCTTTTAAAATTTTAATGCATGGGTTTTGGAAATCATGAGATGATCTTGGTTACGAGGGATTAAAGTGTTGTAACACCCCAAATCCGGCCTAGAAGTTAGGCCCGAATCTGGCATGTCACATTGAAGTGTTTTTTACGAAAAACCTTATTTTTCATTGAAAACCCTTCTTAAGAAATTTGAGTAAAATTCTAGTTTAAAGTTGTTTTTCAAACGGCTTGTGTTAAAAAAATCAATCTGTCTTTCTATAGGTTAAAAATTATTTTTAGAAATATCTTTTTTATGCGCGGAAGTTTAATTTTGAATAAAACCCCAAAAAAATTTGAGATAAACTTAGGAGAAATAAAATAAAGCATTCAATGTAACAAATAGCAAATGTAAAGCCTTATTACATTCTGAAATCAAAATATTTAATAAATATAAAGAAAAACAAATAAAATAAAGCGTCTTGCTAGCTGGCCACCTCCGAGTCCCTCCATTCGTCGAACTGTCTACTAGGGATTTCCTGAGAAAATAAAAGAGGGGGTGAGTTTCGAAACTCAGTGTGTACGACCCTCAGCAATCACTAACATGCAAGCAATCAATTGGGCTTAAGCCCTAATCACAGTATCATCGTAATATATTACATATGCAATGCAGTAAAAAAACCCTCCCCAACAATCCATCCACTACACAACATTTCCCGACCAACCTTATACACCTATGGGGATTTCTAAATCAACCCACCCATCTGCTACACAGCAATGGTAGCCCAGTTACGGTACTACCTAACGTTGCAGCAAAGCTACTAATCACATATTGGGCTTTAAAAGCCAACGGTGGATCCACGGTTGTCAAGCAACCATGCAATCCTCAAATTCCTCCTCCATACCATAATTCCCACCCATATACAACCTAAACAGAATATCATATGAATGCTGCAATCATACATGTAACATAAATCCTACATTTAACACATAGGGGTATTTTAGTCATTTTTGCTCTTAGGGCATTTCGATCATTTTTAAGTTTTATGGATTCCTCGTTGGCCAAAGTGAATAAGCACTATGCACCAAGTTGGATTCCAAAGAAGAGGAGGTGGGTCATTGAGACCGCTTAAGTACCAAGCTCTTCCTAGATCTAATCCTAGACCCAATCCTAGACATGTATATACCCATTACCACACTTCAACCTTATGACTTGTCCACAGTTTCATTTGTGTTTTTAAGTTTTATGAATGTTTGGCAGTTAACAGATACTCAGCCCAAACCCATATACAAAGCCCATTCTCAACCATATGGCCCATAAGGCCCGAATCACAATGTATGGCCCATTAGGCCCAAATCCAATTCAAATCATGTAATATGCATGACTAACTCAACTCATATAACCAAATCAATAAATTTCACAAAATTTAGCCTCAGGGACTACTGGGCCCATTTAGCCACTTTCGGCATTTCGGCTTTTCAGCATTACCGATATCGTATGTGTAGTGTTTGTACACACCTGATTGACAACCCACACTACACTATCCTCAGCCTTGACCTACAATCAAAACCATTTTTGAATCAATTCCAAACCCTACATAACTTTATCAAATCCCGAAGCTTTACCGTAGCCTTACCATATACCTTCGGCTTTTCTAGCCTTTCCCTTAGCAATTAATCCCGACTATTCTTAGATCTGCATCAACACACATATTCTATCAACATCAGATGACTCGTCTTCTACACGAGTCACCCTTATAGGCTACACATATATTCGGCTACCCCTTTAAGAAACCAAAATTGAGAATGAGACACTTACCGAAACTCACCTTGAATCTTGCGGCCTAAATATCCACTGAATATGCAATCAACTCCTAACCCCCTTGATTGAGGGTAGCAAAATAGATTGTAATGGAGAATAAGAGAAATCGGTAAAGGGTATAGTTCTTCGACTTTTAAGAGAGAAAAGAATAATGGGACCACTAGGGGTTTCGGCAAAACAATGGATGGCTTAATTGGCAAAGGAAAGATTCGGCTATGGATGAAACAAAACGGAGAGGAAGAATTCGGCAAGAAAAAAAAGAAAGAAGAGAAGAAGAAAGAAAAAAATACAAATTAGCACTTGAGGAAAAGATAAGAAATTTGGCATTAGCCTAGGATCCCAAATTCGGCACATATTTATAGCCCATAGCCTCAATTCCCGATTCAGCTCTATCACTTCCCCCTTCTCATCTCCTCTTTTTTCTCCCATATAACTCCCCAATCTTTTTCCTAAATTTTCTCTACTGATTACCTCTCTGAGAGTCCAGCTTCACGCTACTACCAATCTTCTAGAAGCCTAAAATTAAACTCCAAAATAAATTTAATATTTTCCCTTTTAAACTTGGACCCAAATTCTACTATGGGCCGTCTAACACCCAAATAATATTTGCCTAAGACTAGTAAGCACATATTCACATAAAAAACCATACAAAAAGAAGTTTGGGATTTTTGGGGCGTTACAACTCTACCCCTCTTAAAGAAATTTCGTCCTCGAAATTTCCAACTAACTATTAATCGCACTACCCAAGTCATACCACTATGCTTTCACTGCGCACTCTAATCCTAATAAGTTTAATACACACCCAAGACATCCACCTAACACTTCCACAGTCTCTGCCGTAACCTTTTGCACCTCTTCTAGCGCTCATCGCTGCGTACGTATTTCTGGTTTAAAATTTTTATGATATTAGTTCAGAGTCCCACTATTTAAGGCTTATGTCTTATGCAAGTAATAATTTAGAGATTATTTCGTTGTCGCAACTCCTCTACAAGCTTAAGTTTCCCATGGGCTTTAGTCTCTAAGAGCCTATTGTTTAAAGTAGCCCACACAGTTCAGCATTTTAATCAAGTTCAATAACAGAAAAGAAAAGGACGAAAACTTACTTGGCTCGACGTCGGAAACTCGGTGTGCCACTAGCAAGAATTCCTAGAGTTTACTATAAAAATGTTTAAAATTAATGATAAGGGCTATTTTCACAGCCCAAGCTTTGCAACCAGAGCTCTGATACCACTAAATGTAACACCATAAATTTGGCCTAGAAGTTAGGCTCGAATCTGGCATGTCACATTAAAGTGTTTTTACGAAAAACCTTGTTTTTCATAGAAAACCCTTCTCAAGAAATTTGAGTAAAATTCTAGTTTAAAGTTGTTTTTCAAACGGCTTGTGTTAAAAAAATTAATCTGTCTTTCTATTTCTATAAGTTAAAAATTATTTTTAGAAAGATCTTTTTATGCGCAGAAGTTTAATTTTGAATAAAACCCCAAAAAAACTTGAGATAAACTTAGGAGAAATAAAATAAAGCGTTCAATGTAACAAATAGCAGAGGTAAAGCCTTATTACATTCTAAAATCAAAGTATTTAATAAATATAAAAAAATAAATAAAATACAGTGTCCTGCTAGCTGGCCACCTCCGAGTCCCTCCGTTCGTCGAACTGCCTACTAGGGATTTCCTGAGAAAATAAAAGAGGGGGTGAGTTTCGAAACTCAGTGTGTACGACCCTCAGCAATCATTAACACACAAACAATCAACTGGGGCTAAGCCCTAATCACAGTATCATCGTAATATATTACATATGCAATGCAGTAAAAAAAAACCTCCCTAATAATCCATCCACTACACAACATTTCCCGACCAACCTTATACACTTGTGGGGATTTCTAAATCGACCCACCCGTCCGTTACATAGCAATGGTAGCCCGGTTACGGTACTACCTAACGTCGCAGGAAAGCTGCTAATCACATATTGGGATTTAAAAGCCAATGGTGGATCCACGGTCGTCAAGCAACTATGCGATCCTCAAATTCTTCCTCTGTACCATAATTCCCACCCATATGCAACCTAAATAGAATATCATATGAATGCTGCAATCATACATGTAACATAAATCCTACATTTAACACATAGGAGTATTTTAGTCATTTTTGCTCTTAGGGCATTTCGATCATTTTTAAGTTTTATGGATTCAGTACCTACCTGGCCCATTAACAATTCCTCGTTGGCCAAAGTGAACAAGCACTATGCACCAGGTAGGATTCCAAAGAAGATGAGGTGGGTCATTGAGACCGCATAAGTACCAAGCTCTTCCTAGATCTAATCCTAGACCCAATCCTAGACATGTATATACCCATTACCACACTTCAACCTTATGACTTGTCCACGGTTGCATTTGTGTTTTTAAGTTTTATGAATGTTTGGCAGTTAACAGATACTCAGCCCAAACCCATATACAAAGCCAATTCTGAACCATATGGCCCATTCGGCCCGAATCACAATCGTATGGCCCATTAGGCCCAGATCCAATTCAAATCATGTAATATGCATGACTAACTCAATTCATATAACCAAATCAATAAATTTCACAAAATTTAGCCTCAGGGCCCACCGGGCCCATTTAGCCACTTTCGGCATTTCGGCTTTTCAGCATTACCGATATCGTATGTGTAGTGTTTGTACACACCTGATTGACAACCCACACTACACTATCCTCAGCCTTGACCTACAATCAAAACCATTTTTGAATCAATTCTAAACCCTACTATAACTTTATCAAATCCCGAAGCTTTACCGTAGCCTTACCATATACCTTCGGCTTTTCTAGCCTTTCCCTTAGCAATTAATCCCGACTATTCTTAGATCTGCATCAACACACATATTCTATCAACATCAGATGACTCGTCTTCCACACGAGTCACCCTTATAGGCTACACATATATTCGGCCACCCCTTTAAGAAACCGAAATTGAGAATGAGACACTTACTGAAACTCACATTGAATCTTGCGGCCTAAATATCCACTGAATATGGAATCGACTCCTAACCCCCTTGATTGAGGGTAGCAAAATATATTGTAATGGAGAACAAGAGAAATCGATAAAGGGTATGGTTCTTCGGCTTTTAAGAGAGAAAAGAATAATGGGACCACTAGGGGTTTCGGCAAAACAATGGATGGCTTAATTGGCAAGGGAAAGATTCAGCTATGGATGAAACAAAAGGGAGAGGAAGAATTCGGCAAGAAAAAGAAGAAAGAAGAGAAGAAGAAAGAAAAAAAATACAAATTGGCACTTAAGGAAAAGATGAGAAATTTGGCATTAGCCTAGGATCCCAAATTCGGCACAAATTTATAGCCCATAGCCTCAATTCCTAATTCAGCTCCATCACTTCCCTCTTCTCATCTCCTCGTTTTTCTCCCTGATAACTCCCCAATCTTTTTCCTAAATTTTCTCTTCTGATTACTGATAAACGCTAATTTATACATATTTTTACCTCATGCTTAGCCTATATTTTAGATGAATTATTATCAATTTAGTGAGAATTGGTGCTCTTAATCCTTCTTTTTCATATCTTATACTCAGGAGAGCATAGGGAAGAGAAAAGAATAGGAAATGGACTGAAAATGAGGAAAATGGTCCAAAAATGACATAACACACGGCCCAAGGAATCACCACACGGCCGTGCCACACGGCCGTGCCACATGAAGATCACACGGTATAGTTCTCGACAAGCACGGGCAGGCCATACGGCCGTGCCAAATCACACGGCCTTTGTCGAAGTCACACGGGCGTGGCACACGGGCGTGTTCTAGTCATGAGGAAGAGGAATTTCACTCGAATTGGGATACTTTGAGGCTAAGAAAGGCTCCCCAAAGCTCTATATAAAGACCCTATGAGGCAACTCTAAGGGTGTGCTTATTTCCCCACAAAGGGAAGTATTCTTTGCTGCCAACACAGAGAGTGGAAGTAGGGATTGCTCGCAGGGAAGCTGATTGATTCATCCCAGAAGCCGGAATTCTGCAGCAATAAAGAGGATCTCCCTAAATTCCTTCAGGGGTTTTTGGGTTCTTTTATGTTTTGTTATTTTATATCTTCTGAGATGTTTTCTTTCTTTATTATGAACTAAACCCCTCAAATACTTGAGGGGGATGAAACCTAAGATGAATCTTGCTATTATTTATTCTTGAGTTATATGATAAATACTTGAGTTGTTCTTAATTATGTGTGCTTAATTCTTGTGTTAATAAACCTAGGTATTAATTCAAGAAATAGATGTGCTTAGAGCAGAGGAGCAAAAGTCCCTGTGATAAGAGTAGATCTACCATAATTAAGCGGAGTTGCATGTAACCCTAGACATAGGGCGACATAAATCTGCCGGATTAAGGTCAAACCTAATATGGGGAACCATAGATCGAATTAATGCAACCTAAGGAGTTAATTAATAAAGGAACTTTAATTAACAACTTAGGCCTAGTTGCTCTACGCCTCGACGGAGGGTTTAGCATAGATTAGGGATCTCTACAGATCAAGTCAAGTGAATAAATCGTCTAGCTCAAGAACCAATAACAAGTGAAGTCTAGGTGGATCCCCCCTTAAGTATTGTCCTTATCAATTAGCTTTTCCCTAAAAAGTCTTCCCAATTTACTCTTTTTGCTTCTCTTAGTTTAGTTTTAGAATTAGTTAAACAAAACCCCTCTTTAATTTTTAGGTTAAATAATAGAAAGGAAGTGAGTAATAGTACTTTTGGTTCCCTTGGGTACGATACTCGATCTTATCACTAGACTATACTACTGTCGATAGGTGCGATTGCCTTAAAACGTCGTGATATTAGTCAGTTTAGGTTTGATCAAGTTCTTTATAAATTTTATTACTT
Organism: Gossypium stocksii; assembly: GCA_020496765.1. Taxonomy (NCBI): domain Eukaryota; kingdom Viridiplantae; phylum Streptophyta; class Magnoliopsida; order Malvales; family Malvaceae; genus Gossypium; species Gossypium stocksii. Next base: position 4,045,258 of record CM035622.1, on the reverse strand, counting down.
CATATCACGCGGATATCAAGTTTTTGGCGTCGTTGCCTGGGATTTAACTGAAATATTACGAAAGCTCGATTTCTATTACTTTAGCCATTAATATATTTATTTATTTATTTTTATTTTTATTTTTATTTTTATTTTTTATTTTTCTTTTCTTCTTATTTTTTTTCTAGGTTTTCCTAAGTTTATTTTTTTATTTTATTTTTTTATTTTATTTTCATTTTTTTAATTATTTTTCTAGGTTTTTCTAGTCTATGACTAGAAACAACCCAACAGGACCACTACTTTTTGACGAAGATTTAGAAGCTATAGTTTGCAGAAATCGCAGAGAAATTGGACGAAGCCTACATTATCCAGAGCACGAGCCAGAACCTACAGAAGAGATGGAAGCAAATTAAAACATTCCACCACATCTAGCGCTACCAGCAGAACCAGTAAACGAGGATGAAGCTCCTCGAACTATGTATGATTATGCTAAACCTAGTTTGATTGGTACTCAAACTAGCATTGTTAGACCTGCTATTGCTGCTAATAATTTTGAACTAAAACCTAACACTATTCAGATGATTCAGCAGTTTGTGCAGTTTTATGGTTTACAGGATGAAGATCCCAACGCTCATTTAGCAAACTTTTTGGAATTGTGCGATACTTTTAAAATTAATGGCGTTTCTGATGATGCTATTCGACTAAGGCTATTTCCATTCTCTCTGAGAAACAAAGCCAAACAGTGGTTAAATTCTCTACCACGAGGCTCAATCACCACATGGGAACAGATGACAAAAAAATTTTTACTTAAATATTTTCCTCCTGCTAAAACAGCTAAATTACGAAACGATATTTCTTCCTTTGTGCAGATGGATTTAGAAACACTCTACGATGCCTGGGAGAGATACAAGGATCTTTTGAGAAGATGTCCTCATCATGGACTACCTTTATGGCTACAAGTTCAAACCTTCCACAACGGTTTGAATCCATCCACACGACAAATGGTTGATGCAGCCGCAGGAGGAACAATTAATAATAAAATGCTAGAAGCAGCTTATGAATTTATTGAAGAAATGTCATTGAATAATTATCAGTGGCAAATCATGAGGACAAAGCCGACAAAAGCTGCAGGAGTTTATAATATTGATGCTGTTACTATGCTTACTAATGAGGTAGAACTTTTAAATAAAAAGTTTGATAATTTTGTTGGTTCTACGCAGGTACAGTCAGTTATGCAATGCGACGCAACTCCAGGAAATATGTTCAATCCAGATTACTCCTCTTACGGACATGGCATGGAAACTCAGCAAGTCAACTATATAGGTAACAATTCTAGACTTCAAAATAACCCTTATAGTAATACTTATAATGCAGGTTGGCAGAATCACCCTAATTTTTCATGGAAAGGACAAGGAAATCAAAGACAATCGCCCCCTCTAGGATTTCAACAGCCACTATTCCAACAAGAGAAAAAGCCGAATCTTGAAGAAATATTTACCAAATTCATGGCCATGTCAGAAACCCATTTCTAAAATATCGAAATAGCACTAAGGAACCAGCAAGCATCTATTCAAGGACTTGAAACTCAAATAAGCCAGCTCGCCAAGCTAATCTCTGAAAGACCGCAAGGTGGGTTACTAAGCAACATTGAGACTAACCCTAAGGAGCAACTCAATGCCGTGGATACGATAGATGATGAGGGGTTAACCAAAACCAACCTAAAGCCATGCAAGGAGCCTGTGGTAAGTAAAGGAAAGGATGAGGTAAGTCCCAAAGATGAAATTGTCAAAGAATTTAAACCTCGTATCCCATACCCAAACGCTTTAAAGAAGGACCTCACAGATCAGCAATTCGGTAAGTTTCTTAAACTGTTAAAGAAATTACATATTAACTTACCTTTTGTTGAAGCAATTATGCAGATGCCGGAGTACGCAAAATTTTTAAAGGAACTTCTCGCAAATAAAAGGAAGTTGGAAGAATTGTCCACAGTGGAACTCAACGAGGAATGCTCAGCTATTCTCCAAAATAAGCTGCCAACCAAACTGAAAGATCCAGGGAGTTTTACTATTCCTTGTTTATTTGGTAGCCTAGACACCAAAAATGCTTTAGCAGACTTAGGGGCTAGTATAAATGTCATGCCTTATAAACTGTTTAAACAACTAGGTCTTGGAAAACCTAAGCAAACTAAGATGAGCATTCAACTGGCTGATAAAACTATTAGGTCTCCTAAGGGAATAATTAAAGATGTGCTCGTCAAAATTGATAAATTTATATTCCCAGTTGACTTTGTTGTTTTAGACATTGATGAGGATAGCGATATACCATTAATTCTAGGGCGACCCTTTTTAGCAACTGCCAGAACAATAATTGATTTAGGAACAGGTGAACTTACATTACGTGTAGGTAATGACAAAGTTACTTTAAAAGCTCAAAAAGTAATTAAAACTGTTGACAATAATATAGTCACAAGTCCTTGTAAAAACTCTGAACTCACAACCTAACCTTCAGTGCAGGATACACTTCACATAAAGGTAACCCAATCACAGACAAGTCCATCCAATGGAGATGCACCTGAAAAGCGAACGCTTCAGATCGAGGAACTAGATGAGTGGCTGACTATCATGAAAAACCCAAAACATGTCACACTAACCCAGAGCATCACCAAGATAACCCTTAGGTAAAAACGTGTCAAATCAAGGTAGGGGATAAGGTATTTCTAGGGGAAGACAACCCTCGAATCTTGAATTCGAAAGAACATACAAGTGACATACCATACTTCACGGTAGTGAAAATCTTCCCTTATGGTACAGTAGAAATAAAACATGAGTCACTCGGCACTTTCAAGGTAAACCATACTCAACTCAAATCATATGTTAATAATAAAATTGCAAGCAGGATAGAAGAGTATCAACTCTTCAAACCACCGTGAATGAACAAGCTTAAGAAAAGTTGAGCTTAGACTATAAACAAGCGCTTCTCGGGAGGCAACCCGAGCAATAACTTAGTAACTTTTCTTTGTTTAAAATTTTTCTAGTATTTTTATGCAGCAACTAACATTTTTTATGCAGAAATTTAGGCCACACGGCTAGACACACGGGCATGCCTAAGGCCGTGTGACATCTTAAAATAGAGACACGGTCGTGCACTCAGACCGTGTACAAACAGAGCAGAAGTTTCCCAAAAGCATGGGAGGTCGACAAATCACCACGGCCGTGTGATATGGCCGTGGCAACTTTACGAATTCAACACGGGCTAACCCCGAGACACACGGGTGTGTGCCTCTATTCTCTCATTCGGTTCTATTTTTTCTCATTTTTTTTCCTTTATTAGTTTCCTTTTTATTTCAAAATTTCTTTTTATGTTTAATCCTTTTAATCATTACAGTATTAGTATTTTTTAGAACTTAGTTTATTATTTTTCTGTTATTTAATTGTCTATCTTTCATATCGGCCAATCCCTAACGAGTAATCTCTAGTACTCCAAAATTTCCACGACTAATTAAATATTTTTGCAGTCTCAAAAAGGAGCTCTACAGCTCATATTCAAAACGGAAAAGGGAACACCCTGCCACAAACTACCGACTCTTCCTCACAAATTCATCCTAAATTCAGGAAGTTTCAATTCTCTCCTCATCTTATGATATTATACTTCTCTTGCTATTTATGTATCTTTGTACATTGAGGGCAATGTACATCTTAAGTGTGGGGGGGAAGCTTACTTTAAATTTCTACATTATCTGAAAAATCCCTGAATTTTTTTCCCTGAATTTTTTTTCCTTATGCTTTGTTCTCAAATAATTCTCAGTCTCTTATTAGGAATTAATTCTGATTTATTTATGATTTCTATTGATATGTTGAGAATTAAGATATAGGTACTTGTACTTTGATTATTCAAACTTTAAAACATTAGGGAATCAAGCATGATAAGTTGAAATTTTTGAGAACCCCCAATTTTTGCATAAGTTATTTTCCCTAATTTTAAGTATTATCTTGATATTTGAAATTCGCAGGATTGACATCAAAAGCCATAATTCTGGTGAGATTTTTGAGCCTTTTTTAGCATACATTTTCTTCGTGCTCACTTTTATTATTGCTTTAAGTGAGTCAATACTGAATTGTTATTCTAGAACTTGCTTTGATTATACATGTCGAGACCACATCATTGATTTGATATACTGAAATGATAAAGGCACCTAGGATTTAACCCACTTACTCTACAAAAAGCCTACCTCCATAAATCTAACCCCTAGTAAACCCCGTTGAGCCTAACAACCCATTCTTTGACTCACCTTCTAATTATTAACCAAAAACCCATTTTTCGTCGAAACCCATTCAATTACTTTAACCCCTATTTTTGTCGAGATTTGAAGTGAATTTTTATCTAGCTTTACTCTCCTCTCTAGTTGTAAAATTGTAAAGTTCTAAGTTATCATATTTGATTTAATCGTTCCCAAAAAAAAGAAAAAAAAAAGAAAGAAAAAAAGAAAAAAAATGAATGAGTAAGTCAAATTCAATTGTAACTTGTAATAGTTAAACAAGTTTTTGCATATTTCTATTTTAAGGCTACCAAGGCAGAAATAATAGTATCACAAGAATTAGCTGAGAAATATGTTCCAGTGATAGAGATTTTTCTAGCTAGATAATTTTTTAGTTCAATCTTGATTCTAACCTTCTTTTTGCAGCCTGTGACAACACCCCTAACCAAGCCCCGTTACAACCATTAAAAGACCTTTTGATCAATGTATCATATCAAACTATAGTGGTGGAGATTTGATTTTCTTGCAAGCTTATGGTAATAACTTTTTAGGTTGACTAAGGAGTGCTTAAATTTTGAACCCTAAACACTTCGAGTAGATAGAGTGAACCTTTAGTGAGGATGTCAACTCCTGTTAATTAAGATGGAGAGACAACTACTTAGAAGGAAGGAAGAGGCTTATGTTTTCAATGATAAAATTCTCAACTTAGTGTGATTGAGTCTTTAATGTTCTTCTGATTGAATTACTCATTGTATGATTACCTGTGGACTAGTTTGAAACATTATTGATAAAGATTGTAGGTTGAGAGGAATAATTCTTATTTAGGGATTGAGATTTTGCTTGAGGACAAGCAAAGGCTTAAGTGTGGGGTTATTTGATAAACGCTAATTTATACATATTTTTACCTCATGCTTAGCCTATATTTTAGATGAATTATTATCAATTTAGTGAGAATTGGTGCTCTTAATCCTTCTTTTTCATATCTTATACTCAGGAGAGCATAGGGAAGAGAAAAGAATAGGAAATAGACTGAAAATGAGGAAAATGGGCCAAAAATGACATAACACATGGCCCAAGGAATCACCACACGGCCGTGCCACACGGCAGTGCCACATGAAGATCACACGGTCCAGCTCTCGACAAGCACGGGCAGGCCACACGGTCGTGCCAAATCACACGGCCTTTGTCGAAGTCACACGGGCGTGGCACACGGGCGTGTTCTAGTCGTGAGGAAGAGGAATTTCACTCGAATTGGGATACTTGGAGGCTAAGAAAGGCTCCCCAAAGCTCTATATAAAGACCCTATGAGGCAACTCTAAGGGTGTGCTTATTTCCCCACAAAGGGAAGTATTCTTTGCTGCCAACACAGAGAGTGGAAGTAGGGATTACTCACAGGGAAGCTGATTGATTCATCCCAGAAGCCAGAATTCTGCAGCAATATAGAGGATCTCCCTAAATTCCTTCAGGGGTTTTCGGGTTCTTTTATGTTTTGTTATTTTATATCTTCTGAGATGTTTTCTTTCTTTATTATGAACTAAACCCCTCAAATACTTGAGGGGGATGAAACCCAAGATGAATCTTGCTATTATTTATTCTTGAGTTATATGATAAATACTTGAGTTGTTCTTAATTATGTGTGCTTAATTCTTGTGTTAATAAACCTAGGTATTAATTCAAGAAATAGATATGCTTAGAGCAGAGGAGCAAAAGTCCCTGTGATAAGAGTAGATCTACCATAATTAAGCGGAGTTGCATGCAACCCTAGACATAGGGCGACATAATCTGCAGGATTAGGGTCAAACCTAATATGGGGAACCATAGATCGAATTAATGCAACCTAAGGAGTTAATTAATAAAGGAACTTTAATTAACAACTTAGGCCTAGTTGCTCTACGCCTCGACGGAGGGTTTAGCATAGATTAGGGATCTCTACGGATCAAGTCAAGTGAATAAATCGTCTGGCTCAAGAACCAATAACAAGTGAAGTCTAGGTGGATCCCCCCTTAAGTATTGTCCTTATCAATCAGCTTTTCCCTAAAAAGTCTTCCCAATTTACTCTTTTTACTTCTCTTAGTTTAGTTTTAGAATTAGTTAAACAAAACCCCTCTTTAATTTTTAGGTTAAATAATAGAAAGGAAGTGAGTAATAGTACTTTCGGTTCCCTTGGGTACGATACTCGATCTTATCACTAGACTATACTACTGTCGACAGGTGCGCCTGCCTTAAAACATCGTGATATTAGTCAGTTTAGGTTTGATCAAGTTCTTTATAAATTTTATTACTTCATATCACGCGGATATCAATTACCTCTCTGAGAGTCCAGCTTCACGCCACTACCAATCTTTTAGAAGCCTAAAATTAAACTTCAAAATAAATTTAATATTTTCCTATTTAAACTTGAACCCAAACTCTACTATGGGCCTTCCAAATAATATTTGCCTAAGACTACTAAGCACATATTCACATAAAAAACCACACAAAAAGAAGTTTGGGATTTTTGGGGCGTTACAACTCTACCCCTCTTAAAGAAATTTCGTCCTCGAAATTTCCAACTAACTATTAATCGCACCACTCAAGTCACACCACTACGCTTTCACTGCGCACTCTAATCCTAATAATTTTAATACACACCCAAGACATCTACCTAACACTTCTACAGTCTCTGCCGTAGCCTTTTGCACATCTTCTAGCGCACATCGCTGCGTACGTATTTCTGGTTTAAAATTTTTATGATATTAGTTCAGAGTCCCACTGTTTAAGGCTTATGTCTTATGCAAGTAATAATTTAGAGATTATTTCATTGTCGCAAATCCTCTACAAGCTTAAGTTTCCTACGGGCTTTAGTCTCTAAGAGCCTATTGTTTAAAGTAGACCACACAGTTCAGAATTTTAATCAAGTTCAACGACAGAAAAGAAAAGGAAGAAAACTTGCTTGGCTCGACGTCGGAAACCCGGTGTGCCACCAGCAAGAATTCCTGGAGTTTACTATAAAAATGTTTAAAATTAATAATAAGGCCCATTTTTACTGCCTCAGCTTTGCAACTGGAGCTTTGATACCACTAAATATAACATCCCAAATCCGGCCTAGAAGTTAGGCCCGAATCTGGCATGTCACATTGAAGTGTTTTTACGAAAAACCTTGTTTTTCATTGAAAACCCTTCTTAAGAAATTTGAGTAAAATTCTAGTTTAAAGTTGTTTTTCAAACGGCTTATGTTAAAAAAATCAATCTGTCTTTCTATAAGTTAAAAAATATTTTTAGAAAGATCTTTTTATGCGCGGAAGTTTAATTTTGAACAAAACCCTAAAAAAACTTGAGATAAACTTAGGAGAAATAAAATAAAGCGTTCAATGTAACAAATAGCAGAGGTAAAGCCTTATTATATTCTGAAATCAAAATATTTAATAAATATAAAGAAAAACGAATAAAATAAAGCGTCTTGCTAGCTGGCCACCTTCGAGTCCCTCCGTTCATCGAACTGCCTACTAGGGATTTCCTGAGAAAATAAAAGAGGGGGTGAGCTTCGAAACTCAGTGTGTACTATCCTCAGCAATCATTAACATACAAGTAATCAATTGGGCCTAAGCCCTAATCACAGCATCATCGTAATATATCACATATGTAATGCAGTAAAAAAAACCTCCTCAATAATCCATCCGCTACACAACATTTCCCGACCAACCATATACATATGTAAGGATTTCTAAATCAACCCATCCATCCGCTACACAGCAATGGTAGCCCAGTTGCGATACTACCTAACGTTGCAGGAAAGCTGCTAATCACATATTGGGCTTTAAAAGCCAACGGTGGATCCACGGTCGTCAAGCAACCATGCGATCCTCAAATTCTTCCTCTGTACCATAATTCCCACCCATATGCAACCTAAACAGAATATCATATGAACATACATGTAACATAAATCCTACATTTAACACATAGGGGGATTTTAGTCATTTTTACTCTTAGGACATTTTGATTATTTTTAAGTTTTATGGATTCAGTACCTACCTGGCCCGTTACCAATTCCTCGTTGGCCAAAGTGAACAAGCACTATGCACCAGGTAGAATTCCAAAGAAGAGGAGGTGGGTCATTGAGACCGCTTAAGTACCAAGCTCTTCCTAGATCCAATCCTAGACCCAATCCTAGACATGCATATACCTATTACCACACTTCAACCTTATGACTTGTTCACAGTTGCATTTGTGTTTTTAAGTTTTATGAATGTTTGGCAGTTAACAGATACTCAGCCCAAACCCACATATAAAGCCCATTCTCAACCATATGGCCCATTCGGCCCGAATCACAATCGTATGGCCCATTAGGCACAAATCCAATTCAAATCATGTAATATGCATGACTAACTCAATTCATATAACCAAATCAATAAATTTCACAAAATTTAGCCTCAGGGCCCATCGGGCACATTTAGCCACTTTCGGCATTTCGGCTTTTCGACATTGCTGATATTGTGTGTGTAGTGTTTGTACACACCTGATTGATGACACATACTACACTATCCTCAGCCTTGACCTACAATCAAAACCACTTTCGAATTAATTCCAAACCCTACTATAACTTTATCAAATACCAAAGCCTTACCGTAGCCTTACCGTGTACCTTCGGCTTTTCTAGCCTTTCCCTTCGCAATTATTCCCGAATATTCTTACATCTGCATCAACACACATATTCTATCAACATCAGATAACTGGTCTTCCACACGAGTCATCCTTTTAGGCTACACATATATTCGGCCACCCCTTTAAGAAACCGAAATTGAGAATGAGACACTTACCGAAACTCACCTTGAATCTTGCGGCCTAAATATCCACTGAATATGCAATTGACTCTTAACCCCCTTGATTGAGGGTAGCGAAATAGATTGTAATGGAGAACAAGAGAAATAGGTAAAGGGTATGGTTCTTCAGTTTTTAAGAGAGAAAAGAATAATGGGACCACTAGGGGTTTCGGCAAAACAATGGATGGCTTAATTGGCAAAGGAAAGATTCAGCTATGGATGAAACAAAAAGGAGAGGAAGAATTCGGCAAGAAAAAGAAGAAAGAAGAGAAGAAGAAAGAAAAAAATACAAATTGGCACTTGAGGAAAAGATGAGAAATTTGGCATTAGCCTAGGATCCCAAATTCGGCACATATTTATAGCCCATAGCCTCAATTCCCAGTTCAGTTCCATCACTTCCCCCTTCTCATCTCCTTGTTTTTCTCCCTGGTAACTCCCCAATCATTTTCCTAAATTTTCTCTTCTGATTACCTCTCTGAGAGTCCAGCTTCACGTCACTACCAATCTTCTAGAAGCCTAAAATTAAACTCCAAAATAATTTTAATATTTTCCATTTTAAACTTGGACTCAAACTCTACTATGGGCCTTCTAACACCCAAATAATATTTGCCTAAGACAGCTAAGCACATATTCACATAAAAAACCACACAAAAAGAAGTTTGGGATTTTTGGGGCGTTACAACTCTACCCCTCTTAAAGAAATTTCGTCCTCGAAATTTCCAACTAACTATTAATCGCACTACCCACGTCACACCACTACGCCTTCACTGTGCACTCTAATCCTAATAATTTTAATACACACCCAAGAAATCCACCTAACACTTTCACAGTCTCTACCGCAGCCTTTTGCACCTCTTCTAGCGCTCATCGCTGCGTACGTATTTCTAGTTTAAAATTTTTATGATATTAGTTCAGAGTCCCACTGTTTAAGGCTTATGTCTTATGCAAGTAATGATTTAGAGATTATTTCGTTGTCGCAAATCCTCTACAAGCTTAAGTTTCCTACGGGCTTTAGTCTCTAAGAGCCTATTGTTTAAAGTAGCCCACACAGTTCAGCATTTTAATCAAGTTCAATAACGGAAAAGAAAAGGAAAGAACTTGCTTGGCTCGACGTCGGAAACTTGGTGTGCCACCAGCAAGAATTCCTAGAGTTTACTATAAAAATGTTTAAAATTAATTATAAGGCCTATTTTTACAGCCTAAGCTTTGCAACTGGAGCTCTGATACCACTAAATATAACACCCCAAATTCGGCCTAGAAGTTAGGCCCGAATCTGGCATGTCATATTGAAGTGTTTTTACAAAAAACCTTTTCTTTCATTAAAAATCCTTCTTAAGAAATTTGAGTTAAATGCTAGTTTAAAGTTGTTTTTCAAACAACTTGTGTTAAAAAAATCAATCTGACTTTCTATTTCTAAAAGCTAAAAATTATTTTTAGCAAGATCTTTGATATGCGTGATATGAAGTAATAAAATTTATAAAACTGATCACACCAAAACTAACTAATATCACGACATTAAAGGCAAGCGCACCTGTCAAACTGTAGTATAGTGTAGCAGCAAGATCGAGTTATCATACCCAAGGGAACTAAAAGTGCTAATACTTACTTCTTTTCTATTATCTAGCCTAAAACTAAAAGAAGTTTGGTTGAAACTAGTTCTAAAACTAACTAAAAGTGCACAAAAAGTAAATTTGGGAAAACTTTAGGGAAAAGCTGATTGATATAAGCAATACTTAAGAAAGAATCCACCTAGACTTCACTTGTTATTGGTCCTTGAGCTAGACGATTTATTCACTTGATTTGATCCGTAGAGATCCCTAATTTATTCTAAACCCTCCGTCGAGGTGAAGAGCAACTAGGCCTAAGTTGTTAATTAAAGTTCCTTTATTAATTAACTTCCTAGGTTGCATTAATTCGATCTATGGTTCCCCATATTAGGTTTGACCCTAATCTGGTAGATTTATGTCGCCCTATGTCTAGGGTTGCATGCAACTCCGCTTAATTATGGTAGATCTACTCTTATCGCAGGGACTTTTGCTCCTCTGCTCTAAGCACATCTGTTTCTTGAATTAATACCTAGGTTTATTAACACAAGAATTAAGCACACATAATTAAGAACAACTCAAGTATTTATCATATAACTCAAGAATAAATAATAACAAGATTCGTCTTAGGCTTCATCCCCCTCAAGTATTTGAGGGGTTTAGTTCATAATAAAGAAAGAAAACATCTCAGAAGAAATAAAATAACAAAACATAAAGAACCCGAAAACCCCTGTAACACCCCAAACCCGGCCCAAACGTTATGGCCAAATCTGACGTGTCACATTGGAAACATTAAAAACACAAGTTCTGATCTTAAACCTTTCTTAAAGAATTTGATGATAACTTTTAAAAGACTAAAGTGAATGGAAGCTGTGCACCAGGTAGGTATCCGAAACAGAGGAGGTGAGCCATGAAGGCTGCTTAAATACCAAGCTCTTGATTGGATCCAATCCTCGACATGCCCACAACCATTGCCACACTTTAGGTTGTTGATACTTTTTGAAAATATCTCGAGATGGAGTTTGTTCAAGGTGATGTCTTAGTTAAAATGTTGTATTTGTCTCTGTATGATTTGAAAACCGAGAGTTGTTTAAAAACGTAACCTAGATCTAGCCCATTTTAAGATATAAATAATAACGCAGATTTCAAAGTTCAAAACCAACCAAATCCAGAAAGAAATTAGTTAAAATGGCCTTATTACAACCCCAAAAATAAATAATAAAATTTATCTAAAACTTTTAAAAGAAGGTCCAACTGCACATCATGGCCACTCTGAATTCCCACCGGCTCCAAGTCTCCACATCAAGGCTCACCTGCAAGGTTGAAGAAAGGGGGTGAGTTGAAAACTCAGTGTGCAACAAGCCCTTTCAGAGCCCAAATCCACACTTGCACAAATTTTAATTTCTCATCATATACTGGGCCGTAGCCTTTCGGTTAACTGTTACTGGGCCGAAGCCTTTCAATTTCATATTTCTAGGCCAAAGCCTTTCTGTACACGGTATGGCCCTTAGGCCCATTTCAATATATGACAAAACATGTATGTATGCAAAACCCGTTTGGGGAGACTACTCGACCCACCATCCTCTACTCTCCACCCGTACCAACCAAACTCTCCATGTGGGGAATAACTCAACCCACCCAGCCAAACTCTCCACTGGCAGCATCGCTGCTTAATCATATAACTGGAGGCCAAGCCTCTTTTAATAACTGGGGCAAAAGCCCTTTTCAGTAAACTGGGGCAAAGCCCTTTATCACTTCCTCCATCATATAAAACCCAACCCATGCATATAATGAATCAAATAGTGCATATCATGTTCATGTCATAGCATATCATGTGCATATCATGTCATAGCATGTAAAACCACAGTATGAAAATCATCATAAACATATTACAACCCTAGGGGTATAATAGTCATTTTTACCTAGGGGTAAAATAGTCATTTTTACGCTTCAAGGGTAATTACGTAATTTTACTAACTATTATGGTTTTCCCACGTTTATTCATCAATTCCAAGTGTTTAGACAACAGTTTTTAGCCTATTATAGCGCATTCAAGTTATTGGGCCCAAAACCCCTAATGGGCCCTTCGTAGCCGATTTAGTCATTTAGGTCCTTTTTAGCCTAAGTTACGCAACGGTACTAAAAGTTTAACATGCAATTCGATCAGATTCCATTTTTACCAATTTTTACCCAAATGGGCCCACAAGCCCATTGGGCCCTATTTTAGCCCATCGAGGCCCAACGTACCAAACTGCACGAAACCGTGCTCTTACCTGTTCCATCACTCTCATTTACTGTGTTCATCGCAATTGAACTCATCCACACATCATCTCGTATTTACAGGTTAATCAACAACATAATCTGATGTTTCGGCTTTTATGCAACATGAACCTAGGCTATTACGGGGTATGTTACACACCTGCTTAATAACGATCGATTTCTCAAAGTCTACCACGCGCTTGTCCTACATATGTTTATTTGACATATCAGGTTTCGAAATCCAAGTGAGTAATAATACAGTCTATCAATATCATTCGGCCACTACCTCTAATGCCGTAGATTACTTACCTTTGCCGGATTCGACGATTCGAACTAAGTTTACTCAATACCGATTCTCCAAACCTTGTTGCTCCTCCAAAATAGCCCACTTTGCTACAAGAGATCATAAAACTGAATGAAAAAGGCCTAATAAAGCCTAAACCACAAATCGGCAACCTCCCTAATTCTTAGGGAGTTTTGGCCTTTCATAACATCCATAACACCGAATAGACTAACGATACGAGTACTTACCACAATTACCTTTTCGTACTACTCTAAACTTGAAGCAGACCAAACTCCCAAATGCTAATAGAAATCGTACCACAAGATCCTAAGATTCGGCTACCAAGTCTCCAAAAGGTGCTATGCTTCGGCTTTTGGATCAAAGAAATAAGAGATGGTTATAACCAGAAAGGAGTGTTGGTAGAAGAGTTTAAGGGCTTTTAGGAAAGAATAGGAATCGGCAAAAGAAAAGAAAAGGAGTTTACCTTTACATAGAAATCGACTGCCCCCTTTGAATCCTTCGGTATTTGGTTTATGTACTATTCGGCTAACAGGAGAAAAGAGAGGATGATAGGTTCAGCTTTTACTAGAAATTAATGGGAGAAAGAATGAGAGAAGGAGAGTTTGTGGAAGGAAAGAATGAAAGAAAATGAGAGAGTTTTGGCTTATAGGCAATCGGCACAAGTGAGAAAAAAAAGAAAAAATATGTTAAACTACACCTAGTAGCCGAATTAGCACTATAACACCCCCTTGGCCGGCCACATTTCTTCCCATTTCAAAAACTCCTAAAATCCCTCCTAGATATGCTCCCCCTTATCTCTCCATTATCCATGCACTTGACCAATTCAAACTCTTGTGAACAGAGTTCCACTCAACCTTAAATTCTTGCCTACTCAAGACACAAAAATAAACATCACAAATACCTGCATAGAGAGTCGAACCTTGGCCTTCTCCCTTCCACTTACACGCCACATTTTTAGGAGACTAGTGGCGCCACTTAGCCACTCTACCAAGGCTCCTTTTGTGATACATTTTACCCACATATTTTGATAAGACCTCCTAACCAAAGCCTCTAATTCTTTAAGTCCAAAATTTCAAAAATTCCTCCGGGTTTTGGCCAACTCATGGGTCTTCCATAGGCCCATTTACACACTCTAAACGTGAATTTCACAACCAAATACCAACATTTAAAATTCCACCAAACATCTCACAAAATTACTAAGCCCCAAAAATTAGGATGTTACAACTCTACCCTCCTTAAAGAAATTTCGGCCTCGAAATTTACCTTATTAAAATAGTTGAGGATACTGTTGACGCATCGCCTCCTCGGGCTCCCAAGTAGCCTCCTCTCTGCCATGGTTCCTCCAAAGTACCTTTACCAATGGGACTGATTTTCTTCTCAACACTTTAACGTCACGATCAAGTATTTGCACTGGTTCTTCTTCGAAGGTTAAATCTGCTTGTACCTCAATGTCTGCAACTGGCACGATATGAGTAGGATCAGAACGATATCGCCTTAGCATTGAAACATGAAAGACATCGTGGATACATCCAACTCCGGAGGTAATTCTAGCTGATAGGCAACCGGTCCTATTCGCTTTACAATTCGATAAGGCCCAATGAATCGCGGACTCAACTTGCCCTTTCTACCAAATCTCAATATCTTCTTCCAAGGCGAAACTTTAAGAAAGACCATGTCTCCTACTGCATACTCAATATCCTTACGCTTTATATCTGCATAGGACTTCTGTCGATCTGCTGCCTCCTTCAAGCGGTCTCTAATTACCCTAACCTTGTCTTCAGTATCAGCCACTAATTCTGGTCCAAGTACTCGTCTCTCTCCCAACTCAGTCCAACAAGTAGGCGAACGACATCTTCTCCCATACAGTGCCTCATATGGAGCCATCTAAATACTCGTTTGATAACTGTTATTATAAGCAAATTCTGCCAACGGCAAGTAATCCTCCCAGCTGCCCCTAAAGTCGATCACACAACCCCTCAACATGTCTTCTAAGATCTGGATAACTCTTTCTGACTGCCCACCTGACTGAGGGTGAAATGCTGTGCTAAAATCCAATCGCGTCCCCAACGCCTCATGCAATTTCCTCCAAAATCGAGATGTAAATCTTGGGTCTCGGTCAGAAATTATTGACACTAGCACTCCATGCAACCGTACTATCTCTGCTACATATAGCTTGGCTAACTTCTGAAGTGAATAATCTGTTCGAACAGGTATGAAATGGGCAGATTTCGTCAGCCTATCCACAATCACCCAAATCGAATCTTTCTTGGAAGGCGTCAAAGGCAACCCACTTACGAAATCCATGGTTACCCTTTCCCACTTCCAAAGTGGTATTTTCACTGGCTGCAACAATCCCGAAGGCAGTTGATGCTCGGCTTTTACTTGTTGACACGTTAAACACTTTCCCACAAACTCGGTCACTTCTCTCTTTAGTCCAGGCCACCAATATAACTCTCGCAAGTCTCGATACAACTTATTTCCTCCTGGATGCATGGCACAAGGTCCACTATGAGCCTCTTTCAGAATCATCAGCCTTAGTTCAGAGTCCTTTGGCATACAAATTCTTCCTCGAAAACAAAGAATCCCATCACTGTTTAACCCAAAGTCTGAATTCTCCTCTTTCTCGGCTTGCTGAAATCGAGAATCCAAAGACTCATCCAATAGCTGCTGCCTCTTAATCTGTTCTACCCAAGTTGGTTTCACTTGTAACTCTGCCAACAGGCTCCCATCATCGTATAAGCTTAAACGAGCAAACATTGCTTTCAATTATGCTATAGTCCTACGACTCAACGCGTCGGCCACCACATTTGCCTTGCCTGGATGGTACTCAATCGAACAATCATAGTCTTTCAACAACTCTATCTACCTTCGCTGTCTAAGATTCAGCTCCTTTTGAGTCAATAAATACCTAAGACTCTTATGATCTGTATAGATGATGCACTTCTCCCCATATAAGTAATGCCTCCAAATTTTAAGCGCAAAGATCACCGCCGCCAGCTCCAAATCATGCGTAGGGTAGTTCGTCTCGTGAGGCTTAAGCTGCCTTGAAGCATATGCAACCACCTTTCCCTCTTGCATCAACACACAACCCAAACCTACATGTGACGCATCGCTGTACACAGTGAAATCTTTACCAGACTCTGGCTGAATCAACACTGGTGCCTCGGTCAAAACTTTCTTTAACTTCTCAAAAGCTTCTTGCTGCTTCTCAGCCCAAACAAACGGTACTCCTTTCCTTATGAGTCTTGTCAATGGTGCAGCCAGCACAGAGAACCCTTCCACAAACCTTCTATAATAACCTGCCAACCCCAGAAAACTTCGAATTTCTGACACTGACCTTGGTGGCTTCCATTCTAGAACCGCCTCAATTTTTCGAGGATCTACCTTAATCCCTTCGGCAGAAACAACATGCCCTAAAAAGGTCACCTTACTCAACCAAAATTCGCACTTACTGAACTTAGCATAGAGTTGCTTCTCTCTTAATACTTGTAGAACGATACGAAGATGCTCATCATGCTTTTCTTCTGTTTTCGAATACACTAAAATATCGTCGATGAACACAACTACGAACTGATCCAAGTATAGCTGGAATACACGATTCATCAGATCCATGAATGCTGCAGGTGCGTTAGTCAGTCCAAAGGGCATAACTGGGAACTCGTAATGACCATATCGAGTTCTGAATGCCGTCTTATGAATATCCCCCTCTTTGACTCTCAGCTGATGATATCCAGACCGAAGGTCGATTTTTGAAAATACCGATGCTCCTCTCAACTGATCGAACAAATCGTCGATTCTTGGCAAAGGGTACTTGTTCTTGATCGTCAGTTTGTTCAGCTGCTGATAATCGATACACATTCGCATGGTTCCATCCTTCTTCTTTACAAACAAAACTGGTGCGCCCCACGGAGAAACACTTGATCTTATAAATCCTCTGTCCAATAGTTCTTGTATCTGAGCTTTCAGTTCTACCAACTCCTTTGGTGCCATCCTATACGGTGCAATAGACACCGGAGCTGTTCCAGGTAATAGGTCAATTCCAAACTCAACCTCGCGGTTTGGGGGTAATCCAGGAAGCTCCTCAGGAAAGACATCTTGAAACTCTTTGATAGTCCTGACTGACTCTGCGGTTATCTTTTCAGGCTCAGCTTGGCTCACAAAGGCCAAATATGCCTCACCACCTTTTCGAATCAACTTGTCAGCTTTTAAGGCTGACACCACATTAGACAAATAATTTCTTCGCTCCCCTATAACTAATACCTCCTCATCCTCGTCAGTTCTTAATACCATCCTCTTAGCAGCACAATCCAATGTCGCCCTATGCTGAGTTAACCAATCCATTCCTAAGATAAGATCAAATTCTCCAAATGGCAATTCCATTAAGTCTCCCACGAATACTTTATCTTGAGTCTCTAGAGGCACTTCCCAAAAAAGTTTATCTACCTTAACCGAGTGACCCAAAGGACTTATCACTGATACCCCACTCACAGTCTTCTCAGAACGCACACCCAATGCCCCAGATACGTTACAGGCAACATACGAGTGAGTGGAACCAACATCTATCAAAGCAGTATAAGGCATGCTATGAATGAAAAACGTACCGGTTATAACATCAGGAGCATCACCCTCCTCTCGACGTCATGCAGCATAAACCAACGCCGGCTGACGAGCTTCAGCATGCCCAGCACCCCTGCCGGGTGCCCCACGTCCTCGTCCATTACCATTACCACCTCTACCTTGCCCACGGCCTCTCTGTGGTGGTGGTCCTCCTCGCACTGGTTGCACAACCCTTGGCTCAGCAACTTGGTCCTGAACTGCCCTCCTAGGACATTCCCTAAACTTGTGTTCCTTGGACCCACATCGAAAACAACCCCCAGTTCTTTTCCAACACTCACCCAAGTGTGCTCTACCACAATCCCTACAAACTTGAGGTCTGACGGTATTCACTGGCATGGCCCGAATCGGCTCCTCTACTCTGGTTCGTTTAACATTTCTGTATGCAGCACCCGAGGGTCCAGAATCCCTCCTAAATCTAAGTCGATCCTTCTGACGATTCTATTGCTCTACCCGCTTAACCTCTTCGGCTATCTTGGCCTTTTCTACCAACGCAGCAAAGTCACGCTCCCTTTGTGGAGCTATCAGCACTCTAAGCTCATCTCGAAGGCCATCCTCAAACCGAACGCTACGCTCGTATTCAGTCGCCACTATCCCACTAGCATATCGGCTCAATCTCAAGAATTCTGCCTCATATTCGGCAACAGTCTTATTACCCTGGGTTAGATTTAGGAATTCCTTACGACGAGCATCCACATAACTAGCTCCCACATACCTGCCCTTAAAAGCAGTCTTAAATAGATCCCAAGTTACCCGCTCAGCCGGGGTACTCTCTCTTACTGTGATCCACCATTGGTAAGCCTCGTCTCGCAGCAACGATACAGCCCCTTTCAACTTTTGCTCCACAAAGCAATCCAAGTCGTCCATAATCCGTTCTGTTGCCTCAAGCCAATATTCGGCCACATTCGGAGCTACTCCGGATACGCCCCTAAAAACCTCTGCTCCGTTGGCCCGCAGTCGCTCAGAGATAGATCCTCTATTCACTGTCCCAGTACTAGCTCCAGCAACCCTTTCTAAGACCCTCAGCATTGCTTGGGACAAGGCATCATCCCCTACCGCTCGATCATGTGACCCAGTCTCAGATGCTAGTGGCACCGATGCCTCTTCAGTTGGCCTATGCCCTGAAGATGAAGATTCGGCCCGCGCTCTACCGCGACCACGTCCGCGGCCTCGTCCACGAGTTCCTCTAGTACTCATATCGACTTATCTGATTACGAATTTTATGACATTAGTTAATATTTCAGTTGTTTATTACAAGATATCTTATGGAAGTATAGTAGTTCAGAAGTTGTTTCCACGACATTGTATCTAACTACAGTCTCGATCCTAAAATGTTTTTAGCTCTTCCCTAGCTAAAGTAACATAGTAAGGTCTTTGATTCTATCTATAGCATCACGTAAAGACCAACAATAATATCATATCATTCTCAAATATCATTTAAATATCAAATGATAAAGAAAGTATACTTACAGACTTGGGGCCGGGAATTCAGTGTGCCACCTCTTCCTTTGAATCATTTAAAACATATATTTATCCACAAAAATGTGTTGAAAGATTTTATTTAAATTTGATTTAAAAAGGAAAAATCATTATTTAAAATTTTGGAAAAACCCGTTAAAAAGCCCGTTAAAAAGACCATTAAAATACCGTTAAAAACCCACAGCCGAGTTGTTGCAACCTGGCTCTGATACCACTAAATGTAACACCCTAAACCCGGCCCAAACGTTATGGCCAAATCTGACGTGTCATATTGGAAACATTAAAAACACAAGTTCTGATCTTAAACCTTTCTTAAAGAATTTGATGATAACTTTTAAAAGACTAAAGTGAATGGAAGCTGTGCACCAGGTAGGTATCCGAAACAGAGGAGGTGAGCCATGAAGGCTGCTTAAATACCAAGCTCTTGATTGGATCCAATCCTCGACATGCCCACGACCATTGCCACACTTTAGGTTGTTGATACTTTTTGAAAATATCTCGAGATGGAGTTTGTTCAAGGTGATGTCTTAGTTAAAATGTTGTATTTGTCTCTGTATGATTTGAAAACCGAGAGTTGTTTAAAAACGTAACCTAGATCTAGCCCATTTTAAGATATAAATAACAACGCAGATTTCAAAGTTCAAAACCAACCAAATCCAGAAAGAAATTAGTTAAAATGGCCTTATTACAACCCCAAAAATAAATAATAAAATTTATCTAAAACTTTTAAAAGAAGGTCCAACTGCACATCATGGCCACTCTGAATTCCCACCGGCTCCAAGTCTCCACATCAAGGCTCACCTGTAAGGTTGAAGAAAGGGGGTGAGTTGAAAACTCAGTGTGCAACAAGCCCTAAATGTAACACCCCAAACCCGGCCCAAACGTTATGGCCAAATCTGACGTGTCACATTGGAAACATTAAAAACACAAGTTCTGATCTTAAACCTTTCTTAAAGAATTTGATGATAACTTTTAAAAAACTAAAGTGAATGGAAGCTGTGCACCAGGTAGGTATCCGAAACAGAGGAGGTGAGCCATGAAGGCTGCTTAAATACCAAGCTCTTGATTGGATCCAATCCTCGACATGCCCACAACCATTGCCACAATTTAGGTTGTTGATACTTTTTGAAAATATCTCGAGATGGAGTTTGTTCAAGGTGATGTCTTAGTTAAAATGTTGTATTTGTCTCTGTATGATTTGAAAACCGAGAGTTGTTTAAAAACGTAACCTAGATCTAGCCCATTTTAAGATATAAATAATAACGCAGATTTCAAAGTTCAAAACCAACCAAATCCAGAAAGAAATTAGTTAAAATGGCCTTATTACAACCCCAAAAATAAATAATAAAATTTATCTAAAACTTTTAAAAGAAGGTCCAACTGCACATCATGGCCACTCTGAATTCCCACCGGCTCCAAGTCTCCACATCAAGGCTCACCTGCAAGGTTGAAGAAAGGGGGTGAGTTGAAAACTCAGTGTGCAACAAGCCCTTTCAGAGCCCAAATCCACACTTGCACAAATTTTAATTTCTCATCATATACTGGGCCGTAGCCTTTCGGTTAATTGTTACTGGGCCGAAGCCTTTCAATTTCATATTTCTAGGCCAAAGCCTTTCTGTACATGGTATGGCCCTTAGGCCCATTTCAATATATGACAAAACATGTATGTATGCAAAACCCGTTTGGGGAGACTACTCGACCCACCATCCTCTACTCTCCACTCGTACCAACCAAACTCTCCATGTGGGGAATAACTCAACCCACCCAGCCAAACTCTCCACTGGCAGCATCGCTGCTTAATCATATAACTGGAGGCCAAGCCTCTTTTAATAACTGGGGCAAAAGCCCTTTTCAGTAAACTGGGGCAAAGCCCTTTATCACTTCCTCCATCATATAAAACCCAACCCATGCATATAATGAATCAAATAGTGCATATCATGTTCATGTCATAGCATATCATGTGCATATCATGTCATAGCATGTAAAACCACAGTATCAAAGTCATCATAAACATATTACAACCCTAGAGGTATAATAGTCATTTTTACCTAGGGGTAAAATAGTCATTTTTACGCTTCAAGGGTAATTACGTAATTTTACTAACTATTATGGTTTTCCCACGTTTATTCATCAATTCCAAGTGTTTAGACAACAGTTTTTAGCCTATTATAGCGCATTCAAGTTATTGGGCCCAAAACCCCTAATGGGCCCTTCGTAGCTGATTTAGTCATTTAGGTCCTTTTTAGCCTAAGTTACGCAACGGTACTAAAAGTTTAACATGCAATTCGATCAGATTCCATTTTTACCAATTTTTACCCAAATGGGCCCACAAGCCCATTGGGCCCTATTTTAGCCCATCGAGGCCCAACGTACCAAACTGCACGAAACTGTGCTCTTACCTGTTCCATCACTCTCATTTACTGTGTTCATCCCAATTGAACTCATCCACACATCATCTCGTATTTACAGGTTACATCAACAACATAATCCGATGTTTCGGCTTTTATGCAACATGAACCTAGGCTATTACGGGGTATGTTACACACCTGCTTAATAACGATCGATTTCTCAAAGTCTACCACGCGCTTGTCCTACATATGTTTATTTGACATATCAGGTTTCGAAATCCAAGTGAGTAATAATACAGTCTATCAATATCATTCGGCCACTACCTCTAATGCCTTAGATTACTTACCTTTGCCGGATTCGATGATTCGAACTAAGTTTACTCAATACCGATTCTCCAAACCTTGTTGCTCCTCCAAAATAGCCCACTTTGCTACAAGAGATCATAAAACTGAATGAAAAAGGCCTAATAAAGCCTAAACCACAAATCGGCAACCTCCCTAATTCTTAGGGAGTTTTGGCCTTTCATAACATCCATAACACCGAATAGACTAACGATACGAGTACTTACCACAATTACCTTTTCGTACTACTCTAAACTTGAAGTAGACCAAACTCCCAAATGCTAATAGAAATCGTACCACAAGATCCTAAGATTCGGCTACCAAGTCTCCAAAAGGTGCTATGCTTCGGCTTTTGGATCAAAGAAATAAGATATGGTTATAACCAGAAAGGAGTGTTGGTAGAAGAGTTTAAGGGCTTTTAGGAAAGAATAGGAATCGGCAAAAGAAAAGAAAAGGAGTTTACCTTTACATAGAAATCGACTGCCCCCTTTGAATCCTTCGGGATTTGGTTTATGTACTATTCGGCTAACAGGAGAAAAGAGAGGATGATAGGTTCGGCTTTTACTAGAAATTAATGGGAGAAAGAATGAGAGAAAGAGAGTTTGTGGAAGGAAAGAATGAAAGAAAATGAGAGAGTTTTGGCTTATGGGCAATCGGCACAAGTGAGAAAAAAAAAGAAAAAATATGTTAAACTACACCTAGTAGCCGAATTAGCACTACAACACCCCCTTGGCCGGCCACATTTCTTCCCATTTCAAAAACTCCTAAAATCCCTCCTAGATATGCTCCCCCTTATCTCTCCATTATCCATGCACTTGACCAATTCAAACTCTTGTGAACAGAGTTCCACTCAACCTCAAATTCTTGCCTACTCAAGACACAAAAATAAACATCACAAATACCTGCATAGAGAGTCGAACCTTGGCCTTCTCCCTTCCACTTACACGCCACATTTTTAGGAGACTAGTGGCGCCACTTAGCCACTCTACCAAGGCTCCTTTTGTGATACATTTTACCCACATATTTTGATAAGACCTCCTAACCAGAGCCCCTAATTCTTTAAGTCCAAAATTTCAAAAATTCCTCCGGGTTTTGGCCAACTCATGGGTCTTCCATAGGCCCATTTACACACTCTAAACGTGAATTTCACAACCAAATACCAACATTTAAAATTCCACCAAACATCTCACAAAATTACTAAGCCCCAAAAATTAGGATGTTACAACCCCTGAAGAAATTTAGGGAGATCCTCAGTCTTGATGTAGAATTCTGGCTTCTGGGATGAATCAATCAGCTTCCCTTGGAGTAATCTCGTGCTTTCACTCTTAGTGTTGGCAGAAATATGGCGCTCTTTCCTGAGAGAAAAGAGTATTCCCTTAGCGGGAAATAAGCACACCATTGAAGTTGCCTTATGGGGTCTTTATATAGAGCTTTGGGGGGCCTTTCTTAGCCTCTAAGCATCCCAATTCGAGTGAAATTCCTCTTCCTCACGACTAGAACACGCCCGTGTGCCACGCCCGTGTGACTTCGACAAGTGGCCGTGTCATTCTATCGGTGGGGGTACGGCCGTGTGGCCTGGCCGTGCTTGTCGAGGGCTGGCTCGTGTGATCTTCATGTGGCACAGCCGTGTGCCACGGCCGTGTGGTAATTCCTTGGGCCGTGCGTTTTCACATTTTGGCTTATTTTCTCCGATTTTTGGTCTATTTTCCATTCTTTTCTCTTCCCTATGCTCTCCTAAGTGTAAGATATGAAAAAGAAAGATTAAGAGCATCAATTCTCACAAAATTACTAATAATTCATCCAAAATATAGGCTAAACATGAGGTAAAAATATGTATAATTTATCGTTTATCAATTTTTTTATGCGCGGAAGTTTAATTTTGAATAAAACTCCAAAAAAACTTGAGATAAACTTAGGAGAAATAAAATAAAGCGTTCAATGTAACAAATAGCACAGGTAAAGCTTATTACATACTGAAATCAAAATATTTAATAAATATAAAGAAAAACGAATAAAATAAAGCGTCTTGCTAGCTGGCCACCTTCGAGTCCCTCCGTTCTTCGAACTGCCTACTAGGGATTTCCTGAGAAAAAAAAGAGGGGGTGAGTTTCGAAACTCAGAGTGTACGACCCTCAGCAATCATTAACATACAAGAAATCAATTGGGCCTAAGCCCTAATCACAGCATCATCGTAATATATCACATATGCAATGCAGTAAAAAAAACCACTCCAATAATCCATCCGCTACACAATATTTCCCGACCAACCATATACAAATGTAGGGATTTCTCAATCGACCCACCCATCCGCTACACAGTAATGGTAGCCCGGTTGTGGTACTACCTAACGTTGCAGGAAAGCTGCTAATCACATATTGGGCTTTAAAAGCCAACGGTGGATCCACGGTCGTCAAGCAACCATGCGATCCTCAAATTCTTCCTCCGTTCCATAATTCCCACCCATATGCAACCTAAACAGAATATCAATTGAATGCTGCAATCATACATGTAACATAAATCCTATATTTAACACATAGGGGTATTTTAGTCATTTTTGCTCTTAGGGCATTTCGATCATTTTTAAGTTTTATGGATTCAGTACCTACCTGGCCCGTTAACAATTCCCAATTGGCCAAAGTGAACAAGCACTATGCACCAGGTAGGATTCCAAAGAAGAGGAGGTGGGTGATTGAGATCGCATAAGTACTAAGCTCTTCCTAGATCCAATCCTAAACCCAATCCTAGACATGCATATACCCATTACCACACTTCAACCTTATGACTTGTCCATGGTTGCATTTGTGTTTTTAAGTTTTATGAATGTTTGGCAGTTAACAGATACACAGCCCAAACCTATATACAAAGCCTATTCTACACCATATGGCCCATTCGGCCCGAATCACAATCGTATGGCCCATTAGGCCCAAATCCAATTCAAATCATGTAATATGCATGACTAACTCAATTCATATAACCAAATCAATAAATTTCACACAATTTAGCCTCAGGGCCCACCGGGCCCATTTAGCCACTTTTGGTATTTCGACTTTTCGACATTGCCGATATTGTGTGTGTAGTGTTTGTACACACCTGATTGACGACCCGTATTACACTATCCTCAGCCTTGACCTAATATCAAAACCACTTTCGAATTAATTCAAAACCCTACTATAACTTTATCAAATCCCGAAGCCTTACCGTAGCCTTACCGTGCACCTTCGAATTTTCTAGCCTTTCCCTTCGCAATTAATCCCGAATATTCTTAGATCTACATCAACACACATATCCTATCAACATCAGATAACTGGTCTTCCACACGAGTCACCCTTTTAGGCTACACATATATTCGGCCACCCCTTTGAGAAACCGAAATTGAGAATGAGACACTTACCGAAACTCACCTTGAATCTTGCGGCCTAAATATCCACTGAATATGCAATTGAGTACTAACCCCATTGATTGAGGGTAGCA
Organism: Gossypium stocksii; assembly: GCA_020496765.1. Classification (NCBI taxonomy): domain Eukaryota; kingdom Viridiplantae; phylum Streptophyta; class Magnoliopsida; order Malvales; family Malvaceae; genus Gossypium; species Gossypium stocksii. Next base: position 4,019,864 of record CM035622.1, on the reverse strand, counting down.
AAATAGATTGTAATGGAGAACAAGAGAAATCGGTAAAGGGTATGGTTCTTCAGCTTTTAAGAGAGAAAAGAATAATGAAACCACTAGGCGTTTCGGCTAAACAATGGATGGCTTAATTGGCAAGGGAAAAATTCAGCTATGGATTAAACAAAAGGGAGAGGAAGAATTCAGCAAGAAAAAAGAAGAAAGAAGAGAAGCAGAAAGAAAAAAAATACAAATTGGCACTTGAGGAAAAGATGAGAAATTTGGCATTAGCCTAGGATCCCAAATTCGGCACATATTTATAGCCTATAGCCTCAATTCCCAATTCAGCTCCATCACTTCCCCCTTCTCATCTCTTCGTTTTTCTCTCTGATAACTCCACAATCTTTTTCCTAAATTTTCTCTTCTCATTACATCTCTGAGAGTCCAGCTTTACGCCACTACCAATCTTCTAGAAGCCTAAAATTAAACTCCAAAATAAATTTAATAATTTCCTATTTAAACTTGGACCCAAACTCTACTATGGGCCTTCTAACACCCAAATAATACTTTCCTAAGACTACTAAGCACATATTCACATAAAAAACCACACAAAAAGAAGTTTGGGATTTTTGGGGCGTTACAACTCTACCCCTCTTAAAGAAATTTCGTCCTCGAAATTTCCAACTAACTATTAATCGCACTACCCAAGTCACACCACTACGCTTTCACTGCGAACTCTAATCCTAATAATTTTAATACACACCCAAGACATCCACCTAACACTTCCACAGTCTCTACCGCAGCCTTTTGCACCTCTTCTAGCGCTCATCGCTGCGTACGTATTTCTGGTTTAAAATTTTTATGATATTAGTTCAGATTCCGACTGTTTAAGGCTTATGTCTTGTGCAAGTAATGATTTAGAGATTATTTCGTTGTTGCAAATCCTTTACAAGCTTAAGTTTCCCACAGGCTTTAGTCTCTAAGAGCCTATTGTTTAAAGTAGCCCACACAGTTCAGCATTTTAATCAAGTTCAATAAAAGAAAAGAAAAGGAAGAAAACTTGCTTGGCTCGACGTGGGAAACTCGGTGTGCCATCAGCAAGAATTCCTAGAGTTTACTATAAAAAAGTTTAAAATTAATAATAAGGCCCATTTTTATAGCCTAAACTTTGCAACCGGAGCTCTGATACAACTAAATGTAACACCCCAAATCCGGCCTAGAAGTTAGGCCCGAATCTGGCATGTCACATTGAAGTGTTTTTACGAAAAACCTTGTTTTTCATTGAAAACCCTTCTTAAGATATTTGAGTAAAATTCTAGTTTAAAGTTGTTTCTCAAATGACTTGTGCTAAAAAAATCAATATGTCTTTCTATTTCTATAAGTCAAAAATTATTTTTAGAAAGATCTTTTTATGCGCGGAAGTTTAATTTTGAATAAAACCCCAAAAAACTTGAGATAAACTTAGAAGAAATAAAATAAAGCGTTCAATGTAACAAATAGCAGAGGTAAAGCCTTATTACATTCTGAAATCAAAAAATTTAAGAAATATAAAGAAAAACGAATAAAATAAAGCGTCTTGCTAGTTGGCCACCTCCGAGTCCCTCCGTTCGTCGAACTGCCTACTAGGGATTTCCTGAGAAAATAAAAGAGGGGGTGAGTTCCGAAACTCAATGTGTATGACCCTCAGTAATCATTAACATGCAAGCAATCAATTGGGCCTATGCCCTAATCACAGTATCATCGTAATATATCACATATGTAATGCAGTAAAAAAACCCTCCCCAATAATCCATCCGCTACACAACACTTCCCGACAGCCTTATACACCTGTGGGGATTTCTAAATCGACGCACCCATCCGCTACAAAATAATGGTAGCCCAGTTACGGTACTACCTAACGTTGCAGCAAAGCTGCTAATCACATATTGGGCTTTAAAAGCCAACGGTGGATCCACGGTCGTCAAGCAACCATGCGATCCCCAAATTCTTCCTCCTTACCATAATTCCCACCCATATGTAACCTAAACAGAATATCATATGAATGCTGCAATCATACATGTAACATAAATCCTACATTTAACACATAGGAGTATTTTAGTTATTTTTGCTCTTAGGGCATTTCGATCATTTTTAAGTTTTATGGATTCAGTACCTACCTGGCCCGTTAACAATTCTTCGTTGGCCAAAGTGAACAAGCACTATACACCAGGTAGGATTTCAAAGAAGAGGAGGTAGGTGATTGAGACCGCTTAAGTACCAAGCTCTTCCTAGATCCAATCCTAGACCCAATCCTAGACATACATATAGCTATTACCACACTTCAACCTTATGACTTGTCCACGGTTGCATTTTTGTTTTTAAGTTTTATGAATGTTTAGCAGTTAACAGATACTAAGCCCAAACCCATATACAAAGCCCATTCTCAACCATATGGCCCATTCGGCCCGAATCACAATCGTATGGCCCATTAGGCCCAAATCCAATTCAAATCATGTAATATGCATGACTAACTCAATTTATATAACCAAATCAATAAATTTCACAAAATTTAGCCTTAGGGCCCACCGGGCCCATTTAGCCACTTTCGGTATTTCGGCTTTTCGACATTGCCGATATTGTGTGTGTAATGTTTGTACACACCTGATTGACGACCCACACTACCCTATCCTTAGCCTTGACCTACAATCAAAACCACTTTTGAATTAATTCCAAACCCTACTATAACTTTATCAAATCCCGAAGCCTTATCGTAGCATTAGCGTATACCTTCGGCTATTCTAGCCTTTCCCTTAGTAATTAATCCCGAATATTCTTAGATCTATATCAACACACATATTCTATCAACATCAGATGACTCGTCTTCCACACGAGTCACCCTTTTAGGCTACGCATATATTCGGCCACCCCTTTAAAAAATCGAAATTGAGAATGAGATACTTACCGAAACTCACCTTGAATCTTGCAGCCTAAATATCCACTGAATATTCAATCGACTCCTAACCCCCTTGATTGAGGGTAGCAAAATAGATTGTAATGGAGAACAAGAGAAATCGGTAAAGGGTATAGTTCTTCTGCTTTTAAGAGAGAAAAGAATAATAGGACCACTAGGGGTTTCGGCAAAACAATGGATGGCTTAATTGGCAAGGGAAAGATTCAGCTATGGATGAAACAAAAGGGAGAGGAAGAATTCGGCAAGAAAAAGAAAAAAGAAGGAAAGCAGAAAGAAAAAAAATACAAATTGGCACTTGAGGAAAAGATGAGAGATTTGGCATTAGCCTAGGATCCCAAATTCGGCACATATTTATAGCCTATAGCCTCAATTCCCAATTCAGCTCCATCACTTCCCCCTTCTCATCTCTTCGTTTTTCTCTCTGATAACTCCACAATCTTTTTCCTAAATTTTCTCTTCTCATTACATCTCTGAGAGTCCAGCTTTACGCCAATACCAATCTTCTAGAAGCCTAAAATTAAACTCCAAAATAAATTTAATAATTTCCTATTTAAACTTGGACCCAAACTCTACTATGAGCCTTCTAACACCCAAATAATACTTGCCTAAGACTACTAAGCACATATTCACATAAGAAACCACACAAAAAGAAGTTTAGAATTTTTGGGGCGTTACAACTCTGCCCCTCTTAAAGAAATTTCGTCCTCGAAATTTCCAACTAACTATTAATCGCACTACCCAAGTCACACCACTACGCTTTTACTGCGAACTCTAATCCTAATAATTTTAATACACACCCAAGACATCCACCTAACACTTCCACAGTCTCTACTGCAGCCTTTTGCACCTCTTCTAGCGCTCATCGCTGCGTACGTATTTTTGGTTTAAAATTTTTATGATATTAGTTCAGAGTCCGACTGTTTAAGGCTTATGTCTTGTGCAAGTAATGATTTAGAGATTATTTCGTTGTTGCAAATCCTTTACAAGCTTAAGTTTCCCACAGGCTTTAGTCTCTAAGAGCCTATTGTTTAAAGTAGCCCACACAGTTCAGCATTTTAATCAAGTTCAATAAAAGAAAAGAAAAGGAAGAAAACTTGCTTGGCTCGACGTGGGAAACTCGGTGTGCCATCAGCAAGAATTCCTAGAGTTTACTATAAAAAAGTTTAAAATTAATAATAAGGCCCATTTTTATAGCCTAAACTTTGCAACCGGAGCTCTGATACAACTAAATGTAACACCCCAAATCCGGCCTAGAAGTTAGGCCCGAATCTGGCATGTCACATTGAAGTGTTTTTACGAAAAACCTTGTTTTTCATTGAAAACCCTTCTTAAGATATTTGAGTAAAATTCTAGTTTAAAGTTGTTTCTCAAATGACTTGTGCTAAAAAAATCAATATGTCTTTCTATTTCTATAAGTCAAAAATTATTTTTAGAAAGATCTTTTTATGCGCGGAAGTTTAATTTTGAATAAAACCCCAAAAAACTTGAGATAAACTTAGAAGAAATAAAATAAACCGTTCAATGTAACAAATAGCAGAGGTAAAGCCTTATTACATTCTGAAATCAAAATATTTAAGAAATATAAAGAAAAACGAATAAAATAAAGCGTCTTGCTAGCTGGCCACCTCCGAGTCCCTCCGTTCGTCGAACTGCCTACTAGGGATTTCCTGAGAAAATAAAAGAGGGGGTGAGTTTCGAAACTCAATGTGTATGACCCTCAGTAATCATTAACATGCAAGCAATCAATTGGGCCTATGCCCTAATCACAGTATCATCGTAATATATCACATATGTAATGCAGTAAAAAAACCCTCCCCAATAATCCATCCGCTACACAACACTTCCCGACAGCCTTATACACCTGTGGGGATTTCTAAATCGACGCACCCATCCGCTACAAAATAATGGTAGCCCAGTTACGGTACTACCTAACGTTGCAGCAAAGCTGCTAATCACATATTGGGCTTTAAAAGCCAACGGTGGATCCACGGTCGTCAAGCAACCATGCGATCCCCAAATTCTTCCTCCTTACCATAATTCCCACCCATATGTAACCTAAACAGAATATCATATGAATGCTGCAATCATACATGTAACATAAATCCTACATTTAACACATAGGGGTATTTTAGTTATTTTTGCTCTTAGGGCATTTCGATCATTTTTAAGTTTTATGGATTCAGTACCTACCTGGCCCGTTAACAATTCTTCGTTGGCCAAAGTGAACAAGCACTATACACCAGGTAGGATTTCAAAGAAGAGGAGGTAGGTGATTGAGACCGCTTAAGTACCAAGCTCTTCCTAGATCCAATCCTAGACCCAATCCTAGACATACATATAGCTATTACCACACTTCAACCTTATGACTTGTCCACGGTTGCATTTTTGTTTTTAAGTTTTATGAATGTTTAGCAGTTAACAGATACTAAGCCCAAACCCATATACAAAGCCCATTCTCAACCATTTGGCCCATTCGGCCCGAATCACAATCGTATGGCCCATTAGGCCCAAATCCAATTCAAATCATGTAATATGCATGACTAACTCAATTTATATAACCAAATCAATAAATTTCACAAAATTTAGCCTTAGGGCCCACTGGGCCCATTTAGCCACTTTCGGTATTTCGGCTTTTCGACATTGCCGATATTGTGTGTGTAATGTTTGTACACACCTGATTGACGACCCACACTACCCTATCCTTAGCCTTGACCTACAATCAAAACCACTTTTGAATTAATTCCAAACCCTACTCTAACTTTATCAAATCCCGAAGCCTTATCGTAGCATTAGCGTATACCTTCGGCTATTCTAGCCTTTCCCTTAGTAATTAATCCCGAATATTCTTAGATCTATATCAACACACATATTCTATCAACATCAGATGACTCGTCTTCCACACGAGTCACCCTTTTAGGCTACGCATATATTCGGCCACCCCTTTAAAAAATCGAAATTGAGAATGAGATACTTACCGAAACTCACCTTGAATCTTGCAGCCTAAATATCCACTGAATATTCAATCGACTCCTAACCCCCTTGATTGAGGGTAGCAAAATAGATTGTAATGGAGAACAAGAGAAATCGGTAAAGGGTATAGTTCTTCTGCTTTTAAGAGAGAAAAGAATAATAGGACCACTAGGGGTTTCGGCAAAACAATGGATGGCTTAATTGGCAAGGGAAAGATTCAGCTATGGATGAAACAAAAGGGAGAGGAAGAATTCGGCAAGAAAAAGAAAAAAGAAGGAAAGAAGAAAGAAAAAAAATACAAATTGGCACTTGAGGAAAAGATGAGAGATTTGGCATTAGCCTAGGATCCCAAATTCGGCACATATTTATAGCCCATAGCCTCAATTCCCAATTCAGCTTCATCACTTCCTCCTTCTCATCTCCTCGTTTTTCTCCCTGATAAGTCCCCAATCTTTTTCCTAAATTTTCTCTTCTAATTACCTCTCTGAGAGTCCAGCTTCACGCCACTACCAATCTTCTAGAAGCCTAAAATTAAACTCCAAAATAAATTTAATAATTTCCTATTTAAACTTGGACCCAAACTCTACTATGAGCCTTCTAACACCCAAATAATACTTGCCTAAGACTACTAAGCACATATTCACATAAGAAACCACACAAAAAGAAGTTTAGAATTTTTGGGGCGTTACAACTCTGCCCCTCTTAAAGAAATTTCGTCCTCGAAATTTCCAACTAACTATTAATCGCACTACCCAAGTCACACCACTACGCTTTTACTGCAAACTCTAATCCTAATAATTTTAATACACACCCAAGACATCCACCTAACACTTCCACAGTCTCTACTGCAGCCTTTTGCACCTCTTCTAGCGCTCATTGCTGCGTACGTATTTTTGGTTTAAAATTTTTATGATATTAGTTCAGAGTCCCACTATTTAAGGCTTATGTCTTCTGCAAGTAATAATTTAGAGATTATTTCGTTGTTGCAAATCCTCTACAAGCTTAAGTTTCTCACGGGCTTTAGTCTCTAAGAGCCTATTGTTTAAAGTAGCCCACACAGTTCAGTATTTTAATCAAGTTCAGTAACAGAAAAGAAAAGGAAGAAAACTTGCTTGGCTCGACGTCCGAAACTCGGTGTGACCTCAGCAAGAATTCCTAGAATTTACTATAAAAAAAGTTTAAAATTAATAATAAGGCCCATTTTTATAGCCTAAACTTTGCAACCGGAGCTCTGATACCACTAAATGTAACACCCCAAATTCGACCTAGAAGTTAGGTCAGAATCTAGCATGTCACATTGAAGTGTTTTTACGAAAAACCTTATTTTTCATTGAAAACCCTTCTTAGGAAATTTGAGTAAAATTCTAGTTTAAAGTTATTTCTCAAACGACTTGTGCTAAAAAAATCAATCTGTCTTTCTATTTCTATAAGTCAAAAATTATTTTTAGAAAGATCTTTTTATGCGCGGAAGTTTAATTTTGAATAAAACCCCAAAAAAGTTGAGATAAACTTAGGAGAAATAAAATAAAGCGTTTAATGTAAAAATAGCAGAGGTAAAGCCTTATTACATTCTGAAATCAAAATATTTAAGAAATATAAAGAAAAACGAATAAAATAAAGCGTCTTGCTAGCTGGCCACCTCCGAGTCCCTCCGTTCGTCGAACTGCCTACTAGGGATTTCCTGAGAAAATAAAAGAGGGGGTGAGTTTCGAAACTCAATGTGTATGACCCTCAGTAATCATTAACATACAAGCAATCAATTGGGCCTATGCCCTAATCACAGTATCATCGTAATATATCACATATGTAATGCAGTAAAAAAACCCTCCCCAATAATCCATCCGCTACACAACACTTCCCGACAGCCTTATACACCTGTGGGGATTTCTAAATCGACGCACCCATCCGCTACAAAATAATGGTAGCCCAGTTACGGTACTACCTAACGTTGCAGCAAAGCTGCTAATCACATATTGGGCTTTAAAAGCCAACGGTGGATCCACGGTCGTCAAGCAACCATGCGATCCCCAAATTCTTCCTCCGTACCATAATTCCCACCCATATGTAACCTAAACAGAATATCATATGAATGCTGCAATCATACATGTAACATAAATCCTACATTTAACACATAGGGGTATTTTAGTTATTTTTGCTCTTAGGGCATTTCGATCATTTTTAAGTTTTATGGATTCAGTACCTACCTGGCCCGTTAACAATTCTTCGTTGGCCAAAGTGAACAAGCACTATACACCAGGTAGGATTTCAAAGAAGAGGAGGTAGGTGATTGAGACCGCTTAAGTACCAAGCTCTTCCTAGATCCAATCCTAGACCCAATCCTAGACATACATATAGCTATTACCACACTTCAACCTTATGACTTGTCCACGGTTGCATTTTTGTTTTTAAGTTTTATGAATGTTTAGCAGTTAACAGATACTAAGCCCAAACCCATATACAAAGCCCATTCTCAACCATATGGCCCATTCGGCCCGAATCACAATCGTATGGCCCATTAGGCCCAAATCCAATTCAAATCATGTAATATGCATGACTAACTCAATTTATATAACCAAATCAATAAATTTCACAAAATTTAGCCTTAGGGCCCACCGGGCCCATTTAGCCACTTTCGGTATTTCGGCTTTTCGACATTGCCGATATTGTGTGTGTAATGTTTGTACACACCTGATTGACGACCCACACTACCCTATCCTCAGCCTTGACCTACAATCAAAACCACTTTTGAATTAATTCCAAACCCTACTATAACTTTATCAAATCCCGAAGCCTTATCGTAGCATTAGCGTATACCTTCGGCTATTCTAGCCTTTCCCTTAGTAATTAATCCCGAATATTCTTAGATCTATATCAACACACATATTCTATCAACATCAGATGACTCGTCTTCCACACGAGTCACCCTTTTAGGCTACGCATATATTCGGCCACCCCTTTAAAAAATCGAAATTGAGAATGAGATACTTACCGAAACTCACCTTGAATCTTGCAGCCTAAATATCCACTGAATATTCAATCGACTCCTAACCCTCTTGATTGAGGGTAGCAAAATAGATTGTAATGGAGAACAAGAGAAATCGGTAAAGGGTATAGTTCTTCTGCTTTTAAGAGAGAAAAGAATAATAGGACCATTAGGGGTTTCGGCAAAACAATGGATGGCTTAATTGGCAAGGGAAAGATTCAGCTATGGATGAAACAAAAGGGAGAGGAAGAATTCGGCAAGAAAAAGAAAAAAGAAGGAAAGAAGAAAGAAAAAAAATACAAATTGGCACTTGAGGAAAAGATGAGAGATTTGGCATTAGCCTAGGATCCCAAATTCGGCACATATTTATAGCCCATAGCCTCAATTCCCAATTCAGCTTCATCACTTCCTCCTTCTCATCTCCTCGTTTTTCTCCCTGATAAGTCCCCAATCTTTTTCCTAAATTTTCTCTTCTAATTACCTCTCTGAGAGTCCAGCTTCACACCACTACCAATCTTCTAGAAGCCTAAAATTAAACTCCAAAATAAATTTAATAATTTCCTATTTAAACTTGGACCCAAACTCTACTATGAGCCTTCTAACACCCAAATAATACTTGCCTAAGACTACTAAGCACATATTCACATAAGAAACCACACAAAAAGAAGTTTAGAATTTTTGGGGCGTTACAACTCTGCCCCTCTTAAAGAAATTTCGTCTTCGAAATTTCCAACTAACTATTAATCGCACTACCCAAGTCACACCACTACGCTTTTACTGCAAACTCTAATCCTAATAATTTTAATACACACCCAAGACATCCACCTAACACTTCCACAGTCTCTACTGCAGCCTTTTGCACCTCTTCTAGCGCTCATTGCTGCGTACGTATTTTTGGTTTAAAATTTTTATGATATTAGTTCAGAGTCCCACTATTTAAGGCTTATGTCTTCTGCAAGTAATAATTTAGAGATTATTTCGTTGTTGCAAATCCTCTACAAGCTTAAGTTTCTCACGGGCTTTAGTCTCTAAGAGCCTATTGTTTAAAGTAGCCCACACAGTTCAGTATTTTAACCAAGTTCAGTAACAGAAAAGAAAAGGAAGAAAACTTGCTTGGCTCGACGTCAGAAACTCGGTGTGACGTCAGCAAGAATTCCTAGAATTTACTATAAAAAAAGTTTAAAATTAATAATAAGGCCCATTTTTATAGCCTAAACTTTGCAACCGGAGCTCTGATACCACTAAATGTAACACCCCAAATTCGACCTAGAAGTTAGGTCAGAATCTAGCATGTCACATTGAAGTGTTTTTACGAAAAACCTTATTTTTCATTGAAAACCCTTCTTAGGAAATTTGAGTAAAATTCTAGTTTAAAGTTATTTCTCAAACGACTTGTGCTAAAAAAATCAATCTGTCTTTCTATTTCTATAAGTCAAAAATTATTTTTAGAAAGATCTTTTTATGCGCGGAAGTTTAATTTTGAATAAAACCCCAAAAAAGTTGAGATAAACTTAGGAGAAATAAAATAAAGCGTTTAATGTAAAAATAGCAGAGGTAAAGCCTTATTACATTCTGAAATCAAAATATTTAAGAAATATAAAGAAAAACGAATAAAATAAAGCGTCTTGCTAGCTGGCCACCTCCGAGTCCCTCCGTTCGTCGAACTGCCTACTAGGGATTTTCTGAGAAAATAAAAGAGGGGGTGAGTTTCGAAACTCAGAGTGTACGACCCTCAGCAATCATTAACATACAAGAAATCAATTGGGCCTAAGCCCTAATCACAGCATCATCGTAATATATCACATATGCAATGCAGTAAAAAAAACCACTCCAATAATCCATCCGCTACACAATATTTCCCGACCAACCATATACAAATGTAGGGATTTCTCAATCGACCCACCCATCCGCTACACAGTAATGGTAGCCCGATTGTGGTACTACCTAACGTTGCAGGAAAGCTGCTAATCACATATTGGGCTTTAAAAGCCAACGGTGGATCCACGGTCGTCAAGCAACCATGCGATCCTCAAATTCTTCCTCCGTTCCATAATTCCCACCCATATGCAACCTAAACAGAATATCAATTGAATGCTGCAATCATACATGTAACATAAATCCTATATTTAACACATAGGGGTATTTTAGTCATTTTTGCTCTTAGGGCATTTCGATCATTTTTAAGTTTTATGGATTCAGTACCTACCTGGCCCGTTAACAATTCTTCGTTGGCCAAAGTGAACAAGCACTATGCACCAGGTAGGATTCCAAAGAAGAGGAGGTGGGTCATTGAGACCGCTTAAGTACCAAGCTCTTCCTAGATCCAATCCTAGACCCAATCCTAGACATGCATATATCTATTACCACACTTCAACCTTATGACTTGTCCACGGTTGCATTTGTGTTTTTAAGTTTTATGAATGTTTGGCAGTTAACAGATACTAAGCCCAAACCCATATACAAAGCCCATTCTCAACCATATGGCCTATTCGGCCCGAATCACAATCGTATGGCCCATTAGGCCCAAATCCAATTCAAATCATGTAATATGCATGACTAACTCAATTCATATAACCAAATCAATAAATTTCACAAAATTTAGCCTTAGGGCCCACCGGGCCCATTTAGCCACTTTCGGTATTTCGGCTTTTCGACATTGCTGATATTGTGTGTGTAATGTTTGTACACACCTGATTGACGACCCACACTACCCTATCCTCAGCCTTGACCTACAATCAAAACCACTTTTGAATTAATTCCAAACCCTACTATAACTTTATCAAATCCCGAAGCCTTACCGTAGCATTAGCGTATACCTTCGGCTTTTCTAGCCTTTCCCTTAGTAATTAATCCCGAATATTCTTAGATCTACATCAACACACATATTCTATCAACATCAGATGACTCGTCTTCCACACGAGTCACCCTTTTAGGCTACGCATATATTCGGCCACCCCTTTAAGAAATCGAAATTGAGAATAAGATACTTACCGAAACTCACCTTGAATCTTGCAGCCTAAATATCCACTGAATATGCAATCGACTCCTAACCCCCTTGATTGAGGGTAGCAAAATAGATTGTAATGGAGAACAAGAGAAATCGGTAAAGGGTATAGTTCTTCTGCTTTTAAGAGAGAAAAGAATAATGGGGCCACTAGGGGTTTCGGCAAAGTAATGGATGGCTTAATTTGCAAGGGAAAGATTCAGCTATGGATGAAACAAATGGGAGAGGAATAATTCGGCAAGAAAAAGAAGAAAGAAGAGAAGAAGAAAGAAAAAAAATACAAATTGGCATTTGAGGAAAAGATGAGAAATTTGGCATTAGCCTAAGATCCCAAATTCAGCACATATTTATAGCCCATAGCCTCAATTCCCAATTCAGCTCCATCACTTCCCCCTTCTCATCTCCTCGTTTTTCTCCCTGATAACTCCCCAATCTTTTTCCTAAATTTTCTCTTCTGATTACCTCTCTGAGAGTCCAGATTCATGCCACTACCAATCTTCTAGAAGCCTAAAATTAAACTCCAAAATAAATTTAATATTTTTCCTTTTAAACTTGGACCCAAACTCTAATATGGCCTTCTAACACCCAAATAATATTTGCCTAAGACTACTAAGCACATATTCACATAAAAAACCACACAAAAAGAAGTTTGGGATTTTTGGAGCGTTACAAGTATTGCATCCTAACGTACTGGATGTGCTATTTTATTCTCTTGGAACAAGGGAATCCTAAATTCCAACTCGAGTTATTTATACATTTTTCAAAGGGATTGTATTTTAAAAACTTTTCAAGATTTTGACATAAGGATGATAATTAATCAATAAGGTACCAATTTTGGGCGTTACGAGGGTGTAACCCTTTCTCGTACGTAACAAACTCTGAACCCGTTTTCTTGAATTACATAGGCCAAAGTCAATATTTCAATTTAACACAATGTTTTATAAGGTGATCCGATCATACCTAAACAAAAAGGATTGGTGGTGACTCCATATTTCATTTTAAAGTCGATCCCTATTTTTTAAAAAATAAAAATGGTTTCGACAGCCTGGCAACTCCGCTGGGGAAGTTAAAGAGTCAAGCCACAAATTGATTAATTTTTGTCCTTTTGTTGAAAATTAAAAATTCGATTTGAAAAATTACGGTCCTTTTACTGTGTTTGTTTGTCATTTCGTATGATTGTTTCGGTTTGAGTCTTGTAGAATACTCTTGCATTGCAATGCATGACCGTTTGGTTACACATTTTCAATGGGAGTGAGAAACTACACTTTCGTGAGGTTTTCACCTCCGCATGGGCTAGTGGATTGCTTCTAAAATACATCCGTACATATGTGCTTCGTGAGATTTTCATCTCCGTATGGCCATAGGGAAATATATTCCCCTGAACTAAACTCGGTCCATATGAGCCTATAATGGGTGAGGATCGAGGAATCTGCCGGTTCAAATACCCTTTCTTTAGAACTGAACCAAATATAGTGAGCCCTAAAAGCCTACCCTAGGTAGAACTGTACCAAACCCTAGTGGTTACCCAATTAAGTGTTTTATTTTGTTGTTTATTTCTCCTGTGCTAACGTGTTTTCTTTTGTTTTGATTCCATTGCATTGCTTCATCATAGAAAGGAGGTGTTTATTCATATTTAATTGCTCAATAGAAGAGCTTGTCATGAGAAAATGGATTTCTTAATAAAGTGGATTATAATACGGTCGTCTGAATACAATCCAAGTAAACACAACGAGAGAAGACCGATAGTCCGCGGAGGAATACAAGACTTCGTTTTATTGCCTGAGGATTCAAGCCGGCAAAGATTATTCGAGAGCCATTACATCTTAACTTTCTTAAAGGAGCTAACAAGCATTACGATGATAAGTGATTAATGTGTCGCAGCCCAGATTAAACAAAAAGGAGATGACAGAGGCATTTTTTTATGACATCCGAATATGACGAAAGGATCAGTCTCTTCACCTGGACTATGAGGGCAATACCGCATATGTAATATGCTTTATGTAAAGAAATTTATTTTCTAGAAAAGTTGTTCTAATGGAATTGAATTCATAACCAACGCCTCTCTTTATTTTGCATTCATTTCATGCATCTGCATTGCATCATTTGCATTAGACTTTCACAAAATGACCCTAATTGGGTAAAATTATTTCAGCTAACCTGGGAACCAACAAAAGTCAAATGACTAAGCATCTTTACGGTACACAAAAAAAGACAAAAGTTATGGATCAAAGGTTGGAAAGACTCAAACAACTTCAGAGAGAGATACAAGACAAGCTACAAATGCAAATGCAAGAGCAGCTAGCTAAGATTCAACAAGACATGATGGACAAAATACTGGAGTCTCAAAGAAATATAATGACTCAGTTGACCCAACTGTTGGCTGGGGAAATGGATAAGGGAAAAAGCTCTAAGGTCAATGTGGGAGAAGATAATGAGGATCATCTCTATCCTTCGGGTTTCACCCCGACAAATGTTCAAGCATATCCACAAGGGATACCTGTCACTATCAGACCCCAACAAAATTAGGCCTATACCTCGGCACCAATGGATTACCCAATAGGCTTAGACTCTAATCTGAGGGGCAATTCAACCACTCTTGTAATTCCTAATCTGGACGAAATGGTAGAAATAGAAAAAGCAAAGATGGAGCTGCCAAAGCAACTTGAGGATCGGTGTAGGTGGTTAGAGGAAAATTTGAAGGCAATGAAGAATGCTGACTACTATTGTGGGATTGATGCCAAGGATCTGAGTTTGGTCCCCGATCTAGTACTCCCACCAAAATTCAAGACTCCAGAATTTGAAAAGTATAATGGGAACAGTTGCCTCGAAGCTCACATCACTATGTTTTGCAGACGGATGACTGGGTATGTTAACAATGATCAACTGTTAATACACTGCTTCCAAGATAGTCTGGTGGGGGCAGCATCTTAATGGTATAACCAATTAAGTCGTACCAAGATCAGTTCATGGAGAGACCTAGCTCAAGCATTCATGAAGTACTATAGTCACGTGACGGATATGACTCTTGATAGAATTACTCTGCAAAACATGGAGAAGAAATCAAATGAAAGTTTTAGGCAATATGCACAGAGATGGAGAGAGGTTGCTATACAAGTTCAGCCGCCACTCTTAGAAAAAGAAACCACAATACTCTTTATCAACACTCTGAAGGCCCCATTCATCACGCACATGATAGGAGGTGCTACGAAAAGTTTTTCAAATATAGTGATGACTGGTGAAATGATCAAGAATGCCATAAGAAGTGGAAAGATAGAGGCAAAAAAGAGTACCAAAAGGTCAGCCTTGTGGAAAAAGGAAAACGAGGTAAATAACACAAGCATATATAGCAAGAGTTACTCAAAATCTATTACTGTAAGTCAACCAAGAATGGTGGCTACTGGCCATCAGGGCTCATAAAGACAAGAATACAGTGCAAAGCAAAATACAGAGAAACTCTAGTTTACGCCAATTTCGATGACGTATAGGGAGTTGTATCAAAGTCTATTTGATGCGCATGTGGTGGCTCCTCATTACATGGAACCAATGCAACCCCCATACCCTAAGTGGTATGACTCAAATGCTCAATGCGAGTACCACGCAGGGATCACAGGGCATTCGATAGAAAACTGCACTACGTTTAAAAAGTTAATCAAAAGTTTCATTAAAATGAGAATTGTGAAATTTGATGATTCTTCAGAACCTAATCACTCAGACGAAGCAGTAAACGCGATAATTGAAGAAGAGGGCAAGAGAGTTACGATTCCTTGAAGAAGTCAAAAGCCACAGGGAGTGTCGGGGAATCTGAACATTAACGACGTATTTAAAGAGGGAACCGGGGAATAAAAGTTTCCAAACCCTTACGTACTTAGGAGTGTTTTGAACAATAGGACTGTGGAAGAGATCCCTGTATTTTTAAAGCTAATCTACAGTAATATTCAAAACACGCTTGTTGCTTTAAGCCTAGAGGCAATAAGAGTCCTTTTGTGAAATAGGCTTGTATCCAGAATTTTTATTTCAATAAAATGTATTTTTTTAGCAAATATTCTTTTATTCTTTCTATTTATAGATTCTTTTATTCTTTGAACTTTCATTCAAATATTCTTTCATTCTTCATTCAGGATCATGCCATACAAATAATTATCCTTAGAATTATTTATTCTTTGGAATCTGCCTTCATACCTACAATAGGTCCCCAGATATCAATGACATGAGCGACGTTGCTACGGACTCAGAATCTCCTTTTGAGTGAGATATGTGTCTAGAGGGATCTCAGGACTTTAAAGAGGACAGAGATTGTAACCTATCTTCTAATTTGTTAAGGATGGTAGAACAAGATGAAAAACAGATCCTACCTTACAAAGGGTCAGTTTTGAAAAATCTTAAAAGAACACATACTAATGGTTCTACAATAGCCAGACTAATCATGAGGTTCGGGTACTACTGCTCCACCATAAAAGGGAGATTGCATCAGTTATGTTGTGAATGTCAAATTATGGAATACAAGACTTATGTGCCTCCCCTATTTCTTCACAGATTTCTTATATATGGGGCATGGATGTTATGAAGCCGAGCTCATCAAAGGCTTCTAGCTGATATCGATTCATCTTTGTGGTTGTTGGTTACTTCAATAAGAGGATAAAAGTCGACTCATATGCCAATATTACAAAGTTAACAATCATCAAATTCCAAATTTTTCTAAAATTTTTTCCAAAAAAAATCCAAAATAAAAAAACAAAAAGATTGGGTACCAACAAAAAATTCCAGAAAGGATCATGTTTAACAATGCATAATCGCATAATGTCAAAAGTTTACAGTCTGTTCAAAGATCAGATGCCATATTAGTACAGCAAAGGCAGCCAAAAGAAAAACCAAAAGTAAAAAAGGAGAAAGAAAAACAAAAATAAAAAAAAAGATCGTAAAAGATGACCGAGACTTGTAAAGATTAGCATAAAAAAGTTACTATTTACCTTCTATACCTATCAAACATTGGTCAGGACCTTCGCCGGGGCAACACATTTCTCATTGGTTTTGCCCATCGAAGTCGTGATTCCTTTTTTTGAGTTTTATCAAAACTGAAGTTAGATGAGCCAGAATGGATCCAATCCCGATATGATCAATCGAATTTGAGAAGAAAAGTTAATAGCTATCCGTCACGATCAGATGATGCAGGTTTACGACAAAGAGATCCTAGAGAATTCCACAAGAGAACCTGATATTGAAGAAAATCCTTCATATACAACAGGACTTCAGAGGAAAATAGATGTCAAACTGAGAAAGACCTTATGTAGTGAAGAAGGCCTATTCTGGAAGATCATTAACATTGACCAAAATGGATGGCAAGGACATGCCCAATCTGGTGAATTCAGATTTTGTCAAAAAGTATTTCACCTAAAAAGAGAGAGGCAAGGTGAAAACTCGCAAATGGCGCCTTAAGACCTTAAAAATAAAAAAATAAAAAAAAGATCAAAAAATCAAAATATATAATAAAAAATTAAAAAAATAAAAAAAGAAGAATAAAGAAAAAGGAAAGGCCTAAGCGAAAACCCGCAAAGGGCATTGATAAACGATAAATTATACATGTTTTTACCTCATGCTTAGCCTAATTTCTGGATGAATTATCATTGAATTTGTGGAAATTGGTGCTCTTAATCCTTCTATTTCATGTTTTATGCCCAGGTGAGCTTAAGGAAGAGAAAAGAGCAAGAAACGGGCCAAAAACGGAGAAAATAGGCCAAAGAAAGAAAACAACACGGCCCGGAGATTCACCACACAGCCGTACCACACGAGCATGCCACTTTGAGCCCAAACACAGCCCAACCCCGACGAGCACGACCAGACCACACGGCCGTGCCACCATCAACAGGCCCGACCACGGCCTGGGCCTCGATCCACACAGGCGTGGCACACGGGCATGTCCCTGTCGTGAGGAAGTTAAATTTTACTCGAAAAAGGCTACTTAGGGGCTAGGATAGGCATTCCAAAGCTCTATATAAAGACCCTAGGGGGCAACTACTAATGGGGACTTTTCTCACCTCAAAAAGGTGCCTTTTTCCCGCCAACACAGAGAGTAGAAACAAGGAATTACTCCAAGGGAAGCCGATTGATCCATCTCAGAAGCTGAATTCTCCCTCAAGACTAAGGATCTCCCTTCAAATTCCTACAGGGGTTTTTGGGTTCTTTATGTTTTTTTATTTTTATTCTTCTGAGATGTTTACTTTTATAATTATGAACTAAATGCCCCAAATACTTGAGAGGGATGAAACCTAAGACAGATCTTATTATTATTTTATCTTGAGTTATATGATAAATACTTGATTTGTTATTAATTATGTGTTCTTAATTCTTGTTTTAATATTCCTAGGTATTAATTCAAGTATTGATGTGCTTATTCAGAGGAGCAAAAGTCCCTGTTTAATAGTAGATCTAGCATAATTAAGCAGAGTTGCATGCAACCCTAGACATAGGGTGACATAAATCTGCCGGATTAGGGTCAAACCCAATAAGGGGATCCATAGATCGAGTTAATGCAAGACTATGGGTTTTAACTAGAAAGAGATTTCAGTTAATTAACCTAGGATTAGTTGTTCTTATCCTCGACGGGGGTATTAACATAAATTAGGGATTTCTACGGATCAAATCAAGTGAATAAATCGTCTAGTTCAAGAGTTGATAACAAGTGAAGTCTAAGTGGATTCTCCCTTGAGTATTGTCCAAATCAATCAGTTTTTCCTAAGAGTTTTTCTCCAATTCACTTTTTGTGCATTCTTAGTTTAGTTTTAGAATTAGTTTAGTTTAATAAAATCCCCTTTTATTTTTAGGTTAAATACTAGAAAGAAAGTTAGTACTAGTACTTTTGGTTCCCTTGGGTACGATATCTCGGTCTTATCACTAAGCTATACTACTGTTCCATAGGTGCGCTTGTCTTAAAATCATGATAATAGTTAGTTTTTAGTGTAATCATTTATTATAAATTTTATTACTTCATATCGCGAATATCAGGCATCTTGAGACCAAAGGGGATTTGAGTTGAAAACCCGAGAAGGACGGATCAAATTTTGATCAAAAGTAGGGCATACGGTAGTCTTGCTATGCTTGAATTAACAATGAAGAAGTATGCTATGTCTTAGGGCATCGACAAAGTACTCCGAATCCCCTAAACACATATTGAGCTTAAAATGGACCTTAAGAAGTTTGTACAGAGAAGCTCAAGCTGTGATATCTGGGGCACTTAGTTTCTATCTTACCCATTTTGAATTTGTTATCTTTGATTACCTTATTCTTTTCAAAATACGCTCCCAATAAACTTTCTTCTTAATTGCATTTGCTATCTTTGATTAACTTGTTTGTTTCTAACCGTGCTCCTAATCAATTTCCTTCTTGTCTATTGGTATGATCTTTTTCAAGTATTTCACATTGAAATAACGATTAGTGGACTAATAATACTTTCATAAAAGGAGTTTCGCATATTACTCTAGAAGATTTTAAATAATACAAGAACTTGAAACAGGGCTACTGTTTGAAACTCACTAAGCTTAAGGGTTGGAAATATTTGAAAATGAAGAGTCTAAATTGAGACTATCTCTTCGGACTTTCTATCAAAAAAATGATTGAACAAAAAGACAAGATGTTGCGTCAGTGATACAATCTTGACGCAAAACGAGCAATGTCAATCCAAGCATAAAGAGGATCATTCTCGAGGAAAGAAAAATGATATTCTGCATACACATCTGGTCGGGTCACCCAGGGAGTGATCAGTTGATTGAACAAGTTACAAATCCTATACCTTTGAGTTGCAGTGGGATAGATTGAAGATGATACAAATCTTATACCCCTAATTTGCATCGGGTTAGATTGAAGAAGATGCAGATCCTATACCCTGATTTGTAGTGGGTTGAATTGAAGATAATGCAGATCCTATATCCCTGTATTGCAGTGGGATAGATTGAAGATGATACAAATCTTATACCTCTGAGTTGCAGGAGGATGGATGGAAGAAACCAAATTTTATCCCCCTGAGTTGCAGTGGGAGGGTTTGAAAATAGTACAAACTTTATGTCCCAGAAAGTATAGTGGAAAGGACTCTGAAATTACAGTGAGGCAGTTTGCTGAGCAGAATGTGATTGTTTCTTCAGGTTTTCTATCGAGAATACCAGCCGAACAAGATGGCAGCGTGATACGTCAGTGATGAAGCCCTGATGAACAACGAGTGATGACACCCTAAACCTTTAAAAAATGGATCATTCTCATGACATTTCTGCATTCGCATATCATTCATAACACATCTGGTTAGGAACATTTGATTCATTTTGATCATAGCATCCTAATCATTTAGCATAAACATAGGTATATGAAACCGAGTCTACAGGATATATCCCGTAGAGAATAGTGTAGCAGCATTAGTGAATTCACAGATCTTGTCTCCCTAAGCAGTAGTGGAACAGATCGAAGATAGCGAATCTCATCTTCCCAAGGTAGTAGGGAAGCAGATTTAAGTCACCAATCCTATTTCCCTGAGCAACAGTGGAGTAGGCTGAAGATTGTAGATCTTATTTCCCTAAGCAGTAGTAGAGCAGATCGAAGATGGTGAACTTATCTTCCCGAGGTAGTAGGGGAGCAGATTTAAAACCACCAGTCTTATCTCCCTAAGCAGTAGTGGAGTAGGTTGAAGATTATAGATCTTGTCTCCCTAAGCAATAGTGAAGCAGACCGAAGACAGCGAATCTTATCTTTTCGAGGTAGTAGGGGAGTAGATTTAAGCCACTAGTCTTATCTCCTTAAGCAGCAGTGGAGTAGGTTGAAGATTGTAGATCTTGTCTCCCTAAGCAGTAGTAGAGTAGATCGAAGGCAAATCTTATCTTCCCAAGGTAGTAGGGAAGCAAATTTAAACCATTAGCCTTATCTCCTTGAGTAGTAGTGGAGCAGGTGGAAGATTGTAGATCTTATCTCCCTAAGTAGTAGTGGAGCAGATCGAAGCCGAATCTTATCTTCCCGAGGTAGTAGGGAAGCAAATTTAAGCCATTAGCCTTATTTCCCTGAGCAGTAGTGAAGCAGGCTGAAGATTATAGATCTTATCTCCCTAAGCAGTAGTGAAGCAGATTGAAGGCAAATCTTATCTTCTCGAGGTAGTAGGGAAGTAGATTTAAGCCATTAGCCTTATCTCCCTGAGCAGTAGTGGAGCATGCTGAAGATTGTAAATCTTATCTTCCTAAGTAGTAGTGAAGCAGATCGAAGCCACCAGTCTTATCTCCCTAAAGTTACAGCGGAGCAGACTGAAGATAGTGAATTTTGTCTCCCTGAAGTTGCAGTGGAGCAGGTTGAAATTACTAATTCTTATCTCTTTGAAGTTCTAGTGGAGTAGATCGAAGCTATAAATCTTCTCTCCATAAAATTACATTAGAGCAGATTGTACCCACCAGTCTTATCTTCCTAAGTGAAGCAGGTTAAAATTATCAATTCTCATCTCTATGAAGTTGCAGCGGAGTAGATCGAAGTTACAAATCTCTTCTCCCTGAAACTACATTAGAGCAGATAGAAGCACTAATGTCTATGCCCCTGAAGATGCAGTGGGATAGAATGAAGTTACCTGAAGAAGACAAGCACTCAAAGAAGTCAAGATTCGATGAGACCGGGCAAGATTATTATGTTTATTTTTATTTTTATTTTTTTATATAATTCACACTCTCTTATGTATTGCTTACTTTAAATTTTTATACATTTCATTCATCTTATTTTAAAAATCGTTTTTGTATCATGTTGATTTCAAAATTTTCCTTCTTGCACATTATTATTTTAATTTTATTCGTCTACATTTGAATGCTTGTTACATTATTTTAATTCGTTTTCTAATTAGCTATATTTAAGATTTCATTAGTCTTTGATTATTAATGTTAGTTTTTCGAATAGGATTGTGAGATTATTGCTATTGTGTATTTTGAATTGTATATTCATATTGTTATTCTTGTCATCCATTTGTATAATGTTGTAATTCCAATGTATTTGGGCCGGTTTTAATAAACAAACCAAACAAATGCATTTTGAGTTGGTTTTAAAATCGCGTATTTGAAAACTTCTCAAAATAAGGCAATGTTTGCGCTTTGGGGAGTTCGAGAGATCGTGCCCTAATGTGCTGGGTGTCGATTTCCCGTTCGACCAAATAACCAAAAATCATTTTAAAATTTTAATGCATGGGTTTTGGAAATCATGAGATGATCTTGGTTACGAGGGATTAAAGTGTTGTATCCTAACGTACTGGATGTGGTATTTTATTCTCTTGGAACAAGGGAATCCTAAATTCCAACTCGAGTTATTCAAACATTTTTCAAAGGGATTGTATTTTAAAAACTTTTCAAGATTTTGACATAAGGATGATAATTAATCAATAAGGTGCCAATTATGGGAGTTACGAGGGTGCTAACCCTTCCTCGTACGTAACCGACTCCCGAGCCTATTTTCTTGAATTACGTAGGCCAAAATCAATATTTCAATTTAACAAAATGTTTTATAAGGTGATCCGATCACACATAAACAAAAAGGATTGGTGGCGACTCCATATTCATTTTAAAGTCGAACCCCGTTTTTAAAAAAATAAAAATAGTTTCGACAAAAACTATTGAGAAAGATGATATAAGAAAAAAAACTAAAAAACATATATATTTAAAATAAAAACTTTAGATATATAATAAAACAATAAAAAAACTATCTAACAAATTAAATGTATAATATAATTTTTAAATATATATAATATATAATAAGATATAATAAACAAATTAATGTAAATAATAAAAGGATGAATAAAATAATCTAAAATGAAAATATAAATAACAATAAATAAATAATGAAATAATAAAAAGGTTAAAATCCAAATAATTAAGGGCCAAGTCAGAATAAAAATAGGGGTAGATAGGCGAACATGGACTAAAATGTAATTAAAATGAGACTCTAAGGGGTGAATTTAAAAGAAATATGGTTGATTTAAGGACTTAATTAAAACGCGCGCCACAAAGGAGGGACTCACTGGGCAAATACACTCTATTCCCAAAACGGCGTCGTTCCAGTATCCCCATTTAGATGGCCCAAGGACCAGATTAAAACAAAAACAAAAACAAAATTTCAGGGCCAAATTTTAAAATAAAAGGAAAAATACAAATTGGACGTAATTGCATGGAAATAATAATGTGGAAGGACCTAGGGGGCAATTAGCCCCTTTATTAAAAACACGCGGATCTTCCCCAGGTCAGGTCAACACGCGAATCTTTGGCTTTAAAATGACGTCGTTTTGGCCTTTAAAAGCAACCCTTAAAACGGCGTCATATAGGTAGCCTATATAAACCAAAAATTTGTAAAAAAAAAAAAAAAATCAGTTTTAAACCATTCTAAAAAAAAAAAAAACCAGAGCCCAAAAAAAAAAACTCTCCCCTTTCCCAAACCCTTTGGTCTTCGGCCATGGCTCCGGCCTGGTCCGTCGCCGTGCGTGCCACCATATGCGGCGGCCAGAGCCTCAAAAAGTGGCCATTTCGGTAAATCTGATCTTCCTAAATCTGATTTAAAGCCCCAAAACCCTCAAAAAATAACTTTCAAGCACAAAAAAGAAATAAGCCCCTCAATTTTTTGTTCATTGGAAAGGTAACCTTCAAACTTTTTTTAATATGTAAGTATATATATTGCTATACGAAATAAAATCACAAAGATATACCTCTGCTTCTTTGACTTAATATTGGTGTTCGTGTTTTCTGTAAGTTTTTTTTTACACTTATACACTCGGTTTTTATACCCAAAAAAATATCTAAAGAAATAAATACACGATTCTTATTCACTGTTGATTGTCCTTTTTTTTGCAGGTATACAGCGGAAATAGGAGCGTAATGTCCGCCAATGAACGCGGCATAATAGAGGCTGCGACGCAAGGGATTTCAGAAACCTTAGGGTTTCTAATGTGGTTTAAGGCTTTGGACCTTTTGGGCCCCATAGGTTTGGGTAGTGGGATTTGGACTGTTTGGGTTTTTAATTTAATTGGATCATGTATTAATTTGGGCTATGTAAATGGACTGAACATTTTATTTCAGTTTAAAAATTGGTTTTTTTGCTTGGTTTTGGATCCTAATAAGCTCGGGCAAAAATGAGCCATTACATAAAGATATAAAATGTCATGCATTAAAAAGCATGTCAAATTTTATATATTTTTAAATAAAAATAAAATTTTGGATCAATACAATAGAAAATTTAAACAATCAAAATTTAATTACACTTTTTAAAAAAAAATTGAAACTATAATAATTTACAAGTAAACAAAAACTTGAACAGCCATGGCAGACCACATTATTAACCTTGGTAAATGAGAATCTGATATATATATATATATATTTATCATACTGTTGCCCTTTCTTTACTAACACAACTGAGAGAAACCCACTAACATTTTTGCTGCAGTTTATCAATTGATCGAAAAGTCTACTTTCTGTTGCAGTTGACTGCAAAAACATTATACAGGATCATCTATGCAGATATGAGCCAAGCAACAGTAGGGGAAATAACATATATAAAGAGAAAGCAACAGTTTAAAATATACAATATGCATATATTTAAAGAAAACAGAAATTCGTTTATTTAAAGAAAACAGAAATTCATGCTAGCAAATATTTACCTATACCAGCTTACAAATAGAAAACATAAATTCGTTTATTTAAAGAAAAAATCTGTTTTTTTATATGCCTCTCAAATACTATTCATGCTATCAAATACAATTCAGAGCTGGAAGGAAGAACTATGTAAGCAGAAAATGCAGCATATATGTTCTTTTATATGTTTCAATAAAAACAACAATCATACCCTGGAATGCCACTGTGATTAAATGGCAGCTTGAGTTGAACCAATAGTTGCAGGAGGAGCAGGAAGCAGTAACTGATTAAATGGTGAACTTGTAACAGTGCTTGAAGTGGATCTGTGAAAAAATCCCGTTAGTTAAAGCTCAAGCTACTGGAAATATAAGATGAAGGATTTTAGATAAATTTAAATGTTAATCCTAGCAACATAACATTTTATAAGCAACTCAACCACTCCTTATAAATTTAAGGGTTAGTGTATGGCTACCACCAGTAATATTGCTTAGGAAAAGAAGTATAATGCAGCATATATAACAAAGAGAACTTGCAATTCTAAGCATATTCCTATGTTAGTTGTAATAAAAAGATTAAAATACAAAACACCAATAATTTTAATCACAAGACCCCTGCATATGCAATCCAGCTCAAAGAAGCCTAATTACCTTCCCTCAGACTGTTTGCTTATGTCTCCAGTATCAATCACAGGTTCACGCTCAGGTTTGTTTGCTTGAGAAGGAGTTCCTAAAGTTTACAAAATATTTAATATAAAAAAAAACTTAAAACATAATGTAAAATGAATGCAAATATTATTCATGTACATATATACATTTACATGAAGCAGTCAGTGTCAAACATAATTCATTGCATGCAACCGATCAATGAGTCAGATATATTGCTACACACACATGATTTTGGGACGTGAGATATCTAAATTTTCACTCCAATGGCATAATTGAAAACATGATTTTGGGACGACAATAATTACATCATTTGAAGTGTACAGTATTTTCTTTATAAAAGAAAAATCGATCTATACCATGGACAGTACTTCAGGAGAAAAAAAAAGACAAAAGACCTTTAGGAAACTCTTCTTTGGCCAAACTATAGGAAATTTAATAATAAAAAAGAATTAAGTTCCTTTTGGCATACATGATAGGAAAAAAATCCCTTCTGCCCAACAGGATACCATTCGTGTATGCCTAGCAAAACACTGTCATCAATAATAGCAACCTAAAAACAACACTAACATGACTCTCAATTATGTCCCTTCCTAGAGACAAACTCAAAAATGCATACAAAGAATTTTCTAACGTAACTGTAACTACAAAATAATTACAACAAACGGAAAAAAAATGTTATACGGCAACTCGGGCCATTTCAAGAAACATAGAGAAAGGCTGCCAACAGGTTAGAACAGAAAAGAACTAGGGTAATGTGAAACATTTTAGCTAAATGAACAGTTTAGAAAATTGTCTACAATTTACAGATTACCATATTAAAGTATAATTTGCTCGAAGCAAAATTGTTCAGCATCCTCAAACAAGTAAACATCAAAAGTTCAGATAGCATAAAATAATTCATTGAATCCAAACAAGAATCTACAAACAAGACAAAACTTGAGAAAGAAAAAGGAAAGCAGACCCTAGAATGCATACCATTTGCACTATATTATCCTCAACCACATTAAGTTTTCTAACGGCAGCTCTTACGCGTTCAGAGTGGCATCTCTCTGTAGTGGGCCAAAAATGAGAAGCTGCCTGAAAAAATTTAGCAACAAATATTTTTAAACAGGAAGAAGACTGAGAGTGAAAATCATAAACACCTCAAAGGGACTTCGGCGAAAATCAAAGGGATTTCGATTTGGGGATTTTGGAAAATCGAATTGGGGAAATTGTAGGGGATTTGAGGATTCAGGGTTTGGAGAAACAAATCGGGGTTAAGGGTTTTGGGATTTGGGGGTCATTTGGGATAAAATGGATGAAAGCAAAACAACGTAGTTTTGGTATAAAATAGGATTTAATCATTTGTGACGTTTTTCAAATAGCGCCGCTAAAGGTCGACGTATTGTGGCATTTATAGGATAGCGCCGCTAATGTCACTAAAGCGCCACTTAAAACGACGCCGTTTTGTTCAATGGCCATAAATTTTTTGCAGCGTTTTTCACAAAGCGCTGCTAAAGGTGGATCTATTGCGGCGTTTATAAGATAGCGCCACTAACATCACTAAAAGCACCACTTAAAATGATGCCGTTTTGCTTAATGCCCATATTTTTTACGGTGTTTTTCAAGAAGCGTCGCTAAAGGTCGATCTATTGCGGCGTTTATAGGCTAGCTAGCGTTGCTAACGTCACTAAAGCACCACATAAAACGACAACATTTAACTTAATGCCCATAATTCTTTTGACGCGTTCTTCAAAAAGCTCCGCTAAAATCAATCTATTGCGGCGTTTGTAGTCTAGCGCCGCTAACGTCACTAAAGTGCCACTTAAAATGACGACATTTTGCTTAATGGCCATAATTTTTTTGCGGCGTTTTATAAAAAACGCCACTAAAGGTTGATCTATTGCGACATTTATAGGCTTACACCGCTAACGTCACTAAAGCGCCACCTAAAACGATAACTTTTTCTTAATGCCCATAATTCTTTTGCGGCGTTTTTTAAAAAGCGCCACTAAAAGTCAATCTGTTGCGGCGTTTGTAGGCTAGTGCCGCTAACATCACTGACAACGAAATGAGTTGAAACAACATATAAATTATAAAAAATTATTTTTTAATTTCGTGTGGCCAATGTTAATGTAGTACAAAATATATATTTTATATTCTTATATTAAATAATGTGGGTGTAGTACAAAACAGCACAAATCTCAAAAAAATTCTCTTTCAGTTTTCCAACGGTAAACCCTACACCCTATGCCCTACATCCTAAACCTCAAACCCTAAACCTACACTCTAAACCCTAAATATATATTAAAAAGTGCAAAAGTAATTAAAAATAATCTTATTGCTTACATAAACCCTAAAATAAATTGATTTTTTGTCATTATATCAAAAACCCTAACCCTTAAACCTTAAGACCATACCTAAAACTATGAGCCCTATGACCCTAACTATAAAATACAAACCCCAAACCACAAACACTAAACTTTAAACCATAAATCATAAACCCAAAATACTAAACATTACATTGTAAACCTTAAAACCCTAAACTATAGACATTAAACCTTAAATCCTAAACCCTAAACCCTAAAATAAAATATTTTTTACAGCGTTTTTATCAAAAATGTTGCCACTGCTTGACATTTTTTGGTGTTTTTATCATAAACGACGTTACTACTTATTTTTATCATAAACGCAATTATAGCTCTAACCTTTTGCAGCGTTTTCCTATTAGCGCCACTAATGTATAACTTTTGCTGCGTTTTTGGTCCAAACGCCGCTAGAAATGCCGCTAAAAACCTAATTTGATGTAGTCTGGGCATTGTTGCCAATGCAGAAGGACATCGGTTCGAATGCACTGAAATGCATTATCCTCCTATTTACGGGTTGGACGGGGCTATGGGTAGTTCTAGGCATTATGTCACAAAGAATAAATATGATCAAAATATATAATAAGATTATTCAAAAAAAAAGATTAAAAAAAAAAATCAACTCTCAAATAATCTTGCATAAACTCTCTCCAAACTCGTTTCCAAAATTAAATCTTGACAACACTTAAAGCCAACCTTATCAGTTTAAGATTAAATTTCAAATACTTATGAATTCAAATCAAATCAACTTCTTAGTATGTATCTCTTTAAACATGTTTTCAAGAGACTATTTGATCAAATTAAAGTAAAAGAGAAAGTCACAAATTATCCATAAACAACTCAACTATGGACTATTGTGAAGAAAAGATTAAAACATAGTCAAATAAAATGATTTAGTTGCACCTAGTATCTCTAAACTAGGAACTAGATTTTAATTTAATCCATGAACTTTAAAATGTTTTCATTGAATTCTCGAAATACATGGATCAATTTTTAAATATATGAATACCTATTGCAAGGATAATTTGATCCGATGTCTAAAAGAAAAAAATATTAATAAAATTTAGAAGGGTATGTCTTTTTTTTTAACACGTCAAAATTCAAGCTATCTATGCTATCTATGCAATAGGTATAAATGTGTTTAATTTTGATCCACATATTTTAAATATGCTCGTTATCATATTCGAGATAACATTCAACCCTCACACTGATGGCTAGGTTGATAGAAATACTTAATTGATACAATACTGATATTTTAAGATTTAATTATAACATTTTAAAATTTAAATACTAATTCAAAATTTGAGCCATAGTTGAAGACTTTGGGTGTAATTAACCCAACAAATATTTGAAAAGATGATTGAATGAATTAAGATATGTAGGAGGTTCAGTATGGGCCTGAAAAATAATGGACCACTTTTTTTTTAGTAGGCCTAAGTTTAACAATTTAAGGCACTTACATTTTCTTCTCAATATATAAAAATAATAATACCAAAAATATTTTAACTCTTTGTGAATTTTGTTACAAAATATTTAACAATTATTAAATTATGGGTAAATATGTATTTTTGCACCTGAACTTGGCTTCAAGGTTCAAATTGGTACCTAAGATTTTTTGGGTCAAATTAGGTGCATAAATTTGGCCGTAAGGTTCAATTTGGTACCTAACTCTTTTTAATCTAATTAGGTACCTAAACTTGACTTTTAGTTCAAATTAGTACTTGAATTTGGTTTCATAATTCAAATCAAGTAAGTCATTTACTGTAAGTGTTAATTTGGACTAAAAAGTCAAGTTCAAATGCCTAATTGGACCAAATAAACTTTAGGTGTCAAATTGAACTTTAAAACCAAGTTCAAGTACATAATTGAAAAAAAAAGACTTTAAGTATCAATTTGAACCTTGAAATCAAGTTCAAGTGCCAAAATGTATATTTACCCTTAAATTATCTATCCATCCTATACTCAACTAATTATAAAATTAACTTGGTTATCTCTATTATTTTTCTAACTGAATTGATTTCAGGTTAACTAGTAACAGTAACTTACTAACAAGTGTTCGGCGCAGTAACAAGACATACTGCACTCTTAAGAGGAAAATGGGATTCGAATAAAATTACATTATTGAGAAAAATAACCATGAATCTCGAATCTCGAATCTCGAAAAAATTGTAAAATGAACCTTAAAAGTATAAAAAAAAACTAATAACACTAACTTAATAAAGAATTTAAATAATATATATAATATCACTTAATCACTAATTTAAATAATTGTATATATATGCAGACATTACAAAGTTAGTAACTCCAGCCTAAAGAAAAAATGAATAATTTCGCATCTAATTGTATAAAAGTTGACGAAAGTTGGTTGGTGAATAGAAAATTGAATATAAAATCGCTTAGTGTTTGTATAGTGAATCTCACTCACGTGATTTGTCTTTGAAAACGTATAACAGTTTTAATGGAGGAGAGGTGGCGACGGTGCATTGGCCATTAATTATTTATGCGACGGCGGCTAATCGGACCGGTGGGCGGCTACTTGAATTTGGAGTGGCCTTCTACCTTCCAGAAAACAATTCACTTTTCACCCCCGACTAATTTGAATGATTATTCGAATTAGATTAAATTGTTTCATGGTTATTTGAATTAAATTGAATCGATTAAGTAAATGACGTAAATTGCAATTCGGATTTAGTATAAAGACTTTAACAAGCTCAACTTTGGAGATTATTTGAGAGTACTCAAAAAAAAATATTTGAGAAAAAATTTCAGATTAAAATAAATTTATTAAGTGCCTAGAACTTTTAACTTGTCACCATAAATGTTTCATCTCTTAAGGCCCCCATAAATTTTTAATTTTTATTGTATAACATTTTATAATTTTTTTAAAAGAGATTCAATTTATTATTTCGCCTAAAGTCTCAAAAATATTAAAAATAAATTTGAATTTTGATAATACTTTTATCAGATCAAATCATATATTTGAAGAAAATTTAAAGGAGTAAGAAAATGATGGAATAATGTTATTAGCAACTAAAAATAATTAGTTGGTAAAATTCACAATTTCAAATTTTCAATTGAAAATTAGAATGAGAAAAAAATAAAGGGAAGAAAATTAAAAGGCCAATATATGTTGGAGTGTCTTTTAAGTTTTAACTTATTATGGTGTAAGAATCATTAAAGATTTGATTCCCCAAAAGGGAAAAGGATGTGAAGGTAAAACATTTAAAGTTCTTAAATGAGGTGAAAATAATGTAAATAAAAGTAAAAGTTTTTATGAAAAATATTTTTAATTTTTTCGATATTTATTTTATATAAATAGGATGGTCAACTTAAAAGGTTTTCTAGACAACGTAAAATTATTCTTTTATTCACTGTAACATCTCCATACTCGACTCGAACATTGGGTCAAAGTATCGGGATATTACATTCTCTACTACATTCTTCACTTACCAAATATTTTCTTATAAAATTTCATAATTTTTCAATTTAGTCCCTTTTTGTCATAAAAGTTTAATATTCACTAATTAATCATATTAAATCAAATTTCTTTCTTGTTACACTTTAATCACATAATTTATATCAATATCTTGTTTCACATATCAAATTTCAATGTATTTTGCTTCTATCATTTTATCCATATATTTTCTCAAGTTTAACAATTTAGACCTTGTCATCATAATAATTCCATATCTTTCCACAATTTCACATTTACAATACCTTATGCATATTTCATCATCTCATAACACATTCATTGAACTTTTATCATAATTTCTTTATTCACATATTAAATTGTTTCACACTTAAACTTTTGTACATTTTTAAATTTAGTCCATATTTTCATGTAATTTATTTTTCACCATATAAGCACTTTAATCAAATAATCTATTATAATATCTTATTTCATATAACAAATTTTCATGCATATCACTTCTCTTGTTTCAATTATAAATTTCATAAAGTTTACAATTTAATCCTTAACATCATGAAGATTCACTATTTATTATAATTTCACCTTAACATCACTTTGTAATCAGTTCACTACTTATCATAAATCTCAAATGTATGTTTATTTTATTGAAATCTACTTTTATTAACTATTTTCAAGAAATCTACCAAACAATAGAAAATATTTTGCACAAGTCCATCTAAACACTAAAAAATAATAGTTTTTCCAAAAAATAAATAAGTTATTTTCCAAAAATCATTCCTGAAGCCATTTTTAGTGAAATAAACGGAGCCCAAGATTCAAAGAAAAGTTGCCCAAAACATGCTTTTAATATGTTTGGTAATAAATTTATTTAATTGTATAAATGATTAAAAATATTATAATAATTAAGTTATAAAGTACAGGAAGTTGAAGTAATGATGGGGTATTCATAGTAATGATGGGATATTTATATAAGGAGGCTAATTTGGCATGGGTCCAAATCCCCAAAGCACTCTATCTCGAAGGTGCAGAGGATAGAGTGTCGAAATTTGTAAGCTTAAGGATACTGTTAAAAGCGACATGAAAGGACTATGAAATGATCAGATAGGTATCATTAAGCATGGATTGACAAATGATGGTAGGAATTCTTCCTTATACATCTTTTTGGAATTGTGCGAGCCTCCTTATGTGATGTGATACTTTGGCATCACAAGGTTGAGGCTAATCTCTTAGCAAGGCTACAAGATTGAGTTTTGTCGAGTTTTCTTTTAATTATAGACTGATGGTTCGACAAAAAATGATATAAGGAAAGTATAACAAAAAAAATTACATATTTCAATTATTTTAAAAGAAATTTCTATATTTAAATATAACTTTATGTATTTCATGACTTGTTAATTTTATTTATAAAATCTAAATTTTAGAATCAAATAATTTCTTAAAGAAAGTAATTTTCCATTTTTTTTCACAAGCGAAGATTAGTGTAATTAATTTATTTTCTGGACAGCTATGATTATAATAACTTTATGATTTTCCTTTTAAGGATTTTGATGTAATTAATTTATTTTCTCTTATTCCACTTTAAGAACTAAAAATGCTAAATATCTTTAAAAAGATAATAGTATTTAATAAATTGCAGTATATATATAATAATTACATGTGTTTCCTTATTAATAAAAATATATAACCATAATGCATAGATTTACTTTATGTATATATGCCAACAAATCATGGTGTACTAATTAATCAATTTATCATCAAATGATTATTTTTATCAATGATTCAGTGTATCTCTAAATCATGAGATGTTGAATTGTATCAAAATATTCCAAAACAATTATGTTCTCATGCCTTATTAAAAATCATGCAAATCCCATCAAAAAACACCAACATTCCAGGAGAAGTTAAAAAATCTTTTTAGAGTTCATTATTTTAAATAATCGACTTAAATGAAAATTTTTGTATTTGAAGGGAGTTAAGGCCCCTTTCAACCCTCGCTACCAATGTCAATAAAGACCTATGGAATAGTAATAAGGTAAAATCTTTATAATAAATGTATTTTTCTGAACTTCATAATTTTATCGACAAAAAGCTTGTTGTTTAATAGCCAGGGCGAAGTGACGGAAGTTGTTAAAAGTTCTAACTCCTTTAAAATGGAAGATTGTTGTTTTTGACTCTCAAATTTATAGTTTGGTCTTTTGAATATGTTAGAATTTTAATTTAATCCTTTTGAAAACCATATAGATATAAGCTAATACAAGAGCAAAATTATATTTCAATTCTCATAAAAACATATAACTTAATCTCAACTCTCCTAAAAAGATTTTCTAATTTCACTCGACTAAATCTAAAATTCAAATAGATCAAACTCCTAAACAAAAGATAAAGTTGGTATAATATTATTTTCATTGTTCATAATATTCAAATCCGAAACTTTACCCTCAAATTTCTTACTATTCAGACCATGAATCATTACTCATTAGCCAATAGTCATATAGGTTTAGGGTTTGTGTGTGAAAGTGGGACCAATGGCTTGGTCCATTCCCATTTAAAACAGCAGCAAGGCAAAGCAACGAAGCTTATTGCATCAGCTGACGATAATTCTCATTCAATTGGTAAAGTAATAATGCAATATCCCCACTTCTGTTAGAGGTTGCCCAGGTGGCCTTTGCACCTTTAACACGTCTCCCCTTTGTATTGCATTTGCCCCCTGCTGGGGAAAAAAATTAATAACAATCATAAATGGATGGCCAGAAACGAAATTATTTAAAATCCAACACGTATTATATAACTATTTTTTCTCTCCGATTCACGGTTTGATTCTGTATATTAATTAAAATATATTATATAAAATTTTTAAAAACCAGTAAAAATTTTGTACCGTTTCATAAATAATATTATTAAAAAAAAGTAAAAATAATATAAATATTTAATTTTTATAATGATGATAATTAAATTAAAATTGGATTAAGTGTGTACATGTTTATGGTCCTTGTTATATGAATGAGTATTCATTGTTGATATATTTTTACAGTCAACTCTCTCTATAAAAGTCTCATTTGTCTGCTAAGATTTTGTCTGCTATAAAGAGGCGACCATTATACACCTATAACAACATGCTAATTATTTGTCACGTGAATTTGACACTTTTTTAATTCGGTACTTATTTTTTTTTTTGGTCCAATCTAGTACTTATATTTGACAAAAGTTATATATTTTAAAACTCAAATGTACTAGTGTTAACTTTATTGTGTTTTAATTCGAGTTTTAGAGTTGATTTGATGAAAATTAAATTAAAGAAATTTACAATTAATACTAAATTTATTCTATTAACAAAATTATGAAAATTTCAAATCTAATAATATTAGCAATCAACTTTCATCAAATTGACCCTAAAACCCGAATTAAACACTAAATAGTTAGCACCATTACCTTTAGGTACCAAAATATATAAAATTTGTCAAATACAAATACTAGATTAGACCAAAAAATAACACAAGTGCCCTATTAAAAAAAAGTATGAAACTCGGGTACCAAATAATGAATTAAGCCCTTTTTAAAAAAAATCTTATTTCTAGCTCATAACATTGACAATTTGACATAATTTTTTGTATTAGAAGAGGTGTTTTTAAAAAAACCTATAATATCACAATAATTAACTATTTGAATTAACTAATCATTTTATAGAAGTAAAAGATTAAATTATACTAAATTATAGTATAAAAATTAAATTTCAAATTTAAGCATAATAGAAGGATCAAAAACATAATTATACAAAGACTTTTTTATTTGAATTGATACCCTTCAATATACAATAGTGATATTAGATTCAATAGAAATTCAGATTCGAGTCAAGTTAAGTGCTAAATAAAGTGCAAAACACTCCTATGCTATATAAGATTTGAATCTAAAAATTTTGCTAAAGGACATTGAGCTTTTTTTTAATAGAACTTACAAGTATATTCAATTAAAATTACAATCAACTTAATACAAAAAATAATAAATTAAAAATTGAAATATACCCGCACATTATAAATTTAAAATAATCTAAAAAAATAAAAAATATCAATTTACACATGAGAAAACTCCAACCTTCAAACTAAATCGTGGTTGTGGTTGGCAAACACCCATTGCTTTTGTTTTCAACGTATTAGACCATAACACTTTCAAAAGATATGGATACAATTAATTTCATTTTGTCTAAACATGTAATTGGGTCAACATCTGCCCCAAAAAAAATTTATAAAAGCATAAGATTACAAGACTCCCCCACTGTTTTCGCATTTACGCTTCTTCCCTTTGTTTTCATCATCATCGTCAGTACTTTTGCAAATCCCTTACTGATATAATATATAGATCTATATATATATGCTACCAAAGACCCCTCACAACTCACCATTGCCTTTAATTTCCCATCATTTTCCTAAACTACCACCACCACCATTGTTTCTCCTTCAAGCCATCCCCCTTCTCTCCCATGGCGTAAAACTCCTCTTTGGGTTCTTTTTTAACGTCAACACAAATACGTTTTCGTTTTTCTTTTTTTAAGTTTTTGACTGTTCATTTTTTTTTATATATATATCGTATATGGGAAACTGTCAAGCAGCTGAAGCGGCCACCGTGGTGATTCAACACCCAGGGAACAAGATCGAGAGGATTTATTGGTCGGTTAGTGCAAATGAAATCATGGGGTCGAATCCAGGTCATTACGTTGCCCTTGTGGTGACTTCACCGACGATGAAGAATGAAAATGGTACGCCGGTGAAACAGCTTAAGCTATTGAAACCTGATGATACTCTGTTGATCGGTCAAGTTTATAGGCTCGTCAGCTTTGAAGGTAAAAAAATTTTATTACATGATCTCTTTACGTCTGCTATGGATTTTTTTCTTATTTGCTTTGATATATTGGCAGATGTTTTGAAAGAATTTGCTGCAAAAAAGTGTGTGAAATTGGGGAAATTGTTGAAAGAAAATGGAGGACTTGGGCTTGGAATGGAGTTGAAGAAGAAGAAAAAGGATTTGCCAAGAACTAAACTTGGTTCTGAATCTGGGAATTGCAGTGGGGTTAAGGTAAATTTAGTTTCTTCTACCCTCAAAACATTGGGTGGAGTTTTGATTACATTTCACTCTATTTACTTAAATAAAAAGTGACTAAACTGAATATAGTTATTTGTGACATACCATATATACTTCATTGAATGAATTTTTAATCTATTATACAATACTTTTTCTATGTCTATAAGAATGGACTAACCTTACGAGTTTCATGTGTGAATTACCAGAAAAAAATTGTCAGAGGCTGAAATGAATAATATTAATTTGGGGTCTCGAATTTTGTAGCCATTTGCAGAGAGGGGATGATAATTCAGGGCTTATGATTTCGATGCAGAAAAAAAAAAAGTGAATCTTTTATGGTTCTGAAAAAAGTTTTGAAGATAATAAAAAAAGTGGGAAAGGAAAACCTTCATCTGCAAAAGGGCTTGTAATTTTGTATGCTACTTTTTAATTTCTTTTGCCCTTTTTCCATCTCTTTCTGTTTGTGGGTTTGATAAGTTAAAAAATGTTATCATTTGAAAAAAGGAAAAAAGAAGAATTAGAAGAATCTGAAACTTTGTTTAAATGATAGATCTCTCAAGGTATATTTGCTCTTTGAAAACAAATTAATTTAACATTTAACACACTTTTATATTGTGTTGAAATTCTTCTTCAACCAATTGTTTTAGTGGAATTTGGCACCCTTTTCTTTTACCTTTTTAATGTTGAAGTGTTAGATGAGTCAGTGGTCAACATCTAGAAAATAAAAGTTTTTTTTTTTGTCGATTCTTAGTTCGATTGTCAAGAGTATTATTGTTAATGCAGGATGATATGGGTTTAAATGTGTTTAAGCTCATTATCATTTTATTTATGGGTTAGAGAGAAGCTACGAGTCAGAACCAGCCTAAAAAAGAAAATTTTTCATTTTGGCCCTTTAAAATTTTTAAAATTTTAAATTAGTAAAGGTAAAATTACACTTTGTCCCCTTAAAAATGATAAACTTTTGATTTAATCCTTTAAAAATTGTATTTTTACTATAATTAAAATTACAATTTAATTTTGGCCCCTAAAAGATTTTCTGACTTTATCTCTGATAAGTGTATTTTTAGATGATATGAAATGAATGATTTAGGATTAATTTTGTATGTGAAGTTAGAAGTAATAGTTAATTTGAAAAAGAAAATTACAACAATGATCACCATTCATCATGCATTCTTATGCTAGATTTTATGATGTCTACTTATATATAAAGAGACAAATGACAATATTCGTATTGATTATGAAATTTATACTTTATGAAAAAGCTAGAGCTTTTTTTTTTAGTGGGGTGGAATTTTTTTTAAAATAATATTTTGTTAACATGAAATGACCATATACTTTGTTTGTTTGCATTTACTGGGGAATGTGTGCACGTGTGTGCCTTTCATCAAAAGCTTAATTAGACACATAAATTGTCCATAAGAATTTTAGCCCAACAATATGTTGTCTTCTCCCTATGGTCGTAATTTAAATTCCAAACTCCGAAATGAATGGATAAGGTCAATGAATAGGATCCAAATGTAATGGAAAAAACATGGTTTCAAAATTGACTTATTACACAAACTTTTCATGGAATTGTCATTGTCTTATGAGTGCCATTGCCTTTGTCCTTTGTTGTGTTTTTTTGAATCTTTTCATAGGTGGAGCAGGAAGTTAATAGGGTTGGAACCAGTGGTGGTGGTGGGGGTGGTGGCAGTAGGTACATAGGCAGACATCATGGCGGTGGTGGGCAATGGAGGCCAGCCTTGCAGAGCATTGCAGAGATTGGAATTTGAAATGCAGTACCATTTGCATGCTGTCATTCTCTTCCCCCACCCAATAAAATTGCAAACAACTATATATATAATCAAGTTATTATCTCTTTTTTTCTCCTAGATGGATAGAGTTTGTGTTAGATGTAAAATCATTTGGACATTTAGAAGATTATAATATGTAATGATCAATTTTCTAAATTTTTATGGTCAATTTTCTTTAATAATCTTTATATTTTAATGTTGAAAATTCGAAAGCTTTAAAGATTAATACTTAAATCTTGTGGATAAAAAAATAATATGAAAAAAATTCTATCTTTTGTTTAAGGGTTCGATTCAATTTATCTCTAAATTTAATAATTTAATATTATAATTAAACATAATGATATTAAATAAAAAAAATCCTTAAAATTTCAAAATTTTCTAAAGTCAATGCTCAATCTAATATTATACATAATTCTATGTTGTTAAATTCAAAAATGTAATCAAAAGTATGTAGAAGGATCAAAAGCAAAACTATATAAAAAGTGTGGGAAAAAAAACACCATCATGAAGTAGTTACTTTTTTTTGAAAGTAGTAGTAACTTTTTCTTGTTATAGGGAAAATGGATATTTGTATTTAAGACATATTCAATATAGATATATGATATAATAATTAAAATTTTAAATATATTTGTATTATATTCGAATTTGAATAACATAAATATTATGATTATTTGATATGGAAAAGTATGGATTTAATAATGAAGCAATTGCATCAAATTTTTTTCGTTAGCTAGGTATCTAATTTTATTATGATATAAAATACGAGTTATTTGTTATAGCGGTTCACATCGTAAGGGTGTAAAGAGTCATTAAGATGAGAGTGGTTTACAGAAAAGTACAAAAAGCCATTATATTTAGGAATTCTTAGAAGATTGTGGAAAGGAGTTTTGGCAGAGTAAGGTTGTTTGTGTTCTTGTGTCCCTTCGCCCTTGTGTCGAAAGAGTATTGCTAGAGCAAGGGAGCATAAATGTCATAGGAAGACGGATGTTAGCCTAAAGCATTACTAGGGTCGACCTAAAAGGACTAGACGAGGGGTTTGCTAGATATAATGAATTGATGTGTATCATTAAGATTCTTTCTCAATACATCTTCGGCAAATTGTGTAAGCCCGTTAAATATGATGTTTAGGAGAAAACGTGAGGCTAAATTCCTCTTACGAAGCAATGGTAAAGCTATATCACCAACCCCATAAAATGATTGATTGTTCTAACCATGAGGAGGCTTAAGGTTGAAGTTCCTTTGAAAACCCTCTGAGAAGGGCCCTCCATCTATATTACAAAGTATAGCTTTCAAAGAATTTGGAGGACTCAAATTGAATAAATAATAGTGGAGGGGACCGTCTAATTTTCATTGCAAACAAACATTTTTCATGTGGATACAATCAATGCAAGGAATTGCTTTAGTTGCTACTTAACATGTAAATTCGACTTAAACTTCAATTCAACTCAAAATCAATCATGAATGTTAATAGTTCGAATCTATTTAATTGAACTTGAGTTTAATCCAAACTAAAAATGACTTGAGTTCTAAAATATTAGAATTCTAAAAGATCCGACCCCAAAAATTTAAGCTTTAAAATTTAAATTGACTTTATTAAAATTATCCTAAGTATACAACTTTCTAGTAATTCTTAATTTTTATATTTTTTTTCCACAACTACTAAAGGATAAACTATATTAATAGTCACTCAATTATTTTTTTTTGGCCACCCAACTATGAAAAGTTACAAAATAGTCACTCAATTATCCAATTGTCTTTTTCTACAACTCGCTAATGTA
The DNA here is from genome assembly GCA_020496765.1 of Gossypium stocksii. NCBI lineage: Eukaryota > Viridiplantae > Streptophyta > Magnoliopsida > Malvales > Malvaceae > Gossypium > Gossypium stocksii. Next base: position 3,980,295 of record CM035622.1, on the reverse strand, counting down.
AATATGAAAACCCCAAAAAATCCAAAATAATTGAGTGACAAAAAAAAATACTAATAATTTTATGACCATTTTATAATCTTTTATAATTGGATCATTGTTAATATAATTTACTCATTATTAAAAAAAAAATACAGAAGGAAGGGTTCCAACATATTATAGTGGTCTCTCCACTTAAATGACCTTTTTGCAAATGTAAAAAAATGGTAATAAAATTTTATATTTTTGGGGTTTAAATATGTAATGTTTGAAAGTTTAAATAATTGAGCAATCATAAAACTTGGCTTTTCCCAGCTTTAGGTTACATTCTCCCCTTTAATGGATCCTTTGTGGACACCAAAATTTTTCTTGGGGTTTGGATTTTTGGCTGATTTTGCTTTCACCTCTCATTACAAACTACGATATTTAAGATTTGATTTAGTGGGTTGTAATGTCCACACGATTTTCCCAATAATTATTTAAGATATTAATCGCTTTTCATTATTATTCAAGAATTAGATATTTTTTTCAATGGTAATAGTTTGTCTTATCTGGTTGTATTTGTAAAAAGGTAAAATTAGGTATACACAATAAAACAAATAGAATCAAGTGTGAAATTGTAAAGCAGTAATGGATTTGGCAACATCCATTACTATCCCGAATTAGATATTTTATAAATGTTAAATTCATTACTTTTAATAAATTTGGGTAGGAAGATTTGAATTGTTAAATATTAACAATTATGAACATCCGATGATGTGAGGTTTGTTGTTGATTACCACGTGTCTTGTAGGGTTCTCAGATTTGAGAGTCCATCATGATAGCTATTTCCTAACTAAATTTCTTCAAGTTTAAGCTTTCTTTTGCAGTAAGATACATGAATGAACCGTTAATTATTTAATGGTTTTGCAAAGGAAAGCAGTACCTTTGAAGCCTCCATTTGTTTGGAGGAAATTGAAACCGAAACCAATCTATTCACATGCTTGATGTCTGATAACGATGGGATTATGAATTACTTCAAATATGTGATAAGTTTTTTATAAATTTTAATTTCAATTTATGAGCTTTTATGTTTAAAATTACGAAGAAATAGAGATATTAAATTCTTGAAAATAAAAATATAATAATTAAACCCCAAATTTATGAAAAGTATATTAACCTATGAAAGATTTTAACCTTATGAATTTAATCAACTTTCTCCAACACTCTTATCGATTAGGAACAAATTGTTTCGTCTACAACAAATTCACAAAATTACTAACAAAAAAGTACTTATAAAGCAAAAGATGTGTTTTTGAATGCGAAAAAAAACAAATAGTTGTTTCGAGGGTTAAAAAGTTTTATGCTTACATTATCAAAAACAAACAGTACAGGAAAACCTTCATTGCTGAGAAGATCCAGATGCAGCAGCAGATGGGACGGGCGCTGGTGGTGGTGGTGGTGGGGCAGAACCTGATGATGTAGATGCTGGCGGTGCTTGCGCGCTTGTTGAAGCTGGTGCACTCACAGGTGGTGGAGGTCTTGGTGGTCCAGGGTGTTGATAATGTTGAGGTGGGCCTCGAGGTGGAGGCATTGCTGAATAGTATGGTGAATTCTGTTGATAAGGTGGCATTGATTGCATGTACCCGTATGGCGGATAATGTTGATGAGGATATTGTCCAGGCGGCGGCGGCGGCATACCTTGGTAAGGATAGTGTTGTGCTTGCTGTTTATCTGATCCGGGTTTGTTCTCCCCGTCCTGAGACGGAACCAGAGCACCCATTCTTTGAGGGTCCATTGATGGATAGTAAGCTCTATCCATCTGAGGTGGAGGTGGGATATTAAAATACTGCATAGGTGGTGGTTGGTCGTGCATGCCAGGTCCAGATGGCTGGAATTGATTCTGCTGCTGAGATATTACTGCCCGGGGCAACATTCCACTATGAGCCACTGCTGCTTGCTGCCTGGATCCATCGGAGGTTTCTGACTCGGGCCTTGGGGCTTGGGGCTTACCCCACATTAGCTTCAGCCTAAGACCCTTTATGACTAGCTTGCTAGAAAGCTCTTCTGCAGCCTTTTCAGCTCCTTCTCTGGTTGTGTATGTAACAAAGGCGCATGCCTTGTCGAGGACCATCTTTATCGATTCGATTTCACCATGGGCATAAAAGTTATCCCTTAAATCTTGCTCGGTGATCCTTTTATCCAGCCCTCCCACATAAAGGGTTTTAATGCTTTCATCCTCAGGCGCTTCCAAAGAAGGCATTTCACCAGCCTTGTTAAGTAGCTTTAGTGCCACTGGATCATTCACCCTGCAAATATTTAGGGGGGAAATAGAGACAAACAGTCACAATATTAAAATTTTTATCACTAGCAAAATATAAAAATAAAAACAAAAACCAAAACTGAGCTTACCCATAGTAACGGTCTTTTATATTTTGCTGGGACAACTCCCCAGCTTCCGGCATCTCATGCCTATAAGGGCACTCAGCACCTCTTGTACATTCACCCCGCACATAGAAACTGCAAATATGTGCTCGGTTTCTCTTGTAGTAAGGTGTTGTTCTCTGAAGCTTCAGAATAGTGTCATTTGGACGTACCTTCCCATATGAGGATTCGTAATCTAGACCAGCTCTCGCCTGCAAGCCACAAATATATTTAACTAAGGATAAAGAGTGAACAAAAATAGAAAATAAGAAATCATAGCCAATTAGGCACACGTAAAAACATCAACTTATATAGAAGATTACGAATCAACAAAAAAAAAATGAAGAAAAGCTGTAACATCTTGTTATAAACATCATAACAAATTTATTCTCGTAACATGTGATAGTAATTAGTAAATAAAAACTAAAAATCCATGAACCCAAAAAGCAGTGAATACCCCAAACTTAAAGCCTCGCATGACCTAAAGTCTGGCTACTAACAGGAAAAGGAGGAGAGATAGGGGTATCATATCAACTGAAAAAAATGTAAGATGCACTTGTGTATTTGGCATGTATATGACAGAAATGCAAAGTGTCTTTGTAGCAAGTACGCAATGCCAAGTCCACATGATTCAGCAACTGCAATGACAGTAATAACGACTATATTCTAAAAAGTAAACAGTTTACCATGATGTTGCTTGAAAATTTTCATACGATACCTTTAATTTATTCATAAAATGATGCTAAAAGATAACTGTTAAGCATGAAGCTACATACCCTCCTGTCATGCTCCTCGGCAAAATACTCTCTATTGACATCACTCTTTGGAATGGCATCATTGGAGTTTATACTTAGAGCAGTATCCCGAACTTGAACTGGCAATCCATACTCAAGATCTAAAAGGCAAACTTGACAAACATTTTTCAACTTACTGCAAGTCTGACAAACCTCAGTTTTCTTATACCTTGCATCACGACCAGGTCTCCACCTAAAGACTGTAAATGGCCGTGTACAAATCTTGCACTCCTTATCATAATCAGCTTTAGTCTGTAGTCAAAGTGTAAAGACGCCCATAAGAGTAAACACAGAAATTTTTATTATTGAAGAAACAAAAAGATATTTTTTACTATCAGAATACCATGGTGAATCTATAGGTTTAGAACCATAGTCTAACAGACTTAATATATCATAATCCCTTCTTGCTGCATATTTAGATGCTGATTTGTGTTATCTCATCCATTGTAACAGAGAAAATACAAAAGGTTAGAAAATTTTCAAATATGTCCCATTAGTATTACTATTAATACCTATATGCCAGTGTAAATCATGTTGTTTTGCATACAGAAAATCCATTTTGAAGAATCCTAAGTTTAGCTAAGGTTATAGAAGTCATAGAACTGGAAGCATAAAAAGAAAATGTAGGAATAAAGAATATAATAAGTCTAGTAGATCTTCTCATTATTAAAAAGTTGCAAGAGTAGAGAGACAAGCACAGTCAAAGAACAAGCCTTAGACTCAAACTTGATAATCCATGCCTACATGAAAATGTCCTTCCAACTGTATTCTGATTTAGTTATTCTACATTTTCACCTCCAAAAAAGAGAGGCTCGACCATGTTATAGAAAGTATTGCCATATTTCACAACTCTGCTCACATCCACAAACGTGATGGTTAACATATATAGATATATGACTAAAAGCACAGCCAAAAATATAAACAAAGACAGCAACCATATTGATTTAGTTACAGAAAACTTGACTTTACAGTTCCCATATAATAAATACAATTTCAGATCCATAAATAGGGGCCGGCCTCTAGAGTGAGTGAGAGAGAGTATTAAAGAGATAAGGATTAATACCATTCGGACATATGGATTGTCACCAAGGCATGACTCGCAAATGATAGGAAAATCAGAGCGTTCCCAGCCATCCGCCTCATGATCTCTTAACAATCGGTGTGCCATCGAATACTTCACACAACCTCGTGTAACTGTTCAGAGCCTTTAATTTGCAGTCTATTTCCTTAATTCCTACCGCATGTGAATTTAAGAGACAAACACAAGAACACCATATCAAAATCTGATTTAACATATATACAATTATAGAAACACAGAACATAAATACGTGAACCTTTAGCAGATCTTTCTTATTTAACATAGTATTTATCATTAGAACATTTTAATTTTTTTTTTCATTCAATTGCTATAAACCCTACCGACTCAAATAAACGATAATTTCACGCATCAAACTATTTGAAAACAGTTTGAAATTTGTAATTTCATTTTTCTCGTCTTTCCTACTCAACTAATCAAACTAAAACCATATAAACACCAGATAGAACAAGAAAATCACAAAAGAAAATGACAAATGTTTAAAAGGACATCAAAAGTTGAAATTGAGAGTCTAGAAAGTACCTGAACCGCTATCGATAAGTTGGACTAGTAGAACCGCCGGTTGCGACTGCACGCTAGCGATTAAAACTCAACGGTAAAAGAGATCGGAGAGTAGAACCGAGAGAGCTCTCGCAGGGCCGCCGCGAGGGAGGGAGGGATAAGGGTTCCTTTACGCACTTGATTTTTCTTTTTCTATTTTATTAGCGGTTTTTTTTTTAATTTCTTTCAAAGATTTCGTGTTTAGACTGGGAATGGGCCCAGACAAAGCCCAAGTCTCTCAGCTCCTTCTGCTTTACTGGTGTTATGCTAAGCCCAATGATTAAGCCGCTAAAGAAAGCCCAAAATGCATAGATTTTAGGTTAAAATATGCTTCAAGTCCCTAACTCTTAGTACATTTGAAATTTAGTCCCTATATTTTTATTTCTAGAAATTTAGTTCATCTTCTTTTCGAATTTAAAAATCCAAGTCTGAGCTTAACTACTTCCCATAAAGTTGTAAATAATTAGATTGTTTTTTTATCATATTAAAAAATTATTTAAGTATTCTCAATAGAAGAACTCATATTTAAATTTTGAAAATAATATTGTTACAAGAAACAACAATGAACCCTGAAATGATTAGTCTATAGAGATAATAAAACATATATGAATTTGTTGAGTAATATTTTGCCTATGTCTTATTGATATGAATATACAAGTATTTATATATGTTGTTACTGTTACAATTACAACTCATGATAGAACCCTACTATTTTGTCTTAACATTACTGCCTCCAGTACTGACATTCTCTTCGAGCTCCAGGTTTGTTGGGCATGTGTCTATGGAGCACGCAGTCCTTTCTATTCTGAGACCAACGTTCAAGCCGAGCTCCGTACCTGTTGGACGCGTGCTTGGGTGGCCTGTGGAGCACGTGACACTTCCTACGTGTTCATTGGGTACATATGAGGTGAGACTGCGACTTTCCCTAGGTCCTCACGAGCTGGGTCCGTAACCTTATCTTGCGAGTTGTACTTACAATCTTGCCCTATAATTTCGCGCAAGGTTCCTATGAGCTGGGTCTATTGCCTTACTTTGCGATTTGGTTCACCTTATTGTCCTCTTGTGGTTAAGTCATGGATCAGAAGCTCGAATCTTTTCTAGGGTTTGAGTCTCAAGCTATTGACATATAATAATCTACTCCCCCTAAAATGGGCCCAAGGGGTGTCATAAAGTGGCACTCCTTAAGTCCATCATATTAACATTAAATGCAACTCACTAGGCATGTTTGCGAGTGATTCTCACGTGTGCGTATCTGGTTGTTGAAAATTGAACCATTTTCTTTTGTTCATATGTGGGCCGTTGATTTCCTTTGGTCATACGAATTGTCTAAGAGGCGATAAGGGAACTTCTTCTTTAAAAGGATGTTTCTTCGAACCTTGTATCCCTCATCTTCACTAGAACTCAAGTAAAAGAAAAAAAAAATTTAAAAGAAAAAGCAATGTTTTTAAAAAATTACATTTGTCTTGATTGCAGAAAATGCTAAAGATAAATGATTTATATATGTTTTAAGATATAATACATCAAAAACACAAACACTAAAAACATTAAAATAAATACTTCTCAACAAATTGAAATTTTATACTTAAATAACACTAATATAGGTGCAACTTAACAAGCAAATACTTCTAAAATAGTAGCAAAATTAATAATAAAATAAGAATTATACAATATCCAAATAATAACAATAAAATAGTAGCAACATAATATTGAAATGATAACAAAACAATGAGAAAACAACAAGAAAACAATAAGAAAATAACTTTTTTTTTTTTGCAAATTCAACCTGGGGCCAAGCAAAAAAACTTACCTAAGGCCTAACCCGTTTTCTAAAAGAGTTTTGTTTTTTTGTCCAAGTTTATTTTTTGAGCTTATATTTTTATCCAGATCCTCCCACTCTTCTAGCGAATCCAATGAACAAATCTAGTTGCAATTGAAATTATATTATATATTAAACTCTTGATCAAGCATTAATTTAATTTCGATTATTCTTTATAAAATAAATTATATTATAATTTTTTCTTATTTTTATATAAAATAAAAAAACAAGTATAAAATAAGAATGAAATCTATTATATTATAAAAGTTTAATGTTATCATTTTAATTAAAATTGTATTTAATTTTTAATAAATATTTTTTTTCATAAGCATAGTAATTCTACTATGATGAGAATATTCTTTTAATGATGAGAATATTATACTCAATTATTTTGTTCTCGGAAACATAGTAAACAAACCAAAAAAAATTCATCCATCTAGGGTTGAAGTGAGAAAAAAATTTTAGTGGCAAAATAAAATTTTAATTTTTTATAATTTATATATTTATAATTTTTAAAAAATTAAATTAAATTTTTATAATTTTAAAGTGAATAAAATATAATTTAATTTTTATTAATTTAAAATTTAAAAAATTAGAATACCTAAATTATAATTTTCTAGTGTCCATGCGAGTCCCAGATTCACCTCTGCATCCATCAACTTTAATAATTCTAAAAAAATAAAGTCAAAAAAATTCCCAAAATAATGAGGTTAAAAAGTTAAGCCATGGACGAAAATAAATAAACAAAATAAACGGCATCCATGTCCATGGGGGCCACCATGATTATTATTACACGAACTCAGAACAAGTGTGGGCTTAGATTCCCAGGTCAGTTTGCTTGTTTTTGTTTTATTTTTGTCTCTCTTTTATAAAATTATTATTTTTTATTTTGGTTCAAAGCCTTCTCTTTCACTATCCAGCCACCCACCTCTTCACACCGTTTAGCCGCGTTTTCTGTTTTTTTTTTTCTGGTTCAACGATGGCGACAGCAGCTAAATCAAACCCTCATCATCAACCATGGAATTCCCGACAAGGAATTTGCAGTTCATGTTGTAATAAACAGGGTTTTAAGGGTTTCGTAAGGTTCAAAAGGAGTATGTTTTTTAACCAAGGTTTTCAAGGGATGTTATCGAGATCGGTTGTTAATGGTGAAGCGAAAACCATCAATGTCTGCTGCTGCTGCTGCAGCTTGGAGAAGATTTATGATGTGGCCGAGGAAGACCGGCGGTTCGTGGCGGCGTTGAGGGAGGCTCAGTCGTATGTTTATTTGCACCGAGGGAGCACATTTGTGTTGCTCTTGTCAGCTGAAATTGTCGCTGGTTACTTGGATGCCATTCTCAAGGTATCTCAATTTCTTTCCTCTTCTAAAATATTTTGGGTAAATATAGGTCGGAGGCCGGTTAGTAAGATTCATATTATATTTTGCTCCTTTATTAAAAAATAAATAAATTAATCATTTAGATAAATGAGTAAATTAATATTTTCTATTAAAAATTTCATCTACTTATATTGTTAAAATTTAATGTGACTGATAGAATAATTAAACAATGACACGTAATATATCATGTATATCTCTTATTAATGTATAATAATCAATTTTTAACAGTCAAAATAGATGAAATTTTTAAAAGAAATACCAATTCGTAGAATGATTTATTTAGTATTTTTACCATATTTTTAGTTGTTTAAGTTAAAATATTATTTTGCATCATTAAAATATTAAAAAATAAATAAGATATTTATTTTTTAAAATATGTTAATTTAAATTTGATAACATATGAGAAAGAACTCGCTATTGGCAAATCTAATCACAAACTTGTGGTGGATAATGATTTTATTTCATTTTGGGTTAATTCCAATTAACACTCTCAAACTATAGTCTAGATTGTAAATTGGTTCTAAAATTTTAAATTGTTCTAATGAAATATCAAAATATCAATTAGTCCTTTTTTTTCAATTTAGTGTTAGTTCAGTGTTAAATGTTAGCTTTGATTTAACATTAAACATGTTTATACCAAGGGACGAAAACTAAGTAGGGACTTGGCTCTCTTGGTTAAATGAGAAAATTGCTTTTTAATCCCTTTCCAAAATTAAAACATTCAAGTTTGTGTTTTTTTTTTTGCCTAATATTGTATATTTGTTCTCTTTCAAAGATTTATAAATTCACTTTAAGCCCCTTTAATAAAACAAATTCTAGGTTTTTCAACCAAAATTTTATTAGTTTATCTTCATATCTTAAACAAAATTCATTACTTCAACTTAGTTTTGTTAGTAAGTATATAAATGTTTAAAATTTAATCCACGTATTTTTTATGAGAAAATTCATGTGTTTTAAATGCATTCCACATTATATCTAAAGTAACATTTAAGGACTTGTTTGACATGATACTAAAAGTAAAAAATCTATTCAGTCCTTCTCAATTTCAAAATTGAACAAAATGATCCCTCTCAAAAAAATTAGAGTAATTTAATTCCTATTAATATCGAAAGTAAGCAACTGAGTATAATTAATCACAACGTTAATTTCATTCATCAATTATACATAATTTTTATTGTTATAGTAGCGAATTTAGCCTTCGATGTTTACATATTTTGTTATTTTGACCTTAATTCTAAAAAATTCAACAAATTTAAACTCGACATTTACACAGATATTATGAGTCCTAAATTTGTTAAATTAGGACCAAATTAACAAAATGTGTAAACTTTAAAAATTAAATTTATTATCATATCGATTAAGATCATACACAATTGATAAAAAATATTAAAATTATAATTAATTATCTTTAATTACTTACTTTTAAAATTAATTTTATTTAAAAAGATTAATTTATTCTGTTTCAAAATTTAGACCATCGAATTTAAGTTATACTCGTTTTTTTCGTGTTGTCCTCTGGAATACTTTCCACGTAAGCAATAATGAAATGGTTTAGGACCGTAGTCAGATTGTCGGCTGAATATGTCACGAGTTGATATGGGGGGCTCACTTGAATTATAATAATATTACATGTCCCTTCAACCATCACAAAGGTTTGGTATGGAAGTGTGAAAAGTTATTAATATTAAAAAATATAGAAAATATCTAATTAAATTTTAGTTTAATTGGTGTTGATATTATTGTTAATATAAAATAATGTGTGTTTAAGTACCTTGAAATTCATTATTTTTTTATTTAAGGGATTAAGGAGAAATTATAGGTAGCTTTTGATATTATATAAAAAATTTTATAATAATATTAAAAAAAATTATAGAAAATAATTTGAATATATATAAATAGGTTAAAGCATATCCCTGTACTTTTTTAGAATTTATTTTTATACTTTTATTTCTAAGAATTTAGTCTCTACTAGAGGTGTGCATGGGCCGGGCCAGGCCGGGTTCGGGCTGGGCTCAACTAAAAATTTAGGCCCGTTTGTTGGGCTTGGGCCGGACCGGGCCCGAAAAATGGGCCTAAAATTTTGCCCAAGCCCGACCCGAATAAAAATGTTAAAACCCGGGCCCAGCCCGGCCCGCCCATGTTAATTTTTATATTATTTTTTATATAATATTAAAATATATATAAACCATCAAAAATACTAAAAACATCAAAATAAATATTTCTCAACAAATAAAAAATAAATTTTAAAAAATATGTATATTTAAATAACAATAAAATAGATGCAACTTAACAAACAAATGCCTCTAAAATAATAACAAAATTAACAAATGTCTTTAAAATAATAACAAAATTAACAATAAAATAAATTTTATACAATATCTAAACAATAACAACAAAATATTAGCAACATATTAGTAAAATGGTAGCAAAATAGGAGAAAATAATAAGAAAATAATATTAAAAATAGATTTTTTTTGTCTTTAGTGAATTCGGGCCGGGCTGGGTCGGGGCCCGAGCCCAAAATGCCTTACCCGAGCCTGGCCCATTTTTTAAACGGGCCTTTTTTTTGTTCAAGCCCATTTTTCGAGCCTATATTTTTGCCCAAACCCTTCCACATTTCAGGTGGGCCTTCGGGCGAGGCCGGGCCGCCCGGCCCATGCACACCTCTAGTCTCTACTGTCTAAATTTCAAATTTCAAGTTTAACTATTAACTCTTTTTTTGTTTGTTAATTTGAGTTAATTGCAATGTCTTTTTTTTAGTTACATGGTTATTAAGTGAATATTTTTTTATTTCAAAATGTTACACCTATAAATTTAATAAAAAAATAATAGTGTTAATAGTTGGACCTGAACTTTGAAATTTGAAAAGTAAAATAACTAACTAAAACTTTAAAAATAAAAATATATGAGCCAAATTTCAATATTTTGAAAAGTATCAAGAATTATGACATATTTTAATTATATAAATAAAGAAGAAATTTAATTTTTGATCTCTTAAAGCTTTAAGTAATTGATTAAGTTAGTATTACGAGTTAGGAGACTTAATTTAATTAATAAATAATTAAAAATTTATTCATTTAAGGCATAATGATTTTATTTGGCTCTCTAACTTTACAAAAAAAAATAATTTTAACTCACAATTTATTTTTTACCTCTCTTAGCTATTGAATTTGTATTGTTTATCAAATTAAAAAATTTATTAACATGACATACACATGACAATTCACATGTATGCCACATTAGCAATTAGTTTTTTTTTTTAAAATTAAACATATTAATTTTCTTATAATTTTCATACTTTTTAAATATTTTTTTGAATCTTAAAAATTTAATTAATTGTTGATGTGGCATTCAGGTGTATGCCACGTTAACAAAATTAACAAACATCAAAATTTTTATATTTTTGGGTAATTTGACAAACAGCACAAAATCAAAGGCTAAAAGAGATGAAAATTAAATGAATAACCAAAATAAATTTTTTAAAAGAAAGCTGGAGAGCCAAATAAGTGCTTATGTATTCTTTTAAATAAAAAAAAGTTAATTTCTAATTTTTTTAAATGAGAGGACTAAATCTAAAATTTTGTTGAAGTATAGAGACTAACTGCATATTTTAACCTAAAATGTAAAGATTAAAAGGTAAAGTCGAATTCTTCTCCACGCTTTTTCGTATTGAATAAATTAATTACTCCAAAATTCATCCCAAGGCCCCACAATCCACGTGTCATAAATACTATTATCGATATTTTTCCTTATTTTTTCATATTTTGCTTTTAAGTTAAAAAAAAAAAAAAGAGGTTCACTGCTACGTTCTAAAACAAGCTATTGAGGGCCGCCACCCACAATGGCCGCCTCATGTTCAACGGCTCGCCTTCCTCGCTTTCTTCCCGGTCGAACCAAACCTTTTTCATCCCGCCACGCCTTCCTAACCGACGTCGTAAGGCTCAGACCGGAATCGAAGTTCCGGTCTCATTACCTTAAACCGGAACCCGGGTCCAAGAGAGGTGATTCGGTTAAGCGCAATGTGATTATTGAAAACGACGATGGCGTGGACGAAATTTACAGCTCCGTCGACGATAAGCAGTTCGTCCGGTGGTTCCGTGAGGCTTGGCCTTACCTCTGGGCTCACCGTGGCGGCACTTTCGTTGTTATAATTTCCGGCGAAATCGTTGCTTCCCCCTTTTTAGACACCATTTTGAAGGCAAAATTTATAAATTCGTAAAAGCTTTTAGGTTTTTTATGATCAAGGTTTTAACTTTTTTTCTTTTTCTTTTTATATAAATTTGCAGGATATTGCGTTTTTGCATCACCTTGGGATCAAATTTGTTATTGTTCCGGGAACTCACGTTCAAATCGACAAGCTTTTGGCTGAGAGAGGTGAGCTACACAAGAAAACGGCATTGTTTCATGTTCCTCTTATTTCACTTTGTTCTCATGATAATTGTAGCAATTAGTTTATTACTTTGAGTTTAATTTTATCTCATGTTTTAGTTGATAATTCAGTGCTTGTCTCTCTTTTACTATAAATAGAGTAGTGATACTTGAATGAGCCTTGAAAATCATGCAGGGCATGAACCAAAGTATTATGGTAGATATAGAATAACGGACTCGGAATCTCTAGCTGCTGCGACGGAAGCAGCAGGAGGGATCCGTTTAATGATAGAAGCAAAACTTTCTCCTGGACCTTCTATATGTAATATTCGTCGGCATGGTGATAGTAGCCGTTGGCATGAAGTTGGTGTCAGCGTTGCTAGTGGGAACTTCCTTGCAGCTAAGGTTAGAATGTTTCTGTTTTGAAAATAATGTTTGATTTGGGTTGTGGATTTATGTGCATTGATGTTATTCCGATTGAGACGATGGCTAAGCCCTTGCAAATTGATTGAGTGGGGATACATATAGTGACGGGTAGCCTGCAGAAGCATGTTTTTGGTGTTGGCTCTGCTATTAGACATGTTATGATATTGCCTCTTTTTAAACACTTTTGCAGAGAAGGGGAGTTGTTGAAGGTGTTGACTATGGAGCAACTGGTGAAGTAAAGAAAGTAGATGTTGCTCGATTGCGTGAGAGGCTTGATGGTGGTTGTATAGCAATATTAAGCAACCTGGGGTATTCGAGCTCTGGTGAAGTTTTGAATTGCAAGTATGCTGTGTAACTTTTAATTATATTTGGTTGCAGCTTGCACTGATCTATTTTCCTGTGAAGTAAAAATTCCTTGAGTTGTCACCCTAAACCATCCATTTTAACATATTCTGCAATTCAAATAGTTTAGTGGTAGCAGTCATCAGTATTCCAAAAGCAAGCTTTTACATTTTACTATTTCTTTCTGTAAATCCTAAGTAGTTTTTTCTCAGATACAGAGGGATTATAAGTTTGGTGCCCTAGTTTGTTTGCTTTATGGTGTATCTTGGACCAGCCTAGAAGTTTTATTTTACTTGCCAATGATTTAGAACCTGATTGGTAATGCTTTATGTTTTCCTAAATTTCAGCACATATGAAGTTGCCACGGCTTGTGCATTAGCTCTTGGAGCAGATAAGCTTATTTGCATTATAGATGGCCCTATTTTGGATGAGAATGGACGGCTTATTAGTTTCTTGCCTCTTCAAGAAGCAGATATGTTGATCCGTCAACGGGTCAAGCAAAGTGAGATAGCTGCTAAGTATGTCAAAGCTGTTGGTGAAGAAGATCTCACTTGCATTGGACATGATGATACTAGTTCAGTTGTTCACTCTTCGCAAAATGGGAAGGCTCTTAATAGTATACATAATCCAACCTTTCAGAATGGTGTTGGTTTTGATAATGGGAATGGACTATGGTCTGGGGAACAGGGCTTTGCCATCGGAGGTCAGGAGCGGCTAAGTCGAGATAATGGTTACCTTTCAGAGTTGGCTGCTGCAGCCTTTGTCTGCAGGGTAAGTTCTAATAGCTTGTCTTCCAGCTTAGCATATTTAGATGCTTTCCCAAGCGAAAACAATAAGCCAATTGTATTTTCTGCTTGATTGCCAGGGTGGCGTACAAAGAGTTCATTTGTTAGATGGCACTATCGGTGGGGTCTTATTATTGGAATTGTTCAAAAGAGATGGAATGGGGACAATGGTGGCCAGGTATCTAATATTTACAGTGAACTTAGCTTAGCCTTATGGGGAAATGGATATTTGCTGATAGGCATGAAGTACAAAACATGGTTAATTCCCTACGTGTTCTCAGTCTTTCCATGACTAGTAACCTATTCCGATGTTTCAATTGGCTCTGCCACTCAGGTGGAGTTTTAAATCTAAAATATATGTTATATGCTACCAAGTACAAGTGCTTATAGGTAAATTTGGGTGATACTTTAGAGGACCTTATATTATTACCACAAATTCTTTTCCAACTTTCATGGTCTTAATAGGCTGAGGGATCTCAGATTAACAGGCTGAGGGATCTCAGATTAACTCAATCTGGCCGATATTTATTAGTTTTTGTGAAATACTACTGCAAGATTTAGCAAGTCATTAAGCTATCTTGCATTCAATTCCCTGACTTCAGTTTTACTTGTTATTTAGTGATCTATATGAAGGGGCTAGGATGGCTATGGTGACTGATCTCGCTGGAATCAGGCAAATCATACAACCTTTAGAAGAGTCTGGCACATTGGTTCGCAGGAGTGATGAAGAGGTCTATACTACTCTTTTAGACTTTTGTTTGATCAATCTCGATCTCTTTTATGTGTATACTTTTTCAATGAGGTGCCTGTTGTAAAATTAGATTTTGTTTCAAATCTCGCCTAAAGAACAAAATGGAAAGTGAAAAATGCTTTCATTCTTTTGAGCCAGAGCCAGCCAGAATCTGAAAATTAAATTCTTGTCTCCTTTTTATTCGCACAGCTACTTAAGGCCTTAGATTCATTTGTTGTTATGGAAAGGGAAGGTCAAATCATTGCTTGTGCTGCTCTTTTTCCATTCTTCAAGGACAAGTGTGGAGAAGTTGCTTGTATTGCAGTTTCTCCTGACTGTCGAGGACAAGGACAAGGAGATAAATTGCTCGGTACGTTGTTGAACATCTATAACTTCACTGTTTGCGCTATGTTCGACACGGTCATACTCTGCTACTTATTCTGGTGTAGTTGAAAGAGATGCAATGCTCAAACTTGTGATTTCATATTTGATGGAAAGCATCTTTACCCATTTCAGAAGAATAATTAAGAAAGGCACACGGCTTTTGGCTGTGCTAGACTGCATATAGAGCATTTTCTGATCAAGTCCAGTTCCCATGGCCTAACCATAGAATGATGCTCGATTTGATCTGACTGGTTTTTGTTTTTATGATCGTCCCTGCGTTGTGATACTACTACGTGATATTTGTTTGTGGTCTACAAACCATATGATTCCTAATGATAATGCTTACTTTTTATTATCAATCATATATTTGCAGATTATGTCGAGAAGAAGGCATCCTCTCTCGGATTGGATATGCTTTTCTTGTTGACAACTCGTACTGCTGACTGGTTTGTATTTTTCTTAATTCATATTTTTTCGAGCACATTTGATTATTTTCATGCACCATCTAATGATAAATCCGAACTTTTTAGTCATCCTAGCATTGTGGAGAGAGGAGAGAGTTTCAGTTACAGTGCAATGTTCATTCAGTATATCAGCCATTATTTACACCCAGGTTACTACAAATAAAACCATGCCAATACTTGCTTCTGGTTTTACAGGTTTGTTAGGCGCGGCTTTACTGAATGTACGATCAACATGATCCCGGAAGAAAGGAGGAAAAAGATAAACCTATCCCGTAAATCCAAGTATTACATGAAGAAACTCATACCGGATCGAAGTGGAATAACAGCTGATAGAGCATTTAAATGAAGCTTACAGCCGATAAACTGGAGCTACGGAGAAGACGATGCTACCTCATCGGTCCAATTTGGCTTAGAGAAACCATTTACTTCCAAGTTAAATGTTTAGCACGGATTGGATTTGATTTTCTATGCATCTGGTTTTTGTTATGAACTGTAATTTTTTATTACCACAAAAATAGTAGTAGGTGACATAATTTTTTAGGCGAATTGTAATTATGTAGCAGTGCTTCAAAATATGGTAAATAAATTTTCTTTAGGAGTGTTCTAATTTGTTATTATTATTATTGAATTATTAAGAAATTTTGATAAGCTAGTGAGATCCTGGTTTAATGGCTATAAGATTTTTGAGATTTATTCTGCATTGGGTTTTGTATAAAATTTATTTTAGTTTTGGAAATATTTTTTTTTGGTGAATTATAATAATAGGATAAAATCTGAACAACAAACATGATTAGCACAATTCAAATTCAGATCACACTTGGAAGGTGATTATAGTTGTTTAAATTACTTGTAATTATCATTATATTTATTATTTCACAAATTTTCCTTTTAATGGACCTTGACTTTATAAAATAAATGTATACATGTTTCTATTTTTAAATATTTTTTTAACTTTACATATTTATGGTTTTTAAAAGAAAACTCAGTATATTTTTTTTCTCTAAAAATATGTATGTTACTATATTTCTTACAACTTTTTCTTCTTTTATCATGAACATATACAAAACAGAATCTTCTAAACAGATTTTAAAAATGAAAAAAAAAAGTGTAACTCAAAAGTCAATGTATTAAATCATTTTTAATGAAAAAAAATTTTAGATATGACATGAACACAATAAAAAATAATTAAAACATGAAAATTGATTGAGTTTTATTCGACTGGCATGAGTATTGTTGTCAATGTAGGAGGATGTGGCTTGGAGTGCGCATAAGCGCATTATCCTATTTATGAGTTGGGGGTTATAAATAGTTTTAAACATTGTATAAAAAAAAATCAGATATGATTAGAATTTATAATGAAATATAAGGACAAAAAGTTAAAATAAATAATTTTTATTCCTTCCTAATTAAAATTTATTATTGATAAATATTTTTAAAAATATAAATATTTAAAATTTTTATAAAATATTTTTAAATATAATTTTTATAAAATTTAAAAATTTTAATAGTCAGAGAAAGTAATAATTATACTGGGAGATTATATATATATAGTATAGATCAAAATTTAATATAAAACATTTAAAATGGGATAATATATTTTTGGCTCATGAACAAGTAATTCGGTTTACTTTGGTACTTATATATTTTTTAGTTCACTTTAGTACTTGAACTAAACAACGAAATTTATTTTAGTCATGAAATTAAAAATATAAAAGCTTGATGATATGTTGCTTGAAAATTTAAAAAATTATATAAATTTTCCAGCGATGACGTGATATAATCTTAAAACATCACATTCAGTATTTTAATAAATGAATCGATAGTTAAATTGATCAGACCACTTATTTCCAATTCAACCGATTTGATTGATTAAACATGTTCAACCATTGATTTTTATCCCAATTTTTATTTTGACTAATTTCAAGCAATTTCTAATCTAATGATTTAACATATTTGTTTGGACTGTTATATCGATTAATTATTGGTCCAATCAATTTGACCAATTGATCCAATCTTATTCTACTAATATTGGTTATATAATAAAATGACAGAATTCAAATTCAAGGATCAAAATGAACTTATTTGCCAAATTAGAGAAAAATTATATTACCCTTTTGAAATTAATATAAATATACAATACTTTAAATAAAATAATTAAAGAAAAAAGTAAAAACACTATAGAAAAGTACGTAGGCAAAAGTCAAAACTAAAATAAAAGAGTAGCAGCTACACAGTAGATTTCAGAAAGCCGAATAAGCAAAATTAAATAGCCCAGAAAATAATAAAAAAAAAAAAAGAAAAATTTCCATTTAAATTAAAATATTCTTACGGACATAAAATAAAAACCAATCTCTCCTTACATGTTTTTTATTTTATTTTTGTCACTCCTTTTGTTTTGTAAGAAATAATTTTTTTTCGTTAAAACAAAAATTTCCGATGCTCCGCGCGTGATCTCTTCCTCCCTTCCCGCGTTTCTCCGATCAGGTACTCCATTTTTAATCATCAATTTTCCTCCTAAATTATCCCCTCTAAATATGTTAAAATTCAGTGCTTAATGTAAAAGTTCTGTTCTTTTTTCTTTTTTTTTTTGGGTTTGATTTTTATAGATAAAATCGATCCTTTGATGAATTTCATTAAATTCTAAGCTTTGGATGAAAATGCATCAATCTGATTTATTTTTTTTTCCGTTATTGTTAACGTTGTTTCTTTTATTGGAATTTTGGATTTTCAAATATTTCAGAAATATATAATTTTGATTGTGTAGTTTGATGGGGCATTAAAGATTTATGATTATACTTGTATATTTACTACTTCTGATTATCTGTTGTAATGGGTTTGAGTTTAAATTCATGTATAATTTGAGTTAAAAGAGAATTTGGAGCTTGAAACTTTGAGTCTTGTGCTTAAAACTGGTTTTGAATTTGTAAAATTTGTCTAGAATTTTGAAACTTGATTGCATTAAATATATATATATATATATTGGTAAAGTTCTGAAATTTGCATCATTTAGATATCAGAATGGTTGAGAATTGGAGCTTCAGATGAATTTTTTTAGAACATGTCAGCAAAAAAAAAAGAGTCTAGGAATGTCTAAACTTGATGAATAGGCACAAAAGCATATATGATCTATTAGTATTAGTGTTCGATCTTTTTCGAATTTCAATTGTTGATAGATGGGATTTCAGGAATTTGTTGATGGGTGCCCCTAAGCAGAAATGGACAGCAGAAGAAGAAGCTGCCCTCAAGGCAGGAGTTCTCAAGCACGGAACCGGAAAATGGCGCAATATACTTTCGGATCCCGAGTTTAGTTCAGTCCTGCGGTCGCGCTCGAATGTGGATCTCAAGGTTTGTAGTTGAGCCTCGAGGAGGACTCACCAATCATCATCACAATAAAAGTTTTAATGTTATGCTTATTTTGGTTGCCAATTTTATGTCATGCATAGAGATGAATTAATGTGACAGTGTTAATATGACCAGGATAAATGGAGAAATATAAATGCCACGGCCATATGGGGATCGAGACAAAAGGCTAAGCTTGCTCTTAAAAGAAATCAGTTAGCTGCTAAACACGATGATAACCCCATGGCACTAATCACTGTACCTCCAACTGAAGAAGTCGTTGATCCTAAGCCCCTTGCCATTTCTAGTGGAACACCAAGGGTAACTGGTCCCAAAAAACAGGTTTCAAGGTATTTTTATGTATTTTCTTATACTATAAACCAAGTGCCTTAGATTAGGGCTTTAGATCATTCCTTGTCGGTCAAACAATTTTGTGTTGAGAGCCTTACTATTCTGATTGTATGGGCATAATGAATGCTGCTTAAGTGACATCCTCTCGATGCTTGTAGGTTGGAGAATATTTTATTGGAGGCTATCACTAGTTTGAGAGAGCCAGGTGGTTCCGATAGAGCTTCGATTGCTTTATACATAGAGGTACTTTTCTTTCTTGGGTTGGTCACATTCTAAATACTTTAAGAAAAGATAACCCATTTGATTAAACCATTGAAGGCCTTTGCTTCTTTCAATGGCTATATATGACAACAACTTTCCTTCTGTCTCGTTCTGAGTAAGTGTGGAACTTAGGGTTTCTGTTTCTTCTTATTTCTTGTCCATTCTATTTTCGAGCATTAAAGTCCAAATCTCATCTCTGAAACTATCGCAAACGACTTCCTGAAACATTGAAATTAATTTGCGTTTGTTTTTTGACATTATAGGAGAAATATGCTGCACCGCTGAACCTCAAGAAGCTTTTGGCTACGAAGCTAAAGCTGTTGGTAGCAAATGGGACATTGACAAAGGTAATTCTACTGTTTGATTATCGTGTAACACTATCTTAGAATATTATTCTTCATTATGTATATAAATTATTTTGGCCCATGACGTAGCATGAATGCCAGTAATGTCAAAAGTTCTTTGCATTTGATATTGGTTTTTCTGATGTACTTGTGGAAGTTATTGGCGTGTTTGCAAAGAAGATTAACTTGAATGTTCATAAGTGAGGATTGATTCATTGTTATGATGTATATGTTGATAGGTAAAGCATAAGTATAGGATTGCACCACATTCAACTATTTCCGAAACAAGATCTCCTCTGCTTGCTTTGGAAGGAAGGCAGAAGGATTCTTCGAAATCGGAGAAGAAAGCCATCAACATTCTTACTAAAACCCAAGTTGATGTTGAGTTGTCCAAAATGAAGACCATGACTGCAGAAGAGGCCGCTGCAGCTGCTGCACGAGCTGTTGCAGAGGCAGAATTCGCAATTGCAGAGGCCGAAAAGGCAGCAAGAGAAGCAGATGCCGCGGAAGCTGAAGCTGAAGCAGCAAAAATTTTCGCTAAAGCAGCAGCTAAAGCTTTGAAGTCTAGGATGCTCGTTACCTGGTAAATCCTTGTTCTTATATGTAATGTTCATACATCTCGAAACACAGGGTTTCTTTTTGCTGTTTATCTGCTTGATTTTGGTTGTAAACTTGTACAGATGGTATAAGGAGACACCATTTGGTCTTTAGTTTGCTGCTGAAACCACGCATCACACTCGACATCATGCTGGCCTGGTATATCAAACTATCATCATGTCTATAAAACTGTAAATATATTAGGCTTGTAAAGGATAAAGATGTGAGATTAATCCATGAAGTCGTGCTTCTTTTTGGACGATGAACATTCGTTGAGAAGCTTAGAGGGTTTTTTTTTTTTTTTTCTTCCTCTTTTTGGTGTTTCTATAGCTTTTATCTTGAAGTAAATAGGGTATATAGATATAGCAAAAGCAAAAGAGATGGCATTGTGATGGCATAATTGAGATTATGATCTGTTCTTTTTCTGAAAGTCCATCTGAATAAATTAAACTACAGTTTTGCATGTTGGTGTTCAAGCAATGTAGTGTTATTGTTGGCTATTGGCCCCTTAATGAACCTTCTCTCCCCCTTTGGGGTATAGCATGCATGCATGCATGCATACATGCATGTGCGCACACACAAATACATGAAAATTTTAAACATTTTTGGTTACCATCATAGAGGGTCCCAATCTCCCAACAAACATTGGCAAAGCCTTTTGGTCATCATGTCATCTTTAGAACACCTTTTTGATGAAAGCTGCAATGACCACTACACAAGGGGTTGTTTTTTTGGGTTAAAATATGCTGTTGGTCCTAGTACTCGTATAGAATTTGAGATTTAAAATTAAAAATTCAATCTTTCTACCTTTTCAATTTAAAAATTTTAGTTCGTTAGTAGTTTTTATTAAAATTTATCAATTTATATGTTTATTTGTCAGGTCACAGCATAATGAAAGTTTTTTAAATAAAAAAAATAGAAAAATTGAATTTTTTAATTTTCTAAATACATAAATTAAATCTCAATTTTTATCAAAGTATTAATAGCATATTTTAACTTTTTTATACACACTATCCAAGCCATCTCAAAATTTTGATATTGATTAGTCAAAAGCGTCATAGAAATGGCTTTAAAGTTTACATTTGCAAACTCTCCAAGATGGCTCCGTTTGTACCTCACAATGGGCATAGATTGATGATTACTATGATGATCATCATCATTTCAAGGGCTAAAAACCATATCTCCAATTTCAATTGAAGGAATACATGCATACATGCATACATACATACATACATATCATCATTTAATCATCAATACTCAAACATTGACATGAACCAAAGTTTCATTGCATTCAACTATTTGACTTGAATGATAAGAATACATGAAAAATTTTGTTCAAAGATTTAAGCCTACTTGAATTACAAATGTGAAGATTCAATGTTACATTACACGATGAGAAAACAATAATTAAACAATCGGGAAATCAAGTTAGGGAGAAACCGAAAACCGAAAACCTCAAAACACAAATCGTATCCCTTTTCAGAAACTTTATATATAAAACACAGGTTCATCACAGAAGAGATTAGACAAAGAAATCCCTTTTTCATTTCAGCTCTTAGATTTTGAATGCTTTACGAGCCAATCGATAACCGAGTCGATGTTGGTCAAGTTCTTGCATGATATCATGAAGCAGCATACTTCTCTATCTGTAATTGACTTGAGTCCCCTGCATAACAAAATATTCGATGTCACGAAGAAGTTTCTAGTTAATCGAGCAAATCAAGTGAATGTCTTCTCTTACATATCTTCAGTTAAAGCCTGTTTCGACAAAGCTTCTGGCTTGTCGATTTTGTTGCCCAACAGCAGAAGGGGGATACCACTAAGTGAGGGTTTACTCAACAAATCATGAAGCTCACTTCTTGAGATGCTCAAGTTATCGGGATCAGCGGCATCCACCACGTAACTGCAAGAAAATCAAGTTTAATCGAATAGATTATACTCAAACTAAGAAAGGTGTTTCACGGTTCGAGAAGTAGAAGGTACAATGGCATGCAGCTGAAGGCCAGTAACGTACTGCAAAACTTATATAAATAACAGGATCAGATAACTTCAGTACGTTAGCTACAGTTTTCAAAGACATAGACCTAAACCGAAATTAAGAACGGTTCGATTTTAGTTAATACTACTACCGAGCTTGCATTGAAATGGTCACTAACCGAAGCAGAGACGGGCAAATCGTTAGCAGAGAAACTATCATTGCCCCAAAAGTGTTAAAGCAATTAAGAACAAATAAACAAGTAGCTTCTTACACAATTGCCGAAACTGCACGGCAGTATCGTTCCCACATGCTACGAAACCTAGGTTGACCTCCGAGATCCCATAATTTTATCGTAACATTTCCTTTTATCACTTTCCTCATGTTGAATCCGACCTGAAAAAGAAGCCATTCGACATTAAATTACCTTCTACGACAGAAAGAAAAGGACTATAAAAGTATTGGAAACATAATATCATCGCAGCCCTCAAAATAATCCAAACTCACCGTAGGGATCATATCTTCGCTATATCCACCAGTCTGGGGAAAAAAACAACCAGCCAACTTGAAGTTAAATCACGGGATAAGAGAGAAAACGTTCTAGATCGCTCTTAATCAACCCTTTGTACGCTGCAACGACATTTACAAGTTCTAATTTACTATTTTACTTACTGCAACAACATTTACTAGTGAGGTTTTTCCCGCGTTCTGAAGTCCGATCAAAGATAGCTCCATTTCCTGCTTGAAAAACAGGCTGCAAAGAACAACATACACGAAAAGTGAACCTTATAGTATTGTGAAGATCAAACTACCATGATTAACTCGGAAAAGCCTTAATCAAAGGTTCGAAAGCACTGCAACAACAGCCAACCAACTAACATAAATGAATTAAACAAAGCAACATTCAGCAATACAGCAAGTTTAACACATACACATCCATGAAGAACCCCAAACATACTTGTAGAAGAAGTAAAAAACTCGATATACAAATCGTTCCCTGACCTGAATACATTCAAAACACCATTTACAACTTACACTAGAATCTGAAAACTATATGGTGGAGCAGATAGAACTAACTGTAGCTTTGATCAAAGCCAGTGAACGACTAAACACACAAGCTACTGCATTTAACTTCACTAACATAACACTTATAAGTCTATGATTAACATAATCTAAACCATCTTAATGCAAAAACAAGAATAAAAACCATTGACTCATTTGAAAATTGCAATCGATATGCTACTGAAAATTGAAACATTCTTATCAAAGAACAAAAACCCAGATTTTATGACCCTATTTTGTTCATGATTTTAACATCAAACACATTCTTTTTCAAGCAAAACGCTGGAAAATTCACTGGTTTTTTTAATTCTAAACTCCAATGTCAAACACTAAGTTAAAAGGATAAAAAGAATGAAAATTTAGCTTAAATATGTAAAACCCAACTCTATATAAACCATCATTCTCAATCCAATAGAAATATTTTTCTTAAAAACTCAAAAAAAAAATTTTTAAAAGTGACATTGCAAGAAATGTAAAAAAAAAAAAAAAAATTATACCTTCGAAGCCAATTGAGAAAAGCTTCCCACAAACCCATTCGGGAATTCAAAGAGAAACAGAAGCAAAACAAAGAAAAAAAATTGAAGCTTTTTAGTCAATTTTTTCAATGGGAGATAAAAGGAGCCAGAGATCTCTCTTCCTTCAATTCCCTCCTTCATAAATAATATAAATACACAAATAAAATATAAAAAATATGATACTATCATAAAAAAAAATGAAATAATAACACTATTCAAATTAAAATTTAGATAAACTGATAAACATAATGTTTTTAAATTACTTGCGTTTAACTTCACCGGAGGTCCTCAACTTTTGACCTACATTTTAAACTAGTCCAAATTCCAAAACTTTTTAATCGAGTCCTTCATTGTTAATATCCTATAAATCAAGTTCTTCTACTAGTTTCATTGTCAGTTCAAGTATTAAATTTTAGCTCAAATTTGATACCTATGGATAATTTGTATATGACAAAATCGTTAAAATTTTTAATGTCTAAGCTGATGGTTTAAGGACTTGATTAAAAATGTTTTGAATTTGGAGGATTAATTTAAAATCTAAGTAATAATTTGAGGATGTTTATCCAAATTAATCCGTTATATTTATTTAACTAGAGTGAAAAGAAAGAAAAGGAATACCAGATGGATTTAAATATCAATGGGCGATAATTTAAAAAAAAAGGTCGTTATTAATTATGAATAGAAATCTCAGCCGTTGAAAGGGGGTGATGATGACATTTATGGACGGTTAAGATCTTATTTGGATCTTTTACTTACAGTTGTCCGAATTCGGACCAATTGCGAGGAAAAAGATTCCGTGAAAAATGTGAGAGAATTTCGGTTGAAGAAATAGTTTCATTAAATAACAATCTCTGCAAAGGCGAGTGCAGTTCACAGGAAAATATGATTGGTTGAATGAAATAGCGATGATTGGAGGGTGTGATTCAATCGCGATTAATGGAATATCCACAGAGACATGAGAAGTGAGGTGGCAAGAAACTATTACTTACTCAACCGTAACTGACAACTTACCGTTTGCTGGATACTATGGTCCTAACTCATAAACCTATTATAATAATAATAATAATAACAATATTGTTGATTGAGTCTTAACTCGATTGATATGAACATTATTCTTCTCAATATAAGAGAACGTAGGTAGGTTTGAGTACGCTGAAATACGTCATTCTCTTATTTATGGATTAAGGAAGGGTATAGATAATTTTAGATATTGTGTTTAAAAAAGTAGATATGATATCATTCATAATTGTTTAAGTCCGATTAAATTTAAAATACGAGTTTCAAATTTTGTCAAGCTAATTTAAATTTGCCATTATTTTTTAATTACATATAATGATTTATTTAGCCCTTTAATTTAAAAAAATTATTTTAGCTTTCTATTTATTTTTCGTCTTTTTTAACTTTCGAACTTAATATTTTTTTATCAAATTATCTCAAAAAAATAAAAAGGTTAATAGATATTACTTTGTTGATATGAAATCTACATGTATACCATACCAACAATTAATTAATTTTTTAAATAAAAATTTCAAAAAATTTAGAAATTTATTTTAAAAATTGTAAGAAATAAAAACATTATAGAATCTTTAAAATATTTAAATATATATATTTCAAATAATTGTTTTTTATTTTTTAAAAATTTTTTATACATAGTCACGTAAATTTTGTTAATTTTTTCATCTATTTTTTGAAAGATTTGACAACAGACACAAATTTAAAGATTAAAAGAGACAAAAAAAATTAAATAAGGGGTTTAAATGATTTTTTTAGTAAAATTAGAGGGTTAAATAAATTATTATACCTTTTTATTTTAATTTATTAATTTTATATATGTTTTTCTTCATTAAAATTGTAAATAAAAATAAAAAATATTTATATTATAGTATTATGTAAATATTTAATTTTCATATTGACAGAAAAAAACATTTTTTTTCGTTTAATTTTAATTTTTCTTTTTACAAATTCATACATCAATTTTCGAGTTTAGCTCTATTTCTAGTATTAATTAATAATGATTTTTCAGTCAGTTGCTACTGCTAATGGGTTGGATCCGGTTGATGCTTAATTTCTTTCTTGATTTGCATAATTAGGGTTGTGTAGTTTGGTTAAAATATAATTAATACAGTTAATCAGTCTGTTACTAAAATTAGTTGGATCAAAATTTTTGAAATTTCTTAATTTCATTTGAAAATCATTAATTTAAATTTTCTGATTGATGAAGGCGGTGATGACTCTCGGTCCACTAATGATCGAAATACTAAGAAAGTAATATTTAAGGAGAGTAATAGCGATGTGGTTGTCGACATGGTAGTGGATCTGGACCCAATTCTGACTTTGTCATCTGAGGAAAAGCTATTACGGAAAAGTGTCACCGGTTTTGGGGAGATGGTTGTTGGCTCTGACGATGGAAGCGATGCAGAGATTGATTTTTTTGAAGGTGATCTCATAAGATCTACTATCAACAAAATCCCAACAATAGACTTCTCGAACCGTATTCAACAAGTCCTCTTTAAGGAGATGGCGATATCGGTCGTGTTGAAATTATTGGTGTAACACCCCAACCCGTATCCATCATTGGAATAGGGTCACGAGGTATTACCGGAGTTTATAGAACTTTTTTTTATCAAATGATAACTCATTTTATAAGAAATTATACAACTTAAATTTTACCACTCTTCCATAAACACATGTATATTTTTATTTGATCATTTTCCCTTTTGACGTATCAAATAATAAACATATTACCATTTAACCGATAGCTTGGCACTTGTCTAAGCGTCAACAACAACAGTCATTAGTATACTTGAATATATTTCATATAATTTTAGAATCGATAAACTTATTGTATCAACATATCATACTTGAGATTATTACTTATTACAGCTTACCCAATTTTCATGTATCAGCATATTAAAGATAGTCACATATTCATATAATATGATACATATTATTCTCTTGCCATTTCTTCAAAACATAAATCATTCATTATACCAAAATTTCATGTATCATTGTTTTCATGAATTTTGTATATATTTATTCCGGGACAATTCATAATCTTGAACATGCATAATTATCAAGTAAGTTTCATATACATGTATTTTCTATGTCATATTTTTTAAAATATCGAATAAATATCGTTTTCTTGTATTTCAAGTTCAATTTCATGATTATTGTTTCGTGCTCAAATTATTTCCATGTCAGGGCTTTATTCATTAAGTCATTCGAAATTTCATCGTCATACAATTAATATTATTAAAGTATACGAATTTATAATCATGGATGCATATATTCATTAATAAATTCCATGTACAAATATCATCATCTTATATTTCCATATATCTAGTATCACTGTCATTTTTTTTTTCATGTACTTCAGGAATATATGCACAAATCTTTTTATATACATATTTCCTTTTCTGGTCAGGATTCTTATCTACTGAATTTATCGGAATATCGATAGTTAAAATCATATAGTATACTTAAAATATGCAAATCCGTAATCCATCAATTCACATTTACCCTTTTTAGCTATGTGTTTACCATCTTCTATATTTATCCCGTTGAATTTCTCGGAATTTCGATGGATATCCAATAGTACACTCCTGGTGTACAATCTCATTAACCGTCAATTCATACAGGAGTACACTTTTAGTGTACAATTCCGGGTCCGTCAATTCATATGCATGTGTTGCCATGGTATCTTTCAACCATGGTCTTATTCATTGCCATGGTATCTTTCAACCATAGTCTTATACATTTCATTTCAGTAAGCACACTCCCGCGAACCTCACTCTCCCGCGAACCTCAATTCTTGGCACACTTCCGCGAACCTCAGCTCCCATGTATTCTTCGGAAGGGCCTATACACATATATTCTTCGGGAGAGCCACCAGCACACTCCCGCGAACCTCATTTCCCATATATTCTTCGGGAGGGCTGATATTAGGATTACCCTTCAGGGCTTAATCCTTTTTCCTGTATTCTTCGGGAGGGCTACATCAGAATAGGATCACCCGTCCGGGCTAGATCCTTTTTACCGTCAATTCCTTTTCTAATGATCCATCGAAATCCATTCCATTCAACCGAGATTTACTTTATTTTTATATCGAGTATTATCAATATTTTATCAATTATTATGCATTGATCATTCAAATCATATTTTCATCACATAACCACATATTTCAAGTGTTTAAAAATACAATTCAAGTTACACGAACTTACCTCGTTGCTTGTCCGTGTTTATAAATTCATTAATTCAATATCTTTTCTTTTTCACGTTCAAGTCTCGCATTTGAGTCGTTGGGATCTTTATAAATAAATTTGACCATTGTTTCCATTCATTCCATATTCTAATACATTCAATTAATGCTCTAGGCAAAATTACCATTTGGCCCCCAAACTTTTAATTAATGACGATTTTACCCTTAGGCTCAGAAAAATAAATTCTTGCGATTTAATCCTTATTTCCAGCCGTTGTCATCATACATATTAATGAGAGCCCATAAATTCTATAAAATATCAAAATTTTCCATAATTTCAACACTTTTCAATTTAATCCTTAAAACATGTTTTCCCCCGATCTTGAACTAAATTAACAATTTTCATTTAAAATTTTTAATTTAAATAATAAAATAATCTATTTCATGTAATTTGATCATTTCTAACATTTTTACA
Source organism: Gossypium stocksii (assembly GCA_020496765.1). NCBI lineage: Eukaryota > Viridiplantae > Streptophyta > Magnoliopsida > Malvales > Malvaceae > Gossypium > Gossypium stocksii. The sequence goes on along the minus strand of CM035622.1, from coordinate 3,951,676 downwards.
AAATTACCCATAAAGTTTTACTTTTATTCGATTTAGTCCTTGGGCTTAAAACATACAAATTAGTCATGCTAACTGAATGTTCATACATATTTTCCTCCTCCTCCTCTCCATTCCACATCCTTAATTTATATAATATGCTTATAAGTAATATTATCAATAATTTCACTATTTACTTATATGTGAACATTCAAGCTGTCCACCTGCGTCATAGTCACTAAATTATTTATATCTTGAGCTATAGAAATCCAAATTAAGATCCATTAATTTTCCCTGAAACTAGACTCACATATCTTACCATAAAATTTTCAGAATTTTTGGTTTAGCCAATAAGTACAGTTTATTCTTTAAAGTTACCCCTGTTCTGCTGTATAACTGTTCCGACCTTTCTTCATTAAAATTTAATTATCTCCTTGTACGGGACTCGGATGATGTTCCCGCTTATTTATCTTGAAAATAAACTCATTAAGGATTTCAAACACATAAATTTAAGTCCCTAATTATTTTTATACAATTTTTGGTGATTTTCCAAAGTCAAAACAGAGGATCCCGAAATCATTCTGAACCAGTCTCACAAAAATATAAATATCTCAGAATACAGAATTCATTTACTTGTTCTGTTTCTTTTATATGAAAATAGACTCAACAAGCTTTAATTCCATATCTTACTCAACTTCTAATTCAGTTTCTACCATTTTTGGTGATTTTTCAAATTTAGCTTACTGTTGCTGTCCAAAACTGTTTTAGTGCAAGATATTAATTATTAAGTTTATATCACCCTTATTTTCTTTCTCTACACCATTTCCCATCACTTTATCTTATTTTCTCTTCACTACCATATCAAGAACATAGAATCATATATAAGGAAACTCTACATTAACATCATTTACATGCTTTTTCAATAATATTAAACTTAAAAATACATGGAAATCTTGATGTTCTTACCTTGTTTTATTGTTTCCAAACTTTAACTTCACTTTCTCTCTCCTCCAGCTTCTCTTTCTTGAATCCAAATTGATATTCTAACTCCTCATAGCCTCCTTAACATTTTTCTCCTTCGGTAGCTATGGAAATTCTTTTGATTTCTAGGTGAAAACGGTGAATTTTTGGTGGAAGGACCAAATTGTAAAGAAAGCCAAACTTTCTTTCTCCCCTCTTCTCTCCTAACGTGAATTGCATGGAAAAGGGGTGGTGGTTTTCTCCTTTTTTTTTTTTCCACACATACACATATATATAGACTAAATAAAATAATAAAATAATAAAATAATAAAATATCTTATTAAAATATTAATAAAATAATAATTATTTAATTATATAATTATAAAATATCATCAATGTAATCATTACTTTCTAAATTTCTCTCTCTTCCAATTGACCATATTGCCCTTTATGATCTTTTAAAATTCCATCATTGAGTCATCACTTAATTTGGTAAAATTATAATTTAGTCCCTCATAATTCTTCACCTATTCAATTTAGTCCTAATTCATCAATTTTTCTTAGTTTCTATATTATTCTACCCTTGAAATATTTGCACTATTGGTCCTTCAACTTTTCCATATTTACTCTTTAACCCCTTAAATTTTAAGTATTTACTCTTGGGCCACAAAACTTTTCTCACTTTTACGATTTAGTCCTTTCTTGGATTAATACATCATAATCACTTCCTACATAGATTTTGTTGATATAGCTCAAAATTTATTTTTTTATTTTCTTTATTTCTTTATTTTACTATATCAATTATAGAAATTTTTGGGATATTACAATTGGGGTGTAGTATTGATTACGCCTCACTTCAAAATAGGATCAGTAGTCTTTGACGACCCTTAAAACCGTTTCATCTTATGGATATGAATCCTAACAACTGTGCACTATTCCCCTGATTGTAGCAAAACCCACATCAATCCTAATAGTACCATCAATATTCAAACGAGCCCAATTACCTACTGATGATGGAAATGAATTTGATCTTCGCGACTTGGGCGATATTGCCCTATTAGGGGGAGGCATACCCTGAAATGCGAAGAGATTTCAATTCTTTCAAATAGGCCAAACAATAATCCCAAAGAGACACTGCCAATCCACCTCACCCAAACACATATTTTGTTGATTCTACAAGTTTGACACAACTCACTTCAACAACTCTTTGAAATAAAACTAATTACACCTTACTGAAATTAATTGATCTCAGACATTTCTTGTTGCAGGACCGTCTCTATTAACATAAATATATTTAAACATGGTGGCTATAAACATAAATATTTACACATGATACTTTGTATTTTATATATATATATATATATATATATATGCTTATATGATTAACGAATAATTAAATCTACATCGAACAAAAGAATATAGTTGAGCCTTTAAGAACTGTCATTATGAGATAATTAAATATTAATAAATTGAAATTAGTTCACCCAAACAATTAAATAAATTGAATGAAAAGCTGTCTAGAGCACGTGAGTTTGTGTGTTTAGGAAGATAGATAGAAATCAAAGTACCTAATCTTTTGGTTTTTATTTATAAATTGACCTCTCAACTATACTCTAATTTTCAAATTGGTTCTTTAAAGTTCTCTTTTTGTCAAAGTGATCCTTAAATATCAATTTTGTTAAAAGTTTACTCAAAAACGATATCAACCAATAAGAATAAAACATGTGTTGTATTTTTATTGGATATTGTATACTTTTTAAATAAAACTGGACAAAATTGAAAGATTATTAGAAATAATCTATGTAATTAAACAGAATTATTTAAAAAAAAAAGTGGGGGAGGAGAGTAGATCTAAATGAGTTGATGTGGCATCTACAGTTCTGATTGGTTGACCCAATTTTAACACCAAATCTTTTAAGGGTAAATTATCTCGGTAGTCATTTAAATATTAGTAATTTTTTATCATTCAATTATAAAAGTTAGAAAATAGTTATTCGATTATTAGTAAATTTTTTTGTCACCCAACTATTTAATTTTGTATTTTTTTATCACATGGTGGCTACAGGTGGCAGATTATAAAATTGGCATAATAACAACTTTATCCCTCAGCATTTATAAATTATGTTAATTTAGTCTTAATTCTAAAACAATTTTAAATCTAGTTTTTTTTTGCAGTTTGCTTTTTTTTACGACATTGAAGGTTAATTTTTTTAACCATTATTTTTGTATATTTTTAATTAAATTTAGTTAATAATATTTTTTAAATTTTTAGATGAAAGGATAAAAAATTTTAAAAAAATCAAATTATGCAATGGCCTTTGTTTTTTTTTCTTCATTACCCCTTTTATTATTATTTAAAGAAAAGGTAAATGTTGGAAAATTGGACAGCTCTTAACCCCTAAAATCATCAAAGTCTTCAACTGTTGAACTGTCAATTATACACCTCATGCATAGAAATCTTAACAATTATAAAATACCCAATAGTCTCCTTAATTAATTAATCACGATAATTATATATAAAACACCATATAATCAATTGCTCAAAATCAATAAAATCATCATTTGCTCAAAATGTTATCCAAAAACAAACAAAATATCATTAAAAATCTAACATCTGATCTGAAAATCAGGGATTTTGTGTTGAAAACATAGGGAAAAAGAGTAAAACATACACAAAACTAGATAAAAAAGAAAAAAGGAAATTTTTTTTTGTTCAATAGTCATAATCCATCTTCAAAGAAACCTTCTTTAGATCTTTATTTTAAGTAACTATACTTCTCACTTTGTCTTCTTCTTATTTTTGTCAAATTTTACTCCTTTCTGTGAAGTTGGGTTTTTTCCCCCCTACTATTTGCTGGTTTTTGTATTTGGAACTTTGAAGAACAGGGTAAAGCAGAGATGGCCATATCTGGAACTGGGAATCTTCATAGAGCTTTGTCAGGTTCATTTTATTTTCTGGGTATTGATAGTTTTCTGCAAAGGTCATGTTTTTTTTTGCATGTTCTTTGAATCTGCTCTAGGGGTTTTAGATTTTACAATTAAAATTGATTATTTGAAAGTTTGGTATTTGATACTGAACTTAAGTGCTTGTTTATGCTGAAAAGATGGTGAAATTAATGCATATTTAAATTTTTTTTGTTTCTTTCAATTTGATCCTTTTTTGTTTATGATTCGGAGTTTATTAAGGTTGCATTTTCTTACTATGTTCTGAACTTGGCTGCTGTTGATTCTGAATCTAGTATTGGTTTAGGGTTTGTTCTGAATAAATTTCAATGGAATTTAGGATAAAGAGTAGATGAGCATGGTTGGAATTCATAAGGCCAAATACTTTAACAAATATAGGAAACCAACCGCGCAGGGTACAGATGCTCGAGGTCAGCTATGGTGTGGAGTTTGGTGGGATTACTTCTTATGCTCCAATTGTACTCACTTGCTAGCCGGAGAAATGTAGTGAGAGGAGATATCCAATTGCATGTGAGTCGTCATCCGTTATTCCGGGAACTTGAACAAGTGGAGGAGGAGAATATTCAAGTTCCACCTCCTAAGAAGAAAAAATCTCCGCATGCTGCTAAACGGAGACGCAAGCGATCAGCCACTCTGATTGATGAATTTCTCGATGAGAATTCCCAGATTCGGCATTTATTCTTTCCGGATATGAAAAGTGCCGTAGATCCAGTAAAGGGTGTGGAAAACAGTAGCCATCACTACTATCCAGGGAAAATTTGGTTGGATACCGAAGGAAATCCTATTCAAGCTCATGGAGGTGGTATGCTATATGATGAAAGGTCCAATACATACTATTGGTATGGAGAGTACAAAGATGGACCCACATACCGTGCTCATAAAAGGGGTGCAGCTCGAGTAAGTTTATTATTTTGAATACGTAATCCGAGTTTATTATCTTGTTTTCTTACTAAAGAATATGTTGCTTGCATTCATAGAACGAAAGCAAAACAACATGTAAGATTTGTTTAGTGACGAAATGTTTTTTGAGGATTTTAGTGATTACTATTGAGGACTATGGAACTACCTAAGTGTTTATCGAGGATTTTGCACTCATAGGCATATTGGTCTTGGTTGTGACTCATACAAATTCTGTTTTAGAAGTACTAAACTCTGAGGAACCGCCTAAATGCAAGTAATATGTAACTCGTTTTTAGCTCCTATTTCAGCCTTTAGTTATAAGAAGTTTTCCTTCTTGTAATCAGGTTGACGTTATAGGAGTCGGTTGCTATTCTTCCAAGGATTTATGGACATGGAAAAACCAAGGTATCGTGTTAGCTGCAGAACAAACAAACGAGACCCACGATCTCCACAAATCCAATGTGTTGGAGCGGCCAAAAGTTGTTTTCAACGAGAAAACAGGGAAGTATGTAATGTGGATGCATATTGATGATGCCAATTACACTAAAGCTTCTGTTGGCATTGCTATCAGTGATTACCCAACAGGTCCTTTTGAGTATCTCCGTAGCCAAAGGCCCCATGGATTTGACAGCCGGGACATGACCATCTTCAAGGACGACGATGGTGTAGTGTATCTAATTTATTCATCTCAAGACAATAGTGAACTTCACATTGGACCACTAACTGGTGATTATCTAGATGTACAACCCGATATGCGAAGGATCTTGATTGGGCAACACCGAGAAGCCCCAGCTCTATTTAAGTACCAAGGAACATATTACATGATCACATCGGGTTGTACCGGATGGGCACCAAACGAAGCATTAGCACATGCGGCTGAGTCAATCATGGGTCCATGGGAAACAATGGGAAACCCATGCATCGGTGGAAACAAAATGTTCCGGCTAGCAACTTTTTTCGCACAAAGTACATTCGTAGTTCCTTTACCAGGCATTCCAGGTTCATATATCTTCATGGCAGATCGGTGGAATCCAGCTGAATTACGGAACTCAAGGTACGTATGGTTACCTTTAATAGTCGGTGGCCCTCCTGACCGTCCTCTTGAGTACAATTTTGGATTCCCACCATGGCCAAGGGTGTCAATATATTGGCATAAGAAGTGGAGACTTCCCTCTAGTTGGAAGGTATCGAAATGATCTGCTCGTTTTTCTTTCAATTCTAGCATATATGTAGATTAAAGCTCTTCTCCTATTCTTCCACCGATTCACATCGTTGTCTCGTGATTTTTTCGAAGCTGTTTTTGAGCATACACACCTCAATATTTCAGTGTACATGGCTTGACACATTCATACATACATATTTGTATATCTGGTGTATGTTTTTTTGCCCCAAAAGAAGGGGGAAAGGCCCCATTTTGCTTGTGCCACAAGTTTTGCCAACTCATGCTACTTTGGGGGACATGGAAATTGCTTGTGAAATAAATTTCTAAGTGTCTCCCTTACTAAACAAGGGAAATTGGTGTTGAAACAAATAACCCAAAAAGGGGCCAAAAGAAAAAAGTGAAAAAGTGGGGGTGTTTTGATAATGATTTAGGACCATAATTTACAGTGACAAGTTGACAAGGTTGTCCTATACGATAATAATGAAAGAAAAAAGTTAAGGTCCCCCATTACCCCAAAGCTTGTTGCCTTTCCCTCACATACAAATGTCCCAATATCTTAATTAAACTGTAATTAAAACCAAAAGAAAACATTTCTCTACATACACTCTATACTACAAAGATGTTAAATTTGACCAAATTAAAATTATGTCTTTATCTCACAATTTGCTCTTCCAAATATACTCATTTTTCATTTTAATATTTAATTTTTGTCTTGTTTTACTATTTATATTATCATTTTATTAGTTTTTGGTTCAAAATATTAACTATATAAAAAAATTAAAAAAATAAATTCAAAAATAAAATTGCCGGACAACTTTTGATTAATGGTCACGTCATTGGTAACATGAGAAAAGTCAGACATATGGTACATTTTCATTAGTTTGGTGTAGTACCTATTTTTTTAACATCACACCAAAAACTATAATAAAAAAATAATTTAAGTACCAAAATAGAAAAACGAGTAAAATTATGAAGCTAAATTAGTAATATAAACCAATTCATATTTATAGACTAACCTTAACTAGGGTTATACATTAGGATTTTGGGGGATAAATAGAAATTTTGGAACATAATTCAAGAAGGGAAATTGTTTGGGACATTTTGTTTTGCATAATTCCTAAGTTTGGCATTTTGTGTGTTGGAATGTACACTTAGACAACTCCCTGGAAATGTTCCCTAATTCCCCCCATAAATCTAATTAAAGCATTATCATTATTATAATGATTATTCTAATATAGTAAACTTCAACTAATTATGGTCAAAGTGATCTATCTTAGGGATCCCAATTTAACGAGACGGGTAATCTTTTGTTATCTACGATCGGATTTAAATTCAACTTTTAAAAAAAATTATTTGATTTCAATTCAAACTACTTTGAAATATTACTTATTTTCTATATTATATTATTTTTTATAAAATTAAATGTAATACATTTTATAAAATTTTATAAAATAAAAAATAGATAAAATAGTATAGAAGTTTAAAAAAATTCTAATTAAAATTAGTTATAAAAAAATTAATATATATACAATTTTTGAAAAATAGTTAAAAATTATGATTTTTTATTAAGCATTTCTTTTTTCTTAATTAGTATATTAAAGTAAATTAATTTCAACAATAAACAAGTGAAAGGGTTCAATATTAACTTAATAAAATTTTCGTTTTATTGTTTTGGGGTATACAACATGATGTATTTATATTTACTTTCCATTACCAAATTAATGTAAAACTAGAATCTATGTGATGACCTGATTATTTAGAATGTTCATTGTCTTAGGTGTGACTTAGGTTCAAATCATGTTAGTCATGTTCAATGTTCGGGCTTTGCCCTGTTATTGTGATTCACCAAAAAAATTAAAGTAAAAATAGGAATGGAAGGGCTTACAATAACAACAATGATAGTGGGTTTAAAGATAGTTAAAACCAATGTAAGAAGAAGTGGGTTGGAACGTGTTTATCCTCCAATTTAGGGATTGAAGAAAGATTATAAGTAGTTCTAGTTATTGTGTCAAAAATAATATTTTTAATGGCTTAATACATTATTTGGTACTTGAGTTAAACACTTTTTTTAGTATGGTACTTTTTTTTTTTTGTCCAATGTTATTTATATTTGACAAAAATTATACATTTTGGTATCAGAAGGTAGTAGTGCTAACTTTTTTGTGTGTAATTCTAGTTTTAAAGTTAATTTGAAAAAAAAAAATCATTGCCTTTAATTATTGTATTTAACAAATTAAACACATAAATAAACAATTTTATAATTAACACTAAATTTGTTCTATTAACAAGATCATGAAAATTTCAATTACCTAATCATATTAGCAATTAACTTTCATGAAATTAACACTAAAAATCGAATAAAACACTAAAAGTTAATATCGTTACCAATAAAAAATGGGTAAACTACAAAAATGGGACTAAACTATTACCTCATTCTATTTTGGACGCTGAACTATTAATTTTGTCGATCTAGTCACTAAACTTTTCGAAATCAAATATTTTGGTCATTCAAAGTTGATATAGCCTTTTTTTTTATTGTCTAATAACAAATTTAACCCTCAATGTGTATAAATTTTGTCATTTTAGTTTCAATTCTAAAAAAATTCACATAATTATAATTAAACAATCCATTTTCCACAATTTTATGTTCTGTTTTGAAGCTGAAGATGGCAACTTGAACTCACTTTCTTTTTTCTATTTGGAGTATTAAATTTTGTTGTTTGGTGGTATTTTTTTTTATAAGCTAGTTGGTTGATTGTTGTGGCCTCTACTAAAGATTTGTAATCAACTTTACTTCATCAATTGTAACGTTTTAAACATCATTACTATATGGCGTTCTTTTAATTTTTTTTTTCTTTTTTCCATGTGTTGGGTTGGTAAATAGTGTGTATAAAAATAATTTATGCCAAAGATGATGTTCAAAATTTTATGTTAAAGTAAGATAACATTATAAAAATTGAAACTTAAAAGCTAAGATTTTTGGGTTAAGAAGCTTAAATTATTAATTTCTGTAAAGGACCAAAAATTAATTTATTAAAATTTTTAGAATTGAAACTAAATTGATAAATTTTATAAATTTTGAGGGCTAAATTTATTTTTTAGAATTCAAACTAAAATAAAAATTTTTGTAAAAATTGAGGGCTAAATTTGTTGAATATTTTATATTTAGGATTGAATTGATATAATGTGTAAACATTAGAGAGCTAAATTTTTTATTAGACCAAAAAAAAAACCCAAGTCGACTTTGAGTGATCAGAATATTTGATTTTTAAAAATCTAGTGACTAAATAAAAAAATAGTTTAGTGACCAAAATAAAATAAATATAATAATTTAATAACCATTTTTATAATTTACCATAGAGAAAATACGTGAAGATTTTCATCCAGAAATCTAAAATTGGTAATGTGGCTTTGTTTCCCTCATCTCAATTAGAAAATTCAACATAATTGTATTTATAATCAGAAATATTTAGCATTTTATGTTTATTGAATTTTAGTTTTGAAGAAAAAAAGAGAATTTGGTGTTAATGGTTGTATCATATTTTAGAAAAAGTATTTTCATTTATAAAAAAAAAACATAAATAACAGCAATATATAGATGCAATACATAATATATATGATAAATAAAGCACTACAAATTATTGCTTAAATACCACAGTTGCAAAAAAGAATAAATTCGAATGGAGGAGAAAGACAATTGCCAATAACTGCTAATAATTACTAACTTTGATCAGCTGTGCATAATTGCATCCTAACTCGTTAATCTGACAACAAACTATGATCAACCAATTAACTACTGCAAGAGCTCCTTCCACATAAGTAATGCATGAAAAGTTAAGTTTCCTTATCTTCTTCATTTTGGAGTCCAAATAGATTGAGTAGCGCGCTTATTTTAATAAATCTTATTTATAGTTAAAAATTAAAACTAAAACCAGCATAACTTTTAGAGAAAATAGAGTGAACTAAAACTAGAATTATTATAATTTTTAAATAACCTCTATTATTATAATTTATAGTTAAGTTTCACTCGATACTTCTCGATAAATCTAGACAACTGTAAAAATGATTGAAAACGAAATTAAAAATAAAGAGACTTAAACCTATAATTTTTTTTAAATATATATATATATACTAACTTTAAGTTAAACTCTTATATAATATAAAAAGGGCCAATTAACAAGCAAAGATTAAAGAAATTTGATTGAATAATATTTTTGTGAACATATGATTAGTGTCTTCTAACTTAAACTTAGGCTGGCCCTCCAATCAAATATATATACATATATATATTGAGTCCCAATATACAGTAGCTAGGTGGTCATTTGTCAATGACATAAAGCAAATTCAAAGCTTAATTAATTAAAGCTTAATGAACAAACATATATGGACCGACTCAAACCCACACACACGTAGAGTAGTTGCATAAAATAATAATAATAATATTACTATTATTATTATTAATATGATCAACTCTAAAAGCAAAAGGAAGTAAGGGGGAAAATGATAATCTGAAAAAAGTAGTACAAAAAAGATAGAAAGAAAAAAATAATTTAAGATGAGAATTTAAAAAGAAAAACAATAAAAGAGTGGGTCTCATCAAAAGATTAAGATATGAACCATCTTAAAAGAGCTACCCCACTATACATATCTAATTTTATAATTTATTTATTCTGGGTCGGAGTTAGTTTGATATTCGATAATTATATTAGATTTTGATTAAATTTAAAATTGAATTAAGTTAGACTCTGAATAGAAATTAAACGTTATGTTTTTTATTTATAAAACTCAAATTCAATACAAATTTATTATCATTTTATCCGATAAAATTTTGGGTTTTTTTTTTATTTTTTTTTTCTCAACTTTCTTTTTCCTTTTATGTGTGGGTCAAAAAGCAACACTTGTTAACGTTACCACACCACCATGAATGCACTTTTTTAGGTTATGGTGGGGGCTAAATTATATGTGGAAAAACCAAAGCTTTCCCTTTCTAAGAATTAAAAAGTAATTTCATTTGTGTTTATAATTGAAATAAAAAAATAAAATAAAAGATATATTCTTCAAGTGTAAAATATAGTGGCAAATTTTTTTGGTCAAAATTGAAGTTCCGAAGTTACTACGATTTCATCTATTGGAGGAACTTCCATAACTATTTATGGTAGATGATAATACTTCCTCCTTGAATTAGAGTATCCCTTTTATCTCATGATTATTTTACTAAAGAAATAAAGAAATAAAATAAATCTAAAATTTAGTTCAATTAATCCTACAATTACAAAATATCCCCTAATTGGAACCCAAATCCCCTAACCAATGGCCGTCCTAAGACTCTAAACTAGATAAAGACCTATTTCTATTTCTATTTATACTGAGATGGATAATTTATAAATTTAAACCCTTTTTTTTAATTATCAAAATAATTAAAATTTCATAAGCTGATATCACCCCTTTTACACCAAATACCAAACCCATTTTAAATTTGGACCTATTTGCAAACAATGATTTATAAAATTAAAGATTACTTAGCAATGCTAATTATTTAATTAGTCCAACACCAACCTTATGTTTTAGGCTAATAAAATTGTTCATTTTTGTCTTCAATTTGTGCAGGCCAAATATGGGGTCAAATTAAGTTGGTGGTATTGATTAAATTTTTAATTTTTGATAGCAAAATGACTTGAAAATTTTATATAAATTTAATTGATAATAATTTTTTTTTTGAAAATTACGAGATTTAATTTAATTAGTAATTCAATGAAGAAAATTTAAAATTTTCAATTGATGCAAAAACAAAAAAAAAAAATCTATTTAATAATAAAAATAATCACAAAAATTAAAAAAATAACAATATTTAATTATAATTAGTGAAAATAAATTTTTAATTACTCCCAATCCTATTGAAAATCAAAGGCAAATTCTTGGCACTCCCCAATACCATATTATAAAGGAAAAAAAATACGCCAATCCACATTACACGTACGAGAAAAAACCATAACACACGTGTGAACCACCCCCCTTGCCATGCAACAAAAAGGAAAAGAAAAGTAAAACGCCATCTGCCACCGGTCGCCGTCGTCAAGGCCGCCATGCACTGGCCCAAACCACCACCTGATCTTTCCACGACAAGAATATTCCGGCGTCAGGGCATTGTGTCATCGACCAACCATCTTTATACCTTCTCAACAAGGCGCGTACATCATCACACACTTCATCACTCAAACCCACAGGACCGAACCCACTTGCGTGGAACCGCCTTGACCAACGCGCGGCTGGTTCACGCCGCTCTATTGACTCTGCAGGCGAACAAGCCACTAAGTCAACGATGGCCCGGCCGGCGGCTCGTTCAAGCATCAACTTTTCGTTGCTTGTTCTATTGAAACTTTCATCTAAAGCTTCAAAATAAACCCTGAACCATCTTAAACATTCATGGAAACCTTTAATGAAATCGACCCCATCGACACCGATATCGAGGTCGGCTTCTTCTTCTACGACGGTGATTACCCTCGGTTGTAATCGCCGGAAACTCGATATAACGATGTCCCGACGAGTATCCATGATCGAGTGTAATGTGCCAACACAGTTGATGGCTAAAGCTTCATCGTCTTTAACATCAAGGTTTGATAAATCTAAGTCATATAAATCACCGGTATGGTGTATAACATTGAATTTAAAAGGAACTCCCATTAATCTAGCGAATTTTTCCATCCTTTTACCTATTTCTTTCATCACTTTTTGGACGGCGGCTCCACCGCCTGATGTTGAAACGCCGCCGTTTTTGGTGGTGACGATAGTTGTAAGCCTTAAACTCGGCGTATCGTCACTACGGGTAGCTAGGGCTTCGAGTAAAGTAGGCCATTGAGTGCAATATGTATTGCTTATATCAATTATATGTAATTTACTTTCACCTTCAAAAGCTTCCATGATTGCACCATTACAAGCAACATGACCAAAAGTAGTCCATGGACTTACCTCTTGAAATTTCAATACCATCTTCCTCGTTGATTCAAACGAACATGTTTTCTCTGATACCGATGATAACGTCCGGTAACAACGCTCACCGGAATCCGTCATACGACTGAACAAAGCTTGAAGAAAATAAGAACTCAGTTTTTGATCAATATCACCGTAAGGTGAACCAAGTTCATTCAACATCCACATCAACTGTTGAACACGTCCACTGTTCCGATCAGCAATAGCCGTCGCTGTTTCCAACAACACATCGGTTGCCCACTTGCCGGAGAAATCGAAGTTGTTCAAATCACGAGCTGGAGATGAAAAAGAAAAAGCCGCAGTTGAATAATCAGAAGATTCAAAAGCATGAGTAGTGGTGGGGGTGGAAGTGTTAGTGGGAGTCGTAACGGCTGCTACTCCTCCACCACCACCACCTCCGCCGCCGCCGACGGAGGAAGAATGGGTCTGGGGTTGATTTTGTTGCTGGTAAGGATAATAAGGGTAATAATTCCTAGAAGAAGACGAAGAAAAGTCTTCTTCATCCATGAAAACGTTGAAGCATTCTTCGTTATCTTCTTCTTCTTGATGATGATGATAGTAACGATGGTTTTGTTTTGAAGACCGAGAACTGCTTGATGTTCTACTAGAATTCAAAGATTGATCAGATGATTGAAGACTTACTAACCTAAACAAAGTATCCATCAAAAAAACATGAAAAACAAGACCCACATCAATGAAATTTTTAAGACTTTGGATTTAAGGTTGTCGGGGCAAGGGAACAGCTATAACAGTGATGAGAGTTATGTTTTTTTTTTTTCGTTGTTGTTGTTCTAACAGTATATACTAGATTGAAGAAAGGGGGGGATCTTAAAACTATATGATTTTGCTAATTGGGGTTTAAAATAAAAATAAAAATAAATAGAATTAAGAAAAAGAAAGTAAAGAGGGCTGGGGGAATCTATGTCGTGACAGTCAAAATTATGCTTTTCTTTTTGTATAATCGATGGAGGTGGCCGGTTAGTGGTGATGCCTTCTTTTTCTAGCTTAGCTTATTTCTTTTAGGGCATGCTTTTGTTTTTCTTTAAAAAAAAAAAAATATCCATGGAGGGATTGACTCATAAGGGCTTTATTAGTATTTTTTGGGTTTTATTTTTTTATTACTATTTTTAATTTTTTTATCGAATCATTCAGTTGAATAAAATATGGATTTTAATAAAAAAATTTTAATCAACTTTTAAGCGAATTGAGAAAAAAATCGACAATTGAACCAATTTATAAATGTTTTAAAAATATAATTTTGATGAAAAAGTGGATATCATGAGATGGATTAGTTGGATAACCTTATTTTTTAATATAATAATCACTTATATAATAAATTATGATATAACTATTCTTTTAATTTAATATAATTTTTTTAATTTTATAATATTATTAATAAGTTTAAATTATTACGATGGTTTATCAATTTAGACCTATTAAAAAAAATCAAATCATGTCAAATTATAATAAAATGGATTAAATTATAAATTTCAACATAATAAAGGGGCTAAAACTAAATTAAACCCTAAGTTTTCATAATCTATATTTTAAGAGAGAGAGAGAGAGAGAGAAATGGGTATAGATTGAAGTGAGTGTAGGCGTGCGAAATGGGGGGGTTAAGAAAGAGAGTAAAAGAGGGTAAAAGCTGCCGGCGTGCATGGGCAGCACCAAAACCCACCACCACCATTATCATCATCATCATCATCAATCCAATACAATACAATACCCCCATTCTCTATTCACATTCTTTGCCTCCTAATCCCTCACAAAACCCTGCCAAATTTTATACTTTTTTTTACCCTTTTTCTATACTAATTTATTATATTACACTATATCCCATACTCTACCAATTTGTCATTATAATAATACTATTATATACTATTTTCCATTGCAAAACACTACTTCCCTTTCCCGGGGCCATATGCATTGCACCCTTTGCTTTCCTTTTTCCTTTCTTTTATCATCCAATAGTTTATACGTCTTATCGGTTCGAGATGTTCCGGTGTTTGATAGTTATATTGAGTTTTGATAAAATTTTAAGTAAGGTCAAATTAGATTCTTTAAACGCGGGAATAAAACTTTTCAGGTAATATTGTTTTCTTTATTCACAGGATTCGAACTTGAAATTTTACTTTGGGAGTTAGGACATCGAACTTCTTACTATTTGACTGTAGTCATTGATAAAGTATTTCATTGTGTCACCAAAATACAAAAAATAGATATGCATATACCCCTTTTCTTTTTTCAATGTCATTGTATTTTCCAATTGTTTTCTTCATCTACGAATCTGAAACCTTAATTAAGGACATCAAGTTCTTCACTATTTGATTCAACAAATATTGATATATTTCATTATGCCATCAAAAAATACAAGGTAGATATAAATATATAGTCGGCCCTTTCTATAACAATTCAAGTCTGTTTTATAATTAATTTTTTTATGTTATAATTTTATTCTCTATAACAACAACAACCATAAAATATGAAATACACTTTTTATTGAAATAGATATCCATAATAACCCATTGTCTTAAATTTTAGTAAAATTAATTATATTCTTAAGTGAAATAAAAACAATAAATTTTAATTAAGATATTTTTTAAATAAAATATTTAAATTTTATATAAAAATATACTAATTATATTTTTATTAAATAATTTTATTAAAAATATAATCTAAATCTCAAATGTTGTTATAGGTATTTCAAATGTTATTATAAATGTGTAACATCTTCCTTTCTATAACATCCAAATTTTTAATAGTTAAATAAAGCTATTATAGAACGTATCTTTCTTCCAATATTATCTAGCATAATTTTCTCCATCCACATAAATCAAACCCGAAATCATAATTTAAAACATTAAACTCTTTCAATATCACTGTCCCCCAAAATCTTGCAAATCAAAATATCAAAACTCTTCCCCCTAATGATTTCACCACCTTTAAAACACACACATTCACATATATTCATGCATATATCTATATAACCTTGAACTAAGGGTTGGGAAAAGAGAGATTTATGTTGTGTAAATATATTGTTTGTGTATTGGAAGGTTCCCAATTTTTGTCCTTATCTTTGGGGGGGTTTAAGGGGTCAAGGCAAAATAGTAGTAGGTGAAGGGGTATGAGAAGAGAGATTTAGGGTTTAGGGCTAGGGGTAGGAGTGTTTATTATGTTGTTTTATTTGTTTCTCCAATGTGAAGGGGTGGCTTAGGCTATGCATTTATTTTGCTGTGGAGATATTCTCATGTGTTGTTCTTTCTTTGTCGTCCTCGATTTTGTTCAACAATCATTAGGGGGAAATTGCTGGCTTTGGACCCTTTGTCCCTAGTCAAGATGAGTGCTTGCAGACAACTACTGATTTCAACTTATTTTTCTTATACCTTCCATTTCACCATATGTATACTCAATAGTACTTATGGGGTTCTGATTTCGATTTTGTATATAGTGAAAAAAACAAAGAAATAAAATAAAGTAGTGTTGGAACTCAATTCCCGAGAACCAAAGTATATTTTCTCCTGCTCAAAATGTTCCAAGTTGCCAACCCCATTGCCCAAAGCTATCTAGCTAACTTAATTAGGATTTAATATAATTAGTTGAATAGTTTAACTATTACTTTAAAAAAAACATTTAATGCATATTTTTTAATATATCAAATTTTCTGTGATACAATGATAGTGCAAATGAATTAGATGATAATATATTATAAAAAAAAATTAAAGTTACATCAATTTAACTTCATTTTTAAAGATGCAACGTTATTTAATTTATTGATAATATATAAAATTATACGTTATTAATATATTAAATATTAAATTTTATTATGACTAACATTTTCACATCTATATTATAAAGTTCCGAGTTAGTGTCACGGATTAATCATATATCAATTCAATTGAGAAAAGAAGTATGGAGCAACTTTAAACCTTGTAGCCAGCAGCTATCTCCTTAATGGACCTACAGAATGTGAATGATCAATTACTGATTACTGAGTTCGCTCTGGTAGATATTTTGAGAAATCAACCATTCACTTTTCAAAGTAAATTGTATTACTTTGAGGGTGCTTTTATTATTTTATATTTTATATATAAAAAAATTACTCATAATGAGATTTGAACTTATGTCTCGTTAATTTTACATTTATACTTTACCATTCAACTAAAGCTTCATCTATTACTTAAATAAACTCTTTTTACAAATAAATTCATAACATAAATTTATTTTTCACCTATAACATGAATGTGTCATAATCTAATATATATATATATATATATATATATATAAAAGTCTAAAAGACTAAAATATAATAATATAATATAAAGAGTTAGAAAGCTTAAACCATGGGATGTTTGATGGAGTTGTGGGGGCCAAATTTTGTTCACATGATTTTTGCTTTTTAGGATTATAGAAACAAGACTGTGAGGTGAAATGTCACACTACCTCAACCATAAAAGAAATTTTGCTTTAGATTATTTGGGAAGGTGATGATGGCCAACTTGTTAATTTTCAAACACCTTTTTTATTTTTGTTTTTATTGTGTTTTTTTCCCTGTTTCATTAGTTTATTGTTTTGATACCTTATAAATTGCATAACTGAAAAAAGCAACTATAAACTTTGTATTTTTTAAATTCCATAAAGCATTTTTCATAGATTCGAATCTCAAATTCGTATAATCTCACTCTTAAATGAGTAATGTTTGAATTTACCAAGAGAATGAGATTAATTGATTGAAAAGCCCATTCCAACTTAACGTAGAAAATACGAAAATAATTTATCAACATCGATTTAATCAAATCTTTAAACTAATATTATTCAATTAACTCAGGTTAGTCAAATCAATCATGACGAATAATTCAACTTGTTGGTGATTAAATTAAAATAGGTCAAGTTGGTAGATTATTTGGTCTATAAATTTTCATAACTAAAACCAACTTAATTTTTTAAATATATAGTAAATTTTTAACCAAAAACCCAAACCCATTTCCATTTGTGCTATCATACTTCAAAAAAAAAAAATAATAATAATAATAAAATAAAATCGACTGACGTTAAAATCAGTTCAGTTAAATTAATTATGACTTAAATTGGTAAAATCAAATTTTCTATCATGATATATATTTTTGGCTATTCAACTAATTGAGTTGAATTGTCTTGGTTTACACTTTACACCTTTATTTTCCTTTTTGAATAGTCTACCATATCTTTTAACCACACAAGTCTGATTTATAAAAAAAAAAAAGGATAAAATTTGTGGAATCCAAAAAACCTTTATTTCCCCATACCTTGATAGAATGATGGATGAAAATAATAAGGTCAAAAGCAAAAACTGTCACAGTCTTATGTTAATAAAAGAAGGACTAAGATGTAAAAGAAAGAAAAGAAAAGAAGAAAAGAAGCAACTGTGAGTCTGTGTGACCACAGAAAGGACATGGTTTCTGAGTTAGTCAATCAAATTTTTGCCTGAAACATGCTTTCCTCATGGCCTTTATACAAAACATTAACCCCACCATAACCTGAGCTAATATCAAAAGAAGTATATAATATATATATATATATATATATTATGCACCAAAGTTATGAGCTATATTATATATACACATCAAACCTGGCCAAAGATAACTTTAGTGGACCTGCAAAAAAAAAATATAAGATGGGGTTTGATTTTGCCTGACATGGCTTAACACCATTAGTCACCAAAGCTGTAGTTGCAGTTGGACCCCCCCTTCCCCCAACCTCTCACTTTCCCTTTCCCTTTCCCTTTCCCTGACTTTTCTTTTGCAACTAATCTGTTTGATTACTATATACATTTATTTTTTCTCATTGATGATGTTTATGAGGCCCCTACCTGTTGGATTAATAACTAAGTTCCTTAAGATCTGTCTTAAGTACTTTCGGTTTTCAATCATAAAACCGATACCTATGAGATTCGAATGAATTAATTTCATGGGAAAAAGACACTAAATTTTTGTTTCCACAATCTTATGAGAAACAAGTTGTTGATCAATAGTGGAAAAAAAGTAGCAGGTGTTAAAACTTGAAGGACAATGGAAAAGAAAAGAGGAAAAAGCAAATTTCTACCTCTTTTAAAGTTGGGTAGAAAATCAGCTTTAAAGCAAAAAGCAGCCTGCCCTTCTTCTTCTTATTCTGAAGAGTTTGAGTAGATACATACAATCAAAGACAGCTTGAAAGATGAATTCTGAATTGACATACTCATTATGTTATCAGAAACTGTAAAAAAAAAGAAAAGAAAAGAAAAGAAAAAAAGAATAAGATATAAGATAAAAGATAAAAAAGTGAGAAATAATAAAAATAATAATACACAATCCATCAAAAAAAGGAAAAAACGCACATCAGTTTGACATGGATGTTACATGTGCAAGTTTATACTATTATGTATAATAAATATTATAATGAAAGGGATTAAAAGTATGTCATATGTTGTACTATTTTTTCAGTTCATTATGTAATATATCTTAATCTAAAAAATTATATGAACGAGAACACAAGTATATTTTCAGTTGATAAATAACAAGATAATGTTTTATTTAGTAAATTTGTGAAAATTTTCTGTTCTTACCAAAGTTAACATCAATGCATAAAATAATATTCCAATTCATCTGAAGCTATATTTCCATCTTTCTTTTCCTGTTTTAGTTTTAATAATCATCTTTATTCAGAAAATGATTTGGTGGAGATGGGTAACAAAGGAAATCTTAAAGCTGCAATCATATAAGCTTAAAAAGGGTGACAAACTCACCGACGATGAAGATAATTAAAGAATTTTGCTGTGGAAGAATATGTTTAAAACCCATTCTTTACTTACAGAATGATTGATTCAAGCTTTCACCGAAAGTTGACAATCATTTCCAATAAAGAAGTTTTTCCCCCAGTAAAAGAACAGAAAAAAATATTGTCCAGAAAAGCACTGAAAATCAGCTCATGAAGCTGTGGTTAGACAACGTCAAGAATGAAATTTTAAGTTGGAAATTAATATTGGCTAGCAATGTCACTAAATAGAAGTGGTCCATATTGGCTATTTCTAGCTACTCTACGAGTTAGAAAAAGGCATCCATTCTCAAAAGTGTTTTTTCTTTGTAATGCATAAAACTAATATGGGGAAGATAGTGTCAACTGGAAACATCCAAAAACTTCTCCTACTGAATGATAAAAAAAAACTGACCTGTTTAGTTGAGAATTCTGCAGCTGGTGGGCCACCAATTGTCTGTCTTTTATCCAACTGCCATATAATCATATTGTCTTCTCTGGATCTTGACGTAGAGCAATGAGCAAAGATTCTAAGAGTGAATAGCAAAATGGAGAAAACATAAGTTCTTTGGAAATGCATTTTTAAGATGTCAGATAATTGAGTGTCAAATGGACCATCTTTTTTTCTTTTAAATGCACAAACCTCAGAGATTTGATAGATTTTAGGATGATCTGATTTCCACTGTCTTTTATATAGTGTTTTGTTTTGTAAGTACAGCAGTAGTAACCATTTCCAATTCTCTAAATGCTAACTCAGCAGCATAATCCCTGCTGATGCCAATCCAACCTGAGAAAACCGGTAATCTGTTTGATGTGTGGAGCATGTGGCTAATCAATACCTTATGGGCTGACAATTGTTGACATTAAAAATAAGCTTAACATGTAACTGATTGCATGGACAACATCATATGCAATTAATCACTGCATAGTTCATCAGTCTCACAGCCCTATACTAGATATATGGCAGGACCTTGAGTTTACAGCATAATTGTCAATCAATTAGTAAAAGGATTCAAGTAATGCATGTAGCAAGCACAGTATGATCCCTACCAAATGAAACCTAGAAAGGAATTTCCATCCTGACTTGTCAGTGTGCAGTTCAAGAAAGGTTTGAACTCATTCCACAAGTTCAGATACACTATTCTGTAGTACAGAATAGATGGTTTTAATGAAAGCTGCAGCAGTATGAGAATTAATCATATTCTCAAGGAAAACTCCTATATGAAAATACTGGCATACAACTTATACACGAAAAATTGCTAAAAGACAGTCACGCTTACCTGACATCTGAACCTGTTGTGAACCAGTCAAAAGGGATCACCATCATGTGGCAAGCATGCAATGCGTCAAAAGTTGACCTCTTCTATAGCAATGAACTGAGAATGAGCATTGATGGAGCTCCACATTGCTTGAGACTCAAATTGTGCAGGAAATTGTATGAATGCAAGAAAAATTATGCTGGTCACAGAAGGCCATACACATGGGATGTCCCAACAAATGCTAGAGCAGGTATACAGAATTGTAATTTTAAATACATTATTGAAAACGGGAAATGTACCTTGGGTCCCAACTAGCATTTTGAAAGAAACTGGTTTGGAAGAAACAAGAAGTACAGAATGGAAAAGAAACCAGAAAACTTAGAAACACATCCAATTTCATGGAAATCAAAGTTCAGAGAAAGATCATTTGGACAAAATCAGTTTCTTATAATTGAATAACAGGGAATAAAAGTGTTATCTTATGAGAACCAAAAGGAAAAAAAATCTGATCCGTATTCATTACAACTTCATTTATACGACCAAAGATACAAGTGAAAGGAAGGATGCTGATTTTTCCTTCCTCTTCTTTTTACCACCTTATTTCACAATGCTGATTTACACTACCTCTACCAGCATATCCATTGTATATAAGCATGGTTCTTACTGACAGAAAAAGAAATCTGAGTTCTTCCATTGAATCTCACTCCAAAGCACAATCTCCATCATTTAAAACAGGAGTAAAGCATTAGGGAAAAACACCAAGAAGAGAATTCTTTTAAGTTCTCCACCTGTAACTTTCCCTCTTATTGTTATGGAAACTGCTGTTAGACTGGTATCAGCAGCAGCAGTCTCGCTCCACTACTCCTAGCCTTTTAAATACTTAACAATCCCACCCACGGCTTCAGATTCTACCGTTCCAGTACCCGGATTGCTATATCAAGGCCCAACCTTATCCTGGAATTGAAAGAAATACAAATTGATCAGCTTTGGAGAAGAAAGTAACCTGGAAAAGCAAAAGAGACTAGAATAAAGAATCTCAGAATTAGGGGTCCAGAAACTAACATTATCTTCATCCTCAGCGGTATTCTCACCTTTTCCCTTCCCTGCCTCTCCCTCTTCCTCTTCCTCTTTATCTGGTTCCATGTGTGGAATCACAAATATTGTGACTAATTATTTTAATCTCCTACTGCACAAGCAATGGAAGGAAAACACTCAGAAATTAGGCTTGGAACAGAAGGTATCTAGTGGCAAAACCTTCTGATACAGTTGCTTAAATGCTACAGGGACATTCCAGAGGCATTACAATCACCACAAGCAGAATTGTCCATTACAAACAAATATTCAGTTGAAAATTATACATGATTAAAATTTAAAAGGGATGCAGTAGCAGATATAGCACAAACAAACATGCAAAGATTTATAGTAAAGAGAAACAGATTTTGACCTCAATATCATCTTTTCTCTATACACAAGTTAACAAAAATAAAATGCATGAATATCAACTAAACAGCTAACAATTTATAATTGGAAAAATAAGGGGAGCTGGCATTTGTATTAAAGAAGCAACCAACCATGCTGCTGATGTTAAGCATGTGCTAACATGGAAAAATGCAGAAACTTGACAAATCAGTAATGACATAAAGAATACTAGACACGAAAACTCACCAGAGGTCGATCATTGTCATTGACAGGAACCTTCTCCATAGCTGATACTATGAACATCATCAGAAACTGTCCGCTTGATGTTTATATGATTTGCAGAGTTGTAAAGGATGAGAGACCGGAAGTCATTTGTGTGAAGGTCACTGTTTACATACTAACAACACTTTTCCTGAGTGAACAACTTAAAGTCTATTTTCAAAAGACTTTAACCACATGGATTCACTTCCTCTCCCAGTAACAGTTGAATCACCACCTTGAATCATAAAATTCCTACAAATTACAAACCAGTAGGTATAACTTCATCAGCTTGAGTCAACCTATTAAGCCAAGTAATGACAAAAGATAGAATTTGAGCTGCGCAATTCTCACCATACTGAATATATTTCTATTGAGGGCCACTCCATTGTAGTAACCACAACCACAATGAGTGACGAAGTTCTCACATGTCCTTGCAGTTATGTCAGTGTGTCCTCATAAGAAATTCAATGTTAAAACAGACCAAGGCTCGAATTGTTTTGAAATGTTAGAGTCATTTTCTACGTGCTATAAACTCATCGGATCTAAAACAATGACTAAGAATCGAAAGCTGTGATAATCTCCATCGGGAGATGTCCTTTTCCCACTTTCTAGATAATTAATATAACAACTCTAATATGAGCTTAACACTATCAAATGATTGATGTAGACTGATAGTTATTGTAGGTCATTACCACCACCAATGTCTAATCAACAAATCAACACCAAAACGTCACTAAAGGAGTACCGGTAAAACAAGCAACAAATGAAAATAAAAAGATGCAGATTATTATACCGAAGACCTTTCCATTCTTCTTGCATTACTGATATATATTAAAGGGCGTAAATCTAGGACTAAATATGAAAAACCATAAAAAAATAGAAAATTAAAATGATGCTAGTCGATAAGCATAGATTTTAATAGAGATATAAACGAATGTAAAGCGGAGAACGAGGCATACCGGCGTTTGAAAATTGTCCCATTTTCTTTAGATTAAGCGCCGTCGCCCTAGTCCGTCTTCGTCATGAACATTCGATCTTTACAGTGCTGTTTCTTTTCCCATCTTCGCGAAGCTTTTCAGGGATGATACAGTGTTAGGATTTCTGGTTTTGGATAGCTTTGTATTGTTGGAATTAAATGAAACTGAGTTTGGCGAGATTGCTAGGGTTTATGATTTGGGGATCTTAGTAGGGTTTTGACATTCGACGATTTGAGTCAGACGGTGAGTTCTCTGATTGGCGGTTCTGGTAATTAGTTAATTACCTACCATTTGAATTGGCAAGTAATACTAATACCCCCGTTTAATTCCTCTTAAAAAAGAGCAAATTACATTCGTTGGTCACTCAACTTTCACAAATTTTCATTTTGGGTATAAAAAATAAAAAGTTTGCAATATGAGCACTGTCGTTACATAGTTTTATAATTTAATCAATATGGTTATATGCTCTTATCATTTTAGTCGTCCGTTGTTAATTTTTCGTTAAAAAAACTCATTTTAATCACTCAACTTCAATTAATTTTTATTTTGATAGCTCAATTTTTTAGAATTAATTCTATTTTGTTTAAAAAAATTGAGTTTCTACAGAGAATTGAGTTATTCAACTACTAAAATGAAACCCAAATTTCCCACATGTAACTTAATTACATGTAAAAACTTAGGTTTTTCCTATAAAAATATAAGAATTTCCTTATAAAACCTAATATTTTTCTCTTTTATTGAAAACACTAAAATTAATTCTAAAAAAAAATAAAGGAATTAAAAAGATAAAATCGGTTTCACAAATCAAACCAGTATATCCTTACACAAATCCTCAATTTTATCCTTAAAACGGATTTTTTTAGGAATCAAAATCTCCGTAGAGGAGTCCTTTGTACCAGCATCTTGACAGACAGCATTTTTATCTATTTTATTTATTCATTCATTTTATTATTGAATCAATTAAATAAATGGAAGGATTTAATCCTTCAAACTTTATCAAATGTCTATTATTAATCCTATCAAAATATCTTAATTTTCCTAATTTAAAATTCAAATATAATCTTTTCGGATAAAATGAATAAAGTGCCTTTAAAAACAAAGATGTAGTTAGGGTTGGAAAAGCCCCAGTTCCCTTAAAAATTTATATTAGTAAAGATAAAATTACATTTTATCATCCTAAAAATATTAAAATTTTAGTTTTATCTTTTAAAAATTATAAATATATGTTTATTATCGTAAAAATTATAATTTAATTTTATAAAAAAATTTTGAATTTAACCCTATTTAAAAATATAATATTTTTTTAATCCATTTATCTTTTTGAGCCCCCCTTAGTGTAGAAAAACTCTACATTTTTTTCTTATTCATTAATTCAACGACAAATCAAATTACACCAAATTTCAACCGTCAAATATAAACCATAATCATTATGTTTCATAAAAATCAACTCAGTACATAAAAATCATTAGTGGTGAGAAGTAGTCAGTTGGTCCTTTTTCTACAAAAAAATAAAATTTCAGTTTAGCCCTTAAACTTTTGACATTTATTCTCACTCCACCTTTTCTTTCTATGGTGTATTTGAACTCTGGTACTCTTTTATTAAAATTCAAGTCCTTACTAAAAATTCACTACACATCCTTTTAATGAGTAAACCACCAAAATAGTCACTTTTATTTCCCTCAAGTTACATTTTAGTCACTTATATTTTAAATGTTATGTTTTAGTCACGTTAACGTGTTATAACATTTTAGTTACTGAGTTGTTAATTACCATTAATGGTGTAGTAGTAAGCTGACGTGGCAGGTTAAATCACCATTTCAAAAAAAAAAAGAGAAAATGTTAAATTGTACAATTGGTCCCCATATTTTTTCATTTTGAGCAATTTAATTTTTTTATGTACTTTTAACTTTCCTTTTTTGTTCTTTTTTTTATTCTCTTCTGCTTCTCCCTCTATTTTCTTCCCTTCTCCATCTCTTTTAACGTAAAAGAAAAAAAATTAAATTGCTCAAAACAAAAAAAAATATAGGGACCAATTGTATAATATAATCTAAAATTTTCATTTGAAATGATGATTTATTGTGCCACGTCAACTTACCGTTAATGACAATTAACACTCAGTGACTAAAATATTACAACACGATAATTGAAGTGGTTAAAACGTAATATTTCAAAGACAAATGACTAAAAATGTAACTTGAGATAAACAAAAGTGACTATTTTGATAGTTTACCCTTATTTAATTAGTAACTCTTACTTTCTCATAAATATTATTATTTAAACACTATTATTAATGGCATCAGGATCTTCGGGGGTGTTAGAAAGAGTATTGGAGAGGGAGAGAGGAGAAGGAAGCATAAAGAAAAAAAAAAAAACACGAGGAGAGAAGGAAGAAAAATAAAATATGTTAGATTTAATTTGGAGCACTATGTAACAGAATCATAGTTTAAGTATTAACGGATGAATTGTTAATTTTTTTTTGTCTCAATTTTTAAATTTTACTGATTCATAATGATTTGATTTATATTTGACTCTATATCACCGATTCAACCCACTAAATCCTCGATTCAACTCACCAAGGAATCGAAAGTTATTTTCCCTCCATATGTTAGACAATCAATCGTATTACCCTAGTATACATAATGATATTATATAATGTAATAATACATGTTATAATATCAATAATTATGTAGTATTCATTATATTACTATATAAAACAATTGAAGGTATTGTTCTCGTCTCAAGGTTTTGTCTTTGGTCTCCACAAAGAGCCGTGCATGGTTCACGAAGGGAGGGGTGCCTCGATCGGAGGAGATAGGTACCTACAAGACTTGAGATAGGTGTTAGTATTGAATGTGTGAATAATAATGGAAGTTCTTGGACCGATGGGTGTGTCATAGCTTGAACCACCAACTACGGCCTTATATACAATTTATTTGCAAACATAATACCACTTGAGTTACAATCTCTTCTAAGAGAAATCTTGTTTTCGAAGTATCATCTTTTGAGAATTGACCTAGACCTCAACAATTTATAACTTATAAACTTCAAAATTATTTAAACCCGTTTAAATCTATTCAACTTAAACTACTTAAAATCCAAAATAATATGAGTCTAAAATATCCCGAATTTGAAATAACTCTACTCCAAAATAATTCTAACATGAAATTATTTGATTTTGAAAATCTTCTTTCAAGCTAAAAATCATTCAAGTTTTAAAACAATGGGACGTGGGCCCTCCCAAAGCTACTTCTTCACCGCATATAGTGGAGATGCTAAAATGAAATCACATTTGATTTTTACACAATAATATTATAATTATTTTTCGATTCAATCAATCTACAGATTTAATTTATTTAAATATTTTTATTAATTTTAAGACTTTTCATATGAATGCTAAAAAGAATGGAAAATTTTTCCAAACTTTAATATAAGTTTAATTTTTATCTTTTCACATGTAGCAATGCTCATGTTATAAATCGATTTAATAAAAATTAAATAAAAATCATAATAAAATAATAAAAATAAAAATGTATAAAAAAATTTCACAATCTAATTTTTTCTCTTAACTTCCGTGTTTTTTTTTCTTAGTTTAGCTAATTTAATCGACTAATCCAATTTGATTCTATAAAAACGAAGGAGGTACTTGTTTAGCTAACTGAATTTATGGCTAAAATAGTACTTGGAACTATAGCCACAGTTTCAACCACGAAATAAAAAGTACAAAAACAATAAAAAGAACATCGAGATTGTTTACGTAGTTCAACCTCAATCTACGTCTGCAGGGCCTTACTTAAAGTAATAATTTATTATCTTTCTCATAGTACAACCAATGATTTAAGTCTTAACACTGGTCTAACACTCACCAATTTAGCAACCTCACCGTTGCACAAAGACCATATCACTCTCCCTCTAAGCTTCCCCCTTGTAAGTTTAGCTTTGCAATTCAACAGACTCTCTTAATTGCTTACAAAAATAATGCACACATATACATTCATAACTTGAATAAATTCATACTCTATCAAACTCTCAAAACACTCGGTTACCCTTAACCTAAGCAAAACTTAAATTTATATACTACTTAAGTTTTGTTTACATAAGAATTATAATCTAACCACTTTTTTATAATAATAATAATAAGCTAAAAATCAGAACAATACACTATTTCCATAAGAGTTATGATTTAATCTAAACAATTTTCTTCTCTGATCTCCGACACTAATCATTAAATATATTTAAATCTAAGTATATTTTTTTATTTGTCAATGGGTACTGATCCATCATACGATAGTCAAATCGTCGTTTGGAGCTCACTAGTAACTTTAAATGAAAGCTTTTGAGTAGTTCAACAACTGTTTCGTAACTTTTTGAAGTTAAGTGACCAAGATATAAACTTACTAATAGTTTATTGAGCTAAAGTGAATTTACCCAAAGAAAAAAACACTCCCCTTTTTACATCCCTTGGAGCAATTATAGTTAGTAAAGATCTTCCTACCATTTCTTTTCTTCCCAGAAAACCAGTGAAAACACCAGGAGACTTAAATGGCAAGAAGGTACTGCTACAACGATGTTCTACCATTAATAGCCATGGTTACAGCAGTATGCACAAATGTCGGTGTAAACATCCTGTTCAAAGAAGCAACTTCAAAGGGTATGAATCAATATATCTTCATCACATATTCTTATGTTGTTGCAGCTCTTGTTCTTCTCCCTTTATCCTTTATTTTTCCCAGGTAATTTCTTAATATACCATCCATTTTTCTTTTCACACAGTTTATGATCTATCCCAACATACTATTGAAAACTTTTGCTTGTTTTTAATGCAGAAGAGCAACGGTTCCCTCATTGAAATATTTCTACCTTGGCTCTAGATTGTTCCTTCTTGGGCTTATTGGGTATGTGTTCATATATTTTCTTTTGCCAATTTGAAGATGGAAATATGAAAATTAAGATTTTTCTCGGGCAGGTTTTTAGCTCAAATATGTGTATACAAAGGTATAGCTTATAGCTCCCCAACTCTAGCTTCTGCAATGAGCAATCTGGCACCAGCTTTTACCTTCATCCTCGCTCTGCTTTTCAGGTTTCTTCTTCTTTCTTCTAACCCTAAAACTTAAAAAAATGGAAAAATCGATTCGAATGTAGTACTCGATTATGCTTTTTTCTCGATTTAGCTCGGTTTGGATTTGGGTTATAGCAAAACAAAAGGGTCAAAAGTTTTTAGAAGAGCTGAAAATGCAAAATTTCATTTAACAGAAGAGATTAAATTGGAGGGTAAATTACACTCAACATCACTTAATTATTAATAAGTTTATGTTTTGATCACTTAATTTTAAAAAGTTACAAAATGGTCACTGAATTATTTAAAAATTTTTATTTAAGTCATTATGTTGTTAATTTAAAAAAAAAATTGGTTAGTGATTTCCATGCGACGATCCATATGATAGATCAATACCCATTAACGAGTAAAAGAACATACTTCAGATCTAAGTTGATCTAATGGTCAATGTTTGAGATCAATGAAGAAACCTGTTTGGATAGTGGTTCATCGATTTGTGACATTTAAAGTTGTTTCATTAAAAAATACTAAACTATAGAAAAAGAGAATGAGAGCTTTTAATTAGTGCAAGTGGTGCAAACAAAGAATGCCATACAATAACGATTTGAACAATTCAATAACTTAAATAAAAACTTTCGAATAAATTAATGATTATTTTGTAACTTTTAAAGTTCAGTAACCAAAACGAACTTATTTTTTTTTTAATTAAGTAAATTAATGAGAATTTTAAAGACTTTAATTAAAATTTTTAAAATTTTTGAAAAGATTAAATATCAAAATTATAAATAATTTTTGATACAATTTGCAATATTATTCATCAATTTTAATTTAGTACATTTGTAGATATTAAATTTTAATTTTTGTTTACTTTTCATATTTCACTAATTCTGTTATTTGTGGTACAATTTTCCGTAAAATCATGTATAAATTATTAATATGACATTTTATTAGGTTAAAAACAAACAAACAAATTTAAATTATTTATAAATAGATTGAAGAAAAATAGATTTCATGGGGAAATAAGAAATTCTTTTTCCTAACTGTGTTTATTTTGGTAAGAATATCTCTTTAGTCCCTCTCAATTTTGAAATTGAGTAAATTAGTCCCTCTAAAAAATTGGAGTAATTTAATCCCTTTCAATTTTGAAAGTGAACAATTAAGGACAATTAATCATGACCTTAATGTCGTTAATCAATTTCGCATAGTTTTGATTGGTATAATAACAAATTTAGCCATTGATGTTTACATATTTTGTTAATTTATTCTTGATTCTAAATAATTCAACAAATTTAACCTCAACATTTATACATTTACAAAATTATTGCGGGCTAAATTTATTAAATCATGACCAAATTGATAAAATATGTAAATTACGAGAACTAAATTTGAAAGGAACTAATGAAGTCTTTTCACTGTTTATTTGTTTGTTTGTTTTTTATTCTAAGAAAATATCATGTTAGTAATTTACACATGGTTTAACGAAAATTTGTGCCACTTAGATAACAGGGTTAGTAAACTGTGAAACTTAAACCAAAATTAAAGTTTGATATGTATAGATGCACCAAATTAAAGTTGTATATAACATTATAAATGGTAGCAAAGTTGATAAGTCAACCTAATTCTTTGTTTTTCTCCCTTTCATTTGAAACTATAATTAACAAGATTGGAAAAAGTAGCCTTGAGAAGCTCAAGCAGTCAAGCTAAAATCATGGGGACCTTAACATCGGTATCAGGAGCATTACTAGTTGTTCTTTACAAAGGCCCCAAAGTTTTACTTCAGAGCCCCCTAGAAAGTTCAGACGCAAATTGGATCATTGGTGGGATCTTACTCTTTTTTGCTTATCTTCTGTTTGCAATCCAGATGATTGTTCAGGTACATCATGCATCTCTTTGGGCTCCTTAGATCCATTTTTTCTGAACTGAACTGAACTAAACTTGGGATTTCGAAAACTTGCTAGACCCTAGTTATGGAGATTTACCCAGCTGAGTTGATGGTTGCATTGTTTTACAACTTATGTGGGGCAATGATATCTGCACCAGTTTCCTTAATAGTAGAATTTGATTTGAGTTCCTGGATGCTAAGGCCCGGTGTTGCAGTTGTAGCAGTCCTATACTCAGTAAGATCTTGATTAACTACAATTTGCTAATCGACATGTATATCGATAAAGATATCATAAAAGTCTTTGTACTAAGAGATGAATTGTACTTTGCTTTTGTTAAATTATGCGTGCTAAATCAAAGAGTAATTTTGTATTTTTGTTAAAAATTTCATCCATTTTTACTGTTAAAAATTAGTCCATGTACGTTAGTATGAGATACTAAATTTTTTACAATAAAATTGGATGAAATTTTTAAGAAACAGAACTAACTTATCTACTTTTTTAAATAAAAAAGTATATACAATCTGACATCTAATATATTGTAATTTTCACTTAATCCAAAATTGAGTAGCATAAATTTCTTTTGTCTATTTTTGTCTAGGGTGCTATCCAATCCTTTGTGTCACTTGTGCTGACATGGGGCCTCCATTTGAAAGGACCTGTCTACATTGCAATTTTCAGTCCACTATCTATTGCCATTGCTGCTTTTATGAGTGCCATTTTCCTAGGTGATTCTTTACATCTTGGAAGGTACTAAGACTCTCTTTTTCCATAGTTTGAGATACCAATTTTTATAAGAATCATTTGAGATGCAATTTAAACACACATATATAGATGAATGTATTTGAAATTCAAGAAAAGAATAATTGTAAATGTTAACTCTATTATAATTCAGATTTGTTTGATATTTTTCTTAATAATATAGGGACTAAATTAATCAATTTAATAATAGAGATCTATCTAAATTTTGCAGTATAATTGGAGCAACTATTATATCAATGGGATTTTATGCTGTAATATGGGGACAAGCAAAAGAAGATGAAAGGGTTTCATCTAATGGTAAGGTTCCTCTCTTGGAAGTGGAAGACTGCGAAGAATAGCTTAAATGATTCATGAAATCATCAAAAAGACTTGTTCAATGTCAATTGCAATATGAAAACACCATTTGGTGTTTTGGATTAGAAAACGCCATTTGGTTATTTGTTGTGTTTTTTTTAATTAGAAAATATCATAGTTTATGAATGATTAAATACCATAATTTGAATCTAGGTTTATTTGATGTACCTTTTAAATATGATTGTGTGAATTACATAAACAAAGTGAACTCAAGTAGTAAGTTCATTGACTGAAGTGAATTTATTCATACTTGAGATTAGGGTTCGATCCATGCATTTATTATTGTGTGTGGTGTGTAAATTTGAACTTGTATTGTATAAAAAATTAAATAAACAAAGTTTGTAGTTCATTTAATCTTTTAATCCTTAGGATATCAATATTGGGCGCAAGAGGATCACGTGACATGAAAAAATTAACTGAAACGAAAATTTGAGCATGACAAAATACAAATAAATTAACCTATCAAAATCTTTAAAACACAAATTACTTGTCAAAAATTGTTGGTGTCCTAGTGAGGAATGTTTGGAACAAAACACAAACAAAAGAGTTAAAAGCAAATAAAGTGTTACATCACTTCGAATGACATCGCATGTGTTTTATTAATTGACAAATATATTATTTAGCAACTTGACCTTTGTTTAGGGGATAATCTTTTAAAAAATTGACCAACTAATCACAAGCTCATTTAAAGTTATTTGATTTTGAATTTTGGAGTTGTCCGTGATCATGATGGATTTTGGATTGTAGGGTTCACAAGGAATATTGGGTGTTGCTCAGTGACCATGGTGGAGTTATGGGGCATTTTGGATGAGCTCCAAGTTGCATGGAGTCTTGAAATGAAGAATGTGATTCTTGAGACAGATAGTAAATAAACTATTCAAGAAATTTAAGCAACCGGAAAGAAGTAAGATTGCTCAGTAATGGTACGCATCATTAAGGACTTACTTTAGCAAGATTGGACGATACGCTTAACACATGTATTCAAAGAGGACAACAAAATAGCAGATGGTTAGACAAAAATGGCGTTCTCAACACTGTTAAGTAAAAATATATTCAAATAACCACTAGATGAAATCCTTCAAGTACTACATGAAGATCTTCTATAGATTTACATTAGTTTAATCTCTTTTGTAAAAAATATATATCAGTATTCTTCATAATGTGAGTGGAGGAGATTAAGCATAAAATCTTTTCATGAAGCAACTTTCTCATTGATGCATTTTAAAGATTAATTAACTTCAAATTCTGCTGCCTTTATTAGTAAGGCATTTGAGAGCAAGGGGATCTGGTTGTTATCCAAATAACATCATACACATCGAGACTATAGTAATCATAAGATGTGCTATTTTGATTGAGCTCATATGGTGATTTTACTTTTAATTCATGCAGTGGATTCATTCTTTGAGCGTCACCTTGCAAACTTTTTTTTTTTAAATATTTTTACACAAATTATAAAAATTATATTATAAGTATCAACATGTATGAATAATATAGTTATGACAAAAAAATTTTATATTATAGATCCTAAAAAATTATATCATAAATGTAATTTGTGTACTTTATAAATTTATAACAAAAACTTATATTATTTAAACCCTAAAAAATTTCTAAAGTTGTCAAAAAGTTTATTATAAAAATTAATTTACATATTATAAAAGTGTTACGATATGTTTATTTATAAAAAGTTATGATCAATATGGACATTACATATTTCTGTGTTCATGCTATATTATAAAAATAATACACTTATAAAAAAAATAACTTTTTAAAGTTATAACAAAAAATTATATTATTTATAAAAAGTGTCACGAAAGATTTGGACAATTTATAAAACATTTTTTATAGAGGTTATATATTATAAATTTTATATTAATTTTTACTTATATAAGATTTTATAATTAAAGTTACAAATTATTTTGACTGTGAACATAAATATTATAAAGTCAATGTTAATTTTATAAATAAAAATGGTTTTGTTGCACCAATCATGATATATGATACCATTTTAGAGAATTGTGTCAGACACAAACACCATAGATAGCTCACGAACTCTTTAATTTGAAATATTTAAAGCTTTGAAATTAAATATATTTCCCCATAAATTCTTTTACGGTAAATTCATCATGACTTTAATGGAATTAGAATTGGGTTGAAAAAATTATTTAATCAAAAAAATTAATTAAATTAAATGAAATTAATTAATTAATATTTATTTTGAAAATAGGAAATAAATATTTAGTTGGATTAAATTATAAAATATTATATCAAAAGTCTAAAAAATACATATAATTGGACTCAGTAATGCATAAGAGGCCCAATTACCCTCATTTACATGTGAAGGGTGACTTAAATAAATATTATTTGTGCTATATTTATTTAACTAGGATTATTTTGTCTCTTCCTATAAATTTGTAGGGTTGTCGAAGCCACCAAAAATAAAATAATTTGAAAAAAAATAAATTAGTAGAAAATGACAAGTAGGGCAGTATTCACAGATACCAATGATAATTTTATTTCTTTAACAATCAAATAAAATAAAAATAAATAAGGAGATTTAAAATTTAAAACCAAAATTACAAGTAAAACAAAGAAAAAAAGAAATAACTAAATAAAATATGAAAAAATTAATAAGGAAGAAGTCTAGTCAAAGTAAATTCTCTGTTTAATTCAAGGGTTTGGTCATTGATGTAAAGAATAAATTTTAATGTTATTTAATAAATTGGTTATAGTCACCAACAATTGCCTAGTAACTTAATTTTTTCTTAATTCTCGATAATCAAGACAATCGTCATTAATTACTTCCCTTATTGACAAATAATCCTATAATTTAATTTATCAATAGCTTTAAGAATGAAAGAGATCGAATTCTAACCAACAAACACACTATCAAGGTTTATTTAAGTTATATCGCATGCCCACACTACACGAACAATCATGTAGTTGTCACAAATCTTAGAAATCAATCGATCAACTAATTATCTAATTGATAAAGCAGTCATTCTAAGCAATCACATACCAACTGAATATTTAACAAAACTAATCAATAGTAATTAAATCAAGAGACATACAAATACTAAAGAGCAAAAAAAGATTAAAAGCAATTCGATTTCACAAACTTATGGAATCAAATTTAGAATATTACTTCAATTAGAAAAAAGGGTTTAAAAAACCCATAAAATAAAATTAAGAACGATTAAGTTCAAGTCTCCCTAATCTTAATCTAATCCCGTCTATTTATAGGGTAAAAATAATATAATGGAGAAAATACAAAAGTACCCTTAATTAAATAAAGTAAAATTTTTTTTAAAGTTTTTCAACTATTTTCACGTCAAACTTCTAAGTTACTTTTGAAAGTCTCTTTGACATTTTTGGGCTTCATTTGTGAAATAAATCTTTTAATTTCCTTTGAATCAGTATATTATGAGTCCAAATCAGATGCCAATAGTTCAAGTTATAGCCAAAATACTGAAACTGCACTATATTGAAAGTCCAAACCGTAAAAACAGGTCAAAAATAAACTTTAACTCTTTTTTTACCAATCATTTCCTAAATCAATAATAAATAATATAATTAAGAATATAAAAGCAAAAAATATCACAAATAAATAAAAAATTACACACTTATCGATTACACAATGTTATTTGAATTCAACCGACAGGTTGAATCAATTGAACTAAAAATTGACTGGTAATATCTATCCAAACATAAGATTAAACCACCTTCCCTTGAAACTAATTAAAAATCGAAAACCGAAATAAAAAAAATTGTTAGTTAAACTGATTAAACCAATTTTTTTATTTTTAATATATTTTTAGCTTCTATAAAAGTTTTTCAACTATTTATTTAATAATTGTTGGACCAAAGATCAAATCGAAAACTGGTGATTTAATTGATTCAGTCACTGGTATGATTATCCACATGCAGTAAATAGAGAGGGAAAAGAAAAACTAAAAATCCTTGACGCATACAAAATCTGTGCACTTAAAAGTAAAAAGCAGGGAAGAATCGTACAAACTTCAAAAGGGCAACTTAAAAGAGAAAAATCTGAGTTTGTTCATAAGCAACTTCATTACAATGCCATATGATACAAATTCATGCACCAAATCACCAATTTATTTGCCACCTAATCCATTCCCAAATACTCCCCCCATTACAATGGCTTTTAATAAGGCCTAATACAGGAAACAGATTCTAATTAATCGATTGATTCTCTATCTAATACAATAACATAAAACTACACATACAGGAAACAATTAAGTTTCCTTCATGCCAGAAACAGGATCATACAGATACAGGGAACCATAAGTTTTTTCCTTGATTTAGAAAAGAATCAAATTTCATTGGTTCCAAAAAGACTTATGTTACAGGGTTTCTTATGCGTGAAGGTACCCCTTCTCCTCCAGGTAAGATATCACAGTTTCAGCCATTTCACATGGGGAAGCACAGCTGTTTCCCTTTGGTGGTAATGCTAACTGTAAAATAGAAAGCTTTGTCATTTTGAAAACAAGCACGGCTTTGACGTGTTCAGGTCGAGATACTTGAACCATGATTGAATTTATATCATATTCATATAGCCATAGCCATTGAACCATTTCTAAATGACATTTAGATGCATATTTGAACAAGAACGAGCTTATAAGAATGTTACTCCAATAATACACATACCTCACAATTCAGAGGTGGTTCATATGGGTCATCGATACCGGTAAAACCTACAAAGATATATTATATAAGCTATTCTTTTAAATGTTAGCTTATACCAATCTTCAAGATTAATAAAATTCAGGAAAAGACACCTTTAATTTTTCCAGCTCTTGCAAGTTTGTACAGGCCCTTTGGGTCCCTTGCCTCGCATATTTCGATTGGTACATCCATGAACACCTGTTCATTGCATTAGCCAGTGAAGTCTTCTTAAAAGCAATGTACAACATATATTTGATATAAAAGCTCTCTCACAAATAAAGGCAGCACATACCTCAATGAAATCTCCATCTGGTAACAGCGCGCGGCATGCATCCCTGTCTCTTCGGTATGGAGATATCACACTGACAATGCAGATGATGCCAGCATCAACAAATAGCTTTGCCACCTCTCCTGTTTTTGAATCGTTGCAAGTTGAAACCATCAGAAGAATAGAATGAAACTGATAAAATGACTGACGAGGAATCGATCATCATTACCAATCCTTCGAATGTTCTCTGCACGATCTTCAGCTTTAAAAGTAAGGTCACAGTTTAGGCCATGCCGAACATTATCACCATCAAGGATGTAAGTCAACTTTCCCTTTGAATACAAGGCATGGCACAGCGCGCATGCCAATGTGCTCTTTCCTGAATTCGAAGACCACGGTGAGAGAGAGGTAGCACCATAATGGCATAAAAGCATGATAGTCACAAAGAAGGCCCTCTGAAATGTCAGTTATGTTGATCCAAGTTCTTGGTTTTGAATTTACAAGTTCCTCCAAACTAAAAGACCAGTGGTTCAGTTTTCGGAATCTTTTCTTTTGTTGTTTTAGCACATAAAAGAGACTACTAAAGCACATCATAAGCTCATAAAGCCATCTTATACGCTCAATAGATAGCAAAAAACAAGAAATAAGTTGGTAGAAAGAAGATTAGCATAAATGAGAAAAAAACAAACCATATAAATTACTTAATCAAACCTGAACCACTGAGACCCGTAATCCATATGACACAACCCTTTTGCTGAAGTAACTCTTGCCGATGAACTTTATCAACTGAACTTTTGTGCCATACTATGTTCCCTGCCTTTCCATTAGCAGCCATCTGATGGGCATTTTCACCTAGTTAGACGTTTGGAATCAGAACCCTAAGAAAATCCAACCGGAAAGAAACCATATCCAAAGAAATCACGACTTCACACCTATGTTACCTGGATTCAGCTATATGTACAACAGAGCATGCTCAGTTTTTTTTAAGTTTCTCCATACATTGAGAGAATCATATCAACATACTCGTATATGAATATATGTCGAACACGTATCAAATACAAATATTTGAGAAAAAAATTCCACTAACTTATTCCATAAGTTAAAAACACAATCTCCCAAATTAAGAAAGCCATTTAACCAAAAATAAAAGATCAGCACCTAAAGCTAATAAACAGTCAAATATGAAAAAGGCTGGTGCTTAAGAACTCAGCAGTTAATTTAATTATAGGTACTATCATCACAAATAAAAAAGAAGCCAATATAAAGCAAAGGCTTTGCCTTACCAATAACTTTCTCTTTTTTGTTTTAATATTTATAGATTCAGTCCTTCAAACAACATGTTGTGATTGGTCTTTAAACCTTCATCTCAATCTATAAAAAAAGTGATTTTGGATCCCAACCCAACCATTTCATTACATTTGTGGTTTTAAAGGCCAATCTTATGCAGAGTGGAAAGTTGATGACTTCAAGGCTATAGAACTCTATAAGTAACACCACCATAAAAGAAAATTTTGCTCATATAAGCAGGGCATACTCCAGCAGTGCCACCAAGCTCAACTTTATCATTCCCAACTTGTCCATTAAACAAACAACAATCTTGGTTATAAAAATAGGCCATATTATGTTAAGACCATGAAAGCTACAAACAGAAGCTAATGGATGGTCTAAATATGGGTTTAGCTGCTCTGTTTTTCCACAATACGTCATCTTAAGATTTAACCACAAATAATCTTCATTGAGCCTTAGGTTGGGGAACCTATCAATCAAGCCAAATTTTCATGGATAATCATCATTTAAAAAAGGGATTTCTGGTGCAGCCACTGTATAAAAAGAACAAAGTCAAACCAATTAAGTTTTCAAGTGGAGGACCCAATTAAGTTTGCAATTAACTTCAAAAAATCAAGCTAATTAGCCCTTCCCCCACCTTCATAATTTCTTTTTTTTTTTTATGAGAATAAACTTGCCTTAAAGCCCCCCCAAAAAAAAGCCAGCTGAAGATACCACACTTGGCAGTACCTAAAAGGCCGTCTTTTATACCCCAAAACTCAAAAAGAAAGACAAAAGTTAGTGAAAGAATAAAAGAATTTTCAAGTTTCTTTGAAGAAAAAAAAGGTATAGCCAAATTTCAATCCAGAGATGCGAGATAAAAAAAAAGAGAGAGAACCTTAAACCAGAATCTTGACCCAAAAAAAATTTGAATATTAAACACTTGATCACCATGAATATTATATAAAGAAGGTACCGGAAACTGCAGCAGCACGACCATTCGTCGTCGCAACGGTGGATTCCTCCGTCGCCTGAACTAAGCTCAACCTGGCATGGTTACAGCCGTTCGACCTTGGTAACTTAACGAAACCAACTTTGGGAACCGGTACTGACGGTCCGGTATCGAAACCGGAAGAAGAAGAAGAACAAGAAATCGACGGTCGGACCGTATTGAGTGTGACCATCTTCGTTGTAAAAATTGATTGAAAGAGAAGAAGTTTGAAACGCAAAAGCAGTAATTACGAAAATGGTTGGATTTTGTTTCATGATTTATATAACAAACCAAGATCCATGAATGCAAACGCCAAAATGACTTAATTACAATAAATGTGTAAGTACAATTTTAGATATTAAAAAAGTAATTATATTTTTTATTGTAATAAAAAATTACAAAAAAAAAACACTGATATGTATTTTTATAAGATATTAAAAATAATATATCATAATTTCAATCTTATTTTTGGAGTTAATTTTTGGGTCAATTTGTAACGAATAGGCCTTATTGATATATCATCAATAGTATGAAGATTTAATTAGAATGTTCAAATGTGTGAAGTTAATTTTCGGGTTAAATTGTACGAGGGTCATAGTGTGATGCAATTAACTCTAAACAAATATGACGCGATTAACGTAACTCAAACTCAAGCTACAACTAAAGCAATAAACATCCTTGACTATCCACTGTTACCATTAATTATCGATGTCACAATTATAGAAAAATGTGTAAAATTTTTGTAGTCTTCAACCATTCTAATTTTTGTTAACTTAATTTTTACTCTTTAAAAATATAAAAAAAATTGTAGAAAACAAAAAAAAATATTTTTTTTCATTTTATCAATAAAATAATACTTAAAATTATAATTTAAAAAAATAAAAAATATGAAATTAACTCTCTAAAATCCAAAATTTTAAAAAATATATATATAAATTTCAAACCATTATATTACATTTAACTAGGAACTTAAATTTTCAATTTCTAGTAATCTAAATCTAACTCTCTGATACCAATAGCATATAGTTAATATTAATAAACAATGTCCATTGTTGTTTGGCTGGGTTTATGTTTATTTTGATTTTCAAAGTATATTTATTTATCTTTAAAAAATAAATTAAAAAGAGAAAAAAAAAATCTATAATCAATTATCTACTCAAGTCCTTGAATTTTTATTATTAACAACTTTAGGGTTTACATTAAGATGACTTATGTGAATACTATACTTGTAAAGATTTAAATTTTATATTTTTATTTTATGTTTTACACCTCAATTATTATAATAAATATGTTATTTTCTTCAAAAGTTATAAGAAATTTTCAAAATTTTAGAATTATTTGTTTATATTTAAATTTTTAAAATGAAATTTTAAATTTTTATTTTTGAATTTGAAATTTTTAAAAGAAATTGTAATTTTTTATTTTTTTATTAAAATTTAAAAACATTCTTTATTTCTTTAATTTTTAAGAATATTTAAATGTTTTTAAAGAGTAAGGGTTAAATTAATAAATATTGTAAAGGTTAAGGGTTAAAAAAATATTTTATTATTTTTCATAATTTCTACGAGCATCTAAGTAAAAAATAGAGGGAAGTTAGCAAAATAAGAGTAAAGGATCAATATTTTTAAAAAATACAAGTTGACTAAGGAGGAGTTTGGATGGACAATTGGATGCGGTGCGGTGTGTTTAATTTATTTTTTATCTTATGTTACAGTATCGTTACAATATTTAATTTTATCATCACCATTATTTCTACACAAACCATAATTAAACGTACAGTCTATCTAAATCCACCTTAAATTTTAAATTTTAAAAGAATATAAAAACTTTTTAAACCTTAATTTTTTTTATTAAGCAAAGTTGTTCGGTATTATTTGAAGCTATATTAATTTTTTTTTGCAATTTTTTCACATGTTTTATTGTATTTATGAAATTTAATAAAAAAAATTTACTTGATTCCACCTGTAATCCAATATATATGTTTTTTAAAGGGAATCCCACTTTCGTATAGGTTTGCAAATATAAATAATTTATAAAATTAAAAAAACAATAATAAATAATAATGACTTATTTTATTAAAACGATGAAAGCAAGGCTTGATAAAATAATAATTGTTGTTAAATGATCCTTATAATAAAAAAAGCAAGGCTTGATAGACTACATCTTCACTCCATCTGGAGTTTAACTATGAAGAAGCCATTTTATATATATTTTTAAAGGTTCTTTTGGGTCAACTTTAAAAATACGATGCTGTTAAACAAAACACGTTAGTGAATAAATATAAATATAAAAATTATATTAAAAATAAAATAAATTACATATTGGGTTAAAATATCAACAGGCCCGTTTTAATACTGATGGATTTGAATTCCCACTCCTTACGCATGTGAGGCAAGGTTTCAAGCTTAGTTCATTCAATAATTTTTAAGTGGGTTCTCATATATATAGATATCTCACATTATGTATATAACCAACGTGGAATGTAAGCTTTTATTTTCCTTAACAAATATTCACAAGTGACTTAATTTGAACATTAATTCATATTTAATTGCCGTAAGTCAATTTTATGCTCATCATCGAGCACCTCAGGTGCCACGGGAATCGGTTGTCGAAATCCAAATTGCCGCAATTGTAATGACTCAAATTCACGGGCACCGGAAAAACGAGTCATAGGGCCTCCGTCTTAGTAAACCGAGTTAGAAAATAATTATTAGAAATATTTGTGAGTCTAGTAGTGTGCTTAATTAAGTTTCAATTAGGAGAATTTAACTCAATTTAGAGAAAATAGAAAAAAGGACTAAATTAAATAAGGAATAAAGTTTAATTATAGATTAAAAGAAAATAATAAGGACCAAATAGGCAATTAAGCCTTATTTAGAATTTGAGGCGGCAAATTGAGGAAAAATTTAAGATTTTTCTTAAATTTTATTATTTTTATTATTGTTATTAACTGATTTATACTATAAAATTTTATATGACGAATAAATGATGATTTTGACAAATGTATGGTGAAGAATAAGTGCATGTGTATTAAAAATATTGGTACAAATGTAAACTAAATATCTATTTACTTATAATTTCAGCTAAAAGATATTTATTGTTTTTTATTATTATTTTATTAAATTATAATTTATACTAATTATATTATGAAATAAATTAAAATAAAACAAGTGTCGGGTGAGGATGAAATACATGTGTGATAAAATGTATGTGTACACTTGTAGTAAATATATTTGTTGTTAAATAGATATTTTATAATTAATAATTAATAAAGTATAAAGTAAAATGAAATAAATAAAAAAAGTAAAGTAAATGAAAAAGAAAGAAAGTAGCAGACAACAAAAACGACATAGAAGAAAGAAAAGAAGAAAGAAAGAAAGAAGAAAAGGAGAAATTAGAGAATTGAAACTTGAAATTAAAATAGCTAACAAAGAAATCGAAGCATCAGCATCAAAAGGTAAGGAGAAAATAAACGAGTCGTAAATACGAGGAATTCAGGTTTGTATTACCTTAATTCAAGTTATTACTTATTATGTGTTTAATTTCAATATTTGTGTATAGAAAATAAAATTGAGGTAAGTATTGACATTTGAATTGAATGTGAATTGGATTATTTGATGAAAAAATATATATTTGTGTGAAATTGAATTGTATATTGATTAGTAGTGAATTTGAATTGAGAAAGTGTATTTGAGTTGTGATTGAATTAATAGTATATCGAATTGAAATTGAATTATTTGTGATAAAAGAGAATGTGAAAGTGAATTAATATGCGACTCTGATACCCTATTAACTAGTCGGGCTTAGTTCGATATAGTTGGCATGCTATAGGATTGGAAGAGTTCAGGGATACTTCGACCTCGAGTCGATGAGACATTGGGTGTCATTATTTACTTCGGATAGATTCGATGAGGTACTGGGTACCACTTTACTTCGGCTAGGCCGTTGAGACACTAGGTGTCACTTATTTGCTTCAAACTATCCGATGAGGCATTGGTTACCAATATGGTGTGCTTGGTTGGATCCGCGTATCCGCCAAGGTCCGAGCCATGTTAATAGGGAAAAATAAATGAAATAAGAAAATCAAATGAATTTGATTAATTGAGCTATTGAATGAAATGAGAAAGTGATATTGTAAGATGAAATGTGAAATAAAATTTGTAATAAGATTGAATGCATGAACTAAATATTCATAAAGTGTTCATATTTGAAATGTGAATTGAATAATTATATGTGGTTAAGAGATGAACCAAAGGTTCATAAATTGTTTGAAATCTCATTGATGATATATGGAATCAATTATTGGAATTGATATAATGGAATTTTGATAATATGGTATGAACTTATATGTATGATTTGCTAATTATCTATGTATGTTTATGATATTTTATTGTTGTTATAGTTTGAATTATGGTAATACCACTAAGTATTTCCAATACTCAGCGTACGGTTGTTTTCCGTGAGCAAGCTAGGTAAAGTTGAAGTTCAGTCCAGCATTCGAGTCACTCCCGATCTTAGCTTCATTTTGGTGATGTAATTTAACTTTTAGTAAATGTGGCATGTACTAGGTTTTGGTCTTGGTCGCATATATTTGTTTTGTAATGTTGGATGTAAATATAGTACATAAGACATAAGTTGAAGCATGGTATGTTAAGTATTGAATTTGAAATGAATGAATGAAATACAAGTTGAATTTTGAATGGCATTATAATTATCTATTAAATAAGTTAGTAAGTTATGATTAGGGCATAATAAATATGTTTGAATGTGGAAATGTCTTGGTTGATATATTGGTTGCAACTGTGTTTTGGTTTGAAATTGCAGGGAGGTTAGTTTAGTGTTTTAAGGCTCATATAAAGTCCACACGGCTTGGCACACAGGCGTGTGACCAAACCGTGTGAGACACACGGCTAGCACATGGGCGTGTGTACTGGCCGTATGTCCCCTACATCTTAAAATGTGAAATCAGGAAATCACATGGGCTAGATACAACCGTGTGTCTTGGCTATGTGAAGAACATGGTTTTAGCATGGCCGTGTGATACGGCCGTGTGAAAATGGCTTAAAAATGGTGAAAAATCAGGTTACCACACGGCCTAGCCACATGGGCTTGTGCTTAGGCCGTGTGGCCCTTTGTTTCTTATTAAATTACAAGTCGACCTGCCACATGGGCTGGCCACACGGCCATGTGAGCCACACATCATGTCCCAAGCCACACGGGCGTATGCCCCTATTTTACATGAAAATTTTTCAAAGTTTTCTAAAGTTTTTGGTTTAGTTCCGAATCACTTCTTAAGCATGTTTTGGGCCTCGTAGGCCCATATTAAGGACTTTATAATGGAATTTGAAAAGTTTTAAATTGAAACGAAAAATTATGATTCGGTTTTGTACGATAGCTATTGTTTAAGTCCGGTAATGCCTCGTAACCCTGTTTCGGCGACGGTTTGGGGTTAAGGGGTGTTACATCTATCCGTCTGGTGATTTCGACAGTAGTATAGTTGACCAATGGGACCTTAACACGCCAAATGTTTGAATTTTGAAAGAATTCATCTGAAATTACTGCCCAAATTGCCAGATCCTCGTATGTTGTCCATTGAAGCTGTAACACCCCAAACCCGGCCCAGAAGTTATGGCCGAATCTGGCGATGTCACAATGAAGAGAATGATTGTTTCCAAA
Source organism: Gossypium stocksii (assembly GCA_020496765.1). Lineage (NCBI taxonomy): Eukaryota > Viridiplantae > Streptophyta > Magnoliopsida > Malvales > Malvaceae > Gossypium > Gossypium stocksii. The sequence goes on along the minus strand of CM035622.1, from coordinate 3,907,113 downwards.
ACGATTTTATGAAATTGAGAACATGTTTGATAGAAACTTTACTTGGTTAAAATTTAAGTCGGGATTTAGAAATTCAAGTTTTAGTTAAGCCCAAAATGGAAGCCCATGTTTAAAGAAAAACGCCCAAAAAGCAATGTCATTTAAAATCCACGTTAAATTTGAGAAAGTTATCTAAGTAAAGATAAAACTAGGCAGTCAAAATAGAAAATAAACCCTAATTACAGTCTTATCGGAGAAACAATGCCTTATTACAACCCATTTAAAAAAAAACAACAAGTAAAGTGAAGTAATTTGAAAATTATTCAAAATTCCTAAGTAGCTTGCAGTGTGGCCATCTCCGAGTCCTCTCCCACGTTGAGCCTTCTATTGAGGATCACCTGAAACATTAAATTAAATGGTGTGAGTTTCGAAACTCAGTGTGTACAACCCTTGGCAATCAAATCAATGTGCAAAAATCACATTGGGCCTAAGCCTTAACAATATCGGTGGCCTCTAGGCCTTAGCCCCTGCTAGCCTCGGTTGGGTCTGAGCCCACATTCAAATATCAAGATGTTCATGCCATATGCAGTTACCCATAACCAACCCTGTACACCCCTTTCCAACCCTACACTCCTGTGGGAAGATACTTGACCCACCCATCCTTATACACCCGTTGTGACACTGATTGCGGCACCACTCATCGTTGCAGTAGAGCTGCTCGTAGCACAAAAGCCTTCGTTGTAGCACCGGTTGTGGCACTACTTATCGTTGCAGCAGAGCTGCTCATATACACTTCTTCCGTATCATCAAAACCCACCCAAGTGCAACATACAATTCATGAATGCAACATACACATTTTCACACATTTTCACATATTAAGAACTTAGGGATATCTTGGTCATTTCACTAACCAGAGGTATTTCGGTAATTTTTACCTTACAAGGGTATTCCAGTACTCCTACCCTACGAGGGTGTTTCAGTAGTTCTACTTATAGGGCATTTTTGTAATTCTACCTTAGAAGGGTATTTTCGTAATTTCTTAATGATACAGATTTTAGTTATGAATTTTGGCCCATCAACAAGTCCTCGCGGCTAAGATGAATGGACATTATGCACCAGGTAGGATTCGAGAGAAGAGGAGGTGGGTCACTTGGACCGCTTAAGTACCAAGCTCTTCCTAGATCCAATCCTAGACATGCACACATCCATTGCCACACCTTAGTCTAGCGACTTGTCCACGGGTTTGTTTAATTATTTAATTAAGTCTTATGTAAATTTTGAGAGATCAGAACTAGGCCTATAGTCCATTAAGACCCTAGCATGCATTTCTACAATCCCATAAGGCCCACTAGGCCCAACCATATACATAAAACCCATTAAGCCTAACATGCTTATGTAGCCCATTAGGCCCGACCATAACTCAATCATATAATCACACATACTAATCCATCATAAAATTTCATATCACAACTTTGCCACTTTGGGCCCACAAATTCGGCAGGCCCATTAGGGACTTCAGGATTTCAGCTTTTGCCAATTTTCGTGTGTGTAGTGTATGTACACACTTGATTGACGACCCACACTACACTATCCTCAGCCTTAACCTACAATCAAAACCACTTTCGAATCAACTCCAAACCTTACTAAAACTTCATCAAATCCCGAAGCCTTACCGTAGCCTTACCGTGAACCTTCGGCTTTTCTAGCCTTTCCTTAGCGAATAGTCTTGAATATTCTTAGATCTACATCAACACACATATTTTATCAACATCAGGTGACTCGTATTCCACACGAGTCACCCTTACCAACCACACTAGATTTGGCACCTAAAAAAATCGAAATTGAAAACGAGTTTACTTACCACTTACTAGAGATCCTTTCGACACTTTAAATCTTTGCCCGAAACTAGTATCTGATCTTCCAGCCTAGATATCTACTGAGTGTGATCGGCTTTTAAAATCTTGATTAAAGGTTGTAAATAATAAAAACAAATTTGTGATGGAGGAAAGCAAAAGAAATCAGTAAAGGGATATGAGTATTCGGCTTTTAAGAGATTAAAGAAAGAAATCGACAAAGGGGATATTGGTATTCGGATTTTGCAAAAGAGGAAAAAGAACTATAAAGAAGGAGAAAAATGAAGCATTCGGTTTGGCAAAGCAAGGGAAACTCTTCAAAAAGAATCTGGCACCCCCTATAAACACCCAAAGCTGAACCCCTAAAGTATTGGCTCCACTTCATCCACATCCCATCTCCTAATTTTTCTCCACGATAAGCTCTCCTAACCTCTTCCTATATTTTCTCTTTTGATCACTCTCCTTAGAATCCATATTCATACCACTTCCAACATTCTAGAAGGCCAAAATTAAACTCCTAAAAATACTAAGCTAGGATCTAAAACTTAACCAAGGCCCAAAATTCAGAGTGTTACAGAAGCTATATGAACTTGATAAAAATATTAGTTATATACATAATACTAAATACTAAATATGAAACAACTATTTTATGTTATATATTTTATTTATTACTTACTTGCGCTTTCAACCGTTGGTCTAATAGAAGCCGTATATCTTCAAGAACGGTAGGTATTCCAATATAACTCGCTGAATAGTTCCACCTAATTAAATAAATTTTTAGCATATAATTATATTTTAAATCTATGTAATAATTGTAAAATCTAATATAAAATTTACCTCGTTATGAGTGCAAATGTATTTGGGTGGTTCACTAAAGGACGTAAAAATGGAAAGTGAAACCGAGTCTATGATTGTAGTAGTGATAGGCAACCTCTAATTTTGGTTTTATTTGGTCGCGTCGTGTAACGCCTTGAATTTTAGGCCTAGAAGTTTTGAGTTTTGTGCATAAGGGCCAGTGAGGAAGTTGTACATATGAGGTTAGTTGTGCATTTTAGTGACAAGAATGGGCTTGTTGGTCAAGTGGTTTGATGAGTGTTAATGAACCTTAAGGTTCTGGGTTCGAGTCTTAGGGTGTGCGTTTTGGAGAGCTTTATTTTATTTTGTTTGTTTTTAGTCAATAATTATAAATATTGATAATTATTAACATATTTGCTTATGATGGTTATCTTATTTTTATTTATTTCTGCTGGAACATTCTTTTTCTAGGACTCTTTGTTTTTCTCCTTGTGACTCTTTTTACTATCCTTGCCAAAAACACTTTGCCTTCGGTTCCTGAGATTACACTCCTCTATCATTTTCTTTGTCGTCGAATTAGGTGTGGGATTCAAACCCTTCTTTGTTTTATGTACATTTTCTTTCTGACTTTGCGAAAAGTTAATTTTAGATGTGTTTTCGTTAATTTATGCTTAGAATGTGTATGATTTTGTATGTCTTTGATCTAATGTGGATCAGGAAGTGTTTTGTGGCTGAAAGCGACATTCTGAGGGCTATTTAGGGGTGGTTTTTTGACCACTTCGGCGGTCACATAGGCATGTGACGACTCATACGTGTAATAGCCCAAATTTCAGAGATATCGAAAATAGTGGTTTGAGACCACCAAATTTGACAAATGAACTCGTAAATTATATTATTTAATATTTATGAGCCAAATGTAACTTTTAAAAGATTTTTGAAATAATAAATTGTGTTTTATAAAGATTTATTTGGTCAAGAAATTGAGAAAAAAATGTATCAAGATCTCAGTGTTATAAACCGAGCCATAAATATTTTTATAAATATTTATGGAGTGTCAATAAGGTAGTATTAAAATTTCTTTAGAAAATTTTGACGTTTGGGTGATTAATTAAATAAAAAAGACTAAATTGAAAAAGGCGTAAAAACTGCTATAAGGATTAAATAGCTCAATTGTCAAATGAGGAAGGACCTCAAGTGCAAATAAGCCCAAAGGAGATATTTTGGGCGGCAATAGCTGAGAAAAATCAAGAAATGGATGAAATAAGGACAAAATTAGAAAATTGCCAAAATTAGTCAAATAAAAATGAGACCAAATTGGAATATCTAAAATTCTCTTCATTTCTCTTCATTTTCATCAGCTGAAAAATGGCCGTGGAAGAGGGTTGAAGTTGGTTTTCATACTATAGCTTCATGTAAGTTTAATTCTTGCTTTCTCCTTGAAATTTCTATGTTTTTGGACTTTTACAATTGGGTCCAACTTACTATTTCATTAGTTTTTGATCCTATGGCTAATTTTTAAAGTTGCTATGGATGAGTGCTGGAAGCATATGATGAAAAAACATAGAATTGAAGCTTTAATTTTGTTATATGATGACTTTATCAAGCAAAATTAATGGAAATTGATTTTAGGACCTAATGGTAAAAGAGTTAAGGTCTAGTGTTAAAATTCTGATTTTCAAAGGTTATTAAGTAGTTTAAAATGATAGAATAAAGTATTAATTGAGAAAAATTAGCTCAATTGAGGGGTTAATTGAGCAAGGACTGAATTGTATGAACTGTGAAATTTGGGGCAAAATGGAAATCAACATTTTGCACTAAAACAGTTTTGGACAGCAGCAGTAGTCTAACTTTGAAAAACCACCAAAAATTGTATAAATCGAATTAGAGGATGAATAAAATATAAAATTAAAGCTTATTGAGTCTAATTTCTCATAGAAGAAACGATATAAGCAATAAAATTGTAAATTATGAGATATTTGAATTTTTTTAGACAAGGTTAGAATGCTTTTGAAATCCTCTATTCTAACTTTGAAAAATCATTAAAAATTTTATAAAAATAATTAGGAGTTTTAATTTATATGATTAAAATCTTTAATGAGTCTATTTTAAAAAAAAAAAGCAAGAATATCATCCGAATCCTATATGAGGAGATAATTAATTTTTAGTGAAGAGGGGTCTGAACTGTCGAAGAGCGAAATAGGGGTGAATTTAAAGAATAAAATGTACTTATTGGCTAAACCAAAATTCTGGTTTCAGAGAAAATTAATGGATCTTAATTTGGAGCTTTGTAGCTCAAGATAAAAATAATTTAGTGACTATGACACGGATGGATAACTTTGGAATATACATATAAGTAAATAGTGAAATTATAGATAATGTTACTTATAAACGTGTTATATACACGAAGGATGTGGAATGGAGAGGAGGATGAGGAAAATATATGAATGTGATAACGGCTCGCGATATTAAGTAATAAAATTTATAAAACTGATCACACCAAAACTAACTAATATTACGACCTTAAAGGCAAGCGCACCTGTCAAACAATAGTATAGTTTAGTAGCAAAACCGAGTTATCGTACCCAAGGGAACCAAAAGTACTAGTACTTACTTCCTTTCTATTTTCTAGCCTAAAAATAAAGAGAGTTGATTTAAACTAATTCTAAAACTAACTAAAAGTGCACAAAAAGTAAATTGAGGAAAACTTTAGGGAAAAACTAATTGATATAAGCAATACTTAAGGGAGAATCCACCTAGACTTCACTTATTATTGGTTCTTAAGCTAGACGATTTATTCACTTGACTTGATCCGTAGAGATCCCTAATTTATGCTAAACCCTCCGTCGAGGCGAAGAGCAACTAGGCCTAGGTTGTTAACTAAAGTTCCTTTATTAATTAACACCCTAGGTTGCATTAATTCGATCTATGGTTCCCCATATTAGGTTTGACCCTAATCCGGCAGATTTATGTCGCCCTATGTCTAGGGTTGCATGCAACTCCGCTTAATTATGGTAGATCTACTCTTATCACAGTGACTTTTGCTCCTCTACTTTAGGCACATCCCTTTCTTGAATTAATACCTAGGTTTATTAACACAAGAATTAAGCACACATAATTAAGAACAACTCAAGTATTTATCATATAACTCAAGAATAAATAATAACAAGATTCGTCTTAGGTTTCATCCCCCTCAAGTATTTGAGGGGTTTAGTTCATAATAAAGAAAGAAAACATCTCAGAAGAATTAAAATAACAAAACATAAAGAATCCGAAAACCCCTGAAGGAATTTAGGGAGATCCTTAGTCTTGATGTAGAACTCTGACTTCTGGGATGAATCAATCGGCTTCCCTTGGAGTAATTCCTTACTTCCACTCCTTATGTTGGCTGAAAGATGGCGCTCCTTTTTGGGAGAAAAGATTACCCTTGGCAGGGGGAAATCAAGTACACCCTTAGAGTTGCCTCCTAGGGTCTTTATATAGAGTTTTGGGGAGCCTTTCTTAGTATTTAAGTATTCAAATCCGAGTGAAATTCCTCTTCCTCACGACTAGAACACGCCCGTGTGCCATGCTCGTGTAATTTCGGCAAGAGGCCGTGTGATTCTATCGGTGGAGGCACGGCCGTGTGGCTTGGTCGTGCTTGTTGGGGGCTGGACCTTGTGATCTTCATGTGGCACGGTCGTGTTCCACGGCCGTGTGGTTACTTCTTGGGCCGTGCGTTTTCACATTTTGGCCCATTTTCTCCAGTTTTTGGTCCATTTTCCGTTCTCTTCTCTTTCCTATGCTCTCCTGAGTATAAGATATGAAATAGAAGGATTAAGAGCACCAATTCTCACAAAATTAATAATAATTCATCCAAAATATAGGCTAAACATGAGGTAAAAATATGTATAATTTATCGTTCATCAAATACCCCCACACTTAAGCCTTTGCTTGTCCTCAAGCAAAATCTCAATCCCTAATAAAGAATCATTCTTCTCAACCTACAATCTTTATCAATAATGTTTCAAATTAATCCACAGGAAATCATACAATGAAAATTCAATCAAAATAACATTAAAGACTCAATCAATCTAAGTTGAGAAGTTTATCATTGAAACATAAGCTTTCTCCCTTCTCTTAAGTAATTATCTCTCCATCTTAGTTAACAGAAGTTGACATCCTCACTAAAGATTCACTCTATCCACTCGAAGTGTTTAGGGTTCAAAAATTAAGCACTTTCTAGTCAACCTGAAAAGCTATTACCATAGGCTTGCAAGGAAATTACATCTCTACCACTATAGATTGACATGACATATCGATCAAAAGGTCTTGTAAGGGTTGTAACGAGGCTTGGTTAGGGGTGTTGTCAGAGGCTACAAAAGAAGGGTTAGAATCGAGATTGAACTGAAAAGTTATCTAGCTAGAAAAATCTCTATTACTGGAACATATTTCTCGGCTAATTCTTGTGATATTATCATTTCTGCCTTGGTAGCCTTAAAATAGAAGTATGCAAAAAATTCTTCTGAACTATTACAACTGAATTTAACTGTATATACACGTTTTTTTTTAAGAACAATTCAAGTACAATACTTTGAATATTGACAAACTTTACAACTGAAAAAGAGAACAAAGCTAGATAATAATTTGACTCAAATCTCGACAAAAATAGGGGTCAAAGTAATTGAATGAGATTCAACAAAAAAATGGGTTTTTTGGTTAATAATTAAAAGGTAAGACAAAGAATGGATTGTTAGGCTCAACGGGGTTTACTAGGGGTTAATTTATGGAGGTAGGCCTTTGTAGAGTAAGTGGATCAAATCCTAAGTGCCTTTATCATCTCGATATATCAAATCAATGATGTGGTCTTGACATGTATAATCAAAGCAAGTTCTAGAATAACAAATAGTGTTGACTCACTCAAAGCAATAATAAAAGTGAGCACGAAAGAATATATGCTCAAAAAGGCTCAAAATCTCACCAGAATTATGGCTTCTGATGTCAATCCTGTGAATTTCAAATCTCAAGATAATACTTAGAATTAAAGAAAATAGCTTATGCAAAAATTGGGGTTCTCATAAATTTCAACTTATCATGCTTGATTCCTTAATGTTTTAAAGTTTGAATAATTAGAGTATAAGCACCTATATCTTAATTCTCAACATATCGATAGAAATCATTAATCAATCAGAATAAATTCCTAATAGGAGACTGAGAATTAATTAAGAACAATGCATGAAGTACAATTTCAGGGATTTTCACAGATACTGTAAAGAATTCAAGTAAGCTTCCCCCCCACACTTAAGATGTACATTGCCCTCAATGTACAAAGATATAAAAATAACAAAGAAGTATAATATCATAAGATAGGGAGGGAATTGAAACTCCCTGAGTTTAGGATGAACTCGTGAGGAAGAGTCAGCAATTGTGGCAGGGTGTTCCTATTTTCGTTTGAATATGAGCTGTAGAGCTCCTTTTTGAAACTGTGAAAATATTAATTAGTCGTGGGAATTTCCAATTAATAGAGATTACTCGTTAGGGATTGGCCGATATGAAAGATAGAAAATTAAATAACATAAAACTAATAAACTAGGTTCTAAGAATACTAATGCTGTAATGATTAAAAGGATTAACCATAAAAATAAAATTTGAAATGAAGAGGAAACTAATAAAGGAAAAAAAAATGAAAATGAGAAAAATAGAACCGAATGGGAGAATAGAGGCACACGCCCGTGTGGCTTGGGTTTAGCCCGTGTTGGCCATATTGTATGGCCGTGTGCGATCTTGTTCATACTTCACACGGTCGTATAAGACGTCCCACGGCCGTGTGCGATGAAGCTTCGCTACTCCCACGGTCGTGTGGGAGGGCACACGGTCATATGATATGTTCCACGGCCATGTCCTAATTGACAGTGTTGGCCACGGTCTGAGGAAATGGGCGTGGGGATTTGTGCAAGCCCGTGTTGAAGTCGAAAGGTTACCACGGCCATATCGTACCGCCGTGGCTATATATCAGTGGCCCGTGTTTTGGGAAAATTTGTGCTCTGTTTATACACGGCCTCGATACACGACTGTGTCTCTGTTTGAAGTGTTCACACGGCTTGGGGCACGCTCGTGGAACTGGCCGTGTGGTACGCCCGTGGGACTGGCCGTGTGGTCCTAAATTTCTGCATTAAAAAGGGTTAGTTGATGTATGAAAAATACTAAAATCAAAATAGATGAAAAATTAATAAGTTAGTGCTCGGGTTGCCTCCTGAGAAACGCTTATTTATAGTCTAAGCTTGACTTTGCTCGAGCTTGTATGTTCACGATGGTTTGAAGAGTTGATACTCTTCTATCCTGCTTACAATTTCATTATCAATGTAAAATTTCAGTCGAGTGTGATTTACCTTGAAAGTGCCGAGTGACTCATGTTTTATCTCGACTGTACCATAGGGAAAGATTTTCATTACCGTGAAGTAAGGTGTATCACTTGTATGCTATTTTAAATTCAAGATTCGAGGATCTCTTCCCCTAAGATTACCTTATCCCCTACCTTGAGTTGAGTCATTTGTACCTGAGGGTCGTCTTGGTGGTGTTCTGGGTTGGTGTGGCATATTTTGGGCTTTTCATGATAGTTCAGCCACTCATCTAGTTCCTCGATCTGAAGCATTAGCTTTTCAGGTGCATCTCCCTTGGATAGACTTGTCTGTGATTGGGTTGCCTTTATGTGGAGTGTATCTTGCACAGAAGGTTGGGTGGTGAGTTCAGTGTTTTTACAAGGATTCGTAACTATATTATTATCAGCAGTCTTAATCGAGTTCCGAGCTTGTAAAGTAACTTTGTCATCACCTATGCGTAGTGTAAGCTCACCTGTTCCTACATCAATTATTGTTCTGGCAGTTGCTAAAAAGGGTCGCCCTAGAATTAAGGGTACATTGCTATCCTCATCAATGTCTAAAACAACAAAGTCAACTGGGAATATAAATTTATCTACCTTTACTAGCACATCTTCTATGATTCCCCTAGGATATTACAGATCTATCAGCTAGTTGAATGCTTATCTTAGTTTGCTTAGGTTTTCCAAGACCTAGTTGTTTAAACAGTTTATAAGGCATGGCATTTATACTAGCCCCTAAATCAGCTAAAACATTTTTGGCGTCTAGGCTACCAAATAAACAAGGAATAGTAAAACTCCTTAGATCTTTCAGTTTGGTTGGCAGTTTATTTTGGAGAATAGCTGAGCATTCCTCGTTGAGTTCCACTGTGGACAGTTTTTCCAACTTCCTTTTATTTGTGAGAAGTTCCTCTAAAAATTTTACGTACTTCGGCATCTGTAAAATTACTTCAACAAATGGTAAGTTGATATGTAATTTCTTTAAGAGTTTAAGAAACTTACCGAATTGCTCATCTGTGCGGTCATTCTTTAGCGCGGTTGGGTATGGGATACGAGGTTTAAATTCTTTGGTAATTTCATCTTTGTAACTTACATTATTCTTTCCTTTACTTACCACAGGCTCCTTGCATGGCTCTGGGTTGGTTTTGGTTATCCCCTCATCATCTATCGTATCCACAGCATTGAGTTGCTCCTTAGGATTAGTCTCAGTATTGCTTGGTAACCCACCTTGCGGTCTTTCAGAGACTAGCTTGGCGAGCTGGCCTAATAGAGTTTCAAGTCCTTGAATGGATACCTGCTGGTTCCTCAGTGCCGTTTCAGTATTTTGAAAATGGGTTTCTAATACGGCCATAAATTTTGTGAACATCTCTTTAAGGTTCGGCCCTGGATTGCGTCACACTGAATCACTGGATGTGCCTGCGTAGAACCAACAAAATTATTAAACTTTTTATTTAAAAGTTCTACCTGGTTAGTAAGCATGGTGACAGCATCAATATTATAAACTCCTGCAGCTTTTGTCAGCTTTGTCCTCATGACTTGCCACTGATAGTTATTCAGTGACATATTTTCTATAAACTCATAAGCTGCTTCTGGTGTTTTATTATTGATTGTTCCTCCGGCGGCCGCATCGATCATCTGCCTTGTTGATAGATTCAAACCGCTGTGAAAGGTTTGAACTTATAGCCATAAAGGTAGGCCATGATGAGGGCATCTTCTCAACAGATCTTTGTATCTCTCCCATGCATCGTAACGTGTTTCTAGATCCATCTGCACAAAAGAAAAGATATCGTTTCGTAATTTAGCTGTTTTAGCCGGAAGGAAATATTTGAGTAAAAACTTTTCGGTCATCTGTTCCCATGTGGTGATTGAACCTCGTGGTAAAGAATTTAACCACTGCTTGGCTTTATTTCTCAAAGAGAATAGAAATAGCCTTAGACGAATGGCATCATCAGAAACGCCATTGATTTTAAATGTATCACAAAGTTCCAGAAAATTGGCTATGTGTGAATTTGGATCTTCATCCTGCAAACCATCAAACTGCACCAATTGCTGTATCATCTGAATAGTGTTAGGTTTTAATTCAAAATTATTAGTAGCAATAGTAGGTCTAATGATGCTAGTTTGGGTACCAGCCAAAGTAGGTTTAGCATAATCATACATAGTGCGAGGTGTTTCTTCTTGATTTGCCGATGGCGCGACTATTGCGGGAGGTGGTTGAACGTTTTGATTTGCTTCCATCTCTTCAGTAGGTTCTTGTTCTTGATCTTGTTCTGGATAATGTAGGCTCCCTCTGATTTCTCTGCGATTTCTACGAACTATCGCTTCTAAATCTTCGTCAAAAAGCAATGGTCCTATTGGGTTGTTTCTAGTCATAAACTAGAAAGACTTAAAAGGAAAAAGCAAAGAAAATTTAAAATTCAAAAATAAATAAAAATAAATAAAAACTAAAAATAAATAAATAAATAAATAAAGTAATGGCTAAAGTAATAGAAATCAAGTTTTCTTAATATTTTAGGTCCCCGGAAACGGCGCCAAAAACTTGATAACGGCTCTCGATATTAAGTAATAAAATTTATAAAACTGATCACACCAAAACTAACTAATATCACGACCTTAAAGGCAAGTGCACCTGTCGAACAATAGTATAGTTTAGTAGCAAGACCGAGTTATCATACCCAAGGGAACTAAAAGTACTAGTAATTACTTCCTTTCTATTATCTAGCCTAAAAATAAAGAGAGTTGATTTAAACTAATTCTAAAACTAACTAAAAGTGCACAAAAAGTAAATTGAGGAAAACTTTAGGGAAAAACTGATTGATATAAGCAATACTTAAGGTAGAATCCACCTAGACTTCACTTGTTATTGGTTCTTAAGCTAGACGATTTATTCACTTGACTTGATTCGTAGAGATCCCTAATTTATGCTAAACCCTCCGTCGAGGCGAAGAGCAACTAGGCCTAGGCTGTTAACTAAAGTTCTTTTATTAATTAACACCCTAGGTTGTATTAATTCGATCTATGGTTCCCCATATTAGGTTTGACCCTAATCCGGCAGATTTATGTCGCCCTATGTCTAGGGTTGCATGCAACTCCGCTTAATTATGGTAGATCTACTCTTATCACAGGGACTTTTGCTCTTCTGCTTTAAGCACATCCGTTTCTTGAATTAATACCTAGGCTTATTAACACAAGAATTAAGCACACATAATTAAGAACAACTCAAGTATTTATCATATAACTCAAGAATAAATAATAACAAGATCCATCTTAGGTTTCATCCCCCTCAAGTATTTGAGGGGTTTAGTTCATAATAAAGAAAGAAAACATCTCAGAAGAATTAAAATAACAAAACATAAAAAACCCAAAAACCCCTGAAGGAATTTAGGGAGATCCTCAGTCTTGATGTAGAACTCTGGCTTCTGGGATGAATCAATCGCTTCCCTTGGAATAATTCCTTACTTCCACTCCTTATGTTGGCTGAAAGATGGTGTTCCTTTTTAGGAGAAAAGATTACCCTTGGCAGGGGGAAATCAAGTACACCATTAGAGTTGCCTCCTAGAGTTTTTATATAGAGTTTTGGGAGCCTTTCTTAGCCTTTAAGTATTCAAATCCGAGTGAAATTCCTTTTCTTCATGACTAGAACATGTCCGTGTGCCACGCCCGTGTGATTTCGACAAGAGGCCGTGTGATTCTATCGGTGGAGGCACGGCCGTGTGGCCTAGTCGTGCTTGTCGGGGGCTGAACTGTGTGATCTTCATGTGGCACGGCCGTGTGGTTACTTCTTGGGCCGTGCGTTTTCATATTTTGGCCCATTTTCTCCGGTTTTTGGTCTATTTTCTATTCTCTTCTCTTCCCTATGCTCTCCTGAGTATAAGATATGAAATAGAAGGATTAAGAGCACCAATTCGCAGAAAATTAATAATAATTCATCCAAAATATAGGCTAAACATGAGGTAAAAATATGTATAATTTATCGTTCGTCAGAATGACTTGTGTATAAATTGATCACATGCCTGATTATAATCGATAAATGTTGAATTAGAAATGATATAATGTTTTATTTCAAATATTTATTATGAAATTATTATTATTGTTATGATATAAACATCGAATTGTAAGTTTGTATGATAAACATGAATTTTTATTTGTCAAATTGATGAATAAATTATGAAATTAATTAGATTATTTGTTGTATAATGAAAATCCAATGTTTGAGACTAGTGAACGCAAAGTTGAATACTTTCGTTCGGTATTAAAAGATGAATTGACGGAAAAGACCGTGAATGAATCAAGGCAAAGCGTGACTAAGTGAAATTGTGTAAGACTATAGTTAGGCTGTGGCATCGATGTATGATTCTATGTGAAATTGTGGAATAAAAGAGCTTGATCACATGTGTAATACTATGTGCGGCTACTATGTGTACAAGCTAGCTACAGTCACATGTGTAGTACTATGTGCAGACTACTATGCGTACCGGATAGCTTAGGTCACATGTGTGGTACTAAGTGCAGGCCATTATGTGTACAAGATAACTTTGATCACATGTGTAGTACTATGTGCAAGCTACTATGTGTACAAGTTATCAATGGTCACATGTGTAGTACTATATGCAGGCTACTATGTGTACCCGATAACATTGATCACATGTGTGGTGCTATGTGCAGGCCACTTTGTGAAAAGGGTAGCTTCGGCTACAAAGGTGGTACTAAGTGCAAGCCACCATATATCTGTTATTATTCCGAAGTGTTCACCAGGAAATTAACTAAGTGAAAATACATGTGACTATGTGGTTAATAAGTGCAAGGATATGAGTATATGTATTTGTGAGCAATGAACTTGATACATGTTTGAATTTTGATAAGAATATTGTATTTTGATATAATATATCCGTTATTTGTTCTAAAATTTCTGGTGATACTCCGTAACTTGAGTCCGGCAACGAAATCAGGTTAAGGTGTTACATTTAGTCCTGGACCACTTCTAAAGTATGTATTGGGCCTCGTAGGCCCTATTTAGGGACTCAAAGATAAAAATTTGAAAAGTTTTAATTTGGATGAAATTTTATGACTCGGTTTAATACGTTTACAAGTATATGTGTTCCAGTAATGCCTCATACCATATTTCGACGTCGAATACGGGTAAGGGGTGTTACAACACAACGTTGTGAAATTGGGCGTTAGGATTTCAGGCTAAATTTGGTGCTACACGGTTGTGTGGCCGATTTGGGGATTTTGTCTATTTTCACATGGTCGTGTCCTCTTAGGCACACAGGTGTGTGAGTTTAGGAATTAGGAATTTAGAGTTTTGAGGCACACGGCCTGTGATTGATTTGGGGATTTAAGGATCTCACACGGGCTTGTGTTTTGGGAGACACGGCCGTGTCTGGTAGGCACGAGCGTGTAAGACCTTTACACAGCCGTGTCTGCCCTACACTTCATTTTAGTGAAATTGGACAGTGAGTTACACAGCTGATCACACGGCTATGTCCCTGCTTCAAACGGGCTACACGGGCATTTGGACCCCCACACGATCTGGATTGCTCCACACGGTCGGAGCACACGGGCGTGTGGCCCTATTTCGCCAAATGTAGGTTTTAGGTCAAATTTAAGTGTAGTTGATAAACATGTTAATTTGTATTTTTGTGTGTTTAATTTGGTTTATTGTTGAACTGAAACCTGCTAATTAAGTGTTTTTATGATCTAGTCTTGTCAGGGATGTAATTGGTCAAAAACAAGCTAAAAAGGGTCAAATTAAAAGACAATCATTGAATTAGGGCCAAATAAAAAAGATGGAGAAAGCCAAGCATTTATCAAATTTTGTTGACTTTGTAAAAAGCCAAAAATAGGAAGATATTATTTTATTTTATTATATTAAATTAGTTTAGGCTATTTTTAGTAAACCCTATGTATATAAATTGTGGCTTTTTGTTCTTAAAAAGTCATCCATTAATTATGTATTCCTATTTCAATTTGGAATAGAATTATTCTATCTTTTTCTTTCAAACTGACGTGAGCTCACTGCCATTTTTCATTTGCATTTGCTTGCTTTTATAAATTAAGCTAATTGCCTTTCAAGTCTTTTCATTCCCCAATTTCCTCCATTATCATTAACCTACCTTTCAAAACATACAAAGTATGAATAATTTCATGCTTCACTAAATTTTATCTTAGCTTTAGGCCGGTGTTCTTTCCGGTTGAGAATCGTGAGATCCGTATTCGCGCTAAAAACCCTTCGAAGCGGTATTCATTTTTTTCCTAAGTATCGGGATAGACCAATCATCCCTTAAAGTTAAACTCAAATCCAAGTCAAAGTGCACGTTGGGTTGGAGTCGTGTTTGCTGATAGTTAAAGAAACAAGTCGGTCGTGCTATATTCGATTCTCCGAGAACAAATCGAGGAAGAAGTGATCGGGTTTAAACGACCCACGTGGTTGAGGACGTTAATTCAAGTTGGGTTTTTCAGAACGCAAGGCTGCCAGAATCTTCAATTGGGAAAACGTGTATCCTAATTAGATAATCGGTAAATATTGGTTTTCAGGACATACCTGGACCAGCTACGAGAGAAAAAATTGGTGGTTAGGACGTTCTTAATCGCTATAACCAGCTTATCGTTTGGAAGAGAAGATCAATTTTTGAGGATCGATTCTTAAAACGGAATTTACCGAGTCTAAGTCTAAGGCTCATTATTTTTGTTTGCAAAATTTTGAATTTATTTCAAATTTACATTTATTTTCAATATTAATTAATTGTTTATTTTAGATTATTTACTTTCTTAAACATTCTCAAACCCCCCCGATTTACTTGTTTATTTTTGTTTGTAGGTATGTTTGGAGTCGTGGGCATGGCTCTTGCCACGACCCCTTAACACGACAAAAATTCTGTTCATAAGTGAACTCGAAAGTTGATTACGATATCCAATCCCTGTGGACTCGACCCTACTACCACTTTTACTACTGTTTAAAGTTACTTTTGTAGGAATTATTTTTGTTGGATTTGATGCCCATCAGTAATTGTGACTCTATGCATTTCAACCCTCGGCTAAGCTTTAATGAGGGTAATTTACGACTCTGCTCTGGGCTTGATTTGTGTGTTACTAGTGTTTGATTGCCTGGCATAACTGATACTAAAATCGAGTAAATGAGTGTACATATTTCTGATTCTGATCGAATGAATACGAGTGTTTGTCTCTGAATGGATGTCCGAAATTAGTAATTTGTTTCTGTTCGTTTGTCTGCACTCATACATAAATATGCATAAAGTGTTTTGGGATGGGATTTTGAAGAGAAGGAATACTGAAACTGAACTGAATTGGCAATTTAACTGCATACTGTTAGCCCCAATACACAGAGGGTCGTGGGTAATCCCAATACCCTGAGGGTCGTGGACTTTTCTGATAGCAGTAGCGGTTTACTGCATTGCACTGTACCGCATGTACACTAGTTATGCTACGTACCCTTAACTGATTTGGTAGTGCATACTGTACGACTGTACCACAGTTTACCGCATGGCACTGTACAGCTTACACGCTAACTTTGCTGCGTAAGATATGGATTGGCAGTTTTCCTACTTACTGATAGCCCCAATACCCAGAGGGTTGTGGGCAGTCCAAATACTCTGAGTGTCGTAGACTTATTGAGAGGCTCTTAAGCCTATTGTGGGCAGTTTTCCACATTATACTGATATGTGTCGCATTCGGTATTTAACACCCCCTAACCTTAAACTGTTGCCAGAACAGGGTTACAGAGCATTACCAGACATATCGGGCAACTTATAATTATTATACAAATAAATAACATACCTATAATAAATTAAGTGTTAAGTCCCTTTAATGGACCCTCGAAGCCCAAAATACGAGTTAGAAGTGATTCGGGACTAATTCGGGTACTTAGGAAATTTTTCAAAAAATTTTAAAATTTTTCTTAGTTACAGGGCTCACACGTCCGTGTAAGTCTGAAACACGCCCGTGTGACCTTTTTTACATGCCCGTGTTATTGAACTGTGTGGCTCACACGGCCAAGGTATTCCAGGATACGCCCGTGTCCCTTATCCGTGTAACTCTCTGACTTCCAACCCAAGAACAAATTAATTTCACACGACCAAGCCACACGCCCGTGTGCTCAGCTCGTGTGGATTTATTTCAATTCGAATCTACTGCAGTTTTCACACGGCTTGATACACGCCCATGATCAAAGCCCGTGTGGATCACACGGCCAGCCACACGCCCGTGTGCTAGGCTATATGCCAAAACCTGGACATTCTGTTTCTTATTTTTAAGGTGCAGAGGACACAGGACAAGTCCACACGCCCATGTGCTAGCCGTGTGTTTCACACGGTCTGGTCACACGCCTGTGTGCCAGACCATGTGGACTCTATATGAGTCTTTTATACTAATCTATCCAACCCTGCAATTTCAAACCGAAACCAATCCAATACAAATATCACAACCAATATAATTCTATATCCCAAATGTACCTAAAACATACTTAAACATCAACTTGATAATTAATTAGATAAACATTCATTCATTTCTCATTCAAACTTAATACCACATGTCATAACAACTTTTTACCATTTCATTTAACCAAATCCAAAACATTATAATCATTTCTTTACAACCAAAACTCTTAAGACTCTTGTATATGACCTTGGTAAATAATACATCACAAAAGTTTCGCTGAAGTTAGGATTACTCCGGATGCTAAACCGGGACTCTTGATTTCTACTGACCTGTGCATGGAAAAATAACCGTGCGCTGAGTATAGACATACTCAGTGGTATTACTATAATTCAAATTATAAATAACCAAATAAATTTCACACATTTAATCATATATTACATGAACACGTATGGTGTTAATTCATACGCTACTTTCATTTCACATCTATAACAAGTCAATTCAATCAATTAACAATTCAATATCATAAACATCACTTCTAAGTATTATTAATCTTTTGTACCTTTGATTTATCCATTTTAATTTCATTTCTCAATTTCATTACATATCAATTTATATGCACAAAATTTTCATTTCTATTCAATTTTGCTTTCTCACATTATTTACCCCTATTAACAGGACTCAGACCTTAGCGGATACACGGATCCAACCAAACACACTAGAATGGCAGCTAGTTCCTCATCTGATAGTTCGAAGCAATAAAGTGACACCCGGTGTCTCATCGGCCTAGCCAAAGTAAAGTGGTACCCAGTACCTCATCGAATCTATCCGAAGTAAATAATGACACCCAGTGTCTTATTGACTCGAGGTCGAAGTATCCTTGAACTCTTCCAATCCTTTCATATCCAACTATATCCAACTTAGCCCGACTAGTTAATAGGGTATCCGGATCACATATCAATCTCATTTTCAATTCAATCATAATTCAACTCAATTTAAAAACACTTTCTCATTTTCCAATCAATACACTTTTCACATACTAATTGGCATTATCATTCATTGTTCATTTTAATTCCCATTCATATCAAATAATGCTTAACTCAATTCTCTTGTCATGCACATATATTAAAATCTAGCATTTGATATAAATTAATTTGAGTTAAAGTCATACAAACCGAATTTTCTTCGCGTCTACTCCTCAATAACTTTTTCCTTTCCTTTCTGAGCCGATGGCTCACGTTCTTTGTTAGTTACGAAAATTAAAATAATTTGTACTGTAAATACAACACTAATTTACAATAATAATTGAATTTCTATTCACTTTCTACCTAAATTTTCAATTTGGCCCAATTGAACTCATTTACTTTTCTAACTTAATTCACACTTTATTTCTATTTAATTTCCTACCAAATTCCACTTAACTATCAAATGTTCATGATAAAACCCTAATTTCAACTTTCTTTAAATTTAATCCCTACTATACAAAACTTATACCTTACTTTACGATTTAATCATTTAATCAATTCTAACTATAAATTCTATCAATTAAACCCCTAATTCATCAATTTATTCAAAATAACTCATGTTCAAAAATCTAAGAACTTCCAAAATTTCAACTTAAATTCAACAAAACTTTGTTCTAAAGCTTCTAAAACATCAAAATTAAAGGAAAAATGGCTTAATTGACTAACCTATTAAAGCTGAAAGCATCAAAACCTTAGTTTTTCCTTTTCTTTTTATTTCCCCTTTTCTTCCTTCTATTTTCGTTCAAGCTTATGTGTTCTTTTCTTCTTTTTGTTTTTGTTTCATTTTATGTTTTATGTTTTATTTACTTTATTTCTTAATTAGTTTAATATAATAATAATTAAAATAAATATTTATTTACTATCAAATACATGTATTATAATTGTACACATATATATTATTACACATGTGTTTTATCATCACCATCCATGTAATACCCCTTAACCCTAAACCGTCAACGGAACAGGGTTACGAGGCATTACTAGACATATCAGACAATTTACAAATAATTCTTAAATAAATAACAAAATATTATAATATAATCATAAATTCATATAATTGTTTTTTGCTAATTGACTTCATTCATTTTTTTATTTTTATTTTTATTTTAAAATCAATATAACCCCTTTATAAATATTTAACCTTACCTACAAATTTCAAATCGCAACCAAACCAATTCCAGTATTTCAACTAATGCATTTATATACTCAAATATACTTAAATCATACTTGACATATTGACTTAACAACTTAATTAATGAAAACCCTATTATCATTTCTAATTAGCTTATAAAACTATTCAAACCATTTCAATTCAATACCAATGCCATAAACAATTTCTACCATTTCACTAATTTAATCATCAAAACACCAAATACCTTTCTTTACAACAAAATTATATAACATACCAAAATCACCATTATAATCCCTATGTACATGCCATTTTCACTTAAAAGAAGAAAACATCACCAAAATCTTTATGTTGGAGTCAGGATCGTTCGGATGCTGGACCGGGATAGTGGACTCCTATCAACCTGCGTACAGAAACAACTGTACCCTGAGTATTTCATACTCAGTAATATTACCATAATTCAAATTATAATAACAATAAAGAATTATAATTACCAAGCATGTAACTATCCAATTTCTCAAATATCATTTCATTCTTAAACTTTCATTAATTAACAATAAAAATACAATTTTTAGCTATTCTTCAATTTCAATCACATATCACATGTAACAATTTCAATCACTACATGAACATTAAGTTCATGCCTTTCGTTTTTGATCTTAATTTCAATTCACAATTTTAAATTTTCTCATATTCAATACTACAATCGATCAAATTCATTTGATTTTCTCATTTCAATTATTCACCCTATTAACAATCCGGACTTTGACGAATACACAGATTCCAACCCAAACACACCAGTACAGCACATTGTGCCTAAAACGGTACATAGTACCTAATTTGTATACGACACATAAGTGCCTAAAATGACACAAGAGGTGCCTGATACGACATACGAAGTGCCTGGTATGACACACGAGGTGCCTGAAATACGACACATAAAGTGCCTGATCGGCAAAGACTATAAATCCCGTACTCTTCCAAATCCTATGGCATGTCAATTATATCTGACTCAGCCCGACTAGTTAATATGGTATTCCATATTACTTTTCAATTTCAATTTCATTCTCAATTTAATTACAACTCAATTCAATGTACTTTTCCATTTCAATCCGCATACAATTCAATTTCAATACATATTCATCATTCAACTCAATTTTCATTCAATTCAACAATAACACTTGCCTTATAATTTACTTACCATATACATAAATTAATTTAACATTTAATGAATAAATAAATAATTTGAATTATAGTAATACAAACCCGAATTTCACAGTTACTCCTCCAATACCTTCTCCTTCCCTTTTTGTGCCGATACCTCGAATTCTTTATTAGCTACGAAAATTAAATAATTATACTATTAATTACAACAGTAATTTTACAATAATAATTAAATTTCTATTCAATTTCTTCCTTATTCTCAATTTGATCCTAACTAAGTTCACTTATTTTCCTAACTCAATTCATACTTTATTTCTATTCAAATTCTCAAATTTAACTATTAAATTTTCAACATAAATCCCTAATTTCAAAATTTTCTCAATTTAGTCCCTACAACACAAAACTTATAATTTCTTTTACAATTTAATCCATTTATCAATTCTAACTTGAAATTCATTCAATTAAATCCCTAATTCAACAATTTGTCCAACATGAACCGTGCTTAAAAACCTATAAACTTCCAAAACCTCAACTTATTTTCAGCAAAACTTTGTTTTAAAGCTTATAAATCATCAAAATTAAATAAAAAGGGCTTAATTGACTTACCAATGAAAGCTTTAAACCTCAAACCCTAATTTTTCCTTTTTCTTTTCTTTCTTTCTTTTTCCTGCTCTGTTTCGAATGCCTCTGTTTCTCTCTTTTTTGTTTTCCTTTTTAGTTTATTTACTTTATGTTATAATAATATAATATTTAATAATTATTTAATAATAAATATCTTTTAACTTAAATTATAAATAATTATATATTTATTTTACATTTGTACTAATAACTTTATTACAATTGTCATAATTTAATTTTTTTATCAAACAAAGATTTTATAATTTAATTATTTAATTAATAAATATCTTTAATTTAATAATAATAATTAATAAATATCTATTTTTTAATTTAAATATAAATATTACAAATGTATATATTTTTATTTATACAGTTGTAATAATCATCTCCATCCACTTGTCTTCATTTTTTATTTAATCATATAATATATCATAATTATAACAAATTAATATCTATTTAATATCAATTATAAATACTATGATTGTACACATATATTTTTGTACATTTGTACAATATCATCACCGTCCATTTGGCAAAATTTTAATTTATTTATCATACAATTGTCTTTATTTTATTTATTTTCTATAATACAATATCTTAACTTTAATTAATATAATTTCTAATGTTTTAATTAAATAATATTTTTATAATATGAATCAAGAAAAATCTAAGATTTTTCCATGTATTGCTGCCCCATCTTAAGCCATTGGCTTATTTACCTATTTAGTCCCTCTTATTTTCTTTTACTTTATAATTAAACTTTTACACCTTATTCAATTTAGTCCTTTTCACTAATTACTCTAAATTAAGCTAAATTCATGTAATTTAAACCTAATTAAACACATCACTAGACTCATAAATATTTCTAATAATTATTTTCGAACTCGATTTACTAAGACGGAGGCCAGATATTATACTTTTCCAATGCCATTGAATTTTGGGTTATTACATTTCTCCCCCTTAATAAATTTCGTCCTCGAAATTTACCTGAGAAAAGATAAGGATACTGTACTCTCATCGTTTCTTCCGGTTCCCAAGTCACTTTTTCTACATTATGATTTCTCCATAAAACTTTCACTAGAGGAACCTTTTTATTTCTTAGTTCTTTCACTTCTCGTGGTAATATCTAAACCAGCTCTTCTTCATAAGTCAAATCAGATCGAATCTCAATGTCTTCAGTGGGAATAACATGAGAAGGATACGATCTTTATCTCCAAAGCATCGAATTATGAAAAACATCATGAATCTTCTGTAATTCTGGAGGTAAAGTCAGTCGATAGGCAACTGGCCCAATTTGTTCTACAATTTCCTATGGCCCAATAAAAAGTGGACTCAATTTTCCCTTCCGACCAAACCTCAAAACTTTCTTCCACGGAGAAACTTTAAGAAATACCTTGTCCCCGACTGAATATTCAATGTCTCAACGTTTTAAATCAGCATAAGACTTTTGTTTGTCGAAAGTTACCTTCAATCTATCTTTAATCTTTTTAATTGTTTCCTCTGTCTCTTGAATTAATTCTAGCCCAATTACTTTTCTTTCATTCAATTCTATCCAACATACCGATGATCGACACTTTCGACCATATAATGCTTCATACGGAGCAATCTGAATTCTAGATTGAAAACTATTATTATAAACAAATTCTACTAGTGGCAAATATCGTTCCCAGCCTTATTTAAAATCAATGATACAATCCCGAAGCATATCTTCTAGAATTTGAATTACCCGCTCCGATTGTCCATCCGTTTGCGGATGAAAGCCGTACTAAAATTGAGCCGAGTTCCTAAAGAATCATGTAGCTGCCTCCAAAATCTTGAAGTAAATTGTAGATCCCAATCTGAAATTACTGATGTAGGAATACCATGTAGTCTTACAATTTCCTGAATATAAATCTCAGCAAGCTTCTGTAATGACCAGTCGGTTATGACTTATGAAATGAGCTGAATTTGTCAACTGATCAACAATTACCCAGATAGCATTTTTTTTTACTTGCTGATATCAGTAACCCTGTAACAAAATCCATAGTGATACAATCCCATTTCCACTCGGGGATACTAATAGGCCGAAGCAAACATGTCGATACCTGATGTTCTGTTTTTACCCGCTGATATGTCAAACATTTACCGACAAATTCAACTATATATTTCTTCATTCCTGGCCATCAATATAATTCTCATAAATCACGATACATCTTTGTTCCACCAGGGTGCAAAGCGAAAGCACTATCATGTGCTTCTCGGAGAATCAACTCTTTAAGTTCAAAAATAGTTAGGATACAAATCTGATTTCGAAACCTCAAACAATCATGCTCGTCAATACAAAAATTTTTCACCGTACCACGATGTACCATCTCTCTTTTCTTCATTAACCTCTTAACTTCCATTTGAGCTGCTCTAATCTGATCAAACATCACTGGCTTAACCCTTAATTTAACTAGCAAGCTTCCATCATCATTAATACTGAGTCGAGCAAACATTTCCCTTAATTCATCTACTATTTTTTTGCTCAATGCATCTGCTACCACATTCGCCTTTCCCTGATGGTAATCTATAATACAATCATAATCTTTCAAAAGTTTGATCCATTGTCTTTATCTCAATTTCAACTCTTTTTGAGAAAAAAAGATATTTTAAACTCTTATGATCGGTGTATATATAGCATTTCTCACCATAAAGATAATGCCTCCAAATCTTCAACGCAAAAATCACACTTGCTAGCTCCAAATCATGAGTCGAATAGTTACGTTTATGTGGTTTCAACTGTAGAGATGCATAGGCTATTACTTTTCCATTATAACCATTATAACCATTTCTTTACAACCAAAACTCTTAAGACTCTTGTATATGACCTTGGTACATGCCACATTACCAAAAAGAAATAATACATCACTAAAGTTTCGCTGAGGTCAGGATTACTCCGGATGCTAAACCGGGACTCTTGATTTCTACTGACCTGCGCACGAAAAAATAATCGTGCGCTGAGTATAGACATACTCAGTGGTATTACTATAATTCAAATTATAAATAACCAAATAAATTTCACACATTTAATCATATATTACATGAACACATATGGTGTTAATTTATACTCTACTTTCATTTCACATCTATAACAAGTTAATTCAATCAATTAACAATTCAATATCATAAACATCACTTTTAGGTATTATTAATCTTTTGTACCTTTGATTTATCAATTTTAATTTCATTTATCAATTTCATTACATATCAATTTATATGCACAAAATTTTCATTTCTATTCAATTTTGCTTTCTCACATTATTTACCCTTATGAACAGGACTCGGACCTTGGCGGATACACGGATCCAACCAAACACACTAGAATGGCAGCCAATGTCTCATTGGTCTAGTCGAAGTAAAGTGGTACCCAGTACCTCATCGAATCTATCTGAAGTAAATTGTAACGCCCTAAATTTTTCCTTAAATTCAGCTTTTTTGAATTTGTAGTATGAAAAATATCTGAATATGTTTATGCATTAATTTGACACAATTACCTATTTACTTTAGTGGTTATGTACCCTAGGTGCGTTGGGGGAGGTATCAAGTTTAAGCCCTTTGTTTGGCAAAATTTTGGTTTTTATTTGAATAAAACCTTACCCTTGGTTAACAGGCTTAAAAATATTTATTTATAAAAACATAACAGGCTAAGCCGTGTGAGAGTTTGTGTTGGTTTGGAATTCTGTTAGAGGAGTGTTGTTAGAGTGATTCAAGAGAAGTGGGATAGGGGAATTACCAGGAAATCTGATCATATCTTTTTGTTTAAAAAAAAATCGATCTCTTCCTCCAAAGAAAATTTCCTCTGTTGTATATTTTCCCCACTTTTTCTTTTGCTGCCGATTTGTTTCTTCCCTCTCGCTGAACCTATTTTGCTTTCCTTTTCCTTTCGATTTTGTTCCGATACGTTGAAGTTACGCAATATAGTTGCAAGTTCGATAATTATTTGATAATATGGTTTGTTTTTAGTTTTCAATAGTGGCTAATTGAATTCGTTTTGTTCTAGAGAAGGTTAAAGGGTCTGGAGAGTCGTTGGTTGGGGTTGCGAGTGTGTGGGTCGCTGATTACTTTAGTCGAAGGTAAGGCTGTCGTTAGTTTCAAGATCTATCGATGCTTAAAAATTTGATTTAAATGACTGAAATTAGTCTTTGGATTGACGATTTTAGGTTTGGAAGGGTTCAGGAGTGCTTAGACATCGAAAACGAACCAGGTGTGTACGCTGATTGCACAGAAATCAAGTTTCAACGAAAGTCAAAAAGCCTACTGTCAACGCCATACAGGCGTGTAGACTGCCCGTGTTGAGGCCGTGTGGTGAGACACGGCTATGTGAGCGACGGACCAGGCCGTGCACACGTGACACGGGTGCAACGAACACGACCGTGTGAGGCCGGCGAGGCCGTATGCGAGATATGGGCTCCGTTAATTGGATCGTGTGGAATGCTGGGCCAGGCCGTATGATTCATACGGCCAAAGCTAATTTGGGTCGTGTGGGCTACACGGGCGTGTGGGCCCACACAGGCAGGCCACATGGGCATGTGAGTCCATTTTTTTGAGATATACTGTAAGGTTACACGGGTCACCCAAGTCGACTGTGTCCTATTGTAGGGTCGGTAAGGATATCTTAGACCCCTTTTTCTGTAATCTGATATTATGATGCATGATTTTAGCATGTGTACTGTACTGATCTGGATTTGATATATGTTCTGTTTATCTGTATTGCAGCATGCCATTTTTGTATGATTGCATTGTATTGGGGTGGGTTTATTGATGAAGTGAAGAAAGTATCTTAAAGGCTTCTAAGCCTGTTATCTGGCAGCTATGCTGCATATATCTGTTATGTATCGTTTCACAGTACCTTATGATGTGTAGGGTTAGATGTGTTGATTTTATCCCCGTACTTGGTGTGTAGGGCTAGGTGGGTCAATTTTATCCCCACATGGTGTGTAGGGTTGAACAGAGATGGTGTGCAGGGTTGGTGGGTATGTTTGTAATTAAATTCTGTTTCTGAGTGGGCTAAGGTCCACACTAATTCTGTAAAAGGCTCAAGCCTAAATTATGATTGTTATCTATTATTTGACTATATGCATGCTGAACTGTGGGGATGTACACATTGAGTTTGCGAAAACTCACCCCTTTTATTTGTTTTATCTATCAGGTAATCCCCAGCAGTAGATGGATCGGTGCAGCGGAGGGCTCGACGGTGACCATAGCTAGACACATTTGGGTTTTTCCACGGTTTTACCATCTATATACGGCCTTACTTATTATTTAATTATTATCAAAAAATTTTATGTAATTTCTACACTTTGGGACTGTTTTGATTTTAATTTGGGTTTTAAATTGTTATTTATGGATTTATTAACTGCATCATTTTCTAAAATTAAAGCTAAGGTTTTTCGTAATTAAGACGGCTCCAAAAGTTATTTGGTTTTATAGCTTCTGCGAAAAAGAAATATTTTCAAGCAAAACAATGATTGTATATTTTTCGATTAAGAAAAAGATAATAACTTGAACGAGATTTTATTTTCAAATGGTTTTTCAAAAACATTCTCATGTGACACCTCCAGATTCGGCCATAACATCTAGGTCGGGTGTGGGGTGTTACATGTGTGGTTCACCCGTGTGAGCCCACACGGCCTCATTTAGCCATTACACGGCCGTGTCATGTGCTCATGTCATGCGAGCACGACCTAGCTCGTCGATTACACGGCCATGTCCCCTCACACGGGCTAGGACACGCCAGTGTGTCATGATAGTAAGGTTTTTGGCTTTCATCAAAACCTTATTTTCTGTGCAATAGAGTACACACCTGGTTTCGATTCACTATTAATGCAACCACGAACACTCCAGATCCTAAAAATCATCAAATTAACTCTTAAAACTATTTTAATATATAGTTAAACATGAAACTTTGGAACCCATTATCAAAGTAACACTTACTCTACAGCCCCAACGATTCCAGTCACGGTTCCGTGCAAGGAGAACCCCTTTCTTCCTGATTCGAGGCTGCCAAAATAGTTTTCACAAGACTCCAATCAATACTTTAAAAATTGAATTAACAGAATGCTTAAATCACTTACTATTACCAAAGAAAATGTATGGACACTGAAAGAGTAACGAAATTAAAGGAGAGAGCGGATTGAGGGAAGACCAAAGTGGAAAGACTGAAATCCAACAAAGGTTTGTCAGCAAAAAGAGAGTGCAAAAACTGTCCAAAAAAAAAAGAAAAAGAAGATGGGAAAGATAGGAGAAAACGATAGGAGAGGATTTTAGGGAAAATTTATCTACTCAGAAAAATCTGATAACTCCCTTTTTCCCCTAACTTTCCTCATTTTCCTCCACCAAACCCTCCACTACTCAGCTTTTTAGTCTAACACGAACCCTTTCAGACGAGCAAGTAAAAAAATATTGCTCCTACCCAAACTCGAACATAGGACCTCCATCACACCAATACTCCCCTTAACCACTAGACCAACAGACCCATTCTGATATAAGCTTACTAACAATTAAACTTAAACCTTTTAGGCAAGGTTAAGGCTTTCATTACTAAAAATATTAAAATTTTTCTCAAGTCAAGGCTTGAATTTAGGAACTCATACACACACCTAGAACACTTAACCACTGAAGTAGACATATATTTATGTCATAAAAGCTCAAAACCAAATATACCAATTTTTGGGTCATTACACTCTTAAATAATTTCGTAAATATTTATTAAAAATATTTACGAACTCGACTTACTAAGACGGATGCTCTACAACTTACTTTTTCGGTGCCCGTAAATTTTGGGTCATTACACGGTATAGCTTAGAGTGTAGGGCTGGGTAGGTGTTTTAAACCCCTACAATAAGTGTAGGGATGGACGAAGAGGTATGTTGGCTGGATGGATGGGTTATTACATTGTTTAATTGCATACATACATATTTGTTTGTATGATCTGCATGTATCACCACTATTAACTACTTCTGTTTGACCAAATGACCCTATTGTATATCTGACTGTTCTATTCGACTGGAAAGCACATATGATTGTGTGAATTTGGGAATTATTGCTACTATGACTGAATGATACTTGCAACTGTGTGTTTGAGTGTGTTTTTAACATGCTCTAAATATTATTATTTGTTGGTACGTCCTTTATGAATGTACCAACCGTTTCTGTATAGCTCTGTAAGTATGTTCAATCTCTGAACTACTTTTTATTTCTATTTCTGGTTCTGATATTAGTTGGTTTTGATCTCGCATTAAGCTCGTGTAGCTTACCCCCTCTTCTATTTCCCTTTATAGGTAATTCTCGAAATTCTGATGCTGGACGTAGTACGCGGAGGCCTCAGGCAATCACGGTTGTGAAAGATTATTTCAGTTCTGTTTTTTGATTTATTTTTTTATTACACTATTTTGGAATTGTAAAGTTTTATAATATTGTGGTATAGTTTTCGTGTTAAACTTTTACTCGTTTATTTAATTTTGACTATGTATTAAACTTATCTATAATTTTTATTAACTAAATGGATTTTAAACGATTAATGTGTTTTCTTCGTAAAGATATGAATAGTTTCAGAAATGAAAATAAGATTGACTTATTTCATAAGATTTTCTCACCATCACTTCGGTGATCAATGTAGCATACTGAATTTGGTCTAAACTTCTAGACTGGGTTTAAGGTGTTACATTTAGTGGTATCAGAGCTTAGTTTGCAAAAAATCAACCTGTGTTTTTACGTAAATGTGTGCGCAAGTAATTATTTTTAAAAAATATTTGAAGAACTATACCACAGAAAGTTGAAATGATTTATGTTTTGTAAGTTTACGATAATAAACTATCTGAGCCTCCGATGCTGGTCCAGGTAGGAATTCGAAACTGTGATATTTGAGAAATTAGATTTTGTATTTATTTTGTGTGTGTTCTGAAAATGTAGATTTTTTAAGGTAGTGTCAATACTAATATGGATTCTGAAGGTAAGCAGAATCACAAGGAGTCGTCTGCTTCTCTGAAACGTGAGACTGTTCAGGAGCTAGAGATCAATGCAAGTTTGCCAACTTTGGGTAGCGATAACCCGGAGCTTGGTACTGAGGCACTTACTCGGGTAGTGAGGGAAATGCTAGAAAAAGTTTTTGAGACTAGCTTAGAAAGAAATGGAGACTCAGTGCAAGGTGGGTGTGAGAATTGTAAGAAGAGAAGAAATCGTAATTCTCTGAAGTTGGAGTCTCATTCTGCGAAGTGTGTTAGAACGTATCTGAGTTATAGTAAAGGTAGTACCGGTAGTGGTACGAGCGTACCGTTTTATGGGTATTATTAGAGGCGCCATTCGGACGAATGCTGGAAGAAGTCGGGAGCATGTCTTAAATACGGGTCTAAGGAGCATCAAATTCGAGAGTGCCCTCAATGATTTTAAGTCAAGTACATTTCGAATACGTTGATGTGTTGATTTGAATGTGGTAATTATCTGTGAAAAACAAATATATGTCTGATTCAATAGTTAAGTGTTCTGAGTATGTGTGAAAGGTCTCGAGTTCAAGCAAAGTATGATAGTATTTTGGGATTAGATTGCATAGCAGGAGTGTAGTGATGTAGTCTGTGCTATGCGACTATTCTTTTAGTTGGAA
This sequence comes from Gossypium stocksii, assembly GCA_020496765.1. NCBI lineage: Eukaryota > Viridiplantae > Streptophyta > Magnoliopsida > Malvales > Malvaceae > Gossypium > Gossypium stocksii. Next base: position 3,877,184 of record CM035622.1, on the reverse strand, counting down.
ATTTCGGGGATAAAATTTCTTTAAGGAGGGGTGAATTGTAACGCCCCGAATTTTGGGCCTAGAAGTTTTGAGTTTTATGCATAAGGACTAGTGAGGAGGTTGCACATATGAGGTTAGTTGTGCATTTTAGTGACAAGAATGAGCCTGCTAGTCAAATGGTTTGATGAGCGTCAGTGAACCCCAAGGTTCTGGGTTCAAGTCTTGGGGTACGCGTTTTGGAGAACTTTCTTTTCTTTTGTTTTGTTTTTAGTCAATAATTATAAGTATTGATAATTATTAACATATCTGTTTATGATGGTTATTTTATTTTTATTTATTTCTGCTGGAATATTTTTTTCTGCGACTCTCTATTCTTCTCTTTGTGACTCTTTTTACTATTCTTTCCAAAAATGCTTTGCCTTCAGTTCCCAAGATTACATTCGTTTGTCATTTTCTTCGTTGTCGAATCAGGTGTGGGATTTGAACCCTTCTTTGTTTTATGTACGTTTTCTTTCCAACTTTGTGAAAAATCGATTTTAGATGTGTTTTAGTTAATTTGTGCTTAGAATGTGTATGGTTTTGTATGTTTTCGATCTAACATGGATCGGGAAGTGTTTTGTGGCTGAAAGTGATATTTTTAGGGCTATTTAGGGGTGGTTTTGTGACCACTCTGGCGGTCACAAGGATGTGTAACGACTCACACGGCCGCGTGAAATTAGGCGTTAGAGTTTCAGGCTGAATTGGGTACCACACGGTCGTGTGGCCGATTTGGGGATTTTGTCAATTTTCACATGGTCGTATCCCTCTGGGCACACAGGCGTGTGGGTTTGGGAATTAGGGATTCAAAGTTTTGGGTCACATGGCTTGGCCACACGGTCGTGTGATTGATTTGAGGATTTAAGGATCCCACACGGGCGTGTGGCCCTATTTCGCCAAATATAGGTTTTAGGTCAAATTTAAGTGTAATTGTGACTCTATGCGTTTCAACCCTCGGCTAAGCTTTAATGAGGGTAATTTACAACTTTGCTCTAGGCTTGATTTGTGTGTTGCTAGTGTTTGATTGCCTGGCATGACTGGTACTAAAACTGAGTAAATGAGTTTACATATTTCTGATTCTGATTAAATGAATACGAGTGTTTATCTCTGAATGACTGTCTGAAATTAGTAATTTGTTTCTGTTCGTTTGTCTGCACTCATACATACATATACATAAAGTGCTTTGAGATGGGATTTTGAAGAGAAGGAAGATTGAAACTAAACTGAACTGGTAGTTTAACTGCATATTGTTAGCCCCAATACATAGAAGGTTGTGGGTAGTCCCAATACCCTGAGGGTCATGGACTTTTCTGATAACGGTAGCGGTTTATCGCATTACACTGTACCGCATGTATCGCATTACCTGCTTACTAATAGCCCCAATACCCAGAGGGTCGTGGGTAGTCCGAATACCCTGAGGGTCGTGGATTTACTGAGAGGTTTTTAAGCCTATTGACTGACAGCTCAGCTGCATTATATTGATATGCACCGTATTCTGTATAGCTTGGAGTGTAGGGCTGGGTGGGTGTTTTAAACCCCACAATAAGTATAGGGATGGACGGAGAGGTGCGTTGGCTGGATCGGTGGGTTATTTCATTGTTTAGTTGTATACATACATATTTGTTTGTGTGGTCTGCATACATCACCACTGTTGACTGCTTCTGTTTGACAGAATGACCTTATTGTGTATTTGACCATTCTATTCAACTAGAAAGCACATATGATTGTGTGAATTTGAAAATTATTGTTACTGTGACTGAATGGTACTTGCGACTATGTGTCTGAGTGTGTTTTTAACATGCTCTAAATATTGTTACTTGTCGGTACGTCCGTTGTGAATATACCAACTGTTTCTGTATAGCTTTGTAAGTATGTTTCGTCTCTAAACTGCTTTCTATTTCTGTTTCTGGTTCTGAGATTAGTTGGTTTTGATCTCACATTGAGCTCATGTAGCTCACCCCTTTTCTATTTCCATTTACAAGTACTTCTCAAAATTCTAATGCTGAACTTAGTACACGAAGGCCTCGAACAGTCATGGTTGCGAAAGATTATTTCGGTTCTATTTTCTGATTTATATTTTGGTTACACTGTTTTGGAATTATAAAGTTTTATAATATAATGGTACAGTTTCTGTGTTAAACTTTTACTCATTTATTTGGTTTTGACTGTGTATTAAACGTATCTGTAATTTTTATTAGCTGAATGGATTTTAAACAATTAAATACGTTTTGTTCGTAAAGATATGAATGGTTTCAAAAATAAAAATAAGATTAACTTGTTTTGTAAGATTTTTTCACGATCACTTCAGTGATCAATGTAGCATTCTGAATTGTAAAGTTTTATAATATAATGGTACAGTTTCTGTGTTAAACTTTTACTCATTTATTTGGTTTTGACTGTGTATTAAACTTATCTGTAATTTTTATTAACTGAATGGATTTTCAACAATTAAATGTGTTTTGTTCGTAAAGATATGAATGGTTTCAAAAATAAAAATAAGATTAACTTGTTTTGTAAGATTTTCTCACGATCACTTCAGTGATCAATGTAGCATTCTAAATTCGGTCTAAACTTCTAGGTCGGGTTTAGAGTGTTACACATCGCCCTGCACATTTCCCTGTACAATGTTATCAACATGGTAGAACCCCAACTAAATTTGCCAGCTGCTCTAAAATCAACGAGTTTTAGCAGCCACCTCAGATGTATAAAGTTTCGTGACAAGTCCGACATCAGATAACCTTCAATCATCTCTAGAATATATACCCGAGCATATCGTATTCTTTCTACTTCAGTCGAATCATTCCCTGACTTTGGGAATATGTATCCTAACCAGTCCATCTCGATCCGACCTCCGTACATATTATTCGAAATCGCACCCAAAAGATCGTAGCATACGGCTCCCCAATCAGCAGATTGAGCGGACTTGGTAAATGCGGACCCATCCATCTGAAATCCCAATTGTAACTGCACGTCCTCCAAAGTGATGGTACACTCTCCGTATGGAAGATGAAATGTGTGCGTCTCGGGTCTCCACCTCTTTATTAACGCACTGATGAGGTTCGGGTCCAACTTGCACCCCCGCCCTATAGTGCCCACGTGCTAAAAATCTGCTTCTCTCAAGTAATTTTCTATCAACGGTGATGTAGGACCAAACATATTACGAATATAACATTGTAACACCCGATCTACAGACTGTTATAAAAAAATATAAAATAAAAATTAATTAAAATTACATAAATGGAAAAAATTAAATAATATTCAAAAATTAAAATTAACCCTTACCATTTTCATTTGTTCGACGGAGATATTTTTATGACCGAGACGAATTAATTCCCTGGCCATTACTAACACGATCAAATATTTTTGAAATTATAAAAAATACTAATTTAGAAAAAAATTAAAGGAAATAATTAATTAACGAAAGTTTTGAGAAATTTAGGGAGAAATTGGAGAAATTGGAGAGCTTTTTTGCCAAATTTTGAAGGTAATTGTATGAAAAAATAGGAGAGTAGGGGGGGATTTTATAGTTCTTTTTTTACCGTTGGACCCCCCAATGGTCAAAAAAATGAATGAGCTGTTGGAAAAAACACGGGCTAAAACGCATCCCTGGGGGAGCGTTTTACCACGTTAGCACAAAGCGCACAAAGCACATCCACGTCAGCGCGTTTTGTGCTGACATGGTAAAACGCTCCCCCAGGGATGCGCTTTACTGGAATTTCACCTAAAAATGCTCCTACGTGGACGTGTTTTGCCAATTTTGGTCATTTCCAGTAAAGAATGAAAAAATTGGCTCATTTTTATAAATAAAGTTGAAAATGAGCCTTTATTAGTAAAATGGTCCAAAAATAGAGGGAAATTAGCAAAAAAAAGTAAAGGATCAAGATTTAAAAAAAATACAAAGTTGATTAAGGGCAAGTTTGGATGGGTAATTGGGTGCAGTGCAGTGCGTTTAACTTAATTTTTGTTTTATATTATAGTATCGCTACAATATCTAATTTCACCGTCACCATTGTTTTTACACAAACCGTAATTAAACATACCGTCCATCCAAATCCACATTAAATTTTAAATTTTAAAAGAATATAAAAAGTTTTTAAACCTTAATTTTTTTTATTAAGCAAAGTCGTTTGGTGTTATTTGAAGCTATATTAATTTTATTTTGTAATTTTTTCACATGTTTTATTGTATTTATGAAATATAATAAAAAACTTTTACTTGATTCCACCTGTAATCCAATATATATGTTCTTTAAAGGGAATCCCACTTTCGTATAGATTTGCAAATATAAATAATTTATAAAATTCCTCAAAGGAAATTATAATATATATATATATATATATATCAATTGGGACAAAGACAATAATAAATAATAACTTATTTTATTAAAACGATGAAACCAAGGCTTGATAAAATAATAATTGTTGTTAAATGATCCTTATAATAAAAAAGCAACGCTTGATAGGATACATCTTCATTCGATCAAAACACGTTAGTGAATAAATATAAATATAATAATTATATAAAAATAAAATAAATTATGTATTAGGTTAAAATATTCATAAATCCGTTTGAATACCGATGGATTTGAATTCATACCCTCTACGCATGTGAGACAAGGTTTCAAACTTAGTTCATTCAATAACTTTTAAGTGGATTCTCATATATATATATATATACATATCTCATACTTTGTATTTAACTAACGTGGGATCTAAGCTTTTCTTTTTCTCAAGAAATATTCACAAGTGACTTAGTTTGAGCATCAATTTCTCATTCATCACTCAACCATTTTGAGCATGTGATATACTGTTGTAAAGGTCTCATGGAATAAAATATAAAACTATAATTTTATGATTCAACTCTCTGTCTTTACCAATTGAGAATATGTCTCAATGTTTCCAAAAATTACAATTTTTCCAACAGATATTTTTCATCTTCATGTTTACCAGAACATCTTCATCCTCCTTACTTCACCCAATCAGAAACTATATCAACATCTGTGCTTGTAAATCTCGATAAATCGAAACAATATTTAAAAATGAATTAACAATTAGCTTATACATGTTACATTTTATGTTCACACTTTTATTGTGGTCACCCAACTTTTAAATCATTAGTCATCCAAAAAAAGATACATTTTTTTTCTTGAAATATTGGTTGGAGTAAAAATATCAAGTATTAAAGTGAAAAAGTGGTAGAAACTAAAATAATATATTAAAAATTGTTAAATTGTACTTTTTTATCACATTGCCAAAAATTCTAATTTTTTTCCAATATTGAAATTTTAAATTTCAAAACATAAAAATCAATTAAATATATAAATTGTTGAAATTTTTTTATCCTTTGATAATGTTAACCGATTTGTTATTGTAATATTGAAATAATTAAATTAATCTCTTTCTAAATTTTAAAATGTTGTTTTATGTTTTCATATTATTCTTAATGAATCAACTCGATAATTCATATTTAATAATTGTCTACAAAAAATAAATTATTCTGATTATATAATCTTGAAACTTCCATACTATGCTAAAAAGTAAAGAAAAACTATTGCAATTAATTAAATTAATTGTTTGTTCTTTGTCTGGGTAAAGAAGTGATGAAAAATTTATGGGGTTTTTTTAGCATGGAAAGACTCGAGATCAAATAATTGAGTTTCAAATACAATTATTAAAAATGATTTACTTGAGATGATTTTAATTTGGAAACATAAAATAAAATTTTAATATTTAAAAGGAGACTAAATTAATTAATTTAATTAATTTCAATATTATAGTAACAAATCAGTTGACATTATTAAGGGATAAAAATTTTCAATAACTTATTTAATTGATTTTGATATTGTTAAATTTAAAAATTCAATATTAAAAAAAAAGAAATTTAGAACTTTCAGTAAGGGCTAAACAAGTATAATTTGACCATTTTTAAAGCATTTTATTAGTTTCTATAGCTTTTTCACTTAAATCCTTAATGTTTTTACCTTGATCAATATTAAAAAGTAAACAATATATTTTGGATGACCAAAATGGAAGTAACTTAAAAGTTGGGAGACCAAAATGAAAGTGTAAACATGATGTGGCGTGTACAAGTTAACTGTCGCTAGAGATTAACGGTTGGGTGGCGAAAATGAAAGCGCCTAAAAGTTGAGTGACCAACTAGGTACTTTACCCTACATTTTATTTTATTTTTGGCATAATGACTTTTTCAACCCTCTAACCTTACAAAAAAAACATCATTTTAGCCTTCCATTTATTTTTCCGCCTCTTTTAGCCCTTAAACTTGCAGTTTTTGTCAAATCACCCAAAATGGATGAAGAAGTTAACATTTGTTAACTTTATTGACATGATATACGTGTGGATGGCCACGTAAATGGTACATCAACATTTAATTATTTTTTAAAAAATATATTTTTTAATAATTTTAATGATGTTTAATTTTTAAAAATAATTTTATAATTTTTTTGAATTTTTTAAATTTTCAAAAATTAATTAAATGTTGACATGTCATCTACGCGTATACAATATTAGCAAAGTTAAAAATGTTAACTTTTCATTTCATTTTGGGTAATTTGATAAAAATACAATTTTAAGGACTAAAAAAGACAAAAAAATAAATAAATAGAGGGTTTAAATGACTTTTTCTTGTAAAATTGGAGGGTAAAAAAATCATTATCCCTTTGTTTTAATATTTTGTGAAAAATGTGCTACTTATGTTTTTTCCATAAATTGGGGATTCGATCTGATCATCCTCAATTTTTGTTTATATATTTATTAAAATAAAATAATAAAGCAAAAGCAATGGTAGGTTTCCAATCAAATCCAAAGCCTAAATAATAATAAAAATGCAATTATTGAGTTGAATACTAAAAATGGGAATCGATCCAAATTAATGAAAAAAAATTTCTTTTTAAAAAATTGTATGAAATAATTTTAGAATATATAAAAATCAAATTTTAATGTCAATCATAAGAATAAGTTTATAGTAAAATTAATTAGATTATCATTTCTTGAATTATCGATTCAATTATAAATTGTAATACCCTAAACCCGGCCTAGACGTCCAGACCAAGTTCATGGGTAACATCATACATTTCATAGATCACACAACCATAAAGCAAACAAAGTAAACCAATACTCAAGTAGCATTCAACACGATTGAATTTTAAACACACAATTCTCCTAAATACATAACATCATAACACAAATACTCCTACTAGTAGTAGTTATGTTAAGAACATCATTTAACAGCGGACCAAGCTTCCGCGAAACCGACCTAATCAAGTCTGATTATTACCTGAAATTCAAACAGTAACAGAGTGAGTTATGAACTTAGTGCATCGAAAGAATATAACGCAACATTAGTAACTTATAGAGAATTTCCAGTTCAGAGATTCGGTTCAACACGGAAATAATGCAGATAAGATTTTCATATATATGTATATATGTATTGTTCTAGTTTAGAAATAATGCAGATAAGATTCGAATGCAATATCTCTATTCCATCCGCTACGTACCAGTTTCATCCATCCCAGCACACCACTAAGGACATTTAATGCCCATCCATCTCTGCACACCTTTCTAGTATTCAGTGGCACTTTCATAGAAACGCAGCTTAGCTGCTAGTTCAATAAGTGACAAGCGCTAGAATTGGAATGATATTTATTGTGGCACAACCATGATTTCAATACAGACTCCCATCTTCTTCACAATCCCCCACCGCATATTAATGCAGAATACGATAGTCTATATACCATGTTCAGTCATACCAATACATTACATAATTAATTAAGCAATTCAATAACAGAGTAGTATCACAGTGCATATTCACGTATATGATCCACAGAGCAGTGTTACATAAGCTGTAACACCCTAGACCCGGCTCAAACGTTATGGCCAAATCCGGTGATGTCACATTAAAGGGATTATTCCAAAACGACTTTGTTTAGTTCAAATTATGCTCAGTGGAAAAGTTGTTTGGTTAAAAACTTAAATTTGTGACTTAGAAAATCAAAATCCTTGTAACTTGTTAAGTTATGATGAAAGCCCATGTTTTAAGAAAATGTTCACATATTAAGGTTACTTAGAAAAACACGATTAACTTTTAAAAATTTAATTAAGTTTGATGATCCCACAGTTGTAACAATAATGAACCCAAATGAAAAGTCAAATTGGAGATACAAGGCCTTATTACAACCCATTGAAAAACAAGCAATTAAAAATAAAGTAATTCGAAAACTATTTAAAACTTCTAAGTAGCTTGCAGTGTGGCCATCTCCGAGTCCTCTTCCATGTCAAGCCGTCTACTGAGGGTCACCTAAAACATTAAATTAAAGGGTGTGAGTTTCGCAACTCAGTGTGTACGACCCTTGGCAATCAAATCAATTCAATATACAAATATCACATTGGCCTAAGCCCTAACAATATCGATGGTCTTGGGCCTTAGCCCACATTGACCTCAAATCATATCAATTTTACATGAATACAATGCACCCATCCCAAATCCAACCATGTACTCCATTTCCCTTCCAACCCTACACTCCTGTGTGGATATAAATATCAACCCACCCATCCCTACACTCCAAAGGTAGCACCAACAGCAGCACTATTCAAATGTTGCAGCAAGGCTGCTATTCATATAATGGGCTTATAGCCACCGGTGGATCCACGGTCTTCAAGCGACTATGCGATTTTCATATCTTCCTCCGTTCAATTTATCCCACCCAAATGCAACATACATTTTATGAATGCACATACAAGTTTTTCTACACATTAAGCATTTAGGGGTATTTTAGTCATTTCACTATCTAGGGGTATTTTGGTAATTTCTACCCTACAAGGGTGTTTCGGTAATTCTACCCTACGAGGGTATTTTGGTAATTTTACCCTAGAGGGGCATTTCTGTAATTCTACCCTACAAGGGTATTTCTGCAATTCTACACTATAGGGGCATTTTCGTAATTCTACCCTACAAGGGCATTTCTGTAATTCTACCCTATAGGGGCATTTTCGTAATTTTACCCTACAGGGGCATTTCTGTAATTCTACCCTACAGGGGCAATTTTGTAATTTCCTAATAGTACAGGTTTTAGTTATGAACTTTGGCCCATCAACAAATCCTCGCGTCTAAAGTGAACAGACAATATGCACCAGGTAGGATTCAAGAGAAGAGCAGGTGGGTCACTAGGACCACTTAAGTACCAAGCTCTTCCTAGATCCAATCCTAGACATACATACATCCATTGTCACACCCCAGCCTAGTGACTTGTCCACAGACATGTTTGATTATTTAATTAAATTTTATGCTATTAAGAATTCATCAGAACTAGGTTTAGAGCCCATTAAAACCCTAGTATGCATTTCTACAATCCCATAAGGCCCATTAAGCCTAGTCATGTTCATAAAGCCCATTAAGCCCAATCATGCTTATGTAGCCCATTAGGCCCTATCATAATCAAATCATACAATCATCCATATCAATCCATCATACAATTTCACATAACAACTTTTGCCAATTTGGGCCCACAAGCTCGGTAGGCCCATTTAGCCCCGTCTGGCCCGGTTGGCCAAACATTAGACCGAGACCATGAGATCGCTCTCTAGGTCTCGGTAATCGTATTAGTATCTCTACACGAGTGTTCGCACACTTGTGTGATTGCCGGCGCCACCCTTTTCGGCATTTTGACATTTCGGCATTTCGAGATTTTGGCTTTTGCCGATTGGTCGTATGTGCAATGTATGTACACACCTGGTTAATGACCCGTGCTACACTATCCTCAACCTCAACCTACAATCAATACCAACCTCGAATCAATTTCTATACTTAATCACAACTTTACTAAATCCCGAAGCCTTACCGTGACCTTACCGTGTGCCACCAGTTCTAATAGCCCCTCCTTAGCTATTATTCCCAAATATCCTTAGATCTGCATCCACACACATACTATCAACATCAAGTGACTTATATTCCACACGAGTCACCCCTATAAATCACACTTATAATCGGCCACTTACGAATCCGAAATTGAAAACGAGTACACTTACCACTTGCTAGAGATTCTTACCACGCTTGAAAACTTTGTACCCTACCCCTTGTTAATATAGGGTTAACCACAAGAAAAATATTAGATAGCCCTTCGGCTTTTACCAAAACACACTAAAAGATGGTTAACTAAGTACTTATTGAAACTAGTCACTGATCTTGCGGCCTAGATAGCTACTGAGTGTGCGATCGGCTTTTAAAATCTTGATTAAGGGTTGTAAATAACAAAAGCAAATTTGTGATGGAGAAAAGCAAAAGAAATCGGCAATGGTGATATGGGTATTTGGCTTTTTAGAGATTAAGGAAAGAAATTGGCAAAAGGGATATAAGTATTCGGCTTCCAAGGAATCAAGGATAATATTCGACTTTTTGAGAGAAAGAAGCACAACTCAATGAAATTTCGGTAAAAAAATGAAAGGAGAAGAGAGGTTGGCAATGGAATGAATTTGACAAAAACTAAAAGAACCCTCAAAAGAATTCGGCACACCCTTAAATAGACCACAAGTCGATTCTAGCCTCCCCTAAAGTCCCAATTGACACTATCATCTCCCCTCTCTCAATCTCCTATTTTCTCTCCTTTATCCTTACCTTAAATTTCTCTCCTGAACACTCATTCCTATAGCCCACTCTAGCGCCACTACCTTCCTTTCATGAGCAAAAATAAAGTCCCTAAATTTACCACTCTTAAGCCTCGAACCTTGTGTAACAGCCTAAAATTTCAGTGGTGTCGGAACAGTGATTCGAGATCACTAAATCCGACAAGTACGATTAGGAAATTAAAATAAATAGTATTTAGAAGTGAATAAAATATTGGAAATATTTTAATAGGTTAAATTAAAATTTAAAAGAGAAATAAATTAAGTCGAAAATGAAGTATCGAGGCCCGATCTAGTGAAATCGAGCCGTAAATATTTTTATAAATATTTATGGAGTGTTAGTAATGTGGTGTTAAAATTTCGTTAGAAAATTTTATCGTTTGGATGGTTAATTAAATAAAAAGGACTAAATTTTAACAAATGCAAAAATTGCTAGGAGGATTAAATAGCTTAAGTGTTAAAAGAAAGAGGATTTAAAGGGGAATTAAGCCTAAAAGTGACTAGGTTGGACGGCAAGGGCAAGAAAATCAGCAGAAAAATAAGGGAAATAAGGGCAAAATTGGAAATTTTATAGTTTTAACATATAAAATAAAGACAAAATTGAGAAATCTAGAGATCTCTTCATATTTTCTCAGCAAAAACGACATAGGAGGTCTGGAGAAGGCTGGTTATTCATATTTTTACATCATATCAAGAATCCAAAGAAGAACGAGGAAAAGAAAAAGTTACAGAATAGTCCCTGAATTTCAATATCTTCTACCAATCAGCCGGGTAAGCTCATATGGTTGAATGTTCATGCTTAATTGTGAATGATTGAATGATGTAATGTATTATTAAATATGAATTTGTCGTGGAATTGTGGGAATTGTGATAAAATGGAATAATAAAGGCGGTAATCCAACTTAGGAAAAACGCAGGAATTGAGTACGTTCGTATCGTGATATGTGATGAATTGACTGATAAGGCCATGATTGTTCCATGGCAAAGTGTGAAATGAAGGTATGGTATCATCCATACTGAGTTGCGAAATGTAGGTATGGTATTATCAAATCCATACTGAGTTAAGAAATGTAGGTATGGCATTTCCCATACCGAGTTGTAAAACGTAGGTATGGTATTTCAATGAGGAAAACCATACTGAGTTATGAATCATGGCATTGAACAACGACGTACTCAATTTCATAAGCCGTTCCCTAATTTGATATTAAGAAATACAAGAGAAGTGAATCAAATGAAAGAGATTGAGTAGTTGTTAATGTTGAGCTCAACTATGTAAAGTATTATAACAGAGGTTGTGAATGGTAGGAAACTTTAGTAAATGTTTTGGTATTGTATGGAATTATTATATTTGGTAAGCATTACTTTAAAACCTATGAACTTACTAAGCTTCAATGAGCTTACTTGTGTGTGGTTGACATTGTTATGTAGATTGAACTGAAGTGAAGTTGGTAGATCGGATCAACACAAGAAGGCACACTATCCAGATCAATTCCGGTAGCTTTTTTTTTATGGTTATAGATTTATATGGCATGTATAGAGTTTAAATGAAATGAAGTAAGGATGTTATAAACTAGTTAGCAATATTTTGTACTAAAACAGTTTTTAGTTAGTAGCAGTAGTTCAAATTTGAAAATTCACTATAAATCATGGAAATTGAATTAGAGGTTGAATAAGATATGAAATTAAATCTCATTGAATCTAGTTTCACATAGAAGAAATGGTGTAAGCAAAATACTTTTATATTAGGAGATATTTAAATTTTTGTGAGACAAGATTAGAGTGACTTCGAGCTCCCCTGTTTTGACTTTAGAAATTCACTAAAAATTGTACAAAAATTATTAGGAGCTGTGCTATATATGTACAGATTCCTTATTGAGTCTAGTTTTAAGGAAAATAAACGGCATAGCCATTTAAATTCTGTACAGAGAGAAAAGTGATTCATAAGGGACAGAGGTCAAAGCAGTCTAGCACTGAAACAGGGGAGATTTAACTAATAAACTGTACTAATTGGCCCAACCAAAAATTCTGGAAAAAAATTAGTAGATAGATATATGAGTCTAGTTTCTGGGAAAATTTACGGATTTTAATTCCGAGTTTTTTAGCTTAAGATATGATTTTTTTAGCAACTGTGACGCAGATAAACAGCTCATTCCGAAAGCTAAAGTAAATAGTTTGAAAATTGTTTAAGTGATAAATTAAGTTTATTAACACCTCAAACTCGACTCCGGCGACGGTCTCGGGTATGGGGGCGTTACATTTATTGGTATCAGAGCTTGGTTTAGTCGATTCTCGGAACGAATGTGATGTGTAAAATGATTAGAAATACATGCCATATAAATCTGTGATAGTGTGATGTGAATGATCCGATCTAACTACTAATTTTTGTTATAGATTGTAAAGATGTTTGATAGACCCGAGGGTGCTGGTCAAGAAGAGGAAGTTAATAGTAGAATACAGACTTCTGAGCAGGGAACAAGTGGTAATATTCCGATTTCATTGATGAGAGAGGCAGAACTTAAAAATATAATTTACGGGTTAATGAATCAGTGGTATAGTGAAACAATACAAGGAAGAAGTCAGGCACAACCACCACCTCCTCCCCCTACTATACCACCAGTTACAGCCCCGGTTGCTCCTCCTTTAATGGATGAATCTAGCAAAAGAACACCAATTGAGAAACTCAGAAAGTTCGGAGCTGAAGAATTTTGAGGAAGATCGGACGATGATCCAGTTAAAGCAGAGTATTGGTTAAAGAGTTTGGAGAGAGTTTTTAAACAGATGATGTGTTCTCCGGAGGACTATCTGAGGTGTGCAGTTTCATTATTGAAAGAAGAAGCGTATAATTGGTGGGAAACCATTGAGGCAGTGGTATCTGCAGATAAACTTACCTGGGAATTTTTCCAAACTGAGTTTAAAAAGAAGTATGTGGGAAAGAGATATTTAGATAAGAAGAAGAGGGAATTTCTTGATCTTCGACAATGGAATAAAACAGTAGCCGAATATGAAAGAGAATTTGTGTATCTTAGTAGATATGCTCGGGATGTTGTACTGACAGAGGAAGAAATGTGCATTAGATTCGAAGAAGGGCTTAATGATGAAATCAGAATGATGATTGGAGGCACAGAGATTCGAGAATTTGTTGTTTTGTCTGATCGAGCTCAAAAGATGGAAGAAGTGTACAACAGAAAGATGCAAAGAGAAAGAAGAGGTAAAGAGGTATACAAAAGAAGTTTCTCTAGACCAACTTCGACTTTTCCGGCTAAAAAGTTCAGAGATGATTCTAATCGATCTGTTACAATTCCGGAACGATCGAATAAAAGTAAAACAACTCAGCGGGATGTTGGGGTAACTAATAAACCAGCAGCCAGTGCTAGTAGTGTGCAAAATATTCCGAGACTTAGATGTAAAAATTGTGGTAGATTTCATATTGGCGAATGTTGGGGAAGAATCGGAGCTTGTTATAAATGTGGTGGAACTGACCATTTTATTCGGGACTGTCCTCAATTGTTAAAAGAAGATAAAGAACAAGGTGAAAAGCAAGCAAATACTCCTCAGAAAAGTAGACGTCCGGGTCAAAGTAGTGCTACTGGGACTACTCGCTTAGGAGCGAGAGATACTACAGCTCGATCAGAAACAATGGCACCTGCACGTACATATGCTATCCGGGCAAGGGAAGAAGCTTCTGCTCCAGATGTGATAGCTGGTATTTTCTATCTTTTTGATGATTCTGTGTATGCTTTAATTGATCCTGGATCTACTCATTCATATATTTGCACTGCATTAGTGTTAGAAAAGAAAATGGCTGTTGAGTCCACTGACTTTGATGTGCAAGTCACTAATCCGTTAGGGCAAAGTGTGTTAGTTAATTTAATATGTCGGAATTGTCCACTGAAAATTCAAGGCTGTGAATTCTCTGCTGATTTAATGTTGTTACCTTTCCGAGAATTTGATGTTATTCTTGGAATGGATTGGTTGATTAAACACGATGCCATAGTAAATTGTAGAGAAAAACGGATTGATTTAAAATGTCAAACAGGGGAAATAGTTTCAGCTGAGTTTGGAGATAAAAAGAACGATGTCAGAATTATTTCAGCCTTTACAGCTCAGAAATTGATTCGGAATGGTAATGAAGCATTTTTAGCTTATGTTCTTGATACTCGAAGTTCTAAATTGAAGATGGAACAATTGCCAGTTGTTAATGAGTTTACTGATGTATTTCCTGAGGAATTACCTGGTTTACCCCCAGATCGTGAGGTTGAATTCGTAATTGATGTAATTCTGGGTACAGCTCCGATATCAATAACACCGTATAGAATGGCACCAGCTGAATTAAGAGAGTTGAAGACACGGTTGCAGGAGTTGCTAGACAAAGGATTTATTAGACCGAGTATGTCACCTTGGGGTGCACCAGTCTTGTTTGTGAAAAAGAAAGACGGATCTTTAAGGCTCTGTATAGATTACCGGCAGTTGAACAGGGTTACGATTAAAAACAAATATCCTCTGCCTCGTATTGATGATTTGTTCGATCAGTTGAAAGGTGCTGACATGTTTTCAAAGATAGATCTTCGGTCTGGGTATTATCAGCTGAAAGTTAAAGATTGTGATGTACCAAAAACTGCCTTTAGAACTCGGTATGGTCATTATGAGTTTCTAGTAATGCCTTTTGGTTTAACTAATGCCCCTGCTGCATTTATGGACTTAATGAACCCGATTTTTCAACCTTATTTAGATAGATTTGTGGTTGTGTTTATTGATGATATACTTATCTATTCAAAATCAGAATCCGAGCATGCTCAGCACTTAAGAATTGTGCTACAGACTTTGCGAGAAAAACTGTTGTATGCAAAGTTCAGCAAATGTGAATTCTGGCTCCACGAAGTTGGATTTTTGGGTCATATAGTTTCAGCTGAAGGGATTCTGGTGGATCTGAGTAAAGTATCTGCAGTGGTTAATTGGAAAACTCCAAAGAATGTAACTGAAGTGCGAAGTTTCCTGGGTTTAGCAGGATATTACCGTCGATTTGTTAAGAATTTCTCGATGATTGCTTCGCCTATGACACGACTGCTACAGAAGAATGTTGAATTTGTGTGGTCTGATGAATGTCAGCAGAGTTTTGATCGATTGAAGGAAATGTTAACAGAAGCCCCAGTGTTAACTCAACCAGAATCAGGTGTACCGTATGTTATATATAGTGATGCATCTAAGAATGGTTTGGGTTGTGTTTTAATGCAGTTGGGGAAAGTAGTGGCTTATGCTTCTCGGCAGTTAAAATCGCATGAGAAAAATTATCCCACACATGATTTGGAGTTAGCTGCAATTGTTTTTGCTTTGAAAATCTGGAGACACTATTTATATGGCGAAAAATGTTATGTGTATACTGATCATAAAAGTTTGAAGTATTTGATGACTCAGAAAGAGTTGAATTTGAGACAGAGAAGATGGCTTGAATTATTAAAAGATTATGACTTTGTTATTGATTACCATCCAGGGAAGGCTAATGTAGTTGCTGACGCACTTAGTCGGAAATCATCTTTGTTTGCACTCCGGTCAATGAATGCCTATTTGTTCATTAATGAAGACGGATCGGTAATAGCGGAATTGAAAGCCAAGCCTGTATTTTTCCAACGAATCCAGAAATTGCAAGATGATGATCCGAAGCTAGTGTTAAAGAAACAAGAAGCACGAGACAAGTCAGAATCAGAGTATAGTATCGATGAAAGTGGTATGTTGTACTATCGTAATAGAATCTGTATTCCGAATAATTCAGACTTGAAAAATGATATTCTTTCTGAGGCTCACAGCAGTAGATATTCTATTCATCCCGGCAGTACGAAAATGCATTATGATTTGAAAAGGATGTATTGGTGGCCTGGTATGAAAAGGGAAATTTGTGAATTTGTGGCAAAATGTCTGATATGTCAACAGGTGAAAGCAGAACATCAGGTGCCAATGGGTTTGTTACAACCTATTATGATTCCAGAATGGAAATGGGAACATGTTACGATGGATTTTGTATCCGGGTTACCAGTAACTCCGAAGAGGAAAGATTCCATTTGGGTAATTGTCGATAGATTGACAAAATCAGCACATTTTATCCCAGTCAGAGCGGACTTTCCACTGGAGAAGTTGGCAGAATTATATATTTCCGAGATTGTGAGATTACATGGGGTTCCAACATCCATTATTTCGGATCGAGATCCAAGATTTACATCAAGGTTTTGGAGTAAGCTACAGAGAGCTTTGGGTACAAAACTAAATTTCAGCACCGCTTTTCATCCTCAAACTGATGGGCAGTCAGAGCGAGTAATTCAAATTTTGGAAGATATGTTGAGGTGCTGTATACTTGAGTTTGGCGGTAGCTGGGAAAGATATTTACCTCTAGCCGAATTTGCTTATAATAACAGCTATCAATCCAGCATAAGAATGGCACCATTTGAAGCTCTATATGGGAGAAAATGTAAAACTCCATTGTATTGGTCAGAATTGAGTGAATCCAAGTTAGTGGGGGTCGATTTAATTCGGGGAACTGAAGAGAAGGTTCGGATTATTCGAGATTGTCTGAAAGCTGCTTCCGATCGTCAGAAATCATATGCTGACCTGAAAAGAAGAGAAATAGAGTTTAATGTTGGTGATCGAGTGTTTTTAAAAGTTTCACCATGGAAGAAAGTATTACGATTCGGAAGAAAAGGAAAATTAAGTCCAAGATTTATTGGACCATACGAGATCATTGAAAGAATCGGCCCTGTAGCATATCGACTAGCTCTGCCTCCTGAACTGGAAAAGATTCATAATGTATTCCATGTATCTATGTTAAGACGTTATAGATCAGACCCTTCCCACGTGATTTCGCACACCGAAATTGAGCTTCAACCAGATATGACTTATTCAGAAGAGCCAGTAAAGATTTTAGCTCGGGAAGTTAAAGAATTACCGAACAAACGTGTGCCATTAGTTAAGGTGTTATGGCATCGACATGGGTCGGAGGAGGCAACCTGGGAAACCGAAAAATCAATGAGGTCACAATATCCAAATCTATTCTCAGGTAAGAAATTTCGAGGACGAAATTCCAAAAGAGGGGGAGAATTGTAACAGCCTAAAATTTCAGTGGTGTCGGAACAGTGATTCGAGATCACTAAATCCGACAAGTACGATTAGGAAATTAAAATAAAGAGTATTTAGAAGTGAATAAAATAGTGGAAATATTTTAATAGGTTAAATTAAAATTTAAAAGAGAAATAAATTAAGTCGAAAATGAAGTATCGAGGCCCGATCTAGTGAAATCGAGCCGTAAATATTTTTATAAATATTTATGGAGTGTTAGTAATGTGGTGTTAAAATTTCGTTAGAAAATTTTATCGTTTGGATGGTTAATTAAATAAAAAGGACTAAATTGTAACAAATGCAAAAATTGCTAGGAGGATTAAATAGCTTAAGTGTTAAAAGAAAGAGGATTTAAAGGGGAATTAAGCCTAAAAGTGACTAGGTTGGACGGCAAGGGCAAGAAAATCAGCAGAAAAATAAGGGAAATAAGGGCAAAATTGGAAATTTTATAGTTTTAACATATAAAATAAAGACAAAATTGAGAAATCTAGAGATCTCTTCATATTTTCTCAGCAAAAACGACATAGGAGGTCTGGAGAAGGCTGGTTATTCATATTTTTACATCATATCAAGAATCCAAAGAAGAACGAGGAAAAGAAAAAGTTGCAGAATAGTCCCTGAATTTCAATATCTTCTACCAATCAGCCGGGTAAGCTCATATGGTTGAATGTTCATGCTTAATTGTGAATGATTGAATGATGTAATGTATTATTAAATATGAATTTGTCGTGGAATTGTGGGAATTGTGATAAAATGGAATAATAAAGGCGGTAATCCAACTTAGGAAAAACGCAGGAATTGAGTACGTTCGTATCGTGATATGTGATGAATTGACTGATAAGGCCATGATTGTTCCATGGCAAAGTGTGAAATGTAGGTATGGTATCATCCATACTGAGTTGCGAAATGTAGGTATGGTATTATCAAATCCATACTGAGTTAAGAAATGTAGGTATGGCATTTCCCATACCGAGTTGTAAAACGTAGGTATGGTATTTCAATGAGGAAAACCATACTGAGTTATGAATCATGGCATTGAACAACGACGTACTCAATTTCATAAGCCGTTCCCTAATTTGATATTAAGAAATACAAGAGAAGTGAATCAAATGAAAGAGATTGAGTAGTTGTTAATGTTGAGCTCAACTATGTAAAGTATTATAACAGAGGTTGTGAATGGTAGAAAACTTTAGTAAATGTTTTGGTATTGTATGGAATTATTATATTTGGTAAGCATTACTTTAAAACCTATGAACTTACTAAGCTTCAATGAGCTTACTTGTGTGTGGTTGACATTGTTATGTAGATTGAACTGAAGTGAAGTTGGTAGATCGGATCAACACAAGAAGGCACACTATCCAGATCAATTCCGGTAGCTTTTTTTTTATGGTTATAGATTTATATGGCATGTATAGAGTTTAAATGAAATGAAGTAAGGATGTTATAAACTAGTTAGCAATATTTTGTACTAAAACAGTTTTTAGTTAGTAGCAGTAGTTCAAATTTGAAAATTCACTATAAATCATGGAAATTGAATTAGAGGTTGAATAAGATATGAAATTAAATCTCATTGAATCTAGTTTCACATAGAAGAAATGGTGTAAGCAAAATACTTTTATATTAGGAGATATTTAAATTTTTGTGAGACAAGATTAGAGTAACTTCGAGCTCCCCTGTTTTGACTTTAGAAATTCACTAAAAATTGTACAAAAATTATTAGGAGCTGTGCTATATATGTACAGATTCCTTATTGAGTCTAGTTTTAAGGAAAATAAACGGCATATCCATTTAAATTCTGTACAGAGAGAAAAGTGATTCATAAGGGACAGAGGTCAAAGCAGTCTAGCACTGAAACAGGGGAGATTTAACTAATAAACTGTACTAATTGGCCCAACCAAAAATTCTGGAAAAAAATTAGTAGATAGATATATGAGTCTAGTTTCTGGGAAAATTTACGGATTTTAATTCCGAGTTTTTTAGCTTAAGATATGATTTTTTTAGCAACTGTGACGCAGATAAACAGCTCATTCCGAAAGCTAAAGTAAATGGTTTGAAAATTGTTTAAGTGATAAATTAAGTTTATTAACACCTCAAACTCGACTCCGGCGACGGTCTCGGGTATGGGGGCGTTACACCTTGGACCTCTTTCCCTACTACAAACGCCACCTTATAGCTCCCCATGTGACGCCACCTTACCATTGAGCCACTGGCCCAACTATGTCCTATTTTCCCCTTAATTTGTTTAAAAGGCTTAATACTTAAGACTAGGGTTCCACTAAGGCAAAAATTAAATTTTTGCTAAGGTTCAGGTTTGAACCCAGGACTTCTCCAACACTCATTGTAACGCCCCAAAAATCTCAAACTTCTTTTTGTGTGGTTTTTATGTGAATATGTGCTTAGTAGTCTTAGGCAAATATTATTTGGGTGTTAGAAGGCCCATAGTAGAGTTTGGGTTTAAGCTTACAAGGAAAAATATTAAATTTATTTTGGAGTTTAATTTTAGGCTTTTAGAAGATCGGTAGTGGCGTGAATCTGGACTTTCAAAGAGGTAATCAGAAGAGAAAATTTAGGAAATAGATTGGGGAGTTATCAGGGAGAAAAATGAAGAGATGAGAAGGGGGAAGTGATGGAGCTGAATTGGGAATTGAGGCTATGGGCTATAAATATGTGCCGAATTTAGGATCCTAGGCTAATGCCAAATTTCTCATCTTTTCCTCAAGTGTCGATTTGTATTTTTTTTCTTCTCTTATTTCTTCTTTTTCTTGTCGAAATCTTCTACATTTGGTATTATCCTTTTCCTTCTTCTTTTGATTTTTACTACTTACTTTCGTTAGATCTTGACTATCCAAAGTCGACTAGGGGCTTGTTAGGAAAACCCGAATTCCTCATTTAGGCTATCGTGTTCGCGAAATTAAGGTAACGTTAGGGGTTGGTAAGGATGGCTGAAAGTCCCTTTTTAGCCGGTTTTTGAGTATCGTTTTAGTTGTTATAGTATTGGTCTTAACTCGTGATTGGATACCAGTCATCTAATACTTGGGTTTTATGATCAAGTTGGTACATATCTAGGGTCTAATCGCGGTTGGTGATAAAGAAAAGGGGCTATTAAGGCTTGGCACACGGTAAGGTTACGGTGAGGCTTCGGGATTTTTATAGATAAAGTTTGTATTTAGCCTATGCTTAATTGTTAAGTAATATCGAATGTAAGTTCGTGACTAAGAGGAAATCGCAGCACACTCCATCGCCAGGTGTGTACAAACACTAAACACACGATATCGCCAATGCTGAAAAGTCAAAAAACCGAAAGTGGCTAAACGGGCCTGGTGGGTCCTAAGGCTAAGTTTTGTGAAATTTATTGATTTGGTTATATGAATTGAGTTAGTCATGCATATTACGTGATTTGAATTGGATTTGGGCTTAATGGGCCACTTAACAGAGATTTGGGCATAATGGGCCACACGATTGTGATTTGGGCCTAATGGGCCATATGATTGAGAATAGGCTTTGTATATAGGTTTAGGCTTAGTATCTATTAACTGCCAAACATTCATAAAACTTAAAAACACAAATGCAACCGTGGACAAGTCATAAGGTTGAAATGTGGTAATGGTATATGCATGTCTAGGATTGGATCTAGGGAGAGCTTGGTACTTAAGCGGTCTTAATAACCCACCTCCTCTCCTCTGGAATCCTATCTGGTGCATAGTGCCTGTTCACTTTAGCCAACGAGGACTTGTTAACGGGCCAGGTAGGTACTGAATCCATAAAACTTAAAAATGACTGAAATGCCCCTAAGGGCAAAAATGACTAAAATACTCCTAGGAGTTAAACTTGGGATTTATGGGTGTGACATGTTGCATTCATGTGATATACTGCTTAGGCTGTATGTAGGTGGGAAATTATGGTACGGAGGAAGAATTTAAGGATCGCATGGTTGTTTGACGACCGTGGATCCACTGTTGGCTTTTAAAGCCTAATATGTGATTAGCAGCTTTGCTGCAACGTAGGTAGTTCCGCAACCAGGCTACTATTGCTGTGTAGCAGATAGGTGAGTCGATTTAGAAATCCCCACAGGTGTATAAGGTTGGTTGGGAAATGTTGTGTAGCGGATAGATTATTGGGGAGGGTTTTTACTGCATTGTATATGTAATATATTACGATGATACTGTGATTAGGGCTTAGGCCCAATTGATTGCTTGCATGTTAATGATTGCTGAGGGCTGTACACACTGAGTTTTGAAACTCACTCCCTCTTTAATTTTCTCAGGAGACCCTTAGTAGACGGTTCGACGAACGGAGGGACTCGGAGGTGGCCAGCTAGCAAGATGCTTTATTTTATTTGTTTTTCTTTATAGTTTCTAAGTATTTTGATTTCGGATTGTAATAAGGCTTTACCTTTGTTATTTGTTACATTGAACGCTTTACTTTATTCCCTTTAAGTTATCCCACGTTTTATTTTGAAACAATGGATTTATTCAAAATTAAGTTTCCGCACATAAAAATATTTTTTCCTAAAAAGTTAAAAAAATAATTTTTAACCTATAGAAAGACTGATTGATTTTTTTAAACACAAGCCGTTTCAAAAACAACTTTAAATTGGAATTTTACTCAAATTTCCTTAAGAAGGGTTTTCAATGAAAAATAAGGTTTTTCGCAAAAATACTTCAATATGACACGCCAGATTCGGGCCTAACTTCTAGGTCGAGTTTGGGGTGTTACACTACTAAACACTCCCAAATCTTTTAGCCAACACACCAACATGTCAATCAGCGTACATGGGCCCAGGGCCCATTACGCAACCCATGTGGTGCCCACTTGCTCGCATGGCCCGCTAAGCCAGATTTACCCATAGCCACATGTACGACACAGCCGGCCCACTAATTCTCGCAAATCTAAAGATAACCACCCATGTGGGGTCCACAAGCCCATTGGGCCCACATGGCCCATTCTTCCATGCCCAATTTCGGGGCGTTACATAAGCAAATTCAGTCGTTCATATATCGAAGAAATATAATGCCACATGGCCTGGGCACACGCCCATGTGCCTTGGCTGTGTGGATTTTAAACATAAACAGTGAGCTACACGGTCTAGGCATACACCTGTGTCCCTAGCCGTGTGATTTTATACAATGAACAGTGAGTTACACGGCCTGGGCACACGTCCGTGTCCCTGGCCATGTGAACCCTGCACTAGAATGGCCACACACATGGCCTAATCACTCGCCCGTGTGGCCTTAATTCAGTAGACAGCGAGTTACACGATCGTTCGCACGGTTTGCCACATGCCTATGTGGCCACATGGTCTAGTCACACGTCTGTGTGGCCATACGGCCTAGTCACACGCCTATGTGGCCATACGCCCTAGTCACATGCCTGTGTGCTTGGCCGTGTGATGTCGACAGTCACCATTTTTGGCGATCTGAAACTTGAAAAGTAGAGTTTCTGAAACGCACCTAAGACAATTCCAAAGCAGTAACAACAAAGAAGAGTTCTGAAGCCTAAAACGACCATTCAATAATGCAACCAATCAACTTTATCAACAGCATTGCATATTTATTCCCAAAATAATTATGTCGAAAATTTCGGCACAACTTGCAACAGAATCCATAGTTACAGAAGATCAACAACAACAATAACTCGAACCAACGTGATGCGGTTCCCTATTCTCAGTATCCTTGCCTATTAGAGAAAACAAACGATTGACTATCAGATATTCTAGCAACTCATTTGAACCATCATTTCCATTTATACGATAAAATGCAAGAAACGAAACCAAAAGATTCAACGAATTGACATTAAAACTTACTTAACAACCTCCCAACAGTGAAAGCTAATAGCGTAACGTTAATTCATCCGAAATCCTTACAACAATTAAAGATGAAAAAGGAAATAGAGAGAAAAAAAATAAAAATGAAGAATGAAGAAAGGGAAAGGAAAGAGGATGAAAAATAAATGAAGAACTAACGTTGATTGATTATCAATTAACTTCCGTCCATAGGGCTAGCAGTTAGCAAAAATTTTCTCCCTACACATACTATGGGATTCGAACTCGAAACCGAACAAAATAGAAATAGATGATTAACCAATGAACCAACAAGCTCATTTTTGTTACAATTTCGCACTGAATTGAATTTAAGCGGGTGGTACGTGCTTGTGGGTTAATTCTAAAACAACAAAACTTTTAATGACACGACTCGAACTCCAGACCTTAAACACAGAAGTAGAGCATAGAACCACAGATGCAAAAATTAATTACTACAGATTTTCACAAATACGTTCTTAAAATATTTGGGGCGTTACATAAATCTTTCATCGACTCAATCATTCACTGATTTTAAATTCAATCAATCAATTTTATCCTTTTCAAACAACCATTAAAATTATAAATTGTAACAACAAAATTATATATATATTTGGAACAATCTCATTGTAGTTTTGATAATATATGTCTTTTTTACACAACGCCTAAAATTACTTATAACTCATTTTCGACCCATAAATAATAAGATGACACACTTCAGCGCACTTGAACTACGTCCTCTTATATTAGCAACAATACTCATGCCAATCAAACTAAGACTTAATCGGCAACAAATTTAAATTAGCTTAAATCTAATTTTTATATTGATTTAATCATTCTCTAATTTTATGATATAAATTAAACCGATTAAATCATTGATTTTATATAGGCATGTGGCCATTGGAAGGGCTTATACTTCAAAGAAAATAGGGTGTGTGGGTTTGAATCGTGAGTAGGTGAAATGTATGGTTAGGTTTGCCTTAATGTCCCATTCCATCCACATTTTAATTTCATCCTAATGCTGCTACAAACATTTCTGCCTTTTTCTTTTTTATCTTCCGGACGCCACTTACGACATTTCATGCATGCCAACCTTTTATCCCCACTCAACATCATTTTCTTAAAAGAAAAACAAAACATTTCATTTCATTTATCAGTTAAAAAAAGTATTCTTTTAACGTGAAGATTAAATTATTAATAAATTTATATTTTGATTATTTAATTTTAAAAAATTATAAAATGATCATTAAATTATTTAAAAGTTCTTATTTAAGTTATTAAATTATTCGAAATTTTTTATTTAAGTTAAGTTTGGTTAACAAGCTCTAAGCAATAATTCGACGACCGGTACGATGAATAAGTACCCTATCGATGAGTAGAAAAATGTATCTTAAATTCATGTTGATCTGATAGTTAGTGTCAGTGATTGGAAAAGAAAATTGTTTGAATTTTGATTCGCAAATTCATAATGTTCAAAATTATTTTATGTAAAAAAAAATTGAACATTTTTTTGTCAATAAAAAAATTGAAAAAAAAAAACCTACGATTGGTGCAGGTGGTGCAAACAGAGAAAGTCATATAACGACTTTAACAGTTTAATGACTTAAATGAAAACATTTGAATAGTTTAGTGACCAGTTTATAATTTTCTGAAGTTGAGTGACAAAAAATGTAAACTTAATAATAGTTTAGTGACATTGAGTATAGTTTTTGACTTGAACCCAAGTTCTTCTGCATTGGCAATAATACCCATGCCAAAAGAGCTAAAACTCAACCAACACAAGTTTCAATTGTTAACACCATTAAAATTCTTTTGTTATTTTAGGTCCATTAATGTCATTTTTTTTAATATGGTTATCAAGTGCATTTTTTTTTATTTTAAAATGTAACACTAGCGAATTTTAAAATAATGATTTTAAATATAAAGAGACTAGATTACTAAAACTGAAAAATAAAGAGATTAAATTTTAAATATTCCCACTTAAGTGCCTAAAACTTCTCTTAATCGAAATAGTACATAATCCTAAACTATCAATTTCATCTTATTTTACTTGAGAAATATGACATCTAATAGATTTGGACGGAAGAGAGGGAAGAAAACTTGAGGCCATGTTACTTTAAAAGATAAATTATAATATTACCCCTAATTTGCAATAAAAATTTTGAAACGTTATAAATTATGGTGCTGTCTGATAAACTAAAAAAAGTTAAGTATTGAAAAATTAAATACTAAATTTAATTTGTAAAATATATTTGGTATATTTCTTAAAATTAAATATATAATATAATAATATGTTTGATATATTTCTTGAAATTAAATACAGAATATGATTAGACTGTTAAATAAATATAATTTTTACAATTTTAAAAGTAAAATATTTAAAAGAAAATAAAAAAGAATTAATAAAAAGTTCTATAATTTACTTTTTATTTTGAATTACCAAACATGTTTAAAAATTTAAATCATTAAAAATATTAATTTTCATTTGATTTAATTTTTTTATAAATTATCAAACAACCTCGAGGAACACATGTTATTTGAATATCTTTTAAATTTATCTTAAATTTTATGTTCTTTCCTTTCCAATTTACCTAGCTATAGAAACGAAAATATCCAATTTTTCATATTTCTTACCAAGCATAATGTTGAAAAAAATTTATATTTTTTATTATTCTAGTTTTCTTTAAGGTTTTCAAAACCGGATCAATGATCGAACTAATCATGCCATTGGTTTGTCGATCCAACCGGTTTTATCAATCCACTTGGTTCAATTAAATAAATCATAAAAATAAAAAAATATATATTAAAAATCTTGTTCAACTAGTTAAACTGCCCGATTCAACCAATTTTTTTGCTTTGTTCAACTAGTTCGTTTTGATTCCTGGGTCAACCAATTAAATGCCTTTCTCCATATAGGTATCCCAGTTGTTTCCCGGTTCAACTGGTCCAACTGACCGGTCCAATTCGAACATCTTTGGTTTTCTTCTACTTTATATTTTCATCCTTCCAGTCTTCTTTCCACCTTATCAAACAAAGGCTAAAGGTCTATATGGACAACATTGAGTAATTGAGTGAACATGTAATTATTAGGGTAGTAATTATATTTTCTTGTAGTTACAAAAAATTATAATTCTCTAGACATATTTGGCTGACAATGTGTAATTACATCGTAATTCCCTATATCATGTTTGGTAGTACAAATTATAATTACATAATTACACCATTTATATTATTAAAATATTAATTTCTATAAAAATTTATTAGTCTGGTAAAAATAATTTCTAAACAAGTAAAAATAATTAAAACCAAATGATCACATGTATTATATTAGTATAAAAAAAGTATATAATAATACGATTACCAATAAAAATAACAAGAAAAATAAACATCATATACGATTTTATTTAATTGTTCTAGTTTATATTTATTGGGTTATTCTATCTTTAATATTTAACACATGCTTCTTATATCATTTATTAATCATTGGTTGAGTTCATCGTTATTCAAATTTGAATTTGCATCATTAAAATTATAAACATCTCTTTCTTCCATGTAATATTTGAAGTAATTATCTCAATTTTACCTATGATTGATGTTATAAAACATGCAACATGATAGTACGGCCCACCTATTTTTTATGATATATTAATGTGATGTTGTTAACACGATAAATATTTTTTTAAAACAAAAAAAAAGTATTCTCAACCACATTTTGAAGCATTAAATGCGTCAAATTAAAGAGTTTATGAGCTATCTATGATGCTTGTGTCTGACACCATTATTTCAAATGGCATCATACCCAGCTATATGGCGTAAAAAAACATTTTCTATTAGCAGAGTTAGCATCGACCTTGTAAAGGTTCACAGTTGAAATAGTTTGTAACTTTAATCATAAAAATTTATAAAAACTTAATTTAGAAAAATATTTATGTTAGGTTATATCCCTTTTCATAATATATAAATTAAGTCAAAATAATATAAAAAATATTATTTAACCTTTCTAAAAGAGCTTTTATAAATTATAATAAAAAAAAAACTTTCATAACAAGAAATAATATAATTTTTGTCACTACTTTTAAAAGTTATTTTTATAAATACATCATTATAAAAATTATAATATTTTTTTATGAATATGTATATTATTATTATATAAAGCATGAACATATAAATAAGTTATGTTCATATTTGACCATAAATTTTTGCAAATAAATATATTATAAGACTTTTATAACATGTAATTTCGACCATAAATTTAGAAATCTTTCGAGATTTAAAAATATATTATTTATTATAACTTTATAAAATACACAAATTATTTTATAATATATATTTTCGGAATTCACAATATAAAATTTTTTTTGTAGTGACTATCCCAAACACTCATACGTGTCATGCTTATAATATAATTTTATAACTTGTATAAAAATAAAATTTTTAAATTAGATATTGGTGTAAATTATCTATCTAATTACTCTTGTTTTTACAATTCTCCTAAGAATTGAAAAGTGTAATTGGGATACTCCAATTATACTCAATTAGACGGGATCCACTAATTACAATAGTTATCCAAATATGTCATCATTCTATACTTATAAGCAATCGCACTCAAATCCAATTAATGGTGACTTTTCAAACATTACCTAAATGTTTTATATTTATTTAAAGGCCCAATCATAGTAGAATCCTGTGGGATCCTTTCAAACAAAGGTTGAAATAAAAAAAGAATAAAAAGAAATATCAATTCATCGTT
Organism: Gossypium stocksii; assembly: GCA_020496765.1. NCBI lineage: Eukaryota > Viridiplantae > Streptophyta > Magnoliopsida > Malvales > Malvaceae > Gossypium > Gossypium stocksii. The sequence goes on along the minus strand of CM035622.1, from coordinate 3,848,887 downwards.
AATCATTTCATGTAGGATTTGCATAATGAAACGTGAATTTACTTTTAATCAATTCAATCACTTTCAACATTAAATAAAGGCAGAAACTAATTCCCAAAGAAAAAGCCCAGTATTTGATATCCAATTCTATAGTTACTGACGTGGCTTAATCAAATAATTACAATCTTTTCATATCTGTCTTTAAACAATACCTATTAGTTTAAAAAAAAATTACGAGACCCTATTATAATAATTTTTTTTGACATTAATCTTATTATACGTTTTTATCATATTTTGTTATTTTTTATATAATGTTTAAAACTATCCATTAACTCTTTCAACCCTTAAATAGAAGGTTAATACACTTTGACACGTTTAAATTTACGTATTACTTGTATTTAAGAAAAAAAAAAAAAAAGTAGAAAATTGGGAGCTATTGCAGGCATGATGAGGATACAGTGTAGTCCACTCGACACACACATGACACTAACAGGCGATCTTTGTTGACAGCGACAGGAATCTATATTTTGTGGTCGTCAATTTGGAGTACCATGCGTTCCACATTGTAATGGCCACTCATCCCAATCCAAATCCTTAATTTCTTATAATTGTTTGGGTAAATTATAAAAACAGTGACCTCATGTTTATATTTTTGTTACCTAAATTTAAAAAAATATATATTTTAGTCATCAATGTTACTGAAATTTAATATTTTGATTATTTTGCCATTAAATCATTAATAGTGGTCTCTTTTTTATTGACATAATAATATTTATAAATTCTATCAAATTAGTCCCAAGTCTAAAAAAATTACCAAATTTTAGCCTTTTAACTTTACACATTCTGTTAACTTAGTCCCAAATTGAAAAGAGCTAGAATTGATATCTTTAAGTTGGGTTAAAGATGAAATTGACAGAATGTGTAAAGTTGAGGACTAAATTATTTTAATATTAATATAGTTTCAATTATTAGTGTATCAGGGAAAAATCAAATTGGAATAGAGGTAAAGCCCAAAATGAAGCTGGGTCTAAATATTGAGGCCCACTTCATAAAACAATTTAGGCCTAAAAAGTCCAATAGACAACAATCTGAAATTAGCCCTAGCTCTCTAGGCCACTCTTAACACCATATATATACACCCAAAAACCCTAATCCTCCACTTTCTCCATTAGCCGTCGCCAAGTCGAAGAGGAAACCCTAAACCCAACCCCCCTCCCCCACTACCACCGGCAGCAGAAATGAAGTACAACCCACGTGTCTCCTCCTCTCGCCGTAAGAGCCGCAAGGCCCATTTCACGGCACCTTCGTCCGTCCGCCGTGTTTTGATGAGCGCTCCACTCTCGACTGATCTGAGGTCCAAATACAACGTCCGGTCCATGCCTGTCCGCAAGGACGACGAGGTCCAAGTCGTTCGCGGTACTTACAAAGGCCGCGAAGGGAAAGTTGTGCAAGTGTACCGACGCAAATGGGTGATCCACATTGAGCGTATCACGCGGGAGAAAGTGAACGGATCGACCGTCAACGTCGGTATCAACCCATCGAAGGTCGTCATCACCAAGCTGAGACTCGACAAGGATCGGAAGTCGTTGCTGGATCGTAAGGCTAAAGGACGCGCTGCGGCTGATAAGGATAAGGGTACTAAGTTTTCGGCTGAGGATATCATGCAGAGTGTCGATTAAGGTTATCCCCCTTTTTAATATTAATCTAAATGTTTTTTGTTATGTTATCAATTAGGGATTTTGCTGCGTTTGAGCTTTAGTTTTATGACATGGATGAATCTGGGATTTTTTAAAACTTAAATGCTCTATATTGCAATTCTTGTTATGGTTTTTTTTAATCGTGGGTTTTTATTGTGGATTTTTGAGTAATTAATATTAATCATGTATGGAACTAGTTATTGACATACTTTTAGGGTTACCCAAAAAAGAATATAAAGGTATGAGCCTAAAAGTAACATTGAATAGCTTAAAAATCAAATAGGATTTGAGATTGTAAGCAAGGAGTTTGTTACCTCTTCATGCTGTAACAATACTCTTAAGCCTCCATGATTGTTGATCTTTGCTTTGATCAGCACGAGATGATGATCATCATAAACTCCTCCAATGGTTAATGTCTGGCTGCGGTGCTCTTCTTTGCACAGTCTAGATGGTGCACATATGATGCTGTTACGCAGTCTCTGTGATCATATTAGAAAGTTCTTAGTTCTATACATTTTTAGAATCAATTAAGGTTGCTGATTGAGTGTTAGTTTAGTTGGCATTGACGATGTTGCAGTCTCCTAAAGATTACGAGATCGAGTCAACTTAAGAACTTAGTGTCCTTACGCAGCCAAGTATAATTGTTAAGGGGTTTGGAGGGTTTAGGGTAAAAAAATAGAAGCCAACATACTTTCGTAAATTTGCCAGAGATGGTATCATAACCAGCTTCTGCACCAAAAATCAATAGAGGGTGTGCCAATGGTTACTGTGACATCTATGCCTGGTCTCCGGCTTGAAACCAATTGTTGTAAACGTTGCATGGTCATGGAAATATTGAATCTCCCAACTGCAAAACAAATAGCAGATTGAACTTTTAAACATATTAAAAACCATCATCGTGAAAGAGCATTGCAGCGTAGGAGAAAGGTAATTTGAATGTTGTTATAGTTTATGTGAATGGAATAATCCCAGTGAATGCGAGAGTCGTTGAGATGTGCTCACATAATATGAATATCATACAAATGCATGCCTTGGTGATAAGGTGGAGGACGTCGAAGAGGCAGTTTATCTGGTCGGTCAAGAGAGAGACGGGGTATGGAGGAAGTTGGTTTTGCCAGGAGAGGAAGCTAGTAGTTGGAAGGGTGGTTGTGTCCTTTCTCCGTTGACTTTAGACACACATGTAGGCTAAATGTCTTCCTTGGTTAACGGGCTGTTATTTAGGTCGGTATTGATGTGACCCTATTATAGGGTATGTAAATGATGCTCGATATTGGTGTGGTTTGATTTGATTAAATAAATTATTAAAAAATTATAAAAAAATATTAAAATTTTGATTCAATCTGGCTGATAATTTTTGGGTCAATTGATTTAAGTCCTTCGAACCAGTATTTTGATTGGTTATCTGTCGAATTGGTTTGATCCGTTTCAAATAACCTTGTGAGAAATGTCTTTTGAACTTGGCACAATTTCATAAATTAATCCCTTTGAGTAATGAGAACAACAACAACAAAATGTTTAAAACTTGCATATAAATCTGAGTAACAAATGCTTTCACAGGTCTGGAATGCAACTCGAACTTCTCCAGCTCCTGTGCAAGTTGGTAATTGTTACTTAGATTATATGTACCTTAAGTATTCAAGAAAAATTGAAAATTTATTTATTAGGGTATTCGTTATTCCCGATTCACTATCTGATTACTTGACTGGGTCTTGACTTGCATTCCAAGTGTTTCGCATGTGAGGAGTTTGCACCATTTTATGGGACCACATGGTGTACAAGTAGATGTGGGTTCGCACTATTATGTAGGTGAGCTCACATCCAGAAAATACGTATTAACCTTAGAGTAAGGCATGTAGGGGATTCTACCTACATCACATCCATAAACAGTGATCATGTTATATAAATATATAACTTAGTACACACTTTGAAATACTCCACACGAATATTAAAAGGGAAATGGGATTTCAATTGTTGAAGGCAAAGAAGGACATACGAAGTTGGTTTTAAAGATCGTACGGTAGAGAGATAAAAGTAAGAAGGATTCGAGGAAGAGTGGTGGTCCTTTACTTATGGCTTCAATTCTGCTAATAAATACTGGGAAATATCAAAGAAATTGAGGTGAAACAGAGTCCAAGGACGGTGTGTCTTTTTGTTTTGGAATCCAACACGAAAATGCCAAGGTTGCTCATTTACTTGGTTTTTGCCATTACATTTCGAGAAATTTGATAAATTTATTATTCTATTAATTTTATTAAATATATTCTCAAATTTAATTGATTTAATTAAAATTTGTCTCTTGTTAATACAAAGAGTTTATGGAGGTTTGTTATGATTAATCTCATAGGTGGACAGTTGTAAATGATTAATCTCATAGGTGGAGAGTTGTAAAAGGATTGAGGTGATCGAATCTGAAAAAAGATTGAAAAGAAGAGAGTACTTTTTTTTGTTACTAGTAGACCCTTTAAAGGGTTTTCTTTATCGACGTAGTACTAAGTATGAGTTGTCGTGTTTGAGGAATGGTTCATGTGTGATAATTATCTTAATTGCATTAGGTGTGTGATCCCCTCAATTCAAGCTTGTGAGGTCTCTCCTTAATCAAATGAGTTGACTTGTAAAGTATTAAACTGGCGAAGTGTGAACATAGGATCACTTAATATTGATTTTTTATGATTTGAAAAAAAAATCTAACAAAAAGAATATTCTTTAAAATATTTTATTTCAATAATAAATGAGTTATAAAATACTTAATCCAATATGCTTTAAGGACAGTTATTAGATGGGAAGTTTGCAATCTTAAAAATGATTGTTGAAGCTTAAATTTATATTTGACTTTATGTAATCAATGAATTTAATTTATAAAATAAAACAATAAAATGATATTAATTTAGTTCATAAAAATATATAAATATAGATACGCTGACAGTAGCTGTTGGTATTTAAGGGGTTAAGAAGAAGAAAAATGTGATTAGGCAAGTTGGATAGCTGATGGTAGGGTTGTTTAAACGGTCAGATCAGTTAATATTCGAATTGAATTACTATTAATTGAATTATTTGAAATGTAAAAAAAATTTAACCATTAACTGAATCAAAGATTTTTTCAAATACATTAATCGAATTTAAAATGTTTCAGTTAATTCAATCGGTTAATCGATATTTATATGTTTTTATCTTTTAATTAAAATAAGTATAAAAATATAAAAAAATACATTGCTAATATTGTTTTCTTTTATTTAATAATTTAAAAAACTTTAAATGAATGTGAAAATAACAAATAAGGTATTAGAATCACTATATAAATCTTAAAAGTTAATGATTAAATACTACATAAATATAAAAAACAACAACTATTCTGGTTAATTAATTAATTTAGTTAATTATCTGCTTTTGAATTGAATTAATTTAATTAAAATTTTAAAAATTATAAATTAATCTTTAACTGACTTAAATTTAATTATTACTTAATTAATTAAATTAAATCAATTCGATGAATTAATTCAATTTTAATTCAAGTATGAATACTCATAGTTGATAGTACACCACGTTGTTAGGTGAATGCAATTACTTCATTTGTTTATGGCCCGCATGCTTTGACATTGAAATTTCTTGGCGGTTTCAATGATATAAAGGAAATGTTCCAAAGCAATGTTTCTTTATGGACGGCTGAAAGGGTTTAGTTTTTAATGTTTATATATTTTTTTAAAATTTTTGCTTTTAAATTTAAAAAAAAAAGAGTTAAATTATTATTATTTCGTAAAAATAATGTTTAAAACATTAAAATTTAAATATGATATATTACATAATAATTTACATGTATTTTATATTTTTTTTATTTTGAAATATTTTTATAAATTTTAAATTATTTGGTGATACTTATAAGATAAATAATATTATGTCATATATATATATATGAACTGTCACATGAGTTATCACGTTAATTTTTTACAAACCCTAATTATAATTATATAATATATAATTTCTGAGTCCTCCTCTTAGAACATGGAGTCACGAGTCAAATGGGGTGAGCTAGGCATGTCCCAACAGGCAATAGCAGGATAAAAAAACACAACATAAATAAGTAACATTTAGTCTCCAAACTTAGTAAAAATTTTAATTTAGTCCCTGATTTTTTTTTTTTCACATCAATCATATAATTTGGATTTTGTCAAATAGTTTGATCTTTTTTCAATACCATTAAAAAGTGATGACATGACATTCTAAAATTATGTTATATTAGTAACACCTCTTGATAGGGTCAAAGAAATTTATAACGTTTGATAGAAGTTTTAAAGACTAATGTGGATCGAAGACTAATTCATAGACTAAATTGAATAAAAAATCATCAGCTTCAATGATTAAATGTTGTTTTATCTTAAAGAAAACAATAAATCTATTAACTATGCCAATGACGAAATGTCCTCACCAAAAAGGAAATAAATATCTCTTCGTATTGGGATTTGAAATTTTTTTTCCAAGTTTTGCCTTGAACTTGATAATTCTTTTCATATTGAGACTTAAGCTTTTTTATTATTCAAGTTATGCCTTGAACTTAACAATTGTTTTTATATTAGGGTTTAAATTTTTTCTCAAATTAGTCCTTAAAAACCCTAAAGTTCATGTCTCGGTATGAGAATAATTGTCAAGTTCAGGTCCTAATATGAGAATAATAGCCAAGTTTAATAACTAACTTGGATATAAAAAAAAGTTCATGTCCTAATGTGAAAATTACCAAGTTCAGGGATTAACTTAGACCCCAAAAGAATTCAAACCCTAATGTGAGAATTGTTGTTTAGCACATGACCCAAATTATGATTTAACCATTTCACTTATAACTATTGAGTTGAGTAACGAAGAGTTTGATGTTTTTTAAATAAATTCTAGATTTAGGCATTATAAATAAAAATAGCGTTGAGAAAACTTAACTCCCAAAACGAAATTTGACTTGACTCAACTTTGAATAACCTTGTAGCTTCCAAATACGAGAAGTTAAAAATAATCATTTTTATCTAGATTAGGCTAATTATGATTTCCATGCTAAATATATGTTCGATATACATAATTTGGTACATTAATGTAAACATAAGATGTGCCTTTTTTTTTCTTTTATCCTATAAGATATCGATAAAATTTTAATATGGATTCCGCTACTTTAATTGGAAGCGGGCAAAACATTCTAGTTTGATTTAATTGGAAGGATCCCATTAATTTTGTATTAAATTAATCCAAATCAGGTTAATACGAGTTTTAAAATTTGGAGTCATTTTAAGTTTGAATCATTCTAGTATGTTAATTAGATTTTCTCAATCAGATCACTTTTTGTTTGTTTCATTTTGAATTTGAATCATTTTTAGTTCAAAAATCATTTTCATGTCCAATTTAAACAAGGGCAGCTATAGCATTGCCTCCCCTCTAAATGTTAATTTTGTCTTGTAATTTTTTCAAAATTTTAAAAATAACAAGTTCATATAATGATAAATTTGTATTTTGACCCTTAAAAGTTAATGATTCATTTTTTATTTCTCTAAAGCAAATTTCTGATTGTATTTAACTTCTAGATAGACAGCTAGGCTGACAGATCTTATTAATATAATATTAATACTTTGAAGAATAAATTAGAATGTTTTAAAGTTTGAGAATCAATATAGAACTTAAGAAATAGTTTGGGGACGTTTGATGAAATTAACCCCTGAAGTTACCGCGTAAAAAAGGACCACGTGGGGTCTCCAGGGCATTAAACAAAAGCAAGAAAAAGGTCAAAAAGCCACTTTCATTCAAATTTCAAATTAATTTCATGCAGTAAAGAAAGGAAATTTCTAAGTTGACCATTAAATTTTCAAATCAAGTCCTCGTATTAAAAATTAGATTTTTAATTAAAAATAATTAAATTAATTTTTATACGTTAAATAATAAAAATAAATTAATATTTTTATTAATTTTAGAATTTAACTTATTCCAAACATTAACAATGAATGTATCAGTAATTTTAATTTATTAAATTGTTAAAATCTAATTGGAATTCATATAAATTGAAATTTAATTTTTAAATCAGACAAATAGAGGATATAAATTTCCTGTAATAAAAAATAGGAGTAGATTTCAAAATTTCAAAGAGTGTAAGGACTGAATGCAGAATTAGTCACAAGTCTATGTACTCTTTATAAATTTGAAATTTAGTCTCTATATTTTTAACAATATTAAAATTATTTTCGTTAAATTTAAGTTTATTATAACATCAATCTTTTAGTTATATAGCTGCCAATTAAATATTTTTTTATTTTAAAATGTCACACAAAAAAATTTTTAAAAATAAAAGTGTTAATAATTAGAATTAAAATTTAAAATTTAAAGAATAAAAAGACTAAATTCATAGAAAATTAAAAATACAGTGACTAAATTCTTAATTTGTAAAGACATTAATTAAGTATTAAGAAATGGTGTCCGGAGCTGAAACTTCCGCGTTATTGGTGTATGCAGGATTCCTTTTTTGACTCCGAATTTCCTTTTACTCGGTTGAACACTTCTTCGTTCTTCGTAGTTTCTTCTGATTATATATTTCCATGGAGCAGATGAAGAAGTTTTAGGAACAAAAGCGATTTGAAACGCACTGAAAAAAGAAAGGCAAAGTGATGGGAACTTTTTGGAACGAAAACTTTGATCTGAAGCCGAAACACTCGTCTGAGGAAGCGTTGGAAAAATGGAGGAAAGTTGTCGGTTTCGTCAAGAATCCGAAACGCCGGTTCCGATTCACCGCCAACCTGTCCAAACGCTACGAAGCCGCGGCTATGCGACGATCCAATCATGTGCGTTGAATTTTCTATTTTTTTTAATTTTTAAATCTAGTTTTTGATTTAAGATCATACTGCTGTAAATATCATGTTCTAAAATTAGTAAATTGCCAATTATGTTTGATCTTTAGAAAAAATTAGCTGAAATATCATGTTCTAACTTCTAATATATAATTTTTATTTTAATTATTATCATTAAATAGTAGGTCTTATAACTCTAATACTTTCCTTTTTGTAGTGTCGAAATATGATTCTATTTTCTGAAAAATTAATCTGATTTTTTTTTCTTACAATTTTTAGCTTTATTAATTGGTTACGCGGTTGAAAAATTTAAATGTAGAGCTAATATTTTTTATTTGTAACATTGCAGGAAAAGTTGAGAATTGCAGTACTGGTTTCTAAAGCTGCTCTTCAATTTATCTCAGGTGAGAATTTTGCAGTAAAATCAAGTTTGTTGTTGTATTCTATTTTATTTTAATGAAAGCTGCCTTTAAACTTAATTGAATTTCTTTTCTTTTTTCAGGTGTAAAACCAAGTGAAAGTGATTATGTTGTTCCTGAAGAAGTCAAAGCTGCTGGTTTTGAACTTTGTGCTGAGGAGTTAGGATCCATTGTGGAAGGTCAGGATGTAAAGAAACTAAAGATTCATGGTGGAGTGGATGGTATAGCTGAAAAGCTCTCCACTTCGACCACTGATGGGCTAAGTTCCGATTCTGTTCTGTTGAATAAAAGACAAGAGGTGTATGGAATCAATAAGTTTGCTGAGGCTGAAGCTAAGGGGTTCTTGGTATTTGTTTGGGAAGCTCTTCAAGATATGACTCTTATGATCCTTGGTGTGTGTGCTTTGGTGTCATTGATAGTTGGGATAGCAATGGAAGGATGGCCAAAGGGAGCTCATGATGGACTTGGGATTGTCGCAAGTATCTTGTTGGTCGTGTTTGTCACGGCGACTAGTGATTATCGCCAATCATTACAGTTCAAGGATTTGGACAAGGAGAAAAAGAAAATCACCATTCAGGTAACAAGAAATGCATGTAGGCAGAAAATGTCTATATATGATTTGCTTCCTGGTGATATTGTACATCTGAATATTGGTGACCAAGTCCCTGCTGATGGTCTTTTTGTCTCGGGGTTTTCTGTGCTAATCGATGCATCGAGTTTAACAGGGGAGAGTGAGCCGGTCATGGTGAATGCTGACAATCCTTTTATGCTATCTGGTACTAAGCTTCAAGATGGATCATGTAAGATGATGGTTACTTCTGTTGGGATGAGAACACAATGGGGTAAATTAATGGCAACACTTAGTGAAGGGGGAGATGATGAGACCCCATTGCAGGTGAAATTGAATGGAGTAGCAACCATTATTGGGAAGGTAGGCCTGTTTTTCGCTGTAGTGACGTTTGCTGTAATGGTACAAGGACTGTTTATGAGTAAACTGCAAGATGGGACGATTTGGAGTTGGTCCGGCGATGAGGCGTTGAAACTGCTGGAGTTCTTTGCTGTTGCTGTTACAATTGTTGTTGTTGCAGTCCCCGAGGGTCTACCATTGGCGGTGACTCTGAGCCTTGCTTTTGCCATGAAGAAGATGATGAATGATAAAGCACTAGTTCGACACCTTGCAGCTTGTGAGACTATGGGGTCAGCAACAAATATTTGTAGCGATAAAACCGGGACATTAACCACTAATCACATGACAGTCGTGAAGTCATGCATTTGCATGGATGTCAGGGAAGTAGGTAACAACAATAAAGCGTCTCTCTGCTCTGAGATCCCAGAATCTGCTGTGAAACTTCTGCTACAATCGATTTTTACCAACACTGGGGGTGAAATTGTTATTAACAAAGATGGAAAACGTGAGATATTGGGAACACCAACAGAGACTGCTTTGTTAGAGTTTGGCTTGTCTCTAGGTGGAGGTTCCCAAGCAGAACGGCTAGCGTCAAAACTTGTTAAGGTTGAGCCATTCAACTCGACAAAGAAACGAATGGGAGTCGTCCTGGAACTTCCTGAAGGAGGGCTACGAGCACACACTAAAGGTGCTTCAGAGATAGTTTTGGCTGGATGTGATAAGGTGATTAATTCCAATGGGGAAGTTGTCCCCCTGGATGTAGAATCCATTAACCACCTCAACGCTACAATTAATCAGTTCGCTAACGAGGCTCTTCGAACCTTGTGTCTTGCATATATGGAGTTGGAAAATGATTTCTCCCCTGATAATGCCATTCCAGTTTCTGGCTATACTTGTATAGGAATTGTGGGTATTAAAGACCCTGTTCGCCCTGGTGTCAAAGAATCTGTTGCAATTTGTCGTGCTGCTGGGATTACTGTACGAATGGTTACCGGAGACAACATAAACACTGCAAAGGCTATAGCCAGGGAATGTGGAATTCTTACAGATGATGGCATAGCCATTGAAGGTCCGGATTTCAGAGAGAAGAGTCAGGAGGAAATGCTTGCTTTAATTCCTAAGATTCAGGTACTCACCACATTTTTATTCTTTGATTCGAAACTCACCCAGTTAGTTACTTTTAAACAAGGATAATTCATCTAACTCATTCCTCGATTTTCATCTCTTTTGCAGGTGATGGCTCGTTCTTCTCCTATGGACAAGCATACTCTTGTAAGGCAATTGCGAAGTATCGATGAAGTCGTTGCTGTGACAGGTGATGGAACAAATGATGCTCCTGCCCTGCATGAAGCAGATATTGGACTAGCAATGGGCATTTCTGGAACTGAGGTATTTGATGCAATCAATATCTTCGTATTGTGCATGCATCTTGCACTGATCAATGGCATGGGAATGAGTCAGATAGTTATGCTTATGCATGGTTGCAATAATTTTATTACTATAAACGATATTTTAGCGTGAGTTTTGATACGATATATGCCGCTTAATCATGAAAGAATACTACCACCTTTCATGCACCTGATACTAGAGTGTTGTAGTAATGATAGTCCTTTTTACATGCTAGTAAAATATTTTACTTGAGTATACGAACAAATGTCTGAAATTAACCGTATTGAGATTTCTCGATTTCAGGTGGCCAAGGAGAGTGCTGATGTCATAATTCTGGATGACAATTTCTCAACAATTGTGACGGTAGCCAAATGGGGTCGTTCGGTATACATAAACATTCAAAAATTTGTACAGTTTCAACTGACAGTCAACATTGTCGCATTGATCGTTAACTTCTCCTCAGCATGTTTGACAGGTACGAAAGCGATACATTTCGTTTACATCTATTTTCAACTTATGTTCTAGGTTTCTTTGCAAATGGATATAATGTTTGTCATATTTGCTTATGCCTTTCCACAACAAATCGTTCTGCAGGGACTGCTCCTCTCACCGCTGTTCAGCTATTGTGGGTCAATATGATTATGGATACACTGGGAGCACTTGCGCTTGCAACTGAGCCTCCAACTGACGAACTAATGAAGCGTGCACCGGTCGGAAAGAAAGGAAACTTTATCAGTAACGTGATGTGGAGGAATATATTAGGACAATCCTTTTATCAGTTTATGGTTATATGGTACCTTCAGGTGAAAGGGAAAGGAATGTTCAGTCTCGATGGTCCCGATTCCGACCTGACATTGAACACAATTATTTTCAACTCATTTGTCTTCTGTCAGGTAACCTTTTATTACGAACACCTTGATACTGCTGGAAAAGCATACATTGTCATCTCCATGAATTTACCTTACAAAACAATGCACCGTAATTTTCCGCAGGTTTTCAACGAGATCAGCTCACGTAACATGGAGGAAATCAACGTTTTCAAAGGCATATTAAATAACTACGTCTTCGTCGCCGTCCTTGGTTGCACCGCCGTGTTCCAAGTCATCATCATTGAATTCTTGGGCACTTTTGCTAGTACAACTCCTCTCACTTGCTTGCAATGGTTCGTAAGCGTGTTCATAGGATTCTTAGGCATGCCGATCGCTGCTGCCTTGAAGACGATACCCGTATGAGCCATATACTCACAATGCTGTTTTCCAAGTGAATAGCAAGAAAGTTTTCTCTGCTTTATTTTCGACGATTGATTGCTATCGGATCGTAAATAGAGATTCCGGGACCAAGGATCACCATGAAAACAAACATTTTGAAACATTTTCTGGATTGAAATTCTTTTGTTTATAGGTGAAGCTCTAGGTTGTTAAACTCTTGTTAATTTCATTTTCTAATTGACATGTAAGGCATGCAAGGCATGTAAGTATTTTGTTTACACGCTTTCTAGTAATCGAAATTTATGCACCTTGTTTTGTCTTTGCAAAATTTAGCCTATCTCTATCTAAGTTTTGTCTTCATTGACATGAATATATGCCATTCTATTTCTTGTCACTGTATCAAGAGAGTCGATACATGGATATAGATAGAAGTGCTCATGGGCCGGGTTGGGCAGTGTTTAGGCTGGGCTAAATTAAAAATTTAGGCCCATTCATCGGGCTTGGGCCGGGCCTAAAAATAGGCCTAAAATTTTGCCCAAGCCCAACCCATATAAAGATGCTTAAATTCGGGCCCGGCCCGGCCCGTCCGTATTAATTTTTTATATTATTTTATATAATTTTTAAATATATATAATACATCCAAAATACTAAAAAAATCAAAATAAAAATTTTTCAACAAATTGAAAATTAATTTAAAAAAATATGTAGACTTAAATAACACTAAGATAGATACAACTTAACAGGCAAATACCTCTAAAATAATAACAAAATGAACAAATGCCTTTAAAATAATAACAAAATTAACAATAAAATAAGTTTTATACAATATCCAAACAATAACAACAAAATAATAGCAACATAATAGTAATATGGTAGCAAAATAGGGAGAAAACATAAAGAAAATAACATTCAAAAACAAAAAAATAGCAGATTATTTTTTCCTTTAGTGAATTCTGGCCGGGCCGGGCCCCGGCCAAAAATAACTTACCGGAGGCCCGGTCCATTTTTTAAACGGGCCTATTTTTTTGCTCAAGCCCATTTTTCGGGCCTATATTTTTGCCCAAACCCTTCCACATTTCAGGCGAGCCTTCAGGCCGGGCCAACCTATGAGCAGGTCTAGATATAGATATGAACATGCATATATATATATATATATATATATATGGAAATGAAAATAACGTGAAAGAATGAATTTGGAAATGGTTAAATGTACAATCAGTCAGATTGTATTTTGTCTCATCTACTTAAAAAAATGATAAATTAGTCTTTATATGTCATGTCAAAGAATAAATTGGTCTTTTCTATTAAAAATTTCATCCATTTGTATTGTTAAAAACAGGTGTGGTTGATAGAATAACCAAATAGTGACACATGGTATGCCATGTACCCCTCATGCTGACATGGACCAGTTTTTAACATTGAAAATAGATTGAACTTTTAATAGGATGACCAGTTTACTCTTTAATCTAATGGACAGGGACTAATTTATCCATTAAAAAGTGAAGTTTGATTATTGTCTTATAATGTCAAAAAAAAGCAAGACAAACCTAAAAGAAATAAAAAGCTACTTATCTATCTTTTAAGTCCTTTAGGGATTCAAATTATATATAATCACGTAATATTTTAATGAAAAAATTGATGATATTAACTCTTTGGACTAATTAATAACATTATAAAAATACATGAACCAAATTAATTAGAAATTAAAGTGTATCAGTTAAATCTCAAATTTAGGCATAATAGAGGGACCAAAATTGAAATTTAATATTTTTTTCTAAAACTACAAAAAAGGGGTAAGACTGAGGCGAACCTAAAAGAAACCGCGTGTTAGTCTCTAGGACTCTTAGGATATTCAAATTATATATAACCACATAATGTTTTAACCGAAAAGTTAACGATATTAACTATTTGGACTAATTAATAAATTATAAAAATATAGGGACCGGTTGATGCTAAAAATTAAATTGTAGAGATTAGCTCTTAAATTTAGACATATTAGAGAGATCAAAACTAAAATTTAACAATTTTGATAAAATACAAAAAAAAGTGCATACGGGCAAATTGTTAACATTGTTAAAATTCTTCTGTTAAATTTTTTAGTGTGACATTCAAAAATTAAAAAAGGTTCTCACTAGATAATTATGTGAAAAAAATAACATTGTTATAGACTTGAATTTAACAAAAATTCTAACTATGCTAACAATTTTTTAAGTTTAGATCAATATTTTAATTAAAATAAAATATTTAAAGTAACTAATGACATTATAAATATTGATGTATCAAATTATGTCAAAAATTAAAGTATAAATATTAAATCTTAAATTTGAGCATAATATAAGAACCCAAATTAAAAATTGATCATTTTTATATAATTTAAAAATAGAGGGACCATAATTACAATTTAGCCATTATTATTAATAATGTAAAAAAACACGTGTCAAATAAGGAAAGCCCTTAGGGCCTTACTTTTATATATAGTAGTATAGACTTTATATGAATTTTGTTCAATTTTTATCATCTATATTGTATGTCTCTTATGAAGAATAGAAAATTTAAAGTAGGCATAATTGCAAAAAAAAGCCCTCAATGTTTAGAGGTTTTTGATTTTGTATCTTTAACCTTTTTTCTTATCGACACTTTCAACTTTATAATTTTTTCAGAAATCAATTTAATTTTAACAGTAAACATAAAAAAAAAAAATTGTTGTTCCTTAGCACCTCACTTTTCCAAGAGCTTCACTTACACCATCACCACCATCATCCCCACCTACCAAAATCTCCGCTTAATCCTGAAACCCTAGATATTTTTTTATAGGTAACTTCAATCATTCATCCATTATTTTAATTAAATTTCGTATTCAATTTATCTCCTCTTCTCTTTTTTTTTTCCTTTGAAGAAACTTAGCGCTATTGGAGAAATCGGCTATGGCAGCACGGTAAATATCAATTTCTGCGCTTCATGCTCTTACAGATTCTATTTGATTTTATTTTCTTTTGATGCTTTCCTTTTCTTTGGATATTATAGTTGATATTTTTCCTCAAGTGACAATTGAACATGTAATTGATGAAATTTTGAAGGGGAACCGCTGTGACAATGAAGAAGATGTTAGAAGCCCAGTTTCCTGGAATTGATGTAATCCTTGATAACTATCCACCATTATTGTCGAAACGTTTGCTTTCGAAAATGGTTCCAGTTTTCTAATTTGGAGTTATAGAGATTATGATGGCAGGTGAACATATTTATCCTATGATTTGGATTATAACACCATAGCTGTGGTATTATTCCTTGCGTGCAAACAGATTCGGGTCCATTGCAACTGCTTGGCTTCTTAGGAATGTAATGGAGTTCGAATGCCCTGACCAAAGTGGTGTTGAATCCCGGTGTAAGTGAAGCTTTTGGAAAAGTGAGGTGTTAAATGGTGGAGTTGAAATTGAAAGGGAACTGCAAATTTTATTTATTTATTACTGTAACAGCAGGGAAAGAGAGGAAGGGGGAAGAAGAAAGAAATGGAAACAAAATGAAAAAGAAAAAAGACTATGTCATCTATAATGTTAGATAGGCTTATTTCGTTGACCGATGTTTGATTAACTGTCAACTCATGTTTATGGTTAAAATTGAGTTTATTTCTAAAAAAAATATAATGTTGAAGACGTCAATAAAAAAGAAAAGGTCAATGGCACAAAACCAAAAGCCCCCAAACGTTAAAGTTTTTTTTTTTTTGCAATTATGCATTTAAAGTATAGAGTAAAAAGGTGTGAAAAGAAGTCTTCTACTCTACTAGATTTAATTCAGTACAGTGGAGCGGACTACTTGCTACCAAAATTTCTGTATCGAAGAACATCACATTTATCTATTGTCTTAACATGACAATACATACCTACGAGGAGATGATATCAATAGGTGGATTGGATTCTATGGAGTATAGGACTAATATCGAGTAGACATATTGTGTTAGGGGAATGAACAAAGACACCCATTTTAAAACCCACAAAAAGCAAGGAATGAGGACTCTTTCTCTCTCTCTTTGCACAACAAAATTTTTCTTCTTCCTCCCGACTTTCAACTCTTCTAAGAACCTAAACTTCAAAGGTAAAAATACCATGTAGGCTCTTATATTAAGAATTAGATTGTATTTTGTCCTCTCTACCCATAAAATAGGTAAATTAGTTCATATACGTTAAATCAAAAAGTAAATTAATTATTTTGTTAAAAATTTCATCCATTTCTACTGTTAAAAACTTGTCCTTATACATCAACATGAGGTAGACGTGGCACGCCACGTGTCAAAGTCCTCTTATTCCGTCAGTTACACTAGTTTTTAACCGTACAAATAGATGAAAATTTTAATAGAAAGAATCAATTTGCTCTTTGATATACTATACAAAGACTACTTTACTCTTTTTTTAAATAGATGAGGCAAAATATAATCTAAACTCTTCTTACAAAAATTTTGATAAAAATTTTACAAACTTCAATCACTCATAACGATTTATAACTTTCCGAAGACTGAATAGATCACTATAAACCACGTAATCTCAATATTGTATCAACAAAATTCTTAAATTTATAATTTAAACAAACAACTTTTTCTTCTTTATGAGAAGACCACTGATTTTATTTAGGGTCTATTTAGCATTGTTTCTAATAAGTAAAATGCTTCTCTCAAGTAAAAAATTGACTTTTAATTTCTCGTCAAAAAATATTTTTTTTTCCAAAAAATACTTGTAAAAGAAATTCTTAAACTAGACCTTAGACAGCATGGCAATTGTTGGGATGAGAGAGAGAGAGACATTAGGAACAAAAATAAAAAAAAACATGTAGAGTCCTAAAGTTAATAATTCAGTGGCAATGGCAGGCAAATATGATCTCACTTTAAATTGCAGCCTGCAGGTGTATGTTCAGAGGTCATATTACATAGTAATTAATGGAAACTAAAATACAAATACTTAATAATGCCAGACTGGATAAACCCTAAGAACCCCATGAAAGCATGTGGAACACTGTTGAAGTGTGGAGCCTCTGACACCCCCAATTCAATCCCCCATAAAAGAATGTTTCTAAAGGGTAAACCCCTATGATTCCTCTGCAGTTAATTGGGTTAAATTTAGTTTTTATATTATTAAAAAAATCAATTTTACATAAAATTAATATTTATTGTATAAAAAATAGTTCGAATTTTCTTCAATTGTAATTAAATTTCAAATAATAGATATTATTTACATAACCGTAAAAAATCTAAAAATATTAGCTCTGTTAAATAGTAAATGATATTTTTTTATACAGTAAATATTAATTTTATTTAAATTTGTTAAGTCCCTATAATAGAAGGACCTCTCAAAAACATTTATGATTTCTATAGATTGCTTCAAAATTAAGCTATTTAAACATCTAAATATATAGGGATTTAAAAAAAAAAAACCATCAATCCATTGTGGATTATGTCACATAATATTTGTATCGAAAAATGTAAATTTATTTTTTAATCAATTCAATCGGTTTCAACAAGGAAATTAACTTTTCAAAGAAAAACGATGCATTCTACTAATTGATTTAATGAGTTTCAGGTAACCGGCATAATTTTTTAATTTTTGATGTGACTTGATCAAATGGTTGCTGTATTCTGATTTCTATATTTTAACTATAGTCATTGATTTAAAAATGATCTCATAATATTCGGTTATAATAAGACCTCACCTTCAACATTACTTTCTTTGCAACTTCAAGAAAATAAAGTTTTTTATTTTATTTTTATATCTAATTTAGCATTGTCGCGAAAAATGACATTTAATAAATTTCAATTCGAATCTCATATTTATAACCCCTTTACCCAATATCTCTCTAAATTAAAATTTTAAGTTTTCATCATTTAAAATTTATAAAAATTTAAATTATTAAATGATAAAATTATATTTTAACTTCTAAATATAATAAAAATATAAATTATTAAAATAATAAATTTATATTTAAACTCTTATAAAATTATACAAATTAATTCTCGCCTATTCAATTTCACCCCTGTCTTTCCACTTTTCCAAGAAAATTCAATCCCCATTTAAACTTTATGATGTTTTTTTTTTTTAAGTAGGGTTAAATATTACAAGTGAAATATAATATAATGTATATATAATCATTTAAATTTTTTTCTTAACAACGTAATTAAAAAAATATAAACGTCGATTGAGTTTTAATTCGATTGGCAATGTAATTCGATTCGCTTTAAGTACATTAAAGCGCATTATCCTCTTATTTAAGGATTGAAGAGGGACTATGGGCAATTTTAAGCATTATATTAAAAATGATATATATTATAAAATACAAACAAATCAATCTTTCGACATCCAATCAATTAAATACCAAAATTGAATCAAATTAGAGTCCAAAATAAAACACAAACTTTTTCTAACACTACTTTATCCATTCACAAGATTCGAATTCAAAATCTTATTTAAAGAAAAAAACAATAATCACCTCCTAAAACTATCCTATATATTTATATTTTACTTTTTTTTAATTGGAAATTGGTAATTTCCCAAACACACACTAAAAAGGACACCAAATCATGATATGGAAAATCTAATTGAAACAAATCAATCTAATTGTATAAACCCTAAATCTTATCACTAAAAAAAAAAAGAAATAAAAAAAATAAAACTACCCAATTTCCATTATGGCCGACATATTTTCTTTGACAGGCTATTTTGATCAGAGGAGTGATTGAATGTAAGTTTCCTCTTAATGCCACCACCACCTCCTCCATCACTGACATCTGAACAAAAAACTTCACCAATTACATTATCAACTGACCAATATTTTGGGGAAATTGCAAACTTTGGGGTCTTACATTTTCTCATCTCTATTTCCACCATCATATTATAGCACGAAAATATATCTTCCTGTTCCATCCAATATAAAAGAGATTCATATTAGTATATATACTTAAAAGTTGCACAAAGATTTGTTAGCCTTTGAGATAAAGGATTAATTGTGATTTTAGTCCCTCTCTTATGATGAAATTTAGGATTTTAATTTGAAATATTTTGAAACTTTATTATCATGTCTAAATTGATAATAATGTTAACTGTTACATTTAAAGTATTAACATTTAATAATGTTAACACTGTGAAAATAGTTAATTGTTGCCTTTAAAGTGATGAAGTGGATTTTTCGTGAATATGTCACTTTTATTAACATTATGGGATAAAAAAATATTTAATTCTTGAATTTGATAATTTTTTTATATTGATTTTTAAATTTTTTTGTTGTCCACATTCATCTCGGAATTTGATAGTTTTTTCAATTTGATCTTTGAACTTTGATTCTATTAATTTATGATGTCATGTTTCTTTGAGATTGTGTCACATTATTACTTGAAAATTTTATGAGAAAATGAAATTTTTATAACTTCTTTATATTTTTAAATGTATTTTTAGTATTTTTTTTAGATTTTATATGTTTTTTTAATTTTTCAAATGATGATGTGGCATAACATCGAAATCCAAGTTTAATGATAAAATTGGGAAAATTTACTTGAGCTACGAAACTAATGTGGATAAAAAAAGTTTAAGGACTAAATGGAAAAAGTTGTTAGATTCCAAGACTAATGTTATAGAAGTATATAAGACTAAACTATGCCAAATTAAACTAGATGAATTGAACTCGAGAAGTAGGTCCATTGGCTAAAAGGGAGTTCACCTTTGATTGAGATTAGGGTTCAATTTATAGGTTCGTCTGTATGGTAGTGTAACATGTGCGTGTGTAAGTTTGAGATTGTATTGTATTAAAAAAAATTAGATGAATTAAATATAAAATTTTAACATAGTAGAGGGACTAAAACTATAATTAAACGGAAAAAAACTCACACTTTGTAAAGATCCCCACAATGAAATGCAACCAATCTTGCCCTCCATTGCTTTCCTTGTTAATCCACCGTTCAAAGCAGCTAACACTGCAGCTGCAGCAATAATCGACGGTCTACAATCCACCAAACTCATTTCTACATTAAAAAAAAAAATTAATTCCTATGAATTAAAAACCCAATTTTCAATTTCATAATTTCATTCAAAAATCATTTTTTTTTTAATTTTTAATTACCTTTGATGATAGCTATAATAAATTCAATAGCTTTGCAAATTAGTCCTTTAGTCTCAAATTCACCATGAAATTTTCTGATGAAGTAATGCAAATAGCAGAAAGGTGTTGCAGAACTCATCTTCCATTCCAATGCGGCGAGCACCATTAATTCCATCCTTTGAATCACTTTGTTTTCGAATTGATAATCTCTTGTATGAAACTCTGATAAAAATGGTACTTTGGGTTCTTCCATTTTGGCTGCTAATGATAAACATGCAATTGACAACAATGGAATAGCCCACATCTTCCCTTCCTGTAACAAACGTATTGGGATTAAGTTTTAAGGGTTTAATTAAAAGTTACTGGGGGTTTAATTGAAACTTTTAAAAGTTTTGAGGGTTTAATTGGATTTTTTGAAATTTTTTGAAAAGGCTTAATTAGAATTTTCAAAAATTTTAGGGGATTTAATTAATTTTTTCAAAATTTTCAAGGTA
Organism: Gossypium stocksii; assembly: GCA_020496765.1. Taxonomy (NCBI): domain Eukaryota; kingdom Viridiplantae; phylum Streptophyta; class Magnoliopsida; order Malvales; family Malvaceae; genus Gossypium; species Gossypium stocksii. The sequence continues at coordinate 3,827,921 of CM035622.1, read as the reverse complement.
CTAATGAAAATTTCTAAAAATTTTGGATTATAAAGTTTGGTGTCAAAGCTAAAAAAATTAGTGTTAAAAAAATCTTAAATGAATTATTATATTTTAGGAGGAGCATTCTCAACAGGAGGGACCAAAAATAAAAATTTTCATTTTCGGAAGACTAAAAGTGATATTTTTCCTATTTAACTAAGGGGCCAAGCTCTCTTTGCCTCGCTGAGCTTCACCTCCAAGGGTGGTGAACGCGCACAGGGCTTAGTCCAAAAAAGGTTAAATTTCTTTTAAGGTCCCTTAAAAATTATAAACATATAATAGTAAATTTTCTTTTACCCCTATAAAAACTTAAAATTCAATTCTAGTCCCCTAAATTTATTTCATGCTTTCGCCCCTGTTCACCTCTGATAATTAATCAAACAGAGAAAAAAAAAAAAAAACCCTTACATCAATAGATCTTGTTGCAATGAACCGATCAAAGTAAGTAACAGATAAATACGCTGTATGAACTTGGAATCCGAAGGTTTCTCTTGTCTGAATCCAAAACAAAACAAACAAAAAAACAGTAAAAATTTATTGTAAAAAAAAAACAATAGATGAAAAAAATGTAAATAGAGATTATAAAAAAGAAAAGAAAAGAAAACGAACATTGAAAATCCATTGAATAGCATCAAAACGAGAAGATTTCAACCAAGTTTTAGTGGTGAATAGATTAATTTGGAATCCCACATCGGTTGTTGTTTCTCTTTGAACCAAGTTCTCAATGTATTCATCATCGTCTTCATTGTCTGAACATGGTGATTTGTAATGATGGGATTCTTTTGCTGTTTCAGAAAAACAAGCTTCTTGTTCTTGTTGGGTTTCTTGGCATAAGAGATTAGAACTGGAAAACGAAGTGTTTAAGTCTCTGTTCATCGATCAGAAATGAAAGGAAAAAGGAACTGGGGTTATGGAAGAACAGAGGGAAAACAAAGCATGGGGGTTTGGTCGTTTTATTGCATATGTATGTATGAATGTGTATGTAAGAGTTGAATGAAGAGATGTGAAAGGAGGGGGAAGATGGTGATTGAGATGAGAGTTTGCGGTTTTGGTGCCGCCAAAAGTAGCGGCTCTGATATAGAGGCGTTATTTAGGTAACTAGAATCAAGATTTTGTACCTTAGTCTTACGATATATGTATCATATATATATATATATATATATATATCTACACGAATGATTAAATCGGTGTCACGAGTAACTGATATATCAGTTCAAATAAGGACATTGAATTGATTGATTTGGGAATCACTAAGTATTAATTGAAGTAGGGTAAAAAAAAATCTGTTGAACCGAACGGTTAAATAGAATTTTTAATACATTTTTTATTTTAATAATTTTTTTAATGATTTGTTTAATTGAATTGATTGAATCGACAAATCATTTGTTTAACCGATTTGACCATCAATTTGGTTAAGAAACTTTGGTCACAAATTAGACACAATTAAAAATTTTTACTTAAAAATTATTTTTTAAATAAAGTAATGAATACTAAAAAAGAAATGTCTTAACTTTACCGTTTCAACTAATCTGTCATTTGTATTTTATATAATTTTTATATAAATATGGTATTGTCCATTGTCATTAGAGTAAAAAAGCTTCATAACCAATGATTTATTGACCGTAGACTCTAATTTTAAAGATATATTATTAGAAGAGACAATCAAAATCAACATAAAGAATACAAAAAAAAAAATGCATCGACTTTGTTGGCAAAGTTCAGGCCTTGGGACATTGATTGCCCAGATTCGAGTTCACCTATGCACAAATATCATGTATCAGTTTTCTTCTAGATTATTCTAAATTTAAAATAATTATATATAGACTTTATCTAAATTTATTATGATTTAGGTCTTAATATATTTTAATTTTCAATCTGCTCAGCAAGTAGATCTTACGGTATAAAATGGTGACATTTTTCTTTAGACTATAGTAAAATAATAAATAATAAAGGACTCCCGGGGATATTCTAGTTTATGAAATTTTTTATTTCATTGGTCACGAGTTGATTGAACATCAACACAATAGTTAAGAAATGATTAAAATTTATTCTTTTACAAACATTGATAACAATGTCATTTTTTACTTCAGCGCATTCGAACTCACGTCCTCCTACATTAATAATAATGTCGATACCAATTGAATTAAGACTCAATCAGCTATATATATAGTCTTACTTTAATTACAAAACAAACATTAAATTTGGCTGAACTAACTGAAAAAGGGTTCCTGGTACTTAGGGAGACAATGGTATAATGCAATCAACTTTATAGAATAGGCTTATGAAGAAATTTTTAATGTTCAAATTTTGCATTATTTCATAATAATTATAATACATATAAGTGTAACATAAAATAAATTAAAATTAGTTACCCTAATACCCAAGGTATAAACCTAGAACGTTTTATTATTTAAAATAAAATTAATTTATAATCAAATTTAAATAAAATTATATTATTAATTAATAACTTAGATTGATCCAGATTGAAATAAAATTAGGGTTGAGCAGAATAAATCAAGAAATCGAAAACCGATTTGAACATAAATGCTTAGATATTTAAGCAATACAAATTGAGATTACCTCTTATATTACAAAATTTTGGCACTATTGAATATAGAAATGTAATTCCGGAATATAAAATTGACAATAGTAATTCTATATTCCATGAACTAAATGCCGTATAAGATGCTTTGAAATGATTATTAGATGTTAAATTAATTGGTCTAATCTATTTTTTAATTCGAATTATTTTTATTTTAGAGATAAAATAACATTCAATCATTAAATTTGGTCTCGAAATTTGGTACTATTCACAATTTAATCCTTAAATTTAAATTATGTTAAAATATAATGACGTGACATTTTAAAATTAAATAATTAGTCAGCCTTAAGGGATTAAATTTTAATTTGTTTGAAATGAGAATTCTTAAAAGTGGGAAGCAGGTGGTTCTGGCCCTTTGAGTTTTATTTTATTGAGCAAAATCAGTGAAGTGGAATAAAAATGTGAGTATAAAAAATTCAAAGTAAGAGGGTAAACACAAGATCCAAAAACTGCATATTTTGTCAAATATTATTAATCTAATTGGTTAAAATATCCTCAAATTTTATTTTATTTATTTTTAATATGTAAATAATTATTTGATGTACTGGCTGCTACTCAAATAAACTCTACATATATAGTTATTAATATATGTATTTTTTTAAAAAATTTTAATGTAAAACAGTATTAGATGATAATGTTTTTTGTGGAGTTTTTTAATTCATTACTCACACATATAATAATAAATAAAATATTTGATATACTATCATTAGAGTTTTTAAACTCCACAAATAAGATCAAGAATTGACAAAGAGATACGGGACAAATTTTAATATAATTTGTAAAATAAGAAAAAATATACTGTCAGTGTGTCAAATACTAATTTATAAGAGTAATTGGTATACTGAAAGTAGAAATTTTTAACTCTATAAATATAATTGAGATTTTACTGAATAAATTGGGTATAAATATATTTATATAAATTGGGTTGAAACTTGAAAAATGGGAATACAAGCTGTAATTCTTTAACAAGCTATCATATGGAGGCAAAGAGCTATTCCAACTAACTAAAGTGGAAATGGTTGAAGAAAAATAATATGAATATTAATTTTTCAACTTTGAAAAAAAAAATTTAATGTTATATAATACTTCATTTCTTTAGACAAAAAAAATGCCCCATATCTAGCACAAGTAGCACACTCTATAAACTTTATACATCAACATTTTCAAAAAAATTTATTAAAAAAAACATTTTTATAGATATTAAAAATAGTTCACACGATGTACTAAAAGATATTAATGGTGATCTTAGAAAGTAGGAGTATTCAAATGGTCGCTTTAATTATTAATCGAATTACCCGAAATATAAGAATTTTTATCGAAATATTTCGGTTAATTCGATCGGTTAACCGAGATTTATATATTTTTGTCTTTTGATTAAAATAAGTATAAAATATGTAAAAAAATACATTGTTAATGTTCATTTTGTTCTCTTTTTAAAAATACATTGTTAATGTTCATTTTCTTCTCTTTTTTTTTTATAGTTCAAAAAAAATATTATATATAATATATTATTTATTTCAATTAATATAAAAAATAATAGTTCAAAAAATACATTGCTAATATAAAAAATATATTATATATATATTTCAGTTAATTACCTGATTTCGAATCAAATTAATAGATAATTGAACTTTCAAAAAAATCATTAACCGACTTCCAACCGAACTAAATTCAATCACCAACCGACTAACCGAATTAGATCGATTCGGTCGGTTAATTCGGTTTTAATCGAACAATCAACACCCTTACTAGAGAGAGTAGAAAATAGATAGTTCTAAGAGAATTTTGATTGAGTGTTAGCATGTAAATAGAATCTTGGAGTATTTGAGGGGCGAAGCAAAAAAATTTTTTGAGGGGTCAGAATTAAATTGTATATTTTTACGATAGTAACAATGCAATTTTATTATTTTAATAGTTTATATATTTATAATTTTTAGAAGACTAAATCAATTTTTTATCAATTTTGAGGGTTAATGTGTAATTTTATTGTTATTAATTTAAAATTTTATAAATTATAAAGAAACCTAAATAGAAAATTTTCTATTTTAAGAGGGTCAGGGCACCTGCCAGCCATTGGATTCATCATTGGAGTATTTCCAGTTATGGATAAGGTTTATTAGATCAGAAAATTAATAGAGGTCTCACTCGATTGATATCCCATATGTTAGAGTTAATGGAAGGGTCGTAGAGAACTTTATTAGGAAATTACTTAACTATTTTATGATAAAATGATGACAAAGTTATAAAGGATTTTATCGTGGATATGTTAAAATGTGATAAAAGATATTTTTTTAAAGGGACTTTAGTGTGGATTTAGATAGACGGCGTGGTGCAGTGCGTTTAGTTTACTTTTTGTCTCACACTACAGTATCTAATTTCACCATCACCGTTGTTTTTACACCAATTATAAATAAACGTACTATCCATCTAAACCCACCCTTAATATAACCTTGCAATAGTATTCTATTTGACAATGTATTTATATACAACAATTTTATATTTTCAAATCTCAACAAAAAAAAATGAAAAATATAAAATATAAAAAGGAAAATTATCTCTATAGTTTACAAATCTTTTATCATGCTTGTGTTTTCCATGATGAGGAGGGACTACATTATTTTCTAAAGGGTTCAATTATAGTTTTGCTCCCTCTACTAATTAAAACTTGAGATCTAATCATTTTACTTTAATTTGACATAATTTAATAATTTATTTTTATAATATTATTAGTAAATTTAAATTGATAACACCGTTAATTATTGACTTTAAAATAATGATGCAAATTATTTTTTAAACTAATGTTAAACACTCGGTTGACGTGTAAACTTTTTATTAATTAAACATGATTCATTAAATTTTCAAATGTCATGGACTGAATAATCGAATAACCATAAAAAAAAATCAAGTAACAAATATCATCAAATTTAAACCTATAAAAGCAGAAGATTAAGAGTGTTTTGGATGGACGATGCATTTACCTCCGATAAGGTTAAAAACAATAATAACAGTAAAGTAAAATATTCCATCACACCACAGTCATTACTGAATTTCGGAAGTTAAAATCAAATTAAACCTTTTTTTTTTTCCTAAAGTGGAAAGATGAAAAATCTAACATTATGAATTAATGCAATGCCAGAAGTGTGTATATTATAAAAATAAGGTGCCAGCAGTTGCAGGGGTTGGTTAAAGAAAAAAGGGAGAGATGCCAAGAAAAACATTGATAGTTAGATATGATAACAGCACTGAAAGTTGAAAAATGCAGGGACTGATGCAGTGAAAGTTAGCTGATGGAGGAGCGTCTTCACGTGCCAAAAGGCTGGACCACTCCCCCCCACTCTGGTTTTTATACCCAAACCATCATCCAATGCTATAATCACTATACTATACACATCCATATATATATATAATGTTAGTGTTGTAGTTATGAGGAAAGAAATTAAGCTGGAATCTGGGGAAAAGTCAGAATTTTTTTCTGGGGGAGGAGAGTCGGGATTATGTTATATATTTTTATAAGAGTTAAAATATAATTTTATCATTATACTGATTTATATTTTTATAGTTTTTAAAATTAAATTAAAATTTTATTATTTTTGAAAGGTCAAACTATAATTTTCCTATACAAAATTTAGAATGTCTAAAACAAAATCTTTTAATTTTAGGATCAAAATCTTATTTAAAAATGATATTATTATTAGAGATATCTACGAATCCCAAAAAAATAATCAAACGAATAGGTAAAAGCATCAAATTCTTAATGAATTGAGAATATTTTGATTTTAGCATATTGCTTTTTTTTTTTTTTTTTCCTTTTTGCTAATTTGTTGGATATAATTTGATGAACCACCTATTTTTGTTACTTTATTGTAAATGATTTGCTACATTGATGATTTTTCAAAGTAGCAATTTAATAAGAAATTTTAATAATATTAATAATTAGATTGGTTTCTTGTTTTTTGTAAAATATGATGATGAATTCTAGTAAATTAAAGTTAGGGACTAACTCTTCAGTTTTTGTAACATGAAGGGATGAAAATCATAATTAGACATAAATTACATTTAATTTTTATCATAATTATTTAAATGAATACTAATCATATTTACAAATGTGATTGTATCTATATTAGTAACTTTAAAAAAATCTAGTGAATCAAAATTATATGAATATCTTCCATTTATAAAAATATCCATATTCTTATATATATTATAAAATTTATAAAAAAAAAATTAAACTCGGAACATATCCACGAATGGTAAAATTTGAATTTAAAGTATCATAATTTCTACAATTTTAACTTCATCATTTTGATTAAAATCTTATTTATTTTCGTATAAATTTTTTTATAAATATTTTTTTTCATTCACATCATTAATGTCTCATAATCTAATACATATAAAAAAGAGGTAAAAGTACTATCAAGGTCCCTGTACTATGAGTTAAATTACATTTTACTCCCTTTATTTAAAAAATAGACAAATTAGTCCATGTACATTATATCAAAAGTAAATTAGAACTTTTTGTTGAAAATTTTAGCCATTTTTACTATTAAAGACCAATATAACTGACCGAATAATCAGATAGTTACATATGGAGTGCCATGTGTGCTTTATTCTAACATATAATGACTAATTTGTTCTTTGATCTAACGTACAAACACACAATAAGACAAAATACAATTTAACTTTTAGTGTAAGGACCTCAGCTAATTTAGCTATATATGCCAAAATAGTTTGTTAATTGGCCATATAGGCCGATATTTTGAAAGTTTAGAGAAATAAACCATTTTTCGAGGGAATGTGTAAGAGTGTACTTTTTGCACAGGTGGCAGGAAAACTTGTTTAGATACACGAAATTTCACACACCCTCTTTAAAAACGACATATTTCTCTAAATTAAAAAGAAAACGACCTATTTAATTAATTATATTTTAACATATATGGATAATTTAACCAAACCCCTTAGTAATTTTATCATAAAATTTGTTTTATGTAATTAGTTGGAGTGGTGGTGCTACATTGGATTTGGAAGGGCGTGTTGGGTTGTTTTTGCTTAGGTTTTGGTGCTTTGGACTAAATTACCTTTGACTGAAACCTTGGGGGAAGGGAACCTCCAAGATGGTCAAACAACAACCTTTGACTGATGATCTGTAAATGTTATTTTTTAATGTTGGATTTAGTTACTGACCAACAATTGATATAATAATAATATGTTAATTTTCATTTCTCAAGTGAGTGTGTGTTGGGAGGGAAAATCATGGTTCCAATGCCATGTTGTCCTTTTTTTCACTTGCTTTCACTCATTAAATTCCGAGTTAGTTTCAACATTTTTCAAGACATTTAGACACTTGTTTAATTCTTCTATATCTTACTGCTAATTATTATGGTCACACTATAAGACAACAACAAAAATTCAGTATGTTTATATATATATATATATATATATATATGGATTGTTACTTGAGATATATGACTGTTTGAAAGTTGTGTCGTAAAGTATTATGGAGATTTTTGTATTGTAAGTTAGATTATATTTTGTATTATTTATCATAAAAATGTGTAAATTAAAAATTTCATCTATTTCTATTATAGAGTAAGGATTGTATAAAACTGTGATTTCACATTATTCTTATCCATTTCGAATATGAGAATGATAAATCAGATTTTTCCTCCTAATTTTCAGCATTTTCTTCCTGAAAAATTCAAATCCAACTAAAAATGTTGAAAATCCGGAGGAAAATTATGATTTATCATTCTCCTATTGGAAAGGGACAAAGATGACATGTAATCACAGTTTCATATAATCTTTTCTCTTCTACTATAAAATATTAGCGTGACTGACGAAATAATCAAACAATTATATGTGGTGTGCCATGTGTACCTTATGTTGACATATAAAGACCAATTTTTAACAACAAAAATGGATAAAATTTTTAATAAAAAAATTAGTTTACTCTGTAATTTGTCACTTTTTAGTAGAATGGGTGAATTGCAATCTAACTCCTACTACAATAACTTTTATGGTACTTTTAACATCAATAATGTGAAAATATTGTTTACAAAGAAGTTTTATGTTTTAGTTGAACATAGACTACATTTTGTGGACTTCGATATGATAGAGTTGGGTGACAAAACTTTTCCTTTAAAGGATAATTTTAAGGTATTTCGATAGTCTACTGACTACCAACAAACGAGACTTCAAAAGTTTTTTTTTTTTATTAAAATAAGAATCTTTAATAATTATCCATGAAACAATCATTTATACAAAGCTAGTTAAATCGATTTTGATATCTTTTAATTGAATCCTTGTTTGTTAAGTATATAACATTGATTTTTTTTTCTAAAATAAAATTTTGAAAAGCAATTAAATATCCCTTATTTTTTATTTTATCCGATTGGTTTTTAATTAAATTAATGATAATGAAATTAAGCGAAAAATTTTAAATACTAGCGTAATTTACATTTAATGTCACTAAAATATTAGTAAGTTTATATTTTGTTCACTCAACTTCAAAAAGTTATAAAGTGACAACTGAATTATTCAAAAGTTTTCATTTAAGTCAATAAACTATTTGAAAGCTTTTATTTAAGTCATTTGACTGTTATTTTAAAAAAAAAAGTGTTCAACTAGCAAGTTTCAAGCAACAATTCAATAATTAGTATGGTGAATCAATACCTATCAATGAGTAGAAGGACATACTTTAGATCCAAGTTAATCGAATGGTTAGTGTTGAAAATCAAAGAAAAAAGCGGTTTGTATTTTGATTCGTAAAGTCATGACATTCAAAGTTGTTTCATAAAAAAAAGAATTGTAGAAGAGAAGGGCAAGATAAGCTTTTGATTGATGAAGATAGTGTGAATAGAGAAGACCATACAATAATGATTTTAACAGCATGATAACTAAGTGAAAATTTTTGAATACTCTAAATACCAGTACTCTAAATTGATAAATAGTTATATGTGGGAAGACTACATCAATAATGGTGTCGTGGTGTAGTTGGTTATCACGTCAGTCTAACACACTAAAGGTCTCCGGTCCGCTGAAGGTCTCCGGTCCGAGTCCGGGCGACGCCAATGGTTTTTTGTTTATTTTCCTTCTTTTTGGGGTTTCACCACGAGCCATTTATTTGGGCCAGGCGGCTATGATATGGTCCAAGTCCATACGGCATGTTCACAATTACAACTTCAGTCACTATGGGGGTTTTCAAGCAAGCCTTTTTTGTCACATGGGGTTCTTCCTTCTACTAGTAATTGTTTATATCACAATCAATTCAGATGAAAAATCAAAAAATAACCAGACAAATTTTATTCATAACAATTAAATATGGTGGATGGTGGGATTCGAATTTAGGTATTATTAAAGGGACATTGACTCCTTCGTATTAGAATTTGGGCTATGTAGTTCAAGTGGTCGAATGTAAGGCTTTATAAGTTTCAGTTTGATGGTTTGAGTCGTTCAGTGTTTAGATATATCTATTATTATTCACACCTTATATTGACACATCTCTCGAGTTTTGCAGATATCATTAACTGAGATGCTTCTCTTCTTGAACCAGATCCTCATGGTAGCTGCTCAACGGAATTTTAATGATTTAGATTCACAAGAATCACGAAGTCTCGTTTTTCAATACAAAAAGTGAAGCTTTTAGTTCTCGGATTTTTTTTAGCCCCATTCTATTTTGGTAGTTCGACCGCGAAATTTATTTGTTTCTGTATTTCCGGAATATGAGTGTGTGACTTGTTATAATTGATCCTATTGATAGTATAGAAAATGGGTCTGTCATCTTGATCAAGATAGTTTTATCCCATCGGATAGTCATTCTAGTATCTGATGCACAGAATATATAAAATGGATCACAAAGTATTTGAACTATGATTTATACTTAATATTCAAATCTCACGGCCGGACTCAAAAAAAAAAAAAGAGTTATATTATTTATAAATCGAAAGATTTTTTATTCTTTTAAACTCTCATTTAGTTTATGCTTATTTTGATCAAAGGACAAACTTTTCTTTTCTTTGTATTTTTATTTATTATATCTATTCTCTTGATTGAATGAATGATGATCCAATGGTTCTTACTTCAAGAATCTTTGGACTTAATTTGAAGGTTTTATTGAATCATCGTGGTTCTAGTATGAATCTGAAGTTTCAATTGATTCATAGGGTCTTAACAAGAGAATTCCTATCAAAAAGAAAGAAAACAAGAATAAAGCCACATTTCATACAAAAAACAAATCAAAGCAAAGGAAAAAAAATAAGTAGGATGTATTGGCTCTTCGCGAAGGCCCGGGACAAAACTCTCTTCAAGGAATAATACCTCCAATTATTGATAGTTCGACCAACCGTTCAATAGGCAACATTTAAAAATTTCTTCCAAAAAAACTCAACCCTAAATAGATACTTAAAAACCCAAAGCTTGAATATCTACCAACAATAGTAAGACTTCATAAACTAAATTATTAAACTCATTAGGAATCAAAATCCAACTCAAATTTTCCTTATTGAGTTATGATTGTATGGACAAGTAGTAGTTGTATTTTCTATTTATAATTTATCAAGTATCAATAACCCCAAATACTAATAGAAGTATGCCAACGTGTCGATAGGGTTACATGCTTTAAAAACTAATGAAAGCAATTCACACACTTGATTCAATTATTGATGCATACTTTTATATTAAAAAATAAAAAATATTCTAGAATAATCTAAAAATTGTATAAATATAGTAATAGTGGTAATAAAATTAATTTATCGATTATGTCTTAATTCGACGGACATGAACATTATTACTAATATAGGAGTATGTGAATTCGAGTATGCTAAATATTATTTTTAAATCCATAATATCATATTATAAATAATATTAAATTTCGATAATTTTAAACATTTCATGCACCAAACCCCTAATAATTTGATAGTATAGGGTGGATATCATCAACCTTCCTCTAGATTTTCGTATCGAGTTTTTATTAATTTTTTAATTTTAATATTATAATATAAAAGTATAATATGCATATGATAAAATAATATATCTTTCAAAAAAATTAATAAAATATAAAAAGAATAACGCACATGTGCAAAAAAGAATAATGGGAGAAGCATCCTTGACTGCTACACCGTACCGGTCCAGCTCATTAACCGAACCAAAACAAAACTGGCTCTGCCCGACCGTCGGCTTCCTCTATACAGCAAACAATTAGCTGTAGAAAAACACTGCTAAAATTATTTTAAAAATTATTTCAATTAAATAATTTTTTCATCAAAATAGATTCTGCATTTATTTTTTAAATTTTAATTTATATTTACAATATACTTAAAATTTTAATTAAATTAATGTGACAAGTAAACTATTATATTTTGAGAATATTTTTATGAGTTAATATCACTAATTAATCATATACCGAAGTAGTTGAAATAATTAAAAAAAAATTTATAAAAAATAAATTATGTTTTATCATGGTTGAGTTTTTATTAATTTTATATAAAATAATAATAATAAATAAAAACACTTTTATGATATGGTATAATGAAGTCAAGTTAAGCAGAATATTAAAAAGCTCGAGCTTAACTCAAAATTCGAAGCTCAAACTCGATTGAACATTCTCAATTCGAAATATAATTGAATTACTTGAGCTTGAGCTTGATTAAATTTATTTATTAATTTTTGTACGCAAGTTCGAACTCGAGCTTAATTTAGCTTGTAAGTTTTCAAGTTCAAGCTCAACTGAATAAGGCTCACGAGTGTTTGAGTTAAATATTACTAATCTCAAATTCAGCTCGATTGATAGTTCAAATTTGAACTTAGCTTGATAATTATTTAATCGAGTTCAATTGAATTCAAATTATTTGTAAGCACACCCTTATATTATTATTTTTAGACCTTTAAATTTATAATTTCAACAAAAAACTTTATTTCATTTCCACATAAATTTTTAATAAATATATTTCTTAAATTTTAAATAAAAATTTCGAATTAACTATAAAAAATGAAAAAAAGAAAAAGCAATTCATGACTTTTTTGCAATAATTTAGTAAAAATTTACTGGTAAGTCAAAGACAGTTGAAAACAAACTGTTAGAATTATTTTATTTTATTTTTTTTGCGTAGCGGAGATTAAAACGCGGGAAATCAAGCACGTGAAAAATAGTTGGAGGACGCGGAAGCGCGTGACCGAAATAAGTACGTGAAAAACAGTTGGAAAAGAAACGCAGAAGAGCAGAGTGGAATTTGAATAGTAACTGATTTTTTTTCCCCCAAAATTTATTTAATTTCCTTTTAATTAAAATTTTCTAATTTCTAGTTTTGTTTATTTGTTCATTTTCATTTTATTTCTCTTTAGCCTCTGCATCAAAGCTTGTAGGCACTAGCGGTGGCGCTTGAGATAGGCGTCGGCAATTTTGAGTGCTAGGAATATCAGATTCCGGCGGTGTTTTAACTTTTAATTTTGACTCTTATTTATACTTTGAAGATTTTTTTCAGCCGGAAAAGGAAGCAATCGGTCGTCGCCGTTTCGTTATTTTATTTTTGCTGTTGAACAAATTACGTTAAGAAGAGAAGCAAAAAAAGGAAAAAGAAAAGGTATGTTATTCATTTCCCTCAATTAGTTTCAGTTTTTCTGTGAGATTTTGATCTTTTTGAGATTTTTTTTGGGAGGAAATCATGTTAATTTAGTCATTATTGAATTTTGCGTTTCCGTATTTCGTTTAGTTTTGATTTGATTTGATTAGAAAATGTGAAGATTTGTTTTAATTTGAAATTTTTTTAATGTTTCAATTTCGTGAATTTTTAGATAGTTTTTGGATCCGTATGTGGATATTCAAGGGAATATTTGTAGTTTATACATTTTTGATAGTCATTTTCATTGCTTTTGCTCCTTTTTTAAACTTAATCTTCTGTTTGATTTTGCATTGCATTTTGTGAAATCGCTGATCAAATCTATGCTTTTTTCAATCATTTTCAGATCCAAGGAGAAAAAAATTATTAAATCCTTCCAAAAGGGCAGTAAATTGAACGGATGGAAATTATTACAAAGCAATCACCTCAAGGTTGCAATAATATTTGTCCAACGCCACCTCCATTACCAGGCCCAGCTATGAACTGTCGGCGGAAGGGATCGGCAACAAAAGGAAACAGCTGTGCGTCAACAGCCACGAGAGATTTGTGGGATAACCTCTTTGATAGGGGCTATAGGGCCGATGTTACAATTAGAACTAATGATGGTGGAATCATCTATGCACATGCCGGTGTTCTTGTAAGCCCCCTCCTTGTATTTCCATCTCAGATTTTAATGATTGTAAAAAGCCTGTTTAATGTCATGAACTAACCCCAAATTGTGATTTTTTCTTTCTTTATTGTTTGGCTTATTCTTTCATAATTTAAACTAATTAAAACAGTCTCGAGTCCAAACATTGACGAGTTAGATAAGCTCTTTTTGGTTTCTTACACAGTTTGATAGTATATGCAAGTTTTAGACCATGGACAATGATCAATCCTCAGTGTAAGTAAATAGTTATAGGCCTTGAAACGGTGGGGTTGTGACATTGCTGATTTGCATGATTTTGTTCTTATCATTGATTCAATCCATTGACTGGATATTTGCCTACAGGGCATGGCTTCTCCCGTCTTAAGAGACATGTTGAAACAAGCAAAAGGTGTTGGCCATAAGAGATTGATTTCAATCCACGGTGTTCAGCATGACGCAGTTCGGGTTTTCATCCGGTTCTTGTACTCTTCCTGGTAACTACCCTTTCCTTGGTAGAGATTTTTTCGAATACAGTTCGTAAACGAGTATAACAATTGGAAATCAGTTAACATTTGTTCAAAAGATTGACAAGCTAGGAAACTGCCAAACTGGTCTTTACTTGCTCAGTTTTAAGGCCATTAAATGTAGAAATTAGAGCCATTGATATCCTGTTGGCTGCATCATGCTACTAATTTGCTAAATGTAATTGGTTATCATCTGTAGTTTTGAGCAAGAAGAAATGAAGGAACTTGTCCTGCCATTGTTGGTATTGTCACATGCATTTGTTGTTCCTCAGTTAAAGCGAATTTGTGAACAGCAACTCGAGAACAGCTTGCTTACGCTAGACAATGTCGTCGATGTCTTCCAGCTCTCTTTACTTTGTGACGCACCTCGGCTCGTGCTGCTTACTCACCGTATGATCCTAAGGAACATCAAGGCTGTTTCCACAACCGAAGGATGGATTGCCATGAAGAGGAGCCATCCAGCACTGGAAAAAGAAATTTTGGAATCCATGATCTATGAAGAGCAAGTAAGGATACGTCTTTAAGGCTGTTTTCCATTGTTATTATCACTTTGATCTTAAACTGGTAAATATGATTTTCCCAGATGGAGAAGGAGAGAATCAGAAAATTGAATGAGCGGAAGATTTACCTTCAATTATACGAAGCAATGGAGGCCCTTGTTCACATATGCAGAGACGGATGCAGGACAATTGGTCCATGCGATAAGGATTTAAAAGACGACCAAAAACCTTGCACTTACGAGGCCTGCAAAGGGATCGAATTGCTTGTTCGCCATTTCGCCAGTTGCAAGTTGAGAGCCCCCGGCGGCTGCATCCATTGCAAAAGAATGTGGCAGCTCCTTGAGTTGCACTCCCGTCTCTGTGCGGATTCAGGTTCATGCAGAGTTCCTTTGTGCAGGTAATTAAAAACCAAGCAACATGCTTGATGTCAATTTTGTTCACTAAAATAACTAATTTAATCCGCAAAAGTTAGGTAAAAACACTTCTCCAGTCCTTCTCAATTTCGATATTAAGCAAATTGATCCCTCTTAAAAAATTGAAGTAATTTAATCCGTATTAATTTTGAAAGTGAGCAACTAAGGAACTCATGTTGTTGATGTTTTCGTCAATAGTACATAATTTTGATTGGTTTAATAACAAATTTAGCCCTCAATTTTTATATTTTGTGTAAATGTTGTAAGCTAAAATTATTAAATCAAGACCGAAACAACATGTGTAGATGTTGCGAGCTAAATTTGTTATTATACTAATAAAAAAATGTCCCATTGACAAAAACACTAACGTTATGATTAATTGTCCTTAGTTTTTCACTTTCGAAATTGACAATGATTAATTATTCTAAACTTTTTGAAAAGGATCAATTTGTTAAATACCAAAATTAAAAGAGATTAGGGACATCTTTTTACCAAAGCCATTCATTTATCCAATCTTATTTATTCTAATGACTTATTGAGACCGTAACTTTTCATTTCTTTTTTTTAGGAATTTCAAGGATAAAATCAAGAAACAATTCAAGAAGGATGAGATGAAATGGAAAATATTAGCTAAAAAAATCTTGAGCACAAAGAGGATTGGAGGTGAACCATTTTTTTTGTCCTCCAAGTCCATCTCTTCATATTAAAATAAAGTTATAGATGTATTTAAGGGTCACGTATAGATCGGCTCCAAACTAAGTTTTTTTTCAAGTTTGGATTCGTTCAACCTGAACTACTATATGTATATGTAATACTTAAATATGAAAATAAAAACATGTATTAATTACGAAAATATGTATTAAATAAAAAATTATATAAATATTAACGTTTAAAAAGTATATTTTTGTTTTTAATAGTAAAACGGATTATGGGACACATTCGGGTGAAGCTTGAATAAGGAAATTAGAAAAGAAAATATAAATCCAAACCACAGCTACTTAAATAGGTAAATTCCACTTTTATACCTTTTGATATGCAAAACAGCAAAGAGTCATTCCCTTCCTAATAAGCTTGGTTTCTTCTAGTTTGCAACTTGTCAAATATTAGATGAGATATTTTTGCCAAAAATTATTTTTTATTTTTTGAATTTTAAAGATTTCATTTTTATAATTTTATTTTTTATTTAAAATATGAAAAATTAATTTTTAATATTTATTAAAAAATTTATGTATTTTTAAAAGGTAAATTCCAAGTTGACAAAAATTGTATAAATATTATCTATTTTAAAAGGAAAAAAAATTAAATGAACTTAGACTTTCACATTGTTCTGCAAATAGTAATTTAAGGCTTGAATGCCATTAGGTATGGTTGCCTTTCCATTTCATAACCCCTAATCTCTATTCACAATGCTTATATCAACTGTTCGAAGAATCACTATTTGCTTTTTTAGTTAATGATGGCAAATGTAAAATAAATTTTTTTGGCCTTCGACTATAATTTTTATCAATTTAGTCTTTACCCTTTAAAAATACATAATTTTTTAAATAAAATTTAAAAAATAAAAATAATTTTAAAAATATAAAAAAAAAAATCTAAAGTTTCAACATGACAAGCCATCAAGAACTTCAAACAGAATGTCGTCTATCGATTTGAGATTATGAGAATTATATGTCTCTTTTTAACACAACTATTACCTCATTGTCATCTAAAATCGTCAACAGCCATACTGATTTGAAGTTTCCATCCGCAATCTATATTATTTGGCTAATTAAAAAAAATTATTTATTCTTCCGTCTTTCTATATTATTCCTGAAAAAAAAAAGAAAAATTCCCTTTCAAACTAATCAAAACCAATTATTATTGTGGGGGCAAATGGACACCTAAAAAGATTGCTATATGTCACAAGAGTTTTCATCAAAGATGTCAACTTTTGAAATCAAGCACTTTTTTTTTTCTTTTGGCTTTTTCTTGCATGCAACTTATGACTAATTATGTAGGTGAGACATCGCCAAAGGAAAATATCATATACAGTTCATTTATAAAATATTCTTGTCGAAACCATTTTTTAATTTTTAAAAAAACGGGGATCGACTTTAAAATATGGATGGAGTCGCCACCAATCTTTTTTTAGGTGTAATTGGGCCACCTTATAAAGCATTTTAGTCTACGAGTTTTAAGAAAATAGGTTCGGGAGTCGGTTACGTACGAGGAAAGATTAGCACCCTCGTAACGACTCGTTTTGGAATATTAAGACTCATTTGTTCTAAAAGGACAAAACATCACACCCAGTATATTAGGATGCAACATTTTAACCCTCAAAACCAAAATCGTACCTTAATCTTCCAAAACCCGGAATTAAAATGATATTTAGACATTTGGGCGACCGAAAAAACCGCAACCCAACACGTTAGGGCACGATTTTTCAAACTTCCAAACACGAAACATTGCCTTGTTCTAAAAGACTTTTGAAAACGATTTTAAAATCAATCAACATGTATTTATTTAATTTGTTCATAAATAAGAAAACTAAAAATTGGTCCAAGTGAGCTTAAATTTGAATCATCATACCATGAAAGAAACAAGAGTACAATTGTAAAACATGAAACAGTAATCCTATGTAATAACACGGCACAACTAAATAATAGTAAGACCAAAAGATACGAATATAAAGTGAAAAGCTTAATTTAAATAAAGTATATGCATATAAATAATATAAAAAAATGTTTTGAAATAAGCAAAGTACGATTTAAAATGGGGTTTTAAAAAGAAATAAATTGTATATGTAAAAATATAATATATATAGATAAATAGAAAATATATACCGAAAACAACAATATGAAAACAATAATATGTATATGGAAAACAGTTAATAAGGATTATGTGCATTCATGTGAAGTGGCTACGTATAAAAGTATTTAAATTTAACATCATACTAATCTTTAAAACAGAGAAATATATGAAAAGGGATTTTAAAACAAAATAAATATACAATAAAGTAATTAAAAATATATGTACATAGGGAGGGACAAAAACGGATTAACAATGTAGAATCGAATTAGTAATGCAAAATGACTCGTTTAAAATAAGCTTTAAAAAATAGACTAATAAGTAATAATAAAAAAATAAAAGAGGGAAAAGTATAAATAAAGAACCAATAAAGAAAACATAAAATGAAACAAATAAATAATAATAATAATAATAAAACTCAATTGAAATATAAATAAAATCAATAGGGCGATTTTAAAAAAAAAGCTATTTAAACGATCTAGATGATTAAAATGCAATTCCCACAAACAAACAGGGACCAAAACGCAATTATTTTGAGCCCTTAAATGCTGCATTTTAAAGGGGATTGAAATGAATTAAAAATGAAATTGTCGGGCCAAATTAGGAGGAACGAAAACTCCCAAAGGGGACCCAATTGAAAACGGCCTCATAAGCGGAAGGACGGAGGTCGCAAATAGACCCTCAGTCCAAAAACACGCGGATCCTAGGCCCTGGGTCGGGTCAAACTCGGGTTTCGTTTTGGGGCCATCTTGAAGATCATGAAACGGCGCCGTTTCCTCCTAGTATAAAAGCAAAATTTCCTTTAAAAAAAATCACTCTTCTTTCATTTCAGAAAATTTTAACTCCCTCTCTCTCTCTCTCTCTCTGCGCAGGTCATGGAGACCGGAGGGATTCCGGCGCCGACCACCACCGGCGGCCACCGTCGCCTTTTTTTATTCTTTTTGTATTTTAATATGAAGAAAAATATTTTTTAAAAGAAAATAAAAAATATAAAAATGAAAAAATGAAAAGACAAAATAATTAAAAAAAAACGAGTAAACACACTTAGCCTTTAGATCTTGCTTCTTGCTTGTAGTTTTAGTACTCAAAATATGGCTTTGTATTCTCTGGTATAATCTCTCTCTGTATTCGTATAAAAAAAAAATCCCTTTTACAATATTTCTTGTGGCTTTTTACAGCCAAAATTACAACAATCTTGTTGCTGCACGTTTGTAGGTAGAGCGAACGTGATGGAGAGGGACTTCTCTATGGAGGTGTGGCGCGCGACGTGCGGCGCGCATGGTGGCTGCTGTTGGGGCGTGCGGCGCAATAAGCAACCAATTGTTGCTAGGGTTTATTTGTTGTATTGGGTTAGGGTTAGTAAGGGTTTGGTTTAGTTGGGCTTAAGATGGGATTGGGTTTTGGGTAAGTATTGGGTTTAGTTTTTAGTGGGCTGGGTTAGGAAGGTTTTGTAGATTGGGCCTAGGCCAGGCAAAAATTGGGTCATACAAATCTATTTATTTATTTGAAATTTGCTTCAAATATCTTGGTACAGTAATTTTGGTCCCTGTCTTGCTTCAACAATTTTTGCTGGTAAGGCAATAAATAATAATAATTTCTTTCAATGACTAATTATCACGTGCATTGGTAGTTAAATTTTTTTTAAAATTTATAACCACGTATCTTTAAATTATAAATTCTAAATATAAAATTTAAAAAAATATTAAAAAAATTTCAATGACTACTACTAATAAATATTAGGTGCAATAATAAAACATATAATATTTTTAAAAAATCACATATTTAAACCTTAGAGATGATCATAGATACCAAAAATATGCCCTAAATTGGATGTTAATAATACCATAAAACATTCACTAGATGCCAAATAATAATTCATTCCAATGAATAATTAACATATATGTTGATGTAGTTTTTTAATTCCCCAAGTGAAAGTTAAAAAGCGTACACATATCCTTATGTTTTATTTTAAAAAAATTTTAATTGCAAAAGATGTCCTTAAACAATGCTCTAAAATTTAAATTAGTCCCTAAACCTCAAAATATTTTAATTTTACACTCAAAAGTATTAAATTATTAGAATTTGTTAACTTGGTCGTCATCTTAGGCATTAAATTCTTGCTTAGATACGATGTGAATTATGTTTAAAACATATGTGCTTAAAGTTTGATTTACATTTAAA
This sequence comes from Gossypium stocksii, assembly GCA_020496765.1. Lineage (NCBI taxonomy): Eukaryota > Viridiplantae > Streptophyta > Magnoliopsida > Malvales > Malvaceae > Gossypium > Gossypium stocksii. Next base: position 3,807,655 of record CM035622.1, on the reverse strand, counting down.
AAAAAAACCATTGTTGTTAAAATTTACTATTTTTTTTTTAACACATCATATACAAATTGTTCAGGTTATAAGTACAATGTTTAAATTTTAGTTATGGTGTTCTAAATATGCTTAATGTCAAATTCAATCTAACATTTAACGTTAAACTAACAACTAGATTGACAAATGGACCTAATTAATACAATATTGATACTTTGAGGATTAAATTAAAATATTCTAAAATTTAAAAACCAATTTCTAAACAATAATTTGAAGACTCCTCTTGACAGTTACAAAATAAAAATTAAGAAAATTGTTTGTAAAATTAAAAAAACTCCATCAATTCAAACTTAAGCCTAAGAGATGACCGTGTAGAAAGAGACAACCATCAACCCTGAAAGGACTAGTCTTCATAGATCGTAAAACAAATATGAAAGATACATTAATCATACCCAAAAGAAAAAACTTATGCAATAAAGGTACATTAAGTTAAATTCTACCATTTTCAAAACCTTACGTGATAAACATATTATCAAATATGTGATGCTATGTCAACTTGCTATTTCCACGATATACTTGACAAAACTATGCCATTTTAGTTAATTGATTTAACGATTACCTTTTGAATCAAAATCAAAATTTCAAATTCGAAAAGTATAAAAACTAAAAATAATCAAATTAGAGAACATGACTAAATCTATAATTTACTCATATTAAAAGATTAATAACAAAATTTGACCTAACATTTTCTTCGATATCAACATGCCAGTCAAGATGCCTAAAAAGTTTAGTGAAGTTCAATAATTTATAATTGGCCATCATCAAATAAATAATTCTAGAGATAACTCTTGAAATTCTTCAGTCTTTTTATCAATGTGATCAAATCTATAACATGAATGGAGCTCATTAAGAGGTTTTTGTACTTCCATGGACAAGTTATTCACTCATCTAAAAGTTTTTCAAACTATTAATACTGAAGACATGTCTAAATTATTTTTTATGGGTATAAACATGCACATCAAGTCTATACTAAGGGAATAACTTGCAAATAGTGTCACTTAAATGGGCAGCCTAGTGAATGCTGCTTTTTACCCTTTATGGAGAGTTCTTTGGTTATTACTTCATAACTGGACAATTAATGACATAATTCAGCCAACAATGGTGTCCTAAATCGAAAATCCCACAGCCAATAAAACTTGAAAAATCAAAATTCAACATTGATATTCATGGTTCTAAGGGAAAGGGTTAAATCACTATTTGGGGTCTAAACTTGACAATTATTCTCACATTGAAGCCTAAATTTTAGCGTTTTTAAGGAAATATCAGGGACTAACTTGGACAAAAAAAATTCAAGCCTCAATGTGGGAGCAATTGCCAAGTTCAGAACCTAACTTGGACAAAAGAGTTCACTCCAATGGGAGAATAATTACCAAGTTCAAGGCCTAACTTGGACAAAAAAGTTCACCTCAATGGGGGAATAATTACCAAGTTCCCTAACTTGGACCAAAAAAAAGTTCAGACCCCAATGTTGGAATTTTGCCAAATTCAAACCCCAAAAAGTGATTTAACCCAAAGGGAAACCATCCCTATAACAACAGTTCAAAACATCCAAATTCAGAGCATATGCAAAGCAAAGGTTCCAGCTATCAAGTTACCTGCCTGTGAACTGAGCTATATATATATATAGATTCTCAATTCACTAAAGCCACCAACCTTAAAGAACCAATGGTATAATATAATTTTAAGCTATCATTTCTGTTGATACTTTGTACGTTCACAATTTCTCGTGTTAGCATACAGAGAAACGTCCTCTGGCAGTAACCAGCTTGATTCACAAAGTTAACCACATTCACATTCAACGTCAAAGTTGTTGTCTACAATAGGAAAAGACCTATAGTGATCTTAAAGAACCAACAAAATAAGAAAAAGAAAAGACCAAAATCGCTTCCAAAATATACAGCAATTATTGAAATTTGAAGGATGGACAGAACTTTTAACACTACATTATATGATTGAGATTTAAACTCGAGCAAAGCTTTTTTCACAACTGTTCCTTGCTCTTTACAAGAACTAAAGGAGCGGAATTACCTGTTTCATCACCTTCAATGCAGGCTGGATCAACTAAAGCAGTGGAAATGTTACCATTGTTTTCATTCTGTTCAAGTAAAAAATAAAAACAATAGTATTAGACAAATCATATCCAGTACTCTGGTTATAAGTATAACCAAAATATACTTCAAAATTCAATGAGATAACATCTCCTTGGTATGTAATTCTATTAACAAGGTCTAAATATTGAAAATATACAACACACGGTTTAATCAATTGGTTCATACAGTCACTTAAAAAGGCAACATTAAACAAGAATACCAGCATCTACAACAGCTTTCCGAGTCCTTTGTACCAAAAGGAGAATGAAAGGCATACCTTTTTGTTTACATCTTGAGCCTTCATAAGTTCATGAAATTTACGCATCAACATCTCTTCTTCTACCTACAAATAGGAAACTAAGGTGTTATTCCGGGTATTTTTTGGTTGAATTATGGTCTTGATCTCTAGACTATACACAAATTCGGGATTTAATTATTATACTTTAATTTGGCATAATTTAATTCCTCTACTTTTATAATATCATTTAATACACTTAAATCATTAACTATTCTTGTTAAAATACTAACATGATTTTTTTTTTTTCGAAAAACCCTACTTCCAACTCAAAATAAATAAATAAAAACCCTACCACCGAGAATCTACTACAAATTTTAACAACATCTTCAATGAGATCACTAATAAGCATTGTCCTCTTTGCATCAACACTGCAATTCATCCTACCCATTACCAAAAGTCTAAACCCATTACTAGCTTCATACCCCATCCTAACTACTTCAAACAACTTGGTGAATTGTTTGCCCCAGGGTAGATGCACCATCTCAGTTGTTAAATCTTTCACTAATACCTACTGATTATCCAATAAAAGCTCCATAATCAACAATAGAATTTCCCGAATAGATAAAATCCAGAGCCACCAAGTGCTTCAAAATTCTATAATCAGAATCTTTACCTACAAGGTTAATATGTCCAGCAATGATCTTTACCTTGAATATACCCTCTTTAATGGTAGAAAGAGAGACACAAGAAGTATCATCACCAAAAAGAAAGATTGAGGCAATCCCAACCGCAGAGCTTAGGTAGGCATTAGCACTTTTACTACTAATATTGAAGAGACCGCTCTTGCAGTAATTTGCTTCTCTATACCCATGTCATAAACAACAACAATACCAAAACTGTCATCAAAGCAGGAGACAATGACCACCTCTGAATAGTATAGCCATTAAATCTATTCTGTAAAATCAAACTGACAAACACTCCCACCTATTCTGTAAAAATCGAACCGACAAATGGCCTCGCGAACTCCCTCGTTCTTGTAAAAACATAATGACCCTTACAACTATAATCACACACAAACTGAGAAACCTTTGTCCTAACGGTAGTCATTTGACAGTACTGATCAAACAACAAAAGGTTATCACAGCCTACACTAGGAGATACTTCACTATCAAAAGCCTTAGCTAATACCCTTGCAAATCTCTTAGACTCATCAACTGAACCAAACAATGTTTTGGATCCAAATACTCATTATCTTGTTGTTACCAGTAGACTTAAAACTCGAGCTGGGTGTTGGAATCAAATCTTTGGTTCCTTCAATATTGATCACCTCGTCAACATTAGCAATAATCTCGGTTTCATCATTAACCCCAGACATCCCCATCTCATTATAATTTGTGTTAAGCATTTCATCGAACACCTTGGCTTTATTAGTGTCTCTACTTAACTATTCTTATTTTGATAATCACTTGGACTGGCAAGACAAAATTAAACCATGAAAAAAAAGAAAAAGAAAAGAAAATAACCTGAAGCTTATGCAATTGATGAGAAATTGATGAATGAGATTCTAAAAGCAGCTCATTCTGCATCTCCAAATGCCTAAAAAAATATAAATTAAAGAAAAAAAGTAAGCCTAATTTTCGTGAAAAAAAAAATAAATTAGGGTTGAAACTTACTTGAATATTTCGGCGGTGTATCGTGGATCCATACACGAAATTGAAGATTCAAATACACTTCAATTAATTATTTTTTCGCCAAAAAAAGATCAAGAACACAAATTCCCGTCCTCCTATCTTTCGCAGTCGCAGAATATGGCGCCAACGCGCGTTTCCTTTATTTAAGGGACGGGTTCTTATTTCATAATAGGTTAAATTCTGCTATTTGTCCATGTACTTCTATGAAAGTTGACGATTTAATCTCTATGCTTTTCAAATTTTAAAATTTAATACTTACCAAACGATAATTGTTAAATTTTATTAAAGTAATGTGACACTCTTTAACCCTAAACCATCGCCGAAATAGGGTTATGAGACATTACCGAATATATTAGACAATTTACGATTAATTCACAAATAAATAACACACATATTATAATTTAATGATTAAGTCCCTTTGATGGACCTTTGAGGCCCAAAATACGTATTAGAAGTGGAACGAGACTTTTTTGAGTACTCTAAAAATTTTTCGTAATTTTTTTTTTACTTGAAACTCAATATAACACCTTTATAAACATCTAACCTTCCCTGCAATTTTCAAACCGCAACTAATCCAAAACCAATGGCACAACCAAAAATAATTCATACTCAAATACACTTATATCATAACCAATGCATTAACATAGTAGTTTGGTAATTAAACATTCATAATATCATTCAAATTGACTAATAACTTCATTTATTTTCCATTCAAACTTAATGCCAAATTTTATAATATACTCTTTACCATTTCACTTAAAACTAAGTTCAAAACATTACAAATCACCCATACTTTATAACTAAAACCATATGACCTATATATATGACATAGGTACATGCCACATTTACCAAAAGGAAAAATACATCACCAAAGTTATGTTGAAGTCGGGATTGATCTGGATACTAAATCGAGACCTTTGACTTCTACTGACCTACGCACGGAAACAACCGTACGTTGAGTATTTCATACTCAGTGGTATTACCATAATTCAAACTATATAACTTTAATGAATTATAAATTTTAATCATATAACATTAAACATGTAAAATTTATAAATCATGGTAACTAATTTACATTCAATTTCATATTTCATATATAATAATTCATCAACAATATCATATCTTAATAACTTGAACTTGATCAATTCATGAACCTTAGGTTCATGCTTTCAAATCTCACATACAATTTCAATTCACAATTCAACTAACAATTTCTTTCCCATACTTTCAGCCATACGATCAATCAAATTTATTCAATTCACTCATTTCGATTATTCACCCTATTAACAAACCTAAACTTTAGCGGATACACGAATTCTAACCAAACACACCAGTACGGCACATTGTGCCTAAAACGGTACTCAGTATCTTATCAATATATCAGAAGCAGTATACGACACATAAAGTGCCTAAAACGACACACGTGGTGCCTAATACGACACATATAATGCCTGATCGGCAAAGCCGATAAATTCCTGTACTCTTCCAATCCTATGGCATGCCAACTATATCCGACTCAGCCCGACTAGTTAATAGGATATTCAAATCATTTCTCAATTTCAATTTCACCTTCAATGTACAATTCAATTCAATACAATTTTCCACATTCCAACAATATACTATCAAATATTCATACATAATCATACTTCATCTCAATTTCATTCATTTCAATATTGATACTTACCTTAAAAAATTTTACTTACCATACACATAAATTTAAATATAACATTTAATAAATAGTAGTTTGAGTTATAGTAATATAAACCGTGAATTTCTCGTTTTAGTCCTCGATAGCCTTCTCCTTTCCTTTGTGTGCCGATGCCTCGGGTTCTTTGTTGGCTACGAAAATAATAATAATTTTTTATTATTAATACAACACCAATTTATATTAAATAATTGAATTTCTATTCAATTTATATCTTAATTTTAATTTAGTCCTAACTAAATTCACTTACTTTTCTATCTCAATTCATACATTATTTTTACTCAATTTCTTACCAAATTCAACTTAACTACTCAATGTTTATATTAAAACCCTAATTTCAAATTTCTTTTAATTTAATCCCTCTAACACAAAACTTATAGCTTCTTTAACAATTTAATCCATTGATCAATTCTAACTAGAAATTCTATCAATTAAACCCCTAATTTATCATTTTGTTCAACATAAACTATATTCAAAAACCTAAGAACTTTCAAAACTTTAACTTAAATTCAACAAAACCTTGTTCTAAAGCTTCTAAAACATCAAAATTAAGAGAAAAGGACTTAATTGACTTACCAATTAAAGCTTTAAACCCTCAAATCCCAATTTCTCCTTTTCTATTTCTTTCCTATTCTTTCTTTCCCACTTTCGAATTGCTTCTGTTCTCTTTTCTTCTTTGTTTCTTTCTTTTTCTTTTATTGTTTTATTTATTTAATTAGCTTAATAATAATTATATAATATTATAACAAATATCTATTTAATAACAAATATTTGTATTATAATTATATTTATTTTAATTAATACACATAAGCTTTATCATCACCATATATTTGTCATGATTTTATTTATTTCATTTATTTTATGTAACTTAATATTTTAATATAATAAAAATCTATTTACTTAAATAAAAAGCAATTAAATATTTAATTTACAATTGTATAAATATAATTATTACACATGTATGTTTTTATTATCATACAATTGTCTTTATTTTAATTTATTTAATTATTCAAGTTATAATATAATATTATTATAAATTAATATAACATAATATTGATTTAATTAATATAAAATAATGAAAAAATCGTAGATTTTTTTTTCCTTTATGCCGCCTCACTTATAAGAAATGACTTAATTTCCATTCTAGTCCTTCTTTCTTTCTTTTAATCTATAATTAGACTTTTACCCCTTATTCAATCTAGTCTTTTTTTTCTAATTACTCTTAATTAAGTTAAATTCACTTAATTAAAGCCTAATTAAACACACAAATAGACTCACAAATATTCCTAATAAATATTTATGAACTCGATTTATTAAGACGGAGGCCCGATACTGCTCTTTTCTGATACCTGTAAATTTTGGGTCATTACAATTAAGTTATGATATTTCCAAATTCTGATGTGATAAACATATTTTCATATATGTATTCTTCATGTTAGTTTGTTATTTTCATACGTTACTCACTAAAAAAAATTCAGTTAATAGATTAATGACTATCATTTGCGTCAATATTGAAATTTTAAAAATAAAAAATTATAGAGATTTAGAATGATCCAAATGGATTTAACTACTACTGTTTAGGTTAAAACTAAAATTTCAAAATTAAAAAAAATGCATAAACTAAAATTAACTAATTTAAAAATACAAAAACTAAATATGATCAAATTAAAATATAAGGACCAAATTCAAAACATTCACAAAAATATAAAAACTAATAGCAAAATTTAACCTTCATAATACAATAGCCTATTCAGGGCTTAAATAATGTAAATTCACTCATGATAACAGAGTGTATTCGTGTTGTGGGCAAAATAAATCTCTTGAAAAAATTGGACTCTATCGTTCTTTAATTTGACACACACGTACTCAACTCAACTCAATTAATTTAAATTCAAACACGATTCAACTCAATTTAATCATGAAGAGAAAATAATTTAGACCAACTATATCTCTATTATTATAAAATAATTTATTGAATTCATGTGACGAGAATTTTTTTTTTAAGTTTAACAAATATTTTAAGGACATGTAACTTAGATATTAGATAAATTAGTTTTTATACATCAAATCAAATAACAAATCGGTCATTTCTATTAACATTTTCATCCCATTGTACCATTAAAAATTAGTATAGTTGATAGAATAACCAGACATGAACGCTTGGCATGTCATGTGTATCTCATGTTGACGTATTTGGACCAATTTTTAATAGAATGATCAATTTACTCTTTGATCTAACATACAATAACTAATCTGCCCATTTTCAATAGAAAGGCCAAAATGCAATCCAAATCTTAATATAGGGACCTCCATGTAGAGGTGTGCATGGGCTGGGCCGGGCCGGGTTCAGGCCGGGTGTAACACCCCAAACCTGGCCTAGAAGTTAGGCCCGAATCTGGCGATGTCACATTGAAGGGTTGCTTTCAAAAATGATTTAGTTAAAAAAAAACTTAGTTCAAAATGAAGTAAGCTTGGTAGGAATTTACTTAGTTAAAAACCCAAAAAAAAATTTAATAAAAAATAAGCATGTTTATTAATTATAATAATAAATCCCAAGTAAATAGTAATTTCTGAGATACATAGCCTTATTACATCATAGTGAAAACCTAAAAATAGCTATCATAAACACTTAATAAAATTATATTTAAAATTCCTAAGTGACTTGTAGTGTGGCTATCTCCTAGTCCTCTCCCGTGTCGAGCCGTCTACTGTGGAACACCTGAAACATTAATAATAAGGGTGTGAGTTTCGAAACTCAGTGTGTACGACCCTTAGCAATCAAATCAATTCAGTATGCACATTTCATATTGAGCCTAAGCCTAATCAATATCGGTGGTCTGGGCCTTAGCCCACATTGACCTCATATCATATCAGAATTTCATGAATGCAAATGTTCCCATCCCAAATCCAACCGCTACACACCACTCGTACCAACCCTACACTCCTGTAAGGATGTCTACATCAACCCACCCATCATCTACACTCCAAAGGTAACACCGGTTGCGGCACTACTCACGTTGCAGCAAGGCTGCTGTATATGTGCGGTGTAGCAAAGCTACTCGGTGGCTTAAAAGCCTAAGGTGGATCCACGGTCGTCAAGCGACTATGCGATCCTCAGAATACTTCCTCCGTATCATCAAACCCACCCAAGTGCAACATACAATTCATGAATGCAATATACACATTTTCACACATTTTCACATATTAAGCACTTAGGGGTATTTTGGTCATTTCACTACCCAGAGGTATTTTTGTAAACCTACGCTACAGGGGTATTTCGGTATTCCCACCCTACGAGGGTGTTTTAGTAGCTCTACCTTACAGGGCATTTTCGTAATTCTACCTTAAAAGGGTATTTTCGTAATTTTATCCTAGAAGGGTATTTTTGTAATTTCCTAATGATACAGATTTTAGTTATGAATTTTGGCCCGTCAACAAGTCCTCGCGGCTAAGATGAACGGACACCATGCACTAGGTAGGATTCAAGAGAAGAGGAGGTGTGTCACTCGGACCGCTTAAGTACCAGGCTCTTCCTAGATTCAATCCTAGACATGCATATGTCAGTTACCACACCTTAGTCTATCGACTTGTCCACAGACATGTTTATTACTTAATTAAGTCTTATGAAATTTGAGAGTTCATTTAACTAGGCCTTAAGTCCAATAGTACCCTAGCATGCATTTCTACAATTCCATAAGGCCCATTAAGCCCATTCACGTTCATTAACCCATTAAGCCCAATCATGCTTATATGACCCATTAGGCCCGATCATAATTCAATCATACAATCATACATATCAATCCATCACAAAATTTCATATCACAACTTTTTCAATTTGGGCCCACAAATTCGGTAGGCCCATTAGGGATTTCAGGATTTCGACTTTTGCCGATTTGCCGTGTGTGTAGTGTATGTACACACCTGATTAAAGACCCGCACTACACTATCCTCAGCCTCGACCTACAACCAAAACCATCTTCGAATCAATTCTATACCTTAAACTACAACTTTATCAAATCCCGAAGCCTTACCGTAACCTTACCGTGTACCTTCGGCTTTTCTAGCCTTTCCTTAGCAAATACTCCCAAATATTCTTAGATCTGCACCAATACACACATATTATCAACATCAAGTGACTCGTATTCCATACGAGTCACCCCTATCAACCATATTTATATTCGGCCATATATGAAACCGAAATTTAGAGTGAGTATGCTTACCACTTGCTAGGAATCCTTACACCGCTTGAAATCTTTGAACCCTATCCCTTGTTAATACAGGGTTAACGACAAGAACAAGATTAGATAGCCCTTCGGCTTTTAACAACTCGATTAAGGGTTGCAAATAACAAAACAGATCTGTGATGAAGGAAATCAAAAGAAATCGGCAAAGGAGATATGAGTATTCGGCTTTTAAGAGATTAGGAAAAGAAATCGGCAAAGGGGATATAGGTATTCGGCTTTTGCACAAGACAAAAATGAACTAGAAAGAAGGAGAAGAATGAATCATTTGGTTTGGCAAAGCAAGAGAACTCTTCAAAAAGAATTTGGCACCCCCTATAAATACCCAAAGCCGAACCCCTAAAATCCCAATTAGCTCCACTTCATCCACATCCCATCTCCTAATTTTTCTCCACGATAAACTCTCCTAATCTCTTCCTATATTTTCTCTTCTGATCACTCTCCTTAGAGTCCATATTCATGCCACTTCCAACCTTCTAGAAGGCCAAAATTAAACTCCTAAAAATACTAAGCTAGGATCCAAAACTTAACCAAGGCCCAATACTTCTAGGCCCAAAATTCAAGGTGTTATACCGGGCCCAGACAAAATTTTAGGCCCCTTTTCTAGGCCCGGGCCCGGCCCGAAATATGGGCCTAAAATTTTATCCAAGCCAGGCTCGAAATAAAATTGTTAAGCCCGAGCCCGACCCGGCCCGACCCATATTAAAATTTTTAGCTTATTTCATTAAATAAAAAATTTAAAATATAATAAATCAAATACATTTAAAAACAGAAAAACAAATATTAAAATAAAAAATAAATAAATAATGAGACAAACAATTCTTAAAACAATACACAAATTAAAAATATAATAAAAAGTGGTTATATTAAAATTAAAAATGAAATATAAATATAATTAAAAATAAATAAACATATTTAGTATATAATTCAGGCCGGGCTGGGTCGGGCCCGAGCCAAGAAAGGTTTACTCGAGCCCGGCCCATTTTCTAAACGGGCCTCGTTTTTTTGCCCAAACCCATATTTCGGGCCTATAATTTTACTTGAACCCTCCCATTTTTCTGGCAGGCCTTCGGGCCGAGTAATCCGGCCCATACACACCTCTACCTCCATGGTACCTTCACCTATATATTATATTTAAAATAAGACAATTTAATCCATTCCTTAGAAAAGCAACCCTAAAATGCTACTTCATTTAAAAACAATGGTTATTAAAGAATGACAAAATTAATTGATGGAAGATTCGATTAAAAAATTGATTTTTTTTAAATTTTGAGTTAATTGAATCGAGTTATTGGAGTCAACTCGAATAAGTAAATTGAGTTTTGAGTTTAAATGAAGTTGAATTTTACAATTTGAATAACTCGAATAATTCGAATAACAAATCGGTGTAAAAATCCTTTTGTCCTCGTCAATTTTAAAAATGAACAAATTGATCTTTTTCTTAACAAAAATTATAAAAATAAAATAAAATAATTTATAAAATTCAAAATATTTATAAAAATTTCAAAATTTATATTTTTAAAAATATAATAAATTAAAAAAATCTAAAAATATATACAAAGAAAGTTAGAATTTTAAAAATATTCTAAAATAATAATTTTGAGGATCTAAATAAGTTAGTTAATGATTAAGTTTATCATACTAAAATATCTTATATTTTTATTATTAACTTGAAATTTTTTACTTTATTTGACTCGATTCGATCGAATGCTCACTTTTAGATTGAATTAAAAATTAGTGATTTAACTAATGTCATAAAACTAGAAAAAATTGAATCGATGAAAAATTCATCGAACCGAATACAAATTGAAAAATACCATTTGAACCAGTCATACATGATTTAAGCTAATTTAAGTATTTAATTTTATTAATATAGTCGACAAAATTCGTGATTGCGGTTCTACTATTTATATTTATTTTTTTTCCTTCTTTTTATTTTTTTAATTTTTAATAATTGAACGGAAAATTAATATGACCAGCCTTTGAACATTGTAACTATTCTAAAATAAAAACATCCATTACTCTTTTAAAAATTATAATTACTTTTTGGAATTAGGGTTTGACAAATGCTAGCATAAAATTTTTTCATTTAAATTTAGTAATTAAGTCCACTTTAACACTTTAATTTGTATTTTATAAAAATGTGATGACGTGATACTCTAATATTATATCAAATTATTATAAAAAAATTAAAAAATTTTAAAAATAAATTTTTAGATGACCGCGTGCCATAATGTGTTACATCATCATTTTTTTATGAAATTCAAATTTCATAATAAAAAATCTTAAATTTAATATCAAAATAGATTAAAAAAAAGTATAATACCAAAATAAACCATGTTTTATGCTTTTTCTCGACCACCGTTTTGGCTCTTGATTGGCTTTATGAGAGTTCCTTAAGTTCTCTTCAGAATTGGGAACAAAACTTCGAAAATGTGTTGCTTTTTAACAACATAAAAAATAATAATACTTTTACGTTATCAACACGATATACTCTAATAACACCCATCAAAGGTAAAGAAAAAAAAAAAAGTCAAAGATCAACCATATTTGACTTTGTAGTACGAATGTTGAAAAATTTTATTTTAAAAGCCCAAACATAATTTTTCAACAGCCATAAACCAGGTCTTTAATGGAGGCCCATAACTCGTTTTAAGCTTCAGCTGGCCCATACAGTTTGGCTCCCGACGACGTCGTTTCAGTCTTCAGACATTAAAAATCTCGCACACTGAGACAATATTTGGGTATCTAAGTTTTTACAACTCGAGTTTGACTTTACTTTAACTAATTAAAAATTAATATAATGGTAAATTTATACTTTGACCCCTAAAAAGTTATTATTCATTTTTCCCTTCACTTAAACAATATTTGGATATTAAATTAAACAGTAAAATCAAAGTCAGGTACTAAGTAATATAATAATCCAAAAAAGTCTTCCTTTTAAACAACAAATTGACAGACAACACCCGTGACTGCTGCAAAAACCAGAAAACAGCAACTCTGACGAGGTCATGAAATGGTGATGAACATCATGAACACTGAGAATCTGTCAATGTTCATGTTTCTTCATCATCATCATCATAAACAAAACCTGCAAAATCACTGTATCTCATGCACCTTGTCCACACTTTCATCACTAGATCCTCTCATACGTATTTTTTTTACTCGTGCATACACGGGTACATAGGCATATACATATATGTATATGCATTAGTGAGACCATGATTCATGTGAGTTGTGGGTATGTTATTGGTTGTTGAAAAAAAAAAAAAGAACAAAAGATAGATGATGATTTTCATAGCCTTGTTGCACAAGGACCACACACCATTAAAACCTAGCTCAAAGGATATATATAGATGGTCTATTATCACGTCAACAACATTATCATTTAGTGGGGGGATCGCATATACCTAATCAAAATGGCATTCTAATAGGTTAAATTCTGATTCTGTGTGGAAGTTTGTAGATTTAATTTGTGCTCTTTGAAATTTGAAACTCAAAATAGTGGTTGTTATGTTCACGAAGTTGACTTTCGCTATTTACAAAACTTTATGGGACAAATATATTATAAAAAAAGTTAATTAATGGATTTAATAACATTAAGACTGAAATTTTAAAATTTAAAAAGTATATAGACTGAAAATGATCAGATTAGAGAATATTGATTAAATCTGTAATTTTACGGGTAATACAAGTCTAATAGTAAAACTTAACTGACAGAATTTAATTGTTACTATTTGAGCGATGACTGAAATTTTGAAAAATTGAAAACTTTTTTTCTTTAGTACAAGTAGTTGAATGAATCTCATTGTGATCATAGTTTAGAAGTTGAAAAAGATTCCAAATTGATTTTGGAGTCTTGACTATAAATCAAATAATGATATTCATAAAAAAAATCAAACCCTAAAAGCTGAATTTGCATATGATATAGAATCTTCATAAAGGATGAAATTATAATAAACATAATAAAAGGAATCCAATGGCATGAAGTGAGAGCAATATCAACAAGTTCATTGAACCACCAATACCGAAGTTTTATTTATTTATTTTTATTTCCATTGGAACTGTGAAATTCTAGAAAGCAACCCCCTCCCCATCAAACTTATCTTTTACAAAGAAATGTGTAAGGAATATTAGAGCTTATGACGTTCATGATTAGGGTTCACGATCTTCTGTCCCTAAAGTTTAATTTTAAGGCTAAATAAAACAATAATCTTCCCAATGCATTTAACAATGAGCATGAGAATCTGTGGCCATGTGCCTTGCCATCATTTCCTATAATATATACATTAATTTCTTAAACAAGGATATTGAAATTTAACCAGTTGGATTGAGTCAATTTAGATTAGGTTAATTCGAGTTTTAAAATATTTTAAAGTCGTTTTAGTTTGAATTAAGTTTGGGTTTAGTTCATTTTAGATTACAATCATTTTAAGTTCGATCTTTTTGGTTTCAAGCTTGTTGTTCTTTTAGATTTGGGTCAATTTTCATTAAATTTGAATGAGTTTTGGGTTGTTAACTTTTCATAATCAAATCTATATTAGATTAAGGCTTGAGTTTATATTTATCAAGGCTTTGATATTCGAGCAGAAAAGTGATAGGTCTAATAGCAAATATGTCACATATTAAGAATAGTTGTATGAATCAATTAAACAAAACCCGAATTTAAAAACATTGGGATTTCCTGTTTAATTTAGTGTAAGGGTGTTTTGAGTTAGTAACTTTCTCCAATTTTGGTGTATGTGATGATATGATACTATGATATTTTGTTATACGATCATCACCTAACATGGTATAATATCAAAATATCACAACATTATATTTACCAAAAATGAAAAAAAATTATATTTAAGGACTAATTTAAACAAAAAAAAATACCAAATGTAACTTTATCCTTGAATTAATTGGTCCAATCCTTGAAGCCTGGAATTTTCCATTGAGCTGGAAATTAGAAGTCTTTTTTAGAAGAAAAAAAAGAGTACAATGTAGAGATGATGGTAGGGCAAAGACTGTTCCAATTTAGAACATCCCACATGCTATGGGTTCAAATAGGTTAAAACAGAACAATTGACATCCCACAATCTTGCCTTTCTCCTTTAAGTTGGCACATCACCTAATATTTGGTTGTGCTTGTATGGCTTTTTTTCATCAATAATAATATTCTCCAATACCCTATATTATTAATTACTATGTAAATTCGATTTAATTAAATTATCCATTACATCCTTCGAATCAATTAAATTATCCATTAGATCCTTCAAATCATTAAACATGAATAATGAATTCGAATATTTGAATATTTAGATTTGATTTCATTATTTACATATCACAAAGTAGAGCAAATTCGATTAATGGATATTCACGAATCTGTATCCTTATTTAATCTAAGCCCGTTGTAAATAATAATTAGAATATCTAAATTTAAATATTATCCAAATTCAAAAAAATATCAAATATTTACAAATATCTAAATCCGAACTTGAGCATGCATACCAATTCTTGTTAATACTTATGATATTTCGAAAGATTTTCATATATATATATTACAATATTTGTTTCCCATGTATATTAAATGACTAGTCTAATTAGAAATCCAATCCTTTTATTTTAGTTTATAAAAATGTGGTCCTTATATTTCATAAAAATTGAAAAGTTAATCTAATTAGGTAACACCATTAAACCTTATACAATTAACTTGTCTACTTGAAAATTATTAATTTAATAATTTATATGTTATTAATTAACAAAAATTAATAATTGAAGTTTATGTGTTTACTAACAATTGAATTAGCTTCTCAATTTTTATAAATTGTAAGGATCAAATTGTAATAAATTAAAGTAAAAGAAGTAACTTGTCAATTCTAATAAATTAGTGGGATGAATTTCACAATTAAACTAAATTGAATTAAGAAAGAAAGAAATTAGAAACTTAAGGGCAAGCGATGAGAATCTTGATGCAAAAACAATAAGAATATTAATAATAAAATTAAGCATAGTTATGGGGATGTGTTCAAAAGAATAATATGATAAAATCTAAGCAAATATATTATATTTTATAATTTGTGACATTGGATTAGTAGATAATTGGAGCAATGCATGTTAGGTGAAGGGAATACATAAAATAAATAATAAAAAAGATTGCGGTCACCTAGTTTGTTCATCATTGTGATTGGACAAAGAATTATATAAAATATTAGTAAGAGAATTTTAATTATTTATTATTATAAATCGAGAATAATTTATGTCAGGATGATCCTAAAAATTAAAGTTTTTAGTCACTAATAAAATTTTGTCACATCATCAAATTTTAAAAACATGAAATTATTATTATACACTCACCTTTAGAAAAAAATATTTTATGGACCATTCCTATCATATCATTTACGGTTCTTTTTCAATTATTTAATGACATTTTATTAATTTTTTCCATGCCGTTGACACATAATTTCGGTAACTTTTAGGCAATAAACCCCAAACTTAGAATTTTTTACCGTAAATCCAAAAATCCAAAAACATTAGATTCAAAAGCTAAAATCCCAAACCCTAAACCTTAAACATTGAACTTTGAATCCTGAATTTAGAGTTTGAATTTTGGGTAAAAAATTATCAAAATTATGTGTCAATGACATAAAAAAATTTGCACCAAAATTACTAATTTTTTTAAAAAATTGTTGCGCAAAAATAACTTCTGAAAAAACAAAATGATTAAGTAAATGAAAAATGTATTTGTTTATAATTTTAAAAAAATAATTATTTCAAGTAATTTAATTAAAGTTAAATTAAGTAGAAAATACAGTAAATATAAATATGTGTATAAAAATATTTTATTATTTTTAAAACTTAATAATGTGACATTATTTTATTAATGCCTAAAAACTATACATTTTAGAATATTAATATAATCAAATTAATCACTATCATTAAAAGGACAATGTAAAATTATTATTATTCGATACAATTAAATATATTAAATAATAATATTATTATAAAATATGTTAAATATTGAGAAATTAAATTTTAAAATTTTAAAATAATTATAAAAAAGAATAATATTAGACCGGATTCGTAATTAAAAAAATAGAGTACTAAAAGTTTTGATTAATTAAGAAAAAAATGACATAAAAAGGCAAGCATGAAAGTGAAAGGTGTCCAAAATTTAAAAGAAGAAGGCCACAACAGAGCCACGTGAAACCCAGAGCGGGGCCCAGGCCCATATCATAATATCACTATAATTTATAACATCTCACGAGAAAACGTTAGCTACCATGTTTCATTATAAAGGTTTATATTTCATTGTTTATTAATAACCTGTAAAATTACATATATTTATTGGAGCGAGTTTAGTAATTAATCCGCATTCTATAAGCTTATTAAGGGGTAAATATTGGCCACGAGTTTTTAAAACTGCTTCATATTTAGGGCAATGATTGAACCCTCGACCACTGGTTAAGCTAAGAGAGATACTTACTATCTCACCTAACTTCCGTGATTAAATATTAATTTTATTATTAAATGTTGATAAGTTATATGGTTTTTTTTAATAATTTACTTAAAAAGATAGAGATTAAGTATCATTTAGTCCTTAAATTTGATAATTTTTTTAATTTGGTCCTTAACTTTTTTCATATTAATCTCGAAACTTGATTTTTTTTTTCCATTTGTTTCCTAAACTTGGACTTCAAAATTTTTAAAAGAATTATATGAAATCTAAAAAATGAAATAAAATTTAAAGTAATGACATGGTACAATCTTAGAGTTCCACGTCATCACACTTTAGCGTAATCCTAATTCAAGGCAAAATTGAAAAAATGGTTAAGTTTTAAAATTGAATGGACCAAAAAAATTACCAATTTCAGGTTCTAAAGGTTACTTTATCCTAGAGTACCCCATCACCACACTTTAAAGGAATCCAAATTTAGGGACTAAATTAAAAAAAGTGGTCAAGTTCCAAGATGGATGTGAATAAAAGAAATTCAAGGACCAAAATGAAAAATTTTCAAATTCAAGGATTAAATGTTAAATTATCTCCAAAAATACAAGTAAAAAAGAAAAGGAAGGGCAAAGAAATGAGGTGGATAGCATTATTATCAAAGTACGTGATGGGGATGGATGGGTCGTTATCTAATAAACAGTGGATTGTTTTAATCTCACACCACACTAAAACCAAGTGAAAGTGAAGTTTGTAAACAATAAAGGGAGCAACAAAGTTATTCATGTCAGACTTGGCGTGCATTTTCATTCTTACATTGCAGACAGTGAAACCAAATACCAAAAAACAAAGATTCAAATCCATCACATTAGTGGGGTCTCCTTTTTTATTTCAAAGTTTCTTGCTTTACAAAGGTGAATTATAAAAAAAAAAAAGTTGATAAATTTTTCCTGCAAAACCCCAAAAGGAACTAGTGCTCTCAAGTTTGGGTTCTTAAGGAAAAAAGTTTGGATTTTTAAAGGGAAACCATTGTTATATGAGAGGGATTAGTGTTTGAGATTTTGGGTTTTTTTTTATTAGTGGGAAATGATAAGATTTGGGGCATTTTAAAGTTTTTTTTTTTAGTGAACCCCTTCAAGGTATGCATCTTCTTGTTCTTGTTCATGTTCATGTTCATGTTTTCTTTTTTATAAATGTGAATCAAGCACTTTGGTTTGGTTTGTTTTGTTCTTAAATCGTTCACAATGAAACACATGATCTTTGTTGATGTGATGCCAATTTTTTTTATCAGTTTTTGATAAAGTTTAATCAGTCTCTCATCACGTTAGAACAATTTTATTGGAATTGATGATCACTTGTGTTTAGGGAGCAAAAAAAAGGGTTTAAAAATCTTAGATTCTTGAGGGAGGTTTAGGGAATTTTGTGGACCATAAATGTTCTTGGTAATACCAAAAAAAAAAAAAAGACATAAACAAGTAAAAGGAAGAGGGCGGTGGTGTCAGTTTTGAGCAAGTGGGGGTGTCTGTTTTTCTGAGAATTTATATATGTTATAACCATGTGTTTGTCCAAGTCTCTTTAGCCCCCTCTGTGAGGAAGTAACATTAACCCCATTTCTTTGGAGGGGTCTTTTCTAGCTTTTGACAAGATTCGGTCATACGATGAAATGCACATGATTTTTCTCTTTTGATCCATATGCTTTCCATGGTTTGAGATATTGTATCTTTGTTCATATAGGATATTTTTGTAGATCGAAGAAGCAGAGGTGAAGTTTTCGAGTGCTCGAAAGAGAGTAAAGTTTCGATTTTTTCTTTATCAAGATGAAGTTTATGAAACTGGGATCCAAGCCTGATTCATTTCAGACTGATGGTGATCATATCAGGTGAGTTTTTATGGTATATGTATATGCTCTTTGATTAGCACTCCTGTTACTTGCCTTGCCTTTGTAATTTTCAGCTCCGACATGAGGATTTGCTAGAAATGGTTTCGGGTAAAAGTTAAATCGGTTGAGTATGTTTGGCAAGCATTCGTGCTTTTGAGGCATATGTTAAACTTGTATCTAATGCATATCCGTATATGGGTTCGGAAGCCCTTCAAACACATGGAATAACTTAGAATCCGGCACTCACACTTGAGTCCGAGTAACATAGCTTTAGGATGCTTCGGTTCTATTCATAATTATAGGGACCTAACTGCCTTTACCTTGTGGAACCCCTTGTTTATTGTTGTTCCTCGTTTGTTATGATGCGGCAAAACAATGTTATGTTTCTGAAGTTTTGTCCTAATTCTGCTGATATTTGGGCTTCGATTTTATGCTGACATAAGTCTGCAAATATTAATGTTCAGGTATGTTGCAACCGAGTTGGCAACTGACATAGTCGTTAATGTTGGGGATGTGAAATTCTACTGTCATAAGGTATGAACCGTTATCAATCCACCATTACGCAAAGGATCATATATTCCATTCTTGTAATTTCGAGATCCAAACTCGTTAAGTAGGCAAATACATTGTGGTTCTGATGGGACGGTTTAATTTTGTCTGTATTTCTGTGTATTGATTGCTAACATCTATAACTATAATGTTTCTGTAGTTTCCGTTGTTATCGAAAAGTGCACGTTTGCAAAAGCTGGTCGCGACATCGAATGACGAGAACGGCGACGAACTCCACATTCAAGACATACCGGGCGGACCTGGAGCTTTCGAAATATGTGCTAAGTTCTGTTACGGCATGACGGTCACTCTCAACGCGTACAATGTTGTTGCTGCTCGATGTGCTGCGGAGTACCTTGAGATGTACGAAACCGTTGAGAAAGGAAACCTTATCTATAAAATCGACGTTTTCCTCAATTCGAGTATATTCCGAAGCTGGAAAGATTCCATCACTGTTCTTCAATCAACAAAATCTCTACTCCCGTGGTCTGAGGAATTAAAGGTGGTTAGCCGCAGCCTCGATTCTATAGCTTCCAAGGCTTCAATTGATACTTCCATGGTGGAATGGTCATACACTTATAATAGGAAAAAGCTCCCTTCGGAAAATGGAAACAGTCCGCAATGGAATGGTGTAAGAAAACAACAAACCGTTCCAAAGGATTGGTGGGTGGAAGATCTTTGTGAGCTTCGTATCGATTTATACAAACGTGTGATAACAACAATTAAAACGAAAGGCAGAGTTTCGGGTGATGTAATCGGAGAAGCACTAAATGCATACACGCTGAGAAGATTGCCGGGTTTTAGCAAGGGTATGATCCCGAATAATGATATCATAAAGTATCGGTCATTAGTGGAGACCATCGTGTGGCTGCTGCCAGCTGAGAAAGGAACCGTTTCTTGTAGCTTCTTGCTTGGGTTGTTAAGAGCAGCCATTTTATTGGATTGCGGAGAAACAGAAAGAATCGAGTTGATGAGGAGAATCAGTCAGCAGCTTCCCGAGGCAACCGTGACCGATCTTTTGATTCGTGCTCCAGCTGGAGAAGCAACAATATACGATGTCGATATAGTTCACAACTTAGTCTCCTCGTTTATGACCCACATTTCTCAAGCCGACCCTGGTAAGAAAGAATTCCTGGAGAGTACTAGAAGTCCCAAGTTCGGACCGGATGCTTCTAAAGTGTTGGTAGCGAAGCTAATCGATGGCTACCTAGCTGAAATTGCTCGAGATCCGAATTTACCGGTTTCAAAATTCGTCAACCTTGCTGAAATTGTATCAAGCGTCTCGAGACCTTCTCATGACGGACTTTACCGTGGCATAGACATGTATCTGAAGGTAATTTCTAAGCATCTCGGCTTTGCTTTTTACTGCTGGCAAATCCGTCTTTAATCTCTTTTTTTCGTTTTTATAGGAACACTCGGGAATCAGCAAAAGTGAGAGAAAGAGAATATGCAGGTTAATGGACTGCAAGAAGCTATCGGCCGAGGCCTGCATGCATGCTGTGCAAAATGAGAGGCTTCCGTTACGTGTCGTCGTGCAGGTTCTTTTCTTCGAGCAGGCCAGAGCCACAACGTCCTCCGGCAGTAGCACCCCCGATCTTCCGGGGTCCGTTAGAGCCCTTCTCCCCGGAGGGTCTCACGGTAGCTCAAGGTCCACGACAACCAACACCGAAGAGGATTGGGATTCGGTTCCAACAGCCGAGGACATCAAGGCTTTGAAAGGGGAGCTTACAACTCTAAGATTAAGCGGCGAAACAAACAGAAATGGCATGGCCAAAACCGACATTGAAAGGGTGGCGGCGAGTAGAATGAAAGGTTTGGCCATGTCGAAAATATTCTCGAAACTCAAGTCGAGTAAGGAGAGAAACGGTGAAATCAGCAGCAGTGATACGTCGGAGAGCCCTGAAGAAACGAAGTCCACTCCTTCCGTAAGTAGGAAACATTCACTGTCTTAGGTTCAGACCACACACCTTAGCAAATGATTTGATGCATATGCCATGGTCTGGTTTTTTGTAAAATTCTATGAAAAAAATGGACAGTAGGGGATTAGAGACGACGACTCTTGTAGCTGGTTTTACTACCACTTGTATTAATTTTTCGAGCAAATGGAACGAAGCATATTGAATAGTCCGGGGATTCATTTTTATAAGATTCCGATCCTGTCCCGCCCCGACTAATTGGAGAATTAGAGACCCGCACCGAAACCCGATTCAGAGGAGACTGACTCAATCTGGTCGAGTTGAAACCCTGATCCAAGAAATTTTTGCCATCCCCAGATGCTTGCCTGGCCTAACCCTAGAAAAAGGAATTTTTATATACTAGTTTTAGAGGTATTCATAGGTCGGATGGAGTCAAATTAGATTAGGTTTGTGTATGATATTAATATACCTTATACTTAACTAAAGTTAAGTCCGAATTAAAATATCGGTCTAAAGTTTTGCGCAAATCTATTGATATTTGTAAATGGTTAATCGAAACTTATTTTTTTTAGTAGAAATAAATAGCATTAGACAAAAACAATGAGATCAAACAACTCTATTGAAGAAATCACTATTGAACTGTAAAATTTTTGAATCGAAATTAGGGATCTTCGAAAAGCTTCAACTCAAATTGATTATCGTAAGTACATTTCACCATTTCACCATTTCATCAGCAACTATATTCTGAGATCTATTAATGTGACGAATTCTTGTCTTTCAATTCCTCCTAAGATAACCATTGATTAAACACAATTCAGCTAGGTTACTACTGATAGCACTACTTGTAAAAACGGGCTCTACAAATAGTGCATTGTTGCATTCCATCTCCAATTGTCTGTAACCTGTTTCCAATGCAATACGTAAACCTTCAAGAATCGTTCGAGCTTTGATGCGAAATATCGTTTTCTTACTAACTTTTAAGGAGTACCCATGTAACCAATGACTATATCAACTTTTAAAGGTATAAAAATCTTCATTCGTATTTAATATCTTTTCTAACTTAATTTGACTTTAATTAAATTACTTAACAAATTAAAAATTTTAATAAATAAACAAATATGTTTTCTTCCTTTGTACTTTTTAAATTATTTTAGTTTTTCTTTTAAATTTAATCCTCTTTTATTTCTTTGCTTTCATATCGAATTTTATTTTCATGCAATTAATTTTTTTAATTCTTTTAATTTTTAAGCAGGTAGTTTTTTTAATTTTAATTTTTAAATATTTAATTAAATTTCATAATTTGAGAAAACCACGAATGGTGGTTATAAATTTTCAAATTTTGATTTTTAGTAGTTTTTTTTTCTAGATTTTTAATGGTTAATTTTAGTTTTCTTTTCAATTTGTGCTTATAATTTTTATCAGTTTTTTTTTTAATTTTTAATTATTGATTTAAGCATTTTAAAATTTTATTTATTTTTTGTTATGTTTTTTTCCCGCATATTGTTTCATCATTTTCTCTCAAAATTAAAATAGAGACGATATCGTATGTAATTGAGTATAGAATAATATTTTAAGATTATCCTAATATAAGTTGATTCTCAATGTATAAATTTAATTATTTTATTTTTAATTTTTGAAATTTAATTGAATTATGTGGCATTTAAAAGAATTATTTAAATAACCAAATTAAAACCACGTGGAAGTCATGTAAAAAAAAAAAACATAAAACTTTCACTCTACTTAGAAACAACACTGAACAACTTTACAATCCCAAATATAGAACCAAAAATTTTATAACTCCATATTCAACATTATTATTCGCCTATTAAGCTTTTCATGCTTAGCTACATAAACAATTTATAGAAAAAAAGTCATACAATCTGATTTAACGATTCGTTTAACGATATTATTATTAAACTTCAATTATCAAATTTAAAAAAAATAAATATCAAAACTGTACATGAACTGTAACAACTCAATTTTTAGTGATACTGAAAAATGCAGTTTCGAAACCTCATTTCTGTAACCGAGTTCATAATTATTAAATATTAATATTTATGAGGATGATATAATAAATATTAAAGTCTGTTCCAGTAATTTTGTTGAATTAATAGTTAATTAAGGCTCAGGGACTAAATCGTAAAGTCCAATTACTATAGAGTTTTAATTGACCAAAGGTTTAGGGACTTAAATAACAATTAGTCAAAGGTTTAAAATGGTAAATAAATCATTTTCCTATGGCTCTTAGTGGATGGTGATGATATCTTCCACGGAGTTTGATTAATGAATTAATTAAGTTAATTAAATCATGATCAAGTAAATAAACTTAGTTAATTAAGTACTAATCTACCTATATAAGCTAAATTAATGAGGAAAAAAATAACATCTTCATCTTCAACCTCCTTTTTCATTGGAAAAAGAGAAGAAAAACTTAGGGAACCTTCCATGGCATTCAGCCTTAAATTCTAAGGTAAGTTTAAGTTATTTTCTTATAATTTTTATGAAATAAAGGTCATGGAAGCTCGATTTAGCTAGCCCATGTACCAATTTGTAAAACTGTTAAAGTTTTTGAAAGTTTCCATTATTGATTTCTTGAAGAATTAGGCTTGAAATTGATAGACTTTAAGCTTAGAATATGAAAAGGACTAGATTGTAAAGTTAATTTAGCTTATTGTTAACTTTGTTACATTAGGGACCAAATTGAATAAATGTAAAACTTGTTATGAAATTATGTTAGAAATAGAAAGTTTAAGGTCCGCAATGAGAATAATTGAAATAAGATTTTAATCCAAGGCTAGGAATTTAAAGTTATAACTATCTTAGTTTAGAGACTAAATTAAATAAAATGTAAAATTTTAGGGATATAAAAAATTGTACTTATAAAGTTCATGCATATTGTCGTAACCATTTTTTTGAGAAAAAACGGATGTCGACTTAAAAAGTGAAGATGGGAGTCGCCACCAACCTTTTTAGGTGTGATTGGGTCACCTTATAAAACACTTTGGTCTACGAAGAATTAGAGAAAATGGATTCGGGAGTCGGTTACAAGCGGGGAAGGATTAGCACCCCCGCGACGCCCAAAATTGGTACCAAATTGAGCAGTTTTCTGTCTTAAGTCGAAATTTAGAAAGATTTAAAAATATGATTCCTTTTTGAAACAGGGATAACTTGAGGAGAAAGGTCGAGATTCCTTCGCCTCGGAAGAATACGAACATCACATCCAGCACGATTGGACACGGGGTTCGTGGATTCTTCGAAACTAGGGATATCTCGCGAGTTGCAAAACTTTGTTTAGAAGGGTATTTTAAGTATTTAGGCGGACGAGAAATCGCAACCCAGCACGTTAGGGCGCTATTTCCCGAATCTCTAAATACAAAAACATTGCCTCGTTTTTAAACATAAAATTGGGATGATAGCTCGATTGATAGAACTATTAAAACACAATGTTAAAATGATGACGGTAATAGTATTTACGGTGAAAGAAAAGAGCATATGGTTATAACAAAATATATACGTGGGATAAAAAAAACATGTGAGTAGTATGATGTTAAGATACACAATGTAAGGTTAAGGTATACATAAAAGGAATACACATAATATGCAAATACATTAGCAAAAATAATGATATTAAACCTATTAGAAATGCTATACACCATGTATATACGTGAATAAAAATATTTAAAAACAACTATTAATAACTTTAGAAGTATGCGTGTATTAAAGATATAAAGTATATGAAATAGTATTGCAAATATATATATATATCTATATATATATCTATATATATGTATGTAATGTTGAAAATTGTATTTACATAATATAGTATTAAAATATAATACGTATAATATAGAAAAGTATGTACTTGTAATAGTATTAGGGACATATACGTAGTATATAAATATTATAACTAATAATGTTAAAATACGAGCATTAATGATAATAAAATTATTAATGGTTATTAAGAATGATAATAATGGTGAAATGAAAAAGGAAGTATAATGTAGTAATGCAAAAGAAATAAAATGATAACTAATATAAAAAAGGGAATAATAGGTGGGATAATAAATATAGTAATTTGTGAGAATAATACTATATATAGAAAGCCATATGTATGTATACGTAATATGGAAAAATGTATATATCATCTATTAATATAATGATAATAAGAAGGATAATAAACCATTAGTAATATATTATATACGTATAAGTACCAGGTAAGAAGATAATACTAATGCTGTTAAATAGCAAATATAATAATACAAAAAGTGTAAATAATATCAAGATTAAAATGAGATAGTGAAAAAAAGTGAGGAAAGGACGAAATTGAATTGAAATCAGAGGTTTTGGGCGAATTTTGAAGTAAAACAAAAGGGGAGGACTTATTTGCGCGCGCGTGGAACGTGGAGGGGTCGAAAAGGTAATAAACCCATTCGGTCAAAGCTTGCGGTAGCATCGGGGATCCGATTGAAGACCCAGGAAAACTCATGGGGTCAAATTGAAAACTTAAAAAGACTCGATTACACAGGATTGAAAAAGCGGAGCGGCTAAGTGCGCAAATAGCCCCTCCAATGAAAACACGCGGATCCTTGGATCAATCGGGTCGGGTTTCGGGTTGGACCCCCAAAACGACGCCGTTTTGGGCGCGTTTGGGGGTTCCAAAAACGGTGCCGTTTTACTAGTATTATAAAAGCCAAAATCTTAACAAAAATTTCATTTTCTCATCTTTATTTTCAAAAAAATACTCCCTTTTCTCTCAAGGGTTCCAGCCGAAACCCAGAATCCGGCGAAGGATCGCCGGAGCGCCGCCACCGGCTGCCGTCGCCGGCCACCGTACACGGTGGCCGGAATAGGTAAAAATTTTCCTTCTTTTTTTTATAACTTTAGTTTAATGATATGTGTTTTAAAGATATATATACACACAAAATAGATTAACCAATGAAAGAAAGATGATAATCACCTTTCGGGCTATAGTTTTCCTTTGATATTTGATTCTGATTTCAGGATATAGTTCCCCTATCTCTCGGATGTTAGATCTCTGTTTTTAAATGTCAAAAATGGTTGCTTGTATTGATTCAAAAAAAGAGAAAAGAACCCCCCTTTACATAGATCTATATGGCCCCTTTTATATCCGAAAAAGGTTACCAATTTTTGATATGTTTTCCTTCTTTTTTCTCTGCCTTTGGTTGCTGTCATTTCTTCATTCATTGTATGCAGGTGCAACTTGGTGGATGGGACAGTGGCAAGTTGCAAGCACGGTCGGTGGAGCAGAGGCAATTGGCCAAGTGGGTCAGAGGCGGTGGAGTTAGGTCTAGGGTTTGTTTCTTTCTTTTTTTTTTTGATTTAGTCACCGGGTTTGGGCATTGGTTTGGGCTTGGTTTTGTGGGTTAAATCGGGTTGGGTTTTGTATGGGCCCGGGTAAATTTGGGTATATACAGCTGCCCCTCTTTGCTCGTTGTTGTGCAACAAGAACAGAGCAAAGACTTTCAAGGAGACCAAATTTGCCCGGCCTGGTTGAGTCTTGACTTCTATCGGCGCTTCTTTTCTTCAAGTAGCTTCGTTCTAACCCAGCGCATCTTGTCGCTTTGATTCATTTCGCTGTAACCTCAGAGATGTACCTTGTAGCTTTAATCCGCTCGCGACTTTTAGGGATATAATAATTCAAAAAGAAAGATTTGTAACTTCAATCTTTTTGCTAAACAATACAAAGATTGTCAAATCTGCTTTTCCGATCTGCTATCTGCCAGTACAGAGAGATAAGATCTGCCAAAACTTGATTTGTTACCCTACTGCTTAGGGGGTTAAGATCTGCTGGAATTTTATTTGCCCCGCTCCTGCTCAGCGAAGATAAGATCTGCTATATTTTGCCTGTTACCCTACTGCTTAGGGAGTTAAAGCGAGTGGCCGAAATTTGCCCCGTTGTTGACATATGGAGATAAGATCTAACAAAATTTGATCTGTTACCCTACTGCTTAGGGAGTTAAGATCTGCTGGAATGTGATCTGCTCCGCTCCTGCTCAGCGAAGAGAAGATCTGATGTTTTGCCTGTTACCCTACTGCTTAGGGAGTTAAGGCGAGTGGCTGAAATCTGCTCCAATACTGCTGTATAGAGATGAGATCCGCCAAAATTCGATCTGTTACCCTACTGCTTAGGGAGTTAAGATCTGCTGGAATGTGATCTGCTCCGCTCCTGCTCAGCGAAGATAAGATCTGATGTTTTGCCTGTTACCCTACTGCTTAGGGAGTTAAGGCGAGTGGCTGAAATCTGCTCCAATACTGCTGTATAGAGATGAGATCCGCCAAAATTCGATCTGTTACCCTACTGCTTAGGGAGTTAAGATCTGTTGGAATGTGATCTGCTCCGCTCCTGCTCAGCGAAGATAAGATCTGCTTCTTCAATCTGGTTCCTGCCAATACAGGGATTGCCAAATCTGTTTTCTTTGATTTGCTCCCTACCGAATACAGAGATTGCCAAATCTGTTTTCTTCGATCTAGTTGAAATCTTAAGGAGATGAGAATTCAAGGAGAAGAGATTTGTAGCCTCAATCTTCTCTGCAGAAATTTCAAAGAAATATTGATCCTCAATGTAAACCTAGGAAGAAGGGATTTGTAACCTCAACCTACTCCACTGGAACTTCAAGGAGATGAGAATTCAAGGAGAAGAGATTTGTAGCCTCAATCTTCTCTGCTGAATAAGGATTGATCCTCATCGTAAACTCAGGGAGGAGGGATTTGTAGCCTCAACCTACTCCACTAGAACTTCGAGGAGATGAGAATTCAAGGAGAAGAGATTTGTAGCCTCAATCTTCTCTACT
Source organism: Gossypium stocksii (assembly GCA_020496765.1). Classification (NCBI taxonomy): domain Eukaryota; kingdom Viridiplantae; phylum Streptophyta; class Magnoliopsida; order Malvales; family Malvaceae; genus Gossypium; species Gossypium stocksii. The sequence continues at coordinate 3,779,066 of CM035622.1, read as the reverse complement.
GAAACTTCAAAGAAATATTGATCCTCAATGTAAACTCAGGAAGAAGGGATTTGTAACCTTAACCTACTTCACTGGAACTTCGAGGAGAGAGAATTCAGGGAGAAGAGATTTGTAGACTCAATCTTCTCTACTGAAACTTCAAAGAAATATTGATCCTCAATGTAAACTCAGGAAGAAGGGATTTGTAACCTCAACCTACTTCACTGGAACTTCGAGGAGAGAGAATTCAGGGAGAAGAGATTTGTAGACTCAATCTTCTCTACTGAAACTTCAAAGAAATATTGATCCTCAATGTAAACTCAGGAAGAAGGGATTTGTAACCTCAACCTACTTCACTGGAACTTCGAGGAGAGAGAATTCAGGGAGAAGAGATTTGTAGACTCAATCTTCTCTGCTGAATCAATACAAGGATTGTCAAATCTCAAATCTTTGATCTGCTTCGCTCAGGAAGGCAAGATCTGGCGTTTTTGCTAATGTTGCTACACCGTCCTCTGGGGGACATGTCCTGTAGACTTGATTTCATATGCCTTGGTTTATGAAAAATGATTAGGATGTTATGATCAGAATGAATCAAATGCTCCTAACTGAATGTGTTATGAAAAATGTGAATGCAGAAATGTCATGGAAATGATCTCTTTCTCTGTCTAGGGCGTCATCACTCGTTGCCCTTCAAGGCTCTATCGTAGTACTCTGCCCTCTTATTCGGCTGGTATTTTAACCAAAACCCGAAGAAATAATCGCATTTTGCTCAAATAGCTTGCCCCACTGTAGCTTCGGGGTCTATCCATTATAACTTAAAGATATAAGATGCATCCTACCGCAATCCTTATCTATAGGTTTTTGGGTCAACTTCCATTCGTCCCACTGTAACTCGGGGGTATAGGATTTGTAACTTGTTCCATCAACTGATCACTCCTCAGGTGATCTGACCAAATGTGTGTGCATGATATCTACATGGGTGCAGAACATCATTTTTCAAGAGTGATCCCCTTTTACAATTGGGATGACATTACTCTGTTTCGTCAAGATTATATCACCGAGGTGATATCTTGTTTCTGTTCAAATAGTATCCTTGGCAGAAGATCAGAAGAGATAAACTCAATTTAAGCTCAATCGTTTCCAACCTGTGTACTTGGTGAGCTTTTAAACAACGGCCCTGTTTCAGGTTCCTGTACTTTCTAGAAGCTCTCAGAGCAATATGCGAAACTCCTTTTATGAAAGTAATATTAATCCACTAATCGTTATTTCAATGCAAAATGCTTGAAAAGATCTTAGCACTGGATAAGAAAGGAATTGATTAGGAGCATAGCTCAAAACAAACAAGTTAAGCAATTGCAATCAAGAAAGAAACTTATTAGGTGCGTGTGCTAAAACGCAAAAGGTAGCAAATTTAGAAAAGGGGTAAGATGGGAATCAGGTGCCCCAGATATCGCAGCCTGAGCTTCTCTGCTCCAACTTCTTGAGAACCATTCTAAGCTCCATATGTATCTAGGGGATCCGAAGTACTTTGTCGATGCCCCAAGATGTAGTATACTTCTTCAGTGTTAATTCAGGCATAGCAAGACTACTGTATGCCCCTACTTTTAATCAAAGTTTGAGCCGCCCTTTTCGGGTTTTCAACTCAAATCCCCTTTGGTCTCAAAGCGCCCTTTGCGGGTTTTCGCCTTGGCCTCTCCTTTTCTTTTTCTTTTTCTTTTTGATTTTTTTTTTTACTTTTGACTTCTGATCTCAAGGCGCCCTTTTTCCGCTAAAGTTCCTTTTGTATCTGAAGGATCTTCTCCAATATCAGGTCCCATCATGAAATTCTTTTAGGCGAACCTTTTTGTTGTAAACTCGCATTATCTGATCGTGGCAGGTTGCTATTTTTTCTTCTTCAGATTTGACTGATCACATCAGAATCAGGTTCATTTTGTTTCACTCTGCTTCAGTTCTGATAAAATTCGGAGGAAAGAATCTCAACTTGAATACGCCAGACCAATGAGAAATGTGTTGCCCCTGGCGAAGATTCTGGCTAACATTTGATAAGCAAAGAGGGTAAATAGTAACTTCTCTATGCCAACCATTACAGGTCTCGGTTATCTTTCAAAATTCTTTTGGATGGTTTTGGCTGCCTTCGTTGCACAGATATTGTGTCTGATCTTCGAATAGATCGTAAATTGCCATTTTGGGTTCAGATTTGAATTTGAATTTTGAATTTTTGAATTCTGAATTTAGATTTCAAATTTGAACCTGGATTTGGATTTGAATTTGGATCTGATGATTGTTCACCTTGTAACTTTGGCATATGAAGTGACCTTATCCTCTTAGTAAAGTAATCAATAACTATGAAGATGAATTGGTATCAGCGACATCGATCCTATAACATTCATGTCTCACATAGAGACTCCGTGAAGGAACAGGGGGAACATATAAGTCCTGTCTTATTTCTGCGGCGAGTTAGGTTTTGATCTTCATTTCTTCCCCAAGCTCGCAATTTTAATTGACCCTTCGTAAGTTAGGGTCTGTCTCTCATCTCGTTCTACCATCATTAACAAGTTAGAAGATATGTACAATCTCTATCATCTTCGAAGTCTTGAGATCCCTCTAGACACATATCTTACTCAAAAGGGAGTTAGTAACAGTGTTGCTCTTGACATTGATATCTGGGCACCTATTGTAGGTACGAAGGCAAATTTTAAAGAATAAATGATTCTAAGAAGATTATTTGCATTGATATGATCATGAATACGAATGAAAGAATATGAATGGAAGTCCAAGAACCAAAGAATCTATAAAGAATAAAAGAATAATTGCTCAAAAGGATGCATTTTATTGAAATAAAAATTTTGGATACAAGCCTATTTCACAAAAGGACTCTTATTGCTTCTAGGCTGAAAGCAACAAGCGTGTTTTGGATATTACTCCAAGTAAGCTTTAAAATAGGTTTCTTCCGCAGTTCCATCGTTCAAAAACACTCCTAGTATGTAAGGACAGAAACTTTTATTCCCTGGTTCCCTCTTTGGATAGGTCATTCAGATTCCCTAATATTTCTTACGGCATTTAACTTGTTCAAGACATCGTAACTCTTTTGCCCCCACCTTCAACTACTGTTTTGTCTGAGTGACTAGGTTCTGAGGAATCGTCGAACTTTATAATTCCCATTTCAATGAACTTTTCGACCAACTTCTTAAAAGCAAGGCAATTTTCTATTGAATGCCCTGTAATCCCTGCGTGGTATTCACATTGAGCGTTGGAGTCGTACCATTTGGGATATGGGGGTTGCATTGGTTGCACGTAACGAGGAGATACAATACGCGCCTCAAATAGGCTTTGATACAACTCCTTATATGTCGTCGGGATGGGTGTAAACTGGAGCCTTTCTGTATTCGGCCTCGAGTTGGATTCTTGTTTTGAAGGGCCTTGGTAGTTAGGGATCACAGCCTTCGACTGACCTATAGTGATTAATTTAGAACGCCTTCCATTATGCATACTCAGGTTACTCACCTCATTTCCTTTGTTCTTTGGGGTTGCTCTTTTGACGTTTTCCCCCGCGTCTATTTTCCCAGCTCTTATTGCGTTTTCAATCATCTCGCCAGCCATAACTATGTCAGCAAAGCTCTTAGTGGTGCTTCCAATCATATGAGTAATGAATGGGGCTTTCAAGGTGTTTATGAATAGCATGGTAGTTTCCTTTTCTAAGAGCGGGGGTTGAACTTGCATGGCAACCTCCCTCCATCTCTGTGCGTATTGTCTGAAGCTTTCGTTAAGCTTCTTTTCCATGTTCTGCAGAGTAATTCGGTCAGGCGTCAAGTCAGCCACGTGGCTATACTGCTGCATGAAGGCGTGTGCCAAGTCTCTCCAGGAATTGATCCTATCGCGGCTTAATTGATTGTACCATTTGGCCGCGGCCCCGACTAAACTATCTTGGAAACAATGAATCAGAAGTTGATCATTGTTTACGTACCCTGTCATTCGCCTACAGAACATAGTTAGGTGGGCTTCAGGACAGCTAGTCCCATTGTATTTTTCAAACTCTGGCATTTTAAATTTATGGGGGAAGACTAAGTCTGGGACCAAGCTAAATTCTTTGGCGTCCATCCCTCGTCGGCCATCGACACCTTCTAAAGCTCTGAACTTTTCTTCCAAACATTTGCAGCGCTCCTCCAATTGTCTTGAGGATTCGGTTCTTTCCCTCTCCTTCTCAACCAAGTCCAAATCAGGGGTGAGTGAATTGATGGGATTATCTAACGGGTTGGACCCCGAGCCGTCTTGTAAGTTCACAGGCATCCCAATATCAATTTGCCCCTGTTGAGGCCTAACAGTAATAGACGGCCTTTGCAGGGGAGCCTCCGTCTGTGTTTGAGTACGGGGTGGGGTGAAACCTGGAGGATAATCATCATTATCTTCCGCGGCGGTAGCCATAGGGGCCTTTCCCTTATCCATTGCTCCTTTCAGCAGCTGGGCCATTTCAGCCACCATACTTCTCTGAGCTTCCATCATCTGTTCACGCATATCGTCTTGCATTTTTACCAATTGTTCTTGCAATTGCTCCTGCATTTCCTTTTGGAGTTGCTCGAATCTTTGATCCATATTCTTGGTTTTAGCACGTGTACCGTAGGGATGTGGAGTTTCCAGATTCTTTTCTTCTGTAATAACTTCCACCAATTAGGGTCTTCTTTCGGGTTTAAATGCATGTGATGCAATGTAGTGCAAATGCATGAATGCAAAAGAAAAGAAGACGTCGATTATGAATTCAGTTCCATTAGAATAACTTTTCTAGAAAACAGATTTCTTTACATGAAAACGGACTACATGTACAGCCATTGCCCTTTCATGGTCCAAATGGAAACACTGATCTTCTCTTCATGGTCAAATCTTGTAGGTTTTCCAAAAGATGCCTTTGCTAGCTCATTGTCGCTTGATATGGGCCACGACTTCTTGCTTGCTTGTCTCCACGATACTTAAAAATGACGGCTCTTGGATAACCTTCGTTGGCTTGAATCTTTGGCAATGAAATCAAGTCATGTATTCCTTTGTAGACTTTCGACTTTCGACTTTCTCCTTTCATGCTCTTGGTAAGTAGAATCATGTATTCTTTCGTGGATTACCGGCTTTCTCTCGTCATATTTGCTTGGACTATATCCAGATGACTGTACTATAATCCACTTTTATCAAGAAATTTATTTCCTTATGACAAACTATTCTATTTAGGAATCGAATTTCGAATCGACACCTTCTTTTCTTTGATGTAATGCAAATGCATGAATGCAAAAAGATATCGATTCCGATTCAGTTTCAATTTAGAAAACGTTGTTTAAGGAACAAAAATCCTTACACAAAACGGAGTACAGACACTTCCGCCCTTACGCCCAAGTTTTAACAAAGCAAACTCTTGACCATAATTGGATTGTAGCCCACATTAGTGCTCAATGTGTCGGCCTATACCGCCAGGGTCTGTAAATAATTAACTACCTTTTAAATTTGAGTTATGACCTCATTCATGTGGTAATCCCTATAGCCAAGGATACTTCCTCCAATATCTGTGAAGTTGTTCTGATTATCTTGAGAGAGATTGGCGAACAAGTAGGCATCCTCGTCCCGTAGTACGCTGACTTAAAATAATATCCTACACCCTCAGTACTTCTTGAGAATCGTCTGCATGGGTGTCTTCGCAGTATAGCTAATCTCAAAAAGTCTTTGAATGATACGGTTTTCTTTAATCGCTTTCTTTCACGCTCCTTTGGGCTATCCAAATCATCAGGGCTTGCATTCCCATTGTTTCTGATAAGTACAATATCCTAAAGTACCACAGTAAACTCAGACTTGTTGTTTAGTAGTTGTCCCATAGTAAATGAACCTCTTTTTTAACATCATAGGTGAAATTCTTTCCATCCAACTCATTTTTGTAGGTCTCACATTCTGTCAATCACTTTCCTTCCAACACCCTTACTATCTACAGGGCGACCATCTTCATATGAAAGAGGAATGCTGTAATGGTAGAAATGTCCATTAATGCTCTCACGCTAACTTCATGTCAAGTGAATTCTGCAAGTCCTTATAGTTGTTGTAGAACCACTATTTGGCCTCATTATTCTATTGGGCCCCAAACGACCTTAACTACTTATTCTGTATTGAGCTGATGCGAGTGAAATTCTGCAACTCCCCAGTATGCCCCTCGGTGACACTATCTCCCCTTTTCTAACTAGGCTTTCTCTGACTATGCACGGACGTTAGCGTTGTCCTCCACTTTATCAAGATATTCATTCCTCATTACAAAACTTTCTAACTTAGAAATCGAACCGTGAATCGATACCATTAAATGCTTGTGTGATATGCAATGATGATAAAACGGAAAGGGTCAGTGTCATATATACAGATATAATTCAAAGAAAATAACCAAGCACCTATATGGGTAGTCACTAAAGGTTACCTCCATACTACCTAGGGCAGGCACTTAAGGTTCATTATATGCGTTTTTGGTTCTAGAGAAAAGGGTACCTGAACCAGCAGATTCCTCGATCCTCACCCATTATAGGCTCATATGGACCAAGTTCAGTTCAGGGGGACACATTTCCCTACTGCCATGCGGAGATGAAAATCTCACGAAGCACATAGGTACGGATGTATCCCGGAAGCAATCCACTAGCCCGTGCGAAGGTGAAAACCTCACGAAAGCGTAGCTTCTTACTCCCACTTAAGGGTGTGACCTCAACGGTCATGCAAATGCAATGTGTGCGAGGAAAATAACAGCCATATACAACAATTACATGTAAAAAGAAAATTTCCAACTCAGACTTTAAGACAGAAAACGATCAATTTTGGCTTGACTCTCTTGGGATCCCCAGTGGAGTCGTCAAGCTGTCGTAACCATTTTTTTGAGAAAAAACGGATGTCGACTTAAAAAGTGAAGATGGGAGTCGCCACCAACCTTTTTAGGTGTGATTGGGTCACCTTATAAAACACTTTGGTCTACGAAGAATTAGAGAAAATGGATTCGGGAGTCGGTTACACGCGGGGAAGGATTAGCACCCCCGCGACGCCCAAAATTGGTACCAAATTGAGCATTTTCTGTCTTAAGTCGAAATTTGGAAAGATTTAAAAATATGATTCCTTTTTGAAACAGGGATAACTTGAGGAGAAAGGTCGAGATTCCTTCGCCTCGGAAGAATACGAACATCACATCCAGCACGATTGGACACGGGGTTCGTGGATTCTTCGAAACTAGGGATATCTCGCGAGTTGCAAAACTTTGTTTAGAAGGGTATTTTAAGTATTTAGGCGGACGAGAAATCGCAACCCAGCACGTTAGGGCGCTATTTCCCGAATCTCTAAATACAAAAACATTGCCTCGTTTTTAAACATAAAATTGGGATGATAGCTCGATTGATAGAACTATTAAAACACAATGTTAAAATGATGACGGTAATAGTATTTACGGTGAAAGAAAAGAGCATATGGTTATAACAAAATATATACGTGGGATAAAAAAAACATGTGAGTAGTATGATGTTAAGATACACAATGTAAGGTTAAGGTATACATAAAAGGAATACACATAATATGCAAATACATTAGCAAAAATAATGATATTAAACCTATTAGAAATGCTATACACCATGTATATACGTGAATAAAAATATTTAAAAACAACTATTAATAACTTTAGAAGTATGCGTGTATTAAAGATATAAAGTATATGAAATAGTATTGCAAATATATATATATATCTATATATATCTATATATATGTATGTAATGTTGAAAATTGTATTTACATAATATAGTATTAAAATATAATACGTATAATATAGAAAAGTATGTACTTGTAATAGTATTAGGGACATATACGTAGTATATAAATATTATAACTAATAATGTTAAAATACGAGCATTAATGATAATAAAATTATTAATGGTTATTAAGAATGATAATAATGGTGAAATGAAAAAGGAAGTATAATGTAGTAATGCAAAAGAAATAAAATGATAACTAATATAAAAAAGGGAATAATAGGTGGGATAATAAATATAGTAATTTGTGAGAATAATACTATATATAGAAAGCCATATGTATGTATACGTAATATGGAAAAATGTATATATCATCTATTAATATAATGATAATAAGAAGGATAATAAACCATTAGTAATATATTATATACGTATAAGTACCAGGTAAGAAGATAATACTAATGCTGTTAAATAGCAAATATAATAATACAAAAAGTGTAAATAATATCAAGATTAAAATGAGATAGTGAAAAAAAGTGAGGAAAGGACGAAATTGAATTGAAATCAGAGGTTTTGGGCGAATTTTGAAGTAAAACAAAAGGGGAGGACTTATTTGCGCGCGCGTGGAACGTGGAGGGGTCGAAAAGGTAATAAACCCATTCGGTCAAAGCTTGCGGTAGCATCGGGGATCCGATTGAAGACCCAGGAAAACTCATGGGGTCAAATTGAAAACTTAAAAAGACTCGATTACACAGGATTGAAAAAGCGGAGGGGCTAAGTGCGCAAATAGCCCCTCCAATGAAAACACGCGGATCCTTGGATCAATCGGGTCGAGTTTCGGGTTGGACCCCCAAAACGACGCCGTTTTGGGCGCGTTTGGGGGTTCCAAAAACGGTGCCGTTTTACTAGTATTATAAAAGCCAAAATCTTAACAAAAATTTCATTTTCTCATCTTTATTTTCAAAAAAATACTCCCTTTTCTCTCAAGGGTTCCAGCCGAAACCCAGAATCCGGCGAAGGATCGCCGGAGCGCCGCCACCGGCCGCCGTCGCCGGCCACCGTACACGGTGGCCGGAATAGGTAAAAATTTTCCTTCTTTTTTTTATAACTTTAGTTTAATGATATGTGTTTTAAAGATATATATACACACAAAATAGATTAACCAATGAAAGAAAGAGGATAATCACCTTTCGGGCTATAGTTTTCCTTTGATATTTGATTCTGATTTCGGGATATAGTTCCCCTATCTCTCGGATGTTAGATCTCTGTTTTTAAATGTCAAAAATGGTTGCTTGTATTGATTCAAAAAAAGAGAAAAGAACCCCCCTTTACATAGATCTATATGGCCCCTTTTATATCCGAAAAAGGTTACCAATTTTTGATATGTTTTCCTTCTTTTTTCTCTGCCTTTGGTTGCTGTCATTTCTTCATTCATTGTATGCAGGTGCAACTTGGTGGATGGGACAGTGGCAAGTTGCAAGCACGGTCGGTGGAGTAGAGGCAATTGGCCAAGTGGGTCAGAGGCGGTGGAGTTAGGTCTAGGGTTTGTTTCTTTCTTTTTTTTTTTGATTTAGTCACCGGGTTTGGGCATTGGTTTGGGCTTGGTTTTGTGGGTTAAATCGGGTTGGGTTTTGTATGGGCCCGGGTAAATTTGGGTATATACACATATCATATCACAGTATGTAGATATTTAGTGCCAGTTTGGCAATGCTTTTAAGAAGTGCTTTTGAAAATTTTAAGTGTTTGGTATTGCTGTCAAAAAGTGCTTTTGAGAAGTAAAATGTCCATTTTAGACATGATATTATAAAGTAACAAATATGTATTTAAATAATGTTCAAATTAGTTAATATTATGATATTTTAGCAAAAATATAAAAAATAAATTATTATAACTTATTGTTAATATTTTAATATATAATATTAATTTTAAATATTTCTAAGTAATTAATATTAATTATTTATTAAATTTAATTAGAATATGTAAACTATATTTAAATATTTAAATATAATAATTAAATATTTCTAATTAGATATTGACACAATTGTATTATTTTAAAAAGTATTTTTTATTTTTAATTAATGCTTTTAACACATTTGTAAAACTCATATTAGATGTTAACATAACATAGAAAACATAAACCTAACAAATTAAAATCTTACATCTATTTGGATTAAAGTTTCAAAAAGGGATAATATTTATATAACAAATATAAATACTAAAAATTTTACAATAGCATTTAAAATTTAAAGTGAATTCATTAGATTAGAAGCTATAGCATCTCTTGTTAATTCCATTTCAAACCCACTTGAATTGCTTGATTCACCGTCATCATCACCATCATCATCGTCGTCGTCATCATCATCACTTTCTCGACCATGCGCATTTTTTGAATCAATAGTATTCTCATATGCCCAGTTAATATCTTCGTATTCCATAAAATCTGCATCATTTCGACGGACATGTTTTCAGATAAAATTGTGTATCATCATTGTAGCAACAACGATCATCGTCTGCTTTTCAAAACTATAACTTGGCATATCCCTTAAAATGACCCCTTTTTTTTTCAAAACACCAAAAGTTCGTTCAATCACACTACGTAATGATGAATGTGAATGATTGAATATCTCTTCTTTACCAGATACTGGTCTACCTCTACGAAAGTCAGGTAAATGATATCGCTGACCTCTATATGGTCCAAGATAACCTTTCATTTGAGGATATCCAGAATCAACAAGATAATATTTTCCTACATGTCATAATATAACAAACAATTAATTCAAGAATTTTTTTTATGGAGAAGATAGATTAAAGAACTTATACTTTATTTTTTAAAAAATCACATATAAATAAAATATCTAACCATTTGTTGGGTACGGAAATTTGTATTTTGGATCTCGAATTGCATCAAGAAATATTCTAGTGTCATGTGCCGATCCTTCCCATCCAACCATGACAAAGGTGAAACACATATTAAAATCACATACTGCAATAACCATTTGAGTAGGAATACCTCTTCTTCCAATATGGGGAATTTATTCATTTGGTGGAAGAATAGCGGCAATATGAGTACCATCAATTGCACCTATACAATCCTGAACAAATAATCATATTAGTCTCGTGCATATTTTTAGTCGACCAAAAATTTTAAAAATAATAAGATAAAATTAAATTTTAACCTTAAAATGTGGCATATATCTAGAATCATTACGTATTTGTTCGGGTATTGAGCTAAAAAAAGGATCTTTAGGTGCAATTACATCAGTGGCCATCCTTGAAACTTTCTCAAGCACAATTGCAAAGTATCGACTTATTGTTGATCCAGACCTTTGAAATCTTTCTCGACATTGGGAAACTTTTGCACCGGTGCCCAAGATGTATAAAAAAATTCCCAACATTTCACTAGAAGATATGTTTCTTGAAGTTTGCAAGTTGTATCTTGTCTCCAAAACTCGCAACAAACTTGTGAATACCATTTTAGACATCCTAAAATTAATCATACAATGTGATTCGTGACCGTCAAAGATCTCTCGAATCCATGTCTCACCTGACTGTTTTGAATTCATGCATGGTTGCTTCAATATATACTTCTCGTAATATAATTGCACGGAAGAAGATGCAACAACAAATAATCGGTTAAAACATTCCATGCGTTGTAAAATCTCTTTCTTTTTCCTTTCATCATCACTTTCATCACCGCTGTAATTCTCAACTATACTCATCACCTGTGAAAAAATTTGAACATCCAAAATCATATATAAACAACTATTGATAAAACTAATTTAGTATAAATAAGTAGAACATAAATTTAATATCCAAAGACCAAACATAAACAACTATTAATAAAAGTAGATTACACATAAATAAGTAGAACATAAATTCAATATCCAAAGACCAAATATAAACAACTATTAATAAAAGTAGATTACACATAAATAAGTAGAACATAATTCAATATCCAAAAACCAAACATAAATAACTATTAATAAAACTAGTTTAGCATTTTTGTTTAGTCACATAAATAACCTTAGAAAATCAGAAAATTTTCAACTATCCTCCATTTCCGTCTTAAGCCACAGAGCTCTAATCTTGGGATTAATTGATAAAAAACATAATTCACTTGTCCTTATTGAGCAATAATCTAACTGCGAAAAAGTATAGCGGACTAGCTTCTGGAACTTCTTCCGACATGCTGTCGAGCACTTTGACTGCTTGTGGAATACCATATGGATCTATAACAGGAGTCAAACTAGATGTGGCTTGACTCATATTTTCAGCTGAATTGCATAATTTTTCTATTTGAGTGGACAATCTTGCAGCCCCTCTAATTTGCTTTGAGGATTTCTTTCTTCCAGTTTTAAAATGTGAACTTGATATCTCAGGGTTTTTTCTTTTTTGACCGTTTCCATCAATTTGAACATCATTTGAAATGTGAACATCATTTCTCACATTTTCTTCTTCATTCTCTTCAGGTATTTCATTGTTAACATCCTCAAAAAAATCACTATGGAGTGAACCAGAAGAAGGTGCCCATGCTTTATCACATGTTGCAACTATTCCCATGAACATTTTGTCCAACTTCACTTCGAATTCAGGATCAATACCCGATGTTCTAAATTTTTGAGCTTCAGGCACAACCTACATATCAAATGATAGTTTAATAACAGTAATTATCAATAAACTCATAAATAAGAAAAAAATAAAATATTCAGAATTATTAATGTACCTTTAGCCTACTCTCTCACCAATCATCTGATGCATCAACGGTTCTTTTGATAGGATTCCACCCTAGACCAGTATCTTCGCCTTTAAGTTTCTTCCAAGCTTTCCATTCTTTTTTAAGGGCATCCCACCTATTTTTAAGTTGTCTTTGTGAAAAAGCCTTGCCCGTTTCTTTCTCAAAGTTGATCATTATTTTCAACCATCCATCTTTTGTGAAATGAGTACCAGACCTATTGCCTTTCAATATCTCTTTAATACAAATATCACAAAATATTTCTATCAATCTCTTAACCCACACTGCTTTTACTTTTTCACCACTAACTTCAATCGCCAACATACTCATCTATTGTGTATACGAACAGATTCGTTTCTGCCAGTAAAGCAATCAAGAAAATCAAATGTCACAAAAGTATATTTTTTTACATATGTATCAAAATCAAGATAGGATCCTAAGATTTTTTTTCTCAATCAAAATCAACTTTCTAAGACCGGAATAATAACCAAGAAAGAGAACACAACTAATAATAACATCAAACATAATTAAACCATGCAAACAAAGAAAGACAGTTTCTTAGTGGCAAATGACACGATTACTATACAAAAGAGCCATACCACATGTTCCAGAGATTGCATGCTCTAAAGTACAAAACTCATAAATAACGTGGCTCTTGTTTACTGTCTCCAAGAAATTTGACAGAAAAGTCAAGATAGAGATGGCATAAAAGATTGGCTCACCATTACTCTTATATTCCATAGGTATTGAAAGGTCAAATTCCATAAAAGATCCCTCCGCATTTCTTTTTTAAGATTTAATCTCTCTATTAAATTTATCTTTTCCAGTACTATACTTTTCCAAATGTGAATTTTCAATCATGAAGTCATATTTTCCCATTAGTTATATTGATTAATTTCACGTGATTTATTTTTTTAAAACATGTAATGATGTTACATTTCATTTTCTCATGTAATAAGTAAATACAATTTTACAATTTAATTCATATGTCTTGTTCTACGCCATATTTGAGTTTGTATTTAATGACTAAGCTAATGGAACAATCTAATTAATATGATGCTGGTACCGATATTTTGAAAACTTAATTATAACATTTTGAAGTTTAGAAACTAAATAGAATCAATCTCATAGTTTAAGGACTTACCGTGGAATTAACCCAAATAACTATATAGTTATAATCTATCCTGTATTCGAGTTAAAGAAAAACGGTCAAAAAAAACATACTAACTTTAGGCTTTGAAAAGCTGCATATATATATATATATATATATATATATCAACATATCCTGATGAAATGAAATTTAGAAGACTTCGGAAGGTAGAATCTTTGTTACTCTTGTCCATAAGTTAATCTGTTGTATTAACTCTTTTATGTAGGGAATCCCTTTTTTCGTCCAATCTTTGTGTGCTTACTAATAATGGTGTACGTTGCAGTCTAATCCTATAATCCAAAGAAATATTGCAAAGTACAAAGGTTTGTTTCTTTTTATTCTTTCCCCTTCCTTCCACCTCTTTATTTTTTTTAATATGCTAAAGAGGCTTTTTCAGTAGAATTTTAATTAGATTAGGAGGAAATGTGCATTTCTCTAGTAAGGATAAGAGCAAACTTTCTCAAAAAACTATATTATCCAGACTCTGCTATTTTTATTGAAGTATCCAAGTCCTCCATTGAAACATGTATTGCCTACTAGTTTTATTAAATACCTTTGATATGTGTGTTAATATATATGGTTAAAAGACATTCAATATGGTGAAGAAATTGCATAAGAGGTAAATTGTGAAATTGTGTGAATGAACAGACACAGATGTTGCAAGTCAATGATGTAAATTTCTTTTCTTTTGTACTTTATTTTTATAGGGTGATATGAGACGAGATATAAATTTATCAATGCCTCGTTGTATAATTTTTTCCTTGAGTAATATGTTCTTTTTACTCACAGTACTCCTGTTAAAATGGGAAGAGAAGCATATTACCTATAATAACATATTACAGGAAACTGTTTATACTGCTTCAGAATAAGAATGTACTTCTAATCTGGAAATGAAGAAGAAAAAGAATTAGTATAGATGCATGGATGGACGTTGTCTTTGTATATGATATTTGGGACGAGTCATAAATGTGGGCTTCATTAACATTCAAAGGCACATAGAGAAAGAAGGTACCGACTCGCCAAATCTAACAAGCCCGAAAACTTAAACATTTACTGGTAATTTGCAGCCATTAAGTCAGTAATGACTTGATTATTAATAGAAGCTCTATTATATCGAACATGATCTTAGGGGTAAGCTATGATTTTATCAATATGTGAACTGGTTGTCTGGGTTTATTGTTTTCCTTTGATTAACATAGCCTTGGGAGTTCAAATTAGTCTATAAGATGTACTAATATATTGGTATTAGACCATCACAGATTAAAGAACTTGAGCAGTAAAAACACATCTGAAAATTAGGATGAAAAGGATAGAACCTCGAATATGAAGAAAAATAGCAGTTGCAGAGATGTTGAGAAGCTCGAATGTGAAGAAAAACAGGATGCCGAGGTTACCAACTGAAAAAAAATGTGAAAAAATATGAACATCATTTCATAATTATTTCAAAAATGAAGGAGAAGAAGAGAAGGAAAAGATAAAACTCACCACCGGTGAAGAATAGGAACAAACCAGAGAAGAGAAAAGTAAAGTTCAGAAAAGAGAAAAGGGGAAAAAAACTTCTAACGTGGATGATAAAGCAGCCAAGAAAAGCATGTTAAAATGGTAAAATACCATCCAAGAAGCACTTTTGGCTGAGAAAAGCCAAAAATTTCTGCTTCTCCATCTCTGCAAAAGTACTTTTTTAAAGTTAAAAAAAGCCAAGAAGCAGCTGTTGTTCTCCATTGCTTTTAGCCAAAAAAGACTTTTTGGAGCAAAAGCTCATCACAAACGGAATGAAGAACGGGCCTTTAGTATTGATTGATGATATAAAATGATTATTTAGATCAAGAACCAGATTGAAGTGGAGTTGATCGAGGAAAATCTAAAATTATAGATTAGCCCCTGAAGTATGCACTTTACATATTTTGAACAGGTAAGTTCATATGGGACTTACCATTCTATTTTGTTTTATGTATGAATTGTACTTGAATTTATATTTATATATTAGAATTAAATAGAATTAGTGAATTTGGCACATATCTTAAAATGGACTGAATTACAAATTCACGTAATATGGGCTACATGGAAATAGTACAAGATGTAAATATGATTATTGAATGATTATTTGACTTGAAAATGAGAAATGAAATTATGTACAAGAATTGGTATCATTAAGTATAAGAAAATTATGCTTGAATGAACTTAGTAAAACGTTAGGATATGTATGACATGCTATTAGGGTTATACGAAAAATTAATCAGAGATTTTACATGTTATTACGAGATCTAGTATTTTTTTTTTTATAGATTCATGGGTTATACATATCATAGGTTTAGCCCAGGTGCGTAATCTCAATATAATGTTAGCTTGCGTAAGCAACTCTAATAATGTCAACTTGTGTGAGCAACCCAAATTTACTATGAACTTGAATGAGCAATGATAAACGATAAATTATACATATTTTTACCTCATGTTTAGCCTAATTTTTGGATGAATTATTATTAATTTTGTGAGAATTGGTGCTCTTAACCCTTCTATTTCATGTTATATACTCAGGAGAGCATAGCGAAGAGAAAAGAATGAAAAACGGACCAGAAACGAAGAAAATGGGCTAAAGTGTGAAAACGACACGGCCCAATGAGTCACTACACGCCGTGGCACACAGCCGTGCCACACAAGGTCCAACACAGCCCAGCCCCGACAAGCACGGCCAGGCTATATGGTCGTGCCACCCTCAACAGGCCTACACGGCCTCTTGTCGAAACCACACGGGCGTGGCACACGGGTGTGTCCCTGTCATGAAAAAGTTCAATTTTATTTGAAAAATGATACTTAAGGGCTAAGAAAGTCATTCTAAACTCTATATAAAGACCCTAGGGGGCAACTTCAAGGGTGTGCTTATTTCCCGCTAAGGGAATACTCTTTTCTCTCAAAAGGAGCGCCGTATTTCTACCAACACAATGAGTGAAAGCAAGGAATTACTCGAAGGGAAGCCGATTGATTCATCCCAAAAGCCAGAATTCTACATCAAGACAGAGGATCTCCCTAAATTCCTTCAGGGGTTTTTGAGTTCTTTATGTTTTGTTATCTTATTTCTTCTGAGATGTTTTCTTTATTATTTATGAACTAAACCCCTCAAATACTTGAGGGGGATGAAACCTAAGATAGATCTTGTTATTATTTATTCTTGAATTATTTGATAAATACTTGAATTGTTCTTAATTATGTGTTCTTCATTCTTGATTTAATAATCCTAGGTATTACTTCAAGAAACTGATGTGCTTAGGCAGAGGAGCAAAAGTCTCTGTTTTAAGAGTAGATCTACCATAATTAAGCGGAGTTGCATGCAACCCTAGACATAGGGCGACATAAATCTGTCAGATTAGGGTCAAACCTAATAGGGGGATCCATAGATCGAATTAATGCAACCTAGAGGTGTTAATTAATAAAGAAACTTTAATTAACCACCTAGGATTAGTTGTTCTTATCCTCGACGGAGGTATTAATATAGGTTAGGGATCTCTACGGATCAAGTCAAGTAAAGAAATCATCTAGTTCAAGAAGTTAATAACAAGTGAAGTCTAGATGGATTCTCCCTTAAGTATTGCTCATATCAATTAGCTTTTCCCTAAAAGTTTTCCCCAATTTACTTTTTGTGCACTTTTAGTTAGTTTTAGAATTAGTTTCAAACAACCCTCTTTTATTTTTAGGCTAGATGATAGAAAGGAAGTAAGTATTAGTACTTTTGGTTCCCTTGGGTACGATAACTCGGTCTTGCCACTAAACTATACTACTGTTCGATAGGTGCGCTTGCCTTTAAAATCGTGATATTAGTTAGTTTTTGGTGTGATCAGTTTTTATAAATTTTATTACTTAATATCGCGAGTATCAAGCAACTTATTCCTGTGTATCCGAGTTCGTTTTACTATAGGTCTATCAGGCAATGTTCAATTGATTGGAAATGGAATTTAAATCATGAAATAAAAATAAAATGGTATTAATGATTCATTACATGTAGATTGCTACATGACTTTGTTTAAATGTTTACCGTACTTAATATTCGAAAATGTAACTAATGCATTCAATTTGTGATGTTGTTGTATGTACAAATATGTCATAATGTGCCAAAGGATAGTTAAGTTGAACTTACCTTAGTTGTTTACTTTCCTTGTAGATTTTCACTTCGTAAAACTCTTGAGCCGGATTAGCAGAGTACACGCTATCTTGACATGGTAGTTATAATGTCATTTTGAAGCTAGACTATGTGGCATGTACTTAAAAGTCCCTAGTATGTATTTAGGTAACCTAGGATTTGTAAGTCTCATATACTTAATGGTTGAGTTGATTATAACTTATGGTATGAAACCAAATAAGGCATATCTTGGTTAAGATGATGCTATGAAAGTAATGATTTTATTCATGAATGATTGGTATGTTATAATTTTAATAATTTGAAATATTTTGATTGCTTAAAGAATTTTAACAAGTGAGTTGATTGTTAAGCATGTTATATGGTTTGTAGATTGATTTGGCTAGTTCATATCAAGTTTAGCAAATACTTAGTCTAAAATTGCATGTTGGGGGTAGTAATTAAAAATGGTAGTGTTTTGAATATGTTTAATTCATCGAGAAGTAAATAAGCTTGAATGATGGATGCTTGGATAGTGTAATCTCGAATGGTTAATTTAGGTACTTTTGTACTTGAATTTGGTTATCATGGGAATGATTTAACAACTTTATTGTGTACAATGTTGATTGAATATTTATACAAAAATGGTTTATAACTCGTGAATTAGGTACCAAATATGTATTTTGCCAAAAACAGGGGAAATGTCGCGACCTTGGACTTTTGACGTTGTGACGTTGTCATCACAAAGAGTGATGTCATGACGAGCATAGGCGTGTCATCACGATGTGACATACTATGATGGCAGGCCATGTCGTGACGAGGACAGGCGAAGTCGTGACGTCGATCCAGATATTTAAAACCTTACAATTTGGTCCTAATTCAAAAGTGAACTAATATAAAAACATTTTTAAGCCTGTGTAAGTCTCAGAATTAGTTATATATCACATTATATGCTAAGTCTCAGAATTAGTTATATATCACATTATATGCCTGTCTTGCTTGTATGTATGTGTATAATATCATAAATTGAATGTTTATTTGATAATTGATGCTCCGATAACTAGAGTAGCATTTTGTAACTCAGACCTAACGATCGGGTTGGGTAAGAGGATGTTACATAAACTTTGATCTAATGTAATATTTGATGCATGAACTTTGATTTGGTGCAAGTTATACACATAAAAATTTGATTCTAATTTAAATATATACATGAAACTCTAATTTTGATTCAATTATATATATTTAAAGGAAAAAATTCATCAATTTATTTTTATATTGAATAAATATAATTATTTGTGTATGCAACATGTTAATATGAAATAATTATGTTATTGATTTGTGAAAATCAAATCAAAATAATATTTATATATAAAATTACAAAACTAAAGTTACACTTTTATTTTAAGAACCTAATTTTGATCCCACTAAACTTTGAAGGGCTAAAAGGGTTTTACAAGCCACATTGGTCTAGCTTTCTAGCCCAAATACATATGCTTGCTTTGCATGATCCCCAGATTAGCATTAATACAACAATAATCATTGTTCAAATTATTGGTTTTAAGCAAATAATCGATTAAGAAATAAAAAATTAGAAAAGAAATTGGTTAAATCGGTTTATATTTGTTCACAGGTAATTCTTTAATCTCTTATTGGATCAATATCTAAATTAATTCCCAACTCAATTAATCTGACTTAAATAATATTAATAATAAAAAATAATTTGTTGCATTAATCAATCGTAATGTCAAATTGAATTAATACTCTTCATAGTACTTTATCCTTTTAATTTAGAAGTATTATTTTATATTTATTTTCAAAATTTCCTATTTGTATCAACATCAATTTAAAATAATAAAAAATAATAAAAAAAAGTTCTTATTGATGCTTTTATTGCATGAATAATGCTTAATAAACCAAATTAGCTTTAACTTTTTATACAACCAAATTAGCTTTATTAATGAATAATGATTGGATTTATCGCACTTTTCATTGACAAAATTAAAGTGATGTTCCCCGTATACTTTTTTCACCTTAGCTTTTAAGAGAAAAAATAAAATTTATATCATTTTAATCATATCTGTTATTTTTAATATAATATTTAAAATTATTCATAAACTTTCTCCAATCTATAAATAAGAGGATAATGCGTTTCAATCTACTCGAACTTACATCTTTTTATATTAACAACAATACTAGTCAAATTAAGATTCAATCGACTAAAATTACTTAAAACAAAGAACAAAAATGGTAGACAACTTTATAAATAAAAATAAAATTTAAAGAGCATTTAATTACCCTTCTTTAATTTAAAGGACGGTTAAAGATTTTATCACAATATTTTAGTCAAGTCATGGCTTTTTTTTTGCTGGTTGGCGCTTTCTTTACCATCATTATAAAAATTATTACATCACATCACATCACATGAATATTTATTTCTTACAGTAATAATTTTATAAAAAATATTTGTTTTTTTTTTTATAATTTCGTCTTTGGCTCACTTTGGTTAAATTGACTAATAACAATTTTAGTCCTTTTTAGTTGTTCATAATTCAATTTCGACTTCTATTAGACAAATTTTCTACCATTGTCCCCTCCCTGATTTTAAAATTTTATTTAGGCACTCCAATATTGAATTCCTCTCTTGCCTTTGGGTTTTTTATTTTTATTAATTTATTGCATATAAATTGTTGGATTATTCAATTTTGCTAATTTCATGCATATAATTGTTGAAATTTTGATTTCTAGATAAGCAATTTAAGGCTATTGTTTAACAATATTACCCAAATAAACTAATTTCTCAATTTTTAATAAAATATGAGGACTAAATTCTAATTAAGTATACGGGTTGATATTTAAATTTTATAAATTAGAACGATGAAATTCATAATTAAACCTTTAAAAAATTCTTTTAATTTTCTAAATAACCTTTAAAAATTTCCAGCTGTAAGTCATTAATGCATTATAAAATATTATTTTTGTTAAAATTAAAATTATTTATATTAAAAATTCTATCACATATACGCATGTGAAAATTACATATTTAACACACACATGCTTGTTTAAAAGTAACATAATAAAAGTCAATTGAGTCTTAACTCAATTGGCATGAACTCAATTGGCATGAGTATTGTTGCTAATACAAGAGTACATGTGTTTGAGTGCGCTGAAGTGTATTATCCTCTTATTTATGAGTTGGGGAGGGGCTATGAGTAGTTTTAGGTATCGTGTCAAAAATAGTAGATATGACTAGAACCTATAATGAGATTGTTTAAAAAAAAAGAGTAACATAACAATGAAACATATAGTTTGAAACTAATTATACAACTGATGTAGATAATAAAATGATGGTTAAATTTTTTGAGCAAGTTGATAAATTTTTTATAAAAATTTAGGTTTAAATTTTTATTAAAGATAATTGTTAATATTATTAGGCTTGAATTTTTCATGATTTTGTTAATAGAAGAAATTTAGTGTTAATTTTAAATTTGTTTAATTTCGTGTTTAATTTATTCAATACAATTCAATGGATGTGATTTAATTTAGATTTTAGGGTTAATTTGATGAAAATTTATAATTAGCTGAATATTATCAGCTAATTATAAATTTTCATCAAATTGACACCAAAATCCAAAAAAAATACTAAAAAATTAATACCGTCAATATATAACTTATATTATTTGACCATAAAACACAAATATCATATTAAAAGAAAAAGTAAAACTCGTGTACCAAATTATGTCTTAAGACATTTTATAAATTATGTAAAATCTAATTTATATCTTAAAAAAAAAATATTTTTGAGTGACATACCACTTGCCTACCAATCACCCTTTAAAGTCATGAATAAATTGTTGGTGCAAAATCCCGTGACCCAAAGAAAAATGTAATAAAAATAAAAATAAAAATATGAGATAAATATTAAAATTATATATAAATATTGATTCAATATATAATTTAATACGTGAATTTTAAATTAATTTAAACATATATATAAATTTAATAAATATATTAATTTATCTTTACACGACATAAATATAATTATTTTTATGTGTAATATATAAACATAGAATAATATAATATTAACTGTATTAATAATTTGTAAAAATTAGATAAATAAGCTGAAAATATAAATAAATAGTTATTACAATAGTTCCAAAACCATATGAATTAATTCTTGCAATGATTGCAATTTATGTTTTGTCTTCTTTTAAGAACAAAAAGAAAAAGGATTAGGACAAATCACAAATCCTATAGAACCCTCTTACATGGCCCATCGTTATAAAAAAAAACCACTTCAAAAATATAAAAATAAAAAAAATCACATCAAATTTAATATCATTTGTGCCACAATCCTATCTTATCCTATCCCATCAATATCAAATTCAATTTCACATCTTACCTTCCAAAATCAATGTAATAAACTTCCAAAATCAATGTAATAAACTAAGGAAAAACATAAGTGATTCATACGGTAGTGCTGAGAGTTTAAAGAAGTCAATAAATAGTTGGAGAAGTGCTTGAAGGTGTGCTCACCAGAATATTTTAACTCTGGTTTTATATTAAAATTTAGATAGTATTTTATTTATGTTATTAAAAAATTAAAAAAATTATTTTTATAAATTAAATTAAAGAGTAAATTAGTTCTTTTCTATTAAAATTTTTTTTATTTGTATTGTTAAAGTTGGTATGATTGACGGAATAATCATATAGTGCCATATGTACCTCATGTTGATGTATAGGGGCTAATTTTTAACGGTAGAAATGAATAAATTTTTTAACAGAATTATTAATTTATTTTTTCATTTGACGTGTAGGAATTAATTTACCCATTTTAAAGTAGACTAATATAGAAACCTCCATGATACTTTTACTATATTTTGATAAAGCACAAGTAGTAATTAAGATTGTCGATATGTTATGGTGTTAAGATTTTTCAGAATGTGATTATCGAAAACTCACCTACATTGCTCATGCAAAAGCGTTAATTAGAATAGGAAGAATCCAGCAACAATACCAACGTTCACCCACAGAAAGTTGCCAATTATGGCGACATTTTTGGCATTGAAATCCCACCAAACCCTTAATTAGAAAGATACTAAGGAACTAATTAATGTAAACCAAAAATAAAAAGATGGATGAATGAATGACTGTAAAAGATAGAGTAGGGTGCCCTATCTAAAGCATGTGTTCAAAGCTTTATTTCCCTATCTAAACAAAAATGAATGAATAATTTAAGGCCAAAAAAGTCAAATATTTTTGGTTGGATGATAAATATTATCCTTAATGCTTATCTTTTTCTATTATTTTAATTTTATTTATTTTTATCATTAAGGTAATAGTTCACATGTGCTTTGTAAAAATTAAAAGAAATTCGATAAATTTAAAAATGGTTCATGCAAAATTTCTTTTGTCAAAATAAGTCTACCGTAGATGCTCGAGCGGACATGAACATACTTTCTGGGATTGTTTCACTGCAAAGGAGTGTGGCACAAGTTAAATTTACAATGGCCCTAGGAGGTCTCAGGTTTTGATTATAATGATTGGCTGGCATTTATTTTTTCAACCTTCTTAAATTATCATTGCAGGATTGTGGCTTGTGCAATTTGGGCACAATGGACAGCAAGAAACAAAGCACTTCATGAAGGGGTTATACGGACAGCTCAGGAGAAGATTAATATGATTTGTCATTAATGAGAAATTACTTGTTCGGAGAGTTGAGTCTGAAAGATGAAGAATTCCCGTCAGTCAAGATAAACTACGACGTTGCCTTTCAAGCTTTACAAAGAGGTCATGTACAGGGGTTGTGATTAGAAACTTAGAGGGCATTGTTCTGGGATCCAGAATGATAACAAACAACTACATACCTTCGGATTTTGCTGCGGAGGCGCTTGCATGTTTTCAGGCTGTCCAAATGGGTATTGATCTGGGTTTTTTGGAGGCGTGATTGAAGGCGATGCTCTTATAATGGTGAAGAAGATTTATGCAAATAATCAAGACGGGTCGGTAATTAGTGTGTACATTATGGACTCAAAATCATTAAGTGCAAACTATAGCAGATGTGTTTTTGTACATGCATTGAGAAAGGGGAATGGAGTTGCTCATATCGTAGCTACTGAAGGTGTTCGCAAAGGAGAAACAACTCATCTGTTAGAGAAGGTGCCTTCTCTTGCTAAGCACCGGTGGTGGACTGATCCGCCAGATGAGACTCTGATGCTCGATGTTTGAAGATGGTCGCCGGAATCAGGTTTTATGAAAGGGACAGAGAAGTTTCCCGATAAAGCAATTATACACATGTAAATTTGATTGTGATTTAAATATACACATAAAACTTTAATTTTAGTTCAATTTTATAAATTTGAAGAAATAAATTCATTAATTTATTTTTATATGGGATGTAAATGTATAATGTTGCTATGTCATCAATTTTATTAGTAGTTCGTAAAAATTAAATCAAATTAAAATTTAATGTATAAAATAACACAGAATAAAACTCTATGTATAATATTGCATATTAAGTAAAAGTTTATGTGTAATTTTGATATTTATCTTTATGTCTAAAAATCCAAAACCAAAAGTTAATATGAAAAGACCAAGAATTGAACAGAATTCATCCTTAATGTAAACTACCATGCATGCTGTCACTTCAATGTCATTAAAGTTCTAATAGTTTAGTCAAATTTTTCATTCAAAATAAACAAGAAAAAAAAAAGTTAAAATTTAAAGGCTAAAAATTAAAATAGAGTCATAGTGACAAAATTTATAAATGTTGGTGTCAAATTTGTTAATATACAAATTTATTTCATTATAATTTTAGAGTGTTGACATTGGAAGGATACTCTAATTACACATGATTTTTCATCTTTAAAAAACATTGAAAAGTAAATGAAAAAAAATTAAGAAATATTCCCTAAAAAATAAAAAATAAAACCTAAGGGTTGGTTTGTCTACAACATGATCTTAAAAGGCTAGATTTAGAATTAAAAAAATAAAAAGGACCCAAAGATTTACACCAAAAACCCATATCTTTTTATTCCCTTTTTATCTTTGGTCAATATCTAAAAAAATAAAATTATTACTTTTTTTTTTTTTTGGTTAAGACTTTAGAATTCTCTGGGGTCTACAAATAAGGAAAGTTCAGGGGGTGATTTAGTCCAGTCACCGACAGACCCGTCACTATAGTCTTCCCCAAGCCGTTTGATGCACCACAAATCATGGTCGCACGATAATCGTTTCCAATGTGGGACCCCATCTTTCAACGGCTCATGTTTCGCCACCTCAGTCGCCACCACACTACACCCCTTTTCTTTCGCCAAGTTATGAGCGTGAGCACACAACGCGTTAACGAACTTAGCCGCGCGTGGTCCTTCCCCGCCAAGACCGTACAAAAAGTGAAAACCGAACGGACGGAACACTTCCGGTATTGACGGTAATCTCAAGAACGGCAACAACTTGTCTACCACCCTCGTCGTTTTGGCCAACGTCTTCCTCGTCCTCGACGCGCCACGAACTTCCAACCTGAACACGTCTTTACAATTCCAAACGCTTAATATGGCCCACGATTCTGGCGGGTCGGATAAAAATTTATCCGACCCGGACCATGATTCTCGAGTGTAAAATCCACGTGGCACAGCCAAGAACGTTCCTAAATTGAGTCTGTTATTAAGCACCGAGTCAATGTCGCGAGGGAAGAACTCCACGGTGGAGAAACGGCGACGGTACAACAACTCGGCGTCGGAAAGGGAAAGTTCGATCACGGTAACTTGGTTTGAAACAGTGAGTCGATGAGCGAACACCGGGTTAACCAAAATGGCCGGCGTACGGAACCTGGTGTAACCACATTTATCGGTAAACAGATTAATGGAAGCTCGGTTATCGTTCTCGGTAGCTATATATGAATATTCGGCCCCGTTTTGAGTGAACCAGTCTTCCATTGTAACCACTAGCTTTAGCCCTATCCCCATTCTCCTGCAAAAAAGGAAAACCCCAAAATTAAAATCACATAAATATTCATCGATCGCCATTGATTTTCATTGTTTCGATAAGAAATAAAAAAAAAATACCGGTAGGAAGGTGAAACACGAAGGCCTAAAATGTAAGCGAGTTTAGTATAAACAGGGACGAGCTTCGTTGCGATGGGATCATTGTTTTTACTATTTCGGGAGATTTTTTTGCCGCATGTGACGGTTTTTATGCAGCCTCGAATCATACCGACGATTTCTTTGGTCGAGCTCAATTCAGCAACCTGTTTGGTACCCAAGAAAAAAAACCAAAAACCAAAATCAGTGAGAAAAAAAGAAAAGAAAACGAGAAAAAAGAAGGAAAAAAAATGTGTAGAATTGTACCAGCATGAGAAAAGCAGGGGAATGGCGGACCCGGCAAATAGGGTCACCTAAGAGGTCGGTAAAGAGAGAAAGTTTGCCGCTACTGGGACCAACTTCACATCTTTTTTCTACTTCTTCAACACTTGTTATATCTCTGCTTGGATCATACTCTCTCACCACTATATAACACTCATCTTCTCCCATTTTTCTTTCACTATATTATATATATGTATGTATATATCTTTATGTATATGTATATGTATTGTAAAGTGGGAAAATGGAGACGGGGTTTTTTATTTTGATCAGTGAAGATGAATGGGGGAAAGGAGAGACAGGGTTTGTTTATATAGGTGAAAACTGAAAAAAAAACCCAGTTTTCTTCAAAGGTTCGAAAATTTAGGTGAATAACGTCATAAACAAGAAAAATAAAGAACAAAAAAAAGGGGTTTTAAATATTTTTTTCTTTAAGCTTTTTGTTTTTTTCAAAGGTTCTTTCACAGATAAAAATACTGAGAAGTTCATTGCCATTGAAACAAATGGTTTGAACTTTGAAGCTTCCTTTAAAAAGGAGATTTTTTTTTTGAATTTTTTATTTTTTAAAAAAGAAAAGGAAAAGACTTATCTTTAGAATCACCAGACCTTTCATTTTCTCTTCTGGGTTTAAATTTTTATTTTATTTAATTCAGTGCTTTTGAAAGTCTCTTTCTCTTTTTGTCTGTTTTTATAAATATAGTATTTTTTTATTTCTCTCTTTTATTATTAGTAAGATTAAAAAAAAGTTAAAAATGGATACCGAAATAATTGGGGAAAAATATAATAATAAAATTATAATTTTCTATTATTAATCATCACTAAAAGGATGGAAGTGGAAATGGCGGCTGTGGCTGCGCTGTGTTTGTCAATTTTTAAAAAATTAACTAAATATCTATTATTTAAGTTTTTTATTAAGTTAATGTTACGACGTCAATTTAATTAATGAAATTATAAAAAAATATATTTTTATAGTTAAAATAAATTATGTTATTTTAATATGTACAATTTAGTACCTTCAGTGGTGTTAATACTAATTTTTATACATTTCTATTTTAATATATCTTCAATTTACGTCGATAATAATTGTAGTACATTTAGTATTATTAATTTGACGTGTTTAAATTTTGTTTTACTCACAATTTAGTTTAATTTTTTAATTTTAATCTTATATATATATATATCATGTGTTATTACAATGAGAAGTGCATTTTTTCTATGCTACTAATACTTGTACTTGCTCTACTATTCCGCCCAAATTTTGTTGAGGAAGAGTTACGGGGCGTAAAATGAAAAAAAAATGCTTACTTTGTTTTGTTTTGGCCGGCAATACTATATAATATAAAACAGAAAAGTAAATAGTCACTCCATTTCGACAAAAAGACTCACTCCCAAGTTTCATAGTTTTGGGTCCATTATGCTGATCATGATTTTCCTACCCCCAGAGAGAAAGGTCATTCCTTTTTGAAAGCCATACGTTTCATTATTTATTGCATATTATTTTTAAACATACATCAATATTCTATATCCGTGATTTTCACTATTTTATTTCAACATTTATAAAATTCGTTTTAGATAAATTTTTTAAGGATAAATATTAAAATTATTTTAATCAAATTACTAAAGAATAATTAATATTTCATGAATGATGATAAAAGAATAGTATAACTGATATATGATATGGCTATAATATACTACCGGTATTACCGTAGCGTGGCTTTTCCGATAAGGATCACCGTTGGTAATTTGGTATCTTTGATTTCATTTTAGTCAGAACCCAAATGGACGGTCATGATGCCTCCCTCAATGCTCACTTTTCTTCCACGTCCCCCCCTTTTTTTTCTGAATGGAATATTTATTATGTGATACACCTCTATCATATTCATAATAATTTTGATGGAACTTGACATTTAATTTTCATTTTAATTCTCTTTTTTTCTACTAAATTCATTATTTAAACTATTTTTGTAGCTTTATTGAAGTGTACAAAAAGGGGAAAAAAAATTATTTTCTGATCAATTTATTCTTTTAATATTCAAAATTTGTAAATTTAATTATATTTAGCTAAAAAAAAAAGTTGAAGACATTTTTTTATTTAATTAATATTTAATATATAATATTAAAAAAATGAATCCACATGATTGATAATGGAGTGGCGTTACATGTTGAGGTAGTGGGGAGTTTAATTTGTAAGCCCACCCACAGCGGTTTCGATAATGATTGGCTTCTTAAAAGGAGCGGGACACGTCATCAAATGATTAATTATTTATTGTGATATATTGTTACAAATTTAAGGACCAATAATTCACTGTCACTGTTTTAAGTAGTAAGAAATTCGATATATTTTAAATTAATTTAAATTTTAGATGTGAGGTTTTGAATGTCGAGGTTCGAGTTTGTAATTACGATATGTGAGGTAGGTTTTGTTTAATTCTTTCTGTATTAATTTGATTTTTTGTTGGTTGTGTATTGTATTGGTTAGATTTTATATTATAGTTTATTAAACATATATTTATACTTGTAACTTGTACATGTCCTATATTTGTAATTGTACCATATTTGTATTAGTGAAATTAAAAAAAAAAAGTCGTAGGTTCGAGTTTGGTAGATAGAGAAAATAAAAAAAATAAGAGAACTTTATTTTTATTTAGAGCTTTGACCTAACTCAATTTCGAATTTAGTTGGAACTGGAGATGCTCATCGATTGGGTCGAACTCGGCTCTTTCTGGTCCTAAGCATGATATTAACATACTTTATGCTTTCCCAAGGCCAGCCCGACCCGAAATATGAGCTTAAAATTGTGCCCAAATCCGCCCATATCATTTTTTTAATTTTTTAAAAATATTTATATTATATTATTTTAATATTTACATTAAAGTAGTATTATATATTTAGTATATGTTTATTTTTCTAATGTGTTCTAAATTACATAATATAGAAAAATAACATAATATAAAGTATTATAAACTTAAAAACGGGTCGAGTTGAGCTCAGACGTTAAATGTTCAAGCCCAAGCTCAACCCATATTTTAAACGTGTCTATTTTTTTGTTCAAGCCTATTTTTCGGGTCTAATATTTTTACTCAAATTTTGAGCGAGCCTTCGAGTTTGGACGCATAACCCGACTATAAACAGTTCTAGTTGGAACCCATGTGACTATTGAATATCAAACAAAAAAAGAAATAATAAATAATAAAATATATTAATTAAAAAGAAACATGTTGAAAATGAACTAAAATTAGGGAGGATTTAATTGAATAAAATTAAAAAGAAAACACTTTGCAAAAAGGAAAATGGAAGGAAAATCCTTGAAAAGTCATGTGAACTGAGTTTTGTAAACAATTTAGAAAATAAATCAAAATGTTAATGGAAGTGTAGCTGACTTTAGGGTTGTACTTAAAATTACAATAGATACATTCTTAATATAAAGTTAATAAAAAAATCATAACATAAACTATACATTAATACCAAATGGGACATCCCTTTGACATAATTTATGTGGATTAGTGGTGGAGATGGTATTTCATTATTGGGAGTTGATTTTGATGTAAACCACCAATTATTGCTGCTAACTACAGTTTATTTTCTAAATTAAGATTTTTGGAAAAGATTAGGGAGGATTTTGTACTTTTATTATATTATATATGTGAATGTTCAAATGTCAGAATATTCTAGGTTTCACTATAATAATTTTCTTCCCCATACCAAAATAATAATAGAATTTTTTTCCCACTTTTAAAATAATAAGGGTAAATTATAAAAATAATCACTTATGTTTGAAATGTTACGTTTTAGTCGCTTACGTTATCGTTTTGTTACGAAGTGGTCGCTCTACCGTTGAATTCCGTTACCTCCCTAACGATAGTCCTACGTGACAGTCTAAATGGGTTTTAAATGCCAACTTGGATATCCAGTTGCTGGGTTGAAAATAAATTTTTAATTAAATAAATTTAATTTGGACTGCCATGTAGGACATCCAAGTTGGCATTCAAAACCTATTTGGACTATCACGTAGGACCTCCGTTAGTGAGATAAATGATAGAATGACCACTTCGTAACAAAATGATGACGTAAATGACTGAAACGTAATATTTTAAACATAGATAACTAAAATGTAATCTAAAATAAATAAAAATAACTATTTTTATAGTTTACCTAAATAATAATTATCATCAAACTTGATAGGATGGTCTTATGGATAAAATATATGTCTTATCCATAAATTAAATTTTATTTTTTTTGACTATTGACACAAATTGTAAGTATCTTATATATTGTTTAAATAATAAGCATGGAATTTTATATTTTTACTAATATCAAGTTGTAAATTAATTATTGAAATAGTTGTAATGTGACCTCTCACATGTTTATTTTTTTAAATATTTAATTTTTATTTTATTTTTTTACCATATTTATGTGTCACTTAATTTTTTTAGTGAATTGCAATAACAGAGTAAAGTTCAAACAATAAACATGACTAGCGCAATTCAAACTTAAATCACATTTGGGGCAATAAATACCCTTAACAATCGGATATGTATGAAATTATTTTCTTTTCATTTGACTAAACAAAATGCATTAAAGGGGCTTTAATTAAGAAGGCAATATTAGTTGTTTCAAATGATTAAGGTTAGGTTTATTTGGTCTAGAAATAAAGTGGTAATGAAATAAATAAGTATGCTATAAAGATCTAGGACTAGCTTAATGATTATTATTAAGTACACTAGTAGTGGCAAGGGTTTAGGAAGAAGTTATCTATGTCATTTTTAATTAGTTATTATTTTTTAAAAATATAATTTAAGGATATTGGACAAGTTTTTAATTTTTTTTTCGATTTTTTCTTTTAATTCCGTTTAGAGTTTGAGTGCTTGAAAAGTTTGTCTTAAGAGATAACGAATTTAATAGAGTGAGTGTACATCATTGGATGTCTGAAGAGATAGACCGTATCAAGTGCAAAGGTAGAATATTATTTAAGGGGTCAAAATTGAATGATAAATTTTAGAGACCTAAATATAATTTTATCATTAAATTTATTTATACTAATGGAGCAAATTTACTATGTTAGGGGGGAAGGCCACTACCTGCCCTCTTTCCCTTGGATTGTGTGTGCATGCACGTTTAATATTAAGAAAATCTCTAACATTTACATTTGATGAGATTTGAATTTGTTTCTTAAAACAAATAGAGTATTTATGGGCAATAATCCTGGACTCTTGATTTTTCGAAATATAGTTCATCAGATATAGATAAACTGTCCACAGATCTATATTATCCTTTTTGCCACTTTATGAAAACTCGAATACTTTAATTATTAAAGCTTAATTACTTAATCAACCTATAAATTAAGCCCCAAACAGCTTATGAAACATGTTAACCATATCAAAAACACATGATTCTCGCCAAGTTTTTGGCTTTTCTGTTCCACATTTCCTTCCTTTCGTCAAGACTTGGAAACTTTAAAAACAGATTGAGTAGGTCGATAATGGATCGAAATACCTAGTCATGTCCACACACAAACATATATATATATAATTAGGCTTTCAAGTTTTAAACAAATTAGGACCACAAAAACCCTAATACCAAGACTATGATATCTCATGATCTATCATGTATAACGTTATACATTATATATTTATTTATATCTACATTAATTAATTTAGTTGATATTCATCATTAATCATGACTCAACTCTTAAATCGATTAAAAAATTAACGAAAATTCATTCTTTTTGTAAAGTAATAAACATTTCTATGATGGTGTATTTATTGTTTTTATATTTTATGTAAGTTCTAAAAAAATATACATGATGCGGTTTTGAACTTAAAACACCACATATAGTCTTTAAATTCTTAATTTTATTATTTCAATTAAAGTTTCGTTTGTAGGGAAAATCTAAAATTTTTTAGGGGATGAAATTGAATTATAACTTTTTGAAAGATCAAAATATAATTGCATCTTGAATTAATTTATGTTTTCATTATTTTTGAAAGGACTTAATATATATATTTTTCATTTTGGGAGCCAAAATACAATTTAATCATATATTAATTTATAATTTAATCATTTATTAAGAGCTTGCTTAGCAAAATTTTCATTTTAAGGGCCAAAACTCTTGTTTCCCCCTTAAATTTGCCATTTTTATAAATATATTTATTATGTAAACTTTTTTCACTAATATTACGGGTGTGTCAGAATCTAATCATATTTAAGACATTTGACTGAGTTAATGTTATAAATCAACCACACATCAACTCAACTAAAAAATGACTAAAAATTCATTCTTTATAAAAAAAATCATATTACTATACGAGTATTTTATGGATTCATATTTTTATAGAGTATAAAAAGACACTAGTAAAGGAAGAATATGGGTCCTCGACACATGTCATGTTAACATGTTTCATTTAGATATAAAGAATTAATTAAATAAAAACAAATTCCACGAGTCCCTCGAAATGATCATTGTAGGGATCTTGTTCCCTCTCGCATGTAATCTAGTTTGTTCTTCGTGTGTGTGTGTGGGTTATTTTTTTCCCCCTTCAATCATGTATTAATTAATGACTCGAGTGCTTCAAAACACAACTAACATTGTAGGCCCAATTTGGGACATTAAATCCTTAAATTAGGTAATATCCCATTGTGTTTTGTATCTGTTTTTATATTTATATATAGAAATTTATTTATGGATTAATTTTAAAAATAGTCACTTTTATTTACCTCAAATTACATTTTAGACACTTATGTTTAAAATATTATATTTTTATTTTGTTACGAAGTGGTCACTTTATCATTAAGCTATGTTACCTCCTTAATGAAGGTCTTACGTGGCAGTCCAAATTATATTTATTTAATTAAAAATTTATTTTTATCTCAACAACTGGATATCTAAGTTGGCATTTAAAACCCATTTAGACTTCCACGTAGGACTGCCGCTAGGAAGGTAACGGTAGAGTGACCACTTCGTAACAAAACGAAAACGTAATATTTCAAATATAAGTGACTAAAATATAATCTGAAGCAAACAAAAGTGACTAGTTTTATAGTTTATCTTTTAATTATTATCGCTGGCTAGGTACCATGTTTGAAATGATAAACACATCAAATAATTAAAGGAAATAAAGATAGAGATTCTCATGTATTGTGGGAAACCAAACATGGGTTAGAAAGGAAATTAACAAGTATCCAACATGTTTACCATTGTCTTCCAAGTTGTCTTCCTTGATGCAAACGAATATATATATATATGTTTGCTATATATAACATAATTGGAAGATTAAAATAAATATTAATACAGTTGGAAAGTTTAGGGTTAAGCAAGTTGACCACCAAACATGAAAGAACAAATATATAAGTTATTGGGATGGTGTGGCTCGAGGAAGGATATATGGAAAGGGCTACATATGCTTAATAAAATATATAAAAGTTAGGCTGGCCGCAAGCACCACCTACGTATCTTGTAATTGATATATATATATATATATTTGATCGTAACATATTCACGAGGCGAAATCAATTCTTTTTAGAGAGGTAAAATTAAATTGTAATTTTTATAATAGTGAAAATGTAATTTTATTATTTTAGTAATTTATATTTTTATAATTTTTAAATGATTAATTTAATTTTTTATCATTTTTAGGGGAGTCAAAGTGTAATTTTATTTTTATTAATTTAAAATTTTAAAAAGCTTAAATAAAAAATTTTCTATTTTAGGGGAGTCAGGGCCTAGCTATTTCACAATTTAAGGGAAGAATTTATGTAAAAATAAATTAAGTTTTGATTGAAATGGTAAATTTGATGTTTTAAAGATTATGTTGTCTTATGTTCGAGTCTTATAAAACTATTTTTTAAATTTATTTTGAGCTTAAATTAATTTTTATATAAAAATATAAAAACTAAAAATATCCTCATAATAATTTTTTTTGGGTGAAAAGAATGGTTTTTAATTATTTATGAATTGATCAATTGATATTTGATTGAATTGTGAAGTTAACTTATTTAAACACTTAAATATAATACTAAATTATTTTATTCTCACGGGTGAAAAAAGGAAAAAAATTATCTATATATATTATTAGATTTTTTTTAAAGGTAATGATATTTTTTAAGGAATAATATTTGGTATATTACCAGTAGAATTTTTAGATTCTATAAGTAAGATTAAGCGCGTATCAAAATTTCTAAAGATTTTGTTATAAATTTCAATATTGGTGTAAGTTAAAAATTTTAATAAACATTCAAAATTTTGATAGACATTTTGATATCTTTTGAAGAGCGTATTTTTTTAGATTCTAGTCCTTTTTATACAAAATATATTAAATAAAAATTTCAAATGACATAATTATTTTTATATGTACTATTTTTTTATGAGTTGGTATTTGATACATTAGCAGTGTACTTTTTTTTATTTCATAAGTAATTTTAAAAAATTGCACGTGCTTCTTTTTTTTTTAAATATTTATTTATTTAATGTTTTATTATACCTTTATAAGATACTTGTCAACCCCTGAACCTATTTGTGAAGTCTAAAAACTCTACTGGCAGTGTACTAAATATTTTCTCTTTTTTATTATTTATACTTATTATTTAAGCACTTAATTGAGTTGGTGCCACTCGGGTTATCAATTGATATTATTATAATCAATATTATTATGATAACATTTTTATCTTTTCATAATTTTATTTTATCTTTAAATAAAATAATTATAAATTATAAATCCAAGAATTAAACACATGTTGGATAATGTTCAAATATAAATTTATTACCACTCTATCTATACTCATTATTAAAAAAATATTTTTAACAAAAATAAAAAAATCTAATATAATATTATTATTTGACTCATAACATCAACTTAATTAATTATTATATATATATATATATATATATATTCTCAAGATTGTCTAATATTTGACCTAATGCAGGCGATCGACGTAGTACGTTATTTTCTGGTCGAAAAAGGTTAGGATTTTGCAAATATTTTAAAGCCGAAATCAAGGACCTAAAATCAGACTCTTGTTTGCTTCTCATTATATGTATTTTTTAATGGTCGGTGACATGTATATATATAGAAGGAACCCTCAACAAAGACCTATATATATGACCTCTATGACTATATCATATAATACCTTTTTAAGTAAATAAAATAATATTATTCATCCCCAACTTTATAATAAAATAATCCCACTCTCTTGTATTCCATAAAGCTAGTTTGATATGGTCCTAAACATATAATTAATTTAATGGATCAATTTTATTGAGTTTTGAGGTCCAATGAATTAGAAAATATATTTGATGTTATTAGTTGATTAAACCCATAAATTTTTATTAACTTTGTTACTATGAATAATTAAATCTCAAAATGTTAAAAATTGGAGTACAGCTTTGAATGTTGGGGAAGGGAGACAAAGGTGAAAGAGAGAGGTGGGGTGGGAGGAGTTGTCATTTTATATCTTAAAATAGGTGTTGCTTTTGTTTGGTGTTTTGAGCAAATTTGTATGCCACGAATCAGACACAACATTATGCACCATGTCCCCTCCTTCAAACCTACCAATTTTGCCCCATCACCCCATCCATATATATATATATATATGGGTTAATTGCATCCATGCATGTCCAAGTTATGAATAGTATATAAATTAGTTCATAAATTTTAATATGTTTTAATTGAATTTAGTATAATATTAACAAGATCTTTTCGTATAAGGAGGAAGTTAAAAATTCGGTATTGAGCAGACCAAAAAAAATTCAAAAGTTATCAAATTTAATTACTAAATGTTGTTTTATCTCATTTAAAAATTTTGTCATTATTTAATAATATATTGTTAGAATTAACCCTATTATATTCCAAATTTAAATAACATCATATGTAGTCCCTCTGCATTTGAGTAGTAATCTAAAGCATGGAGAGAAAAAAAATCTCAATTGTCCATATTTTTATATCATACATTTACAATATTGTTACAACACAAAAGTTGAGGTAGTTTGATACGGTAATTCACATAATAGAGGATGCGAAAGCTGCTCATATAAGGGTGGTTCACACCAACAAAAGTGCGGAGAGTTCTTATGTAACACCCCCTACCCGTATTCGTCGCCGGAATAGAGTACAAGGCATTACCGAGGAGTACGAAACACTTACAGATAATTTAAATCATTTATCGTTCAAATACCGACATTGATTATAAAAGTTCCTTTAACGGACCTTTGAGGTCCAAATCATGCATTAGGATCGGGTCGGGACTAAATCAGAATTGTATGAATTTTTTTCGCAAAATCGCAAAATCCCAAAATTCTTCTCATCTACAAGGGTCACACGACCGTGTGACTAGGGACACACCCGTGTGGCATGGCCGTGTGGCTCACATGGCCGTGTCTCTGGGGCGTGTAACTCTCTGACTTGCATCTATGAAGGAACTCAGGTCACACAGCCTTAGTACACCCACGTGTTGCTAGGCCGTGTGGTAAAGTTAATTTTCTCAAATTAGGCTATTTTCCAAGCCATATTTCTCACTCATTTGATCCTTATTCTTCACCCACATTTAATACATACAAAAAATCAATTCAAGATATTCAACCAAGCCTTATACTTAATACCATTTGTTAGTCGTATACTTCATATAAATAACAAGAAACGTATATGGGCTCAATTCTCATTAAATTTCTCTTGTACTTATACTTTTTCTCATTATGTATTCATATAACATATAACAATCATACCTTTGTATTTCATTTACATTTTCATAAACAATTTGTCTTGATTTCAAGTTATTTCTTATTTGAGTTTTACTCATCAAATCATTTGAAACATCATCTTTACACATATAGTACACTTGAGGTGCACAATTCTATAATTATGAATGAACACGTTTATCAAACATATTCCATATTTTTATATATCAGTCTCATATTTCTATGTATCAATTACCATCATTTCCTCATATTTCAGACAAATACGTGTAACAATTCATAAACATGCAATTCACTAACTCTTCCTGCCAATCACAATTTAAATTGATAAATCATTTATTGAGCCCAATTCCAACGTTCACTACTTTGACAAAGTTTGGTAAGCGTTATATGGAATTATGTGATATAAGGAAATACGAGTTGATGGGACATGAACATAGAACTTGGTTGATGAATGAGTTCATTTGTATTATATATTTGTACACCTTGAGTGCATTATCCATATGAACTGGTATTCCAAATGAGTTAATGATGAAAGTTTTAATATGAAATAATTTGAATTCGAAATGAAATATTATGAAAACGTACTTGAAATACATTGGTATGTCTTGTATATGTTATTTGAGTTCATAATGTGGAAAGTAAATGTATGTGAAAATATGAGATAATGATACCTGTACATGAAATTTATTGGCGGATATGTACATCCAAATTTATATGTACATCCAAACTTTGTCAAAGTAGTGAATGTCTTACGGAATTGGTCTGCATCGGTATGTACTGAATTTCACAGATAATCACTGATGTCATACCATAGCTATGGTCTTTTCACTAGAATATCATAGCTCAACTATGATCTTACAACTTCACTATCATCATGCCATGGTGAAAACATGGACTTATCCGTCAATTTATCACTTTTCACTAGAATGCCATAGCCCCACTATGGTCTTACATCTTAAACACGTATCACACCGATGCCATATCCCAAATATGGTCTTACATGGAAATCACTTGTCACTTATAGCCGAAGCTACCACTATTCACTGGTCAGGTAGCCGGAGCTACCACTTTTCACTTGATCAGGTAGCCGGAGCAACCACTTTTCACTTGTCACTTGTCCTTGATCAGATAAGTATAGCCGAAGCTATCACTTATTACTTTCATTTGTCCTTGATCAGATAAGTGTAGTCGAAGCTATCACTTATCACTTTCACTTATCAGATAAGTGTAGCAGAAGCTATCACTTATCGCTTGTTGCCATGGTCCAACCATGGTCTTTTCCATCAATTCATTGCCAAATCACTGGGCAGAAGTATTCAATTTGATCACTTATTCAATTTTCATGCTTTTACATTATTCACGATTTTATCATCATTACATATGAAATAACACATCATGAAATTCATAAAATTAACAAATGATCACTAAAATTTAGCTATAAAAACTCACAAGTTCGGTTTTTGTATTATAACAATAATCATAATTTCATAAAAAATATTCCAAATAAAACATTATATCGTTTCTAATTCAACATTTATCGATTATAATCGGGCATGTGATCAATTTTATAAACAAGTCATTCATATATTTTTCCTCCTCCTCCTCTCCATCCACATCCTTAGTATAAACAACACACTTGTAAGTAACATTATCTATAATTTTCACTATTTACTTATGTGAATATTAAAGCTGTCCATCCGTGTTATAGTCACTAAATTATTTTTATTTGAGCTACAGAACTCCAAATTAAGTTTCGCTAATTTTCCCCCAAACTAGACTCACATATCTTCTTACCATAAAATTTTCAGAATTTTTGGTTTAGCCAATAAGTACAGTTTATTCTTTAAAGTTACCCCTGTTTTGCTATCTGACAGTTTCGACCCTTCTTCACTAAAAATTAATTATCTCCTTGTACAGGATTCAGATAATGTTCTCATTTGTTTTTCTTGAAAATAGACTCATTCAGAATTTTAAACATATAAATTTAAGCCTCTAATTATTTTTATTCAATTTTTTATGATTTTCCAAAGTCAAAACAGGGGAACCCAAAATCATTCTGATCTTGTCTCACAAAATTTGTTTTATCTCATGATTCACAATTTCATTCTTACACTATTTCTTCTATAAGAAACTAGACTCAATAAGCTTTAATTTCATATTTTATTCATCCTCTAATTAGATTTCTACAATTTTTGGTGAGTTTTAAAAATTGGACTACTATTGCTGTCCAAAACTATTTTAGTGCAACATGTTGATTTCCATTTTGCCCCAAATTTCACAGTTCATACAATTCAGTCCTTATTCAATTAATCCCTCAATTGAGCTAATTTTTCTCAATTAATACTTTATTCTATCATTTTAAACTACTTCATAACCCTTGAAAATCATAAATTTAGCATTAGACCTTAATTCCAAACTCTTTCACAATTAGGTCCTAAAATCAATTTCCATCAATTTTACTTGATAAAATCATCATATATCAAAATTAAACCTTCAATTATATGTTTATTCATCATATGCTTCCATCACTCATCCATAAAAACTAACAAAATTAGCCATGGAATCAAAAACTAACAAAATAGTAAGTTGGACCCAATTGTAAAAGTCCAAAAACATAGAAACTTCAAGGAGAAAGCAAGAATTAAACTTACATGAAGCTAGAGTATGAAAAAAAGCTTGAACCCTCTTCCATGGCTGTTTTTCAGCTGATGAAAATGAAGAGAATTCTAGATATTCCAATTTGGTCCCATTTTTATTTAGTTAATTTTGACAATTTTCTAATTTTGCCCTTATTTCACCCATTTCCTGATTTTTATTAGCTATTTCCGCCCAAAATATCTCCTTTGGGCTTATTTCCACTTTAGTTCCTTCCTCATTTGACAATGGAGCTATTTAATCCTTCTAGCAACTTTTACACATTTTTTAATTTACTCCTTTTTATTTAATTAACTACCCAAACGTCAAAATTTTCTAACAAAATTTTAATACTACCTTACTGACACTCCATAAATATTCATAAAAATATTTATGGCTCGGCTTATAACACCGAGATCTCGATACCTTTTTTTCTCAATTTCTTGACCAAATAAATCTTTATAAAACACAATTTACTATTTCAAAAATCTTTTAAAAGCTATGTTTGGCTCCTAAATATTAAATAATATACTCTACGAGTTCATTTATTGGATTTGGTGGTCTCGAACCACTATTTCCGACATCGCTGAAATTCGGGCTATTACAACTAGACTTGGAGGTTTCAGAGAGTCCAATGAGCTTAGAAAGCATATTAGGAAAGTTTTGGTAGAACTTTGGTAGGCCTCTTGGAACCCCCCCCTTTTATGATAGATGGACTTTTATAAATGAGGAGAGCTTTGGCGTCGAGCAGTCCCTTTTTTTGTAATAGATGGACTTTTATAAAGGAGGCGGGAGTTTTGGTGCCAGTCCCACTAAAATTATGTCCTATTATAGGGTGCATGTAGAGGCATGGTTACTTCATTAGGATGTGACGAGTTACTTGATGGTAGTGTGTGAGAATAGGTATAACAATTGCCCTTTAAGCGAAAGCAAGCTAATGTGGCCTATCTTGAGTTGTTTTATTGGTGAGGTTTCTTGTGTACCCTTGGTGAAGCTTGTGGATAGTCTTCATGAGCTTGGGAAGCTAACTTGGCAAAGTCAGCCCAGAGAAGTAAAATAAGACGTCTTAGAGGTAAGTTTGCTTTAGTGTTCATGAAGACCTGACCTTTGAGGCAAGTTTGGTGAATTCTCTAACATTGTCTTTAATTTTTTTTATTTTGCTTATGTAGCCTTGCTCATCGATAAAGGTTATGTTTTTTTGAAGTTACTTCTATCATTCTTCAATTATCTTTGTTTTCTTGCTTCCTATTTGTTGGAACGCCGATGCCTCCAAGGCGCAGCGAAAAAATAAAATAATCCGGCGATCCAAACCATGGATCCATTTGTAAGGAACGAATCGGGGTGATAAAAGGTTTCGAAATTATCGAAACTTCAATCTGAGTAGACAGCGACGCCTCGGCAACGATAATACTATTTTACTATCGAATCCAAGCCGCAATCCTTATGATCCCAGCCTCCACTTAGTCTACCCAGTTGACAATGAACGAGAGAAATCCCCAAAACTATTTTCAGAGGTATTTTGCTTTGACGGCTGCTAGACCCTTGTAGCAAAAAATGGGGTTTTATATTTATGCTCTTTTTAGGGTTTTTCCCTCCTTTTCTATATATATAAACCCCTTCTTAATTGATATTATATAATGAATTCTTAATTCATTAAGTTTTAATTCGAACATAATAATCATAATAAATAAATATAATAATGTTTTAACCGAAAATTATAATTACATTAATTATAATAAATATTTCGGTAAACTATATTTATTTAAATTTATATACAAACTAAATTCATATATTAATAGAATTATGTTCTCCTTATGTGTACAATATCCTTGTACATATAATATGTTCGATATTTGATTGCCTAATTAAATTAATTCTATAACTAATTTAATTCATGTGAGAACCAAACACATTACCAACTATGTTCTATTCCGTTCATTTCAACCATAGGGTGTGACCCTGTAGGTTCTTGTAACATTAGCAGTAATACTAGAACGATTCTAATATTACAAATAATGAGTGGCATCTAGTAATGCATCATTGCTACCTAAGTTCCAAGAAGTCATGATTCGACATAACCTTTTCATGTGATTAACCTTTCATGCATTAATCCTTAAGTCCTTTATCTCTGGAATGGACACAAGTCATGGAATAGTCACACTTGCATAGTCCATCCCATGTTTCTTGATACCTTGAGTAGACTATGATACACAAATAAGTATGACATCTCATATCAACTTATTTGAGCATGGCTATGCATTTCTAGTCTCACTCAATCAAGTGGCCTGAGATATTACTCCCATTATGTAGGAGGGACTTATCCTATATTGATCAACCATATCCCTCTACATAGATTGTGGTCTATCCAACATCAGTCTTTATAGAACAACCAGTTACAATATTCGTTTGACTATATCAAAATATACAACTCACGATGTTGGGATAATGATGATCTCAAGTATGAGGATCATATACATATTAATCACTATAAGTAATATTGTGACAATTACATAATAATCCAAGAAACATACTCATAGCGGGCCAGTCCAATATGTTGTTCTCTAATACACATATTCATGCATTGATTCTGACACTACATATCAATGA
The DNA here is from genome assembly GCA_020496765.1 of Gossypium stocksii. NCBI lineage: Eukaryota > Viridiplantae > Streptophyta > Magnoliopsida > Malvales > Malvaceae > Gossypium > Gossypium stocksii. The sequence continues at coordinate 3,737,085 of CM035622.1, read as the reverse complement.
CAACTCTTTATCATCAATCAACTACATGTTAGTCTTAATGCATTATTGTTGTCCTAGCCAACAATAATACTTGACAGAGGATCTTTTAAGAATAATCATATTATTCTCAGGACATTATTATAAAATAGTTTATTTATGCACACAGAAAAGAAACTGAAACAATAATGGCGATGCCTTATATTAATAAACATGATAAATCAAGTATGTTATTACAACCATCTCATGATTGATCTTTAGGCATACTCTTACAGTATTGATATGTTATCACTCCTTCCCATGGAAACAACTTTATTTTAGCATCGTTATTTAAAAGTATTTCTTCACTACTTTTGTAATAGCCCAAATTTCAGTAATGTCAGAAATTGTGGTTCAAGACCACCAAATTCGACAAATGAACTCGTAGATAATATTATTTAATATTTACGAGCCAAATGTGGTTTTTAAAAGATTTTTGAAATAGTAAAATTATGTTTGTAAAGATTTATTTGGTCAAGATATCGAGAAAAAGAGTTATCGAGATCTCGGTGTTATAAACCGAGCTATAAATATTTTTATGAATATTAAAGGATTGTCACTAAGGTAAAGTTAAAGTTTCGTTAAGAAATTTTAAGGTTTTGGTGGTCAATTGAGTAAAAAGGACTAAATTGAATAAAGTGCAAAATTGTGAAAAGTGATGAAATAGCTCAATTGTCAAAAGAGGAAGGACCTAAAGTGCAAATAAGCCCAAAGGAGATATTTTGGGCGGCAATAGCTGAGAAAAATCAGAAAATGGATGAAATAAGGGCAAAATGGGAAAATTGCCAAAATTAGTTAAATAAAAATGGGACCAAATTGGGAATATCTAGAATTCTCTTTATTTTTCTTCATTCTCATCAGCTGAGAAACAGCCATGGAAGAGGTGTCAAGCTGGTTTTTCATACTCTAGCTTCATGTAAGTTTAATTCTTGCTCTCTCCTTGAAATTTCTATGTTTTTGGACTTTTACAAATGGGTCCAACTTATTAATTCATTAGTTTTTGATTCCATGGCTAATTTTTAAAGTTGATTTGGATTACTTTTGAAAGCATGTGATGAATAAATATTGGATTGAAGCTTTAATTTTGTTATATGATGGTTTTATCAAGTAAAATTGATGGAAATTTGATTTTAGGACTTAATTGTGAAATAGTTGAAATTAAGGCCTATTGTTAGAATTCTGATTTTCAAAAGTTATGAAGTAGTTCAAAATGATATAGAAAAGTATTAAATGAGAAAATTAGCTCAATGGAGGGGTTAATTAAGCAAGGACTGAATTGTAAGAATTGTGGAAATTGGGACAAATTGGAAATCAAGATGTCACACTAAAGCAGTATTGGACAGCAGCAATTGTCTAACTTTGAAAAATCACCAAAAATGGTATAAATTGAATTAGAAGTTGAATAAGATATTAATTAAAGCTTGTTGAGTCTATTTTCATATAAAAGAAACAGAGAAAGCAAAGGAATTCTGTATCTTGAGATATTTATATTTTTGTGAAACTGGTTTAGATTGATTTCGTGATCCCCTGTTTTGATTTGTAAAAATCATTAAAAATTGTACAAAAATATTTATGGAACATAATTTATATGGTTGGAATCCTTATTGAGTCTATTTTTACAAGAAATAAACATGAACATCTTTTGAATTCTGTATTAAGAGAAATTGAAATTTTAGTGAAGAGTGGTCAGGGTTGTCGAATGGTGAAACAGGGGAAGCTTTAACTAATAAACTATACTAATTGGCCATACCAAAAATTCTGGAAAAATTATGGTAAGAAGATATTTGAGTCTAGTTTCAAGGAAAATTTACGGATCTTAATTTGGAGTTCTGTAGCTCAAGATAAAAATAATTTAGTGACTACGACACAGATAGACAGCTTGAAAATGTACATAAGTAAATAGTAAAAGTTATAGATAATGTTACTTACAAGTGTGTTATTTATACTAAGGATGTGGAATGGAGTGGAGGAGGAGGAAAATATATGAATGATTTGTATTTAGATTAATCATATGCTTGATTGTAATTGATAAATGTTGAATAAGAAATGGTATAATGTTTTATTTCTTGATATTATTATGAATTATGTGACTAACGGAGATATTGAGAATGTATATTAGGATTTCGTGAGCAGAATGACTGAATATGTTTTGCAGTAATCAACTCGAGCGATTCCAGCTCAGTGACAAGATGAATTGATGGAAAAGACCATGGTTGGACCATGGCAACAAGTGGAAAGTGGTAGCTTCGGCTACAAGTGAAAAGTGACTTCCGTATAAGACCATAGCTGGGCTATGGCATCGGAAGAAAGTGATAAGTGATTTCCGTATAAGACCATAGCTGGGCTATGGCATCGGAATAAAGTGACATGTGACTCCCGTGTAAGACCATAGCTGGGCTATGGCATCGGAATAAGATGATAAGTGATCCGTGTAAGACCATATCTGGGATATGGCATCGGAGTGATAAGTGCTTCTGAGTAAGACCATATCTGAGATATGGCATCAGTGATATATGTGATCCGTGTAAGACCATATCTGGGATATGGCATCGGTGTGATACGTGCTTAAGATGTAAGACCATAGCTGGGCTATGGCATTCTAATGAAAAGTGATGAATTGACGGTTAAGTCCATGGTTTTACCATGGCATAGTGATATTGAAGATGGAAGACCATAGCTGGGCTATGGCATTCTATCGAAATTGATGAATTGACGGATAAATGAAAAGACCATAGCTATGCTATGGCACCAGTGATCATCAGTGAAATTCAATGCGTATCGGCGCACATCAAAGAACGCGAGACTATGATTGTATCGGGCAGAAAGTGAATAAGTAAAAGACCATATTTGGATGAGACTATGGCATCAGTGAAAAATGACGATTTCCAAATAGGTAAAGTTTGGTAAGTATCATTTGAAATTATGTGATAGAATTTAATTGAGCACTGAGATAGGCTTAATAAATGATTTATCCTTTAAAATTATGATTGGAAAAATAGCTAGTGAATTACACATTTGTGAATTGATATTTAAAGTTTGGCAAGTGATATGTGGTTATTATTGGCATTGGTTCTAATGTTTGTGTACTTTTCGACGTTGAAATGATTCAACGTATAAACTTAGCATAAGAATGAGAATGAGACTAATATGAATAAGCTCGGATATGTACATGAGTTTTATAAGCATTGAATTAATAAGGCTTGTGAATTGTATGGCATATTATGTGAAAGAATATGACATGGATTATTGAATCCCTACAAGTTACAATGTGAAAAGAAAAACTGTTTACATTATGTTATATTAAGTTATAAATTGTATAAGGAATGTAAAATGTAATGGAAATGATTTAATTATATGTGTAGTACTTAATGTGCGAGAAAATGAGTATCCAATATATTTGTACTGATTCAATAAAAAAAATATGGTAATACGAGGACAAATAGTAATACTGAGTAATATGAGCTCAGTAAGTAAGTGATTTTCAGTACCATGAGTTTATGACATGAATAGAAGTTTAAATAATTAAGTGAGTGACATCTGTTTTAGTCAAATGTAATGGCTTATATTGGCTATTGTGGCTGTAAATCTGATTATATATACATGCATGTGCTATGGATTTATATGATGAGTTTATAAGGATTATGGTAGGAATGTGATAAAGACATGAATAGAATCTATGATCTCTAATGCGTGATAAATTGACATAATCATAATATGGCTAAGGACGTTTAAGTGTCCATGTATGCCTTGTTGTATGCTATCGTATAAATATGTGTTCATCTGATGAGAAGGTGATAAAAAGGACTTGATAAATAGCTCGACACTGTCCACACGGCTGAGTACACGGGCGTGTGTCTTGGCCGTGTGATTTTGACAGGATGTGCCACGAGATGAAGGCACGAGCGTGTTTAGGCCGTGTGATGGAACACGGGTCATAAACACGGGCGTGTGCACAGGCCGTGTGAGTTTGAGCAGATTGCTCCACAGGCTGTTGGCACGGTCGTGTTAGAGGTCTACACGGGCGTGTTTGTGGAGTCACACGGGCGTGTGACGTAATTGTTAACAAAATTCAATGATAGCTTCTTAAGTACTTAAGAGTCCTCGGTTTGGTTACTAACCACTTCGAATGTTTGTTTTGGGTCTAGTAAGCCCGCTTAAGGGGACAATATGCATGCCAATGAAAAGTTTTAAATTGATCAAAATTTTATGGTCTGATTTTATATGATTGGTTGAGTCTAAGTCTGGTAGCGCCTCGAACCCTATCCCGGTGTCGGATACGGGCGAAGGGTGTTACAACTTTTCTTATTGTGGCATCATTTGTTAGGGCTCTAGTAAGCTACACTCAGCTTAGCTAGTAGTTTTCAATTTTAGGAAATGTTTCATTGTGGTATTTTTAAGTTGTTCTTATTGTATTTACAACAAATCAGTTTAAGTGAAGCAAAAAAAGAAAAAAAAGCTTAGCTAGTAGTAGCTTTTTTGTGAGTTAGGAGCTGTAAGAGGACTCACTCGATAGGGCACTAGAGCCTTAAGAGGCTTGTTGGAAACAACATTTGGGCCTTTAAGAGGCTATTATTGTTGTAGAGTTGATTCGTAGGTAGTCATTATTGCTTTTGTGTATGAGTTTGGATGCTTTTCTATTCACTAAATTTATGCATTACATTGAATTCGAAAAGCATACACTCATCTGAGTAAACTTTTTTTGCCTAAACAAGCAATAGCCAAAAGAGAATTTTGTTATGGAGAGAGTGAATAACCCTTATACTTGGGTGTTTTGTTGTGGTCATTGTCATTAGTGGGGGTAAAGCCTCTTGCGTTGGCCTTTGGTTGATCCTACCAAGGGGGATGAGACCTCTCTCTTTACTCTTCAAAGGCGTGATAGGGATGAGACCTCACATCTTATCCAATTCCTCAAGGAGGATGAGGCCTCACACATTGACCTTTTGTTGATTCTAAAAAAAGGGAAGAGACCTCACAATTTACCCAATTCCTTAAGGGAGACGAGACCTCACACCTTAGCCTTCGTTTGATTCTATCAAAGGAGACAAGAACTCTCACCTTGGCCTATACGTCGTAACAACTCGTTTTTCCAATAGTGTCAGAAACAGTGATTTCAAGACCACCATTTTAATGTGTCAGTCCATAAATATTAATTAAACTTTGGTGTCAGAAGTTTTAATATTAGACTAGTTAATTAAAGACAAAAGAATTAAATCGTAAAAAGTACAAAAGTTAATTGCTATTAGTGTTTTAGTGCCAATTGTGTAATCAAGTGAAATAGGATGATTTAATATGGGAAATAAGTCATTTGTAAAGTTAGTGGGCCATGTGGTTGTTATTTGATTTTTTTTTATAGCATAAAATGTTATTAGATTAATATTAAAATAGTGGGAAAAAGAAAAACAAAAGTAAAGTTTGATTCATCTTCTCCATTAATCATTTTAGAAACTGAAAACCATTGTTGAGAGCTGAAGGGTTCGATTACCTATTTCCACTTGCATGTAAGCCTATTTTGGGTCATGTTATAATTTTTCTAATTGAGTTGATATTTGATTGACTTGTGATAGCAACTTAGTTAAATATTTTTTATTTAATAAATAAGATATTTAAATAATAATATAGATATCAGAGAATATGTAGATGCATGTGTCTTTACTTTTATTTGGTTTTTTTTTATATGATCCATTTAGACTTGATCATGGGTTGGGCTACTCGACTAGACCCAAAGGTTCGCCCAAAATGTGAAAAAATTCGGGCAAAAATACAGGCCCAAAAAAAGAGCTTGAACAAAATGGGCCTGAACAAAACGAACATGATATTGTATAACTCTTGTCTTATTATTAATTTTGCTACTATTTTAGAAGCATTTGTTTGCTAAGTTTCAACTATCTTAATATTATTTAAGTATAAAGACTTTTTTTAATATATTTTTAATTTGTTGGGAAACATTTATTTTAATGTTTTTAGTGTATTTGATGTATAATATTTTCTTAATTTTTTATTTAAAAAATAATTTAAAAGAAATTAATACAGGCTGACCGAGTCGGGTTCAAGTTTAGTATATTTAATTTTGGCCGAGCTTAGACAAAATTCTAAACCCATTTTCGGGTCGGGCCCGAACTAAAATTTTACATAAGCCCAACTTGAATGCGACCCGATTCAACCTATGATCAAGTCTAAATACATCATGTTATATTTTACGTATCTCTAATAAATAGAGACCATTAAAGAAAAAAATGAAAATATTTAATTTTATATATATATATATATATATATTGGACGCGATGACCTAAAAGCCTTAAACCCTTATATTATAAATGATTAATGGAAAGAATTACAAGACAACCAAAGTACATTTTAACTAATAATATTTGACCTAAAAGAACTGAACTTGTAAAAGAGATCATAGACAAAAATAAACTCTGTTTTTATCATTAACCAGCATTCCACGACAATCATACCTTAAATGATCAGTTTTGTTCTTAAATAATCGATCATCGCAATTAGATCCTCGTTATTCTTGTTTTATGTAGATAGAAATAAAAAATGAAGTTTATAAAACCCAATATAAGTTTCTTTTAGTTCAAATTACTATGCAGCTAAATTTGAGTGATATTATATGATTATAATTTCCTTGATTATGATTAATTTATGGGGTAAAAAATATGTAAAAATATATATTTATTATTTAAATTAATTAATAATATTGTTTGAATCAGATCGGATCAACCGGTCAAATAGGGAACCAGTTAAGGTATTGGTTTGAAGAGAATCACTAAACTTATTGACTTAAGAATCGATATGAACCAGTTGAATTGGAAAAAAATCAGTTGAATTGGTTGAACGGATTTTATTAGTTTTTAATATTTTTTGAATTTTTTTAATGAATTATTTAATCAAAACAGTTGGGTTAATTGGATTAACAAATCGATGACTTGACTAGTTCGACCAGTGGTTCGATTTTGGAAAACGTTTTTTTAAATAGTAATGTTAATATTAAAAAAAAGAGTAGGTTTTTAACATAGGTAATTTCTTTTTTGGGTATAAAATCAAGAACGACTATGATTAAGAAAAACTAATGAAAGCTTTAGAAGGATTCGCAGCTCACTGTTCACTTTGTCTCAATTTAATACTTTGTTTTTAATGTTCACTTTAGTACCAAAGTTTTTTCTAAATATTTTTGTCGCAGTTAAGTACTCAAGTTTAACTTCAATGTTTAATTTAGTATCTAAGATTTTTTTTATCACAATTCATACCTATGTTTTTTTATTGTAACACACGTGTCAAACATTCATTAGATCATATGAAATTATTTGATTTGATAGTCAAATTAAATATTTAAACTAAAATTAAGTACCAAATTAAAATAAAAATATTTAAATAGTAAATTAAAAATTAAAAATAAACTAAATTTAAAAAGAAAAAATAAACTGAACAATCGACAAGACAGTAAAACGTGCCACGTCGACAGTTGACTAGGCAAAAACAAAAAATTTCGCTAAATTAAAAAAAAGGTGTAATATGTATATATTTATATACTGAAATTGTGATATTGGCTTATACACATAACGGTAAGAAGACACATGTAAAAACATGGTGAGGGCTACGGCAAAGGATAAGACCAAATTCAGAAGACCTTACACGTCGTCGTTCAGCTCCCATCACCATCACAATCTCGTCATAATCCTAACATCATTGTCATAATCTCATGCACATGCATTGGGGGAGTAAAAAAAAAATTGAAAATCAAAATTAAATTGTATATTTTTATGATAATAAAAATATAATTTTATCATGTTAATAATTTATATATTTATAATTTTTAAAAAATTAAATTATATTTTATTATTTTTGAGAGATTAAAATATAATTTTACCATTAAAATTTAAAATTTTATAAATTATAAAGTGTTCAAATGGAAAAATTTTTATTTTTAGAGGACCGAGCCCCTACTAACCTCATAACTCAGCCACTGACATCATCACTTATATGATGTCAGATATATTAAAAATGTTTATACATATTATCAACAAAATTAAATGATAACATATCATAAAAAAGAAATTAATTTTAATTTAATTTTTATCATAGTTTTATTAATAATATATAAAATCAAAAGCTTTCAATAAATCAAATATTAACCCTATTTTTATTTAATTTTTTTTCCAAAATTTTGTGGTTCATAATTCAATTTGACCTCCTTACCAGCAAGTTATAAATTCGATAGCAATGTCAGCGGCCATTGTACTACGTATTTGTATCAAGTGGATGGTTTTGGCTAAATCAAATGGTGAATTTTTTAGCTCGAATTTGATTGAATAATAAGTTCGAGTTTAGTTTGAGATTTAAATAATTTGATTAAATTTATTTTTTTAATTTTTGTATTCAAGATCAAATACGATTAAATTTTTTCGTACTTAAATTCTTTATATAATAAGAGTAAAAATATAATTTTATAATATAAAAATATATTAAAAATGAGAAATCTTAGCTTTCGAATCAAGTATTACAACGTTAGAATTCGGCTTGATCAATAATTAAATTTGATAATTACTAAATTAAAGTCGAACTCAAATAGCTAATGAATACTAATATTTCATTCATACGTCGAAATTCGTTTATATCCTAAAAATTTTATATTTATTATAAAATATGAAAAAAAAAATTATTAAAAGATTAGATTTAAGAAAAAACAAAAATCTGAATTTGTTGAAACCAATGGGAATGAAAATAAATACTTATGTAGACCACACTAATTGCCGGGCCGACCTGTCGGGCCGTAATTTAAAATGTCTGAATAAGCAGGTAAGCTATGGGATTCCCATGTCCCAAATTTGTCTCCAATTATTAGTAAAAATAATTAATAATTAATAAGTAAATTACATTTAAAATTATTAAATTATTATTAAGTTTTGATTACTCAACTTCAGAAATTATTTTATAATTCAAAAATTTTCATTTAAATTCTTAAACTATTCATAAATTTGTATTTAAGTCCTTAAATTATTTGAATGTTTTTAGATATTTCACTGTGTTAAGTTTTTTTTATATACAACTAATGAGTTTTAAAAAATGATTTGATAATAGATATAATGGATAATACCAATCAACAAGTAGAAGAATACAGCTTCGATGCAAATCGATTTAACATTCACTATCGAAAATCAAAAAAGAAAATTTAGATTTTGATTGATAAATTTGTAACATTCATAACTACAACTTTAAGATACAAGTGACAAACAAAATAAAAAAAACCATATAACAATGATTTTAACAACCCAATAACTTGAATAAAATGTTTTAAATTTTATAAAATTAAATAGGCAGAATATAAACTTTTTCCTAATAATTTAGTGATCATAATTAACACAACATTACATGATTTTTTCTTAGAACACATTTTTTAGCCCATAATCTAGATTTTTTTATTAAAAAGAAGTGTTTATGTATATAGCACGTCAAACATTTTATTAAAATAAATAACAAAAATAAAAGTAAAGAAACCATTGATCTAATTAATGATATTATAAAAAGTACATGGACTAAACTATGCCAAATTGAAATACACAGACTAAGGGTGCGTTTGTTTGCCAGGAAAACATTTTCTGAAAAATATTTTTCTGATTTTATGGTGTTTATTTGCTTGAAAATAAATTATATGGGGAAAATAATTTCCAAAACACGGTAAATGAGATGGTTTTTAGGGAAAATGTCTTATAGATTTTATTTTTGTAAGACATTTTTCGGACAATCTTCCTCCACTCTCATCATATTCTTTCTCCTTCTTCCTTCTTCATCCAGTTCCTTTCTTGAATCTCAATCAAGGTAAGTTTTTTATGCTTTTTATTTTTTGTATTTCATCTGTCTGTTGAAGAATCTTCTTCTTCTTCCTTTTTTATGCTTTTTAGTTGCAATTATGATTGTAGATTGGCTCATCTAGGAGGACCTTTAACAACTAATAAAGCTGTTGCTTTGGCTAAATTCCTCGAAAGGAAACTCCAAGATCCCAACAGCGTGTCTTCCATTAATCCTCAACTCCTTGAATTGGCTGTCAATAACGCTAAAGCTACCGTATTCCAAAGTACTCTTTTATTCATTGCTTTTTCTTCTCTACTTTAATCTTTAGTTTAGGTTTTCTTTAATATAATTTTTTTTTTTTTGGAATTTTTGCTTAATTTTGCATCAAAGATCTAATCTAGTTCATAGAAAAATTAATTGTGTGCTAAAATTTGACCCTTTTTTTAGCTTAGTTTAATGCTCAGTTTGTTTTTGGGTTTTGCATCATTCAGCTTTTTTTATGCTTTATTAAAATCTGTAATTTGTTTAATATATATTCAAATTTGCATCTTTTTACCTAAAAAAGTATATATATATATATATATATATATATAATCTCTAACGTCTTTGTAAAAATCAGTAAATAAAATGAAAAAGCAAAAAGAAATTTGTTGAGGGTATTCATGACGCCAAAGCAATCCAATAACTTGCTGTGCATGTACTTGTTGGAGTGCCAATTATCCGTGTCCATACCCATTGCTTGTCCTGAACTTCCCAAATCTCTGCCAATTGCACCATTTAATAAATTTCATGACTTTCTTATCCATTTCTCATTACAAAACTTAAAGCAAGGATTTTTCCTTTTCCATTGAAATTCTGTTACATGTTTAAAGTTGTTTGATTGTTGTGGATCCCAGAAATGTTCTAATAGGAAACTTGAACAAAATAATGTAAAGAACTTAACTTGAGTTTTTGCCTAGTATGTGATGACATTTTCTAGATTAAATTTTTTTCTTTTGTTTGTTTGCAATACTCTATAATTGTTTTGATTGAGTAAATTTACAGACCTGCTCTTCTTTCAGTCTTGGAGTTATGATATATTGTCATATTGGTGGTTCATTTAATATTAATAAAAAATTTTTGTTTTTCTCTCAAATGGAAACATATAGGATTAATCAATTGGAGTTTAATCGTTTTGGTCTTATGAGTACCTATATTATATATATATATATATATACTGATCTCTATTGTTCTGGTTTCATGTGATGTTGATGGCTTTTTAGAATATACTTGTTGTCCTACTTTTGGTTCTAAATTTTTCTTTCACAAATTTTGAATGAAAACTAGAGATTTTAGTTTATTAAGTGTCAGGTTATGTGTATTTTTCCATAAACTGCCTGCTTTCACACTGCCTTGCTTTTATTTTTTTAAGGAAAATTAGGTTGTTTTAATTTGTTTTCAAGTTGGTGTATGAACAATTAGCCAGACCCTGATTATTAATGAAAGTCTTAGAGTAATTAAAAAAAAAGCCTAATTTGTGGCTCTAGTGTCTAAAATCCATTCAAATTCTGATTCATCAGTCTAAATTTTATGGATCATACTAGCTAAATTTGCAATAATAGTAACTGAAGGCCTATCGTTAAGGAGTTTAAGGAATTTTGCAGTATATGTAAACTTATATATAAACTTCACCTATGTGTGTGTGTATATATATATATATATATATATAAACTATTCATCAACTAACAAGTACATGTACAGTATTAAAAGGGTTAGATGTCGATTTAATTAGTTGGTGCGAGTTGATTTAAGATCCTTATTCCATCTAATAGATTTTTATTTTTAAAATACATAGTAAACCAAAGAGAAAAGAAAAAAAAAAGCTTTTGGATTAATTTAAAAGTCACATGTAATCTTAAATAATTATAATAGACATAAGCTTTATAATTAACAAAATATAGTATTTTAATTTCAATTTCAATACAACAATTATAAATAAAAATTTAAAATAAATATTAATTAATTAAACTTTAAATTAAATTTTACTAATATTTGACTAGATATTTATAGAAGGATTAAAAAGAACCAGGTAAACGAGTGAATAATACTAATCTATACTATTAAAATTATCCCATTGAAAGAAAGTGTAGAATTTGAATTTGGAAAGCTTTAAATTTCTGCCACATATACAATGTCTTTTGAGTTAAAACAACTAAGTATTATCATTACATGGATTGAAAAAAGCTATTAATGTTACTTGTAGTGAAATTTTTGAGGTAAGCATTGTAAAATAAAAATAAGTCTGTGAATCATGTTTGTTTATTTTTATCTAATATATATTCTTAGAAAAGAATAATGAAACTTGAAGATTCTTCTCTTGTTTCATTGTTTGCTCGGATCAGTGCTGGAATTGATTCATTAGTTTCCTTATCTATGTATGTATCACTTCAGTTAACTTTAGTCATATATGTGATCTTACAAAAAGCTTGCATCTTTTTTGTAGTGATCAAATATTTGTATAGCATTATATGCACAATTCGGGGTAAAAGTGGTTTTAGATGGGATAATAACATCAAAATGATCACACATGATAGAGCGACATATGATGCAGCAGTGATGGTAGTATATGTATATATATGTTAAGCATATTTCAATTGTTTTTTACTTGTTATTCTAATTGTGTATAATATCTAATAGGCACACAAGAAGTATGAACCAATTTTGAATAAAAGCATTGATCATTTTGATGAAATGGCTTTGGTTGTTAAGATATAGTAACAGAGAGTTTTGTCAAAACATTTGCTGACATAGATTTGAATGATGATAACCAAGATTCAATGCCTATAGGCTGCGACAATGAAGAGACTGAAGAGGTATTCATCTGGCACATCCAAACGTAAAAGAAAAAATGCTCAAGAAAGTGCCATTGATGAACAAATTAAATTTGTAAGTGAACAACTTAGCCAAATTGCTAATGCTTTGGAACAATTTACTGCGAATAAGACACCACATTTTTACGAAGAAATGATGTCAATGGAGGTAGAAAGATTTAATGATACTTTTGTTCTGTGTTTGATTATCTAGTGAATCATGAATCCGAGACCAAAGTTTTTTTAGTTAAAAGTAAGAAACATAAAAAAATTTGACTTTAAAAATTCTCAAGGTTGAAGATATTGATAATATTAGTTATACACTTAAGACAATATTATTGTTATCATGTAGTGTACTATTAATTATACATTTGGATAACATTATTAATTTCTAGTATTAATTATAGTTTGAAAGCTAATTTATAATTATTCAATCCTTGTTTTTTATTTTTTTATTACACAAATACAAATAATTTATTTGACTTTAGTTATTTTCAATTTATGACAGTTAATATTTTAACTTAATAATGAGAATTATTATATATTTAATTTAATTTAATTTATTTATTTAAAAATAAATCATTGCAATATATGTAAAAATAATTTAAAATATAAATTTATTAATATATATATATATAATAAACTCAATTAAACAATGAAAAAATAATAAATTCTTAAATATATATTTGTTTAATTTAAAACAGCTTTTATGAAATATTTTCAAAAAATCTACCAAACAATAGAAAATATTTTACACAGAAAATATTTGACACAGATTCATCCAAACACCAAAAAAGTAAATCATTTTCCATAAATTATTTTTCAAAAAATATTTTACTGACAAACAAACAGAACCTAAATCCCACATTGGAGCATAATAGAGAATCAAATTCATAACTTCATCTTATATTTTACAAAGCATAATTTTTTATTAACACACAAAAATAATTATCTTAAGGGGAAAAAAGGATAACGTAGAGTTAACTAATAGATAAAAGAAATTAACAGAGAGCATTAGAAAGGATGAATTAAAACATAAATAACATCATCATATATGTAATTCAGTACTGTTCATCTGAAAAGAAAAAAACACGAATATGATATAATTCAAAATAAAACATAAACATTTCCCTTGGGGGAGACATGAAAACCACAAAAAGAAAAAAAAAAAAAAAAAAGACTTTAATCTTCCGTCATTCTATAAAGGGATGAGGATCTAACCATGCATATGAAGAAAGAAGAAGATGCCATGCCTTAACATCATCATCGTGAAGTTGGCATGCTAGGTCCGAGTTCTGCTGCTTTCCGCATTTCTAATAGGGTAAAAATAAGGATGAGCCTGCAAGATCGCATAAAAAAAAATCATCCCATTACTAGAGGTGTTCGATATGACTGGAATTCTTAGATATGTTCATAAAGATGAAGAGGTTTACCATTGCTTCTTTTGCAGTTAGCCTTTCCAAATGATCATATCGAAGCAACTTATCGAGGAAATCGATGGCCTTATGAGAAGAACCAAAATACATGTTAAAGATGGAATACGATACTGTGAGAACGTTGAGAACCGTATAAGAAATTTCTAGTTGTGTACTACCTCAGGTAATGCCAGATGTTGATTCTCAGCATTAATGAACTTTGTCCAAGGTTTGCGACTATGCCTGTATCAAGAAAAAATTATAATACTTCTCAATTGAAATTCACTGTACTTCTGCGCCATCGATCTACAAAGAAAATATATATACCAACCTCCCAACAAGAAATAAAAGATGGGGATCCAATTCGATACGGTACTTATTTAGATAAGCATTTAATTCATCTGTCCCAAGAACCTAATGCAGCAAAAGAGAAAGAAGGTAATTTAGAACCATAGGAATTTTATATCCTCAAATAAAGGCACTTTTAAACACTCAATGAAAAGAGTCTATGCATGACAGAAAAATGGTATTTCTTTTAGGGTAAACTACACCCAAGGTCACTAAACTATTAGTAAGTTTACGTTTTGGTCACTCAACTTCAAGAAGTTGCAAAATGATCACTGAATAATTCGAAAGTTTTCATCTAATCACTGAACAAGTCACCGGGTTGTTAAGATTTTTTTTTTAAAGTCCAACTAGCAAGCTCTGAGTGACAATTTAATGATCAGTACGGTGAATTAGTACTCATCAACAAGTAGAAGAATACACCTTAGATCCAAGTTGATCAGACATCAGTGTCAAAGATCCCAAAAAAAAAAAAAGTTGTTTGGATTTTGTTTCGTAGATTTGTGGCATTCAAAGCTATTTCACGAAAAAATTGAACTTTAGGAGAAAAGGGGAAGGAAAGCATTCAATTTGTGCAAGAAATGCGACCAAAAATCGCCATACAGCAGTGATTTTAACAGCCTATGACTTGAATGAAAATTTTTGAATAATTCTAAAGTTCAGTGACCAAAACATCAATTTTCGTCCACCCTTTCTTTTAAAACAGCACCAAATTAACAAAATGAAGACAAAGAAGCAGCTAGACAAGCCTCAACAATGAAGATGTACATATCGGAATATAGTTGTGCTAAGATCAGTGTTACTTAAACCATCAACAAGTTCATACCTTGGCTATCTTGACTAGTTGATCATAATTATCATGCCCGTAAAAGAATGGCTCCTTCCGGAATATCTGTATAGCACAAACCTCAAAAATAAGAATCTCAAGAAAGACAAATACCCTGGCGATATATCAAATTTCAATCCTCCTCGGCTTAATATGCAAGCAGATCAAGATAAGCACTTGTATCCTATAAAAATGCAACATGTTCAAATTACCATGAAAAAAAACAGATTCCATTTGCTTGATTGCCAATGACTGAAATTGAGTGCATGCTCCGGCTTTTTAAAAGACACGCGCAGGTCTACTTGCATAACACCACAAATGTCACAAACACACACGAGGAGAATTTGATATATGAGGTGCCAGGGTAAGGATCACAAAAGCCTACCTCTGAAGAAGTGTACTAATGCCTTAAAAAGGTGAAACAATCCAAAGGTAATACTCACCATTCCAGCAAACATACAACCAAGGCTCCACAAGTCTAAAGAGTAATCATAGTCTTGCAAATCAACAAGAAGCTCGGGACCTTTAAAATATCTGCAATCCAGAAATGAAATGATAAAGGGGAAAAAAAGGATCACATTAATTATGGAGGGCAACATTTTAGATATAGAAAAAAACCCTTTATTCTTAAAAAGCACAAGTTGATTAAAGTGACAAGAATCACAAGTGGCATGCAAACAAATATGACAGCCACAAAAAGCGCCTTTTCTAATACGTAACCCCTGAACTAACCTCGAAGCAACACGAACGTTGTATTCTTTCCCTGGATGATAGAACTCAGCAAGGCCCCAATCAATAAGACGAAGTTTACGCTGCTCGTGATCAATCATCACATTATGGGGCTTCACATCTCGGTGCATAATACCTTGTGAGTGGCAATAATCCAATGCCTAAAAATAAAGACTCACAATATTCAAACAATTGAACCATCTTTTTCTTTCCAAAGAACAGAGGGAAATATCAAAATTTACATTGTAACATATAATCAATGGAATCAAGAGATAATTAAAATTTTGGAATCCATGGCAAATGAACATGCAGAAACATCAGCTAAATTTCAACATGCTGTGATTAATCACTAACAGGTTCTGCATGCAATGAATTCATATCACAAAATAGCAATAGTCAACATTAATAGTGACAACAACCTAGTGCAATCTTTCAATCATGACAAGCTCAATAGCCTCCAACAAAGAATTTAAATAATTTTAGACATCAATCAGAACAGGAAATATTTTAGTTGTTAAAATAATATGAGCATTCCTAACATTGCAGATGTATATTCACACAATTACTCGCAAGCCAACACAACCTATACCTAATAAATACCACAACCAAGTCATCCAATTGCTTTAAATACTTCGAACACTACAAGCATGCTCATATAAGATCCTTCAACTCAGATAAAGAGAACTAGAGCAAACTGTGTGGGCAGCTGGTATAATATCGAGAAAGATTCTAACCATTGGTCCATCATCACTCTGATACATTTAAATTTCGGTAGTATTCAGCAAAATGTAAACATATCTAAGTACACTCCAAGTATTTCTCAAAACTAGAATCAATGACTCAAGTAAATGTTACTGAGAAGCTACTAGTCCAGCTCCATAGCATATATTATACTAGATATGAATGAGCCCTACAATTTCCACACACATTATCACCATCATCTTAACCCTCCTTCATTTTTCAATAAATAAAGCAGCATTTGGTGAAGTGTAAACAAAAAATCGCTACATACATATCTACTTGAAAATACACTTTTTCTTCTTTGACCTAGAAAGTTGATTCTAGAACCAAAGGAAACCATCTCTTATCCCCCACAGTGATCCCTAACCTAAGCAGAGCTTTGAATTTAATAATAAAGGAAATGTGATCTTAGGCCTACAGATATGCATCTTATTTCGACTTCAATTTCATTGTCAATAAGCAAATACGATTAGATATAGGAAGAAGCAATCCATTTACTTGCCTTGAGAAGTTCATAGATATAATATCGAACATCATAATCTGACAGTGTCGGATAAAGCACTTTAAAATCCGTATTATTCACATATTCAAATATAAGACTCGGTGTCTTTGATTGCTGATCCCTAACTATATCAAGCAACTTCACAATATTCGGCCCTCCACAAAGATTTTGCAGAATTTTAATCTCCCTCTTAATCTGCATTCCAAACAGTCATTTTCTTTATCATACCAAGTTACACAAATACAGAAACAAAATCAATTGAAGCAAAACAATGCCACTGAGAATGAACCTTCTTCTTCTTTACAGGTTTGAGAATCTTGATAATACATTTCTCATTATCAGTACAATGAACGCCTTCGAAAACCTCACTGTATTTCCCTCTTCCAACTTTCCTAACCACCTCGTAATCATCTTGTTCCCTGCTAAAACAGTAAAAAAAACAATCAACCAATTAAGTTTAACCTAATTTTCAGCAAATATAAAACAAATTAAAAAAAACACTGAAGATTCAAAATTTCACAAGCACCAAATGAATACGGAGAAACAATATTACAATACCCCCATTGGACAATTAGGGACTCGTAATCCCAGTACTCTTTAGGACGAATAACATTGACATCGGCGTAAACCCTAGACTTAGAAGGAAAGCCAGGGTGCCTAATGGCTTTCCCTATCTTTTGCGCCAGGGTTTCGGTTTCTTTCAGCTCCTTCAACAAAAGCTCTTTCCTCAGCTTTTGTTGCTGTTGCTGCTGTTGCTGTTGAGAAACGGCGGAGGATGATGTTTTGGAGGCGATTCCGCGGAGGAAGGAAAGGGTAGAAGCAAGAGAGAAGGAGATTGGTGAAGGGGTGAAGAGGAGAGGGAGGCTGAGACGGGGGCGGTAGTGATGGTGATGGTGGTGGTGAAGAGAGATTGTCGTGAAATTCAAGGGCCTTATGGCCATTTACAGATTTGGCCTCTCACAAAAAGGGAGAGGGAGGAGGCTTTTAGCCGCTAGGCGCTGACCCGTTGACGGATATCTAAATATTTTTTTCCGTTTTCCCATCTATCTTTTTTTTGTTGTAAAATTCTAGTAGAGCTCCCTGCATTTTGGTGATTTAATCTTAGGTCTACTACTTAAAAAGGTTACTAAACAATTGGTAAATTTATGTTTTGGTCATTCAACTTCAAAAAGTTACAAAATGGTCACTAAACTATTCGAAAATTTTTATTTAAGTTATTAAGCTGTTAAAACCGTTGTTGTATAGCCTTCTCTATCTATAAAAAGTTAAAATCATTGTTTGTAACTTCAAAAAGTTACAAAATGATCATTAAACTATTTGAAAGTTTTTATTTAAGTCATTAAGTTGTTAAAATTATTGTTCTATAGCCTTCTTTCTTCATAGAAAGTTAAAATCATTGTTTGTAACTTTTTGAAGTTACAAATGGTCACTAAACTATTCGAAAGTTTTCATTTAAGTCATTAGGTCATTAAAATCGTTTTTATATAACATTTTCTATTCGCATTGTCTATACCAATTGAAAGCTCTTATCCCCTTTTTATAGCTTAGTTTTTTTTTTTTTCATGAAACAAATTTTAAATATCAAGAATCTGCGAATCAAAATCCAAACAGTTTTTTTCTCTAATCTTCAACACTTACCATTACATTTGCTTAATGTGAGAATTTTTTTTTCTTTTATTTTAGAATGTTCTAAATTATATTCCAAACTATCAATGTTATATCAATCAGGTCTTTTCATTATTAAAACTATTAATTTAAATATTAAAGTATACGTAAAATCTTATGTGATAGACTTTAAAATGTTGTCGCGTAACTTTTAAAATTGAAAACTAAAGATAAAGTAAAATTGAAAGAAAGAGAGTGAACTATTGTTTCTATAAAAGCTTCGAAAACCTCTACACCAAAATTTTCACAACATTCATTTTTCTTTAAATTTTTTTGTTTTAAATTATATAATATGAGATTTGGTATCTCATTTAACGATTAAATTAATGATTTTAATAACAGAAACATCGACAGTCTGAAGATGTAATTAAAATATTTTAAAATTTCAAGAATAAAAGTCATAATTTAAATATGTTTGATGCAATTAACTCGATTTTATTTTATTCAAAATTGGGTTATATGGTTGTTTACAAAATTTGAATTAGCTTAATTAAAGCCCCTATTCCTATGTAATAATAAAAATATTTTCATTTAAATGTATACAATATATAAATATATATAAATATTTTTTATTTTTTAAAGAATAAAATCAACTGTCATATTCCAAGGCAAATATAATTCAATGACATACCAAGTGAGCTTTTCTTTTTGCTATCTTCTTTATTCCTTCCTTTGGAGCCAGAAGTCATTTAAGGGTTTTTTTTCCAACAAATGCAAATTTTTATTGAGGAAAAAGTAAAAAATAGTTAGAATAAATTACAGTAAATCTTTTTTTTTTTTTTACATTTGGACAAAATTTAAAATTTGAAGTCATCATTATTGGGAATATTTTACTTAAATACCACCTCGACCCAAACATTATTAGTCTCATATGTTAAAGTGAATTGCCAATGTTATTAGGTTTGAATTTTCATCATTTCATTAATAAAAAAAGTTAAGTGGTGATTGTAAATTTGTTTAATTCGTTAAATACAGTCGTGATTTTTTCTCGAAATTTAGGGTTGATGTAATAAAAGTTAATTGCTAAAATTATTAGCTAATGATGATTTAAAATAATATTTATTTTGGATAATAAAAAATAGATATTGAGTTTGATAACATTATAAGTCCTAGATTTAAAAGTCCAGGAAAGACATAATTTGATCCAATACGTGAAAGACTCAATTAATCCTCATGTATAACATAAGGGGCGACAAACCCTAACAAATCATTTTCATTCTATGACTTGGTTCATGTTACTTAAGCCAACACTCGAGGAAATTCGTGGTTTGAGAATAGCGGAGAAAGTCGTTCGGTTGAAAGTTAGGATCGACTTGAATTTGTCTCTCATTAAGCACAAGTATAATTTCGGTTTAGGTTTATTACAATAAATAACACAACGGCTCAAATTAAAGAAAATTTTTTAAACTTCTACTATAACTAAATAATTGTTTTCTTAACTGGATTTTTCTAAAACATTGTTTTTCAAAGTTGCCTATGTCATTCTATTACTATCTTTGTTTTTTTGCTTCCTATTGATATGGTGCAACGACTTGATTTTTGTCAATGTCAGAAAAGTCAGTTTCGAGGTCAAATGGACTAAAACAGAGCCATTCAAAAATTTTATTTTTTATTATCGAGGAATTTATATGACATATATGAAATTATAGGACTAATTTACTAAGAGATTAAATTGGATAAATTATTAAAAACAGTACAAGAACTAAATTGTAAGGATTAAGAAGTGATGGAGTTCAATGGCTAGGGACTTACATAGCAAATTACCACGGCCTTAAGTGGTAATTCAACCATGGCCAAACTAGGTCAGGGGAAGAGGATGATCCCCTCCATCGATTTCTACTAATATTATTATGAGATATCCATGCTCATTGGATCATTTAATTTTAATTAGTGAAAATGTGTAATTAAAGGAAATTTATGCTAAGTGGGTGAGAGAATGTACTCAAGGGAGAGCTTCCATGGTCTTCTTCATGCCGTGAGCTAGGTTCAAAGGTAAGCGAAGTTTCCATATAATTTTTTTTAGTTAAATTGAAAGCATAAAATTGAGTTAGAAGATGAACCCATTTCATTAATATTGAAAATTTTAGGTGAAAAACTTAGTTAGCCAGGGGTGAACTCAAAACAATTTTTTAGGGGGGCCGAATGAAATTTTAATTTTTTGTAGTTTATATCTTTATAATTTGTAAATGATTAAATTAAATTTTTATAATTTTAGGGGGGCCAAAGTAAAATTTTACATTTACTAATTTAAAATTTTTAAAAACTTTTAAGAGCCAAAATAGTAATTTTATATTTTACATTTACAAATTAGTCCTTATACTTTTATTTTTTTAAACAATTTAATTTTTTAAGTCAGGCGAACTTGTGGACTAGTTTTAACGTAATGTGATATCTCATATTCGAATCAAACAATCAAGTCAGATTTAGGGTGTCACATATGATCTCATTCCTACCCATGCAAACAACTATACTCAGATTCAATAGTAATCGCTCTTTAGCAAGTTGGTGGCCTTAAGAGACCTCACTCGATAGGACACCAAAGCCTTAAAGAGGTTTTATTGAAAATGACATCGAGGCCTTTAAAAGGCCATTATTGCTATAAAATTGGTTCGTTGGTAATCATTGTTGAAACCATTTTTAATTAAAAAAAAACGTGGATCGACTTTAAAAACATAGATGGAGTCGCCACCAATCCTTTTTGAGGTGTAATTGGGCCACATTGTGAAGAATTTTGGTCTGCAAATTTAAAAAAACGGGTTCGGGAGTAGGTTACGTACGAGGAAGGATTAGCACCCTCGTAACGCCCAAAATTGGTACCAAATTGATTAACAAATGTCCTTATTATCGAAAATTTGAAGGGATTTTAAAATATGATTTTTTTTAGAAAATATTTGAATGGCTCGTTTTAGAATATTATGGCTCATTTGTTCCAAAAGGACAAAACATCACTGTTGTAGCCCAATTTTGCATCCATCAAATAGAAACAAAGCAGAAATAGAAACCAAAATTAGAAAGTCTAAGTCCATTTACATCAGATTCAAACCCAAATTAAAACTTTAAACAAACCCTAATGCTTCTAAGCCCATGCCCGAACGAACCCACCAGAAATCTTCCCAAACTAAAACCCATAACCCGAACTAAACAAACCAGGCCTAGACTTAAGTGGCCCAAAACCTAACCTGAATCTGATAGGCCCAAGACCAAAGCAGATTAGGCAGGGACAGGAACCCTAGCAAACCCTAGCGCCGCACATCCCTTTGCTGCCCATGTGACTCCGTCGGTACGCACGACCATCGAGACTCGGTCTCTGCCTGTTCTTTGCACTAAAGAGGAATCCCTCTTCCGTTGAGCCTTCCATCGTCCTACAAACAGCACCAAAATAAGCAAAAGGCAGTAGAAGCAGCAAAGATTAACATGCAAGAATAGCAGCAAAGAAAAAACAAAAAGAAAAGACTTTGTATTTTTATTTTTCACTTATAATCGGCTATATAAAGCCGAACGAGACCATTGTATTTTTTCTAGGCACGGAGAAATACAAAAATAAAAAACAGAGGTATTTTACTAATTTTTCCTCTTACTTTGCTTTTAATCTATCGCATGCACCTAGAAGAACATAAAAAATAAAAGCTTTACCTTTGTTAAAAGGATCGGGCTTCGGAATCCGAAGCATTTTTGGCTCATTTTCTTCTCTTTCTGGTGGGATATCGACTGTTTGAAGTCGAGGGAAGGATTCGGCTTGCTGAAAGGGTCAAGGACAGCCTTTTGGGTCTCTCCAACCACCGTATACGGTGGCGGAGACGGAGGGACTCTTCGGCTCCGAGAATCCCCTCAAGACCCCTATCTCTTCTCTCATTGTTTGCAAAACCAGATACTAATGTTTTTTTAAAAAAATTTCCCTTTTTATATAAGCTCCATACGGCGTCGTTTAGGGCTTATTCCAATAGCCCTAAAATGGTGTCGCCTTGAGCAAGATCCGCGGGAGTGACCCGACCCGGGGAGGATCCGCGCGTTTTCGCCCAAAAGGGGGTAATGACCTATTCAGTCCTTCTACTATTTCGTGATCTTACAATCAGGTCTCTATTTTTTCTAATTTAGCTTTACTCCTTTATTATTATTTTGATTTAGCCCTTGGCTCATGAGGGGATCGGCGTACTAACTGCGTCGTTTTTGAATGGGTGGGATAATTTCCCTTTTAATCCCCGTCCTCTGCGCACGTATTCACCCGGGCCCCTTTAATATTTAGCTTTTGGACCTCAAATTTTGTTTTAAGTTTAAATTCATCCTTTTTTTTTTGTTTTGACAGATTATTATTATTATTATTATATTTATTATTATTGTTATTATTTTTAGTTTTAGTTCCAATAAATTTTTTTAACGTATATTTTCATGTAACATCATTAATAGTTTGATTCATTATTACTCTACATATATATATATATATATATATATTTGTGTATATATTTTTGCTCCATATTACATGTATATAAGTATTTCTAGTAAGTGTACCTTTTAAACAACATTATTATACAGATGTTTTTTAGTGTATATATGTATGTATTCTTTAATGATTATTTTAATGATTATCATATATATATATATATATATTAATATATTTTTAATATTATCTTAAATATATCTTTCTATATTTTATGCGTACATACTTTTAATATTATACTATTTATATACATATTTTGTGTTTATATATATTATCTTTTGCAAATATTTTCAATACTATATAATGTACATATTTTTGACATTATACTTAACACATATATTTTTAATGTTATTATTTTTTATGTATTTTTCAATACGTATATATTCATATAGTTCTATTAATAGTTTGTTTTTTTTTTACATAGTTGTTATTCCTTATATGTATATTTTAATACTATATTAAATATGTATTTTAAACATCCTATTATGTACATATCTTTCTCTACCATAGTGCTGTTATTATTTTTAATACGCATATATTATATATTTTACCATGACTATGTATATATTTTATGACTCTATTTTGCGTACATATATATATATATATTCATTCTTTTAAATGTCATATCTTTTTACATGCTTTTATACTATTAATTATATGTTCTATGTCGTATTTTCTTACGTGTATATATCTTTTAACGATTATTTTTTTATACTATGTATTTTTAAAAAAAAAAACTTTGTATAATATATATATTATGTCTTATATATTTTACGTGTATATTCTCATATTATTAATTTCATATCCCGTGTTATATCATCTTAGGTATATATGTCTTTAATGATTTTTTATACTATCTTATATACGTATTTTTTAATAACTACACTACATATATCATTTAAATACCATATTATGAACATACTTTCGATACTATCATATGCATACTTTTAAATATTATTACTATGTACATGCACATATAATCATTGGTTTTATTTCATGCTTATCCCTATTGTCACATTTGATATTGCACGTATTGCCATTGTTTTGATATTATCATGTTTATTGTTCGCTTCAATGTATCTCTAACTCATTCTTTCATTTATTCGTATTTCATATCAATTTGCTCATCATTACTTCAAAAATTCTATTATCGTCGTTTTAAATTGATTTCAATACATAAGGAAAGATCTCGATTCACATTAAGTCGACAATTTCATCGCTATGTTGGGTGAATTATATCGGCTCATGATTGAAAACGAGACATATAAAAATCAAAAATTAAAAAAATTTCTCGCCTATTCAATTGGATCGCGATTAAATATTAAATATCAACTTGGACTCGTATTTTTGAAATTTAAGACAACGCATTTTTAATAAGATACCAATTTTGGGCATCACGAGGGTGCTAATACCTTCCTCGTGCGTAACCGACTCCCGAACCCTATTATTCTCTGAATTTTAAACATAGACCCAAACTCGGCCTTTATTTTTTTCAAAGATAAATTTTAAAGAGACGTTTTATTAGGTGTCCAATCACACCTAAGAAAAAAGATCGGTGGCGACTCCCCTTTGTAAATAAAATCAAATTTTGGTTTTCCTTTTCAAGTTTCCAACAAATCGCCACAATTAGCGACCAAAGCTAAAATTATTTTTACGTCGCTACAATCACACTCAACACGTTAGGATGCAACACTTCAACCCTCAAAACCAAAATCGTCCCTTAATCTTCCAAAACCTGAAATTAAAAGGATATTTAGACAGTTGAACAACCGAAAAAAATCGCAACCCAGCACGTTAAGGCACAATTTTTTGAACTTCCAAACACGAAAGATTGCCTTATTTTTTAAAAAATAGAGTAAATCGGAAAAAATAGATTAAAGAAATAAATTTTGAAAAGACAATAATAATGGTATAGCACATAGAAATAATAATATATTAATAATGCTAACAATATATTAATAATAAAAATATAGTAATATAAGAAAAATTAATAATAATAGCAATAACAGTAGTAATATATATAATAATATATTAAATATAGTAGTAAAAATATTAACGATAATAAAAAATAGTAGTAATAATAGAAGATAAATAGGAAAAAAAGGAAAATGACAATTCATTAATAATAATATGCGTATTAATAATAATAACAATAAGAAAAGAAAAGAATACCATATTAATAAGAATAATAACAAGTCAATAATAATATTAAAAAGTAAAAAGTAAAAAGTAAATATATATATATATATATATATATAATGTGGCCATGGTACATAAAAGAATTTGTAATAAAAGAGAAAATTATATTTTGAAAGAATAAACTATATACTAGATAGATTTGAAAAAGATATATATATTCAATAGATTTAAAAGAAATTATATAAATAAAATAACAGAACGATTTAAATAACAAATATAAAATATTAAAACAAAAAACAAAAAAAAACCCCACAAACTAGGGACTAAATCAGAAAAGAAATAAAATCAGAGGTAAACTCCCTCTCTTTTTCCTTCTTTCGTTTCTGTAAAGAAAAAATGTGAACACCAAAGTAAAACAAAATAAAATAATATGAAAAGTCACCTTAAAGATCTGATTTGTATTCTCTTTGATTTCGTATGTGTATTCTCCAAAAAAATCCCCCCAATACAATCCTCTTGAATGGCTTTTATAGCCAAATTTTATTCTTGTTTTGCAAGCAAGTGGTGTGATGGAGTTAGTGGGGTGATGGAGTTAATGGTCGGTTTAGTGGGGTGATAGAGTTAATGGGGTGTAGTGGTTAGTGGCTGGTTTAGTGGTCGGTTTAGTGGGGTGTAGTGGGTTTAATTTTGGGTGTTTAATTTGGGCTGGTTTGATTGGGCCCGGGCATAAATTGGGTCTCACAATTATTATTTCTTTTGTGCATATTGAGCATTCTGCATTCATTAATTTTTATGCATTTAATTGAATTTGAAAGACATACATGCATCTAACCCGACATTTTAGCCTAAACAAGTAATAACATTTATATAATTTGTTTAAGCCTAAAGAGATAATTTTGTTATGAAGAGGGTGAGTAGCCCTTCTATTTGGGTCTTTTGCTACGACCATTGTCATCAATGAAGGGTGAAGCCTTTTCCCCTAGCCCTCGGTTGATTCTACCAAGGGAAATGAGACCTCTCACCTTGATCTTAAAAAGCATAATAAGGACGAGACCTTGTTTCTTATACAATTCCTCAAGGGGATGAAGCCTCTCACATTAACCTTCTGTGATTCTACAAAGAGGAAGAAACATTGTACTTTAGCCAATTCCTTAAGAGGGATGAAACCTCACACCTTAGCCTTTGGTTGATCTTACCAATAGGGGTGAGACCTTACACCTTAGTCATATCCTAAAAGGGGATAAGACCTCATACTTGACTTTTGTTTGATTCTACTTAAGGGGATAAGACTCTCGCCTTGGTCTTCAAGGGCATAAGGGGGTTGAGACCTTGCATTTTAGCCAATTCCTCAATAGAGATGAGACCTCACACCTTGGCCTTTGATTGATTCTACCAAGGAGGATAAGTCCTCTTGCATTGGCCTTCAAGGTCATAAAGGGGACAAGACCTAGAAACTTTGCCAATCCCTCAAAAGGATGAGACCTTACACATTGGCCTTCGGTTGATTCTATCAAAGCGGACGAGACCTCTCATCTTAGCCTTTAAGGTAATAAGGGGACAAGACATCACACCTTAATCAAAAGGGCCAACCTTCGCACATTGACCTTCAATTTTTCTCTATATAACCACGTAAACCAAACTACACAACATACACCCTATGACTATTTTTCTTATTTTTATAAACATACCTAAGCTTACATAGACGAGGTGTGGGCAAGGTTTGCCCCTTGTAGTGCGAGGAATCCTTAGTATGTTGAAGAACTCCTTGGGTGGCCCCCTGATGGTGTGCACAAGAGGTTCTTTGCCTTGTGGTGTGCAAACGAGGGGCTCTTTTAGGTATGAAAAAGGGCCCACTGTATATAAGTGAGGTGCTTTCTTGGATGCCCACTTGATAGTGTAGGCTAAGGGCTCTTTAGGCGCAAGGAGGTGCCCCTTGAAGCGTTGGCAAAGGTCTTTTAGTTTACAAGTGATGGGGCCCCTTAAGTGTTGGAAAAAAGGCCTTTTAGTATGCAAGTGAGGGGCTTCTTCAATGTAGTGAAAGGCCTCTTTATGTTTAGGTGAGATGCCCTTTTAGGTGTCTGCAATGGGCATTTTGGTGTGCAAAGTAAACGCCCATTTGGATATGGCGAAAACCCACTACTGCGTAAGTGAGAAACCTCATTAGATGTTAGCAAAGTACTCATTAATTGGCTACCTAATGATGCATATATCATCTCCTTCATACTTATCAATTTTGTCCCATCACCCTACCCATTCCTTTCACTTTAACATTTTCATCAATATATATATATAGGTTAATTGTACCTATTCATGTCCAATTTATGTAAAATTATGTAATATTTAAATTGATCCATAAATTTTAAAACGCTTTAATTGAATTCTTAATGAGTGCCATTGTTGTATCCATTAGGTCTTTTCACGCAAAGAGAAGGCTAGAAATTTAATATTAAGGAGACTAAATAAAATTTTAAAGGCACAACGTCAAATTTAACCCTTAAAATTTACATATTTTGTTAATTTAGCCCTTATTCTTTCTTTAAAACTAAATTTGACCATCGACCTTTTAAATAGAGTCACATTTGATCATTAACCTTTCAAAAAGAGTCAAATTATTGGTTTTTTAATGAAAATTAAGACTAAAATCTTAAAATTTTTAGCAAAGATAGTTGACATGGCAATACACATGCACTCCATGCTATTTTTTTCAACTTTTTATATATTTTTTAATTATTTAGTGACATAACATATAAAACAAATGGCGCTATTTAATATGAAGTACATGTAAGCTGCCACATAAGTTGCTACATCAGCATTGTTGAAAAGTTGATGTTTTAGTTATCATTTCCATTAAAAAAAACAAAACAATTTCACTCTTTTTAAAAGGTTAAAAATCAAATTTAGCTCAAAAAATGAATAAAGGTCAAATAGACAAAAAAATATAAATGTTGAAATCTAAATTTGACATTATGCCAATTTTAAAAGTTTGAGGGGCCAAAGGTAAAAATTTTATTTACAAAAGGCCTAAATTAAATACTTTACATCTAAGGGGCTAAAGTCGACATTATTCCACTTAACCAAGGGGAGCCAAGACCCTTACCTGCACTCTTAGCTACGTCCACGTTTCCGCCTATTTAGTTATTAACTAGAGTGTTAAATGTTAACTCAGAACTGACATGTAACATATTTAAAACTCATAGATCAAATTTAAAACATACTTATATCTATCATACAAAAACGTCTTAAAATAATAACCCTCCTAATTTTCAATTGCATCGTCAGAATTTTTTTAAATAAGTGCAATAAGCATGAATGAGCTTAGAATTAAAAAAAAATAAAGTGTTTTAAATATGCTCTACATCAAATCTAAGATGGCATTTAACACCCAAGATTATGTTGCGTTGATGGAAGAAGATTTGCTTGATACAATATTAATACTTTAAAAATTCAATTAAAATATTTTAAAATCTTTAAAATTAATTTAAATTTTATGTAACATTTTGGGCATGTATTGTTTGAGTTAACCCTATTATATTCCAAATATAGAACATATAACATGTAGTCCCCTGAAATGAGCTTTCGTAGAATCAAGTTATGGTGACATGGTGGGAACATAATCCCCATTCTTTTTTCTTTTTAGGAAAGAAGTGTTTATATACATATACTGTCC
Source organism: Gossypium stocksii (assembly GCA_020496765.1). Classification (NCBI taxonomy): domain Eukaryota; kingdom Viridiplantae; phylum Streptophyta; class Magnoliopsida; order Malvales; family Malvaceae; genus Gossypium; species Gossypium stocksii. The sequence goes on along the minus strand of CM035622.1, from coordinate 3,707,962 downwards.
GTCAAATATTAAAGCAAAAATGATATTATCAGACATGTAAGTCAGTATTGTTCTTCATCTTTAAAAACACACACAAATATGATATAATTCAAAATGAAACATAAACATTTCCCTTGGGGGAGACATGAAAATCACAAAGATAAAAAAGATAAAGAAAAAAAGACTTCTTTCATCTTCTGTCATTCTACAAAGGGAAGAGGATCTAACCATGCACATGAAGAAAGAAGATGCCATGTCTTGACATCATCATTGTTGTGAATTTGGCATGCTAGTTACGAGTTCTGCTGCTTTCCGCATTTCTAATCGGGTAAAAATAAGGATGGGCCTGCATGATTGTAATAAAAAAAAAAAAAAAAACCACATATCCCATTACTAGGTGTCTTCAATACCACTGGTACTCTTCTATATGTTCATAAAGATCAGGAGATTTACCATTGCTTCTTTTGCAGTTAGCCTTTCCAGATGATCATATCGAAGCAACTTATCGAGAAAGTCAATGGCCTTACGAAAAGAACAAAAGTCCATGTTAAAGATGGAATTCAATACGGGGAGAGCGTTCAGAATTGTATAAGAAATGGCTAGTTGGGTGCTACCTCAGGTAATGCCAGATGTTGATTCTCAGCATTAATGAACTTTGTCCAAGGTTTGCGACTATGCCTGTATCAAGAAAAAGATTATAATACTTTTCAACTGAAATTAACAGTACTTCTGTGCCATCGATCTACAACAAAAATATATACCAACCTCCCAACAATAAATGCAAGATGGGGATCCAATTCGATACCGTACTTATTTAGATAAGCATTTAATTCATCTGTCCCAAGAACCTAATTAGCAAAAGAGAAAGAAACTATTTTAGAACCATAGGAATTTCATATCCCCAAATAAAAGCACTTTTAAACACTCAATGAAAAGAGTCTATGCATAACAGAAAAAATGAATTTCTTTTAGGGTAAACTATAAGTTTACATTTTAGTCACTTAATTTCAAGAAGTTACAAAATTGTCACTGGACTATTTGAAAGTTTTCAGTTAAGTCACTAAGCTATTAAGGCTTATTCTTTAAAATCCAGCTAGCGAGCTCCAAACAACGGATCGACGACAGGTATAGTGGATCAACACCCATCAACCAGTAGAACATACCTTAGATCCAAATCGATTTGACGGTCAATGTCAGATATCCAAGAAAAAAGCTATTTAAATATTGGTTCGTAGATTCGTGAAATTTAAAGTTGTTTTATGAAAAAAATTGAACTATAGAGGAGATAAGGAAGGAAAGCTTTCAATTGGTGTAAGCGGTGAAAACAAAGAAGGCCATACAGCAATGATTTAATAGCCTAGTTACTTGAATGAAAATTTTCAAACAATTCAATAACCATTTTGCAACTTTTTCAAGTTGAGTGACCAAAACATTAATTTACTAATAGTTTAGTAACCTTAGGTGTAGTTTACCCTTTCTTTTAAAACAGCACCAGTTTTACAAAATAAAGAGGAAGAAGCAGCTAGACAAGCCTCGACAATGACATCATGAGGATGTACATAATGGACTATAGTTGTGCTATGATCAGTGTTACTCAAAACATCCACAAGTTCATACCTTGGCTATCTTGATTAGTTGATCATAATTATCGCGCCCATAGAAGAATGGCTCCTTCCGGAATATCTGTATAGCACAACCCTCAAAAACAAGGATCTCAAGAGAGAAAAATACCCTGGCAATATATCAAATTTCAATCCTCCCCAGCTTTCTGCCACTCATGGTTTAATATGCAAGCAGATCAAGATAAGGACTTGTACCCCATAAAAAACACATGGAAAAAAACATACAACCAAGGCTCCACAAATGACCAAAATTGAGCGCATGCTCTGGCCTTTCAAAAGGCATGGCCGGGTCTACTTGCATAACACCACAAATGTCAGAAATGCACACGAGGAGAATTTGATATATGAAGTGTCAGGGTAAGGATCACCAAAAGCCTACCTCTGAAGAAGTGTACTAACACCTTAAAAAGGTGAAATAATTCAAAGGTAATACTCACCATTCCAGCAAACATACAACCAAGGCTCCACAAATCTAAAGAGTAATCATAGTCTTGCAAATCAACAAGAAGCTCAGGACCTTTAAAATATCTGCAATCCAGAAATGAAATGATAAAGGGGAAAAAAAGTTCACATCAATTATGGAGGGCGGAATTTTAGATATAGAAAAAAGCCCTTAAATCTTAAAAAGCACAAGTTGATTAAAGTGCCAATCAAACAAATATGAATGCCACAAAAAGTGGCTTTTTTAATATGTAGCCCTTGAACTAACCTTGAAGCAACACGAACGTTGTATTCTTTCCCTGGATGATAGAACTCGGCAAGGCCCCAATCAATAAGACGAAGTTTTCGCTGTTCGTGATCAATCATCACATTATGGGGCTTCACATCTCGGTGCATTATACCTTGTGAGTGACAATAATCCAATGCCTAAAAATAAAGACTCAAGATATTCAAACAATCGAACCATCTTTTTCTTTCCAAAGAAAAGAGGAAAACATCAAAATTCACATTGTAAGATCCAATATATGGAATCGAGAGATACTCTGAGTTTTGGAATCCATGGCAAATGACAAGCTCAATACCATCCAACAAAGAATTTTAATAATTTTAGACATCAATCAGAACAGGAAATATTTTAGTTGTTAAAATAATATGAGCATCCCTGACATTGCAGATGTATATTCACAAAATTACTCACAAGCCAACACAACCTATACCTAATAATAACCACAACCAAGTCATCCAGTTGCTTTAAATACTTTGAACCACTATAAGCATGCTCATATAAGATCCTTTAATTCAAATAGAGAGAACTAGAGACCGTGTGGGCAGTTGGTATAATATCAAGAAAGATTCTAACCTTTTGTCCATCATCACTCAGATACATTAAAATTTCTGTAGTGTTCAGCAAAATGTAAACATATCTAAGTACATTCCAAGTATTTCTCAAAACTAGAGCCAATGACTCAAGTCAATGTTACTGAGAAGCTACTAGTCCAACTCCACAGCATATATTATACTAGGTATGAATGAGCCCTACAATTTCCACATACATTTTCACCATAATTTTATTACCCTCCATTTTTACAATAAGTAAAACAGCATTTGTGAAGTGTAAACGAAAAATCGCTACATAAGTATCTACTAGAAAATACACTTTTCCTTCTTTGACCTAGAAGGTTGATTCTAGAACCAAACGAAACCATCTCTTATCTCCCACAGTAACCCTTAACCTACTCACCTGGGTTAGAACTTAAACTTTCATTGCAACAGAGCTTCGAATTCAATACTAAAAGAAATGTGATCTTAGGCCTACAGATATGCATCTTATTTCGACTTCAATTTCATTGTCAATAAGCATATATGATTAGATATAGGAAGAAGCAATCCATTTACTTGCCTTGAGAAGTTCATAAATATAATATCGAACATCATAATCTGACAATGTCGGATAAAGCACTTTAAAATCCGTATTATTCACGTATTCAAATATAAGACTCGGAGTCTTTGATTGCTGATCCCTAACTATATCAAGCAACTTCACAATATTTGGCCCTCCACAAAGATTCTGTAGTATTTTAATCTCCCTCTTAATCTGCATTCCAAACAGTCATTTTCTTTATCATACCAAGTTTCACAAATACAGAAACAAAATCAATTGAAGCAAAACAATGCCACCGAGAACGAACCTTCTTCTTCTTTACAGGTTTGAGAATCTTGATAATACATTTCTCATTATCAGTACAATGAACGCCTTCGAAAACCTCGCTGTATTTCCCTCTTCCAACTTTCCTAACCACCTCGTAATCATCTTGTTCCCTGCTAAAACATTAAAAAAATCAATCAATTAAATTTAACCTAATTTTCAGCAAATATAAAACAAATTTTAAAACAAAAAAAAAAAAACTTTAAGATTCAAAATTTCACAAGCACCAAATTAATACAGAGAGCAATATTACAATACCCCCATTGGATAGTTAGGGACTCGTAATCCCAGTACTCTTTAGGACGAATAACGTTGACATCGGCGTAAACCCTAGACTTAGAAGGAACGCCAGGGCGCCTAATGGCTTTCCCGATCTTTTGCGCCAGGGTTTCGGTTTCTTTCAGCTCCTTCAACAAAAGCTCTTTCCTCAGCTTTTGTTGCTGCTGTTGCTGTTGAGAAATGGCGGAGTCTGATATTTTGGAAGCGATTCCGCGGAGGAAGGAAAGGGTAGAAGCAAGAGAGGAGGAAATTGGTGAAGGGGAGAAGAAGAGAGAGAGGCGGAGACGATAGCGGTGGTGGCGGTGGTGGTGGTGGTGAAGAGAGATTGTCGTGAAATTCAAAGGCCTTACGGCCATTTACAGCTTTGGCCTCTCACAGAAAAGGAGGAGGAGGTTTTCCCCTTTTCCCATCTATCTGTTTTTTATTTGGTAAAATTCTATTAGAGGTCCCTGTATTTTTAGTGATTCAATCTTGGGTAAACTACACCTAATATTACAAAACTATTAGTAAATTTACGTTTTGATCACTTAATTTTAAAAGGTTACAAAATTATTGTTGAACAATTCGAAAGTTTTCATTTAAACCGTTGATTCATTAAATCGTTATTGTATAACCTTCTCCGTTCATATTGCTTACACCAATTAAAAGTTCTCATTCCTCTTCTTTTTACAATTCTTTTTTTTTTCGTGAAATATCTTAGAACGTCAATAATTTACTAATTAAAATTAAAATTACTTTTATCTTCGATATTTGATATTGACTATTAGATAGATTTGGATCTAATATATGTTCTTTTACTCATCGATGGTATTGATTCACCACACTGATTGTCGAATATTAGATTGAACCTTTCTGGCCAAACTTAAAAAAAAAAAATTAACAGCCCAGTCTTTTGAATAATTCAATAATCATTTGTAACTTTTCAAAGTTGAATGACCAAAATGAAAATTCACTAATAGTTTAGTAAAATTGGGTGTTTAATCTTTCACTATATAATTCCATAATTTGATATTTTTAAGGTCCGTTTTAGTGAAAATATATCTTTTATGTAAAAGTTAGCTTTGTTTATCTTGTATATTAAAATTTATGCCTTTTGTCAAACACATGTATCACATTAGACAAAAAAGGAAGCCTTTAAGTACCACATTAAGAAAAAATTGTGTCATGTATTGAGGCGGATTGAGCCAATTTTAGAACACTTTTTTGGTAAAAGACCTCTCCGGTCCTTCTCAATTTTAATATTGAGTAAATTGACTATTCTCAAAAAAATTAAACAATTTAATCCCTGACAAATTTGAATGTGAGCAACTAATTACAATTAATCACAACGTTCATATTTTTCGTCAATTGTACATAGTTTTATTGGTGTACCTAGTTTTTTATCCGGTGCATTGCAAGGATTAATTATGTATATTAATTAAAATATATTATTTTGTAATTTTTTATAATAAAATTTGAAATAGATATTAGTTTTAAAATCAACATTTTAAAAATTTTAATTAATTAAATCATAAAACTAATTAAAGTTAATGCAAGAGATGATTATTTTTTATATTTTTTTTTAAATTTTACTATAAATATATTTTTCAATAAATTACATAATATGCTTACTATACTTAAAATAATTAAATATAGGGCAAGAAACCGATTAAACTTATAATTTTAGTAACTATTTAAAAATTATTATTTTATTATGGTTAGTATTAATGGCAAGAAAATTATATTTAAAATTTAAATTAAAAATAGGACCCACTTTAAATATACCTTTGGAACTCAAAGAATTATCCTAGAATTCAAAATTTTCATATATGGCTCCGTACCTTCTTTTATGTAATATATATATATATATATATATATATATTTATATAACTGTTAATAGAATGTGTAAGTGTCACGAGTTAAATTTGTTAAATTAAAATTAAATTGATAAAATGTATAAATTTTGAGAGTTAAATTTGTTATTATATCTAAAAAATATGTATAATTGACAAAAATAATTAATTATCCTTAGTTGCTCATGTTCGAAATTGACAAATATTAAATTGTTCTGATTTTTTTTAGAGTAACTAAAGAGGTTCTTTTACCACACTTTTTTTGGTACAAAAAACTCTAGGTTATATTCTACTATTTAGTTTCTATAATTTTTTTTTTGCAAAAGTTATGGATTTAGTCCCTATACATTAATTGATCAATTTTAGTCCTTATGTTTTTCGAATTGGTCAATTTTAGCCATTGTACTTTTCAAAATTTGAGATTTTAGTCTTGACCCCAAGCAATAGTTGTTAAATGCAATAACCGGTCTTATACTATGCGTATAGTTGTAGATTTAAATCAACATTCTCAAATTGGATTATTCTAAGTCTCTATACTTTTGAAATTTTAAAATTTTTATCTTGATACAAATTACAGTTATTAATCCATTAATTGGATTTTTATTGAGTAATATGTGGAAATAACAAGCTGGCATGACATTACACCTATGATAATATGTTTTCCATATCTGAATTTGAAAATAGCATAACTTAACTTAATAAGTTTAAAATTTATCATTTGATGAGGGCTGGAATTTTAAATTTTGAAAAGTATAGGGACTATAAAGGACAAAATTAAAGTACATGGATTAAATTCAAAACTTTTCCAAAGTGTAGTGACTAATAGAAGAATTTAACCAAAACTCAAACAATGATTGGTCAAAACCGAACACGCGACTGAAACCACAAAATCTATCCAGTTTAGAAGTTGTCGCACGTGTTCCTTTGACCTTGTTGACTCCAAAAGAAGCTTCCAAAGTAAAAAGGGCCAATTGCTTGCTTCTTGCCCTAAATCTCTTTTTTTCCCCCTACTTTCTCAAGTTTCAAATGTAACAATAATAATGATTATTATTTTTATATGAATTCAGTTGATGTCAACTGAAAATTCAGCTGCACAGTTCCTTGATCCAGGTGGGTTTTTGCTTTCTTTCCATTTTAGAGTTTTTTTTTGGGGGGGGGGGGTTCTTACTGTCTGGGTTTTATGAATAAAGCTGGATTTTCTAGTGTAATGATTTTTAGTGGATTTAGGGTTTTTGATTTGGTTCATTAGTTAAATGAAGTTGATTCGTTTGTTTAGTGGTTTCTAATCTGAGTTTTGTTCATCTTGTTTGAATTTAGCAACTTTGGAACTGTTTGAATTTGGTCGACCTGTTGAATTCTATGTTAATAGATGAAATTAGGGTTTTTTTTTTTTTTTTGGTGATTTTGATTGAGAATTAAGTTTAATTTGTATCTGGATAGTGAATTAGGTTTTGGATGGTGAGGAACTTGGGAATTTCGGAACCGAAATGCCGGGTGATCGGCATTTTACTCGTGTAGATACTTTAGAGTTGAAATCTCGGATCGAAAGGAAGATTGGTCGTGAAAATGCCGAGAAATATTTCTATCTGGTTTCTAGATTTTTGAGTCTTAAGATTGGAAAACCCGAGTTTGATAAGCTCTGCATTGATACAATAGGGCGAGAGAATGTTTATCTTCATAACCATCTCCTTAGATCAATTATTCGAAATGCTTTGTTTTCGAAGAATCCTGCATTGAAATTGGAAGGTTCTGTAAGTGTTGAATTGCCAAATGGGTATCGGAGAAGTAATCTTCAGTCGTGCAAAGACATTCCTCAATCCCATTGTAAAGGTCGGACCCCGAATCTTCGAGACCGTAAGTTGAGGGACCGGTTGAGTCCTTTAGGGCCTCATGGGAAAAACCCTAAAGTTCAACAACAGCAGAGTGCGATTGAATTGCTTTCGTTGGGTAGCAGACCACCCGGTTCTGTGGAGGACGGAGAAGAAGTTAATCAAGCTGAAGGGAGTCCGAGCATTCACAGTAGGAGTCCTGTTAGAGCCCCACTCGGCATCTCTTTCAACGCTAAAGAAACACGGAAAGTTCCTCGGAGCGGATTGGAATCTGCTCCCGAGACATGTCATTATAGAGGTGAACTGCCCGATACCAGTTCATTGAAAAAGAGGTTGGAACAGAAGTTGGAGATGGAGGGATTAAGCATTTCAGTAGATTCCGCCGATGTGTTAAACAATTGTCTTGATGTTTTCTTGAAGAGATTGATAAAACCGTGCTTGGAACTTTCTAGTTCGAGATCCGGGCAGAAACTTACAGAACCAGGTCATAATTGGTGCATGTCCTCTTTGAACAGGATGCAACCCGTGAAATTTGGCCAAAAACAAAGTCGGCACATTTCAGCATCAATGTTAGACTTTCAAGTCGCAATGGAGCTAAATCCCTTCATTCTTGGAGCAGACTGGCCAACACAACGCGAGAAGGTCTGCTTGCTTGCCCTAGAAAGTGAACGATATTTTGCCCGATTATTTGGGTCAGAAGCAGGTTCCATCCCGAGCAATTTTGAAGTATTTCGATTATGAAGTCTATTCTAACATGGATCTTGGTCATACTATTAACAGATGAAGTAAATAATAAAGGCTACAAGAGCTTCGAGTCAATCTGATTTAGATTGTATATAGGTCATCACTCTGATCGATCCCGGAGTAGTGACATTTTAACACGGTGAAGCCCAACTACATTGAATCTACTTGTTTCGAATGGGTTAGCAACTATCTCACTTTGGTATCTATAGTTTTCGATTTGCTTTGTCAGACACTTATTTATAAATAATGAATTTCATCTTCAAGTTTTCAGGCCTGCAAATCCAATTATATGATCTACAATTTATAAAAAGTGATTATAAGTGTCATATAAAATATAATAAAATATTAAAAATAAATTTATAAAATAAATTAAATACATAACAATTTTTTAAGTTTACTTGTGGAATTAAAAAAAGAGAGTATATTACCAATTTACACAATATTAACCCATTTATTTAATAGTGTATTATAAAATTTAAATAAAAAAAAAGCATACACACACAACATTCAATACAGCAATTTTTCTGATTTTAATGTTCAACCTTGACGTAGGGCCTCCTTGATCATTTTATCAAAGTTGGTAACAGAAGTTCCTCCAACGCTAATGGCAGATTTAGCTTTTTTCTTCCATTCCAATGCCTTTTGCCTTATCCTTTGCCCATTATCTCCTTCCATTATCTCTTTAACAAGAGCCTCCACATCCTTACGCTTTATGTCAGGGTTAATTTCCATTCCATTGCCCCATGTGGTGCACGAATATCGACAATTCGTTTGTTGATCACCAAAGAAAGGCAAACAAATTAAAGGCACACCTTCGGATACAGCTTCTAATAGAGAATTCCATCCGCAATAAAAGGCCAATCGCTGGGTGGGACAACACTTTTTGTTGGGGACACCAGCTTGTTATGAAACCCCTTCCTTTTATTGCCTCCATGAATTCTCTTGGCAAAACAGACGATTCACCGATCACAATGTCGGGCCTAACTACCCATAAAAACGGGTATTTACTATTTGCAAGTCCCCAAGCAAGTTCTTCCAAATGATGGTTCGACATCACTACTAAACTCCCATAATTCACATACACCACCGACCTGGGTTTCATTGTGTTAAGCCATTCGATGCAACTTGTCTCCTCCTTCCATAGGCTTAAATTTAGTGAGTTATGTTGGATTTCAAGTAAGTTCCTACTTAGGGAGGTGAGTGGACCAATTGTATAAATATTAGGGGACTTGGAAGCAATTACTTGTAGCACTTCTTTCTCGAACTCATAGAATGTGTTAAAGATTATTGAAGAAGATTTTAAGCATTCTTGTGATGCTTCCATGGCATGATTCCACATCATGTCGTCGGGATCGGTGGTTCTTATAAAGCTTGGAAGGTCCTTGAGGCGCATGTTAGGCATACCAGGGATCCAATCAATGGGCATCTCAAGTGTCCCATCACTAACAAATCCTTCATCTACAAGGAAAATAAAACGTAAATTTTTGTTTCAATATGCAAAAGAATATGCATGGATGTGGGTGTAACACATAGAACCTCAAAAGAGATTATTATGAATGAACATAAAGCACGAAGAAAACATAAAATTTGTAACCTTTGAATGGAACAATGCCTCTTTGAGCTAGTTCTTTGAAGTGCAGAATTCCCAGAAAGCTAACGGTTGAAGAAGTCCAGAGTTGAACATAAGGCACCCCAATGAGTTGAGCTGCCTTGATACCACAGTTCATGATTCCATCACAAACTATGCAAGTAACAGGGGGCAGCTGGGGTGAGGAATTAAGCTTAGATAGTAGCTCCAAGAATGGAGCCAAACAATTCTTTCGTGTGAAATTGAATATTGCCGGAGCTGACGGAGTCGATGGCAGCCCATCGGGTATGGCTTCGAACCGGAAATCGGGCAGACCCTTAACAGCTTCTTCCCCTCTAAACCGTATCAACCGTCTATGATTGAACTCGGAGTTGACAAAGGTTATATGGAAGCCTCTAGAGTGCAAGAGCTTGGCCAGTTGCATCATGGGGTTAATATGACCTTGTGCTGGGAATGGAAGACATACTGCATGCGATTTAATTGAATCCATCTATCTGCAAATAATAACTAAGCTATGAAGTCAAGTAGCTGGTGAAAATTGAAGATACTATATATGAATATCCCTTCCTAACTTGCGGCGGGAATAAAGATAAACATGGTAAGGCTGTTGGCACGTATGGTGTAAAATAACTGTCGTTGGTTGAGGTTGAGAAAATATCAGCTGCTTCTCAAGAATTTTGATATGTTACTGCATTTGCAAGAGGATGCATTCGCAAGGGGAAAAATCTAGTAATTCTCAAGAATTTTGATATGTATAAAAGGTTTACAATAAACAATATAAGAAAATTAGAAAATAAATAATGTATATAAAAAGAGTTTTAAAATTACAGTATATAAAAATTCGAAAATAAATACTTTATAAAAAATTAACAATAAACAGTACATATATAAAAAATTCATAATAATAAAACAATCAAAAATAAATATAAAAAGTTTAAAATAAATAAATAAGTAACAAATTTTTAAAGATAAATCGAAATCAAGCAGATTTGGGACTAAATTGGGACAAAAATAAAATTTAAAGCAAAAAACTATGATAAAATAAACAAAGAAGGACCAAAATGAAAGGGTGTGAAAGGGCAGAGGGCCAGACGAGAAATATCCCCTGTCCTATGCGCAGCATTTCACTCGGACAATTAAAGGACTAAATTAAAAATGAAAGAAAATTAAAAGGCCTAAATTAAAAAAGGTAAAATAGGGGCATTAGGACCCAATTGTGAACCGCTTGAAAAGTGGAAGGACTGGGGTTGCAATTATACCCCCAGTCCAAAAACACGCTGATCCTCCGCTACACGGGTTGGGTCGCGCGGGTATTACTAAAACGACGCCGTTTTGGTGACAATGCCCATAAGCCAAAACGGCGTCGTTTTATGCGTTTATAAAAGCCAAAATTTTCACAAAAAAATCATTTTTAACCTTTCAACCCCTAAAATAATTGAAAACTCTCTCCTTTTTCTCTCAAAGCCTTTTAGGGCCAGCCACGATCCAGTTGTAGGCCATCGTGGTGGCTGCCGATAGCTGGTGACGGCGTCGCAGTCTGTGGTGGCCGGAAGACAAAAATGTCCCATTTTTTGGGATTTTTTTTTTTACTTTTCGGGGCTTAAAAACGTTTTTTCATCAGAAATGAAGAAACCTCGGCCTTTCAAGGCGGCGTAAACACAAAAAACAAAAAAAACGACAAGGTTTGACTTTTCTTTTATTTTGTTCTCTCTTTAAAAAAATAAAATAAAATAAACACAATAAAAACAAAAAGAGAAGCAGAATAAAAGACTACATTTGAAAATTTTTCTTCTGATTCGATTACTATCTTTTTTGTATTTCAATCTTTGGGAAATATTTTTGCATTCGATTTTGTGTGTCAAATATTACATTAGTTCTTCATGGCTTTTATAGCCGAAAAAGAAACGAAAAAGAAAATACAAAATTTTCCATCGTTTTTGCTTGCTATCTTGTTGTTGTCTTTTTTGTCCTTTTTTGTAGGTGGAGGAGGTCAGCTATGTACAGAGGTGCTGATGAGGAGGTACGAAGGTCGTGGAGGAGGTAGCGGCGGGTGAAGCTTTAGGCAAACCTAGGTTTTTTTTTTGTTTTAGGTTGTATTGGGCTACTAGGGTTTTTAGGTTTTGGGCTGGTATGAGTAGTGGTCCTGTTATTTGTTTTGTAATGGACTTTAATTATTTATCTGTTTGTGTATTTGTTTTTTTATTGCTTGGGTCTGGGCTAAAATTGGGCCTTACAGTTGTCTCTCTTTACTCATTGTCGTGTAACGAGAATAAAACAAAGATTTAAAAAAGGGCCAATTTTGCCCAGTCTTGTCAGATCTCAACTTTTTTTTGGTATTTTTCTTCTTTGAGTAATCTCATTCCATTCCACCACATCTTCAGGGGTATTGGAATTGGTGCTTCGATCCGCTCCAGTGTAATTTCAAGAAGAAGAATTTTGTAGCTTCGATCTACTCTGCTGGAACTTTAAGGAGATAAGAACTGGTAATTTCAACCTGCTCCACTGCAACTTCAGGGAGATAAGGTTTGTGTATTTTTATCTTGCTCCACTGCAACTTCAGAGAGATAAGGATTGTGTCTTTGATCCGCTCCAATGTAATTTCAGGGAGAAGAGATTTGTAGCTTCGATCTACTCCACTAGAACTTCAAGGAGATAAGAATTGGTAATTTTAATTTGCTCCACTACAACTTCAGGGAGATAAGGCTCACAACTTGTAGCTTTAATCTGTTCCGCTGCAACTTCAGGGAAATAAGATTCGCTGTCTCCAGTCTACTCCGCTGCAACTTCAAGGAGATAAGGCTGGCGGCTTCAATCTGCTCCACTGCAACTTCAGGAAGATAAGATCTGCCAAAACTTATAGCTTTAATCTGTTCCATTGCGACATCAGGAAAACAAGATTTACTGTCTTCGATCTGCTACACTGCAACTTCAAGGAGGTAAGATCTATAATTTTACTCTGCTCCGCTGCTACTTCAAGGAGATGAGATTTATGGATTCTTCGATCTTGCTACACTGTCCTCTGTGGGACATGACCTGTAGAATCGATTTTATGGGCCTATGCTTATGCCAAATGATTAGGATGCCATGATCAGAATGAACCAAATACTCCTAACTAGATGTGTTATGAATGATATTTGTATAAATGTAGAATGTCATGAGAATGATCCCTTTTCAATGTCTGGGTTGTCATTGCTCGTTATTCATCAAGGTTGTACCACTGACGTAATATGTTGCCTTTTTGCTCAGCTGATATCTTTGGCAAAAAACTCAAAGAAATAATCACAGTTTGTTCAACTGGTGTGCTCCACTTCAGGGAGATAAAATTTATGGTTTCTTCCATTCATCCTACTACAACTCAAGGGTATAGGATTTGTATCATCTTCCATCCATCCCATTGCAGCTTAGGGGTGTAGGATTTGTATCTTCTTCAATCAATTTGATCTGTTACATCATTCTTTGGGTATCATGACCAGATTTGTATGCATGATATTTTCATGAATGTAGAATGTCATTTTTTTAAAATGATCCCCTTTTAATGCTTGGGTTGACATTGCTCGTTATTCATCAAAGTTGTATCACCGACGTAATATCTTTGGCAGAAGAGATAGTCATAATTTAGTCTCCTCTTTCTCAAATATTTCCAACCCTTAGGCTTGGTAAGTTCTAAATAATAGTCCTGTTTCAGGTTCTTGCACTATTTAGAAGCTTCTAGAGTAATATGCAGAACTGCTTTTGTGAAAGTATTATTAGTCCATTAATCGTTGTTTCAATGAGAAATGCTTGAAAAAGATTGTTACAATGAATAAGATGAAATTTTATTAAGAGCAAAGCTCAAAATGGACAAATTAATCAAGGTAGCAAATTAGCAGTTTTTCTTAAGGTACGAAATGAAGAAGATGAAAATAGATGCCTCAGATATCGTAGCATGAACTTCTCTATTCCAACTTTTCGAAGATCATTTCGAGCTAAATATGTGTTTAGGAGATTTAAAGTATTTTGTCAATGCCCCAAGATGTAACGTTCCTCTTTCTTATTAATTTTGAGAAGAGAAGACAAGACTGTTATATGCCCCATTTTCGATCAAAATTTGAGCCGCTCTTTTTGGGTTTTCAACTCCAAACCCTTTGGTCTCAAGACGCCCTTTGCGGGTTTTCACCTTGGCCTCTCTTTTTCCTTCTTTTTTTTTTTCTTTTTTGAAGGTCTCAAAGCGCCATTTATTGGTTTTCGCTTTGGCCTCTCCTCTTTTTAGGTAAAGTACTTCTTGATTGAATCTGAATTTACAGGATTAGGCAAGCTTTTCCCATCCATCTCGATCAGAACTAGTGCTCCTCTAGAAAATGCCTTCTTTACCATATAAGGTCCTTTCCAGTTTGGCATCCATTTCCCTCTAAAATCCTTTTGTATGGGAAAGATCTATTTTAACATCAGACCCCCCTCATTGAATTCTCTAGGATGAACTTTTTTCTCATAAACTAGTATCATTCGTTTTTGGTACATCTGACCATGACGGATAGCTCTTAGCATATTTTTGTCAATCAAGTTCAACTGATTATATCGAGACTGGATTCATTCTGCTTCATCTAACTTTAGTTCTGACAAACCTTGAAGGGAAGGAATCTCGACTTCAATGCGAAATACCGCCTCCATTCCATAAATTAATGAGAAAATGTTGCCCCGATAGAGATTCTAACAGACGTTCGATAGGCATAGAGGACAAATGATAACTTTTCATGCCAGTCTCTATAAGTCTCCGTCATTTTCCTCACAATTTTCTCAATGTTTTTATTTGCTGCCCCAACTGCACCATTCATTTTTGGACGATATGGCGACGAATTGTGGTGTTTAATCTTGAATTGACTACAGACCTCTACTATCATGCTGTTGTTCAAGTTTAGTGCATTGTCAGATATGATCCTCTCTGGCTTTCCATATCGACATATGATTTCCTTTTTGAGGAATTTGTTGACTGCCAACTTAGTAACACTGGCATATAAAGCGGCCTCTACCCACTTGGTGAAGTAGTCGATGACAACAAAGATTAATCGATGCCTATTCGAAGCTTTTGGCGAGATCGGCCCAATGACATCCATGCCCCAAATAGAAAAGGGCCATGGAAAAGTCATAACATGCAGAGGTGAACGAGGTACATAAATTTTGTCTCTATAGATCTGGCATTTGTGACATCTCTTGGCGTAGTTAATACAATCTCCTTCCATGGTAGACCAATAGTACCCAAATCTCATAATTTGTCTGGCCATTGTAAAATCGTTAGTGTGTGTTCCACAAACACCTTCATGAATTTCTTTCAAGATTTTCTTAGCCTCGACAGCGTCCACATACCTCAATAGTACCTGATCCTTTCTTCTTTTGTATAGGATCTCTCCATCAAAGACATCGTCACAGGCTAGTCTTCTTAACGTCTTTTTGTCATTTTCAGTCATCTGGTCAGAGTATTTACGATTTTTTAAGTATCACAATATATCGTAGTACCAAAGATGGTTATCCTTTTCTTCTTCTTCGATGTTGCAGCCGTGAGCCAGGGCCCCGTAAATACTCATCTGAATGGGTTTTACATCCTCTTGTTTGTTCACTTTGATCATAGAAGCTAAAGTAGCCAAGGCGTCATCCATCTGGTTTTCATCCCACGAGAGGTAGCTAAAAGTGATGTCATCAAACTCCTCAATTAATTCTAGAACTAGTTTTTGATAACTGATCAACTTGGAGTCCCTTGTTTCCTATTCTCCCTGAGTTGATAAATCACTGGTGCAGAATCCCTACATATTTCTAGCACTTTGATTCTGCATTCTATGTGTAAATGCCCAAATTTTCCCGGGCCCAATAAATATCAATAAAACAGTCTAAAATTACATGTCTAGTTACAAATCTAAAGCCCAAAAATTACAACCCAGAATTGAAAGCCCAGTGGCCCAAAATGCAAAAACAATTAAGAAAAACCTAGGGTTTTTGAAAGCTTCAGCGCCGCACCCCCTACATGCCTCGTCAGCGAGTCCAACGCTCGAGGCCTGACCCCTCTCTGCATCCGTTGACCTCGCCAGCACCTGCAAAGAAAAGAAAGAACAGCAGCAGAGACAACAAAGCAAGGAAATAGGGCAAAGAAATAGTAGTAGATAGTGACTAAACTATAACACAATCGGCTATAAAAAGCCACGATTTATCAATGTAAAGGGGGATACTATCGCACATTTACGCGTATTGAATACAAAGAAAAGGCATTCGAGTATCAGTTTTAAAGGTGGATCTTGTTTTTTTTTTTTACTTTTGATTTGCTTATCTTCTCTGATTTTTCATTTGTTATTATTATTATTATTTTTTGCATGTGGAAATAAAAGGGGAAAATAGAGGTTTGCCTCTACGAGTGAGCTACCGGAGTCCTCGTTCTCTTCGTCGAAATCGGAGTTGGATGTGGATTTCGGGTTTGAAATGTTTAAATCCCCCTTAAATGTAACCAAACCCCGCCTCTGATGATAACTTATCGCTAATTACTGTAGTGCATGGTGGTTGGAAAACCTTTCGGCATAGGTTCCTTAGGTTTGGCCGAAGAAGGGGATTAGAAAAGGGGAAAGTCAAGGGTTGTTTTTAGTTTCTAGGTCTGAGCTATTTTTCAAAGTGAATTAATAAAGTTTTAATGGAATATTAAGGTTTAAGTAAACTGCTTGTTAAAAAACAGTGCCATTTCAGAGAAATTAAATTGGTTTTAAAAAAAAAAGCCATCGTTTGAGCCACATCCAATCCGACCTAATTTAATACCCTCAGGACCCGCGTGTTTACACGGAGAAGGGATAATTACGCACTTAGTCCTCCCCTTTTGCGTAACATTCGATTGAGCTTTTTTTTATTTATTTTTTTTATTTTTTAATTAATCTCTGAAATTTCCACACCATTTCAAATTGATCCATGTGTTGTAGTCCAATTTTGACCCAATTTTAAACCCATTACAGACCCAACCTTAAACCCAACCCTAAGCCATTTACAACAGAAAAATCTAAACCCAACTATAACTCCAAACCCATTTACAATTTAAACCCAGAAAACCCAATACAACATACCCAAACCCGGTGCCCATTAAACCTAAACTAAACCATAACCCATTTACATTAAAACCTCAGCCCAACACCCCTAAACCAAACAACCCAAACCCAAAGTGGTTAGCCCAATTACCACTAACCCAAAATCAACTAAACCTAAGCCTAAACGAATAGCCCAAAATAAAAAAAAGTCTACCCTAACCCTAGTCCCTAAGTTCGGCGCCGCACCTAAGCATCCCACTTGCCCACTTGTATTTGACGCCGCCACTGTTGCATCGGCCACCGCCCAAGGTCACATCCGCTGCCCATGATACTTGCAAAATTAAGTAAGAAAAGACAAGGGGTTTACAAGTTGTAAAAAAATGGCTATATAAGTCGAACGAAAAAGCATTGTAAAAGGGGACAGATTTCAAAAAAAAGAATAACAGAGATCCAAGCAAAGTTTCGAAATTATAGAAATCAAAACCATAGTTATTCTTAGAATAGCAAACCAAATAAAAAGAAACAGATACCCAAACACAAGGAGAAATATAACATAGAAGAAAAAAGTTGCAAAGTCAGAGGTAATTTCATTTTTATTTTTCTACCTTTTTCCAAATCTATTTCTTTTTCTTCTATTTGTGCACAAACATAAATACATATATATATACTATTAGAAAATAAACAAAAAACAAAAAAAAAATTACCTTTTTAAAAATTTCGGCCATCGCGTATGGTGGCCGGCGACGGAGTTGGCAGCGGAGGTTGGTCGGATCGACCACCGGAAATCCCCAGGCAGTGAGAGAGGGCTGAGAGATAGAGAGAGCTTTTTTCAAGAAAAAGAGAGAAAAATGAAATTTTTTAGAAAAATTGGACTTATATAGCCCCCTAAAACGACGCTATTTTGGGGTTGGCCATTAACACCAAAAACGATGTCGTTTTGAGCGTGACCCGATCCGTCTGACCCAACCCGCCTCAGGATCCGCGTGTTTTTGAGCGGAAGGGCTAATTGCGCTCCAGACCCTTCTACTTTTTCAAGATTTTACAATCAAGTCTTTCTTTATTTTAATTCGGCCCCAAAATTTATTGTGCTTTGTAATTTGGTCCCCCATGTTGCGCTGCGTTTTAAAGGCATGGGAAAATTACTCTTTTGGTCCCTCCATATTTCGCGCGCGTTCAAATAAGCCATTTCCTTTTATTTTTATTTCAAATCCGCCCCAAAACTCTATTTTTAGTTCAACTTTAGTCCTTTTTTTTGTTTATTTTCATTTCTTTATTATTAAATTAATTATTTTTAATATCATTATTATTATATCTACTATTAACTACTATTATTATTATTATTATTATTATTAATATTAGTATATTTTTATTATATATGTATATATATATTTTTTATATTTAGTATTATTTTCAATGTTACGTTTTTACTATTATATTACTATTGTATTTATTATTTTCACTATTATTATTTATTACTTTATTTTTAATATTATTATTATATTATATTTGCCTTTTGTATTTTATTATTATTGCTAGTATTATTATCATTATTAACTTATATACATATATACACTTTTATGCACATATTATTATTTTATATTATTGTTGTAAATATATATTTTTTCTTCTTATTATATTATTATGTAAATTTTTTAATATTTTCTTTTATTGTAAATATTATTATTATTATTATTACTATTAGTACATACTTTTATTATATGCATATATATATTTTTATGTACATATTATTATTTTATATTATTATTACCAAATATATCATTTTTTCTTATTTTATTATTAGTACATTATTTGTTTTTATTTTCTTTTAAATACCATTGTTGTTGTGATTCTAATATTATAATATCCCATGTTAATATTTTTCATTAAATTATATCGTTGTTTGCATCGCTTATTTATTTATGAATTCTTACTTTAGAAATATTTTTCATGTTTTTAGTTAATTTCAATAAATAAGGCAACGTACCGATTTAACATTAAGTCATCGATTTCATCGCTATGTTGGGTGAAATTCGTCGGCTCGTGTTAAAAACGAGACATCCTTCTAAAAAACCAAAAACATAAGATTCCTCATTTCTTTCAATCGGATCACGATTAAATATCAAATTGAACTCGTATTTTTGAAAATTAAGAAAACATGTGTTTAATAAGTTACCAATTTTGAGCGTCACGAGGGTGCTAATACCTTCCTCGTGTGTAACCGACTCCCGAACCCTATTTTTCTCTGGAGTTTTGACGTAGACCTAAAATCGGCCTTCTTTTTACCCGAAAATAAATTTTTCTGTTAAAAAGAGGATTTATGTCCGATCATACCTGGGAAAAAGGACCGGTGGCGATTCCCCTTTTTTTGATAAATCGAAATTCGGTTTTCAAATTTTCAAATAATCACCTCAATTAGCAACCAAGGTAAATCTTACGTCGCTACAGCTGGCGACTCCACTGGGAACCTCTTTTTGAGAGTCGAATCTGGTATTAAACGCGTGTTGTCAAAGTTTTCGAAATTTCTTGTTCAAATCAATATTTATTCGTGATTCTGAAATTTTGTTTTTGAAAAATCATGCATTTGCATCATGTTGTAAATATTTTTCTAACTTGTTTTGTCTGTTTGTTTTTTAGCTCTAAGTTTTTACGGTTTTAGTTTTAGTTTTTTTTTAAAGAAAAGGTTTGTGAGTTTCTCCCCACACACTGTGCACTTGTATTTTTGCATAACATGAGCTCTCTACCCGGGCTCCGTCCGTTTAAGTGGAAGTAAACGCTATGCCTTCGTGAGTTAACTTATCCCTCCGCACAGGCTAGTGAATACTTTCGGGTTACATATGACTTATGCTTTCGTGAGTTAACTTGTCCCTCTGCATAGACATAAGTAAATGTAATCCCTCAAATTGAACTCGTGAGCCTATGATGGGCTACGACCGAGGTTTTGTACTAGTCTTAGTAGACGATAGTACGAACAATTTGAGTACCTGTCTAGAATCGAAACCGCATGTAGTGAACCGTACGAGCTACCTAATTAGAGCCATGCCGAACCTTCGTTCGTTTAATAGTCACCGAAATAAGTACATGGGAGAAACACCTCCTACCTTTTATTTCTTTTACATTTACACTTTTTATTTGGATTTTCCGTAATTTTCCTCTGTTCATATTTGTTGTACTAACCAAGGTATTTGTCTTTGTTTTTATTTTGCATCATGCATCAAAGGCATCTTGTTAGGAAGGTGTTGATTAGACATTGGTTGCCAAAAATGGGTTTCTGATGGAGGAGTCATTACACAAGTAATCGAAACGTTTTGTAATAGACTCTTTTGATTAATGAAATGCCTAAGTAGGGGCTATCTTGAAATCAACACCAAATTCTTGCATATTTATTCATTACTAACATTCATTTATCATTCATTCATTCATTCATTGCATGTACATATCACCATAAGCATTCACTGAGGCTAAAACCATATAATCCGCAGTTGCGATACTACAAGTCTGGAATCACGCCATTCTTATAGGACGCGCCCAATTAAAGATGTTTCAATGATACGCCCTTGTCCTCCTGGATTCGTTTTGAACAATTGGACTGTTGTAGACCTTTTTGTAGTTTCTAAGTCTTCTCTAGAATAATGCTCAATGTTAACTCCTCTTTTTGTATATCCCTAAGTAATAGTGGGATTCTTTTGTAAGAGTTTATGTTTGCTCTTTATCATTTAAATGAACATTAATGGAGATGCATTTTGTCATGGTCTCTTCATTCTCATTAACCTCATAATATTCTCTCTTTTCATAGCCTGTCTTTACAGGTACCTCATATTATGCCATAACATTATGCTTGTTGGTCCCAATACTTTGATGCTCCTCTATAGTTTTCTTTTCCATTCAACTTTCATGTGCTCAGATATCAATGACATGAACAAACTCGTTACAAATCTTGAAATTAATTTCGAGAAAGCTATTTGTTTAGGAGAGTTCGAAGCTGAGGAAAATGTTGAAGACTATGTCTCGTCTCCGGACTTACTAAGAATGGTAGAATAAGAAGATAAACAGATTCTACCTCATCAAGAATCTGTTGAGACAGTAAACTTGAGAAATGAAGAAAAGAGACAAGAAGTGAAGATTGGGACCTCCATTTCAGATGACACCAAACATGATTTGATCGCTTTGCTTCATGAGTTCAAAGACGTATTTGCGTGGTCGTATCAGCATATGCCAGGCTTGGACGAGGATGTAGTGGTCCATAGACTCCCACTGAAACCAGAAAATACAAACCTATTCAACAGAAGCTAAGACGAATGAGACCTGAAATGCTATTAAAGATAAAAGAAAAAGTCAAGAAACAATTTGATGCTGGCTTCCTACAAGTCTCCAAGTACACAGAATGGGTAACTAACATAGTCCCAGTATCGAAGAAAGATGACAAAGTACAAATGTGCGTGGATTACCGCGATCTGAATCGAGCAAGTCCTAAAGATAATTTTCCCTTGCCACACATCGATACGTTGGTGGATAATACAACAAAACATTCATTGTTTTCTTTCATGGATGGATTCTCGGGTTATAATCAGATAAAGATGGCTCTTGAGGATCTGGAGAAAACTACCTTCATAACTATGTGGGGGACATTCTGCTATAAGGTGATGCTGTTTGGATTAAAGAACGCTGGGGCAACATATCAGGGGGCCATGGTCATGTTGTTTCATGACATTATGCACAAAGAAATAGAAGTCTACGTTGATGATATGATTGCCAAATCCTAGGGGGAAAAAGAGCATGTTGGGAACCTGAGGAAGTTGTTCGAAAGACTAAGAAAATTCTAGCTAAAGCTTAATTCGGCCAAGTGTACGTTTGGGGTTACTTTGGGAAAGTTACTAGGCTTTATTGTCAGCGAGAGAGCCATTGAGGTTGATCCAGATAAGATAAAAGCCGTACAAAAACTACCACCTCCGCACACGCAAAAAGAAGTCAGAAGATTTTTAGGAAGGTTGAACTACATCGCTCTATTCATTACTCAACTTACCAACCAGTGTGACCCAATTTTTTGACTCATTCGAAAACATAATCCGGGAGAATAGAACGAGGAGTGCCAAGTGGCTTTTGACAAGATAAAATAGTATTTGTCTAGTCCTCCAGTGCTAGTACTGCCAACTCTAGAAAGACCGTTAATATTATATCTGACTGTGTTCGAAAATTCAATGAGTTGCATATTGGGGCAACATGATGAGTCGGGGAAAAGAGAAAAAGCCATTTACTACCTCAGCAAAAAGTTCACAGAGTATGAGGCAAAGTACTTGTCAATTGAAAAATTCTGTTGCGCTTTAGTTTGGGTAGCTCAGAGGCTCAGACAATATATGCTGTATCATACGACGTGGTTAATTTCGAAGCTAGACCCAATAAAGTACATGATGGAATCACCTGCACTCTCAGGAAGAATGGCACGATGACAGATCCTACTATTAGAGTATGACATCGTCTATGTGAGCCAAAAGTCAATAAAAGGGAGCGCAATAGCTGACTTCTTAGCAGCTCGAACAACAGAGGAATATGAGCCATTGAGATTTGATTTCCCAGATGAAGACTTGATGTGCATTAAAGAAAAAGAATGTGAGTCATCAAAAGAAAAGTCATGAAAGATGAGCTTTGATGGTGTATCGAACGCATTGGAGCATGGGATTGGAGCAGTCTTGGTATCACCAGAAGGGAATCATTATCTGCTCACTGCCAGGCTGAATTTCTTCTGTACCAATAACATAGCGGAATATGATGCTTGCATCATGGGAATTCGTGTAGCTATTGAACGAAATGTAGAAATCTTAGAGGTGTACGGGGACTCAGCGTTGGTGATTTACCAAATCCGTAGAGATTGGGAAGTGAGAGATTCGAAATTAGTTAAATACCACGATCTAGTGGCAGAACTGATTAAAGAATTCAAAGAAGTAACGTTTAATTACTTCCCACGAGAAGAAAACCAATTAGCTGATGCCTTGGCCACTTTGGCTTCAATGTTTAAAGCAAACAGAGAAACGGAAATAATGCCTCTCCAAATGAGCATACATGAGGTCCCTGCACATTGTTGTAGCATTGAAAAAGAGGCAGATGGACGGCCTTGGTTCCATGATATCTTAAAATATGTCAAGAATCAAAGGTATCCCAAACAAGCAAATGATAATGACAAAAGAACAATCAGAAGAATGGCAGCGGGATTTGTTCTTGATGGGGACATTCTGTACAAAAGAGGAAAAGATCAAGTGCTCCTAAGATGTGTGGATGCTGTTGAGGCCAGAAAAATACTTGAAGATGTCCATGAAGGAATTTGTGGAACGCATGCTAATGATTTCACTATGGCTAGGCAAATTATGAAACTCAGTTACTACTGGCTGACGATGGAAAGCGACTGCATTAGTTATGCACGAAAGTGCCACAAATGTCAGATTTACGACGATAAAATTCATGCAGCCCCTTCCCCCTTCATGTCATGACTTCGCTGTGGCCTTTTTCTATGTGGGGCATGGATGTTATAGAGCCAATTTCTCTAAAAGCTTCTAATAGACACCGATTCCTTTTTGTGGTGATAGATTACTTCACGAAATGGATAGAAGCCGCTTCATTTGCTAATGTGACAAAGACTGCAGTTTGCAGGTTCTTAAAAAAAGAAATCATATGTCGGTATGGTTTGCCTAAGAAAATCATTTCAGATAACGCCTTGAACCTGAACAACAAAATAATGAAGGAAGTGTGTGAGCAATTTCAAATAAAGCATCATAACTCCTCACCCTATCACCCGAAAATGAACGGAGCTGTTGAAGCGGCCAACAAAAATATTAAGAGGATTATTGGGAAAATAACCGAGACATATAAAGACTGGCACGAGAAGTTACCATTCGCTTTGAATGCATATCGCACATCTATGCGGATATCTACGGGGGCAACTCCTTTCTCTCTGGTCTATGGAATGGAAGCTGTGCTGCCCATCTAAGTTGAGATCCCCTCTCTACGAGTATTAATGGAGTCGGAACTAGAGGAATCAGAATGGGTTTGAGCTCGATATGACCAGCTAAATCTTATCGAAGAAAAACGCTTGAAGGTAATATGTCATAGACAGATGTACCAAAAGAGAATGATCGCGACCCATGACAAGAAGGTACGGCCAAGGAAATTCCACGAGGGAGAACTTGTACTGAGAAAGATTCTCCCAATACAAAAAGACTTTCGAGGAAAATGCGCACCAAATTGGGAAGGACCATACGTCGTAAAGAAAGCCTTCTCGGGTGGAGCTTTGATTCTTACTGAGATGGATAGGAAGGAATTGCCTAATCTAATGAACTCAGATGCTGTGAAGAAATATTATGCCTAAAAAAAAAAAAGAGAGCAAGATGAAAACCTGAAAAGTGCGTCTTGATAAACAAAAAAAGATTAGGGTGAAAACCCGAAAAGGCATCTTAATGAAACAGATTTGAGCTTAAGGAGTAAAGACGATTTGAACAGTGAGTCCAACAGTGAGACTACAGTATTTGAAGCATTTTCGGAAGCTTGAAGTCTTCTACGCAAGAAGCCATGCTCGAAAAGGTTCTTGATTGACAAACGTGGAAGAGTTCATACTTTGAATATCTAGAGCATTTGTTAGCTACTGAATTCGATCCCCTTTCTCTTTATGAAGCTTTTAACTTCTTGGTCAACTTTCTTTGTTTGGCACTGTTGAAATAAATAAATGTGAGGTATCCCTTTTGTACCTACCTAACCATTTTCATGCATCTTATTGTATGGTTTATTTAAATAATAAATAGTAAAATGACATACTTTGAACAAAAGAAATGTTAAGCATTACCCGGATGAGAATTTGATAAGTACAAGAGCCTCAAAGCAAGGACAAAGTTCAACAGGAGGCAAAAGAGTGATATCTGAGAAACATGGATTACTCGTAAACCTTGAGGACGGGTACAAAACCTGAAGAGAAAGTCAAGAATCGAATCAATGAATGCAGATCATCACAAAGATTGTGACGAAAAGGGATATACGACGAACAAGCCCAATGCGCGTAGCATAATCATGTAGGCATAAAGGCATTTAAGAAAACATTTGCATATCATGATAACATCATGCATGACATATACAGGTACTCCAGCAAAGCAAGAGGTTTTGATGATAGTTGTACTGAATCAAGGAAAAAGACACCTAAGTTCCACCAGATGACATGTTTTGGTATTTTTATTTATGTTTTTCAAAAAAATGAACTCATATTACGAGAGGTGAGTTGAGCCTCGAGACACGCTGAGGTATTTTCAATTTCTATTTTTAATTTATGTTTCAAAAAATCAACTCATATTGCGAGAGGTGAGTTGAGCCTCAGGTCACACGCTGAGGTATCTTCAATTTCTGTTTTTCAAAAATCAACTCATATTACGAGAGGTGAGTTGAGCCTCGGATCACATGCCAAGGTATTTTCATTTTCTATTTTCAATTTCTGTTTTTCAAAAATCAACTCATATTGCGAGAGGTGAGTTGAGCCTCAGGACACACTCAGGTATTTTCAATTTCTGTTTTTTCAATTTCTGTTTTCAAAAAATCAACTCATATTGCGAGAGGTGAGTTGAGCCTCAGGACACACTGAGGTATTTTCAATTTCTGTTTTTTTATTTCTATTTTTCAAAAGTCAACTCATATTGCTAGAGGTGAGTTGAGCCTTGGCTCATACGTTGAGGTATTTTTAATTTCTGTTTTTCAAAAATCAACTCATATTGCGAGAGGTGAGTTGAGCCTCAGGTCACATGCTTAGGTATTTTCAATTTCTATTTTTCAATTTATGTTTCAAAAATCAACTCATATTGCGAGATGTGAGTTGAGCCTCGGGACACGCTGAGGTATTTTCAATTTCTATTTTTCAATTTATGTTTCAAAAATCAACTTATATTGCGAGAGGTGAGTTGAGCCTCGGGACACGCTGAGGTATTTTCAATTTCTGTTTTTAATTTATGTTTCAAAAAATCAACTCATATTGCGAGAGGTGAGTTGAGCCTCAGGTCACACGCTGAGGTATTTTCAATTTCTGTTTTTCAAAAATCAACTCATATTGCGAGAGGTGAGTTTAGCCTCGGGTCACATGCCGAGGTATTTTCAAATTCTATTTTTTAATTTCTGTTTTTCAAAAGTCAACTCATATTGCGAGAGGTGGGTTGAGCCTTGGCTCACACGCTGAGGTATTTTCAATTTCTGCTTTTCAATTTATGTTTTCACCAAAATCAACTCATATTGCGAGAGGTGAGTTGAGCCTCAGGTCACACGCTGAGGTATTTTCAAATTCTGTTTTTCAATTTATGTTTCAAAAAAATCAACTCTATTGCGAGAAGTGAGTTGAGCCTAGGGTCACACACTGAGAACAAGATTGGAGCTGATTGAAGACACCAGATTTTGCCTCCCTTAAGTTGCAGTGGAGCTGATAGAAGATATCAGATCTTACTTTTCTGAAGTTGCAGAAGAGAAGACCACAAACCTTATCTCACTGAAGTTGTAGAAGAGCGGATTGAAGTTGTAGATCTTATCTTTCTGAAGTTGCAGTGAAGCAGATCGAGGACAACGAATCTTATATCCCTGAAGATGCGAGTAGAATGAAGCTACAAGTCATATCTCTGAAGTTGCCGCAGATTAAACCAAAGCTACAAGATGCTGTGGACTGGAAAGAGACTACCTGAACAAGAAGAGCACCAAAGCAAGTCAAGACTCAGTAAGACCGGGCAAAATTGGCCTTTCTTTATGTCTTTGCTCTATTCCCGTTACACGACAATGAGCAAAGAGGGGCAGTTGTTGTAGGCCAATTTTGACCCAATTTTAAACCCATTACAGACCCAACCTTAAGCCCAACCCTAAGCTATTTACAACGGAAAAATCTAAACCCAACTATAACCCTAAACCCATTTACAATTTAAACCCAGCAAACCCAATACAACCTACCCAAACCCGGTGCCCATTAAACCTAAACTAAACCACAACCCATTTACATCAAAACCTCATCCCAACACCCCTAAACCAAACGACCCAAACCCAAAGTGGTTAGCCCAATTACCACTAACCCAAAATCAACTAAACCTAAGCCCAAACGAACAGCCCAAAATAAAAAAAAGTCTACCCTAACCCTAGTCCCTAAGTTCGGTGCCGCACCTAAGCATCCCACTTGCCCACTGGCATCTGACGCCGCCACTGTTGCACCGGCCACCGCCCAAGGTCACATCCGCTGCCCATGATACCTGCAAAATTAAGTAAGAAAAGACAAGGAGTTTACAAGTTGTAAAAAAATGGCTATATAAGCCGAACAAAAAAGCATTGTAAAGGAGGGACAGATTTCAAAAAAAAGAATTACAGAGATCCAAGCAAAGTTTCGAAATTATAGAAATCAAAACCATAGTTATTCTTAGAATAGCAAACCAAAGAAAACGAAACAGATAACCAAACACAAGGAGAAATACAATATAGAAAAAAAAAAAGTTGCAAAGTCAGAGGTAATTTCATTTTTATTTTTCTGCCTTTTTCCAAATCTATTTCTTTTTCTTCTATTTATGCACACACATAAATACATATATATATATATATACTATTAAAAAATAAAAAAAAAACAAAATTTTTATCTTTTTAAAAATTTTCGCCACTGCGTACGACGGCCGGCGACGGCGGCGGTGACGAAGCTGGTGGCAGAGTTTGGTCGGACCGACCACCGAAAATCCCCAGGCCGTGAGAGAGGGCTGAGAGAGAGAGAGAGAGCTTTTTTGAAGAAAAAGAGAGAAAAATGAAAATTTTTAGAAAAAATTGGACTTATATAGCCCCCTAAAACGACGTCGTTTTGGGGTTGGCCATTAACACACAAAACGACGTCGTTTTGAGAATTACCCAATCCGTCTGACCCGACCCGCCTCAGGATCCGCGTGTTTTTGAGCGGAAGGGCTAATTGCGCTCTAAGCCCTTCCGCTTTTTCAAGATTTTGCAATCAAGTCTTTCTTTATTTTAATTTGGCCCCGAAATTTATTGCCCTTTGTAATTTGGTTCCCCATGCTGCGCTGCGTTTTAAAGGCTTGGGAAAATTACTCTTTTGGTCCCTCCATATTTCGCGCGCGTTCAAATAAGCCCTTTCCTTTTATTTTTATTTCAAATCGGCACCAAAACTCTGTTTTTAGTTCAACTTTAGTCCTTTTTTTGTTTATTTTCATTTCTTTATTATTAAATTAATTATTTTTAATATCATTATTATTATATCTACTATTATTAATATTATTATTATTATTATTATTATTAGTATATTTTTATTATATATGTATATATATTTTTATATTTAGTATTATTTTCAATGTTACGTTTTTACTATTATATTACTATTATATTTATTATTTTCACTATTATTATTTATTACTTTATTTTTAATATTATTATTATATTATATTTGCCTTTTGTATTTTATTATTATTGCTAGTATTATTGTTATCATTATTAACTTATATACATATATACACTTTTATGCACATATTATTATTTTATATTATTGTTGTAAATATATATATTTTTTCTTCTTATTATATTATTATGTACATTTTTTAATATTTTCTTTTATTGTAAATATTATTATTATTATTATTATTACTATTAGTACATACTTTTATTATATGCATATATATATTTTTATGTACATATTATTATTTTATATTATTATTACCAAATATATCATTTTTTCTTATTTTATTATTAGTACATTATTTGTTTTTATTTTCTTTTAAATACCATTGTTGTTGTGATTCTAATATTATAATATCCCATGTTAATATTTTTCATTAAATTATATCGTTGTTTGCATCGCTTATTTATTTATGAATTCTTACTTTAGAAATATTTTTCATATTTTTAATTAATTTCAATAAATAAGGCAACGTACCGATTTAACATTAAGTCATCGATTTCATCGCTATGTTGGGTGAAATTCGTCGGCTCGTGTTAAAAACGAGACGTCCTTCTAAAAAACCAAAAACATAAGATTCCTCATTTCTTTCAATCGGATCACGATTAAATATCAAATTGAACTCGTATTTTTGAAAATTAAGAAAACATGTGTTTAATAAGATACCAATTTTGGACGTCACGAGGGTGCTAATACCTTCCTCGTGCGTAATCGACTCCCGAACCCTATTTTTCTCTGGAGTTTTGACGTAGACCTAAAATCGGCCTTCTTTTTACCCGAAAATAAATTTTTCTGTTAAAAAGAGGATTTATTAGGTGTCCGATCACACTTAGGAAAAAGGATCGGTGGCGACTCTCCTTTTTTTTATAAATCAAAATTCGGTTTTCAAATTTTCAAATAATCACCTCAATTAGCGACCAAGGCAAATCTTACGTCGCTACGCCATGTTTAAGCACTGCATTTTGAGAATTTGGAGCGTTTTCATTTTTAGTCCTTGTGCATTCTCGCGCATTTCATTTTGATCATTGATTTTGTTTTAATGACTTTGTTTACTTGCAAATAATTCTTTGAATTTTGTTTTTATTTTATTGGGTTTATTTTTAAATTATGGTTTATATTTTTATTACTATTTATTTATTTCAAAAATAAAAAATTGTTTTAAGTAATTTATTTAATTTCATATAGATTTCGTTGTTTCTGTTTTCTGTTGTATATGTATAATTCCTTTGTTATTGTTTTTACATATTATTCATTTTTTTTAAAAGTGTAGGTCTTAATATATCCTTTTTGAATTAGTTCATTAATTTTTACATTGTTTTGATTTATTGTATTATTTTTGTTGTATATTTTTTTAAAAGGAAAATTATATAGTTTTTATTTTAAAATTCATTTTTCTATCATTTTGTTTAAAGATTTGTATAATATTTAGTTTAAATTCTCCTATATATTATTATTTTATATATGTACATATATAATTTATATTAAAATTATTTTTTTATACTATGTGTATATATTATTGATTTCATACTATTTTATGTATATATTTTCTTTTAAATATATTTATGTAAATATATATTTACTTTTAAATCTATTATATATATTTTTTATTTCTTTAAAAGACCATATTTTATTATATGTTTTTGTTTATTTCAAATACTTTTATATTTTTATTTTCATACATAAATTATTTATATTAAGTTATTTATTTATTATTTATTTCAAACTCTTTTATTTATTATTTGTTTTACATGCTTCATTGTTGTTTATTTGGAACCTTTTCTCACGAGATTTATTTTGTTCTGTTACGTGTGTGTGTATATATAATACCTATTTTGGGTTTTGTCATATATTTAAAAAAAATCATTTTGCATATTATTGATTTTAAGATTCTTCTTCCACATTATTATTTTGAATTCACTCATTATCTTTTTTGAATTGTTTGTACATTTCATTTTGATTTGCTTTGTTTCTTTTAAATTTGTTATATATGTTTTTCAATTCATCTATTTTAATTATCATGTTAGTTAGTGAATACTGTATATTATGTGACCGTCATGAATTGTTTGGTTAATACGTTTGATTTTGTTTACGTGGCAATTTTATTCACAAATCACCATTTTAAATAAAAAGCATTGTTGCATTTCATTCAAAATTTTTAAAATAAGATAATACTCGGTATTTAAAATCTTCGAGAAGATTGTGCCCTAATTTACTGGGTTCCAATTTTTCTCGTCAAATCTAAGTAATTGAGTACCCTTTTGAAATCAAGACATAAAATTTTCAAATAAAAGCTTATTCTTGGGAATTTGAGATGTTGCATCCTAACTAACTGGATATGACATTTTGTAATCTCGAGGTAAGGGTTATTAAAAAAAACAGGGCAATATTTTACGTTTGGAAATTCGGGAAATCGTGCCCTAACATGCTGGGTTTTGTTTTTTTGTTTGGCCAAATAACTAAAATATCCTTTTAAGTACATGTTTTTGAAATCATGAGATGATCTCGGTTCTTGAGGGTTTCAAACATTGTATCCTAATGTACTGAATGTGGTATTTTATTCCTTCAGAACGAGAGAGTCTTAAACTCCAATTTGAGTTATTCAAACATTCTTTAAAAGAGGATCGTATTTTGAAATTTTTCAAATTTTCGACAATAGGACATTAGTTTATCAATAAGGTACCAACTTTGGGCGTTCCGAGGGTGCTAATCCTTCCTTGTACGTAACCGACTCCCGAACCCATTTTCTTAAAATTCGTAGACCAAAATGTTTTATAAGGTGATCTGATCACACCTAAACAAAAAGGATTGGTGGCGACTCCCATTTTAATTTTCGTTTTCAAAACCCAAGTCGATTCCCTTTTGCAAAAAAAAAGGTATCAATAGCTTGATGACTCCACTGGGGACCAAATAAGAGAGTCAAGCCACAAGTTGATTAACTTTTGTCTTTTTGTCAAAAATTGAAAATTTAGTTTAAATATACGACCATTTCATCACATTTTACTCATTTGTGTTGTAGTTTTTTTATCATTTTTGTTCGTGTTTGCTTTTTGATTCGAACCTTTTGGTATATTTTCGCTCCTTCGTGAGGTTTTCACCTCCATGCAGGATAGTGGATCGCTTTTAGGATACATCCGTACCTATGTCTTTGTGAGATTTTCATCTCCGTTCAGCCATAAGGAAATGTATTCCCCTGAACTGAACTTGGTCTATATGAGCCTATAATGGGTGAAGATCGAGGAATCTGCCGGTTCATGTACCCTTACTCTAGAACTAAACCTTATATAGCGAACCTTAGGAGCCCACCCTAGGTAGAGCCACGCCAAATCCTAGTGGTCACCCAATTAGGTGCTTTATTTTGTTATTTATTTCGTCTGTGCTAACGTGTTTTCTTTTGTTTTGATTGTATTGCATTGCATCATCATAGAAAAGAGATGTTGATTCATATTTGATTGCTAAATAGGAGAGTTTGTCATGAGAGAACGAACTTCTTGATAAAGTGGATTATAATATGGTCGTCTGAATATGGTCCGAGTAAACACAACGCGAAAAGGCTGATAGCTCGTGGAAGAATACACAACTTTGCTTCGTTGCCAGAGGATTTAAGTGGACAATGATTTATTCAAGAGCCATTACATCTCAACTTTCTTAAAGAAGCCAATTAGTATCGCGAGAATAGGTGAGCAATGAGTCACAGCTCAGATTGCAAAAAGAAGCTAATAGAGACATCTTTGGAAAATTTACAAGAGTCGACCATAGCATCCAGATATGAAGAAAAAGATTGATGTCTTCGCTTGGACTATGAGGGCAAGACCACATATATGATCCATTTTATGTAAAGAAATTTGTTTTGTAGAAAAGTTCTTCTAATGGAATTGAATTCAAGGTCGACGCATCTCTTTTTTGCATTTATTTCATGCATTTGCATTGCATAATTTGCATTACATTACTTGCATTGCATCATTTGCATTAGATTTTCACAAAGGACCCTAATTAAGTAATTGTTTCAGAAGGTCTGGAAATCGATAAGGGTTTACCAACCAAACATCGTTACGGTACCCGTGCTAAAACAAAGGACATGGACCAAAGGTTAGAGAGAATAGAACAAATGCAAATACAGATGTAAGAGCAATTGACCAGATTTCAACAGGATATGCGGAACCAAATGTTAGAATTCCAAAGGAATGTGATGGGCCAGTTAACCCAATTACTAGCTGGGGGCCTTGAAAAAAGGAAAGATCTAGTGGTCAACAGTAGGGATGATAATGAAGACCTTGGCTTTACTCTGATAAGTGTCCAGACCCAACCAGACGCGCATACACAAGGGGTACCCATCACTATCAAACCCCAACAATATCAGGCTAGTATATCGGCACCAACGAATTACCTGATAGGCTTAGGTTTTAATCTGGGAGGCAATCTAACCAATCCCATTGTCATTGATCTGGATGGTCTAGTAGAAACAAAAAAGGCAAGAGTGGAACTCCCGAAACAATGTGAAGATCATTACAAACGGAAAAGGCGAGAGTGGAGCTCTCAAATTAATACTTTAATGGACCCGAAGAAGAAGGGAAATGAGGTAAATAACACGAATAAGTAAAACAAGGGCTATTCAAAGCCAATTACCCTAGGCCAGCCAAGGACGGTAACTACTAGCCATCAGGTCTCCCCAAGGAAAGAGCCTAATCCAAGACTGAACTCAGAAAAACCCCAGTTTACACTTATCCCGATGACATATAGGGAGCTGTATCAAAATCTGTTTGATACGCATGTGGTAGCCCCACACTACTTAAAACCAATACAGCCCCTATACCCCAAATGGTACAACGTAAATGCCCAATGCGAATACCATGCGGGAATCACAGGGCATTCATTCGAGAACTGCATCATTTTAAAAAATATGATCGAAAGATTCATCAAAATCGGTATTGTAAAATTTGATGATCCCTCTCGTGCAGAAAATTCGTTATCGAACCATTCAGATAATGGGGTAAATATTATGAGTTCCATGATGGAGAGGGGCATGAGATCTAAGAATACATCAAGTTTAAGATCTAGTGCAATACCTGATATTAGTGAACTTAAACATCGACGACATATCCGAAGAGAGAACCAAGAGTAAAATTTCGAGTATCTGCCCTTACATACTTGGGAGTGTTTTGAACAATAGGACTGTGGAAGAGATCCCTGTATTTTTACAGCTAATTTAGAGTAATATTTAGAACACGTTTATTGCTTTAAGCCTAGAGGCAATAAGAATACTTTTGTGAAATAGGCTTGTGTTCAACATCTTTATTTCAATAAGAATGCATCCTTATGAGCAAATATTCATTTATTTTCCATTTCATACTGAACAAACAATTGTTCTTAAATTCTTTTGTTATTTTGACTCTTTTTCAAATATTCTTTTATTATTCATTCATGATCATACCATATAAGTAATCATCCTTAGAATAATTTATTCTTTGAAGTCTGCCTTCGTATCTACAACAGGTCTTCAGATATCAATGACATGAGCGACACTGCTACTAACTAGAATCTCCTTTTGAGCGAAATATGTGCCTAGAGGGATTTCAGTACTTTGAAGATGACAGAGATGGTAACCTATCCTTCGATTTGTTAAGGATGGTAGAACAAGATGAAAAACATATCCTACCTTACAAAGAGGCAATAAACAGTAGGCCCAAGGGAAAAAAAAAGTAAATATCAAGATATACCTAGGCTACTAAGACCTGTGGAGGCTATTAAAAGGAGTCTTTAAGTCTGTTAGAAGGACACATGCTAATGATTTTATGATGGCCAAGCTAATCATGAAACTCGGGTTCATGTGCCCACTTCATTTCTTTGTAGACTTTTTCTATGAGGGGCATGGAGGTTGTTGGGACGATCTCGTCGAAAACCTCTGGCAAGCATCAATTATTTCGTTAAGAGGGTGAAAGTCGCTTCATATGCCAATATTGTAAAGCTAATAGTCATTAGAATAAAAAAATAGAGAGAAAAAAATGCCAAAAAGATTTTACTAACCGCACAATGTCAAAAGTTTACGGTCTATTCAAATATCAGGTGCCACATCACAGTGCAGCAAAAGCAGCAAAAAAAAGAAAAAACAAAAGTAAAAAAAACAAAGGCAACAAAATAAGGATCATTAGAAAGATGACCTAGATTGGCATAAGGAGTTACCATTTACCCTTTATACTTATCGAACGTTGGGGCAATACATTTCTCATTGGTTTAGAAGTGGTTTCGTCCACTAAAGTCGAGAATCATTCTCTCCAAGCTTTGATTGAGTCAAAATTGGATGAAGCAGAATAGACCCAGTTTCAATATGCTCAAGTGAACCCAATTGAAGAAAAGAAGTTAAAGGTATCCGTCACGGGTAGATGATACGAGCTTACGACAAAGAGGTTCACCCTAGGGAATCCCATGAGGTGGACCTGGTACCGAAGAAGATCCTTCTCATACAAAAGGACTTCGAAAGAAAGTGGATGTCAAACGAGGAAAAGACCTTATATGGTAAAGAAGGCCTTATATAGAAAAACATTGATTTTGACCAAGAGGGAGGATAAGGACTTGCCCAATCCTGTGAGTTCAAATTCAATCAAGAGATATTTAAAAAAAAGACAATGAAAAATAAGAAAAGAAAAAAGAAAATGAGAGGCCAAGGCGAAAACCCGTAAAGGGTGCCTTGAGACTACAGGGGTCTTGAGTTGAAAACCCGAAAAGGGCAGCTCAAATTTTGTTCGAAGGTGGGGTATGCGGTAGTCTTGCTATGCTTGAATTAACAATGCAGAAGTATGCTACGTCTTGGGGTGTCGACAAAGTACTCTGAATCCTCTGAACACATATTGAGCTCAAAACGGTCTTCCAGAAGTTTGTACAGAAAAGCTCAAAGGCTGTGATATCTGAGGCACCTAGTTTTTATCTTATCCATTTTAAATTTACTATCTTTGATTACCTTACTCTTTTCAAGATACGCCTCCAATAAATTTCCTTCTTAATTACATTTTTTATCCTTGATTAACTTATTTGTTTCGAGCTATGCTCTCCATTAATTTCCTTCTTGTCCATTGGTATAATCTTTTTCAAGCATTTTGTATTGAAATAATGATTAGTGGACTAAAATACTTTCATCAAAGGAGTTTTGCATATTACTCTGAAGGCTTCTAAATAGTACAAGAACCTGAAACAGGACTATCGTTTAAAACTCACCAAGCTTAAGGGTTGGAAATATTTGAGCCAAAAGTGAGTTTATCTCTTTAGATTTTCTGTCGAGGACATTGGTTGATCAAAAGATTAGGTATTGTGATAAACGATAAATTATACATATTTTTACCTCATGTTTAGCCCATATTTTGGATGAATTATTATCAATTTAGTGAGAATTGGTGCTCTTAATCTTTCTTTTTCATATCTTATACTCAGGAGAGCATAGGGAAGAGAAAAGAATGGAAAATGGACCAAAAACAGAGAAAATAGGCTAAAAGGTGTAATCAAACCGGCCAAGAAGTCACCACACGGCCGTGCCACACGGCCGTGCCATACGGAGATCACACGGTCTAGCCCCCGACAAGCACGGCCAGACCATACGGTCATGCCACCTAAACAGTCCCGAACACGGCCTCTTGTCGAAATCACACGGGCGTGGCACACGGGCGTGTTCTAGTCGTGAGGAAGAGGAATTTCACTCAGATTTGGATGCTTAGAGGCTAGGAAAGGCTCCCCAAAGCTCTATATAAAGACCCTAGGAGGCAACTCTAAGGATATACTCTTTTCTCTGAAGAAAGAGCGCCATAATTCTGCCAACACTAGGAGTGAAAGCAAGGGATTACTCAAAGGGAAGCCGATTGATTCATCCTAGAAGCCAAAATCTTACATCAAGACAGAAGATCTCCCTAAATTCCTTCAGGGGTTTTTGGGTTCTTTATGTTTTGTTATCTTAATACTTCTGAGATGTTTTCTTTCTTTATTATGAACTAAACCCCTCAAATACTTGAGGGGGATGAAACCTAAGACAGATCTTATTATTATTTATTCTTGAATTATATGATAAATACTTGAATTTTTCTTAATTATGTGTTCTTCATTCTTGATTTAATAATCTTAGGTATTACTTCAAGAACTTGATGTGCTTAGGTAGAAGAGCAAAAGTCCCTGTTTTAAGAACAGATCTACCATAATTAAGCGGAGTTGCATGCAACCCTAGACATAGGGCGACATAAATCTGCCGGATTAGGGTCAAACCTAATAGGGGGATCCATAGATCAAATTAATGCAACCTAGGGTGTTAATTAATAAAGAAACTTTAGTTAACAGCCTAGGCCTAGCTGTTCTTAGCCTCGACGGAGGGATTAACATGAGTTAGGGAGCTCTACGGATCAAGTCAAGTGAAAAAATCGTCTAGTTCAAGAAGTCAATAACAAGTGAAGTCTAGGTGGATTCTCCCTTAAGTATTGCTCATACCAATCAGCTTTTTCCTAAAGTTTTCCCCAATTTACTTTTTGTGCACTTTTAGTTAATCTTAGAATTAGTTTCAATCAATCCTCTTTTATTTTTAGGCTAGATAATAGAAAGGAAATAAGTATTAGTACTTTTGGTTCCCTTGGGTACGATAACTCGGTCTTGCCACTAAACTATACTACTGTTCGATAGGTGCACTTGCCTTTAATATCGTGATATTGTTAGTTTTGGTGTGATCAGTTTTTATAAATTTTATTACTTAATATCACGAGCATATCAAGTTTTTGGCGCCGTTGCCGGGGAGCTAAAATATTAAGAAAACTCGATTTCTATTACTTTAGCCATTACTATATTTATTTATTTCTTTCTTTCCAGTTTTTATTTATTTTTATTTTTATTTTATTTTTAATTTTTAATTTTCTTCGCTTTTTCCTTCTAGGTATTTCTAGTTTATGACTAGAAACAACCCAGCAGGACCATTACTTTTTGACGAAGATTTAGAAGCGACAGTCTGCAGAACTCGCAGAGAGATCAGACGATGCCTACATTATCCAGAACAAGATCAAGAACAAAGGCCAGAACCTACAGAAGATATGGAAGCAAATCAAAACATTCCACCACCGCCCACAATAGTCGCGCCACCAGCAATTCAAGAAGAAGCTCCTCGCACTATGTATGATTATACTAAACCTAGTTTGGCTGGTACCCAAACTAGCATTATTAGACCTACTATTGCTGCTAATAGTTTTGAATTAAAGCCTAACACTATTCAGATGATACAGCAATTGGTGCAGTTTGATGGTTTACAGGACGAAGATCCAAACTCACACATAGCCAATTTTTTGGAACTTTGTGATACCTTTAAAATTAATGGCGTTTCTGATGATGCCATTCGTCTAAGGCTATTTCCATTCTCTTTGAGAAATAAAGCCAAACAGTGGTTAAACTCTTTACCACGAGACTCAATCACCACATGGGAACAGATGACAGAGAAATTTTTACTTAAATATTTTCCTCCAGCAAAAACAGCTAAATTACGAAACGATATCTTTTCTTTTGTGCAGATAGATTTAGAAACACTATACGATGCCTGTGAGAGATACAAAGATCTTTTGAGAAGATGCCCTCATCATGGATTACCTTTGTGGCTACAAGTTCAGACCTTTCACAACGGTTTGAATCCTTCAACAAGGTAAATGATCGACGCAGCCGCAGGAGGAGCAATCAACAATAAAACACCCGAAGCAGCTTATGAGTTTATAGAAGAGATGTCACTGAATCACTATCAGTGGCAAGTCATGAGGACAAAGCTGACAAAAGCTGCAGGAGTTTATAATATTGATGCTGTCACTATGCTTACTAACCAAGTAGAACTTTTAAATAAAAAGTTTGATCATTTTCTTGGTTCTACTCAGGCACAGTCAGTGATGCAGTGTGACGCAACCCCAGGAAATATGTTGAATACTATTCAACTTATGGACACAGGATGGAAACTGAGCAAGCCAAACTATATGGGTAACAATTCTAGACCTCAAAATAACCCTTATAGTAATACTTACAATGCAGGTTGGAGAAATCACCCCAATTTTTCATAGGGAGGACAAGAAAATCAAAGACAACAGCCTCCTTCGGGATTTCAACAGCCACCACCACAACAAGAGAAAAAGCCGAATCTTGAAGAGATGTTCACCAAATTTATGGCCGCATCAGAAACCCGTTTCTAAAACACGAAAACGGCACTAAAGAACCAACAAGCATCAATTCAAGGGCTTGAGAATCAAATCAGTCAGCTTGCAAAATTAATTTTAAAAAGACCGCAAGGTGGACTACCAAGTAATACTAAGCCAAATCCCAAAGAACATGTCAAAGCAATTACTCTAAGAGATAGGAAAGTCCTAGCCGAACCAGAAAAGAAATCTACTCCGGGATCTTCAGGAGACAAGGCAGAGGAACCCAAGGAAAGCACTCCACCAACACTCAAGGAATACCAACCGCCCATTCCATATCTTACAAAGTTGAAAAAAGTCCGTACCGATGCCCAGTTCGGTAAATTTCTTGAACTTTTTAAACAATTACACATTAACTTATTTCTTAAACTTTTTAAACAATTACACATTAACTTACCTTTTGTTGAAGCGATCTCACAGATGCCGAAGTACGCGAAGTTCCTTAAGGAACTTCTGACAAATAAAATGAAGTTAGAAGAATTAGCCACAGTGGAACTCAACGAGGAATGCTCAGCTATTCTCCAGAATAAACTACTTGCAAAATTGAAAGATCTAGAGAGTTTTACTATTCGTTGCTTAATTGGTAGTTTACTTATTGATAAAGCATTAGCCAATTTAGGAGCTAGCATTAATCTCATACCTTATAAAATGTTCAAGCAACTAGGTCTAGGGGAACCAAAGCCCACTAGGATGAGTATTCAACTAGCTGTTAGATCCGTTAAATATCCTAGGGGAATCATAGAAGATGTGCTAGTAAAGGTAGATAAATTTATATTTCTCGTTGACTTCGTTGTGCTTGATATGGATGAGGATATTGAGGTACCTTTAATTTTAGAACGACCATTCTTAGCCACTGCTAGAGCTGTTATTGATGTAGGGGATGGTAAATTAGTACTTAGAGTTGGTAAGGAAGAAGTCATTTTTAAAATCTATGATGCCATGAAATTTTCTAAAGAACAAGATGATTCCTGTTATTTTGTTGATATTATTGATTACTTTGTTCAAGATAACTTTCAGGAACTTTTTATCGCAGACACATTGAAACTGTGTCTTGTTCAAGGTGGGGGAGAAGATGAAGTCATCACTGAAATTGAGGAACTAAGAAAGGAGTTAGATTCTAATGAAATCATCACAAGACACATAAGTTATGAAAGTATAAAGATGAATGATGAATTGAGACAGAAACCTTCCATTGATGAACCCCCTAAATTAGAGTTGAAGCAACTACCAGATCATCTAGAATATGCCTTTTTAGGAGAAGATTTAACTCTGCCAGTCATTATCGCATCAGATTTGAGCATTGTAGAAAAAGAGGAACTACTCCATGTGTTAAGGGAACACAAGCATGCTATAGCCTGGAAAATTTCAGATATTAAGGGAATTAATCCGTCCTTTTGCACCCATAAAATTTTATTAGAAGATGAATTTAAACCATCAGTGTAAGCTCAGAGACGATTGAATCCCAACATGAAGGAAGTCGTAAAAGCTGAGGTAATTCAACTTCTAGATGCAGGCATTATTTATCCTATTTCTGACAGTTCTTGGGTAAGTCCTGTGCAGGTTGTTCATAAAAAAGGAGGCATGACTGTGGTATCTAATGACAAAAAAGAGGCAATACCTACAAGAACAGTTACTGGATGAAGAGTTTGCATTGATTATAGGAAGCTGAATGACGCCACTCGAAAAGATCATTTTCCCTTACCTTTTATTGGTCAGATGTTGGAAAGATTATCAGGTCACATGTATTATTGCTTCCTAGATGGCCTCTCTGGTTACTTCCAAATCTCGATAGCTCCAGAAGATCAAGAGAAAACGACATTCACATGCCCATACGGTACGTTTGCTTATCGTAGAATGCCTTTTGGTTTATGTAACGCTCCTGCTACTTTTCAGCGATGCATACTAGCTATCTTCAATGAATTCGTGGAAGATATCATGGAGGTATTTATGGATGATTTTTCAGTCTTCGGTTATTCTTTCCAACTTTGTCTCAATAATCGAAAACGTGTTTTGATAAGATGTGAAGAGACAAATTTAGTGCTAAATTGGGAAAAATGCCACTTTATGGTTCAAGAGGGTATTGTTTTAGGACATAAAATTTCTAGTAAAGGGATAGAGGTCGATAAAGCAAAAATTGAAACCATTGAAAAATTACCTCCCCTAATTTAGTTAAGGCTATAAGAAGCTTTTTAGGACACGCTGGTTTTTATCACAGATTTATTAAAGATTTTTCTAAAATAGCTAAGCCTTTAACAAAGTTGCTAGAAAAAGACGTGCTTTACAACTTTGACCAAGAATGTTTAGACTCTTTTAACGCTCTTAAGGAAAAGTTAATTAATGCCCCGATTATGATTTTACCTGATTGGAATATACCTTTTGAACTAATGTGCGATGCAAGTGATTTTGCAGTAGGTGCAGTTTTGGGACAACGAAGAGACATGCACTTTCAACCGATCTACTATGCTAGCAGAACTTTGACAGCTGCTCAAGCAAATTATACTACCACAGAAAAAGAATTGCTAGCCGTTATTTTCACATTTGATAATTTCAGATCTTATTTAATTTTGTCAAAAGTCATTATTTATACTGACCATTATGCTCTTCGCTACCTCTTAACTAAAACTGATGCAAAACCTCGATTAATAAGATGGATTCTATTGTTACAGGAATTTGATTTAGAAAAAAAGGACAAGAAAGGAGCTAAAAATTTGGCAGCAGATCACCTTTCAAGATTAGAAAACACGGAACCCACGTACCTTTACAAAATAAACGACTTGTTTCCTGAAGAACAACTCCTATCCTTAGCAGATGCAACAGTTCCTTGGTTTGTTGATTTTGCAAATTATTTAGCACCTCACATAACCCCAAAAGGGCTGACCCATTAGCAAAAGAAGCGATTCTTCGCTGATGTGAAAAACTGCTTTTGGGAGGATCCTTTTCTTTTCCGAATTTGTGCAGATCAGGTTATTCGACTATGCGTTACAGAAACAGAAGCATACCAGATGTTAAATCACTGCCATTCAGGACCCACAGGAGGACATTACAGTGGAGCTAGAACTGCTCATAAGGTACTCGAATCAGGCTTTTACTGGCCTACACTTTTCAGGGATGCCAACAGGTATGTGACCTCTTGTGATAAATGTCAGCAAACAGGTAATATTTCTCAACATAATGAAATGCCTCAGAGCTATATACTTTCATGCAAAATATTTGATGTATGAGGTATTGATTTCATGGGTCCATTCCCTACTTCATTTGGAAATAAGTACATCCTAGTAGCGTAGATTATGTCAAAATGGGTGGAAGCCCAAGCCTTACCTACTAATGATGCTAGAATGGTAGTACGATTTTTGAAGAAACTCTATTCTCGATTTGGAACACCTAGGATAATTATTAGTGATAGGGGCACACATTTTTGTAATACCCAGTTTGAAAAAGTCTTAAAAAGGTATGGAGTACACCATAAAGCAGCTACCCCTTATCACCCACAAACCAGTAGTTAAGTCAAAGTGACAAACAGAGAATTAAAATGCATCCTAGAGAAAAAAATAGAAACAAATAG
The DNA here is from genome assembly GCA_020496765.1 of Gossypium stocksii. Classification (NCBI taxonomy): domain Eukaryota; kingdom Viridiplantae; phylum Streptophyta; class Magnoliopsida; order Malvales; family Malvaceae; genus Gossypium; species Gossypium stocksii. Next base: position 3,665,741 of record CM035622.1, on the reverse strand, counting down.
AAAAGATTGGTCAAGGAAGATAGATGACGCTTTATGGGCTTATAGAACTGCCTTTAAAACACTCATAGGTACATCTCTCTATAGACTCGTCTACGGAAAAAGTTGTCATCTGCCATTTGAACTCAAACATAAAGCGTTTTGGGCTATCAAATTTTTAAACCTTGATTTTAAGCTTGCAGGTGAGAAGAGATTAAAGCAATTAAATGAACTTGATGAATGGCATTGTAATGCTTACGAGAGCTCACGATTATATAAAGAAGCCATGAAGCGACGCCATGATAAACGACAGAAACAACCTAAACAGTTTAAAACAGGTGATCTTGTCCTACTCTACAATTTGAGCTGAGACTATTTCCTGAAAAACTCAAGTCAAGGTGGTCAGGTCCATTCACTGTTCAAATTTTCTTTCCATACGGCACAATTGAGGTAACTCACCCCGACCACGGTACATTCAAGGTAAACGGCCATAGGCTTAAACATTATAGATGTGAGAATTTTAAAGATAAAATGGAGGAGTTTCAGCTCCACGAAATCCCTCTATGATACATCCAAGCAGAGTCGAGCTTAGACTCTAAATAAGCGCTTCTCGGGAGGTAACCCGAGCATTAACTTAGTAAATTTTCATTTATTTTTTTTTTAGTATTTTTTATGCAACAACTAACCCGGTTTGGATGCAAAAATTTAGGACCACACGGCTATTCCCATGGGCGTGCCCTAGGCCGTGTGAGCACTTCAAACAGAGACACGGTCGTGTACCGAGGCCGTGTGTAAATAGAGTACAAATTTTCCCAAAACACGGGCCACCGATAAATAGCCACAGTCGTGCGACATGGCCGTGGCAACCCTGTAGCATCAACACGGGCTTGCACAAATACCCACGCCTGTGTCCTCAGCCCGTGGAAGATATTGTCAAATTTCACACAGCCGTGGAACTTATCACACGACCGTGTGAAAACACGAACACGACCGCACACGGCTGTGTCGACCATCACACGACCGTGTGAGTGACGAAGAACCGATCTCTCACGGCCGTGTAAAACATTCCCACGGGTGTGTGCTTCGAACCAAGCACTCCAAAACCCTCGAATTTCAAAAGATACGGGCAAAACACGACTCACACGGGCGTGTGACATGCCCGTGTGACCCAAAAACTATAAATAGGGGCCACTATTCATTTCTTTCCTCACTCAAAACCCTCAAATCTCCCCCTACCAACCACTATAAGTGCAAGCACAGCCCTCAAAACACCACCACCCTCAAAATCAGCGGACCCACGCCCGTGCATACCCGACCCACGACCGTGCAACCTTATATTAGGTTCTATTTTCTCATTTTTCTCATTTATTTTTCAGTTATATTTCATTTTTTCTATTTAGTTCAATTTTCCTTTCTTCTAATTGTTAATTTAAGCATGGAATTAGTTATATTAGGATGAATAATCTAGAATAGTACAGAATATATTAGGATTGCATGCCATTTAAATTCATTTCTTGTATGCCATTTAAATTCATATTTGCATGCCATTTTTTCTCATATATTTAGTATAAATACATACTCATATTTCTTAATTTTGTTACAAATCTCAAAATGATTAATTTCTACTATTCAGGTTAATCTTCATTTTATATTTTCTTAGGAACATTATCATTCTAATCTACATTTTAAGTATCATCTATCTATTTCACTCTTTAGAACTAATGCTTGTTATTTTATTTCAGATACCATGTCATCATCACGCGGTAGGAAGACTACAGTCTCCGTCTCCAAGAAACGCAAAGGGCCAGGGAGTTCTTCAGCGCAGCCCACCTCCGAGGCTCGAATCCCATTCATCACATTTTCACAGGCCTCGCAGGAGGAGTATTATCAACCACTTCGAGCTCGCCCTATATCCACGGGCCACTGCATAGATTGGGGCGACCTCGAACAGATACAATTAGTGGATGATGTCCGGGCCCTCTTGATGATCAAGCCATGGGAGCAGTTCTTCCAGATCATCGAGCCCACCTACTTAGAACTCACCCTCAAGTTCTGCTCCACCTTCCACCTACAGAGTGTGATGACTAGTTTTGACGACCTAGGGACGGTCCAGTTCCGTCTGGGAGGACTCGTACGATACCTCAGCGTGCCAGAGTTTAGCTCAGCACTTGGGCTCTGCACAGAGCATTTCATGGCAGACGAAAACTTCCCAACCTTTCTCGCCGCATCCTTATCCGACCCATCGACTGTTGGAACGAAATAGCCCTGGGCGTCAGACATATAACCCCAGTGTCAGCATGGCGACTGCCCTCATTCCCTCTCTGAGGTACATTTATGCTCTCATTACTCACACCCTGACAGGTAGACGGGAGAGCACAGGCGTCGTCAACACTCTTGACGTCTACTTCCGATGGTGCATGGCGAATGGACACATCATCAACTTAGCATACTTCATCGCGCACGTCATACAGCATCAGACAGAGAGGCACCGCAGAGGCGTCTTATCCATGGGGCCCTACATCACACGTCTGGCTCATCATTTTGGGCTCCTCAAAACTTCAGCCCAGACATCCTCCTACACCTTGATCTGTTAGATGTCTCCCCAAGGCATCGCGACTATACTACACATGAGGATGATCGAGTGGAGGCCAAGAGGCACCCCCTTCAGTTCCGCCTTGTCCAGGAGGGAGAGGACCCAGAGGACATTGCTGATGATGTCCCACCACCACCACCAGAGAAAGACGCACCCACCGAGCCACCACCCCCTCGCCGCCCATCTCATGTAGTAACTGCCCACGCTGACTTATCTGAGCGCTTTTCACACTTTGAGCAACAATGCTTCCAGCGCCTCGATTATATCGACGCCACCTTAGAGTAGATATGCCAGCACCTCCGCATCACTCCACCGCCGCGTGATCCATCTGAGGATAAGATTTATATATTCCTCTTACCTTTGTTTTTCTTTATTTTACTTTATTCTAACTCTTGAATACTGATCTCTATTTTTGCCTTCTCTTTTAACTTTCTTTTCCTTTTCTATTTTAAATTTTCATTTTATCTTTTTCATTATTTGAATATTAGTATTTTTAGTATTTTGTTTTATTTTTTTCATAACGGCCAACCCCTAACAAGTAATCTCCATTGCCCTAACTTCCCCACGACTAATAAATACTTTCGCAGTTTCAAAGGAGCTTACAGCTCAAATCTGTACGAAAAAGGGAATACCTTGCCACAATTGCCAACTCTTCTAATCTCTGCCTCACTAATCCATCCAAAGCAGGGAGTTTCATACCTCTCCCTATCTTATGATCCTTTGCTTTTCTTGCTACTAATTTTATCTTTGTACATTGAGGGCAATGTACATCTTAAGTGTGGGGGGAAATCTATTTTCAGTCTTTACACTCTCTTTGAAATCCCTGAACTTTCTCACTTTCACTCTTTGTATCATCTTTAGTCTCCTATTAGGGATATATTCTGATTGGTTTATGATTTTTATTAATATGTGAGAATTAAGACATAGGTGCTTGTACTTTGATTATTCAAACTCTAAAACATTAGGGAATTAAGCATAATAAGTTAAAATTTTTGAGAACTCCAATTTTTGCATAAGTTCTTTTCCCTAATTCGAAGTATTATCTTGAGATTTGAAATTCGCAGGATTGACATCAAAAGCCATAATTCTGGTGAGGTTTTTTAGCATTTTGAGCATACATTCTTTCGTGCTCACTTTTATTATTGCTTTGAGTGAGTCAATACTGATTAGTTATTCTAGAACTTGCTGTGATTATGCATGTCGAGACCACATCATTGATTTGATACACTGAAATGATAAAGGCACCTAGGATTTAACCCACTTACTCCACAAAAGCCTACCTCCATAAATTAACCCCTAGTGAACCCCATTGAGCCCAACAACCTTTTCTTTGACTTACCTCTAAGTTTAACCTTTCACCTATTTTTTGTTGAATTCCATTTAATTATTTTGACCTTTATTTTTGTCGAGATTTGAGTTGAAATTTTCATCTAGCTTTATTCTCTTTTCCAGAATGTAAAATTTTTTGTAATTTATTGTATTATATTTGAATTGTTCTTAAAAAAAAAATGTATGTATTTATTCAGTTGTAATATGTAATAGCCCAAATAGTTTTTGCATATTTCTATTTTAAGGCTGCCAAGGCGGAAATGATGTTATTATAAGAATTAGCTCAAGAAATATGTTCCAGTGATAGAGATTTTTCTAGCTAGATAATTTTTCAATTCGATCTCGATTCTAACCCTCTTTTGCAGCCTGTGACAACACCCCTAACCAAGCCCCGTTACAACCATTACAAGACCTTTTGATCGATATGCCATTTCAATATATAGTGGTGGAGATGTGATTCTCTTACAAGCCTATGGTAATAACTTTTCAGGTTGACTAGGGAGTGCTTAATTCTTGAACCCTAAATACTTTGAGTGGATAGAGTGAACCCTTAGTGAGGATGTCAATTCTCATTGATTTTGATTGAAGGATAACTACTTAAGAAAAGGGAGAAAACTTATGTTTCAATGATAAAATTCTCAACTTAGAGTGATTGAGTCTTTAATGTTCTTTTGATTGAATTATCATTGTACGATTACCTGTGGATTGGTTTGAAACATTATTGATAAGAATTGTAAGTTGAGAAGAATGATTCTTAATTGTGAGTTGAGATTTTGATTGAGGACAAGCAAAGGCTTAAGTGTGGGGGTATTTGATAAACGATAAATTATACATATTTTTACCTCATGTTTAGCCCATATTTTGGATGAATTATTATCAATTTAGTGAGAATTGGTGCTCTTAATCTTTCTTTTTCATATCTTATACTCAGGAGAGCATAGGGAAGAGAAAAGAACAGAAAATGGACCAAAAATGGAGAAAATAGGCTAAAAGGTGTAATCAACACGGCCCAAGAAGTCACCACACTGCCGTGCCACACGGAGATCACACGGTCCAGCCCCCGACAAGCACGGCCAGACCACACGGCCGTGCCACCTAAACAGTCTCGAACACGGCCTCTTGTCGAAATCACACGGGCGTGGCACACGGGCGTGTTCTAGTCGTGAGGAAGAGGAATTTCACTCGGATTTGGATGCTTAGAGAAGAAAGGCTCCCCAAAGCTCTATATAAAGACCCTAGGAGGCAACTCTAAGGATGTACTCTTTTCTCTAAAGAAAGAGAGCCATAATTCTGCCAATACTAGGAATGAAAGCAAGTGAAAGCAAGGTATTTACTCCAAAGCTGATTGATTCATCCCAGAAGCTGATTGATTCATCCCAAAAGCCAGAATCTTACATCAAGACAGAGGATCTTCCTAAATTCCTTCAGGGGTTTTTGGGTTCTTTACGTTTTGTTATCTTAATACTTCTGAGATGTTTTCTTTCTTTATTATGAACTAAACCCCTCAAATACTTGAGGGGGATGAAACCTAAGACAGATCTTGTTATTATTTATTCTTGAATTATATGATAAATACTTGAATTTTTCTTAATTATGTGTTCTTCATTCTTGATTTAATAATCCTAGGTATTACTTCAAGAACTTGATGTGCTTAGGTAGAGGAGCAAAAGTCCCTGTTTTAAGAGCAGATCTACCATAATTAAGCGGAGTTGCATGCAACCCTAGACATAGGGCGACATAAATCTGCCGGATTAGGGTCAAACCTAATAGGGGGATCCATAGATCGAATTAATGCAACCTAGGGTGTTAATTAATAAAGAAACTTTAGTTAACAGCCTAGGCCTAGTTGTTCTTAACCTCGATGGAGGGATTAACATAAGTTAGGGAGCTCTACGGTTCAAGTCAAGTGAAGAAATCGTCTATTTCAAGAAGTCAATAACAAGTGAAGTCTAGGTGGATTCTCTCTTAAGTATTGCTCATATCAATCAGCTTTTCCCTAAAGTTTTCCCCAATTTACTTTTTATGCACTTTTAGAAGTATTAGTTCTTTTGGTTCCCTTGGGAACGATAACTCGGTCTTGCCAGTAAACTATACTGATGTTCGATAGGTGCGCTTGCCTTTAATATCGTGATATTAGTTAGTTTTGGTGTGATCAGTTTTTATAAACTTTATTACTTAATACCGCGAGCATATCATATTGCATCAGTGATACAATTTCGACGAAAAACAAGCAATGACAACCCAAGCGTAAAAGGGATTATCCTCGAAAAAATTATATTCCGCATCCATGCGGGTATCATGCATACACATCTGGTCGGGTCACTTGGGGAGTGATCAATGTATGTAACAAGTTGTAGATCCTATACCTCAAAGTTGCAATTGGATGGATTGAAAAAGATACAAGTCCTATGCCCCTAAATTGTAGTGGGAACGGATTGAAAAGTTTCAAACCTTATCTTCCTGAAGTTAGAGTGGAGTGGATTGAAGCCACCAGCCTTATCTCCTTAAAGTTCCGGCGGAGTAGATCGAAGCTACAAATATCTTCTCCTTGAAATTACTTTGAAGTGGATCGAGGCACCAATTCCTATGCCCCTAAATATGCAGTGGATTGGAATGAGGCTACTTGAAGAAAAGAAACGCCAATAGAAGTCGAGACTCAATGAGACCGGGCAAAATTGGTCTTTCTTGGAAGTCTTTACTCCATTCTCATTACACGACAATGAGTAAAGAGGGGCAACTGTAAATGCCCAAATTTTCCCTGGTCCAATAAACATCAATAAAACAGTCCAAAATTACATGTCTAGTTACAAATCTAAAGCCCAAAAATTACAACCCAGAATTGAAAGCCCAGTGGCCCAAAATGCAAAAACAATTCAGAAAAACCTAGGATTTCTGAAACCTTCAGCGCTGCACCCCCCACATACCTCGTCAGCGTGTCCAACGCTCGAGGCATGACCCCTCTCTGCATCCGTTAACCTCAGCAACACCTGCAAAGAAAAGAAAGAACAGCAGTAGAGACAACAAAGCAAGGAAATAGGGCAAAGAAATAGTAGTAGATAGTGATTAAACTATAACACAATCGGCTATAAAGAGCCATGATTTATCAATGTAAAGGGGGGATACTATCGCACATTTACGCTTATTAAATACAAAGAAAAGGCATTCAAGTATCAGTTTTAAAGGTGGATCTTGTTTTTTTTTTTACTTTCGATTTGCTTATCTTCTCTAATTTTTCATTTGTTATTATTATTATTATTATTATTATTTGCATGTAGAAATAAAAGGAGAAAATAGAGGTTTACCTCTACGAGTGAACCACCGGAGTCCTCATTCTCTCCGTCGAAATCGGAGTTGGATGTGGATTTCGGGTTTGAAATGTTTAAATCCCCCTTAAATGTAACCAAACCACACCTCTGATGATAACCTATCGCTAATTACTGTAGCGCATGGTGGTCGGAAAGCCTTTAGGCATGGGTTCCTTAGGTTTGGCCGAAGAAGGGGATTAGAAAAGGGGAAAGTCAAGGGTTGTTTTTAGTTTCTAGGTTTGCGCTATTTTTCAAAGTGAATTAAAAAATTTTTAATGGAAAATTAAGGTTTAAGTAAATTGCTTGTTAAAAAACAGTGCCATTTCAGAGAAATTCAATTGTTTAAAAAAAAAAAAGCCATCATTTGAGCCACATCCAATCTGACCCGATTTAATACCCTCAGGACCCGCGTGTTTACACGGAGAAGGGATAATTGCGCACTTAGTCCTTCCATTTTGCGCTAACATTCGATTAAGCTTTTTTTTATTTATTTCTTTTGATTTTTTAATTAATCTTTGAAATTTCCACGCTATTTCAAATTGATCCATGTTTAAGCACTGCATTTTGAGAATTTAGAGTGTTTTCATTTTTAGTCCTTGTGTATTCTCGCGCATTTCCTTTTGATCCTTGATTTTGTTTTAATGACTTTGTTTACTTGCAAATAATTCTTTGAATTTTGTTTTTATTTTATTGGGTCTATTTTTAAATTATGGTTTATATTTTTATTACTATTTATTTATTTCAAAAATAAAAAAATTGTTTTAAGTAACTTATTTAATTTCATATGGATTTCGTTGTTTCTGTTTTCTTTTGTATATGTATAATTCCTTTGTTTTTTTTTTTTACATATTATTCATTTTTTTTAAAAATATAGTTCTTAATATATCATTTTTGAATTAGTTCATTAATTTTTACATTGTTTTGATTTATTGTATTATTTTTGTTGTATATTTTTTTAAAAGGAAAATTATATAGTTTTTATTTTAAAATTCATTTTTCTATCATTTTGTTTAAAGATTTGTATAATATTTAATTTAAATTCTCCTATGTATTATTATTTTATACATACATATATAATTTATATTAAAATTATTTTTTTATACTATGTATATATATTATTGATTTCATACTATTTTATGTATATATTTTCTTTTAAATATATTTATGTAAATATATATTTACTTTTAAATCTATTGTATGTTTTTGTTTATTTCAAATACTTTTATATTTTTATTTTCATACATAAATTATTTATATTAAGTTATTTATTTATTATTTATTTCAAACTCTTTTATTTATTATTTATTTTACATGCTTCATTGTTGTTTATTTGGAACATTTTCTCATGAGATCTATTTTGTTCTTTTACGTGTATATATATATAATACCTATTTTGGGTTTTGTCATATATTTAAAAAAAAATCATTTTGCATATTATTGATTTTAAGATTCTTCTTCCACATTATTATTTGAATTCACTCATTATATTTTTCAAATTGTTTGTACATTTCATTTTGATTTGCTTTGTTTCTTTTAAATTTGTTATATATGTTTTTCAATTCATCTATCTTTAATTATCATGTTAGTTTGTAAATACTGTATATTATGTGACCGTCATGAATTGTTTGGTTAATACGTTTGATTTTGTTTACGTGGCAATTTTATTCACAAATCACCATTTTAAATAAAAAACATTGTTGCATTTCATTCAAAATTTTTAAAATAAGATAACACTCGGTATTTAAAATCTTCGAGAAGATTGTGCCCTAACTTACTGGGTTCTAATTTTTCTCGTCAAATCTAAGTAATTGAGTACCCTTTTGAAATCAAGACATAAAATTTTTAAATAAAAGCTTATTCTTGGGAATTTGAGATATTGCGTCCTAACTAATTGGATATGACATTTTGTAATCTCGAGGTAAGGGTTATTAAAAAAACAGGGTAATATTTTATGTTTGGAAATTCAGGAAATCGTGCCCTAATGTGCTGGGTTTTGGTTTTTTCGTTTGGCCAAATAACTAAAATATCCTTTTAAGTACATGTTTTTGAAATCATGAGATGATCTCGGTTCTTGAGGGCTTCAAACGTTGTATCCTAATGTACTGAATGTGGTATTTTATTCCTTCGGAACGAGAGAGTCTTAAACTCCAATTTGAGTTATTCAAATATTCTTTAAAAGAGGATCGTATTTTGAAATTTTTCAAATTTTCGACAATAGGACATTAGTTGATCAATAAGGTACCAACTTTGGGCGTTGCGAGGGTGCTAATCCTTCCTCATACGGAACCGACTCACGAACCCATTTTCTTAAAATTCGTAGACCAAAATGTTTTATAAGGTGATCTGATCACACCTAAACAAAAAAGATTGGTGGCGACTCCCATTTTAATTTTCGTTTTCAAAACCCAAGTCGATTCCCCTTTGCAAAAAAAAGGTATCGACAGCTTGACGACTCCTTTGGGGACCAAATAAGAGAGTCAAGCCACAAGTTGATTAACTTTTGTCTTTTTGTCAAAAATTAAAAATTTAGTTTAAATATACAATCTTTTCTCTCAAGAAGGAGCGCCATAATTCTGCCAACACTAGGAGTGAAAGCAAGGGATTACTCCAAGGAAAGCCGATTGATTCATACCAGAAGCCAGAATTCTACATCAAGACAGAAGATCTTCCTAAATTCCTTCAGGGGTTTTTGGGTTCTTCATGTTTTGTTATCTTATTTCTTCTGAGAGTTTTCTTTATTAATTATGAACTAAACCCCTCAAATACTTGAGGGGGATGAAACCTAAGACAGATCTTGCTATTATTTATTCTTGAATTTTATGATAAATACTTGGATTGTTCTTAATTATGTGTTCTTCATTCTTGATTTAATAATCCTAGGTATTACTTCAAGAACTTGATGTGCTTAGGCAGAGGAGCAAAAGTCCCTGTTTTAAGAGTAGATCTACCATAATTAAGCAGAGTTGCATGCAACCGTAGACATAGGGTGACATAAATCTGCCGGATTAAGGTCAAACCTAATAGGGGGATCCATAGATCGAATTAATGTAACCTAGGGGTGTTAATTAATAAAGAAACTTTAATTAACCTCCTAGGATTAGTTGTTCTTATCTTCGACGGAGGTATTAACATAAGTTAGGGATCTCTACGGATCAAGTCAAGTGAAGAAATCGTCTAGTTCAAGAAGTTAATAACAAGTGAAGTCTAGGTGGATTCTCCCTTAAGTATTCCTCATATCAATCAGCTTTTCCCTAAAGTTTTCTCCAATTTACTTCTTGTGCACTTTTAGTTAGTTTTAGAATTAGTTTCAACCAACCCTCTTTTATTTTTAGGCTAGATAATAGAAAGGAAGTAAGTATTAGTACTTTTGGTTCTCTCGGGTACGATAACTTGGCCTTGCCGCTAAACTATACTACTGTTCGATAGGTGCGCTTGCCTTTAAAATCGTGATATTAGTTAGTTTTTGTGTGATCAGTTTTTATAAATTTTATTACTTAATATCGCGAGCATATCAAGTTTTTGGCACCGTTGCCGGGGAACTAAAATATTAAGAAAACTCAATTTCTATTACTTTAGCCATTACTATATTTATTTATTTTCAGTTTTTATTTATTTTTATTTTTTATTTATTTTTATTTTATTTTATTTTATTTTAGTTTAATTTTCTTTGCTTTTTCCTTCTAGGTATTTCTAGTTTATGACTAGAAACAACCCAGCAGGACCATTGCTTTTTGACGAAAATTTAGAAGCGACAGTTCGCAGAACTCGCAGAGAGATCAGACGAAGCCTACAGTATCCAGAACAAGATCAAGAACAAAGGCCAGAACCTACAGAAGAGATGGAAGCAAATCAAAACATTCCACCACCTCCCGCAATAGTCGCGCCACTAGCAAATAAAAAAGAAGCTCCTCGCACTATGTATGATTATGCTAAACCTAGTTTGGCTGGTACCCAAACTAGCATTCTTAGACCTACTATTGCTGCTAATAATTTTGAATTAAAGCCTAACACTATTCAGATGATACAACAATTGGTGCAGTTTGATGGTTTACAGGATGAAGATCTAAATTCACACATAGCCAATTTTTTGGAACTTTGTGATACCTTTAAAATTAATGGCGTTTCTGATGATGCCATTCGTCTAAGGCTATTTCCATTCTCTTTGAGAAACAAAGCCAAACAGTGGTTAAACTCTTTACCACGAGGCTCAATCACCACATGGGAACAGATAACAGAAAAATTTTTACTTAAATATTTTCCTCCAGCAAAAACAGCTAAATTACGAAACGATATCTCTTATTTTGTGCAGATGAATTTAGAAACACTTTACGATGCTTGGGAGAGATACAATGATCTTTTGAGAAGATGCCCTCATCAAGGCCTACCTTTATAGCTACAAGTTCAAACCTTTCACAACAGTTTGAATCCTTCAACAAGGCAAATAATCGATGCAGCTGCAGGAGGAACGATCAACAATAAAACACCCGAAGTAGCTTATGAATTTATTGAAGAACTGTCACTGAATAACTATCAGTGGCAAGTCATGAGGACAAAGCCGACAAAAGCTGTAGAAGTTTATAATATTGATGCTGTCACTATGCTTACTAACCAAATAGAACTTTTAAATAAAAAGTTTGATCATTTTGTTGGTTCTACGCAGGCACAGCCAGTGATGCAGTGTGACACAACTTCAGTAAATATGTTCAATCCAGACTACTCATCCTCTGGACACAGCATGGAAACTGAGCAAGCCAACTATATGGGTAACAATTCTAGACCTCAAAATAGCCCTTATAGTAATACTTACAATGCAGGTTGGAGAAATCACCCCAATTTTTCATGGGGAGGACAAGGAAATCAAAGACAACAGCCTCCTCTAGGATTTCAGCAGCCACCACCACAATAAGAGAAAAAGTCGAATCTTGAAGAGATGTTCACCAAATTTATGGTCGCATCAGAAACCCGTTTCCAAAACACTGAAGCGGCATTAAAAAACCAGCAAGCATCAATTCAAGGGCTTGAAAATCAAATCGGTCAGCTTACAAAATTAATTTCAGAAAGACTACAAGGTGGACTACCAAGTAATACTGAGCCAAATCCCAGAGAACATGTCAAAGCAATTACTCTAAGAGATGGGAAAGTACTAGCTGAACCAAAAAAGAAATCTGCTCCAGAATCTTCAAGAGACAAGGCAGAGGAATCCAAGGAAAACACTCCACCAACACTCAAGGAATACAAACCGCCCATTTCATATCCCACAAAGTTAAAGAAAGACCGTACAGACGCTCAATTCGGTAAATTTCTTGAACTTTTTAAACAATTACACATTAACTTACCTTTTGTTGAAGTAATTTCGCAGATGTCGAAGTACGCGAAGTTCCTTAAAGAACTTCTGACAAATAAAAGGAAGTTGGCAGAATTAGCCATAGTGGAACTCAACGAAGAATGCTCAGTTATTCTTCAAAATAAACTCCCGGCAAAACTGAAAGATCCAGGGAGTTTTACTATTCCTTGTTTAATTGGGAGTTTACTTATTGATAAAGCCTTAGCTGATTTAAGTGCTAGCATTAATCTCATGCCTTACAAAATGTTCAAGCAACTAGGTCTAAGGGAACCAAAGCCCACTAGGATGAGTATTCAACTAGCCGATAGATCTGTTAAATATCCTAGGGGAATCATAGAAGATGTGCTAGTAAAGGTAGATAAATTTATATTCCCTGTTGGTTTTGTTGTGCTTGATATGGATGAGGATATTGAGGTACCTTTAATTTTGGGACGTCCATTCTTAGCCACTGCTAGAGCTGTTATTGATGTAGGGGATGGTAAATTAGTACTCAGAGTTGGTGAGGAAAAAGTCGTTTTTAAAATCTATGATGCTATGAAATTTTCTAAAGAACAAGATGATTCCTGTTATTTTATTGATATTATTGATTACTTTGTTCGAAATAACTTTTAGGACCTTTCTATCGCAGACACGTTGGAACTGTGTCTTGTTCAAGGTCAGGGAGAAGACGAAGTCACCACTAAAATTGAGGAAGTAAGAAAGGAGTTAGATTCTAATGAAATCATCACAAGACACATAAGTTATGAAAATATAAAAATGAATGATGAGTTGAGACAGAAACCTTCCATTGATGAACCCCTTAAATTAGAGTTGAAGCAACTACCAGATCATTTGGAATATGCCTTTTTAGGGGAAGATTCAATTTACCAGTCATTATCGCATCAGATTTGAGCATTGCAGAAAAAGAGAAACTACTCCATGTGTTAAGGGAACACAAGCATGCTATAGCTTGGAAAATTTCAGATATTAAGGGAATTAATCCATCCTTCTGCACCCATAAAATTTTAATGGAAGATGAATATAAACCATCGGTGCAATCTCAGAGACGATTGAATCCCAACATGAAGGAAGTCGTAAAAGCCGAGGTAATTAAACTTCTAGATGCAGGTATTATTTATCCTATTTCTGACAGTTCTTGGGTAAGTCCTGTGCAGGTTGTTCATAAAAAAGGAGGCATGACTATGGTATCTAATGACAAAAAAGAGTCAATACCTACAAGAACAGTCACTGGATGGAGAGTTTGCATTGATTATAGAAAGTTAAATGACGCCACTCGAAAAGATCATTTTCCCTTACCTTTTATTGATCAGATGTTGGAAAGATTATCAGGTCACATGTATTATTGTTTCCTAGATGGCCTCTCTGGTTACTTCAAATCCCGATAGCTTTAGAAAATTAGGAGAAAATGACATTCACATGCCCATACGGTACATTTGATTATCGTAGAATGCCTTTTGGTTTATGTAACGCTCCTGCTACTTTTCAGCGATGCATGCTAGCTATCTTCAATGAATTTGTGGAAGACATCGTGGAGGTATTTATGGATGATTTTTCAGTTTTCGGTAATTCTTTCCAACTTTGTCTTAATAATCTAAAACGTGTTTTGATAAGATGTGAAGAGACAAATTTAGTGCTAAACTGGGAAAAATGCCACTTTAAAGTTCAAGAGGGTATTATATTAGGACATAAAATTTCTAGTAAAGGGATAGAGGTAGATAAAGCAAAAATTGAAACCATTGAAAAATTACCTCCTTCTAATTCAGTTAAGGCTATAAGAAGCTTTTTAGGACATGCGGGTTTTTATCGCAGATTTATTAAAGAGTTTTCTAAAATAGCTAAGCTTTTAACAAAGTTGCTAGAAAAAGACGTGCTTTTCAACTTTGACCAAGAATGTTTAGACTCTTTTAACATTCTTAAGGAAAAGTTAGTCAATGCCCCGATTATGATTTCACCTGATTGGAATCTACCTTTTGAGCTAATGTGCGATGCAAGTGATTTTGTAGTAAGACAAGCACTTTCAACCGATCTATTATGCTAGCAGAACTTTGACAGCCGCTCAAGCAAATTATACTACTACAGAAAAAGAATTGCTAGCCGTTGTTTTTGCATTTGACAAATTCAGATCTTATTTGATTTTGTCGAAAGTCATTATTTATACTGACCATTCTGCTCTTCGCTACCTTTTAACTAAAACTGATGCAAAACCTCGATTAATAAGATGGATTCTATTGTTACAGGAGTTCAATTTAGAAATAAAGGACAAGAAGGGAGCTGAAAACTTGGCAGCAGATCACCTTTCGAGATTAGAAAACACGCAACCTAAGTACCTCGACAAAATAAATGATTTGTTTCCTGAAGAACAAATCATATCCTTAGCAGATGCAACAGTCCTTGATTTGCTGATTTTGCAAATTATTTAGCAGCCAACATAACCTCAAAATGGCTAACCCATCAGTAAAAGAAGCGATTCTTCACTGATGTGAAAAACTACTTTTGGTAAGATCCTTTTCTTTATTGCATTTGTGCAGATCAGGTTATTCAAAGATGCGTTACAGGAACAGAAGCATACCAGATTCTAAATCATTGCCATTCAGGACCCACAGAAGGACATCACAATGGAGCTAGAACCGCTCATAAGGTACTCGAATCAGGCTTTTACTGGCCTATATTTTTCAAGGATGCCAACAGGTATGTGACCTCTTGTGATAAATGTCAGCGAACAGGTAATATTTCTCAACATAATGAAATGCCTCAGAGCTATATACTTTCATGTGAAATATTTGATGTATGGGGTATTGATTTCATGGGTCCATTCCCTACTTCATTTGGGAATAAGTACATCCTAGTAGCGGTAGATTATATGTCAAAATGGGTGGAAGCCCAAGCCTTACCTACTAATGATGCTAGAATGGTAGTACGAATTTTGAAGAAACTTTTCTTTCGATTTAGAGCACCTAGGATAATTATTAGTGATAGGGGCACACATTTTTGTAATGCCCAGTTTGAAAAAGTCTTAAAAAGGTATGGAGTACACCATAGAACAGCTACCCCTTATCACCCACAAACCAGTGGCCAAGTCGAAGTGGGAAATAGGGAACTAAAACGCATCCTAGAGAAAACAATAGAAACGAATAAAAAAGACTGGTCAAGAAAGATAGACGGTGCTTTATGGGCTTATAGAACTGCTTTTAAAACACCTATAGGTACATCTCCCTATAGACTTATCTATGGAAAAAGTTGTCATTTGCCATTTGAACTTAGACATAAAGCATTTTAGGCTATCAAATTCTTAAACCTTGATTTCAAGCTTGCAGGTGAGAAAAGATTAATGCAGTTAAATGAACTAGATGAATGGCGTTGCAATGCCTACAAGAGCTCACGACTATATAAGGAAGCCATGAAGCGACGTCATGACAAAAGACTGAAACAACCTAAGCAGTTCAAAACAGGTGATCTTGTCTTACTCTACAACTCAAGGCTGAAACTATTACCTGGAAAACTCAAGTCAAGGTGGTCAGGTCCATTCACTGTTCAAACCATCTTTCTATACGGCATAATTGAGGTAACTTACCCCAACTACGGTACGTTCAAGGTAAACGGACATAGGCTTAAACACTACAGAGGTGAGAATTTTAAAGATTACAGGGATGAGCTTAGAGTTTAAAATTTTTAGTATTTTTCGTGCATCAACTAACCCTTTTAAATGCAGAAATTTAGGACCACACGGCCTGGCACACGGGCGTGCCTCAGGCTGTGTGAACATTTAAAGTAGAGATACAGTCGTGCACCTAGGCCGTGTACAAACAGAGAGAAAATCTTCCCAAAACACCGGCTATCGACAAATCCCCACGGTCGTGCGATATGGCCGTGGCAACCCTTCAATTTAAACACGGCCTTCCACAAATCCCCATGCCCATGTCCCCAGACTGTGGGCAACACTGTCAATTTGGAAACGGCTGTGTGCCCTTCTACACGGCTGTGTGAAAAACGAACACGATCGCAAACGGCCATGCAAGAAAACAACACGGGCATGTACTTCGAACCAGGCACGCTAAAACCATTGAATTTCGAATCACACGGGCAAATCCCGAGTCACATGGGCGTGTTCTATGCCCGTGTTACCCAAAAACTATAAATAGGAAGCCACTATTCATTTTTTTCACTCAAACCCTAAAATCTCCTCCCCACAACCACCATAAATGCCGCCGCCGACCTTAAACCACCACTACGCTCATACACAGCCGACACACGCCCGCACAACCTCACCCCCACGACCGTTCGACCTCAACCCACGACCATGCAACCCTATATTTGATTTTATTTTCTCATTTTTCTCATTTTATTTATTTATATTTTATTTTTATTTAGTTAGATTTTACTTCCAAGCATAGAATTTGTTACATTAGGATGAATAATCTAGAATAGTATAGAACATTTCATGATTGCATGCCATTTAAGTACTCAATTGCTTGCTATTTATCTCATAAATTTAGTATAAATACATACCCATATTGTTTGTTTTTGCTACCACTTGGAATGGATTATATATACTATTTTGGTTAGTCTCTATTTTATTTTTTAGCCATATTGTCATTTTAATCTACACATTTAATTTTATTATTATAGTTTACAATTTAACTTCGATTTTTAGAACTAATAATTCTAACTTTATTTTAGGTAACATGTCATCGCGCGGTAAGAAAGCTGCCATCCCCGCCTCGAAGAAATGAAATGGACCAGGTGGTTTTCCTCCCGACCCACTTCCGAAGTTCGCCACCCATCCATCACATTCTCTCAAACCTCGCAAAGGGAATTATTTCAAATACTACGAGAACGCCCATTGAGCGCTTGCCGATGCATAGATTGGGCAGCATTAGAACAAGTAAACCTCGCTGATTCAGTCCGAGCCCTACTCATGACGGACCCTTGGGAGCAGTTCTTCCAGATCATCGAGCCTACATACATGGAGCTCACCCTCGAGTTCTATTCTACATTCCACCTTCAGACCGTGATGAACCGGTTTGATGATCCCGGAACGGTCCAGTTCCGCTTAGGAGGTCGCGTACGTCACCTGAGCGTACCAGAGTTTGGCTCAGCATTCGGCCTCTACGCGGAACATTTCATGGAAGAAGAAGACTTCCCCAACCTCTCCCGTCGCATCCATCTCAAGCCAGTCGATTGTTGGAACGAAATCGCGCCGGGGCGTCAGACATACAATCCCAGTAGCAGCAAGGCGACCACCCTCGCCCCCTCTTTGAGGTACATTCACGCCCTCCTTGCACATACTTTGACGGGCAGACGTGAAAGCACAGGCGTCGTCAATACTCACGACGCCTATTTCTTATGGAGCATAACGAATGTGCACCCCATTGACGTCACCTACTTCATCGCACACGCTATGCAGCACCAGACTAAGCGTCACCTCCGGGGCATTATATCCATAGGCCCATACATCATACGCTTAGCTCGTCACTTCGAGCTCCTCAATACCACAGCCTAGACATCTTCATACACTTTGGTAGGCTAGATGTCCCCTCAGGGTATCCAGACCATGCTACACATGAGGATGATCGAGCAGAGGCCAGGAGGCAGCCACTTCTAGTATCGCCTTATCCAGTAGGGCGAGGAGCCAGAGGACATTCCTGACGATGTCTCACCACCGGAGGAGGATGCACCAGCCGAGCCACCACCACCTCGCCACACATCTCTTGCAGCAGCCACCGATGCTGACATATCTGAGCGCTTATCTAGATTTAAGCAGTAATGCTTCCGGCGCCTCAATCACATCGACGCCACACTACAGCAGATATGCCAGCACCTTCACATCACTTTCCCACCGTCGCCGCGTGACACACATAAGGATTAGAGATTTCTATTCCTCCTAACTTAATTTTTATCTTAATTTTTATCTTAACACTGATCTCTATTTTCACCTTTTAACTTATTCTCCTTTATTTTCCATTTTATTTTTATTTTTATTTTTAATTTATTTTATCTTTTTAATTATTTGAATATTGGCATTTTTTAGAACTTAGTTTATTATTTTCCTTTTATTTTTTTTTATTTCTTATATCGGCTAATCCTTAATGAATAATATCTCTTAATCCAAATTTTCCACGACTAATAAATACTTTCGCAGTTTCAAAAAGAGCTTTAAAGCTTAAATCTCTACGAAAATGGGAACACCTTGCCACAACTGCCAACTCCTCCAATCTCCGTCTCACTAATCCATCCAAAGCAGGGAGTTTCATACCTTTCCCTATCTTCTGATCTTGTCATTTTATTACTACTAATGTTATCTTTGTACATTGAGGGCAATGTACATCTTAAGTGTGGGGGAAGGGAAATCTATTTTCAATCTTTACACTCTTTTTGAAATCCCTGAACTTTTCTAACTTTCACTCTTTGCATTATCTTCAATCTCCTATTAGGGATACATTCTGATTGATTTATGATTTTTATTGATATGTGAGAATTAAGACATAGGTGCATGTACTTTGATTATTCAAACTTTAAAACATTAGGGAATCAAGCATGATAAGTTGAAATTTTTGAGAACCCCATTTTTTTTCATAAGTTATTTTCCTTAATTCTAAGTGTTATCTTGAGATTTGAAATTCGCAGAATTGACATCAAAAGCCATAATTCTGGTGAGATTCTTGAGCCTTTTGAGCATACATTCTTTCGTGCTCACTTTTATTATTGCTTTGAGTGAGTGAACACTGATTTGTTATTCTAGAACTTGCTTTGATTATACATGTCGAGACCACATCATTGATTTGATACACTGAAATGATAAAGGCACCTAGGATTTAACCCACTTACTCCACAAAAAGCCTACCTCCATAAATTAACCCCTAGTGAACCCCATTGAGCCTAAAAACCTTTTCTTTGACTTACCTCTAATTTTAACCTTTCACCCATTTTTTGTTGAATTCCATTCAATTATTTTGACCCCTATTTTTGTCAAGATTTGAGTTGAAATTTTTATCTAGCTTTATTCTCTTTTCCAGAATGTAAAATTTTATCCAATTTATTGTATTATATTTAAATTATTTCAAAAAAAAACCGTATGTATTAATTCAGTTGTAATTTGTAATAGTTCAAATAATTTTTGCATATTTCTATTTTAAGGCTACCAAGGTGGAAATGATGTTATCATAAGAATTAGCCCGAAGAATATGTTCTAGTGATAGAGATTTTTCTAGCTAGATAATTTTTCAGTTCAATCTCGATTCTAACCCTCTTTTGCAGCCTGTAACAACACCCCTAACCAAGCCCCGTTACAACCATTATAAGACCTTTTGATCAATGTGTCATGTCAATCTATAGTGGTGGAGATCTGATTCTCTTGCAAGCCTATGGTAATAACTTTTCAGGTTGACTAGAGAGTGCTTAAATCTTGAACCCTAAACACTTTGAGTGGATAGAGTGAATCCTTATTGAGGATGTCAACTTCTGTTAATTAAGATGGAGAGATAATTACTTAGAAGGAGGGAAGAAACTTATGTTTCAATGATAAAATTCTCAACTTAGAGTGATTGAATCTTTAACGTTCTTCTGATTGAATTTTCATTGTATGAATACCTGTGAATTAATTTGAAATGTTATCGATAAAGATTGTGAGTTTAGAAGAATGACTCTTAATTGTAGATTGAGATTTTGCTTGAGGACAAGCAAAGGCTTAAGTGTGGGGGTATTTGATAAACGATAAATTAGACATATTTTTACCTCACATTTAGCCTAATTTCTGGATGAATTATTGTTGATTGTGTGAGAATTGGTGCTCTTAACCCTTCTATTTCATGTTGTACACTCAGAAGAGCATAGGGAAGAGAAAAGAATGGAAAACGGGATAAAAACGAGGAAAATGAGCCAAAAATATGAAAATGACACGGCCCAAGAAGTCACCACACGATCGTGCCACACGGCCGTGCCATATGAAGTCCACACGGCCCAGCCTCGACAAGCATGACCAGGCCACACGGTCATGCCACCATCAACAAGCCCGCACACAGCGCTTATCGAAACCACACGGGCGTGGCACACGGGCGTGTCCCTGTAGTGAGGAAGTGCAATTTCATTAGGACTTGGATACTTATGGGCTAATAAAGCCATTCTAAACTCTATATAAAGACCCCAGGAGGCAACTCTAAAAAAATATACTCTTTTCACTCAAGAAGGAGCGCCATAATTCTGCCAACACTAGGAGTGAAAGCAAGGGATTACTCCAAGGAAAGCCTATTGATTCATCCCAGAAGCCAGAATTCTACATCAAGACAGAAGATCTCCCTAAATTCCTTCAGGGGTTTTTGGGTTCTTTATGTTTTGTTATCTTATTTCTTCTGAGATATTTTTTTTATTAATTATGAACTAAACCCCTCAAATACTTGAGGGGGATGAAACCTAAGACAGATCTTGCTATTATTTATTCTTGAATTATATGATAAATACTTGAATTGTTCTTAATTATGTGTTCTTCATTCTTGATTTAATAATCCTAGGTATTACTTCAAGAACTTGATGTGCATAGGCAGAGGAGTAAAAGTCCCTGTTTTAAGAGCAGATCTACCATAATCAAGCAGAGTTGCATGCAACCCTAGACATAGGGCGACATAAATCTGCCGGATTAGGTTCAAACCCAATAGGGGGATCCATAGATCTAATTAATGCAACCTAGGGGTGTTAATTAATAAAGAAACTTTAATTAACCTCCTAAGATTAGTTGTTTTTATCATCGACGGAGGTATTAACATAAGTTAGGGATCTCTACGGATCAAGTATAGTGAAGAAATCGTCTAGTTCAAGAAGTTAATAACAAGTGAAGTCTAGGTGGATTCTCCCTTAAGTATTCATCATGTCAATCAGCTTTTCCCTAAAGTTTTCCCCAATTTACTTTTTGTGCATTTTTAGTTAGTTTTAGAATTAGATTCAACCAATCGTCTTTTATTTTTAGGCTAGATAATAGAAAGGAAGTAAGTATTAGTACTTTTGGTTCCCTTAGTTATGATAACTCGGTCTTGCCCCTAAACTATACTACTGTTCGATAAGTGCGCTTGACTTTAAAATCATGATATTAGTTAGTTTTGGTGTGATCAGTTTTTATAAATTTTATTACTTAATATCGCGAGCATATCATAGATGTAAGAGTAATTGACCAGATTTCAACAGGATATGTGGAACCAAATGTTAGAATCCCAAAGGAATGTGATGGGCTAGTTAACCCAATTACTAGCTGGGGGCCTTGAAAAAAAGGAAAGATCTAGTGGCCACAGTGGAGATGATAATGAAGACCTTGGCTTTACTCTGATAAGTGTCTAGACTCAACCAGACATGCATACACAAGGGGTACCCATCACTATCAAACCCCAACAATATCAGGCTAGTATATCGGCACCAATGAATTACCCAATAGGCTTAGGTTCCAATCCGGGAGACAATCTAACCAATCCCATTGTCATTGATCTGGATGGTCTAGCAGAAACAAAAAAGGCAAGAGTGGAACTCTCGAAACAATGTGAAGATCGTTACAAACGGAAAAGGCGAGAATGGAGCTCCCAAATTAATACTTTAATAAACCCGAAGAAGAAGGGAAATGAGGTAAATAACACGAATAAATATAACAAGGGCTATTTAAAACCAATTACCCTAGGCCAACCAAGGACGGTAACTACTAGCCATCAGGTCTCCCCAAGGCAAGAGCCCAATCCAAGACTGAACTCAGAAAAACCCCAATTTACACCCATCCCGATGACATATAGGGAGCTGTATCAACATCTGTTTGATACGCATGTGGTAGCCCCACACTACTTGAAACCAATACAGCCCCCATACCCCAAATGGTACAACGTAAATGCCCAATGCGAATACCATGCGGGAATTACAGGGCATTCAATCGAGAACTGCACCGCTTTTAAAAAGATGATCGAAAGATTCATCAAAATCGGTATTGTAAAATTTGATGATCCCTCTCGTGCAGAAAATTCGTTACCGAACCATTCAAATAATGGGGTAAATATTATGAGTTCCATGCTGGAGAGGGGCATGAGATCCAAGAATACATCGAGTTTGGGATCTAGTGCAAGACCTGATATTAGTGAACTTAAACATCGACGACATATCCGAAAAGAGAACCGGAGAGTAAAATTTTGAGTATCTGCCCTTACATACTTGGGAGTGTTTTGAACAATAGGACTGTGGAAGAGATCCTTGTGTTTTTTACAGCTAATTTAGAGTAATATTTAGAACACGTTTATTGCTTTAAGCCTAGAGGCAATAAGAATCCTTTTGTGAAATAGATTTGTGTTCAAAATCTTTATTTCAATAAGAATGCATCTTTATGAGCAAATATTCATTTATTTTCTATTTCATACTAACAAATAATTGTTCTTAGATTCTTTTGTTCTTTGGACTCTTTTTCAAATATTCTTTTATTCTTCATTCATGATCATGCCATCTAAGTAATCATCCTTAGAATAATTTATTCTGTGAAGTATGCCTTCGTATTTACAACAGGTCCTTAAATATCAATAGCATGAACGACACTGCTACTAAACTAGAATCTCCTTTTGAGTGAAATATGTGCCTAGAGAGATTTCAACACTTTGAAAATGACAGAAATGGTAATCTATCCCTTGATTTGTTAAGGATGGTAGAATAAGATGAAAAACATATCCTACCTTACAAAGAGGCAATAAACAGTAGGCCCAAGGGAAGAGAAAAAGGCAAATATCAAGATATACATGGGCTACTAAGACCTGTTGAGGCTGTTAAAAGGAGTCCATAAGTCTGTTAAAAGGACACATACTAAGGATTTTACGATGGCCAAGCTAATCATGAAACTCGGGTTCTACTGGTCCACCATAGAAGGGGATGCATCGGTTATGCTGTAAATGCCAAATTTATAAAGACAGGGTGCATGTACCCACTTCATTTCTTAGTAGACTTTTTCTATGAGGGGCATAGAGGTTGCTGGGATGATCTCGTCGAAAACCTCTAGCAAGCATCAATTATTTCGCTAAGAGGGTGAAAGTCACTTCATATGCCAATATTGCAAAGCTGATAGTCATCAGAATAAAAAATAGAGAGAAAAAATACCAAAAAGATTTTACTAACCGAACAATGTCAAAAGTTTACGGTTTATTCAAATATCAGGCGCCACATCACAGTGTAGCAAAGGCAGCCAAAAAAAAAGAAAAAACAAAAGTAAAAAAAAAAAAAACAAAGGCAACAAAATAAGGATCATTAGAAATATGACCTAGATTGGCATAATGAGTTACCATTTACCCTTTATACTTATCGAACGTTAGGGAAATACATTTCTCAATGGTTTGGAAGTGGTTTCGTCTACTAAAGTTGAGACTCATTCTTTCCAAGCTTTGATTGTGTCAAAATTGGATGAAGCAGAATAGACCAAGTTTCAATATGATCAAGTGAACCCAATTGAAGAAAAGAGGTTGAAGGTATCTATCACGAGTAGATGATACGAGCTTATGACAAAGAGGTTCACCCTAGGGAATCCCATAAGGGGGACCTGGTACCGAAGAAGATCCTTCTCATACAAAAGGACTTCGAAATAAAGTGGATGCCAAACGAGGAAAAAACCTTATATGGTAAAGAATGTCTTATATGGAAAATCATTGATTTTGACCGAGAGGGAGGATAAAGACTTGCTTAATCCTGTGAGTTCAAATTCAATCAAGAGATATTTAAAAAAAAGACAATGAAAAATAAAAAAAGAAAAAAGAAAATGAGAGGCCAAGGCGAAAACCCGTAAAGGGTGCCTTGAGACTAAAGGGGTCTTGAGTTGAAAACCCGAAAAGGGCAGCTCAAATTTTATTCGAAAGTGGGGCATGCGGTAGTCTTGCTATGCTTGAATTAACAATACAGAAGTATGCTACGTCTTGGGGCATCGACAAACTACTCTGAATCCCCTAAACACATATTGAGCTCAAAACGATCCTCCAGAAGTTTGAACAGAAAAGCTCAAAAGCTGCGATATCTGGGGCACCTAGTTTTTAACTTATCCATTTTAAATTTACTATCTTTGATTACCTTACTCTTTTCAAGATACGCCTCCAATAAATTTCCTTCTTAATTGCATTTGCTATCCTCGATTAACTTATTTGTTTCAAGCTATGCTCTTCATTAATTTCCTTCTTGTCCATTGGTATAATTTTTTTCAAGCATTTTGTATTGAAATAATGATTAGTGGACTAAATACTTTCATCAAAAGAGTTTTACATATTACTCTGAAGGCTTCTAAATAGTACAAGAACCTGAAACAAGACTATCGTTTAAAACTCACCAAGCTTAAGGGTTGGAAATATTTGAGCCAAAAGTGAGTTTATCTCTTTAGATTTTCTGTCGAGGACATTGGTTGATCAAACGATTAGGTATTGCATCAGTGATACAATTTCGATGAAAAATGAGCAATGACAACCCAAGCGTAAAAGGGATTATTCTCGAAAAAATGATATTCCGTATCTATGCGGGTATCATGCATACACATCTGGTCGGGTCACCTGGGGAGTGATCAATAGATGTAACAAGTTGTAGATCCTATACCTCAAAGTTGCAGTTGGATGGATTGAAAAAGATACAAGTCCTATGCCCCTAAATTGTAGTGGGAACGGATTGAAAAGTTTTAAATCCTATAACCCTGAGTTGTAGTGGGATGGTTTGAAAATGGTATAAGCCTTATGTCCTTGAGGTACAGTGGAAAGGATCCTAAAGTTACAGTGGAGCAAATCAGTTAAGCAAAATATGAATGTTTTTCGAGTTTCTTTATCAAATACCAACCGAGCAGGAAAGCACCGTACTACGTTAATGATAGAACCCTGATGAGCAACGAGTGATGACATCTTAATTGTTAAAAGGGATCATTCTCATGACATTCTGCATTCATGCAAATATCATTCATAACACATCCAGTTAGGAGCATTTGAGTCATTATGATCATGTCATCCTAATCATTTGGAATAAGCATGAGCCCATGAAATTGATTCTACAGGTCATGTCCCCTAGAGGATGGTGTGTCAAGATTAATTAAAGCTACAAATTATGGCGAATATTATCTTTTTGAAATTGCAGTGAAGCAGATTGAAGCCATCAGCCTTATCTCCCTAAAGTTGCAGCGGAGCAGACTGAAGAAAGTGAATCTTATTTCCCTGGAGTTGCAGTGGAACAAATTAAAGATACAAGTTATTAACCTTATCTCTCTGAAGTTACAGTGGAGTAGGTTAAAAATAGTAGATCTTATCTCCTTGAAGTTGCAGTGGAGCAGATCGAAGACGGCGACTCTTATCTTTCTGAAGTTGCAGTGAAGCAGATTGAAGTCATCAGCCTTATCTCCCTGAAGTTGCAGCAGAGCAGACTGAAGAAAGCGAATCTTATTTTCCTGGAATTATAGTGGAACAGATTAAAGATACGAGTTACTAACCTTATCTCTCTGGAGTTGTAGTGGAGCAGGTTAAAAATAGCAGATCTTATCTCCTTGAAGTTGCAGTGGAGTAGATCGAAGATCGTGAATCTTATCTTCCCGAAGTTGCAGTAGAGTGGATTGAAGCCACCAGCCTTATCTTCTTAAAGTTCCGGTGGAGTAGATCGAAGCTACAAATGTCTTCTCCTTGAAATTACTTTGAAGTGGATCGAGGCACCAATTCCTATGCCCCGAAAGATGCAGTGGATTGAAATGAGGCTACTTGAAGAAAAGAAACGCCAATAGAAGTCGAGACTCAACGAGACCGGGCAAAATTGGTCTTTCTTGGAAGTCTTTGCTCCATTCTCGTTACACGATAATGAGCAAAGAGGGGCAACTGTAAATGCCCAAATTTTCCCCGGTCCAATAAACATCAATAAAATAATCCAAAATTACATGTCCAGTTACAAATCTAAAGCCCAAAAATTACAACCCAGAATTGAAAGCCCAGTGGCCCAAAATGCAAAAACAATTCAGAAAAACCTAGGATTTCTGAAACCTTCAGCGCCGCACCCTCCACATACCTCGTCAGCGCGTCCAACGCTCGACGCATGACCCCTCTCTGCATCCGTTGACCTCGCCAGCACCTGCAAAGAAAAGAAAGAACAGCAGCAGAGACAACAAAGCAAGGAAATAGGGCAAAGAAATAGTAGTAGATAGTGATTAAACTGTAACACAATCGGCTATAAAGAGCCACGATTTATCACTGTAAAGGGGGAATACTATCGCACATTTACGTGTATTGAATACAAAGAAAAGGCATTCAAGTATCAGTTTTAAAGGTGGATCTTATTTTTTTTTTTAGTTTCGATTTTCTTATCTTCTCTAATTTTTCATTTGTTATTATTATTATTATTATTATTATTATTATTATTTGCATGTAGAAATAAAAGGGGAAAATAGAGGTTTACCTCTACGAGTGAGCCACCGGAGTCCTCATTCTCTCCATCGAAATCAGAGTTGGATGTTGATTTCGGGTTTGAAATGTTTAAATCCCCCTTAAATGTAACCAAACCACACCTCTGATGATAATCTATCGCTAATTACTGTAACGCATGGTGGTCGGAAAACCTTTCGGCATGGGTTCCTTAGGTTTGGCCGAAGAAGGGGATTAGAAAAGGGGAAAGTCAAGGGTTGTTTTAGTTTCTAGGTCTACGCTGTTTTTCAAAGTGAATTAATAAAGTTTTAATGGAAAATTAAGGTTTAAGTAAACTGCTTGTTAAAAAACAGTGCCATTTCAGAGAAATTAAATTGGTTTTCAAAAAAAAAAAGCCATCGTTTGAGCCACATCCAATCCGACCCAATTTAATACCCTCAGGATCCGCGTGTTTACACGGAGAAGCGATAATTGCGCACTTAGTCCTTCCCTTTTTTGCGCTAACATTCGATTGAGCTTTTTTTATTTATTTCTTTTGATTTTTTAATTAATCTCTGAAATTTCCACGCCATTTCAAATTGATCCATGTTTAAGCACTGCATTTTGAGAATTTGGAGCGTTTTCATTTTTAGTCCTTGTGCATTCTCGCGCATTTCATTTTGATCCTTGATTTTGTTTTAATGACTTTGTTTACTTAGAAATAATTCTTTGAATTTTGTTTTTATTTTATTGGGTCTATTTTTAAATTATGGTTTATATTTTTATTACATTTATTTATTTCAAAAATAAAAAAAATTGTTTTAAGTAACTTATTTAATTTCATATGGATTTCGTTGTTTCTGTTTTCTTTTGTATATGTATAATTCCTTTGTTTTTTTTTTTTTACATATTATTCATTTTTCTTAAAAGTATAGTTCTGTTGTGAAATAATGAAAGGAAAGAACAAACTAAAATGTGATAAAAGAGAGAGTGTAGAGAGAATGTAGAAGAGAAAGTGTAGAGAGAATGTATAATCTTTTTTATTATTTTTCATGAATACAAGAGCCCCATATATATAGGGGTTGATAGTAACTCTCTAATTATTATAGGGCATGTAAAGGGTCATGACCTCTTATCTCCCATATTAATTGAATATAGGAAGAGTCTCATAACTTATGGGGTATAGGAAGAGTCTCATAACTTATGGGGGTGATAATGACATCCACATAAATATTCATAACACTCCCCCTTGGATGTTCATTATCTAACTATGCCTCGTTAAAACCTTACTAAGAAAACCCAGTGGGACAAAAACTTAATGAAAGAAAAAGAGTACATAATTATACGCTTGATATGCTGCCTCATTAAAAACCTTACCTAGAAAACCCAGTGGGATAAAACCAATGTTATGGGAAAAAGAGTACAACGCGTATTTACTCCCCCTAATGGCTATATCACTTGAGATCTCGAAGGTGACCATTCCAATAGTAAACTAGCTTCTGAAACACTGATGTAGGAAGCGCCTTAGTGAATAAATCTGTTAAATTCTCACTTGAACTGATCTGCTTAACTTTTATCTCCTTAAACTTCTGGAGGTCATGAGTGAAGAAGAATTTTGGTGCAATGTGTTTTGTTCTGTCACCTTTGATGTATCCAATATCAAGCTGATCAATGCATGCTGTGTTATCTTCAAACAAGACAGTTGTAGCTTCCTTTCTAGATGATAAACTACAATTATTCCTTATATGCTAAATCATAGATCTTAGCCATACACATTGACGACTTGCTTCATGGACTGCTAAGATTTCTGCATGATTAGACAAGGTTGCTGCAATTGTTTGCTTCATTGAGTGCCAAGAGATTGCAGTACCTCCATATGTGAAAACATATCCAGTTTGTGATTTTCCATTATAAGGGTCTGACATAAATCCTGCATCTGAAAAACCAATCAACTCTGTCTTGGATTTATTAGGGAAAAATAGACCCATATCTTTTGTGCCTTAGAGATAACGAAATATCTGTTTAACTCTAGTCCAATGTCTCCGTGTTGAGCATGAGATAAATCTTGCTAACAAATTTACAGAAAAAGATATATCAGGTCAGGTATGGCTAGCAAGATACATTAATGCCCCAATTGCACTGAGGTATGACACTTCAGGACCAAGAAAATCTTCGCCATCTTCCCGAGGACGGAAAGGGTCTTTACTCGGATCAAGTGATCTTACAACCATCGGGGTAGTTATTGGATGTGTCTTATCCATATAAAATCTCTTTAGCACCTTTTCAATATATGTTGATTGATGCACAAGGATTCCTTCTTTTAGGTGCTCAATTTGTAACCCCAAACAAAATTTCGTTCTTTTAAGGTCTTTCATTTCAAATTCTTTCTTCAAGTACTCAACAGTCTTTTGGATCTCTTCAGGAGTTCTAATGATATTCAAATCATCAACATATACTGCAATAATGACATATCCAGATCCAAACTTCTTAGTGAAAATGCATGGGCAAATTGGATCATTCTTGTATCTTTTTTTCAACAAATACTCACTTAAGCGATTATACCACATGCGTCCGGATTGTTTCAATCCATAAAGGGATTTGTGCAATTTGATCGAATAATGTTCTCTAGAACCTGAACTCACTACTTCAGGCAGTTTAAATCCTTCAGGGAGTTTTATATAAATTTTAGTATCCAGTGGGCCATACAAATAAGCTGTTACTACATCCATTAGGCGTAAATCAAGCCCTTCTCTTATAGCCAGACTTATCAAAAATCTAAATGTAGTTGCATCCACCACAGGAGAATATGTCTCTTCATAATCAATTCCAGGTCTTTGTGAGAATCCTTGTGCAACTAAACGTGCTTTATACCTCACAATTTCACTCTTTTCATTTCTTTTACGCACAAAGACCCATTTGTATCCCATTGGTTCCACACCTGTAGGTATACGGACTACAGGTCCAAACACTTCTCTTTTCGCTAGCGATTTCAATTCAGTTTCAATTGCTTCTTTCCATTTTGGCTAATCATCTCTTTTTTTACATTCCTCAATCGATTTTGGTTCATAATCTTCTTTATTATTTATAACATCTAGTGCAATATTGCATGCAAAAATATCATCAACGTCGATTTGATTTCGATTCTATTTTATACCGGACATGACATAATCAATAGAGATCTCTTCATTGCCAGGTACCTGATTTTCTTCTGAAATTATTTTTCTAGTCATGTCATAGTCTCTTCAGGAGATCCCGGTATAATCATTTTTTCTTCGATTTGGCCATCATTAATCTTTGCTCCCTTCTTTTTCCGAGGATTCTTATCTTTGGAACCAATTGGTCTACCATGCTTCAGGCGTGTATTAGACTCAGTAGCAACTAGATTTTGTCCTTCTGGGATATCAAGTTTTATTGGAGCATTCACAGCTGGTGTATGTGACTTAGTCACTTTCTTTGGGTCAGAAAATGCGTCTAGCAATTCATTAGCTAAACTTTGTAAATGAATAATCTTTTGAACTTCTAAATCACATTGCTTAGTTCGAGGATCAAGATGAGCTAATGACAACTCTTTCTAACTAATTTTCTTATCCAGCTGTTTGATTTCTCCCCCTAATGTTGGAAAAACTAACTCGTCAAAATGACAATCTGCAAAATGAGCCGTAAATAGATTTTCTGTAGATGGTTCTAGATATTTAATTATGGATAGGGATTCAAATCCAACATATATACCCAACCTTCTTTGAGGTCCTATCTTAGTTCTATGTGGTGGAGCAATTGGAACATATACGGCACATCCAAATGTTCTTAAATGGGAAATATTTGGTTCTTGACCATGAACTATTTGTAAGGGGGAGACTTTATAATAACTTATTGGCCTGATGCAAATTAATGTAGCTACATGTAAAATTGCATGCCCCCAAGCAGTGATTGAGAGTTTTGACTTCATAAGTAATGGCCTTGCTATCAATTGAAGTCGTTTTATTAAAGATTCTGCTAGACCATTTTGTGTGTGAACATGAGCTACAGGATGTTCAACACTTATTCCAATGGACATGTAATAGTTATTAAAAGATTGAGAAGTAAATTCACCAGCATTATCAAGACGGATGGTCTTAATAGGAAAATCTGAGAAATGGGCTCGTAATCTAATCAATTGAGCAAGCAATCTCGCAAATGCCAGGTTACGAGTTGATAACAAAGATACATAGGACCATCTACTCGATGCATCAATTAAAACCGTAAAGTACCTAAATGGTCCACACGGGGGATGTATAGGCCCACATATATCCCCTTGAATTCGCTCAAGAAAAGTAAGTGGTTCATTATTTATCTTAGCTGGTGATGGTCAAATTATTAATTTTCCCAGTGAGCATACAACACATGTAATATTTTGAAGATTCTGCTGGCTCTTCAATGAATGTCCACATGAATTTTCAATTATTTTTCACATCATTATTGAACCGGGATGGCCTAACCGGTCATGCCAAAGAACAAATTCATTAGTAAACTTCTGGTTTACTATAGCATGTGTTTCTATAGAACTGATCTTTGTGTAGTACAAACTAGTAGAGAATGCAGGCAATTTCTCAACAATTTGTTTATTGCCTTGAGCAATACTCGTAATTTGAAGGATTCACAATTTCCTTCGTTTAAAGTCTCAATATGATATCCATTTTGGTGAATATCTTTAAAACTCAATAAATTTCTTTGAGACTTAGGGGAGTATAATGCATTAATAATTTCAATTTTTGTTCCCCTTGGTAATAAAATAATTGCTTTTCCGAAGCCTTTTATAATGGTTGTACTACCAGATATAGTGTTCGCACTTCCTTCTTTCATTATTAAGTGAGAAAAATATCTTTTGTCTTTCAATATGGTGTGAGTAGTTGCACTGTCTGCTAGACATATATCTTCACCATTCATAGTTGATTGCCTTTGCGAGAAAATATTCTTCAAAAAAACATAATAACCACAAAATGTCACATATAATGGTGAAAACATCACATAAAAACATAGCACTAGTAAAGGTCATAGCATCATTATTAAAGTTGTTAAATGAAACATAGAGTAGGAGAGGTTTATTTTATTATTTATCGAAATTTGTGGGCTTAATAATTTCCTTCAGGGGTAGAAAGAAAATCAGCCACTTCCAAGTGGGTTCCATTTCCATCATGGGTAGAAAGAAAATCAGCCACTTCCAAGTGGGTTGCATTGCCATCATCAAAATCACCTTCGCCATCTTTATACACAAGATTGGTTTCTACTTTCTTTCCCTTCTGTTTTATGGACTGCTGATAAAGATCAACTAGATGCTTTTGTGTGCGACACACACGTGACCAATGTCATTTTCCTCCACAACGATAACATACATTAGTCACATTTTCACATCTTTCTTTCTCTTCCCTGTTACCATTTTTTTGATCCCACTTCTGGTAGGAATGTGAATTTTTAAAACGACCACCTCGACCATATCCATATCCACGTTCGCGGCCACGCCCTCCGCCACGACCACGGGCACGCACACTACTATTTGCATGGTGTGTTTCTCTTAATTCTTTCCCATTATGTAAAGTCACATTCACTTCAGGGAATGGAGCAGAGCCAGTTGGGCGTAATTCATGATTTTTCATTAGTAGTTCATTGTCTTGCTCCGCCACTAGGGGACAAGAAATTAATTCAGAATATTTCTGGAATCCTTTTTCATGATATTATGTCTACAGGACAACATTATTTGCATGGAAAGTTGAGTATGTTTTTTCTAACATTTATGCATCAGTAATCTTCTCTCTACATAAATTCAATTGCGAAGTGATTTAAACATAGCCGAGTTATAATCACTAACAGACTTAAAGTCTTGCAATCTTAAATTTAGCCACTCATAACGAGCTTTAGGCAAAATCACAGTTTTCTGGTGTTTATACCTTTCCTTTAAATTGGCCCAAAGAATTTGGGGGTCCTTAACAGTCAAATATTCGGTCTTTAGATCTTCATGGAGGTGATGGCGAAGGAAAATCATGGTCTTGGCCTTATCTTGTACCCATGATAAATAGTTATTTCCAGTGATGTCCAGAGCCACAAATTCGAGTTTTGTAAGATTTGACATTATAAAACTATAAGACAAAATATACAAGTCAATAATATAAAATAAAGCATGTTAATATGCAAATGAAATAACACATAATGAAATAGATCAACTTGTTACTCTTACTTCACCTAAGCGTCCTTCAGCAATCTTTAAGGAAAAGTTTGTTAGCCTTGATTTCTTGTATTAGAGACTCATGCTGATAACGTGTTGTGAAATAATGAAAGGAAAGAACAAACTAAAATGTGATAGAAGAGAAAGTGTAGAGAGAATGTAGAAGAGAAAGTGTAGAGAGAATGTATAATCTTTTTTATTATTTTTCATGAATACATGAGCCCCATATAAATAGGGGTTGATAGTAACTCTCTAATTATTATAGGGCATGTAAAGGGTCATGACCTCTTATCTCCCATATTAATTGAGTATAGGAAGAGTCTCATAACTTATGGGGTATAGGAAGAGTCTCATAACTTATGGGGGTGATAATGACATCCACATAAATATTCATATCAAGTTCTTAATATATCATTTTTGAATTAGTTCATTAATTTTTACATTGTTTTGATTTATTGTATTATTTTTGTTGTATATTTTTTTTAAAAGGAAAATTATATAGTTTTTATTTTAAAATTCATTTTTCTATCATTTTGTTTAAAGATTTGTATAATATTTAATTTAAATTCTCCTATATATTATTATTTTATACATACATATATAATTTATATTAAAATTATTTTTTTATACTATGTATATATATTATTGATTTCATACTATTTTATGTATATATTTTCTTTTAAATATATTTATGTAAATATATATTTACTTTTAAATCTATTATATATATAGTTTATTTCTTTAAAAGACCATATTTTATTATATGTTTTTGTTTATTTCAAATACTTTTATATTTTTATTTTCATACATAAATTATTTATATTAAGTTATTTACTTATTATTTATTTCAAACTCTTTTATTTATTATTTATTTTACATGCTTCATTGTTGTCTATTTGGAACCTTTTCTCATGAGATCTATTTTGTTCTTTTACGTGTATATATATAATAACTATTTTGGGTTTTGTCATATATTTAAAAAAAAAAATCATTTTGCATATTATTGATTTTAAGATTCTTCTTCCACATTATTATTTTGAATTCACTCATTATATTTTTCGAATTGTTTGTACATTTCATTTTGATTTGATTTGTTTCTTTTAAATTTGTTATATATGTTTTTTAATTCATCTATCTTTAATTATCACGTGAGTTTGTAAATACTGTACATTATGTGACCGTCATGAATTGTTTGGTTAATACGTTTGATTTTGTTTACGTGGCAATTTTATTCACAAATCACCATTTTAAGGCATTTCATTCAAAATTTTTAAAATAAGGTAATACTCGGTATTTAAGATCTTCAAGAAGATTGTGCCCTAACTTACTGGGTTCCAATTTTTCTCGTCAAATCTAAGTAATTGAGTACCCTTTTGAAATCAAGACATAAAATTTTCAAATAAAAGCTTATTCTTGGGAATTTTAGATGTTGCGTCCTAACTAATTGGATATGACATTTTGTAATCTCGAGGTAAGGGTTATTAAAAAAATGGGGCAATATTTTGTGTTTGGAAATTCGGGAAATCGTGCCCTAACGTGCTAGGTTTTGGTTTTTTTCGTTTGGCCAAATAACTAAAATATCCTTTTAAGTACATGTTTTTGAAATCATGAGATGATCTCGGTTCTTAAAGGCTTCAAACGTTGTATCCTAATATACTAAATGTGGTATTTTATTCCTTCGAAACGAGAGAGTCTTAAACTCCAATTTGAGTTATTCAAACATTCTTTAAAAGGGGATCGTATTTTGAAATTTTTCAAATTTTCAACAATAGGACATTAGTTGATCAATGAGGTACCAATTTTGGGCGTTGCGAGGGTGCTAATCCTTCCTCGTACGTAACCAAATCCCGAACCTATTTTCTTAAAATTCGTAGACCAAAATGTTTTATAAGGTGATCTGATCACACCTAAACAAAAAGGATTGGTGGCTACTCCCATTTTAATTTTTGTTTTCAAAACCCAAGTTGATTCTTCTTTCCAATAAAAAAGGTTTCGACACTATGTCTGCACGGATTCCCATGATACATGCTTCGTACTCTGACATATTGTTGGTGCAGTTAAAATCTAGTTTGCAAGTAAATAGATAATGATCTCCACTTGGGGATAGCAGGACTACCCCGGCTCCATTACCCACAGCGTTTGGCACTCCGTCAAAATTTAGTTTCCAATGATGACTTTCTTGAGAATCTTCCTCGGTAGCTGTAACATAAATTAAATCTTTGTTCGGGAAATTGAAGTTTAAGGGCTTGTAATATTCTCGAGCTCTACTGGCTAGAAAATCTGCTATGACACTTCCTTTTATAGCTTTCTGGTTCACATAGATTATGTCAAATTCAAAAAGCATAATTTACCGTCAGGCCATCCTCCCATTCAAAGCCGTTGACTCTATCATGTACTTCAGGGGGTCCAGTTTCGAAATAAGCCAAGTGGTGTGATACAACATGTACTGTCTTAGCCTTCGAGTTGTCCAGACTAAGACGCAACACAATTTCTCAATTGGTGAGTACCTTGTTTCACATTCAGTGAACTTTTTACTGAGGTAATATATTGCTCTTTCTTTCTTCCTTAACTCATCATGTTGGCCATGCACGCATCCCATAGAATTCTCAAATATCGTTAAGTACAGTATCAATGATTTATATGGGTTGGGTGGTACTAGCGCTGGGGCATTGGACAAGTAATGTTTGACCTTATCGAAAGTCTTTTGGCATTCCTTGTTCTACACACCTGGATTGTGTTTCTTACAGAGACGGAATATCGGGTTACATTTCTCAGTTAGCTGTGAAATAAAACGGGCGATGTAATTCAGTCTTCCTAGGAAACCTCAAACTTCTTTTTGAGTACGCGGTAGAGATAGCTCTTGTATGGCTTTGATTTTGTCTGGGTCAATCTCAATCTCTTTTTCACTGATCACAAATCTTAGCAACTTTTTGGACCTGGCTCCAAAGGTACACTTGGCTAGATTGAGCTTTAGTTGGATCTTTTTCAATCTTAAGAACAATTTCCTTAGAACCTGAAGGTGCTCATTCTCTGTTTGGGACTTTACGATCATATCATCAACATAAACTTCGATTTCTTTGGGCATTATATCATGGAAAAGGGATACCATGGCCCTTTGATACGTTGCTCCCACATTTTTCAGCCTAAACGACATTACCTTATAACAAAATGTACCCCATGCTGTTACAAATGTGGTCTTCTCTATGTCTTCAGGGTGCATCTTAATCTGATTGTATCCTGAGAAGCCGTCCATGAAAGAGAACAGTGAGTGGTCTACCGTGTTGATATGAGGCAGTGGGAAATTATCTTTCGGGCTGGCTTTATTCAAATCTTTATAATCTACACACATTTGTACCTTTCTATCTTTTTTAGGGACGGGGATGATGTTAGCTACCCATTCTGGACCACTTTTAGGAATCTAGCATTAAATTGCTTCTTGAAATCTTCTTTTATTTTTAGTAAAACATCGGGTCTCATTCTCCGGAGTTTCTGTTGCACTGGCTTACATTCTTCCTTGTCGGTGTACCACAATATTCGTACTTAACCCGGACATATCTTGATATGACCATATGAATACATCCTTGAATTCTTGGAGTAACTCAATGAGGTCTCGTTTTGTCTCTACAATGATACAAGCTCCGATCTTCATCTCTTTTCCCTCTCCTAAACTCACAATTTCTGTCGACTCCTTGTGAAGTAGGTTTTGTTTCTCATCTTGTTCAACCATCCTCAACAGTTCAGGAGATAGGTCATAATCTTGCTCATCTTTAAATCCCCAGAATCCTCGATCATCTTCAAAAATAAATAATGTATAAAAAAATTAACAATAAACAATACATATATAAAAAAATTCATAATAATAAAGCAATTCAAAAATAAATATAAAAAGTTTAAAATAAATAAATAAGTAACAAATTTTTAAAGAAAAATCGAAATCAAGCAGATTTGGGACTAAATTGGGACAAAAATAAAATTTAAAGCAAAAAACTATGATAAAATAAACAAAGAATGACCAAAAAGAAAGGGGGTGAAAGGGAAGAGGGCCAAACGAGAAATATTCCCCGTCTTATGCGCAACAATTCACTTGGCCAATTAAAAGACTAAATTAAAAATGAAAGAAAATTAAAAGGCCAAAATTAAAAAAAGGTAAAATAGGGGCATTAGGATCCAATTGTGAACCTCTTGAAAAGCAGAAGGAATGGGGTTGCAGTTATACCCCCATTCCAAAAACATACAGATCCTCCGCTATACGGGTCGGGTTGCACGAGTCATTAGTAAAACAACACCGTTTTGGTCCATGGGCATTGGCACCAAAACGGCGTCGTTTTATGTGTTTATAAAAGCCAAAATTTTCACAAAAAAATTCATTTTGAACCTTTCAGCCCCCAAAAAACTGAAAACTCTCTCCCCTTTCTCTCAAAGCCTTCTAGGGCCGACCATGCTCCGGTCGTCAGCCACCGTGGCGGTCGCCAGTCATTGGCGACAGCGCCGTCGTCCACGATGGCCGGAAGACAAAAAGGTTCCATTTTTTGAGTTTTTCGACTTCTCGGGGGCCTAAAAACATCGTTTTTCATCGAAAATGACGAACCTCAGCCTTCCAAGCCGACGTAAACACAAAAAAAGGTAAGGTTTGAGTTTTTCTTTTATTTTGTTTTCTTTTTATAAAAAATAAAATAAATGCAATAAAAAACGAAAAGAGAAGTAGAATAAAAGACCACTTTTGAAAATTTTTCTTCTGATTCGACTGCTATCTTTTTTATATTTCAATCTTTGGAAAATATTTTTGTATTCGATTTTGTGTGTCAAATATTACATTAGTTCTTCATGGCTTTTATAGCCTAAAAAGAAAAAAAAATATACAAAGTTTTCTATCGTTTTTACTTGCTATCTTGTTGTTGTCTTTTTTGTCCTTTTTTGCAGGTGGAGGAGGCCAGCTGTGTATGGAGGTGCTGACATGGAGGTATGGAGGCCGTGGAGGAGGTAGCGGTGGCTGAAGCTTTTAAGCAAACCTAGGGTTTTTTTTTGTTTTGGGTTGTATTGGGCTGCTAGGGTTTTTAGATTTTGGGCTGGTATGGGTAGTGGGCCTGTTATTTGTTTTGTAATGGACTTTAATTATTTATCTGTTTGTGTATTTGTGGATTTTTTTTTGCTTGGATCCGGGCTAAAATTGGGCCTTACAGAGCTTTAATCATTTACAGTATAATTTTCCCTCTACTTGTTTTATATCGATTTATCCTTCTGCTTGTTGTATTGGATCATTAAATTGCAAAAATAGTTCCTTTGAAGGGAACTGTGTATCTCAACATATTTCTTGATGCTTTTCACTTATTTTTTCTTCAGCTTGGCATGTGAAATTCATCTGTTTCCTCAATTCATGGAACATAACCTTTTTATCTTTTCCAATGTTTTACTTGTCGAATTACTTGGCCTGATAGATGAAAGCAAATAGCACATGGTTTTGTAGGAACTCGAAATTGTTTCGTGTTATTATGTTTGCATATGTTGTAGAAAGACACAAATGGTTCAAACTTGATATCCCAAACAAGGTGGGTCTAATGGTCTGGTTATTCGTTTGTGCACTTCATATTTCTAGCTCTACTCTTATAATTCCCTCGTTGTTTACTTTTTCGTATCTTGGATAGGTCGGCATCTAAACTCACTATTAGCGCATGCTTAGGCATTGTTTATCTATCTGTGATTCAGTGAGAATGACTAAAATGGTTCAACTTGTTTCTGATATGAATTGTTACGAAATTCTGACTTTTGTTCATCATTTTGTCACTGTACTTTTTTTTTGAATCACAGCTTATCATATGCTGTGATTTTCAGTCTTCCAGATATGTAGATATGTATGGGTTCTAGTAAGTATATTGAATGAGCCTAAGCAATTAACCTTTTGCCAAGTATTTGAAACCTTTTTTCTTTTGGTAAGTATATTTTTTCTTTATTTATTTTTTTTACATTTTTAAAAGGTAGAAAGGACTTTTCCAGTCCCACTCAAAGAAAATTGGAGTAATTTAATCTCTATCAATTTTAAAAATGAGCAATTAAGGATAATTAATCACGACATTAATGTCTTCAATCAATTGTATATAATTTTTATTAATAAAACAACAATTTTAGCCCTTGATGTTTGTATGTTCTGTAAATTTGGAAATAATTTAGCAAATTTAGCCTCAAATTTGTTAAATTATTACCAAATTGACAAAAACATGAAAACATCAAGGGCTAAAAATGTTATTACATCAATCAAAATTATGCACAATTGACGAAAGACATTAATGCTGTGATTAATTGCTCACTTTCAAAATTGACAGCGATTAAATTACTCTGATTTCTTTGAGAATGATTAATTTGCTCAATTTCAAAATTAAGAAGGACTGGAGAGATATTTTTACCTTTCTCTTCCTGCTTTCGTGGTGGTGAAAAAGAGATACATCTAGAAATCAACACCTAAGGAATTTAAGAAAAAGTTGAAAACGACATCTAAACAAAACATTAATTCATTTCTTTGACAATCAATCCACGCTCAAACAACATTTGCTATCAGCCCCCGTCACTATTATTCTTCGACTTTTTATGACAAATTTAACTTATTACATTGCATTATTATTTTCTTTTATTTCTCGATATATCTATCGAAGTGAGCTTAGGTTCATTAAAAAAATAGATATTAACTATGAATTTTAAATTTATTCTATTACAATACATTATTAAACAATTATGTCCTCCCCTCCAAAAAAATGGAGTTTACACAAGAAACCTACGACCAAAAAATAACATTCCCATCAATTAAAAGCATCACAGTTTCTCCTAATATTCCCATTCCTCCCCGTCTTAACACCGACACGGCCAAGCTTCGTAATGGCGGTGATGAAGGCGGAGTTAAATGTCTTCGAGTTTGCCGCCCAAGCGTCTACCACTGGCCTCGATCTCTTGTCGGTGAACAAAACCTGGTCGGAAGTGAACAATCCCTTGCCTTGTTGCAAGTTCTTGTAGTAAACATTGTCGAATGCACGTGGTGTGTTAGGGTCCATGTTAATGGCTATCCTGGGATCAACATTTTTAGGACACATTTGTTGTAGTTGGGTCGCATATGCTCGGTTCAATGTCGGGTCTACTGCACTTCGACGGCTGAAATTGTATATCCGGTTTGAAAACTTGCTGCAATGAGAGAATCCAACGGTGTGTGCAGCTGCCAAAAAATAAAATAAATAAATATAAATAGGTAAAATTCTTATAGATGCACTTCTACCAAGGGTCAGATTGTCTTTTGCCCTTCAACTTAAAAAATAGGTAAAGTAGTCACTGTATGTTAGATCAAATAGTAAAACGGTTTTTTCTGTTAAAAATTTCATTTATTTGTATTACGGTATTACAGTGACACGTAAAATATCATATGTACCTCATAAATTTTTACAAAATAACCAGTTTATTCGTTGATTTAACATATATAAACCAATTATCTTATTTTTTAAATAGAGGGACAAAATACAATCTAATTCTTAATACAGGGACTATCATGATTTTTTTTACTAATATAAATATTATATTAATAAATTAAGGTCCAAATTTTGTACAAGCAGTCAATATTCTTTAATAATCAGTATTGAAAAGTTTTTAAAATTTTATTTTATTGTTTTTTTTATAATTGTTGTAAATTAATGCCAGCTAATATAAGATGTTAACTTAAATTAGATCCATTCACAAAGACCTGACAATAGTCAAGTTTACTTTATTTATAGATAAGAATATTATCCTTAAAAGATTCTTGTATATGTTAAAAAAAAAAGGGTTAATTACACCAAAAGTTGTTAAATTATAGGTTAGGTTTTAAATTCATCCTTAAATTTTAAAATTTAATTGAGTCATCAAAACATCGATATCGTATCTATTAAAATTTTCTATTAACCTAGTCATCAACTAAGACGTTAAATGTTAGATTAGATTTAGCATGCAACTTATTTAACATGAAATACGAGTTAAGAATTTAATACCCAAGTTTACATTAAATTAATAAAAATGACTTGATTGATATGACTAATGTTTCGAAGATTTAATTAAAATATTTCATAGCTTAGGACGTCTAATGCAATTAGCCCAAAAGCTTACAAAGATTGAACACCCCGTGCCAGACACGTAATTATGACCAACACTCACATCTGAGTCTAGAAGGAAGTACCTGAAAGAGCAATCATGTCAGTTTGGGTGAGTCCATGTGCTGCAAACATAGATTTTAGCTGGTTCAAGTTGAAATTTGGATGAGGCAGCTTGCCATTGACACTAGCTGCTGTGGAGCGTAACCCATCCAACCTCCCCAATTCAACTGCATAAGATGGTCCACCTGACTGCAACCCGTCGTCACATTCATCACCAAATTAAACAAAACCCCCCATTTTTTTCCACAAATTTAGAATATTTTAAAATTTAAGTCCAATTCTTTAACATTGTTAAATTTGTTGGTACAATATTTTAAAATAAAAAAAATTCAATTAGCAATCATATAATTAAAAAATGACATTGTAATGCTGGACTTGAAATTTGAAATCTGAAAAGTAGGACAAAATTTCTAAAAATAAAAGCATAGATATTAAATTCTAAATTTGTAAAGAGTATAGAGACTTATGACATATTTTAACCTAATAGTTAACACACATCAATGAGTGTAGTGTGTAATAGTATTACATTGCTTTTTTAAAGAAAACCCAGATTTAAATCTTGTAGATTAAATTGTTAGAAAAAAATTAATTACGAACTCAAAAAGAAAATCTTTATAAACAATAAAACCAGCATAGGAAACAAGACAATGTGATTTAAAAAAAAAAGGTAAATTACATTAATGATCATTCAACTATGTTTTTTTATTAAATAATTATGAAAAATTAAAAAAACTATTATTTAGTTATTTAATTTTGTTCTTTTTTGTCAACCAATTATCTTGAGTTTTTAAAAGTTTTCATTTTTACATTAGTCAATTGATGATTATAAAAATAAAATTAAAAATTAGATGATAATTTTATAATTTTTCATAATTGAGTGATAAAAAAATAGTTGGATGATATTTTATAATTTTTATAGTTTAGTAAAAAAATATTTTACCAAAAAAATCTAATGTACGTTTGAGAAGGAAAAAGAAGAATACAAACCAGAGCAATAACATCACGAGTCGCCATTGCCAAAATATCAGCACATGAAACCTTGTTTCTACAACTCGGAACCGCATCGACCGCTTGTTTCGCCTTGATGACGGTGTCGAAACCGTCACCGGCTAACGACAAGTTGTCGGGGTGGTCCTTTTCGGCTTTGTTGCTGCCGGTGGATTGAATAATTACTGAAGCATCACAACCCTGAAAACAACATAATGATTGTTATATATATAAATAAAATAACATCAGCTCCAACATGGTTAAAAACTGGAAAATGGTTGTGCTCTTTGAAAGAACCTGGACAAAGCAGTCATGGAAGAAGAGGCGGATAGTTGCAGGGACAGTGACAAAAGTTTGTCTGAATTTCTGAGTAACGGCTTTTCTTACAATGGATTCTACATTGGGACAGGTTTTAGCGTAGTAATTTTGTCTTAGTTGAGCTGAAGCTGTTTCAGGGAGCAAGGAGAAGGTAAGAGAAAGTGACAGTACGAGTAGAAAAGTAATGAAGTGAGCCATTTTGGGTCTGAAAATTTTGAGTAATTGCAGTGAGGTTGAAAAACAAAGGGTTATTTAAAGAGACAAAGAGGAAGGGGTTTGGAAATGTTAATTAAAAAATAAAATAAAAGGTTAATTTCGCCGGACGTCCCTAAACCATTGTCTATATTTTAAATCAGCTCTTAGACATTAAAATATTATAATTTCTTTTTTTTTTAATGCATAATATGTGTTGAGTAATTTTCTTTGTGTGTTGTTAAAAAAAATTCAAGTATTTATACATGTTATCACTGTTCATTATTTGATTTCACTGTTTACGGACTTAACCTCACTATTCATATGACTGATATTCTGAGCAGGTCTTGGGCATACTGGATACGTGTACCGTTCTAGGTAGCCTGTTAGGCCTTGCAACCCCTATATGCAAATTCCTTGGGTATATACAAACTGGG
This sequence comes from Gossypium stocksii, assembly GCA_020496765.1. Classification (NCBI taxonomy): domain Eukaryota; kingdom Viridiplantae; phylum Streptophyta; class Magnoliopsida; order Malvales; family Malvaceae; genus Gossypium; species Gossypium stocksii. The sequence continues at coordinate 3,622,569 of CM035622.1, read as the reverse complement.
ACCTCGAACTCCCCTTGGCTCATGCGAGCTGATACCGGGAGCTCTCCTAGCTGTCCTCTTGCTATATGTCTTGCACACATCCATCTGGTGGGGCCTAGTCGGGTCACGGGTAAATGACCCGGATATTACCTAGTTTTGAGTTGGTGATCATTGATGTTTAATAATATCCAAGTGGTTTATAAGTCAAAGTTATAGGCTAAGGCTTTGGCCACCTTTGTTAAATGACAAATTTGCATTTTTAATCCCTATAACAAATTAATAATTCAATTTAAATTATTTTAACACAAAAATGTATAGCCTTCTGTACAAAACTCTTGGCTTCGCCTTTGGTTCATGTTTTAAATAGACTTCACGTTAGAAAATATTCATACTTTGAGGAACTCGAGTGTAACACATTGAAATTCTAGTCCAATTTACAATGTGAATTGTAGTTTGAGGACTTTGGGTCAAATTAACCCGAAAATAAATGCATAGGAAGAAGAATTTTCAAAGGGGTCGGAAAGCCAGTTGGATGAGAGAATCTTTTGAAACAGCATAGTAATTAAAGAATGTGTGTGCATAGTTGTTTTAATAATACAGAGAAAGACAAGTTCCAGGGAAAGAGACGTTATAATGATGTTTTGTTTTTGTTTGGTTTCCGTCAGTGGCCGCCTCGGTCTCTTTTTCAAACACTCTTGAAGCTTCTCTATATGAAAAGCAAATACAAGTTCGAACGTTGAACACATGATATGAGAGCGAAGTAAAATTTTTTTTTAAACGACTGAATTTGGATTATAATTTTTTTAAAAAAGTTAAATTATAATTTTATTATTATTTTAATGTAAAATTTTACAATTTTTAAAGGATTAAGTTATGAATTTTAAATTTTAAAGAAGGGATTAATTTAAAATTTTACAACTACTAATAAATTAAAAGGTTTAAATTTAATTCGAGAGGTTAAAATCTTATTTCAAAATAATATTATCGAGATAGTTACAAATTTACAATAAAAATGTGCATTTTTAATTGAAAATTCGTAGCATGCACGTTAAGACTATCCCCTTTTGTGTGCTTCTATGACTAAAAATAGTAAAAGAAAATTGAATGAAATGTTAAAAGATTAAGTGAATTTATTTCACAAGACCTCCTAATTATATCAATTAGATGAAATTAGTTTTATTATTATTAAAAAGAATAAAAAATATTATTTATTATTTAATAAAGTTATATTCTAAGAGATTTTGATGGTTCTGTAATGGAATAATAATTTTAATGTTATTTTTTACAAAGTAACTATTAATTTTATTTAATAATTCATGAATTAAATTAATTTATTTAATAGTAAAAAGATTAATTTAATCCAAGGACTTCACAAGTAATTTCATTTGAAATAATACGAACAAAACAATCGTTATTATTGGAATTTGGAGATTTGATATCACCATGCAAGATTTTTATGAAATTATTGGTTAAATAGAGAGTGGGATCATCATGTAATCATTTATTTAGACAAATTACTAAATTATACCTTGCCTTAACTTGGATTCTCTATATTTATTATTTGAGAAAGTGATAATAATAATAATAATAATAATAATAATAATAATAATTGATGTACTGGATCAACAGTTGTAAAAAGAGATAAGATTGAATGATTTTATTCTTTAAGAGCAGAGAACCAGAAGTAGAGAGGAAGAAGAAGACCCCTTCCCTTTGGGATTTCTACTGTTTTTTATTATGCCGGGTTGAATTCTGAGTCGGATTTTGAATCAGGTCATTTTGTGTAATAATAATAAAAGTTAATCATCTAAAATGTTCATAATTTTCTACACTAAAATGGAATCACTTTTTAATCATTTTTCCTTTAGCATTGGTTGGTATGATCGATTAATAAAAATAATGAAAAGATAAAAAAAAAAAAGAAAAAATATATAATTTATGATTATACTTTTTCTATGAATTAAGTCAACCAATAAAACTTAAAAAATATCCAATATCTATTATTTTTAATTTATATTGTAAACTCTTTTAAAAAATTATAATTTATAAATTAAAAAAATTCAATTAGGTTATGATCCGATTTTTTTTATTCCTTTATAATTTTATTCAAATTGATCCATAAGTTCATTTTAATATTTTAAAAAAAATTATTTTATATAAATATTTATTATAACCATTACAGCACCACCAATTATTGTATATTTTTAATAATTAAAACAACGTGACCAAAGGCATTTTCTCTTCTCCACTTCTAATATTTTGCCTACAACACGACATTTTCCTTATTTTTTTTTTAAAAATTAGTCAACATAGTTTTAATGAGAGTTTACCCTAGTTTCGAATTATTAAATATCAGCTCGCGTCATTGCTCAAATATCTGTTGGAGGTTCTGTAAAAGTATAAATTTTATTCAAATTTTCAATAATAATCTTTGCTAAATAATCTGCAACCTTTTTTTATGAATATGATTTCGGATTAATCCTGACCCAGAAATTATTATAACATTAATTTTATTGATATGATTGGAAAAAAGGAGAAATAAAGGGAATATAATTGGAATATGATGGCTATTATAATTTGCTACTCATATACATAACCTTTTATTTTTCTTACCTTTTTTGTAAAAAGATTCTCCTTTTTCCCCCTTTTGTCTTAAAACATGATTTTTTAAAAATTATAGCTTTGTCTAAGGCAAGTCTGCCCTTTGTTTGGTGTTATGTTATTTTCTATTGCAGGGCCAGTTTTGGTTTGCTTCAAATCTCAATCAAACTTTTACCAGTATGACAAGTTAATTAATTATTAATTTATTTAAAAAAGAGTTAATCATATTAAACATTTTCAAATTATTATCTTCATTTTAAATTCATCCTTAAACTTTAAAACATTCTAATTATATTATTAAATTATCGATGTTATATCAATAAGGTCCTTCTGTTACTTAAATTATTAATTTAACCGTTAAATGAAACGTTAAATCTTATTAAAATAAAAAATTTAAAGAAAAATTAATATTGTGAAAATATTAACTTTGAGGTTTTCAAATTTCTTTTTATACAAACTATTGTTCACATTCTTTTTTTTCGGGGAGGGTTTTTTTTTTTATTTTTAGTTTTTAATTTTAAAAGTAATGCAACAACATTTTACTTTTTTTTAAAAGTTTCGTTTTAAATTATGTCGTATAAAATTTTACATATCATTTAATAGTTAAATTAACGGTTTCATAACGAAAGTGTTTGATTGATTTAACAAGGATAGTTTAGGATGTAATTAAAATGTTTTGATGTTTGCAGACTGATTTAGAATAAATTTCATAGTTTAGAGATATCTAGTGAAATTAACTATTTTTTAAACAAATAAAAAAATTTAATATTTTTTTAATAATTATATAAAATCTTTAAAAGAAACTACTAAAAAACACAACGTCAAAATTTACGAGATTTTCTTCAAACTTGAGGAGCTAATACAGTATTTTTCAAATAGTAGGGATTAGTGTCATTGATCCTAAATATTAAATGAGTGCAAAGAATTTTTTTGAGCCATCTCATTATATGTTCTGATAATATCTATTCTTTTTAAGACAATGTCTAAAATTACCCATAAATAAGAAGATAATGCGTTTCTGCACACTTGAACTCATGTCCTCTTACATTGACAACAATACCGATACCAGTCGAGTTAAGATTCAATCGAAGAGTACAAAGAATTTTTAAAAGAGTTTGATTAAGCATATTATATGCATTTTTTAAAATTTTTTAAAATATTATTGTTATTTTAAAAATTATTATCATCAAATTCAAATCAAACATTAAATGTAAAATAGTTTAATGATTAAAAATATTTTCGCTTCAATTAAAATTAAGAGCTTTTATAGCTAAAACTAATAGTTTAACACCTTATTAACTTTAAAAAAAAGTATAAGGAGTCGTTTAAACAAATTCTAATAGTTTAAGGACATTTTCGGTATATTAACCAATTTATTAACAGTTTAAGTAAATCTACCATATTGAATTCTCTCTTTCTCTGTCCCTTCCTTTTACCATTTTTTTTATTTTAATAAGCCTATATTCCAATCTTTTAAAAAAAAAATTTCTGAGCCACGTGAAATTATTGTACATATTTTAATTTAATTATATTTTATTACTTATTTTATGGAAAATGGACCAGAAATGATAATATGTAAGTCAGAAATGTGATTATTAATTAGAAAATTAATCGATAAAACGTTGGTCAATAGTGTATATATGTATATATGTATATATTATTAGTTACCACATGCATTTTGTAGGATAGGATAAAGGGAATTGAGCTGGCAAATAGTCTTTATCGAAATAAACAAGTTAGACACGCCTCAATTAATTATTAAGTGAAGAAAAGATTGCCCTCTTAATTAAGAGTTTAAATTTAAAAACGGGTCTGAAATTTGTCAATTGAGTGTTAGTTCGATTGATATGAATATTATTGTTAATATAGTAAGACGTGGTTTTCAGTGCATTGAAGTCCATTATCCTCCTATTTAAGGGTTGGGGAGAAGTTATGGGTAGTTCTAGATATTGTGTCAAAAAAATATAATTTATTAAAAGAAAACGGGTTTGAAATTTGAAAGGATTTGAGTGAAAATATTGAGTCTGGAAAATGATTTAAGCAAAAAATTGGGTTTATTTAAAATATGGATTGAGTCGGATTTGGGTAAATATAAATTATGTTAATATCATACTTCAGTTCAACCCAAACCCGTTCATAATAATTCAGATTGGCGAAACCATTGTTTTGAAAATAGGGGAATCGACTTTAAAATTTTAAGAATGGAGTCGCCACCGACCTTTTTCGAGGTGCGATTGGATCACCTTGAATTATTTTAATAAAACAATTTGAGTTATTAAAACAATTAATTTTGGTCCACGAAAATCAAAGAATGGGCTCGGGAGTCGGTTACACACGAGGAAGGACTAGCACCCTCGATACGCCCAAAATTGGTACCTGGTTGATTAATTAATGTCCTATTACCAAACGGTTGAACAGATTTTAAAATACGATCCTTTTGTTTTGAAAAGCGTTTGAATAGATCGAAGTAAGAAATTGAAATTCACTTATCTCAAAGAAATAAGAATGTCGCATCCAGTAAGTTAGGGTGCAACATATCAATTTCTCGAAGTTAAGCATTCTTTTTGGGCTTAAAAGGTTCATAAATTTAAATTGAAAAGGGATATTTAATTATTTTGGGTCGAATGAAAAATCGTAACCCAGTAAGTTAGGGCTCGATTTGTCGAAGCTCCAAAACATAAAATATCATCTTAATTTTGAAATTCCTATCTCGGGACACTGAACGCCACATTCAGTAAGTTAGAATGTAACATTTCGAGGTTTCGAGAATAGGTTTTATTTGAAAACTCACACGTTTTGATTTTGAAAGCGACACTCAATAGTTCGGGTTTAATGAGGGAAATCGGAACCTAATAAGTTAAGGCTCAATTTCCTCGAAATACCCTAACACGAGTGGTATTTGTGAAAACCTTGGGATGAGATTTTTATTAAAATAATATCAAATTCGACTTTTATAAAATACAAACATGGAACAATAACATACAAAGCAAAGAAATAATTCATAATCGATACATTTCATCAACAAATCAATATAACCAACGAATGCCAAATAATACACAATTATACAATATCATCACATGCAAACGAGAATATTAACATTCGAAGACTAAAAACAAACTTAAAAGAAATTTAAAGCAAATTAGAACAGATGAAATTTAACAAGCTTTTAACAAATAGGAACGAATAATCAACAAGTACAGAATTGTGTACGTAATAACATCATGGCGAACAATAGTATGAATATACGAAAATTAGAAAATCCAAGAGAAGTGCAAAATATATAATATATATTAGAATATAATATATGTATAAAATATAACTTTAAGATAGAGGTAATATACAAAATGTATACAATGGCATTGAAAAAATATATATAAAATAATATACATATTACTATAATATTGAAATATATGTATATATATGTACACATGCGCAATATACATGCAATATACAGCAAAAATAATAATATATACGATATATACATATATATTAGTAATAATGATAATGTAATGAAGAATATTTTAAATCATCAAAATGACAAAATTGGAATAGGGACTAAATAAAAGTAAATAACAGTTTTAGGGTTGAATTGAAAAATGAAAAATGGTCAAAGGACCTAAACGAAACACGGGCGCAAAGTTTGAGGACCAAAACGAGAAATAAACCAGCTCTTTGGATGCTGCGTTTTGGTATGGACTAAATTGCGATGACGCGCAAATCCTAGGGGTTAATTTTAGAAAGAAAATAAGGCACATGAAGGGCCCGATAGAACGCTAGCGCGAACAGGGGGACTGAATGTGAAATAAACCCTTAAAGACCCAGAAACACGCGGGTCACGCAGTGCCTGGGTCGGGTCATCAGGTCGGAACCGGATAGGGGCCTATACGGCACCGTTTTAGAGCCACCGAAATAGGCCCTAAATGGTGCCATTTCATGAGCTGTATAAAAGCCTAAACAAACCCTAAAATTTGAAGCCCTCAGCCACCTTCTTCAAATCAAAACACCAAAAATAAAACCCTATTCCTTTTCTGTTTACCCGAACCCACCAGAGACCAGACGCTAGCCGTCATTTGACCATCCCAAACGGCGATCGACGGAGGGCTGTGGGTTCGCACCTTACCTCCGTTCGGAGCAAATCGAAAGGCCGAAGCCTTCCTAACCCCTAGAAGGCTGAAACCACCCAACCTCTGACTACCCTTCTGCTCGATTTCGTACCAGGAAAGGAGATTCCGACGACGAGGCAATGAGGTTGTTCTGGTAAGTTTCGATTCACTCACTCCTTTTATACCTTTGCAACTCTGATTCGGGCATTCTTTAAACCAAACAAAGTGAAAATGAAATGAAGAAACGAAAAGGGGTCTCGATTTCGCTGGTTTCTCTGTTTGGGCACTTAACATGCCATTTTTCATCGGAAATGGCCAACCTCGGCCGCCGTACCGAAAATCAGGTATGTTTCTAACCCCTTTCTTATTTCTTTCTTTATTTTGAAACTTAAAAAAAGAAATCGAAACTAAGTGAAAATTTGAAAATAAAAAGGTGCAACCTTTTGATTATTTCTGTTTTTTCTCTGAAATCTTCTTCTTTCTTTTTGTTTATTGAGTGTTGATAAAATCCCCTGATTACACTGCTTTTTGAAAAATTGAAAAAAACCCCCTATTACATTCGTTTCCTTTCGGCTTTATAGCCTGATTTACACTTGATTTTTTTTTGCTACTGTTACTATTCTTTGCGTGTTCTCTTGCTATTTCTGCCTTGTTTGCAGGTGATGGGAGTTGGTGGAGGAGTCAGCGATGGGAGCAGGTGGCTTGCACGTGGGGACGGAGCAGGTGGTGGCCGAGGCAGGTGGGCAGAGGGCAGAAAACCCAGGTGCGGCGGCTGAGGGATGCTAGAGAGGGATTAGGGTTAGGGATTTGAAACCCTAAACCGGTTAAAGGTTTGGGTCAGTCAATTGGGCCACTGGGTATTGGGCAAATTTGGGCTCCGGGTGAGGGTTAATAGGTGGGTTAGTGTTCTTGGGCCTGGGGTATAATTGGGTCTTGGTTGTAAATGGGTATTTTATTTGTGAAATGGACATTTGGACATTTTTGGTTTTATTTGTTTTTGTATTTATTTGGTTTCATTGGGCCCGGGCAAAATTGCCCTATTACAGCTGCCCCTCTTTACTCATTGTCGTGTAACGAGAATAGAGCAAAGACTTAAAAAGGGCTAATTTTGCCCAGTCTTGCCGGGTCTTGGTCTCTCGGCGCTTTTTCTTTAATTAGCCTCGAATCTTCCATCTGCTCCAATAACCATTGAATGCCAGATTTTCTATCTTTAATCTGCTCCAACCTTTATTCTTTATTGAGAAAACAAACATCAAAACTAGCCCAGCCTGCGAACTCTCGTAATATGGGTTAATTCTTTTGGATCATAAATTAAAAGTGCCCTAGTGTGTGCCTTGAGACTCAACTCACCTCTCGCAATATGAGCAGGTCCTTTTGAAAAACAGAAATTAAAAACTGAAATTGAAAATACCTCAACGTGCCTTGAGGCCCAACTCACCTCTGTAATATGAGTTGATTTTTAGCAAAGAAATTGAAAAGATATTAAAAATACCTCAACGTCTTGAAGCTCAACTCACCTCTGTAATATGAGTTGATTTTTTTTTTTGAAACATAAATTGAAAACACCTCAGCATGCCCTGAGGCTCAACTCACCTCTGTAATATGAGTTGACTTTTGAAACATAATTTGGAAAATAACAATTAAAAATACCTCAGCGTGTCCTGAGGCTCAACTCACCTCTGTAATATGAGTTGATTTGTTTGAAAAACAGAAATTAACAAGAACTTGAAAATACCTCAACGTGTCTTGAGGTTCAACTCACCTCTGTAAAAATGAGTTGATTTTTGAAAGACAGAAGTTGAAAACAGAAAAGGCTCAACTCACATCTGTAATATGAGTTGATTTTTGAAATATAAATTGAAAGAAATTGAAAATACCTCAACGTGCCCTGAGGCTCAACTCACCTCTTTAATATGAGTTGATTTTTACAAAAATAAATTGAAAATACCAGAATACCAAAACGCGTCATCTGGTGAGACTCGGGTGTCTTTTCCTTTGATTCAGCAGTTATCATCAACCTTTTATTCTGCTGCAGTACCTGCGTATGTCATGCATGATGTTATCATGATATGCACATGTTAGCCTTAAATGCCTTTATGCCTACATGATTATGCTATGAGTTTAAGGTATGTTGGCCATATGTGCCCTTTCGTCATGATTTTTGAAGATCTGTGTTCAGTGTTTTGACTCTTGGTTCTCTTCAGGCTTTGTACCCGTCTTCACGCCATCTGAGCAATCTGCATTTCTCTAATAGCACTCTTTTGCTCCTGGTTGAACTTTGTTATTGCTTTGAGGTTCTTGTACTTATCAATTTTCATTCAGGTAATGCTTAACATTTCCTTTTGTTCAGAGTATGTCCTTTGCTATTTAACATCCAAATGAACCATACAATGGGATGCATGAAAATGGTCGGATAGGTATCAAAAGGAAAACTTCACGTTTATTTTATTTCAAAAGTAATAATCAAATAAAGTTTGGCCAATAACAGTTAAAAGTGTCATGACAAGAAAGGGAATTATATTTAGTGGATACAAATGCTCTAGATATTCAACGCATAAACTCTTCCACGTTTCTTAATCAAGCATCCTTTCGAGCCTGGCTTCTTGCGTAGAAGATTTCGAGCTTTCAGAAATACCTCTACTACTGTAGTCTCATCGTTTGACTCCCTATTATCTTGCTCCTTGAATTCACACCTGTTTCATCAACTGATCACGCTCTAGGTGTCCTGATTTAGATGTGCATGTCTGATACTTGCATAGACGCAAAGTATCTTTCTGAGAATAGTCTCGATTACTTATTTTTCATCAGGATCGTATCACCGGCCCAATATCTTACCTTTTGTTTAGCAAATATCTTTGATTTAAAAAATCTGAGGAGATGATTTCAATTTGGATTTAGAGATTTGCAACCCTTAAGCGTGGAAGGTCTTAAACAATGGTCCTGTTTTAGGTTTCTGTACTATTTAGAAACTTCCAAGGTAATACACAAAACTCCTTTCATAAAAGTGTTATTAGTCCACTAATCATTATTTCAATACAAAATGCTTGAAAAGGATCATGACAATGGACAAGAAGGAAATTGAATGCAAGCATAACTCGAAACAAACAAGTTAAACGAATGCGATCAAGAAAGAATTTATTGGGAGCATAGCTCGACACGAATAAATTAATCAATAAGAAGGAAATTGATCGGGAGCACAACCCGTCATGATTCAAAGATAGCAAATATGCTAAGAAAGATGAAAGCTAGGTGCCCCAGATATCACAACCTAAGCTTCTCTGTCCCAATTCTTAAGAACTCCTCCAAGCTCAATGTGTGTCTAAGGGATTCGGAGTACTCTGTCGATGCCCTAAGACGTAGCATACTTCCTCATTGTTAATTCAAGCATGATAAGGCTACCGCGTGCCCCACTTTTGATCAGAATTTGAGCCGCCCTTTTTGGGTTTTCAACTCAAATGCCCTTTGGACTCAAAGCGCCCTTTGCGGGTTTTCACTTTGGCCTCTCCTTTTCTTTTTCTTTTTTTTTTCTTTTTCATTTCTCTTTTTCTTCTTTTTCTTCTTCTTCTTTTTTCTTTTTTTGGTCAACTTTCTTAAAAGGTCTAAAGACGCCCTTTGCGAGTTTTCATCTTGATTTTCTTGAGAAATTCTTGTGGATGAATTCTTCTTGACATAAGTTTGTATCACCCATTTTGGCACGTTTGATTAGGATGAGTTAAGTTCACCAGAGATATTCAATTCTTGACTCTATCGAGGCTTGGAGGAAGAAATCTCAATTGATAAACCCATAAAAGGGGATGCCCTAGTAACAGTCCTGGTTGTCGTTTGACAAGCCCTATACAAAAAAGACGGTTCAACGATTATCAACAAAAAAGAATGAAGCTGCTGATATTATCCTTCAACCTAGAAAGCTGAGGTGCCTAAATTGCTCCCGTAGCAGTCACCCTATCATGGCTTAATGATGTCGCTGAAGCATACTCGAATTTCATAAATTGCCCCCACTGTGAAGCTGCTAAAGCAAATAGGAACAACTATAGGTATGGCAGTGGTGCTCCTTTGATAAACATACACCAAGGAATGGACTATCTCTTGTGGATCATTAGCCAAAAACCTAATCTAATCTAAGAGAACATGATAATGAATATGCCTCGTGGTTCCAACCATTCCTGCATGGGCTCAAAGATAGAAGTTATTGTTCTTAGGATGACAGACTTTGTTATCTGTAACGGTTTCAGGCGGGACATTGTCAGGAAATCTCTGTTGGAGAAACCTAGTATGATGGTTTTTCTGTGCCATAATGACCATGACCTTGGGGTTCTCATTCTCCTCCAGGGACTTGATCAAGTTCTTTGTTCAAAACTTGATTGAACTAAGACTCACTAACTCGACCCTTGAACATACTGAGCTGATCAGGCTTCTTCTTTCCTGAATTTGTATAGAAGTCTTCCCTCATGATACCTTCATCCACTTTATCAGACACTGGTTTGAAGGGAAAATCTATCATTTCAAGCTTCAAAGACTGTGTACGGACTGATGCTCTATAGCGGAAAATCAATGGCCATTGCCTGAAGCTAACTACCGCAGCTATTGATGGCACATCAGACTGCTTAGGGGAGTCATGTAATACATTCATTCCAAGGATAATAGTTGGAACCCTTGAAATCATAAGGGTTTGAAGGTGTTTGCTCCAGTGTAAGCATAGAGAATAAGTGGTACCAATCTTTACCAGTCTCGGTCATCTTCTGCAATTTATTTCTTCTTCTTTTCTTTTCTTTTGGCAACCTTTGTTGTGTGGTGCCTTATCTTTGAGTAGACTGCAAACTTTTGACATTGTGCAGTTGGATATGATCTCTCTCTTTTTTTCTTTTTTTTTTTGTTTTTGTTTTTGTTGTTGTTTTTTTTTGTTTTTGTTTTTTTTGTTTTTTTATTTTTTTTTTGAATTCAAGCTCGAATTTGGATTCGGCTTTGAATTTGGATTTTGAATTTGAATTTGATGACCGTTTACTTGGTGTCTTTGACACACGAAGTGACCTTACTCTCTTGGTGAAGTAATTGATCATCGTGAAGGTGACTTGAAGTCGGTGAAGCTGGCCCAGTGACGTCCGTGCCCCACATGGAGAGTCTTCAAAGAAACATGAATCTTATCTCCCTCAATTTGACCTTTACGACACACTGATGTAGTCCTCTTCCATGGCGGGCTAGCAATATCTTAACCTTCTGATCAGCCTGGCTATTGTAAAACCACTAGCCTGTGTCCTACGACTATCCTTGCGGACTTCTTTTAAAATTTTGGTGTGCCCGTGTCTCGGTAGCCTAGGCCCTTCTTGATATGGTTGTGCGAAGACACGTTTAAAATGTTTCAAAGATATCTCGCCTTTTTAGTAGTGAGCTAGGCTTCAATCCTTGTTTACTCGCGATATCCACTGATCTTGTAGGATTCATTTTCATCTTGTTCTACGTTCCTTGACAAATCAGAAGATAGGTCACAGTCTTTGTCGTCTTCAAAGTCCTGAGACTCCCCTAAGCATACATTTCGTTTTAAAGGAGATTCTAGTTTAGTAACAGTGTCGCTCGTGTTATTGATATCTGGAGACCCTTTTTTAGGTACAGAGGAAGGTTTCAAAGAATAAATGAATTTAAGAATGATTATTTATGTGTCATGATCATGAAGAAAGAGTAAGGAAAAGAGTCCAAGGAACAAAAGGATCTAATAACAATCGTGCAGTATGGTCATGAATAAATAAAAGAATAAGAGAATCTAAGAACAATTATTGTATAGCATGAAATGAGAAATAACAAAAAATTTACTCAAAATGATGCATTCTTATTGAAATAGAGATTTCAGACAAAAGCCTATTTTCACAAAAGGATTCTTATTGCCTCTAGGCTTAAAGCAGTAAGTGTGTTTTGGGTATTACCCTAAGTTAGCTCCAAAAGCATAGGGACTTCTTCCACAGTCCTATTGTTCAAAACACTCTATGTACATAAGGGTTTGGAAACCTTTAAGCCTTCGGTTCCCACTTCTTCAGGACTCTTGAAACATTAATTTAGGAGTTCTGTTCTTGCATTTTTCGTTTACATTTTTTGGAGGCTCCTCGTTTGTCTTCTTTGTTTCTGCTAAATTATTCAGGTTGATGACAATTGGGTGGGTGAGATTGCCCCTCGAATTGAAACCTGAGCGTATCGAGTAGTTCGTCGGTACTGATATGCCAGCTTAATGTTGTTTGGGGTCTGATGGGTATCCCTGACGGATGCATGCCTGTTTGGGTCGAGACGCTTATTGGGTAAAACCTAGGGAACAGATGAGGTCCTCACTAACATCCTCTCTTATTGACCATTGGGCCTTTCCTTTTTCAAGCCCTTCGGCCAATAACTGAGTCAATCGGTCCATCATATTCTTTTGGAAATCTATCATTTGGCTCCGCATCTTGTTGAAACCTGGTCAATTGCTCTTGCATTTGCTCTATTATCCCTAACCTTCGTTTCATAGTTTTTTAGGTTAGCCGAAATAACTTTATTTAACTAGGGTCGTTTTGTAGAAATCTGATGCAAATGATGCAATGTACATGATGCAATGCAAATGATGCAATGCAAATGTATGAAATGCAAATGAATGCAAGAAAAGAAGTGTTGACATTATATTCAGTTCCATTAGAAGAATTTTTTCTAGAAGACAGATTTCTTCATATAAAACGGATCACATATGCGGTCGTGCCCTCATAGTCCAAGCGAAGATGCCAACTTTCTCTTCATGTCTGAATACTATGGTCGACTCTTGTAAACTTGCCAAAGGTGTCTTCATTAGCGCCTTTTGCTTGGTCCAGGCCGCAACTTCTTGTTCACTCTTCCTCGCAATGCTCGCTTGCTCCTTTAGGAAAGTCGAGATGTGACGGCTCCCGTATAATCTTCATCAATTTGAGTCTTTCGGGCGAAATCTTACATTCCTTTGCGAACTATCATCCTTCTTCCGTTGTGCTCACTTGGACCATATATGGGCAACCGCATTATAATCCACTTTATCAAGAAATTCGTCCCCTTATGACGAACTCCCCTATTTAGGAATCGAATATGAATCAACACCTATTTTCTATAACGATGCGATGTAATGTAATGCAATACAACTGATGCCATGCAAATGCATGAAATGCAAATGCAAATGAATGCAAGAAAGGAAGCGTCAACCTTATATTCAGTTCCATTAGAAGAATTTTTTCTAGAGAACAGATTTCTTTACATAAAATGGACTACATGTGCGGTCTTGCCCTTAGAATCTAAGTGAATACTCCGCTCCTTCCTTCATATCTGGATGTTATGTTTGAATCTTGCGAGCTTTCAATAGATGCCTCCGCTAACTCTCTTTTGCTCGATCGTGACCCATGGTTCTCTTATCCTCGTGATGCTCCTTAGTTCTTCTGGCGTAATGGCTCTCGAATACTCCTTGTTGGTTTGAATTCTCGGGCAGAGTTTTGCATTCCTCCGTGAGCTATCAACCTTCTTCTATGGTGCTTACTTGGACCATATCGGGGTGACCGCATTATAATCCACTTTATCAAGAAATTCATCCCCTTATGACGAACTCTCCTATTTAGGAATCGAATATGAATCAACACCTCCTTTCTATAACGATAGGATGCAATGTTATACAAATGCATGAATGTAAAAAGGCATTGATCTCGATTCAGTTTCTTTTAAAAAACTTTATTTAAAAAACAAAATCCTTTACACAAAACGGCCTACCCATATGCGTTCGCCCTCGTGTTCAAAGTCTTAACAAAGCAAACTTTTGACCAAGATCGGATTGTAGCTCCCATTGGTGCTTAATGTGCTCAATTTAAGCTACATCTTCACCCGTGAGGTAATCCCTACAGCCAAGGACACCTTCTCCAATGTCTGTTGAAGTTATCTTGATTATTTTTAGAAAAGATTGGTGAACAGATAAGCATCCTTACTTCGCAGCATACTACCTTTAGAAAGATGTCCAACACTTTTAGTGCTTCTTTTGAGTGTTCAGATTCCAGCCCACTCAGAACATTCTGAAATGCTTATATCTTCGCAGCATAGCTAATTTCCGTCTTAAAGGTCCTTGAACGACACAATAATCTCTTCCTTCCACGCCCATTTGGGCTGTCCAGGCCATCAGGGTTTGCATTTCTATAGGTGCATCACGGTAGACTCTAGCTTGTTGTTTGGTAGTGGTCTTATAGTAAGTAAGCCTTTTTACCATCCTAGGAAAAATTCTTTCTGACCAACTTATTTTTGTATGCCTCAGGCACTCTGTCAATCACTTTCCTTCCAACACCCTTACCGTCCATAGGGTGACCATCCTTATATGAAAAGGAAATGCTGTGATGGTAGAAACGTCCATCAGTACTCCCCATACTTATTTTAAATTGTTCAATCATCTTCATGTTAAGCAAATACTGCAAGTCCCTATAGTTGTCGTAGAACCATTGCTTGGCTACGTCTCTATTAATCCCATATTGCCTTTAACTTCCGAAGATTATTTTGTGCCGCATCGATGCAAGTGTAACCCCCATGATTCTGATGTCTCCTTCAACTAGACAGTCTCTTTTTTGCTAGTTGTGTTTCCTTTGACCGTTTTACAGACATCGCATTGTTTCCCACTTTATCAAGGATTACGTTTTTCAAAACAAAACTCTCTAAATTAGAAATTGAATGTGAATCGATACCTTCTAAATGCGACATGATATGCAAATTATAGAAAGAACACGAAAAACACAGAATGTCAGTACAATGTGTAAAATGAAATTCAAAACACGTATGAAAACAGAGAAACAATCAAGGACCTATCAGGGTAATCACTAAGGTTCGACGTGGCTCTACCTAGGGTGAGCTCCTAGGGTTCGCTACATGAGGTTTGGTTCTAGAGTAAGGGTACCTGAACCAGCAGATTCCTCGATCTTCACCCATTATAGGCTCATATGGATCGAGTTCAGTTCAGGGGAACACATTTCCCTATGGCTGCACGGAGATGAAAATCTCACGAAGCACATAGGTACGGATGTATTTCGGAAGCGGTTCACTATCTTGCACGGAGGTGAAAACCTCATGAATGAGTAGCTTCTTGCTCCCACTTAAAAGGTGTGACCCGGCGGTCATGCAATGCAATGCACAAATATAGGAAAAAAACTTGAAACACAAGAAGGAAATAGGAATAAAATAATGAAAATCGCAATTTAACACGGATGAAATGCAAAAAAAGGATCGTATTAAAATCAAAATTTCAATTTTCGACAAAAAGACAAAAATTAATCAACTCGTGGCTTGACTCACAAAAGTATCCCCAGTGGAGTCGCCAAGCTGTCGAAACCATTGTTTTGAAAATAGGGGAATCGACTTTAAAATTTTAAGAATGGAGTCGCCACCGACCTTTTTCGAGGTGCGATCGGATCACCTTGAATTATTTTAATAAAACAATTTGAGTTATTAAAACAATTAATTTTGGTCCACGAAAATCAAAGAATGGGCTCGGGAATCGGTTACGCACGAGGAAGGACTAGCACCCTCGATACGCCCAAAATTGGTACCTGGTTGATTAATTAATGTCCTATTACCAAATGGTTGAACAGATTTTAAAATACGATCCTTTTGTTTTGAAAAGCGTTTGAATAGATCGAAGTAAGAAATTGAAATTCACTTATCTCAAAGAAATAAGAATGTCGCATTCAGTAAGTTAGGGTGCAACATATCAATTTCTCAAAGTTAAGCTCATTCTTTTTGGGCTTAAAAGGTTCATAAATTTAAATTGAAAAGGGATATTTAATTATTTTGGGTCGAATGAAAAACCGGAACCCAGTAAGTTAGGGCTCGATTTATCGAAGCTCCAAAACATAAAATATCATCTTAATTTTGAAATTCCTATCTCGGGACATTGAACGCCACATTCAGTAAGTTAGAATGTAACATTTCGAGGTTTCGAGAATAGGTTTTATTTGAAAACTCATACGTTTTGATTTTGAAAGCGACACTCAATAGTTCGGGTTTAATGAGGGAAATCGGAACCTAGTAAGTTAAGGCTCAATTTCCTCGAAATACCCTAACACGAGTGGTATTTGTGAAAACCTTGGGATGAGATTTTTATTAAAATAATATCAAATTCGACTTTTATAAAATACAAACATGGAACAATAACATACAAAGCAAAGAAATAATTCATAATCGATACATTTCATCAACAAATCAATATAACCAACGAATGCCAAATAATACACAATTATACAATATCATCACATGCAAACGAGAATATTAACATTCGAAGACTAAAAACAAACTTAAAAGAAATTTAAAGCAAATTAGAACAGATGAAATTTAACAAGCTTTTAACAAATAGGAACGAATAATCAACAAGTACAGAATTGTGTACGTAATAACATCATGGCGAACAATAGTATGAATATACGAAAATTAGAATAAATCCAAGAGAAGTGCAAAATATATAATATATATTAGAATATAATATATGTATAAAATATAACTTTAAGATAGAGGTAATATACAAAATGTATACAATGGCATTGAAAATATATATATAAAATAATATACATATTACTATAATATTGAAATATATGTATATATATGTACACATGCGCAATATACATGCAATATACAGCAAAAATAATAATATATACGATATATACATATATATTAGTAATAATGATAATGTAATGAAGAATATTTTAAATCATCAAAATGACAAAATTGGAATAGGGATTAAATAAAAGTAAATAACAGTTTTAGGGTCGAATTGAAAAATTAAAAATGGTCAAAGGACCTAAACGAAACACGGGCGCAAAGTTTGAGGACCAAAACGAGAAATAGACCAGCTCTTTGGATGCTGCGTTTTGGTATGGACTAAATTGCGATGACGCGCAAATCCTAGGGGTTAATTTTAGAAAGAAAATAAGGCACATGAAGGGCCCGATAGAACGCTAGTGCGAACAGGAGGACTGAATGTGAAATAAACCCTTAAAGACCCAGAAACACGCGGGTCACGCAGTGCCTGGGTCGGGTCATCAGGTCGGAACCGGATAGGGGCCTATACGGCACCGTTTTAGAGCCACCGAAATAGGCCCTAAACGGTGCCGTTTCATGAGCTGTATAAAAGCCTAAACAAACCCTAAAATTTGAAGCCCTCAGCCACCTTCTTCAGATCAAAACACCGAAAATAAAACCCTATTCCTTTTCTGTTTACCCAAACCCACCAGAGACCAGACGCTAGCAGTCATTTGACCATCCCAAATGGCGATCGACGGAGGGCTGTGGGTTCGCACCTTACCTCCGTTCGGAGCAAATCGAAAGGCCGAAGCCTTCCTAACCCCTAGAAGGCTGAAACCACCCAACCTCCGACTACCCTTCTGCTCGATTTCGTACCAGGAAAGGAGATTCTGACGACGAGGCAATGAGGTCGTTCTGGTAAGTTTCGATTCACTCTCTCCTTTTATACCTTTGCAACTCTGATTCGGGCATTCTTTAAACCAAACAAAGTGAAAATGAAATGAAGAAACGAAAAGGGGTCTCGATTTCGCTGGTTTCTCTGTTTGGGCCCTTAACATGCCATTTTTCATCGGAAATGGCCAACCTCGACCGCCGTACCGAAAATCAGGTATGTTTCTAACCCCTTTCTTATTTCTTTCTTTATTTTGAAACTTAAAAAAAGAAATCGAAACTAAGTGAAAATTTGAAAATAAAAAGGTGCAACCTTTTGATTATTTCTATTTTTTCTCTGAAATCTTCTTCTTTCTTTTTGTTTATTGAGTGTTGATAAAATCCCCTGATTACACTGCTTTTTGAAAAATTGAAAAAAACCCCCTATTACATTCGTTTCCTTTCGGCTTTATAGCCTGATTTACACTTGATTTTTTTTTGCTACTGTTACTATTCTTTGCGTGTTCTCTTGCTATTTCTGCCTTGTTTGCAGGTGATGGGAGTTGGTGGAGGAGTCAGCGATGGGAGCAGGTGGCTTGCACGTGGGGACGGAGCAGGTGGTGGCCGAGGCAGGTGGGCAGAGGGCAGAAAACCCAGGTGCGACGGCTGAGGGATGCTAGAGAGGGATTAGGGTTAGGGATTTGAAACCCTAAACCGGTTAAGGGTTTGGGTCAGTCAATTGGGCCACTGGGTATTGGGCAAATTTGGGCTCCGGGTGAGGGTTAATAGGTGGGTTAGTGTTCTTGGGCCTGGGGTATAATTGGGTCTTGGTTGTAAATGGGTATTTTATTTGTGAAATGGACATTTGGACATTTTTGGTTTTATTTGTTTTTTATTTGGTTTCATTGGGCCCGGGCAAAATTGCCTTATTACACAGATTAATTTTTAACTTTTTTGTATTAATTTTAAATTTTTAGTTTTTGGACATTATTTTAACAAAAATAATTTTTTTACGACTTTTGAACATCATTTAACAGTGGTGTTATGTTAAATTTAGCCCTCAATGTTTATATTTTTTGTCAATTTGACTTTTATTATTTTTTGAGCTAAATTTGACTCTCAACCTTTAAAAAAAAGTTGAATTGTTCATTTTAACAAAAATATTTATTGAAACTTTAATTTTTAACCATGTTAGCTCTAATGGCCATCTGCGTGTAATTCATGGTAATTTTTTTAATTTAAGAATTTTTTATATTTTTATATTTTATAATTTTTTAAATTATTTGTTTAATGACATATAAGACAATTAATGCCATGTCAGCATAAAAGTACATGTAAACTGTCATTCAAGTTGTCACACCAATATAGTTAAAAAATTATTATTTTAGTCAGCATTCCTGTTAAAAAGAGCTATTTGACTATTTTTTGAATTGTTTATATAACGACGTAAAAATTTTAGCTTTGATCGCTAATTAAGGCGATTTATTGAGGATTTGAAAAACTGAATTTTGATTTTGTAACAAATGGAGTCGCCATCGATCTTTTTTTCTAGGTGTGATCGGACACCTAATAAAACTTCTTTTCAACAGAAAAAATTCATTTTTAGATAAAAAGAAGGCCGGGTTTAGGTCTACGTGAAAATCAGAGAAAAATAGGGTCCGGGAGTCAGTTACGCACGAGGAAGGTATTAGCACCCTCGTGACGCCCGAAATTGGTATCTTATTAAACATGTGTTGTCATGATTTTCAAAAATGCAAGTCTAACTTAACATTTAGTCGTGATCCGATTGAAAGACGAGGATTTTTTAGTTTTCAGTTTTTTAGAAGAAGGACGTCCCGTTTTTAACGTGATCCAATGAACTTCACCCAACATAGCAATGAAATCACAAGCTTAATGTTAAAATCGGTACATTGCCTTAATTTTGAAATTAATTTAAGAAGACATGGAACAAATATGTTTAAAATGATAAACCAAAGCTAAAAATACAAATATTGGTGTAACTAATGAGAACATTAACACAATATAAGAGCATTGAAATAATAAAAATATTTACAATAAAAAAGTAAAAATATGTTCAATAACATAATAAGAAAATAATAATAATATAGACTTTTAAAAGAAATCTATATATAATAATGTTAAATACAATATGGTAGTGAAAGTATTTATATAATATATATGTACGAACATAATATTGAAAATATATAAACATGATAAAAAAATATATGCATAATACGGCATTTAAGGATATACAATATATGAGCATTAGAAACAATAAAAATGTTTTAAAAAACAACTATTAATAATTAATCATGAACATATACATATATAAACAAATATATAGTTGTGTTAAAAGTTTGTACAAAATATATATAGTAGAAATGTTAACAAAAGTGAATACATAAGATAATATATATATGAAAATATACATAAATAATATAGATGAAAAGTTCATTAAAAATATGGCATATAAAAACATAATATGTACATAAAATAGTTATCGAAAAAAAATAAATACAAATATGAGATAACGAAAATATGCGTAATATAATATAAAATAGGTATATCTAATATATGTAAAAAATTTTAAAAAGTATATTCGTAATATAGTATTAAGATATATATATCATATATATACATTAGAAATCGTATTAATATTAAAAACAACTTATAATATTATATATAAAATAAATACATAATACTGCATGATATATATATATATACACGTTATATAAACCTAGTTATTTAAAGATTCATGAAATATATAGTATAAACAAATATGTGATATTAGCATATTAGTGTGAAATAAAGATAAAAATGTAATAATAATGGTGAGATGCAATATGACATATAATAATAATAATAAAGTAAGAACTAGTTATAAGTTTAATAGTGGTAAAAACGTAGTAATAATAATATATACATATATAATAAAATATACAATAACATAATATGTAATAGTATAATAATAATATTAAAATTAAAAGAAAATAACGCGAAAAGGAAATAAAAGGATGAAATTGAGTTAACGATAGAAATTTCAGGGCGAATTTCGAAATAAAAACAAAAGGGAAGGGTCAATTTGAACGCGCAGAAACAAAGGAGGGACTGGAACGGAGATTACTCCTTCCCCTCAAAACGCTGCGCAGCAAAGGGGGTCTAATTGAAACAATCACGAAATGAACAGGCTAAATCAAGAAAACATAAGACTTTAATGAAATAGGCTACAAAACAGAGGGACCTATTGCATAAATATACCCTCAAGACCAAAATGCGCGGGTTTAACCGCACACGGGTCGGGTCATCGAGTAAACGGTGCCGTTTTGTAACATAAAAGAAAGAAAAGAAACCCTAAAGGCCTAAGGGTTCTGCCATTTCCGATAGAGGGACGGATCGGCACTCTCCTCCCTTCCATTATGGGTTTCCCAGGCATCTATGCCTCCACCCTCAAAACGTTTTATGGTCCAAGCCACGGAAGGGGAAGAAAGGAGTCCAGTGCACCCCTCTGGTCCGATGCCTAAGTCGAATAATGGCTTCCACTCGTTGAAATCGTAGGTAGGAGTTCTCCGAACTCTTTTCTTTTTCTTTGCAGCAAAAACAATGAAAAGTCGAATGCTAGATCAAAACAAGACCAGTATTGATGAGAAAAGAATCACCTTTTCAACTCGTTTTCTTTTTCAATTGTTCTCTGCATATTCGAAGCCTAAGTCTCCCTTTACAAATGTTTGTTTCAGTCTTTATAACTGATTTGAAAAAAAAATGAAAAAAAGAAAATACAATTTTCTCCCTTTTGTTGTTATCTGCTTTGCCTCGGTTCTGTTGTGTCCTTGCTGTTGTTTGCTGTTGTTCACCCCTTTTGGGTTGTTTTGCAGGTCGAGCGAAAGTCAACAATGCCCGTTTTGGTGCTAAGGACTGACACCGTCGATCCTCGGGCGTTGTGCGTGCGATGAAGCACGTGGGGTGGCCGACCTAGGTGGTGTGGCGCGCCTAGGGTTTCTTCTGCCGAAACACCTTAGTGTTTTGGGTCTGTTGGGCCCCGGGTTATTGGGCTGCTGTTGGGTTTATGGGTTTGATCAGGTAGGGGCTTAGGTGTTGGGTTTGTAACATGGGTTTGAGGGTCCGATTGGGTTTTGCAATGTGGGTCTTATCTTAATTTGTACTGGGCTGTTTGGGTTTAAACTTTGTAATTTGGACTTTGAGAATTGGACATTCGGACTTTTAATTTATTTTAAGCTTAGGTCAAAATTGATCTATTACAGTTTATGGCCGAATTTAGAATGTAATGTTGAGGGTTAAATTTGACATTATGTTTTTAATACCAAAAAAAGTCATTTTAGCCTTTAAACTTGTGTTTTTTGTCAAATCACTAAAAAATAGATGAAAAAGTTAACATTTGTTAAATTTGTCGACGTGGCATACACATGAATGCCATGTTAGCTATTAATTAATTTTTTAAAATTTCAAAATTTCAAAAGGGTTGTAAAAAATATTTAAAAAAAGTATAAAATTATAAAGAGTATTTTAATATTAATTAATTTAAAAATTAATTAATTGTTATTGTGGACTACCACACGTGGATGACACGTAAAAAAATTAATAGATGTTAACTTTTCTATTTATTTTAAGGTGATTTGACAAATAATATAAGTTCAAAACTTAGAAAAAAAATTAAATAGATAATTAAAATAATTTTTTTATAAAATCGAAAAACCAAATAAGTCATTGTACCATCTTAAAATTATATAATTTTATCTTCATCCTCCTTATAGAAATAATGAATTGAAAGTTCAAATTTATTATGTCAAAATATGCTGCCTTTGGTTTTTGATACAAACAACCTTGAGTGGGGTCGTTCAAGGTAGTCCATGCAAATAAAAAGTAAATGTTATAATTTATTTTGAATATTCTTTTTAAAAAATAAAATAAAATAAAATATTTTATTATTGAATATTTATTTTATTTATAGGTTGTGTCTCGTATTTTCGGATAAACAGATGGCGACGTTGCGATATGGAGGATCACAATAACGTGACTCGGGACATCCCGACGAGGTGAAAACGACGTCACGACATGTTCTTCCATTTGGCAATTGTGTTTTAGACTTCAAGCAAGACTTCTTCTCTCAGTTAGACTCTGATTATTCTAGAGATATTTTAGTATGATTAGAACTTTAACCTTAGCCTATTTTAAGAGGCCATTGTATCCCTATTTTGATATGTTAATCAGAAAAATGGCTTTTCTTTTGGGGCAACAAGATGTAGTCGCATATGAGTTTTGGTGAGAGTTTCGTAATAATTATAAAGAGTATTTTGTACCCATTTCGTGAGTGCTTCATACGATTTATGGTTTTTTTATCGGTTTGCTCTTTGAGATTTTAAACTTTGTATTTAGGGTTTTAGGTAATATACAGATTTTACATTTAGGTTTATTTTCTTTATATTGTACTCTCGTTTGTTTACTCATTAATGAAAAACTGAAACCTACTTTGCCCATGGTTTTTCCTTCTTTAAGGGTTTTCAATATAAAATATTTATGTTTGTTATTCTCTACTTTTATTATTCGTTGTTTATACAAATCGAATAATTAAGTGACCAAAAAAAAATTTAGTAATAGTTGAATGATTACCAATATAGTTTACTCTAATTTTATTATTATTATTATTATTATTAATCTACACTTTAATGACACATGGCATCAACCTAGATATGCTTGTATCATATCTTTTTACTCCTCAATGGACAAAATATCTATCCTAAATTTTATATAATATAAAGGATTATCCTATCAATTTTTAATAAATTATTATAAAAATTTATAAGTAATTATGACAAAAAAATTCACATAAATACCATCTAAATATTAAAAAAAAAAAAAGAAGACTAAAAGTTAATCCTGGGCTAATAACCCAATGGATGATCACCTCTTGCCTTTGCATGAGTTTATGGTAAGTTTTATCAACTTTTTGGGCCTGAAAATAAAAATGAGAATTTGGGCTTTAATTTCATCTTCTATTTTGAGAGCAAAAGCTGCCCAAAAAGCCCCCATTTACATAGAGTGAAAAGTTGCAATTTTTAATTAAAAACCTCTTACAATGGGATAAAGCAATATTTAGTCCTTAAATTTGATAACTATTTCTAAGTTTTTGAATATTTTATTCACACTAGTCTCGAAACTTAATTGATTTCTTAATTTAGCCCCTGAAGTTAGATTTTGTAAAAATTATGATGATCTGGCATCTTAAAATTGTGCCATGTCATCACTTAAAAATTTTTAAAAGTTTCGAAAAAATTATACTTTTTAAATATTTTCTGTATTTTCTTAGGTGATAACATGACAAACTTAGACATCATAATATCTTAACTACTTATAGCCCATTCTCAATCATTAAATAGGAAGATAATGCACTTCAACGCATTCGAACTCACGTCCTCCTGAAAACAATGTTGATACCAATCAAGCTAAGACTCAATTAACTATTTCTTTATTCATTTAAATTGATATATAATTCGCTAAAGTCTTTTCAAATCTTTCTTAATATCTTCTTAATTTTTAGCTAAACTATGTCCATGGTGACTTTATATTTTGATTTTAAAATTATGAAAAAATATAATTTACTCATTAAATTATTTGAAATTGATTATTTAAGTCACTTTCTCGTTAATTTGTTACCTGATATGTCAACGTGAACCCTTAAATCCTTATTCTATAAATTTTTATTTCAGTAAATTATACTGTTACTCAACTAATTATTAGTAACTCTTTATTTTAATCACTCAATAATAAAAAAGTTACAAAAAGAACAGTAATAGACTATTCGCATGCCAAATTAACTCATAAGTTGAATAGCTGATATGGTCATTGAATTTTAACTAAAATATCAATTTGATACTTTTAAAATTTTTTAGTGATAAAACTAAAAAATTAGAAAATTATTAGAAAATTTTAAAAAAATTTATGAAAATTCATAATTCATTTTTTCTAAACTGATATTTTTTTAAAAATATATATATTTATGTGAAAATTTATTAAAATTAAAAAAAAAACACAAAATTATATATTTTTTAAAGTTCTTAAAAAGTTGCCTAAAATCCCAGTGTCTGGCTGCTTGACTTTACTTTTCACCGTATAGTCCTTTCCTTCCTTTCACGTGACGACGAACAAAGTAAATCCATTTTTTTTTTTTTGGCTTTTTTTTGTTAATGGTCCCTATATTGAAAGTAAGTTGAAGATGGAACATGATAAGCATAGTTTGTATATTTTGTTTGATGGATCATCCAATTTACGACGTATGTTTGTAGTTTTCTATCATTTTACTACCATTTTCGTATTAAGAATGTTTTTAAACTCACTTAGGTTGTAAAAAATTCATTTGAAGGAAGAAAGTACGATATTAGAATGACTTGAATCATGTCGAAGAAATTATTTGGACAATTAACTCAAAAGCTCGTTATATTTGCAAGTATTATGATTTACAAGAAAGAAAAAGAAAAATTTGTGCTATATATGCTCAGAAAATATCATTTTATAATCTTCCTTTAATTAAGGGGCAATCGTTTGCCCATTATCACACACTAACACCAAGTCATCCCATCACATCCAAATGAAGCACCTTTGCCTCTACAATCACCTTGTACAATATGACATTTCTAATGAGACTCGCATAAAAGCTCCTCCTCCTCCTATATAAAAGCCCTATCCATTACAATAAGAAAAAAGCTCCAAGATATATGTTAAAGTCCTGCCCCCATAGGTCGGCTTCGCGAAATATGCTTCCCAGGTATATTTCAAGTAAAATGCAACTGTATATTATCACCAAAACCACGTGTGCATTTGGTTTTTTAGGTATTCGCAAGTTTAGCCTTTTAAGACATTTACCTTGATTTGTCAAACTCGCCTCTCAAGACCTACAAAGTCTCTTACAATAATAGGGTAACCTTAAACACCTTACCAAGAGGCATCATATTGGGGAAAATCAATCTATTATCTTCTCATTGTCTACGGGCAATTGTTATACCCATTATCATACTCTACCATCAAGTCATCTCATCACATCCTAATGAAGTACTTATGCCTCTACAGTCACCCTATATAGTAGGGTACACCCTTGCCAAAGCTCCTCATTCTCTATAAAAAGCCCTTTCCATCACAAGGAGGGATTCCAAGATAATGGCAGTGGGGCGGGAGGGGGTTTGGCAGGGGTTTTGGCCCCCTTAATATGTGAAAATTAATTTTTAACCCTTTAAATTTTATATAATTTTAAGTTAGTAAATGGTAAAATTGCATTTTGCCCTAAAAAATGATAAAATTTTAATTTAGTCCTTTAAAAATGTAAAGATATATGTTATTAAAATGGTGAAATTACTTTTTAGCTATCATAAAAATATACAATTTAATTTTAGCTACTTAAAAGAAAATTCAGACTTCGTCCCTACTCTATGGTATATGCCAAAACCCTACTAAACTTCTCCCCAAAAACTCTCAAGCACATAATGGCCCTCCAAGGCCACTAACTTTAGTGGCTCTTTACATCACAGTAATGCGAACCATCACAACAAACCACCCAAACTTTTGTATTATAACAATAACATATATGGATATAAAAAAAATTAAAAATAAAATAATTATAAAACCGTTCAACCAAAATAAAAAATAAATTTGTAAGAAATTCTCAAGTCTTGTATAAACATTACTTATAGCTAGAGTTGCTTATGAGTCGGGTCGGGCCGGGTTTAGGCTAGGCCTAAGTATGATATTAACGTACTTTATGTTCTCCAAGCTCGACCCAAAATATGGGCTTAAAATTTTACCCAAACCTGTCCATATTTGCAAAAGACTAACCCAAGTCCATTTTAAGCCCGCCCATATTATTTTTAAGAAATTATTTATTTTATTTTAATATTTAATAACTTTATACATTTTTTATTTATTGAAAATTTTTATATAGTCATCTTAATATTATCTTAATGTTTACATTAGAGTAGCATTATATATTTAGTATAAGTTTACTTTTTTAATGTGTTCTAAATTACATAATATAAAGTGTTATAAATTTAAAAATAGGTTAGACTGGGTCGGGCTTGAGGTTTTAAATGTTCAAACTCGAGCCCAACCCATTTTTTAAACGGGCCTAATATTTTTGCTCAAACTCTCTCAAATTTATGATGGACCTTCAGACCTATACGGATAACCTGACCATGAACAGATCTACTTATAGGGATACGAGTGTAATCACCTATTATGAATTAAAATTGAATTATTATTTACAAATATATACGCACACATGGAATTATGAATGATAATATCATAAAAAATAATAAACAAATAATTTTATAAACTCCAGTAGTGGGGGAAGTTAGGTATTATGATGAATCACCAAGTCTTAACACAAAACAATATTTCAAACACATATGATTAAATCTAAAAAAATCTAATATTAATGTCTCCTTAATGGGACACATATCATAGCTAAATTACCTATTAATAAAATTTCTCATAGACAGCTTAGAATTGCATGGAGCAATGCTCCCGACAACATGCTCCAAGTGGAAGCTCCTCTGTTCATTTATTTTATATTTAAAGTGAGGCATGGCGTGTTCTTCCACTGACAGACATTGTTATTTACTTATTTTTAAGGGTAAATTATAAAAATAATTATTTTTATTTATCTTAAATTATATTTTAGTTATTTATATTTAAAATGTTACGTTTTAATTACTTATGTTATCGCTTTGTTACGAAATAGTCACTCTACCGTTAAATTTCATTATCTTTCTAACGTTTATACAAATAGAATACAAGTTTTTATCCTAAAACCCAATTTTTTCCTATTTAAAAAGAGGAAATAGTTGGGTTTTGGAAAATTTTCTTCGATTTTTTACTTTGAAAATGAATTCCTCACCCCAACTTGGGTTCAACGTCTTCTTCACCACTTTGGTCCTATACCTCTGATAGTAATTTTTCAAAACCCAACTATTGCTTTCTTTTATTTTCATAAAACTTAGATGGACATGCAGTTAGCATTTAAAAATTATTTGAACTATCACGTAGAATAGTCATTAGAGAGGTAACGAAACTTAACGATAGAGTGATTATTTCGTAACAAAACGATAGCGTAAATAATTAAAATGTAATCTGATACAAACAAAAGTAATTATTTTTATAATTTACGTTATTTTAAATTTTAAATGAAGGTGAAATTTTGTATGAAAACAATAAAATAAAAAAAAGGGGCTAGATTCCACCATCATTCATCATTATCTTTGCTAATATTTTAATCATTACATAATATTTAATTTTAATCTTTTGTACTTAAACTCTTGATTATGAAAGCAAACCCAATAATTCAAGTTTCCCAAACTTGGATGATCGTGACTCTTGAGCTTCTCAATAGCTGCTGTTTCAATTAATTTTTAATTATTTTTTAAATAATTAAATAAAAAAAAGGGTCATGACATTGTCACGTCTCTTAGTAAAAAATATTAAGTTAATACGAGTTAGGAATTTCATGATCCAATGATTTATTGTTAGGGAATAATAAATTAGGTTTTTTTAATTATTTCTATAAAAAAACTACACAATGCATGATTAGGTTAGGTAGCTCTAATTTTTGAGTAAATCAAGTTTTAATTACTAAAGAAAATATTAATTTTATGTGTGGTATATAAGCTCGAAGATCCAGGGTGTACATGCAGGTAACACATATGACAGCATTTTCAGACAATTAGTGACCCATGTTTTGGCTTACATTAACAATATAATATAGTAATTGATTGAGTATTAGTTTGATTAATATCGATATTATTATTAGTGCAGGAGGATGTTGGTTCGAGTGTATTGAACCGCATTATCCTCCTATTTAACAGTTAATAAGGGATTATGAGTAATTTTAGATATTATATAAAAAAACAGATATAATAAGAACTTATAAAAAAATATAATATATTTAATTGATAGTATATATAATTTGTATATTCTTCCTTTTGAATTAGATTTATTTAAAGATTGAAGTGTTTTGCTTGATATTTAAAAATTGAAGGGCTCAAGTAAAAAAAAAAAATGAAAGGCTTAGACGAAAATATTATGTCAAAAAGAAATAAATTTTGGATAAAAAATAAACCTTTTTAAAATTTGAATTTGAATTTGACTTCAATGTTCAAAGCTCGAGCCTTATTTGATTTGACCTATTTTCTCATTATATAATATAATATAATATTTTATTTATATATATTAAATTATTAAATATTAAATTATAATAACATATTTTATTTAAAAATTTAAAAACAATATAGAAAAGCTCAAAACAAGTTTGAGTTAATGATTTACAAATATGAGTTAGTTTGAATCAAACTTAAATCTATAGTATTTGTAAACTCGTTATGCCAATTCAGTTATAAAATTATTAAAATATTCTTACTTTAAAGGGTAATTAATATTACTAAAATATTTTTGTTCACCCACATCGTGAGTATAATAAAATCTAGTAACCATCGAGTGCGTTCGTAGTTAGTACCATATAGAAATGTCAACTAAACTAAACGAGACCCGACCCATAAATACATCTACTCTAAACTAAATTAAATTATGTATAACTCTCTATCTAAAAATTAAAATATATTGCATATTGAAGCATATTTCAACCCACATATTTCATGTTATTACAACATTATAGATACCAATTGAACTTAAAACTTAATTGGATTATATTGTTTAATAATGCAAGAGTGATGATATATATATATATATATATATATAAAGGATGGTATTAAATGCACTTTTCAAGGTGGTGGTGGGGGGGACCTAATAGCAAACACCAACAACGCAAGGCTTGAGATTCAGCCTTTTTACAGCAACCCCAATGGACCCACCGCCCCATACGGTTGCACCTCCCTTCGCCGGCAACTCGTGCTTCTATGTCACTCTCTCCAATTCTTTTATGTTCTTTGCTTTTAATAAAAACAAAAAATTAACCCTACTTTCTTGTAATCCATAATTCATTGCATGTGATGATGTGATCATTTTTTTCCTTCTTCCTAATTTTAAATTATTCCAATATTTTTAAAAATTTTAAAACCATGATATATAATTTATATTTAAATATATAAAAACAAATATTTTATTTTAAAAAAATATGAATTATTCCTGAAAACCAAATCTATTTTATCTTCATTTATATGGTCCAGGATGGATCCCGTTCCAGTCTGTACTATGTACAGCTACAACATAACAGTGACAAATAATAAAATATATTTAATTTAGCATTATTTGATATACATCTCTAAATTCAATAATTTATTTTTCATATTATAATTTTATTTAATTATTATTTGTAATCTCAAACCTTTAAATTGGAAATATTATGTACTTTTTTTTGGTGAAGTAATAACAGACAAAATTATTTAACTACATAATAATTTTATGAGCTGAACTGTTATTTGTTTCAACCATAAGAGAAAATGTTAACACTTCTCTCGATATCTCTTAAAAAATCTTCAATCTTTAATATGTATCAAA
This sequence comes from Gossypium stocksii, assembly GCA_020496765.1. NCBI lineage: Eukaryota > Viridiplantae > Streptophyta > Magnoliopsida > Malvales > Malvaceae > Gossypium > Gossypium stocksii. Next base: position 3,591,994 of record CM035622.1, on the reverse strand, counting down.
GGCCATTTTGGCCAAACAATCAACAATTTTATTACAATCTTTAGGAAAATGTTGAATGTCCTAGAAAATTACATTCAGCAGCAGGTGATGAATACGTCTGATGAGAGTAAAGTTCGAGCTTGAGCAAGAAGAATCCTGAATTGCTTTAACCACCTCTAACCTATCGATTTGTATCAATACACCATCATAATATTGAGAGCTAATCTATCAAGAATTCCCCACAATTTAGCATCAAAGGCTGAGCATTTGCCCAAATATCTGTTGCATCCCGTAATCCACTCCTCGTTTCCATTTCTTATGACTCTCCCTGCTGCAACATCACTCGAGACAATCTGAACCGCCTTATCAATGTAGACACTAGTCAAACTTTCCAAAATCTCAACTACTGATCTAAAATATTATGTATTTAAATATGTTTGAACTTACCTTCTTTTCATTGTTATAACAACAACGATGTCATTTAAACTTAAGCTCAATCAACTTTAACCAGGGGTGGAGCTAGTAAGCAAGCAATGAATTGGTCTTGCCTTCTATTCCTCCCCTCTAAAATGATAAAATTATAAATTAATACAACAATAAAATTACGTTTTACCCCTTTTTTTTAATTTATAATTTAAATTATTTTTTAAATTTACCCTAATCCAAATCCAAATCCAATCATCATCCAATTTTATTTCATAACACATTATACCTAAAACATCCATATCTTTGAATGCCTCAATAATAACATAATAAAATATAATATATTCAAAGATTTGCCTTTGCATATTTTATTTTTTAATTATCTTTTGGGATATAATACACAATCTATAAATGAAGAATCAAAGATGTTGTAAACTGTCAGCAGGCTTGGAAATATTGTCACCTTAAAGCTCCTTCAAATCAGTTTCCACTATAATACAGATGTTGTGAACATCTAAATAATATTTATATAATAATTATTGAGAGACAAATCTTGCAAAGGGATCCATATGATTGGTGAATTTGCAAAATTATGATATTAATATTCCAAATTCATGTTTGACATAAAGTTAATTGCATTAAATTATGGCTAAAATTTTAAATAAATTTCTAAAAAAACGCTTCAATTGAGTTTTTAAAGTATTAGTATTGTATCAATTAAGTCCTTTTATCAACCTAAAAGTTAATTTAAGCATTCAATGTTAGTTTGATATCATAGAAACATACTTAAAACATGTGGATTAAATTATAAATTCTCGATTGAGTTTTTAAAGTAATATTATTACATTAATTAAGTCCTTTTTTTAATTATGTTAGATTTAAGTTCTCCATACAGTAAATATATATATATATATGTTTACAATTTGAGTTACATGTTTTAAATATAATTCATGTTAGATTTGAGCTGACATCTAATAATAATTAAGGTAATAGCCAGATTGACAAAAAACTTAATTGATAGGACAATAAAATTTTTTAAATTACATGACTAGTTTAAAATTTAGATCATAGTTTAAAGATGTCTTTTGCAATTAAACCTATAAAAAATAAATAATATTAAATAAATATATATTCAGAAAGTTAAAATATCCAAGTCCATGTACTCTTCTTACAGTTGAAATTTAGTCCATTTATTACCCGAATTTAAAAATACAAGTCCAATTGTTAACATCGTTAAATTTTTTTTGTTAAATTCAGATTCATTATAATGTTAATTTCTTTATAACATGGTGCTACTAAGTGAGTATTTTTTTAATTCAAAATGTTAAACCAATGGATTTAACAAAAAAAAAATTAATGACAGTTAAAAATCAAACATGAATTTTAAAACTTGAAAAATAAATAGACTTGTTATAGTGATCGCTATTACCTAGTCCCTAGATCGACCAGCTACCCAACTCGTCTCTCCTTACCTCGATAGGTATATAGTTCACTACTATGGTTTGCCTATACACTTCATCCCCATACAGGGAAACTCATACTAGGAGGACACGTGCTGGTCCTAGGAGAGTGTACGTGTTAACATGCATGAGACTTATCTGAAATTAGTACGTCACATCAAAAGACCGTATCTTATAAATACGAAAATAGACTCTCGGGGCGAGAGAGAAAAATAAATATAAAAAATAAATGAATTATATTTTAACCATATCCAAAATTATAATAAGTAGAGGAAATAGACGTTTGGGTATTATTATATATGAGGATATTATATATAAAAAATGCATTGCTGGACCTGTGTGAGGCATCTTTTTCATAAAGCTTGAATGGTATTGGTTAAGGGACTGAGATTTGTTTGGCATGCCTCAAACCCCAGAAGCACCCAACCAACACCCTTGGTTTCTGTGTAAAAGCAAAGGAATCTTAAATTCTTCTACTTCAATACACATACACATATATACATATATATATATATATATATATATATCAATGTTCTTTGCAGCGTATACTAATGGGGAATGTGAAGGCAACATCATCTTCACCTTGAGTTCTCTCTCTCTCTCTATATATATAAGCTTTCCATTGCCTTTTTCTCTTTAACAGTTTCCCTTTTCTTCTTCATCTCAAAGCTTTGATCTTCTTCCATAGCTAAAGCTCTTCAAGAATCTTTTACAGGTTAGATTTTGCTTATTCTTTTTTTCTCATGCATGTGAATCCATTGACTTTGAGAAATTGGTTTTTTTTTTTCTTGTTATTTTCAATCTTTTGGAATAAACCAGAAAATATTTGTATTTTTTTTATGAAATGATGGAGAAATAGCATTAAATACACATGTGATAATGGAAGATATTTTTGTATGACAAGAAGTTCATTATTGTGGCTCAAAACACATGTGGAGCAATCAAACAAGTTATACTTAAAAGTAACTTTCTTTTTATCTATTAATAATTAAAACGGATTGTAGGTTTACCAGTTCATACCATTGTGAACCAAAGATTTATCAGCTTTTTTTTTTCTAATTTTTTTGGGAATTTTGTTATTTTTACAGGTGGAAAAATAGTGAAAAGGTGATTGAGCATCTATTTATCTATATCTCTTGGGATTTTGAACAGAAACAAGCTCCAATGGAGAAGCTTCTTAGGCCGTACGATAAGGAATTTATGAGGATGGCAATGTTAAAACATGAAGAAACTTTCAAAGAACAGGTACATGTCTCTCTCTCTCTATATATATATAGTTATGTTTTATATGTTATCTGTTGTGTTGTAAGAGCTTGAATTGATGTTTAATGAACACAGGTATATGAGCTTCATCGTCTATATAGAATCCAAAAGACATTGATGAAAAGCATTGGAACCAGTAGAGCCGCAATTAATGGAAGCTTTCACCATGGGAATATCAATTCAAGAACCAGATTTGATTTAGAACATCCAGCTGATGATGATGATGATGATGATGATGCAGAGTTTATAGATGAAAGTGAGATTGAACTGACTTTAGGACCAGCAAAGTACATGTCGAGGAAGAAACATGGGACTACTTCGGATTCAGGACCGAACAGCTTCTCATCTTCTTCAACTGAATCAGCTTCTCATATGAACAACAACAATAGCAGGCCAAGTAGTTCTTCCATGGCGAAAAGCCAACGAGATGAATTCATTGGTCGTGAACTGAGACTCTTACAGGTTACTGATACAACAATGGGGTATCAAAATGGAAGTAAAAACAATGTTAATGTTGTTGAACTTGAAGAACAATTTAGACAAGAGAGATTAAAACATCCTTGGTTTTTTCAAGTTGCAAGTATGAATATGACTTGAAAAAAAAATTAGAAAAAAAGAGGAGAAAATTCCAAGTTTATATGATTAGATTTTTAGATTAGTGTTTGTGAGGAAGTTTAGGTTTAGAGTTTCTTTTTTGGGGCAAAAATGGGTGATGGAGTTTTTTTTTTTTTTTTTTGTAAAGATCACTTTCTTTTCTTGACTAGTAAAAACCCATTACAATGCATATTGACTCTTTTCCTTTTGGTGCTTAGCTTTTTAATTAGTCAATCCTTTTTTAAGTCCCACTTTGGAAGACTTTTTTCTTTTATTATTATTTTAAGTACAAGATAAAAACACCTTTATTTGTTTTATGCTTTTTTTATATATTTTTTATTTTATTATTAGGTACTAAATTTGCTCCGACAAATACATTAAGAAATAAAAAAATATAATCATTGTTCTAGTTTAAAATTATTTTTACTATTAACTTTCTTTTTTTATGATTAATAGGAATATTCAGATAAGTAAAAAGTATGTCAAAATAAATTTATATTGAATGATGAAACATATAGAAGAGTTAATATGGATTAGTTTAATATAGGTTGGTTTAAATGGTCGAGTATTTGTTTATATTCTAACAAAGGTTCAAGTCTTTACCGGATTGATGACATGAATGAACTTTCATTACTAAACTTTATATGACAAAAGAAAGAGAATTGATATAACTTTTGATCCTTAAACTTGATAACTGAATTTATTTTGGTACTTGAACTTGACAATTAAATTATGTTGTATTTTGAAATTACGTTACATCATCAAATTTTGATAAAATTTAAATCTACTAAATTTATATGGACTTAATTGTCAAGTTTAAATATCAAACTAGACAATATATATATATATATATATATAAATAAGCCAAATTTAGTTACTTAAAAGCTATACCCAAATAAAAAAGTGCAAGTTTCTATGTGGTCGACAATTGATAATATGGAGAATCCGATGCTTCATTTCCGTAATGATAACTCAAAAACCAAACCTGATTGAAATTCTCTAAAATGAGAGACGACTTGGGGGCTTTGACAGATACGAAAAATGATGAAAAGAAAAAAAAATAGAATTTATCATTAAGATGTAAAAGTATCATGAAAGCCTCTACAATAAAAGTCAAATTGCATTTTACTTGAAAAAATAAATAACTTAATCCCTGTAAATTAGATCAAAAAGAATTGACCTTTCAGTTAAAAATTTCATGCATTTCTACTATAAAAAACTGCTCCTTGAACATTAGCATGGAGTACAGATGGCACACCATACATTACTGTATGGTTATTCTGTCAATCACACCAATCTTTAACAGTACAAATAGATGATTTTTTAACAAAAAAAAGACTAATTCGCTCTTTCTTTTAAGATACAACAACTAATTTATTTTTTTCTTAGTAGAAAAGGCAAAATACAATTTGACTCCTAGTATAAGGTTCTCTATGGTACTCTTTTACCTATAAGGGGATAGCATTTTCCATAAAGCAAGAAACCCAAGTGAGGAAATGATATTCCAAACAATTTTATATGTTTGTAAAAATGTTTATTTAACAGAGAAGCAGGACTGAATCAAATCTCCAATTGTTCCACACACATCAACTTGGGTTTAAAAATCATAGCTGAGGTTTTACATGATAAGGGAAAAGATATTCCAAACAATTCTATAATATATATATGGCATTTTCTTGCTTCAAATACATCACTTCTTGAGATGAGGGAAGCAAGCGTACACATCGGATTTCGGATGCTTTGCTTCGGCGTGTTCCCTGCACTTTACCTCTGATGTTGTGCATATAAAAGTTTGCATACATACCTTGCACTGCATTTTAAATGAATCAAAGGTTAACAACACCAACAATTAAACACAGCATCGAGCAGACAATGAAGGTAAATGCTAAATCATTCATCCAGAATACCAACAAATGATCATATGCTAAAAGCTTTATAATACATAAAAATCAGGCTATAAAGGATATCCTATTGAACATCCCCACTAACATTCCTCCATAGCCAATACAATGATATAAGTTACTGTAATTCGAATTGCTACTTCTCATACTACCAATCCAAATACTTGACAATAACACACACATATATATCTTAGACGTTCCTTTTTCTGCAATTCCATTTTACTCTCATGCATTCCCGATAAACTAAGAATAAAAAGAATGGCAACATGGAACTATGCATCAGCCACCCACACAAATGATGACTAATGGGAAACAGACTGAATTTAAGGATGCAGAGATAAATATTTACACGACAACCAACTAATAGCATGTCAACAGGTAAAAGTACCATGGAGGCCCTTGAACTAGAAGTCAGATTGCATTTTGCCCCCTTTACTCAAAAAATTGGGTAAATCAGTCTCTGTACGTTAGATCAAAGAGCAAAATAATCCTTTTTGTTAAAAATTTCATCAATTTTTACTGTTAAAAACTGATATTATTGACAGAATAACCAAACATTTACATTTGGTGTGCCACGTTTACCTCATTCTAACATACAAGACCAATTTTTAACAGTAGAAATGAATGGATTTTTTAATGGAAGGACCAGTTTGCACTTCAATCTAGTATACAGGAACTAATTTGCTCAATTTTCGAGTAGAGGGGGCAAAATGCAATCTGGTTCCCAGTACAGCCTCTCCATGATACTACTACCCATGTCAACATAGAATTGCATTGATAATTTCATTCACTGGCATTGACAATCCCTCATTTTTAATACATAAGCATGCAGAATAGCACATTTCAAGGCTGAGCTTTGCTTTAAGGCATTTCTCTCTTCCACATGTTAAACTTCATACAAGTTTTTTAGAGTGTTAAAAGTAATCTCCAATAAAAACTAAAAACAATCCCACACATTTAGATCCCATAAAAATACAAACAATACTTTGCAATGAATCCTTTCCTCTGTTCTATACAAAGACTATAAGAACTTTGAATACAAGGCAATGGCAAATCCACAAAAAAATTATCAAACAGCAACAAAACAAGGCAAAAAAAAAACATAAAAACACAAAAAAATTACCTGAATCGTCATAGCTTTCTTGTTTGTTTCCAGCTGGCTGCCTGAGAAATACATTAAAACAAACAAAATTGATTACGAGGATGATCTAATTCATATGAAAACGAAGCTTTCATTTCTTTTAATGATTTTCAAGGTCATGTTGTTGAAAAAAAAGGTGAAACCTTTAGCTGCGTTTTTAGCCTTCTCGAGATTCTTTTCACGAGCCATCTTGGATTTTTGGGCATTGCCTCCTCCCATGTCTGGTCGATTTGGCCTCAAGAAACCCTAATTTGAATAACGAGAGAGGGGATTCAAACTCAAATAAATATGTTTTTGGCCAAAAAAAACATAGAAGTCGAAATTATTTGTTTTGGCCAAATAAATACTAAAAAATATATAAAAATAGGAGTATTTAATTATAGGTTTAATATACTATTTAATAGATAATATTAGCTTCAAAGTTCAATTTGGTACATATTTGAATTTTTTTTTGTAATTTGATACATGAGTTTAGCTTTAACATAAAATTTGATACTTAGATCAACTTGCATCATTAGTAAACTAAATATATGCATTTATTGGGACAAAAAATTAAAATTCAAGTACCAAATTAAACATTAAAATAAGACTCAAGTACTTAAATAAGACAAGATAAAACCCAAATATCAAATTGAAAAAACTTAGGTACCAAAATGGACATTGAAGTCAAATTCATGTACCAAATTGAACATTGAAGCTAAATTCAAGTACCAAATAATATACCATCCTTTAATTATATCAAACCTTTTAGTGGTTAATGTATTTTCGGCCATTGAACTCATCAATTAAGCTCACTTTAGTACTTGTCCTTTTTTAGCCCACTTTAATAATCGAACATGACAATCAAGTCTATTTTGATCATTCAACTTGGAAAAATGTAAAAATTTAATAATATGATACTTTAAAATTATACCATATTATCACTTAGGAGTCAAAATGGACTAAAAAAAGTATTGTAAGAAAATGAACTTAATTGTCTTATAGATACCATGGTAAATTCACGAGGTCTTGTCAAGTTTTAACATCGTTTCGACCTTTTAGTGACATAAATTTTACTCGTGCCTGCAATTTTTTTATTTTCTTTTTTTCATTTTTCAATGTGATGAATAATAGACTTGTATACAGATTGGATTTTAGTATGACCAAGTTCGGATGAGTACTTCATAATTAAATCTTTTAAGTACTTGATTAGACTTATATGCACATTAAGTATTCGGCCCATTAGTCATGAGCGTTTACCTCATACCCACGTCGTGGGATCGGATCGAACTGCGAGAATTATGTGCTAATGATTTCTGCGCGCGTAACAATGATTTGCTCCTGCATGTGATACGCTCCAGAAATAAATTGAGGAACTAAGTTCCAAGATTAGGCATATTTGTGAAGCAACTGTAGTAACTATAGAAGATGTAAATGCCAAAATACTTCTCCATTTTTTTTTCCAGGAAATCCAAAGAAACGAGAAAGAAGCGGAATCCAAATAGATTAGTCAGCATATCTGTTCATATATATATATACACACTCTAGATAAAAAGTTAAGAAATTTAATGGCTAAGCAGAATGAGCCACACTTGTACCTAAACTAGTAGCTTATTTTAACAAATTATACATAGTGAAACATAAACCAAAGATAGAGCTGCATAGGAGAGAGTATATACCTTGGACATGATGCCACCAGTTCTCTTTTGCTTCCATCTGATCCAACTAACAGGTAAAAAGCACAACGAAAATGAGCAGTTTCTTCTCTTCATGATCTCAGCAACAGATGGAGGATTCGAGGAATGTTATGGTGAAGGCTGAGAAGTCCAAATGGTCTAAAAGGCTTGACGATACTCCGAGCAGGTATGAACAGTTTATTTGAAAAGATCATTCGAATCATCTTATCTTCTTAAAGAATCATTTTCTTCTTAAGTCCAAATGAGAACTTTCATGAAATAATAGCAAAACAGGATGATATATATATTCTGAAGATCCCATTACCCACATAGCGTTTCACTATGCTTGGATCAATTGAATGTCGAATGCAACACAAGCAGCTATTTGTTTTTTACCTCAAAAGGAATCAGCTCATAGGATTCATCAAGTCAAACCCCTTGACCATTTTATACCAAGAAATTTGCTAGTGCGACTTTTGCTTGATGCTCCTCAATCAAGAACAAAGCATACTTGCAACCAATCCTCAAGCCAAAAAATAAACGAAACATCGGTACCTTCGTGAAAGATAAAGCACATCTAGCCTTCACTAGCCCAAAGAGGTAATCATCCTAAACAAACTTCTTGTACAAACTGAGGATACTAAATAGCTTTCCTTCAACAAATTTCCAGATGGTTTGCTTCCTTATCTTTGCATCTTCAATATCGAGTGTCCTATATGCAAGGGTGAGCAAATACATAGCTGGATGCAGTCTCCTGGAACCAGTTTAATAACAAAGTAAGATACTTTCAAAGCTTAATTCAGAGAATGAACTTACAAGATAGTTCCATTTCAAAGCAACAACTCGGTTAAAATTATGATTAGTATACAGTACAAGAACAAGCTGACAATTTTAAAGGATAAAGAGATGAACATCAAATGGTGCCCTAATCTACAGCTTTGAAAATTCAATTTGAACAAATATAGCTAAAATTAATTTGCTATTTAGGCCACTGCTGGACTTTGAAGTTTATATATAATTCAAGACACTGCAGCGATTCTAGCCCCATTAGAGTTAATATCGATTCAGATCAGTCAGTTATTTAGTTAATCTTTTCACATATAAGCCCAAGGGAAGTGACAAAACATGACAGCTCAAACATCTTATGCCACATTCTTAGGAGTGTACTTACTCCTCAAATTGTTCAGTTGTATCAAACCCATCCCAATATCTTTGGGTCGGGACTGTCCTGCCTTTCTTATCTCTGCCAAAAGTTTCGATGTACCAACCACCAATGTCATGCATTCCACAACGTGGTTCAAACAACCAAAATCTGTTGCCAGAACACAAAGTATTAGACTTTGCATGTCTAATCAACAAGCAATCTTCAAAACCTGAAAATGCATTTGTAACGTACAAACACGAAACCTTCAAAATTATAAAAATTAAAAATATCAGGTAACAAGATCAAGCCCAGGCCTAAACAGAAAATAAAGTGACAGTTCAACCCTAGATCCCTAACAGACCCACAATGGGCAAATGGTTTGCGGCTCAAAGTTGGAATTAAACAAACTTCTGGGCAAGCTTCTACCCTACAAATGATAACAGAAAAAAAAAAAAAAAAATATATATATATATATATATATATAAATATATATATTCTAGAAATAATAAAAGACCTTATAAATCAACCACAGATATAAAGCCAAGTGGGAGTTCATTTGTTCAAGTATGTTTAATCTTCCTTGATATAAAAAACACGGGTAAACTACAAAAATAGTCACTTTTATTTATCTCCGACTACATTTTAGTCACTTATGTTTGGAATGTTACGTTTTAGTCACTTACATTATCGTTTTATTACAAAGTGGTTACTCTACTGTTAAATTCCGTTACCTCCCTAACGGCAATCTTACGAGATAGTCTAAATGAGTTTAAATGCCAACTTGGATGTCTAGTTGCTGGGATGAAAATAGGTTTTTAATTAAATAAATTTAATTTAGACTGCCACGTAGGACATCCAAGTTGGCATTTAATACCCATTTGGACTACCATGTACGACCACCATTAGGGAGGTAACGGAACTTAATAGTAGAGTAACCACTTCATAACAAAACGATAACATAAGTGACCAAAATGTAACATTTCAAACATAAGTGACTAAAATGTAATCTGAGGCAAAGTAGAGTGACCACTTCGTAACAAAACGATAACGTAAGTAACCAAAACGTAACATTTCAAACATAAGTTACTAAAATGTAATCTGAGGCAAACAAAAGTGACTACTTTTATAGTTTACCCAAAAAACATTTACTACAGATCACCAAACTTAAACCTCTCTAGTAAAACAAAATCAAAAGACATGTAGAAGAAATACGATAAAGAGAAAAGTAAACTCAATAAATGATGAACCTATCCAATATACCATATAATAAAGCGAAAAAAGCATTATCATACGCACCCTACCTACATCAATAATAATAATCAAAATTAGCTATGAAACAAGAATGCTAATGTGAGAATACTCAAAACCAGGCATTAAGAAAAAAGCTTACTTGCTTGGTGGTAATCGAGCTCTGCTACATCTACATTCACAAACAGAAACTTCCTCTGCTGCCCGATACCAGTGCATATGCTTCACCTGGAAAAAACAAATCAAAAGGGAATAGATATTTAATTGATTATGTAAATCCATCAATTATATAGCACATGCAGCACATCCAATAAACAAAATTACACAAGAAAATAAGAGAAAAATAATAAAAAGAAAAACATGAAAATTAGGCCCGGAAAGATGGTCGATTCAGCATTCTAGATAAACTAAAAAGCCAAAGTTTTATATTGAAAAAGGGTAAAATCAAAATAGCATAGGATTTAAGGAGAACGTAATTACAAACCAGCAAGGTCCTATGTTTCATTATCACATGGGTTTTTGAACCATTGCTGTTGTAAACAAAACACGATCCCTCTTCTGGGCTGGTTCCAAGTCCAGTTACTGTTCCCAGCAGGACTCGGGATCCAACTTTACAATCCAATCCTTGGCTTGAAAGCATGGAATCATCATCTGAAGTAAGAAAAACTTGTATGCAGTCTTCAACATCCTCATTTTGTGTTTCACCAGAACAGCTTTTAGGAGGGATTCTGGTGGCCACAGCTACTACCCTTCCAGATATACGCAACTCCAAGTCTCGATATGCATCTGCCACATGGTTTTTAATATCAGTTACTCGAATCCGAGAGTTTCCACCATGAATGTCTCGTTCATCATTCATGCAAATTCTAGAATTTTGGGTAGACTGAGACATCATTGAAGTTGAAGACATAGAAGAAGTCAGTTTCTCCTTATAGTTAAAAGATAACTCAGGAACCCTATCAACCAAGCAAACCATCCCAAAAAGATTCCGCCCTGAAACCAAGTGCAGTACCTCTGTAGTTTCATACACAGACCTTTCTTCAGCTTCAAATCGATCAGGAAGAAGATCCATGGATTCAATTACAGGACCGTAATATGCTGTTTGTATCGCAGAATAAAAATCTGCTTCAAGAACATCAAAATAGCCAGTTCCAACAACGGCTTTCCTTTGAGACACTATATCATTAATAGTTAATCTATACCACTTTAACCATTCAACAACTTCCATCTGCTTATTAATTGTCATATGGGATGTGTATGTGTACAACGTTGAACCTTGTCTAGAATGTTTCTGCATAACCATTCTCTGAGATAGCAAATAGTTGTCATAATGTGCCCTCTTCTCCGAATCTGAAAGAATCTGCAATCCAGTATTCATAACACAGGCATCAGAATGCACTGCATTAAGCATACAAAGCACTTTCATTTTCATAACCAAAATACAATTGTAGAATGTATCAAATCAAACTTTATACTTTTCTTTATACAATTTGTACTACTACTCATATCCTAAACCCTTAAAACGGAGGATAATATCCACTTAAGCGCTTTTGAAGCCACATTCTACTGGTTTTGCAACAGTGAACTGAACTAAGGTTCAACAAGCAAATCAAACTTATACTTGGAAGTACTTTACACGCTTCATTTTAACAAAATAACGATTCAATGTAAACTAAATTCAATACGGAAACGATTCAAATGTCATCTATTTCCAATTTCCAGCCCTAAAGCGGTTTCAAAGGGAAAAAAAACCAATTAGTGTAATGTCCAGCCATTTTTAGCAAAATTTCATAAAACTGAATTAAATGTGTTCAATTTATTATCATTTAAACATCGGAAACAAGTTTCATATAATCAAATTGAGCTAGTAATTGAAACCGATAAAAAATAAACACATTCATAACAACATACAGGACTGAATTTGTGAGAGAATTAATCGCAACAATACCTCGTAAGCAGCGAGGATCCGAACGAAACTGTTCGAAGAAGCAGACGAATCGTTCTTGGAATCAGCAAGGTCCGGATGAGTTTCTTTCGCCAACTTGCGAAACGAAGCTTTGATTTCAGCGAACGAACTGGTCTCAGCAACACCTAAGATATCGTACGCGTTCTCTCCAGGGAACTCGGTCTGAGTCGCCGAGCCAGCTCCGGTGCCGAACCACTGAGTTCTGGAATTCGGATTCAACAACAGAGAGGAGCATAAAGAATAGCTATAACGATTTAACTGAATTGAAAAACAAGGAATTTTCCGATAAAAGTGTAATCCAGATAATAAAGGCATTTTCAATTAACGTTATTAAATTTTTTTAAAGATTTTTCGAATCGAAATTTGGAAATATATATTTAAAAAAAACGATTGTAGCATGAGTTGAGAGTGAGCTGCCGCGTTAATTGCAGAGCGGAAATGGAGGGTATCGGGTCGGAGAAAGGAGACGGTGATAGAGTCACTGCTAAGTGCATCAAATGACATGTTTTTCAGCTATCATGCCACGTGGACTAACTTTTATATAGCACGTGCTGTAATGGCGGGAGATTTGGTCCACAGTTATGGGCCCTTGAACGATTAAGCCCAATGATTGAAGTCTATGGGCTTTTTTCTTCAAAAATCCACTTCATTTATTTATTTTACTTAAAGACATTTTTTTTGGTATACAATATTTTCACAATCATTCAAAAGAAAAGTAAAAATAAAAAAAAGGAAAATCAGAAATATAAAATATAAAATATAAACACAAATAAATACTAATTTTAATAAATATTTAACTTTTATTTATTTAATCCATATTTTTTAAATTTATGTTGAGTTTGACAAAATTTGAGATAGATTTTACGAGCATGGACTAATAAATTAGGTACTAAAAAATGGTTCAATTAGTTACATATCGTGGTTTAATGGTGACTCCGAATAATTTTTTTAAAATTCAATTATATATTCTATCTGAATCAATACATCCACTTACTTTCAATCCAATTGATTTAATTGACTAACCCAATTCGATTCAAATAGTATCATTGGTATAAATTTTACATAGACTTACGAGAATTGAGAGTTGAAACTATGGATGAATTGTCAAATTCAACAATAATCGATGGCTTTTGTCACCCCGAGCAAGTTGGCTTATTGTTAGAGGAAGCTATGCTCATGTTAAGTGTTGAATATCTTATATCCAAATATGTTAGAATCAGATTGATGGGTGAATTGATTAGATAATTAACTTACGGTTTGGTTAGTTTAATTAAATAATTTATTAAAAATATAAAATTGAATAAACTATTAAAAATGGAGAAAATCAATTCAGCTGCCAGTTTAATATGTTTTTAAGTACGGTTTCAATCAGTTCGCAAGCCACTCAATCTAACTCTTCTTTCCAAACTGATTTTCGATCTAACCTGTTCAACTAACTGACCAAATAAGGTTCCACTAACCACACCACATTTAATCAATAACATCATTTACCAAAAATAGACCTCCTCAATCAGACATCAATGCCAAGAAGTGTAACCATTACCCGTTTTTAAATCCAAAACAAAAATAAGATATTATGGGATAAATATCAAAGGTATATATAAATTTTAATTCAATGTATAATTTTATATATGAATTTTGATTTTATACGATTTTATACACGAAATTTTAATTTGATTTGTTTCAATTTTCGCAGATCACTAACAATATTATCAAATTAGCATAATTTTATGTTGATATATTGCATACACAAACAATTACATTAATTCAATATGAAAATAAATGTAGTATTCATTTCTTTAAATGTGTACAGTTGAATCAAAATTAAAACTTTATACATACATATAAACTGTAATTCAACTTTCATATGTATAATTCAACCAAATCAAAATTAAAGCTTTTTTTTTAATTCTCAATATATTTATTATTTTAATTTTCATTTTTATTTTCAAAAATAGTTTCCATTTTTTATTTTTAAAATTTTAAAAACATGTTTTACTACTTGGTAATAGAAATATTTTTTTTAACAATGAAAACATGTTTAGTAATTATTTTTCTTTAAAAAGTAAAATAAAAAAATATTCATATGTTTTCAAACTAAGGTATCAAATTTAATATTAGAAAAACTGTTGAAAATATTTTGCGTATATATGGACTTAAATGAAATTCAATTTATCTAAAGTTAAAAACATTTATTTTCATCATTTTCACTTTTACAAAATATTTTTAATGAAAGCAATTTTTTATTATTTTTCAAAAATCATTTTTAAAAATTTCGGTTAAATAAGTTTTCATCAATGTTTCCCATTTTCCAAAAAAAAAGGAAACGAAAATGATATTTGTTTAGTAAAATCAAATGTAGAGTAAAACATAATAACAACAAAATAATAATATAGAAATATTATTTTTTTAAATTAATAAATGAGAAAATAATGTAGAAAGGAAACTTATAGAATAGTATTAATTAAAAATTATATTAAAATATTGAAGAATTTGATTAATTAGTATTTTATTAGGTACTTTTCACGTTTATTTTACGGTTGATATTCAAAGTTTGTGGCTACCCCTTATTAATATTATTATTTGATATAAAACCTATAACCACTCATAACCCTTCTCCAATCCGTAAATAAAAAGATAAATGAACATATATATTGACCTGATGGCTAATGTGTTCATCAAGTGTGGCCTGAATTCGAGTCGCGTTAGTTTAAGACTTTACACTCCTCTTGTAATTAACCAAAAAAGAGAAAAAGATAAATATACTTCAACGTGCTAAAACCCAAATTTCAATTTTCAAACTTTAATATAAAGATATGGCAATGCTAACTTTAGCCTTTTAATTATGAAATTTAAAATAAATTTTAGTGGTCCATAAATTCAAATATATATATATATATATATATATTTCTTTTCTGGACATTTTTAGTTGGTGCAGTAAGCTTTTACCTTATATCCAAACAGAAGTCATTCCTTTCCTGCTTCATCAGCAAAGGCAAAAACACCTTTCTATAACAAAGAAAAAAAATATAGACCCAATGAGTCACATTCTTTCTATCAAATTCAAAGGTCTCTCAAAAACATTCAAAATCTTTTTTTTAAAAATATTATTTTTATTTTTATTTCGAGAAATTTAATATTATTTTTTGAATTTAAAAATATAAGTCTAATTATTAATACTATTAATTTTTTTATAAAATACATGTTCATTATAGTGTCGTTTTTATTTGTTTTTATTTTGTTACCTGATTATCAAGTGAGTATATTTTTTTTATTATTTTAAAATGTCGCACAAGCAAGTTTAACGTGTGAATTTTAACAATGTTAATAGTTAGAAGTAGAGAGACTAAATTACAATGGGTAAACTACACCCAATGTTACTAAACTATTAGTAAACTTACATTTTGGTCACTCAACTTTAAAAAGTTATAAAATAGTTACTGAACTATTCAAAAGTTTTCATTCAAGTCATTAAAAATTAAAATCACCACTATATGGCATTCTCTGTTCGCACCACCTACACCAATTGAAAGCTCTCGTTCCTTTTATTTTCTACATTTCAGTTTTTTTCATGAAACAGCTTTGGACGTTACATATCTACAAACCAAAACCCAAATATATTTCTTCTCTAATCTCTGACACTGATCGTCAAATTGACTTAAATCTAAGGTATGTTATTTTAATCATTAATGGGTAATGATCCACCACACCAAACATCAAATTTTTCCTTAGAGCTCGCTAGCCGAACTTTTTAAAATAGTTCAGTAACTTAAATGAAAATTTCTAATAGTTTAATGACAATTTTGTAACTTTTTAAAGTTAAATAACCAAAACATAAACTTACTAATAGTTTAGTCCTCAAGTGTAATTTACCCAATTATAAATATATGAAATTGGGCCACATAATATCACAACATACCCCTAACCAAAATCAAGACCACCGACTATAAGAATATAAAGAATTTTTTCTTAAAAAAATGTCAAAAAAATTATATAAAATTGTGAATAATATTAAAAGCAATACCAACCCTTTTATTTCAAGTCTCTTTTAGTCTCAATCTCGAGAAAACATAAGTAATATGCCATTTTCAACTGTTCAAAAATTTCTTTTTCGTGAATCGACCAGAAAGAATTCCATTCATTAGATAGGAATCCTAGAGATTGACCATCATTGTTTGACATTATAAGTATCCCTTTAGATTGACATTTATTTTTTTTAGGGTGTGTTTATTTTTTTTTATTTTTTTACGTTATAATATCGTTACAGTATTTAATTTCAATATAATTATTATTTTTACATTAACCGCAAATAAACGTACTGTCCATCCAAAAGAATCCTAAATCAACTTATTAACATCTATGTAATTATGAATCTCATCCCTCTTAATTAAAGTACAAAGATCGAATTTTGATAAATTAAAGTAGAGAAATTATTAGGGGTGTAATCGAGCTGAACAGAGCTCGAATACTATCAAGCTCGAGCTCGATCAAATGTTTGTTTTTAAGTTTGAGCTACTCAAATTCGAGTTTGATTAAGCTCATTTACCAATTTTTGTACTCAAGCTTGAATTTGAGCTCGAGCTCGAGTCGATAATTAAGTTTAAGGTTAATAATATATAATAACGACAATAACACAATTTAATAATATAAAAATATGAAAAACTCGATAAGGCTCGCGAGCTTTTAAGTCAAGTATTGCTATTCGAAATTTTTTTACTCGTAAGCATCAATATCTCATTTACACCATTAATTCTAACAAAATTAACAATTAATTCGACTTTAACCAACTAATCCGAATTAATCTGAAAGAAAACTTAGAATAAAACTCAATCTCATATCTCGATCCCAAAATTGCAACCACATTCATCTCGATTTTTATAAAGTAGAGGATGACATTTATACATATTAAGCATTCCATAAACAATTAATACAAAGTTTGCATGCCAGATTGTCTTTTAGCTTTTTTTTTTTTAGCCTTTACGTTTTAGCCCCACCAAAGCATAAAATCTAACCCCCTTTGTCGTCCCCAATAGCCTTTGATAGCTTTTTAGCTTTGGTTTGGCTAATGGCCGGCCTTATAGTCCCCTTCTGCTTCACTCTAAAATCAATAAAACACCAACACCATATTTACTTCCCCTGCACACTGACCCTCTGAATTTTCCATTGTTGTTTCACCATTATTACTCCTTTTTCAGTCTCTCTGTCCAATTTCAAAATTTACCCTTTTGGTTTTTACTATATAAATCCTTTTCTTCTAACCTTTTTCATCTCATAGCAATGGAGAGTTACGAAGAAAAAGGGGAAGTTGAGGATGAAGAACAAGAAGAGGCTTTGTCACTCTGTGATTTGCCTGTGAATTTGATTGAAGAAAAGGAGCTGAAAAATGAAGAAAATGGTGAACCATCACAAGAAGAAGATTTCAACTTCGGTTCATGGCCTGGCCATGGTGGTTCGTTTAGGTCCGAACCAGAAATGTGTGTAGCTGATGAAGTGTTCTTCAAAGGCCAAATCTTACCTTTGCGTCACTCAGTGAGTTCCGACACCGGGTTCCGCCGTCGTGACAGCCACAACATGTCCCGGTCCTTGTCGAGGTCAGAATCCATGGACCATGTTTCATTAAGTAGGTTCACAAGTGTTAGTAGCAGTAGCACTAGAAGCAGTAGCCATTACTCAACGAGTAGTACTAACTCGAAATCCGGTATGAAAATCCGGAACAACTTCAACACACACCCGAGCCCAAAACCTCAAATCCGATCAACCCGAACCGCCGTCAACAGTCGAATCCAACGATCATCGTCGATTTGGGATTTTTTCAAGATAGGTTTGGTTCGAGCACCGGAACTCGGGTTACAAGACTTGAAAATGAAACCTCGAAATAAAAATTCCGTCAGTAGAAACAGCAGTTGTAATAGCAGTAACAGCAGTTCAAGCACCAAGCTCGTTAACAATGGCAGCTCCACCGCCGAAGTTTCGAAGAACCAGCAAGAATCAAACAAAGGGTTAGTAGAAAAACGAATGGGGTTGCTCAGTGGGTGTACATGTTCAGTTAATGCAGTTGAAACAGTTCCATTGAACAACAACAACATCAAGAACAGTGACAAAGACAAAACAACATCGCATGCTGCTGCCGCCATTGAAGATAAAAAGAAGAAAAAACAAGCTTTCTCTCGTCATCGAACATTTGAATGGATAAAGGAACTTTCACATGCAACAGGTTATGTTGATGAAGCTTAAAGAAAAGAAACACCCTCGCATGCTTTTTTTCTACTTTAGATTTATGAATTTGAAATAGTTTAAAGGATGAGGCTCTTGTATCACTGTTTCTAAAAGGGATTTGAAGTTGTTTAATTATTGATTTTCTTTTTTTGTTTGTTTGTTTTTCCAGTTCATGTTTGTGATATTATATGAATATTAATGATTGGATAAATAGTAGCCGCCGTGATGGGTGGAAATTAATCAAGTAACGTGGCGGTGGTAGTGGTGGTGGAGGTGATTATAATGATTAAAGTGTTTTTACTTTAAAAAGGACAATCAAAACGGGAAATTCGTCGACTGTCATTATAAAAGCTCACGAGAGGACACATGAAACACAGGGAAAGCCATGGAAAGTAAAAGAAAAATGTTTCATGCAGTCAAAAATAAAAATTTCATTTTACTAAAGGGTTAAAAAAAAGTACACAATTGAATTTAATTATAAAAAAATACATTCAATTTAGTCAAAAATTATAAAATATAAAATAACAAGTAATGAATACAAGTTATATTTTTAGCTGAAAAATTTTATATTCAAATTTTAAAAATAATATTATTTAAAAAATATTCACAAAAAATTAATTTTATAAATCATAAAACCAACACGAAGAAACTTTAATCATACCCAAATTAAAATTTTGTAAAAGTAAAACATGGAAATAAAAGAATTTGGATAATAACTCTTTCAATTTTCGTTCCCATTTTGTTCTTTTTGATGATTTCATGATAACAGAAGGAAGAATAATAAATGGTTTTTGTCTGTTTCTTATACTGTCTTAATAATTCTACCTTGTATCGTGTCTGATTTTGCCCATTTTGTTGGAAGTTCTTTTATATTTTTTAATATAATTTTATTTGTAAATCTAGTGAATTAAAAAATATTATTTTATTTTTTTAAATAAATTATTTTCATATTTGAGATTAACATAATCTTTTTTATAAAAAAATGCTTTTCATCAATTGGACATATCCCACGCATGTGAAAGTCTACTCCACTATTTTAGTGTTTTCTTTGGTTAAATTGTAGTTTTGGTCCCTCTTTTATGATCAAATTTAATGTTTAGGCTTTTATACTTATATTTAATATAATTTGATCTTTCTGCATTTATAATGTTATTAGTCAGTTTGCCTAGTTAGCAGTAGAGGTGCTCATGGGTCGGGCTGGGCCGGGCCTAAAAAATGGGCCTAAAATTTTACCCAAGCCCGACCCATATAAAAATGCTAAAACCCGGGCCCGGCCCGGCCCTCCCGTATTAATTTTTTATATTATTTTATATAATTTTTAAATATATATATAATACATCAAAAATACTAAAAAATTAAAATAAATATTTCCCAACAAATTGAAAATTAATTTTAAAAAATATGTAGACTTAAATAACACTAAGATAGATGCAACTTAACAAGCAAATACCTCTAAAATAATAATAAAATTAACAAATGTCTTTAAAATAATAACAAAATTAACAATAAAATAAGTTTTATACAATATCCAAACAATAACAAAAAAATAGTAGCAACATAATAGTAATATAATATCAAAATAGGGAGAAAACATCAATAAAATAACATTTAAAAACAAAAAAATAGCATTTTTTTCATTTAGTAAATTCGGGCCGGGCCCGGGTCAAAAATACCTTACCCGAGGCCCGGCCCATTTTTAAATCGGGCCTTATTTTTTTGCCCAAGCCCATTTTTCGGGCCTATATTTTTGCCCAAACCCTCCCACATTTCGGGCGGGCCTTCGGGCCGGGCCGGGCCGCCCGACCCATGAGCAGGTCTAGTTAGCAGTTAACTATTTCAGTAAAAATATTGATATAGATTTTTCTTAAAATCATCTATTCAATTCATCATGTTGACATGGATTTTTTATGTTGGAAGATGTGTTTTTAAGAAAAAAAATGCATGTCGATAACTATTAACCATGTACATCACAAAAGTTGTGGATTTAGTCATTATATTTTGCTCTGGTCATTTTTAGTCTTTATACTTTTTAAAATTTAAAATTCAATCATTACCAAATGATAACTATTAAATTCATTCAGGTAGGTTTTGCTATTTTCAAAATTTAATTCCGCACATATATTATTATATGTGAAATGTCATTGTAATAGGCCAATTTTGGCCTGGGCCCGAAAAAATAATAACCGAAGCCAAATGATGCAATCAGTCGAAAACAAGCCAAAAAAGGGCCAATTTGAAAGACAATCATTAAATTGTGGCCAAATCAGAAGGATAGAGAAAACCAATGGGTTATCAAATTTTGTTGACTTGGTAAAAGGCTAAAAATAGAAAGATTTTATTTTATTTTATTATTAAATTAGTTAGGCTATTTTTAGTAAAACACATGTATATAAATAGGGGTATCTTGTTCTTTGAGATGGGGGAGTTATTTTTAGTGTTCTTACTTTCATTTGGAATTGGATTATTCTCTCTTTTCCTATTTCTATTGGAATTGAATTATTTTCTTTTCTCTTTCAATTACGTGGGAATTTTTTCCATTTCATTTCGATTTCTTTGTTTTTTCTAAATTCGTCCAATTACTTTTAGCCCTTCCGTTTTTTATTATTTTGCAATTAAGTTTTCATTATTTTGTTGGCCCTAAAATTTGTTTTGACTACATTTGGTCCTCCTTGAAGCTGTGCGTTTTGGAGGTGGATATTATTTCCCTTTTGGTCCCTCCTTGTTATTCGCACGTTCAAATTGGTCCATTTCCTTTTATTTATTTCTGATTTGCCCCAAGATTTTGCTTTAAGGTTCGATTTAATCTTTTTTTTATTTTCGCTATTTTATTATCAAATTAACTAATTTAATATATTATTGCTATTATTATTATGTTTCTATTTATATTTATTTTGTTATTCTAATATTATTATTATTTACCTAATTTTTATTCATCTATTTATATTTCTACTAATATTATTACTTTTTTATTTTTTCTTTATTTTTATTTCTTATTTTTTCAACTTTTCCCTTTATTTTATTATTTAAATTTTTTTATTAATTCTCACTTATTTACTTATTGTATTGTTGACCTTTTTTATTTATTTCTCTGTGATTATTTTGTTCTTATTATCATTGTTTATGTTTTCACGTCCATTTTTTTTCTATTACGCATATCTTTAAAACATTACATTTTACTCAAATTCATAAAAATGATTCTTCAAAACAAGGCAATGCTTGATATTTGGAGAGCTTCGAGAGAATCGTGCCCTAACTTACTGGGCTTCGATTTTTTTGTCAAACCTAAGTAACCAAGTACCCTTTTGAAATCAAAACATATAAGTTTCAAATAAAAGCTTATTCTCGGGAATTCGAGATGTTGCATCCTAACTCACTGGATGTGACATTTCGCTATCTCGAGGTAAGAGTTTCCAAAAATAATGGCAATATTCTGCATTTGGGAATTTTGAGAAATTGTGCCCTAAGTTACTGGGTTTCAATTTTTTCAGAAAGCCCAAGTAGTTGAATATCCTTTTTAAGCTTTAATGCATGAGTTTTAAAAATCAAATGGCTTAGTTTCGAAGGTTTGAAGTATTGCATCCTAACTCACTGGGTGTGATGTTTTATTTCTTTGAGATAATAGGGTCTTAACTTTCAATTCAATTTACTCAAATTTTCTTTTAAATAAAAGGATCGTATGTCAAAATCTTTTCAATTTTTCGACACCAAGACATTAATTAATCAATTAGGTACCAATTTTGGGCGTTACGAGGGTGCTAATCCTTCCTCGTACATAACTGACTCCCGAACCTGTTTTCTCAAATTTTGTAGACCAAAATCATTGTTTTAATAAATCAGAACGTTTTATTAAAGTGATCAATTTTAAGGTGGCCCAATCACACCTCGAAAAAAGATTGGTGGCGACTCCATTTTCGTTTTTAAGTCGACTCCCGTTTTTCAAAATTAAAAATGGTTTCGACAGTCATGTTAGCTTGTTATTTCCACATATCACTCAATACAAAATTTGTTAATGGATTAACGACTATCATTTGCGTCAAGACTGAAATTTCAAATTTTGAAAAGTGTAAGGACTTAGAATGATCCAATTGGTGAACATGAACTAAATCTCCAATTGTACATATAGTACAGCATTTAACTACTACTATTTGGGTCAAGACTAAAATTTCAAAATTCGAAAAGTAAAGTGACTAAAATTAATCAAATTAAAGTACAATGACTAACTCCATAACTTCCACAAAGTACAGGGACTAATAAATCAGAACGTTTTATTAAAGTGATCAACTTTAATAAATCAGAACGTTTTATTAAAGTGATCAATTTTAAGGTGGCCCAATCACACCTCGAAAAAAGATTGGTGGCGACTCCATTTTCGTTTTTAAGTCGACTCCCGTTTTTCAAAATTAAAAATGGTTTCGACAGTCATGTTAGCTTGTTATTTCCACATATTACTCAATACAAAATTTGTTAATGGATTAACGACTATCATTTGCGTCAAGACTGAAATTTCAAATTTTGAAAAGTGTAAGGACTTAGAATGATCCAATTGGTGAACATGAACTAAATCTACAATTGTACATATAGTACAGCATTTAACTACTACTATTTGGGTCAAGACTAAAATTTCAAAATTCGAAAAGTAAAGTGACTAAAATTAATCAAATTAAAGTACAAGGACTAACTCCATAACTTCCACAAAGTACAGGGACTAATAGCAAAATTTAGTCTTTGAAATGTCAAAATAAAGTATAGGTACTAATTGGTTAAACCACAAGTGGAGTGGCAAAAAACTTATGTTGGTCCCAGATTCTATCCCTGGATAGCCCCTTATTTAAACAAAAAAAAAAAAAAAAAAAAACAAGGACTAAATACAAAATTTAAGCATGAAAGAGGGATGAAAACCAAAATTTGACCTTTTTTGAGAAAAAAAGCCCCTTTTATTTGTATGGTTAGTCTTTGTGTATGTCAGAATATGTTTGACAGATTCAATCAACTGAAGCATAAAACCATGTCTTAAGTTCACTTCCTCGTACACAAAGCTCAAATAGTCGTCTAAGTTTAGCCATAAATATTAAAGACTTTCTTTTTACTACTTTTTTACATTTTCTCAACAAGGAAGGGCTGAAACTTCGTGGGTTTTCAGCTTGGAATAATATATCATTTATTCTTTCAATTTAATATTCTTTTCACTTTAATCCCTGGATTTTTTGTTATATTAGTTTAAGACTTTTTATTTTGGTCTATAAATTTAGATTCTCTTAATGTATGATAATGTTATATTTTTAATTTTAGCTCAATTTCCAAAACTCAAAAGGATTTAACTAAGGGATTAGTATCGGGCTAACATGTTATCGCTTGAATTTTTTTTAAAATGTTATAATTTTTTTTTTAAATTTTCAGATGTTGGTATGGCAAAATGTACATTATTCCAATTTAAGGGATTCCAAATTCAGTGTTCAAAATGAGAAAAGTTATCAACTTTAATGACTAAATGAGAAAAGTTATCAACTTTAATAACTAAATGTTGTTTTATCCCTTTTAGTTTTAATCCTCCACTCTTTCATCAGTGGTAGGGTGATATCAAATTGGTTCGGTAAAATTTTTTCGGATTTTTTGAACTATCCATCATAATTCAATTTGGTTTGGTTCTCAATTTTTTCATATTAATTTTCGGTTTTAAATATTTAGACTTATTTTTATAAAACAAAATTTGTTTTATGACTTTTGAATATTATTTGACAATATTTTTAAAGTATTTTTCATAAATATATTTAAAAAACCAATAATTTGTTAAAAACTTTTAAATTATTTTTACTGTTTTAAATATAAAGTCTTTAATTTTATATCATAAAAAATTAAAATTAATTATAAATTAAATAAAATAAAAATAATTTTAATTTTAAGTAATCACAATACATTTCATAAATTATTTAAACATCTCAATTCGACTTAATTTTTGATTTTTTCGATTTCTCTCACTAGCATTAATGGTGGCCTAAACAAGGCGACAACGTCTCGACGATACATGGTGATTGCTGAGCCAAAAAATGCTTATCCACAATGATATACATGTTTCGGGGGGTTGTTGGGGCCCTTCCTAATGCTAAGGTGCATGAATAAAAACACAACACACTGGCTCTCAACTCAAGTGGGCAAGTATATTTTAGACATTAGTTTTTGTCTTTTCCCATCAAACACTTTGGACAATTTGCCCAAATAGGCCTATTTGGAAACTGATTAATAGAGTAAGAGGCCCATTTATTTGTAAATAGTTAATTTAAAAAAAGAAAAAGGGTAAATTCTAATAAAAGTAACTAAACTATCAGTAAATTTATATATTTTTTAAAGTTTAGGTAGCGAATTCCAAGTAATGATTCGAAAACCAGTTTGGTAGATTAGTATCTATTGACGAGTAGAAGAACATATCTTAGGTTCAAGTCGATCTGATGGTCAGTGTCGGAGGTTGGAAAGGAATACTATTTAGATTTTGGTTTGCAGATTTGTGACATTCAAAGCTGTTTCATGGAGAAAAAATTGAATTGTAGAAGAGAAGGAGGAGGAAAACTTTTGATTGGTGCAGATAGTGCAAATAGAAAATGCTATACAAAAGAAATTTTAACAACCTGATGACTTAAATGAAAACTTTCAAATAATTTAATGACCATTTTGTAACTTTTTAAATTTCATTTAACACGCGTATAAATTTTCAATAAATATATTTATTTTATAAATTTTTAATTTCAGGTTTTAAATTTATCATAATATTAATGTTTTTTAGTTTTTTATCCTATCTAATGGTTTGTGGAATAAAAGAAGGTGACATGTCACTGTCCACAGCCGATCATTTTGAAGTTGTTTTCAACAAATTCGAGTCTAATCATGGTTTTCATATCCTAATCGAGTGGTGGTTGCAAGGGACGAATTTGAATCAAATCATAAACTCATGTGATTTATCCTGTCAAACGTCTGATGAATTTGGTTTAATGGATGAAATCGAATCACTTTTAATGGAATGGATTTTTTTTCTTTTGAAAAGAGATTATTTATTCTACATGTAATAACAGTGGCGGAATCAAAAAAAAATTTTAGGAGTCGGAATTATATTATGTATTTTTATGATAATAAAAATGTAATTTTATTATTTTAATAGTCTATATATTTATATTTTTTTTAAAAGTTAAATTAATTTTTTATTATTTTTAAGGACTAAAATGTAATTTTATCATTATTATATTTTAAAAATTATTCCGCCACTGTGTAATTAATTCCGAAGTACATGATTGTTAACAGGGGCGGTGCAAGCCTCTAAAATGAGAAAATTGCAGTTTTTGCTCTTTAAAATGTATAAAATTATAAATTAATACATGATGAAAATTACATTTTAACTTTTAAAAATGATAAAATTTTGATTTAATCTTTTAAAAGTTTATAAAAATATTAACTAGTACAATAATAAAATTACAATTTAACTCTTAAATACCAGAAAGATTTTTGGGTTCGCCCTAATTGTTAATAAGAACAATGAAATTCTTGTTCCAATGACAAACCATAGAATAAATAAATAAATAATGAGGCCTTCAAAGTCAAATCTATTTTTTTTATAATTATATGGTTTTTATTATATAAAATTAAATTAAGCATATAAAATATGCTAATTATCTTATTTATAATTTTAACAAAAGAATAGCACATAAAATTAATAAATATTAAATTTAAGATCCATTTTTTAGGTTAAATTGGATTTGGATAAACATAAAATATTTTAATATTATACATAGACTAGACTTGAACCCGACTAGATCTGACTCATGAACCCGTCTAAATTATAAGTAAAAATACTTCTCGAATTCCTCTTTGTTTCAAAATTGAGCAAGTTGGTCCTTTTAAAAAACCAGAGCAATTTAATCTTGTCAAGTTTGAAAGTGAGAAACTAATTACAATTAATTACAACGTTAATGTTCTCTATCAATTTGTACATGATTTTGATTGGTATAATAATAAATTTAGACTTCAAAGTTTACACATTTTGTCAAATTTGGTCCTAATTTAACAAATTTATCCAATAAAATTAGTGTAAATGTAGAGGCTGAATTTGTTGAATTTTTTTTTTAGAATTAAGTTCGGAATGACAATATATGTAAAACTGTAAAGGCTATATTTGTTATTATATCAATCAAAATTATGTACAATTAATGAAAAAATTAACTTTGTGATTAATTGTATTTAGTTGCTCACTTTTGAAATCAACAGGATTAAATTGCTCTAAATTTTTTGAGAGGGACTAAACTGTTTAATTTCAAAACTGAAAGGGATTGGAGAGATATTTTACCTAAATTACTGAGGAGAAGTTTCTGCACTTGGTGAAACGCTCAAAAGCCATATTAGGCCCAGCTTCAGTTGGTTCTGGTGTCACGTTGGGGCCATTACCAATGATGTTTTTACATGTGGCTAATCGGTGGCAATACTCGGCCGGAGTGTGTCTCCAATCAGATTAATAATGACGTCGCGGTGGCGGAATTAAAATTTTTTTTAGAAGAGTAGAAATTAAATTTAATATTTTTTACAATAATAAAAACGTAAAATTTTTATTGTAAATTTAAATTTTAATAATTTTTTAAAAGATTAAATTTTAAATTTGTACGGCAAAAAGTAAGAATTTTTCTTTAAGTTTCAATATCGTTCGATCTTTAGGTATGCCAACTTTAGTAGGTGATATTTACAATATAAATATAAGAATTATAAGATAAATAGTTTGAGATATCATGATACATTTTATAATTTATTTATTTTTTCTATTTTTAACTAAAGCAATTAATAATAGTTTCGAATTAACAAAACATCATTATAGCAAACAACTTTACTAACAAAATTTGGAGATATTTTTTGTATGTTACTTTGGGAGCATTCTCTTAGAACCCTATGATTATTTCGTATTTTTTCTTTTAGGTGTCGAAGATTTATCGGATATATAGGTTAAAATATATTTAAGTCTTTGTATTCTTTATATATTTGAAAATTATATGTAACTCTTATTTTTTTAGTCCATAGTTTTTTAATATTAATTTTTCAGTTTATCAAACATTTTTTAAATAAATCAAAAATACTTGAGTAGGGAAAAAAGGGCTTTTTTTACTACTTCTATATCATTTCTTCATGGAAGTAAAATCTATGAGAAATTGAAGGATATTTTTTTTTTATTTCAAGAAAGATTTGGGTATTAGGGTTTTTGGAAGTGTTAAAATTTTTTTTGGTGAATTATAATAACAGCATAAAATTCGAATAATCAACACGATTGACATGACTTAAACTCAAGTCACACTTAGAGTGATGAACACTCTTAACCATTAGGCTATCAGATGTGATTCAAATGTTTAAAATGTTTTTTAAAAGAAGAAAGTGTTTAATTTTGCTTTGTGAAATTGGGGTTATTTTAATTTCTTTCATGTTAACAATTTTTTTTTTGTTTTAATTTACTTTTGGGCTAAGATTTTAATTTATTTATTTTAATAAATATTCATTTTAGTTTCAAATAAGCTTTTATTTGAGTAGATTCAAAAATGTTAATCTTTATTGGACGGTTTTGAAATGTTAGATTCTTATGTGAGTAATTTGTAAAAGATTAGATATTTATTTGAACATTTAGTTTTTTTTAAATAATAAAATTTAGTTTTGGATTCTTTTTATGTGTATATTGTTTAAAATCATTCATTTAACAGTATAAAAATTAATTTTAACCATTCGCACAAAATTTAACCCCTTCACACCTTATTTAAGTGGTTTGGGATAGATTTGTCCGTGGGACAGGTTAGGTTCGAGTCAGGCCCCAAAAAAAGTTTATCTCCAATTGATAGTCCAATCTGGCCTAAAAAATGAGCTTAATTTTTTGCCAAAGTCCAACCCAAATTATAGATGTTAAACTCGGGCCTAGTTCAACCCGAGCCGTATTAAGTTTTTTAAAAAATATTTTATTATATAAAATAAATTAAAAAATATAATATATCAAATACACTAAAAATATTAAAACAAGTGTTTCCCGATAAATAAAAAATACATTAAAAACATTGAAATAAATGTTTACCAATAAATTTATCCGAGCCAGGCTAGGCCCAGATTAAAAAAGTTTATCCGAGGCTTGATCCATTTAAAAAACGAAACACATTTTTTATCTAAACCTATATTTTGAATTTATATTTTTATCCAAACTCTTTTATTTTTTGAATGGACTTAGTCGGGTGCCACCCATAGAAAACTAGTTTAGACGGCCAATTCCTTTGAAAAGGCCAATAATGGCAGCTTGTGAGCTTATTTTGAAAAGTCCTGTAAGACTACTTGTAAGGGGTCCCGTCATCCAAATTGATTAGCTCCATGCAGTTAAGTCGTTTAAGTACTTTACAATTTGATAATGATTCCAATTTATCCTTCTTTCATAGGGAATTTGCAAAGCAATGGGTGAAAGCTGCAATTGTGGAGGATCTTAAGAAAAAAGTGAAACCAGATAACGATGAGAAAATGATTGGAAATAGGATAGCAATCGGTTTATTTAGTCGGTTTGATTGATTTATCTTTTTTAAATCGATTTAATTGACTTTAATACAAGGAAATTGATCAAATCAAATTAATATTGATTCGGTCGAATTTTTAGCTAATCAAATCAAATTTTTTGAGTTGAGTTTATATGGTAATATATTTATTATATATTATAAAAATAAATATATTTTAAATAATTAAAAAGTAATATAAAATAAGTTGAGTTTTTTTTTTTTGTTGATTCAGTTTTCAGATTCAAAAATCAAGAATTGACTGACAAAATCAATAAAATTGAGGTCGAAATAGACCAACCCGCCCCACCCGACTAAACCGAAATCGAAATAACTAATTGTGTCGATTTTTTCAATTAAAACCGAGCATTGCTCCCCGGATTAAAGACTCCATTTCATATTGATTATATTAGATTCAATAAAAGTACAATGGAAGCCTTTTATTAAGAGGCAAATTGCATTTTGCTTCCTTTTACTAAAAAAAGGGTAAACTAGTCATTGTATATTAGATCAAATAGTAAATTGATCATTTTGTTAAAAATGGTCCATGTACATCAACATGAGGTACGTATCGCATGCCACGTATCACTGTTTGGTTAGTCCATCAGCCACGCCAGTTTTCAATAATACAAATGGATGAAATTTTTAACATATTTGATCAATTTATTTTCTAATCTACCATATAGGAGCTAATTTACCCTTTTTTTTTTTAATTAGAATGGCAAAATGCAATTTAACTCTTAGTACAGAGATCTCCATAGTACTTTTACCTATTAGATTCAAGAATTTCGTTCTTTATCAACTACGATAACACTCACAATACGTCAATATCGTCTATCTGAACACCGATAAAGCAGATCGCATATAGGATATTTAATGACCCAATAGTCACAGGTATCAGAAAGTGCATTTCTAAGACTTTCGTTTTCGTAAATCAGACTCGTAAATATTTATTAGAAATATTTACGAAGTTAGTTGTGTAGTTAATTAAGTTTTGGTTAAGTGAATTTGCATGAATTAAGAGTAATTAAATAAAAGGACTAAATTATATAAAGTGTGAAAGTTAAGTTATAGATTAAAAAAATTAAAAGGATTAAAGAAATAATTATGCTATTGTCTTAAAATGAGCCGCCATAAGGTATATATTATTAAAAAAATTTAAAGTTAAAATATATATTAATATTATAATATTAAATCTTAATTATTAAGCATAAATATTATATTATAATAAAATAAATAATAAAATGAAATAAAGAAAGAAAGATAGAAACGAAACAAAAATAAGAAAGAAAGAAAAAGAAAAAGAAAAAGGGAAAGAAAGAAACGAGAAAGACAAGGCTAGGGGTTTTAAAATTTTCAAGTTTAATTGGTTAGTCAATTTAGTTCATTTTTCTTAAAATTTTTATATTTTTAGAATCTCGGTGTTAAATACTACTCGATCCATGTCGAAATTTTAGAAATTATTGAGTTTCTAAGTGTTGTCTATGTTCAATAATTTTAGAATTAGGGATTAAATTGATAGATTTTTAAGCTAGAAATGAAAAATGATTAAATTGTATAATAAATTGTAAATTTTGAGTAATAGAGACTAAATTGTGAAAATTTAAAATTTAGGGATTTAAGTTAAAATAGGGAGTTAAATTTAGTCTAAAGTGGAATTTACATGAAAATAAAGAACTAAATGTGAAGAATAAAAGTTAGTCTCTGTTTAGGGACTAAATTAGAAATTAGGCAAATATTGAGTAAAAATTAAAAATATTCAATATGAAATTGAATTGTGTTGTATTGATAAATTTTAATTATTTTAATTCCGTAGCTAACGTCGTATCGGAATCCTTGACCAAAAAGAGGAAAGATAAAGTTGACGTTGAATAGCTCGAAATTTCTAGTTTGTATTTCTATAATCCGAAACTAGTTATTAATTGTTGTATTTTTTAATTTAATGCATATGGTAAGTGTTAAGGTGAGTATTTGACACTCTGATATTAAATTGAATTAAAGTTGATTGAATGGATTGAATTGATATATATATTATGAATGTATTGATTATTGAATTGAAATGAATTTTGGTTGTATTTGGAAAGTGAAATTAAACCTTATTAACTGTATCGGCCTGAGTCGGATATAGATGGCATGCCATATGATTGGATGAGTTCAGAGACTTCTTCGACTTCGAGTCGATGAGACACTGGGTGTTAATTTACTACTTTGAATTATCTAATGAGGCACTTGGTGCCAAACTAGTGTGTTTGGTTGGATCCGTGACTCTTTTCGAGCCCGACTTGTGTTAATAGGTATACATAAATAATAAAATTTTATAATTGATATTGAAATGGCATGGTATGAGAAATGGAAATGATATAGTGAATTGAAAATAAAATGTGAAATATGTTGTAAATACATGGAATATATGAGTTATATACTCATGATTTGAATATGGAATGGATAATGCTATTGTTTAAATGAAATGTGAATCAAATTGTGAAAAGTTATTTATATAGCAAGTATGAGAATTGAGATATCGTGAAACATATGAATTATGATATGCTATCATGTATGAATTCAAAGAGTTGGCATATGGTAGTTGTGATGATTTTTATATATTAATATGTGTCTATATTTCAATTATACATTTGTTATCTATTGTCTCTAATTATTCAGATTATAGAAATACCACCGAGTTTTACTCAGCTACGGTTTTGTTTTCCATGCATAGGTTAGGTACCTAACTTTTGAACGCCGATTCAGCATCCAACAACGATCACGAACTCAAATGTGGTGATATTTATCTTTTGTGTCGGCATGTACCTAAGGTGTCTAAATAATAGTTATTTTGTGGATTAAATGTAAATGAGGTTATAAATTTAATCTTGGTTTGGTATATACATATAAACATGTGTTTGTTTTGAAGTTTTATTATGGCATGTTAAATTGATGTTTAAATATTCATAAACTAGATAAAATGAATTAAATTAGATATGTTTATAATTTGAATTTGAATGATGTTTTGATAATATAAATTGATGATATAAATGTGGTACCAATGAGGGTACATTGGTTAGGCACCTAGGATGATTATTTTGATATGTTTTGAATGTGTTTTGAACTAGTTAAACGAATGATTTTTGAATTGCTTAATATCCAAGCTTGCAGGGAATGGTAAACTTGTTATTTAAGGTACATTCTGACCATATGGCCGTGTGAACCCTGCAATTTGAAATTTTCCTGAGTTTCCAAATTAGTCTCGACTTATTTCTAACTCGTATTTTGGGCCTCGAATAAGGGACAGTATGCATGAATTTTATTGGTTTCTGATCTGAATATTATATGTTGTGAAATATTTAAAATTTCTGTCTGTTTGATTTGTAAATTTTGGTAATACTCCAAAACCCTATTCTAGCGACGGATACGAGTTAAAAATATTATAGGATAAGGAGTACTCTCTTTGTCTTGTGAAAGAAGGTTACACAACATATTAGCTGACTTGTCTAGATACATCTGGTTTGGTCAGATGTTATTCTTAAAAGGATTAATTTGAGGTTTTTTGTACATGAATTTGGGACTTTTGGATGTGCCAAATGGAAGCTGATGGTAACTGCCCAACTTGGGTTTTTCTTGGTCTTTTTTAATAATTCCCTCTTTTAAGGGGAATTTACCTATGCATATGCATGTACACTTTTTTGTTTTGTTGTACACCATATAATAAACGAGTAGGACCGGGACTTGTGTGTAAATAATTTGTTCTCTTTATGCCACCAATCATCCTTTTGATGGCAAAATACCTATTAGTTTAATTCAAAATTCTTAAAATCTTGAGTTTAAATTTTACTTTATACAAAAATTAGACTTAATTGATTTACTTTTACTTTACTTAAAACCCTATGAATTCACATGTCATGAAGTATATCACACAAATTAAGTTCTGTTTTTTATTAAAGTTTTGTCTTCTCACTCTAACGAACTCATAAAATAAAAGTATTTTAAAATATCGAATTAACCTTAACCAAACACAGACCCAACAGAATTTTAGATGTAATTGACTTATGGGAAGGCTAAGAACCGACAATTAAATAATTGATAATATGGGAAAGACATTTAAGAGTCTCAAGAAGCAAACTTCCTTTCTCGTCCATAAAATAATAAAAATCCACGACAATTATGGAGAGTCGTTGGCTTAAGAACTGTTGGAGTATCTATAAGGAATTCATATGTTTTTTTTTTTTTTAACATTAAATTTATTATAAATTTTTATTATATCTGTTCTTTTTTATATAATATTTGAGATTATTCATAATCTTTCCTTAACTTTTAAATAGGAGGATAATGTGCTTCAACGAACTTGAACCTACAATCTTCTATACCGACAATAATACCAATGTAGCGACGAAAAATTTTAGCTTAGGTCGCTAATTGTGGCGATCTATTGAAAACTTGAAATCTGAATTTTGTTAAAACAAGGGAGTCGCCACCGATCCTTTTTCTAGGTGTGATCGGACACCTTTAACAAAAATTTATTTTCGGGTAAAAGAAGGCCGAGTTTAGGTCCGCGTAAAATTCAGAGAAAAATAGGGTTCGGGAGTCAGTTATGCGCGGGGAAGGTATTAGCACCCCCGCGACGCCCAAAATTGGTATCTTTCAAACATGCATTGTCTTAATTTTCAAAAATACGAGTTCAATTTAAAATTTAGTCATGATCCGATCGAGGTACGAGCGTTTTTGGAATTTTGATTTCTTTTGAAAAGGATATCCCGTTTTAACACGAGCCAATCATGATTCACCCAACAATAGCAATGAAATCACTGGCGTAATGTTAAAATTGGCACATTGCCTTATTTGCAAAACATGAAAAGATTATGGATGAGTAATTACGATGAAGAGATAAAAACGCAAATTTAGTGTGCTAAATTTAGAAGCAAATAACAATAAAGGTAAAGAATATACGTGACAAAACATATCGAATATCAACGATGCATACATGATAATAATAGCTATAATAATATATTTGGTGTGATAATAGTAGTAATGCAAAATATGAAATAAGAACAAACATACATAGAACATATAATGTTAGGTTTAAGGAAGGTATACGTAATAATAGTATGATATATAATGCTAAAATATAATATAATAAAATACGCGTAATAGTATTAAAATATCTATGTATACGTAATGTATAAGTATTAAAACCGGTAATAATGAAAAAAAAATCACTAGTAATATTTTTCAAAAGTTGCATATAGCAAATGTAGGTATAGGATAATATTGAATATTCGTATATAATATATTTACATATAATATAACACAAATACTAATGATAGTAAAATATTAATAAATAATAAATTTAATAATGAAAAATAATAAAACACAAGAGTAATGATAGCATTATAAAAATATTGGTAAATAATAATATGGTAAAAATAAGGGTAGGTACACAAATGCAACACACGTATTAATACACAAAAACAGACAGGAAATACATACGTAAATATACGGTAAAATATTAACAATGCATCAGATAGTATAAATATTATAATATAGAAGAATGTAACTATAATATATGAAAAACATATAAGGTATGTGATAAGGCATTTAAATATACATAATATATATTAAGAAAAATAATATTAAAACCGCTACGAGTATAGACGAATATACATGAATTTTAAAAACGAATACGTAATAATACTAAAAATCTGTAAAATATATATACTTATAGGTATTAGAAGTTATAAAAATATTTACATGGGATATAAGTAAAATAAAATATAAAAACATAATAACATGTATATATAAATTTTGAGTGAAAACAATACTAATACTAAAAATAATAGTATAATAATAATGATAATAATAATAATAATAAAATAGTAAAAAAACGAAATAGGGCAGAAAGGACCAAATTAGAAGCAAATTTAAAGTTTTGGGCCAGATTTTAAAACCAAAACAAGTCACAGGGACCTATTAGAACACGGGTAAAATAAAGGGGGGGCCTAAACAGCAATTCACCCGAAATCCTAAAACGCACAGCTGCACTGAGGATCGAATTGCAAACAAAAACGAACCAACGGGCCAAATTGAAATGAATAAAACTAAATTGTAAGACATTAAAAATGCGGAAGGACCGATCGCATAAATATCCCCTGATGACGTAAGAACACGCGGATCTGAGGTGGGTCGGATCGGGTTGACCCGACCCAGGTCGGTTAGTATAAAAGGCTAAAATTTTTGTTTTGGGGGTCATTTGCACGGTGAAAAAGAAAAAAAAAGGGGGGGAAGAGAGAAGAGGGGAAAGAAAGGGAAAGGAAAAGGGAAGGGGGAAGGTCCGGGAGGCAAGCTCCGGCCCCGGAGCTCCGGTCACCGGCCGGTCACCGGCCGGTGATCGGACCACCGTGCGCGCCGCCGTCCGCCGTCCGCCGTTCCGGCCACCATTCCGGTGGCCGGAAAAAGGTAAAAAAAATTCTAATTTTTTTGTCTTTATTTATACGTTTTAGTAGATATATTTGTATGAATGTGAATAAAGAAAGAAATCCAAAGGAGTAGAAAGAAATGGAACGGTGAAACTACCTACTGTTTCTCCGTTTTCGTTTCTCGTCTCTTCGTTGTTCTTGTTCTGATTGTTATTCTTGTAAATTTTGGGGGGTGTTCCCTTCGATGCTCGTGCTATTTCGATACTGTATTGATTTCGAAACCTAAAGATTGTATTCATAAAATTTTTCCAACCCCCTCTAAACTGTTTTGAATTGGGTTTTATAGCCCTGTTTACAACTTGCTTTTTTTGCTATTATTGCTACTGTCCTTTCTATTTAATTGTTTGCAGGTGAAGGGCGGTGGCACAGTGAGGTGACAAGGGCGGTGGTGCAGCTGCTGTCAGAGACAGAGGCCAAGTGGGCAGAGGCGGCTAGGGTTTCTGAGTGGTGTCTTGGTGTTGGGCTGCACGAGTTTGGGCTTAGGGTGGATTAGGGTTAAGGGTTAGGGTGTATTTGGTTTGGGTCAGAAATGGGTCATCCGGGTGAGGGTTTTGGGCTGTGTTTTTTTTGTAATTTAAAATTGGGCTTAATTTGTAAATGGGTAGGTGGGTCAGTTTCTGTGATTGGGTTCAAAAAAATGTAAATGGACATTAATTTGGTTTAATTTATTTGATTTCTGTTTTGTCTTTTGGTTTGGGTTTAAAGAATG
Organism: Gossypium stocksii; assembly: GCA_020496765.1. NCBI lineage: Eukaryota > Viridiplantae > Streptophyta > Magnoliopsida > Malvales > Malvaceae > Gossypium > Gossypium stocksii. The sequence goes on along the minus strand of CM035622.1, from coordinate 3,555,293 downwards.
CAAAATTGGGCTATAACAGCTGCCCCTCTTTGCTCATTGTCGTGTAACGGTAATAGAGCAAAGACATAGAGAAAGGCCAATTTTGCCTGGTCTTGCCAAATTTTGACTTCTTTGGTGCTTCTTTTCAACGGATTCTGCTCCAACCCATCGCCTCTCGTAGCTCTAGGTTCAATCCATCTTGACTTCAAAGCTATGGTTTGTAGCCTCGATCTATCTCTTCTTTAGGGGGACGAAACTTGTGACTTCAATCTGTTCTACCATGACTTCACTGGGGATGTGAGATCTATGTCTTTGATTAGCTCTCTTGCAGCTTCCAAGGGGCACACTTGTATCTTCAATTGGCTCTCTTGCAACTTTATCCTTTATTGAGACGAAATCAAAAATTGCTCGACCTGCGCATTCTCGTAATATGGGTTAATTTTGAAATATAAATTGCAAGTACCTCGGTGTGCAAACTGAGGCTCAACTCACTTCTCGCGATATGAATTGAATAAACAGAAATTGAAAAGCAGAAATTAAAGGAGATCAACTCACCTCTCGAAATATGAGTTGATTGAACAGAAATTAAAAAGCAGAAATTAAAAAGATCAACTCACCTCTCGCAATATGAGTTGAATAAACAGAAATTGAAAAGCAGGAATTGAAAAAGGTCAACTCACCTCTCGCAATATGAGTTGATTTTGGAAAAACAGAAATTAAAAACAAAAATTAAAAGCTCAACTCACCTCTTGCAATATGAGTTGAATCTTTTAGAATCATAAATTAAAAACAGAAATTAAACGAGCTCAACTCAACTCACCTCTCGCAATATGAGTTGATTTTGAAACATAAATTAAAAGTACCTCAACGTGTCTTGAGGCTCAGCTCACCTCTCGCAATATGAGCTGATTTTTGAGAATCATAAATTAAAAGTACCTCAACGTGTCTCGAGGCTCAGCTCACTTCTCGCAATATAAGCTGATTTTGAAAACATAAAAAGATTCGAAAGTACCTCGGCATGACCTGAGGTTTGACTCACTTCTCGCAATATGAGCCAATAACAGAAATTAAAAATACCTCAACGTGTTTTGAGGCTCAACTCACTTCTCGCAATATGAGCTGATTTCTGAAAACATAAATTAAAGACGGATGTTGAAAATATCTCGTCGTGACTTAAGGTTTGACTCACTTCTCGCAATATGAGTTAGATAACAGAAATTAAAATACCTCAACGTGTCTTGAGGCTCAACTCACCTCTCGCAATATGAGTTGATTTTTTGAAACATAACAGAACTTGAAAATACCTCAGCGTGTCCTGAGGCTCAACTCACTTCTCGCACTATGAGTTGATTTTCGAAAACATAAATTAAAATCACCCAGAATTTCTCACATGGTGGAATTCAAGTATCTTTTCTTTGATTTGGATAGCTTTCCCAATACCTTTTGCTCTGCTTGGAATACCTGTATATGTCATGCATGATGTTATCGTGATATGCACCTATTTGCCTTAAATGCATTCATGCCTACATGAACATGTTATGTGCCTTGCATTCGTTTGTCGTGATCTCTTTTCATCACGACTCTTGCAGTGATCTTGCCCCATCTGAGCTTTTGTTCTTGTTTTCGGGCTCCTGTTTTGCTTATCGTGATGATCTGCTTTCAACGCTAGGATTCTTAAGTTCCTTCCCAGTTTTTGCATCCATCTTTTAAGCTTTACAAGTAATCTGTGTTTCTCGGATATCACTTGCTTAGCGTATGTTGAACTTCTTGTTCCCACTTTGAGACTCTTGTGCCTATCAAGTTTTCTATCCGAGTAATACTCAACATTTCTTTTGTTCAGAGCATGTCATATTACTTTTTATCAATTAAACAACATAATGAGATGCATGCAAATGGTCAGGTAGGTACAAGAAAGAGACTTCACATTAATTTCGAAGGTAACAAACAAAGTCAACCAAGGATAATTGAAAGTGCCATAGAAGAAAAGGAACCATATTAGTGGATACAAATGTTCTAGATATTCAATGCATGAACTGTGCCACGTTTCTTAATCACGAATCCTTCTGAGCAAGGCCTCTTGTGTAGAAGATCTCGAGTGTTTCAGAAATGCTTCATACTATAGCCTGGTCACTTGGCCCACTGTTCAAAATTACTTCTGCCCCTTGGGCCCAGATTTACTTTATTAGGACGCCCTTTCGGGTTTTCATCCTAATGTTCTGCGTTTGACCAAGACGCCCTTTTCGGGTTTTCACCTTGATCTCCCCCTTTTTTTTTTTAAGTGTAGTATTTCTTCACAACATCGGAGTTTACTGGATTTGGTAACTCCTTCCCATCCATTTCTGTAAGGATCAAGGCCCCACCAGAGAATGCTTTCTTCACGACGTATGGTCCTTCCCAATTAGGTGCCCATTTTCCTCGCAAATCTTTTTGTATTGGGAGGATCTTTCTCAACACGAGTTCTCCTTCATGGAATTCTCTTGGCCTTACTTTCTTGTCATGGGCAGCGATCATCCGTTTCTGGTACATCTGTCCATGACAGATTGCCTTCAAGCGTTTTTCTTCGATGAGATTCAACTGATCATAACGAGCTTGGACCCATTCTGCCTCCTCGAGTTTCGATTCCATTAAGACTCGTAGGGACAGTATCTCAACTTCAATAGGTAACACGGCTTCCATCCCATAGACTAAAGAGAAAGGAGTTGCCCCTGTAGATGTCCGTACGGATGTGCGATATGCATACAGAGCGAATGGTAGCTTTTCGTGCCAGTCCTTGTAGGTCTCTGTCATTTTGCCGATGATCTTCTTTATGTTCTTGTTAGCTGCTTCAACAGCTCCGTTCATCTTCGGGCGATAAGGCGAGGAATTATGATGTTTTATTTGAAATTGCTTGCACACCTCTGTCATCATTTTATTGTTCAAATTCAAAGCGTTATCTGAGATGATTCTTTCAGGCAAACCATATCGACAAATGATTTCCTTTTTCAAGAACCTACAGACAGCGGCCCTTGTCACATTAGCAAACGAGGCAGCTTCTACCCATTTTGTGAAATAGTCGATGACCACGAAAATGAATCGGTGCCCATTAGAAGCTTTGGGAGAAATCGGCCCTATAACGTCCATGCCCCACATTGAAAAGGGCCATGGAGACGTCATAACATGAAGGGGCGAAGGGGCTACATGAATTTTGTCACCATAAACTTGACATTTGTGGCACTTTCTTGCGTAACTAATGCAATCTCTTTCCATCGTCGACCAGTAGTACCCGAGTCTCATAATTTTTCTGGACATAGTGAAGCCGTTAGAGTGGGTCCCACATATTCCTTCGTGAACTTCTTCAAGTATTTTCTTGGCCTCAGTAGTATCTACGCATCTCAGAAGCACCTGATCTTTACCTTTCTTGTACAAGGTGTCCCCATCAAGAACAAATCCCACTGACATTCTTCTGATTGTTCTTTTGTCATTCTCGTTTGCTTGCTCAGGATACGTTTGATTCTTGACGTACTCTAAGATATCATGGTACCATGGTCGTTCATCAGCCTCTTTCTCAATGCTATAACAATGTGCAGGGACCTCGTATATGCTCATCTTGAGGGGCATTATTTCTGCTTCTTTATTTGCTTTGAACATTGAGGCTAAGGTGGCCAAGGCGTTAGCCAATTGGTTATCTTCTCGCGGGAAGTAATTAAAAGTTATTTCTTTGAAATCTTTGATCAATTCAGCCACCAGATAGCTGTACTTAATCAACTTTGGGTCTCTCACTTCCCAATCTCCACGGATTTGGTAGATCACTAAAGCTGAATCCCCGTATACATCTAGGATCTCGATGTTTCGTTCAATGGCTGCCCGTAGTCCCATGATACAAGCCTCATATTCAGTTATGTTGTTGGTGCAGAAGAAATTGAGCCTAGCAGTGAAAGGGTAATGGTCTCCTTCCGGTGATATTAAGACTGCTCCAATTCCATGCCCCAGAGCATTCGATGCGCCGTCGAAGCTCATCACCCAGGGCGTTCCCTTCGATGACTCACACTCTCTTTCTGTGATGCATACTAGATCTTCATCCGGGAAATCAAATCTCAGGGGCTCATACTCTTCGGTTGTTCGAGCCGCTAAGAAATCAGCTATTGCACTCCCTTTCACCGATTTTTGGTTCACATAGATGATATCGTATTCTGATAACAGGATCTGCCATCGGGCCATTCTCCCCGAGAGTGCGGGTGATTCCATCATATATTTTATCGGGTCTAGCTTTGAGATTAACCATGTCGTATGATACAACATATATTGCCTGAGCCTCCTAGCTGCCCAAACCAAAGCACAACAGGATCTTTCGATCGACGAATACCTTGCCTCGTATTCTGTGAACTTTTTGCTGAGGTAGTATATCGCCTTTTCTTTCTTTCCCGACTCATCATGTTGCCCGAGTACACAACCCATTGAGTTTTCAAACACCGTTAAATACAAAATCAAAGGCCTTCCTGGAGTTGGTGGCACTAGCACTGGGGGGCTAGACAAATATTGTTTTATTTTGTCAAAGGCCCCCTGGCATTCTTCGTCCCATGCCCCAGGGTTGTGCTTTCGAAGGAGTCGAAAGATGGGGTCACACTGATTGGTGAGTTGAGCAATGAATCGGGAAATGTAGTTTAGCCTTCCCAAGAATCCTCTGACCTCTTTTTGTGTATGCGGAGGTGGTAATTCTTGAATGGCTTTTATCTTTTCCGGATCCACCTCGATGCCTCTTTTACTGACGATGAAGCCTAGCAACTTTCCCGAGGTAACCCCGAATGTACATTTAACTGGATTAAGCCTTAGCTGAAACTTTCTCAGTCTTTCAAATAACTTTTTGAGGTTCACAATATGTTCATTTTCTCCTCGGGATTTAGCAATCATGTCGTCAACATGGACTTCTATCTCCTTATGCATCATATCATGGAACAATGTCACCATGGCCCTCTGATACGTGGCCCCGGCATTCTTGAGCCCGAATGGCATCACCTTGTAACAGAACGTTCCCCACATCGTTATAAAGGTGGTTTTCTCCATATCCTCGGGAGCCATTTTGATCTGATTATACCCCGAAAATCCATCCATGAAAGAAAATAATGAATGCTTCGCCGTATTGTCCACCAATGTGTCGATATGTGGTAAGGGAAAATTATCCTTAGGACTTGCGCGGTTCAGGTCACGATAATCCACGCACATTCGCACTTTACCATCCTTCTTGGGCACTGGGACAATATTAGCCACCCATTCTGGATATCTGGAAACTTGTAGGAAGCCAGCATTAAATTGCCTCTTGACTTCCTCTTTTATTTTCAGCAGCATTTCGGGCCTCATCCGCCTTAATTTTTGTTGGATGGGTTTACATTCGGGTCTCAGCGGGAGCTTATGAACCATTATATCCCCGTCCAATCCCGGCATATCCTGATAGGACCATGCAAACACGTCTTTGTACTCATGAAGTAAATCAATCAAATGATGCCTGGTGTCCTCTGAGAGTGAGGTCCCGATCTTCACTTCTTGCTTATTTTCATTAGTGCCCAGGTTTATTGTTTCAACAGATTCTTGATGAGGTAGAATCTGTTTGTCCTCTTGTTCCACCAACCTTAGCAAGTCAGGAGACGAGACATAGTCTTCGGCATTTCCCTCATCCTAGAATTCTCCTAAACAAACGGTCCTTTCAAAATCGATTTCAAGATTGGTAACGGGTTCGTTCATGTCATTGGCATCTGAACACCTGAAAATTGAATAGGAAAGAGAACACTATAGAGGGACGTCCAAGTTTTGGCAACAACAAACAAAACATTATGGCATGGTATGAGGTGAATGCAAGAACATGCCATGAAATGAAAGAATAATTATGGAGTAGATGCAAATGCAAAAGGTTATGACAAAATGCTTCTTCATTAATATTCATTTAATAGATAAAGAGCAGACGACAGCTCTTACAAAAGAATCCCATTATATTTAGGGACACAAAAAGTGAATATCGGATATTACTCTGAGGGAGACTTGTAAACCACAAGGAGATCTTCAGCGGTCCAATTGTTCAACATGTAACCCGGGGGACAAGGGCGTATCTTCGAAACGTTCTTACTTGTGCCAGCTTTTTCATCAATGACATTTATGCAAACGTTCTGGAAAGCCTTCTCAATGAGTAACAGCGGGCTGTGCACACTATCTTGCCCAGGATATATTATTCCAGCGGATGTGAATGTCCTCGACAGATGGGGGTACTCGATGGGTTCCCATTCCGGTTCTCGTCCTAGAGTCCTCGCAACCTTTCTTTCTTGCTCCTTCTTCCACTGTTTCTTCAAGTGATGTGCATTCGGTTGGAATCCTAGACCAAATCGTGCCTTATGAGGTACTGGCTTTAAGGCCCTGACTATCCCTTGATGATGTCTTCCCAAACCTTTCCTGGCTCGGGCCCCTCTCCCTACCGTCAGCTTGATTCCCATTTTAGTATTCTTCTACAGCCTAGGCACGGGAATTCTGTTTCCTTCAGCCACAAATGTGGCGTTGACGAACTCAAAGGATCTAAAGGAGCATTCCACGGCGTCTTTGTTCGCTTCGAGGTAAGGTGTGTCTGCTGAGATAGATGCAACAATATCCTCTTCACCCTCAACGGTAACCAAGCAGCCATCCATGATAAACTTTATTTTCTGATGAAGGGATGATGGAACTGCCTCAGCCGAATGGATCCATGGCCTCCCCAGGAGGCAATTATATGAAGGGGTGATGTCCATAACTTGGAACTCGACGTCATAGACATAAGGACCCACTTCTAGAGGGATCTCAATTTTTCCTACCACTTCTCGTCTCGTTCCATCAAATGCTCTCACCGCGGAATGACACGGCCTCAAATAGGACAAATCTATCGGAATTCTGGAAAGTGTGGCCAGGGGCATAACATTAAGTGCTGATCCATTATCAATAAGCACGTTTGGTATTATATATCCCTTACAGCGGGTTGTTATGTGCAGTGCCTTCACGGAGCCTCTACCGTTCGGTGGTATTTCATCATCACTAAAGGAGATGAAATTATCAGCGTTCAAGTTATTGATCCACCTATCAAGCTTTTCGACCGATATATTGCTTGCTACATAGGCTTGATTCAATACCTTTAACAAGGCATTTCGATGCGGCTCCGAGTTCAATAACAGGGATAATACCGAAATACGTGCAGGTTGTTTACTTAATTGTTCCACCACGTTGTACTCACTGTGTTTAATGAATTTCGAGAATTCCTGTGCTTCTTCTTCGTCCACAGGCCTTTTAGTCTCTTGTCGTTCGGGTGGACTTTCCAATTCAGCCTCGGCCTCTAACATGGGTGCCTTCCCCTTTTGTTTAGAATCGTTATTCCTTTTTGCTGGTTCAGCTTCTTTGGAATAGCATCTTCCACTCCGGGTAAAGTGACCAACTTCTCCGATTTTTTTAGCCGTGCCTTGGGATTTTTCACTTTCAGGAGTGACGATATTAACATCGTACTTCCAAGGTATTGCCTTACTATCTCGGTACGGAAAAGGCGATGGCGCCTCAATTACCATTTTTGGTTTCACTGGTTCTCTCCTCGCATCATAATATATTATCAATGGTCGTTCAGCAGTATAGGGGAGATCCGATGATTGACCATCAGAGGCACATATTTCTCCTTCATCGGCCTCTCTTCTTCCGTTGAAGATTTCAATCTCTTTGCTATCCATCATGCCTTGGAGTAGTTCTTTAAATTGCTCACAGGATTGGTATTGTGTCCTTTGACTTCGTGAAAGTCACAAAAATTTTAACTTTTCATATTTCTTTTCTCGGTTACTCCTCTAAGACGACAGAGTAACCCTTTTTCGAGCAACACCTCCCAGATTCTCTGCAAAGGTGTGCTTATTTCCGAAACAACTCTTCTGGTTTGCAATTCACTTATTTCTTCCACTGCACTTACATTTCTTTCAGCATGATTTGGGAACGGGTCTCCGGTCGCACCACTAGTACCGTCGAAGTGTAAGACACCCGCGTCGATTAGTCCTTGGACTCTTCGTTTAAAGGCAATGCAGTTTTCCGTAGAGTGCCCCTGGTTCCCCGCGTGGTATGCACAGCTAGCATTAGGGTCATACCACTTTGGGTACGGGGGTTTCAACGGTGCCATGTAATGAGGAGATATCAACTGTTTTTCCAAAAGCTTAGGGTACAGTTCCCCGTAAGATATAGGAATAGGAGTGAATTGGGGTCTCTCGGGGTTAGGCCTCGCTGACCTTGGTTCTCCTCTAGGTTGGCCTTGGGTAGAGCCGACATTTTGAGGAAACGTGGTGGCTGGTCTCGGGTTGTTGGTTGCATAGACAGGGTAAGAAGGATAGGGAGGTGGTGGTTGGTAATAGGGGGCTTGTGGTTGATAGAAGTTTGGTGGCGGGTAATTTCGAGGTCGAAATTGATTAGGATATGGACTAGGAGCATAACAGTTTCCGGTTCCCACCATGTGGGCTTCCGGCTCCTTTTTTCTCATAGGCACTGCCTTCTTCGAACCTTCTCCTTCCATTCTTCCACTTTTAACCGCATTTTCTATTAGTTCACCGGATATGACAATATCCGAGAAGTCCTTTGTGGCGCTTCCGACTAATTTATCATAGAATGGCGCCTTCAGGGTATTGATGAACAGGACTGCTATCTCGGTCTTGGTCAATGGAGGTTCTACCTGAGCCGAGATGTCTCTCCACCTCTGCGCATATTGTCTAAAAGTTTCTGATGGCTTTTTCTCCACCATTTGCAGTGTCATGCGGTCGGGTACCATATCGGAGACATGTTTGTACTGCTCGTAAAATGTCGCTGCCAAATCCTTCCAGGTTCGGATCTTTTCTCTACTGAGTTGGTTGTACCAGCGGAGAGCTGATCCGGTCAAACTGTCCTGAAAACAGTGTATAAGCAGCTTGTCTTCATTAACATAGCCTGTCATTTTTCGGTAGAACATAACGAGATGTGCCTTCGGGCATCTCGAGCCATCATACTTTTCAAAATCCGGTGCTTTAAATTTTGGAGGGAGGACCAAATCAGGTACCAGACTAAGTTCTTTAGCGTTTAGTGCCGAGAAGACTTCAATGCCTTCTATCGCTCTAAGTCTTTCCTCCAGACTTCTACATTTTTCTTGGACTTCATGATCCTCTATCCTTAGCCTGGCGATTTCTGCAAGATCGTCTAGGTCTGGGACAGGTGGATCCATTTGAGCAGTTCCTGGGTTTGCCACGAATACCCCCTGTCCTACAGGAGGAGGTGTTATAGGCCGTTGTTCTACGCCCGCGGGTCCTCCTTGTGTATATCCTTTATATGTCACGTGAGGCGGAGTAAACCCAGGAGGGTAGGGCAGATCCTGATCAAGATTCACAACCTCAGAGTTTTGTATAGGTCCCTTTCCTTTAACTAGGGCCGACATCATTTCCATCATTTTAGCCAATTGGTCCTTCTGTTCAGTGGATTCTTCCCGAGACCTTATCATCAACTCTCTAGTCTCCTGCTGCGACCTGGCTAACTGTTCCTGTAATTCTTTCTGAATTCTCTCCATCCTTTCAATTCTTTCGTTAAACTCAGCCTCCATTGCTCTAGCTTGTCGACGTGTTCTATACGTATGGTGTGATTCCAGGTTTACAACGTCGCAACTGCGCATCATATGATTCTACTCTTTAGCAAACGATTGTGGGATATGCAGTGAATGAATGAATGAATGAATGAATGAATGTTAAATGTTAGTTATGAATGCATATGCAAAATCGGTGTTGATTTCAGATAGCCCCTATTTAGGCATTTCATTAATCAAAAGAGTCTATTTACAAAACGTTTTTTCATCATTTGATTCAGCTTTCATACAAACTTCCTTGCTACATTGCCGTAATTCTTCACTCGTTCCAAGAATTCTGATATGCTCGATCTCTGTCTAGGCGGGAACTGGCAACTAAGACTCTCGGCTTCATCCGCTATCTGTACTATGTGCATAGCTGCCGTACGAATCTCGTTGATCAAATACTTGAGATTCTCATCCTTTTCGCAGAGGGCGCTCTCGTAGGCATGGATATCTCTATCATACTGACCTTTCTTCTCTTCCAAAGTTTCCAAGAGAGTATCCAATTGTTGTTGTCGGGCTTGTAGTGTGTCTTCTAAATCCCGTATCGTTTCTTTCAATTCTTGACGCTTAGCTCGACTAGTCATCAGTTCAACAGATGTAGCTTCATACTCAGCAGACTTCTTTCTTAACTCTATTGCAGCCCGTGCAGCCTTTCCTTCTTCTTTCTTTGCTTTTCCTTTCCAAAATTCCATCCCACCTTTGACATTACTCAATTCCTCTTTCCATTCCGCTGACGACTTGCCCAGCCCGCTGTTCTTTATGGTGCCTCTTAACTTTTTATTTTCTAGATGAAGATCTCTTAAGTCGTTTCTTACGACCTCGGCTTCTTTTTGCACTTTCTCGGCCTTGGATCTTTCAATTTGAACATCGATCTTCAGCTGATAATTTTCTTCTTGAAGGGCACTAAGGTCTCGTAACATTTTTGTCTTTTCGCGTTCGAATTCTTGTCTCGCCGTCTCTAGCTCGGATGGAATTTCATTCGAAAAAGGATTCTGAAAGGCGTAATCTGCCAATGAGACTCGCAAACTACTCATCCGTTGCTTCCTCCATGCATCATAGTCCTGGGTGATATTATCGGCGTATAAAGCCAACTCCATCAAATGAATTCTTTTCCAAGCCTTTGCAGTGTCTCGGACTTTCTTCATGTAACCTTCACCTGCAAAAACAAATTCTGACTGTGCTAGACCACTGGTGGCGGGTATAAACTGTCGCGAAGAGAACTGTCTCTGAACTAAAAGAGGAGCGTAACCAATCCCTCCCCACAATCCGAGTAGTGGTACCCAATCTTGGTTTCCGACTTTATACAACAGAAGCGAAGGGCGTATCCACGGCGCTCTCCATACTATGTCCTCGGCTCGCAAGTTCTGAAACACTGAGACCCAATGCTGTTCAGTAACCTCCTTCGGCCATTCTTTCTTAAGGTGAGCTTCCAACGGGGCAAATGTCTTCGAAAACATGTGGAATGGTGTGCGCTCTACCTTCCAAAAGTGACTCAAAATCCAAACGTTAAGTAGCTGTGCGCATCCGATGAACCGTCCTTCTCCTCTTTTTCTGCAACTGCTTAAAGATCTAAAGGTCTCTGCTAGGATGGTTGGGGCGGGATTGATACCTTGCTTTAACTTTTCAAAGAAATCCACTACCGCTACTTCTATATGTCCGAGAATCTTCGGAAAGACAACCAAACCATAGATAGCCAAAGCAAACAAATTTATCCGTTTCAGTATGTCAGGATGATTTAAAACCAGATCTCGTAGTGAAAACCATGGGACACAGCTGATTTCATTCTTCTTCTTTATTTGCTTTTCGGCCCATGCATCGGTCATATCCGTCAGCCTTACTAACTTTTTCCTGAATGTCATCGGCTTGGGCTCTTTGACATATATTTTGTAGGTTTGCATGTTTTCGACACGCAGTAGAGCAGCATACTCCTCTATCGTAGGGGTCATATCTTCTTGGTTGAATGTGAAACACTGGTAACCCGGGTCCCAAAATCTGATCATAGCTTGAATCAATCTTTCGTCTACTTTGACGGCAATCAGATGGGCTATGTCCCCGTACCTTTCGGTGAAAATACCTCGAGTATCTGAATCCCACTGATTCCAGATCCAAGCCAAATCCTCAAGATTGTTTTGATGGACATTCACAGTCACCCGCTCGGGTAGATTGCCAATGCATCCTTCTACCAGGCTGTCTCCCTTTTCTCTTTGAATCCTCAGAGACCAATCCCGAACCGCGATGTTTGTCTCGGTCGTTTGCACAATCGACTCTTCCATTTGAAACCCGTTCTTTGGCAACTAATCTTTAGTCAACACCGTCCTATAATGATGCCTATGATGCATGATGAAGAATAAATCAAAGATAATCAAAACACGATTAGTGATCAAATATAAATGAAAATAAATTAAAGCAATTTTAAACTACCCGATTCAATTTAACAGATAAATCCCTTCCCCTTTATACAAAGCGAAAGTACAAAAGGTAAGAGGCGTTTCTCCCGTGTGCCTATTTTGGTATCTACTACACGGACAGAGGTTCGGCATGGCTCTAGCTGGATGGCTCATACAGTTCATTACATGCGGTTTTAGGTTCTAGAAAGGTACCCGAATTGTCTGTACTGTCATCTACTAAGATTAGTACAGAACCTCGGTCATAGCCCATCACAGGCTTACGAGATCAATTCGAGGGATTACATTTACTTATGCCTATGCGGAGGGACGAGTTATCTCACGAAAGCATAAGTCATATGTAACCCGAAAGTATTCACTAGCCTGTGCAGAGGGACGAGTTAACTCACGAAGGCGTAGCGTTTACTTTCACTTAAGAGGGACGGAGCCCGGGTATGGCGCTCATGTTATGCAACAATGCACGTGAACAGTGTGTGGGGAGAAACTCACAAACCTTTCGTCTTATTTTAAAAACTAGACTTAGAGAACCAAAGCTTAGAAATTTAGAGCTTCAAAACCAGTAAACAAGAAGTTAGAAAACATTTACAATGAGATGCGAGTACATGATTTTTCCAAAAATTTTGAGGATCACAACTAAATATTAATTTGAAAAAGGCATTTCGAAAATTTTGGCAACGCATTTGATTCGATTTGACTCTCGAAAGCTGCTCCCCAGCGGAGTCGCCAGCTGTAGCGACGAAAAATTTTAGCTTAGGTCGCTAATTGTGGCGATCTATTGAAAACTTGAAATCTGAATTTTGTTAAAACAAGGGAGTCGCCACCGATCCTTTTTCTAGGTGTGATCGGACACCTTTAACAAAAATTTATTTTCGGGTAAAAGAAGGCCGAGTTTAGGTCCGCGTAAAATTCAGAGAAAAATAGGGTTCGGGAGTCAGTTACGCTCGGGGAAGGTATTAGCACCCCCGCGACGCCCAAAATTGGTATCTTTCAAACATGCATTGTCTTAATTTTCAAAAATACGAGTTCAATTTAAAATTTAGTCATGATCCGATCGAGGTACGAGCGTTTTTGGAATTTTGATTTCTTTTGAAAAGGATATCCCGTTTTAACACGAGCCAATCATGATTCACCCAATAATAGCAATGAAATCACTGGCGTAATGTTAAAATTGGCACATTGCCTTATTTGCAAAACATGAAAAGATTATGGATGAGTAATTACGATGAAGAGATAAAAACGCGAATTTAGTGTGCTAAATTTAGAAGCAAATAACAATAAAGGTAAAGAATATACGTGACAAAACATATCGAATATCAACGATGCATACATGATAATAATAGCTATAATAATATATTTGGTGTGATAATAGTAGTAATGCAAAATATGAAATAAGAACAAACATACATAGAACATATAATGTTAGGTTTAAGGAAGGTATACGTAATAATAGTATGATATATAATGCTAAAATATAATATAATAAAATACGCGTAATAGTATTAAAATATCTATGTATACGTAATGTATAAGTATTAAAACCGGTAATAATGAAAAAAAATCACTAGTAATATTTTTCAAAAGTTGCATATAGCAAATGTAGGTATAGGATAATATTGAATATTCGTATATAATATATTTACATATAATATAACACAAATACTAATGATAGTAAAATATTAATAAATAATAAATTTAATAATGAAAAATAATAAAACACAAGAGTAATGATAGCATTATAAAAATATTGGTAAATAATAATATGGTAAAAATAAGGGTAGGTACACAAATGCAACACACGTATTAATACACAAAAACAGACAGGAAATACATACGTAAATATACGGTAAAATATTAACAATGCATCAGATAGTATAAATATTATAATATAGAAGAATGTAACTATAATATATGAAAAACATATAAGGTATGTGATAAGGCATTTAAATATACATAATATATATTAAGAAAAATAATATTAAAACCGCTACGAGTATAGACGAATATACATGAATTTTAAAAACGAATACGTAATAATACTAAAAATCTGTAAAATATATATACTTATAGGTATTAGAAGTTATAAAAATATTTACATGGGATATAAGTAAAATAAAATATAAAAACATAATAACATGTATATATAAATTTTGAGTGAAAACAATACTAATACTAAAAATAATAGTATAATAATAATGATAATAATAATAATAAAATAGTAAAAAAACGAAATAGGGCAGAAAGGACCAAATTAGAAGCAAATTTAAAGTTTTGGGCCAGATTTTAAAACCAAAACAAGTCACAGGGACCTATTAGAACACGGGTAAAATAAAGGGGGGGCCTAAACAGCAATTCACCCGAAATCCTAAAACGCACAGCTGCACTGAGGATCGAATTGCAAACAAAAACGAACCAACGGGCCAAATTGAAATGAATAAAACTAAATTGTAAGACATTAAAAATGCGGAAGGACCGATCGCATAAATATCCCCTGATGACGTAAGAACACGCGGATCTGAGGTGGGTCGGATCGGGTTGACCCGACCCAGGTCGGTTAGTATAAAAGGCTAAAATTTTTGTTTTGGGGGTCATTTGCACGGTGAAAAAGAAAAAAAAAGGGGGGGAAGAGAGAAGAGGGGAAAGAAAGGGAAAGGAAAAGGGAAGGAGGAAGGTCCGGGAGGCAAGCTCCGGCCCCGGAGCTCCGGTCACCGGCCGGTCACCGGCCGGTGATCGGACCACCGTGCGCGCCGCCGTCCGCCGTCCGCCGTTCCGGCCACCGTTCCGGTGGCCGGAAAAAGGTAAAAAAAATTCTAATTTTTTTGTCTTTATTTATACGTTTTAGTAGATATATTTGTATGTATGTGAATAAAGAAAGAAATCCAAAGGAGTAGAAAGAAATGGAACGGTGAAACTACCTACTGTTTCTCCGTTTTCGTTTCTCGTCTCTTCGTTGTTCTTGTTCTGATTGTTATTCTTGTAAATTTTGGGGGGTGTTCCCTTCGATGCTCGTGCTATTTCGATACTGTATTGATTTCGAAACCTAAAGATTGTATTCATAAAATTTTTCCAACCCCCTCTAAACTGTTTTGAATTGGGTTTTATAGCCCTGTTTACAACTTGCTTTTTTTGCTATCATTGCTACTGTCCTTTCTATTTAATTGTTTGCAGGTGAAGGGCGGTGGCACAGTGAGGTGACAAGGGCGGTGGTGCAGCTGCTGTCAGAGGCAGAGGCCAAGTGGGCAGAGGCGGCTAGGGTTTCTGAGTGGTGTCTTGGTGTTGGGCTGCACGAGTTTGGGCTTAGGGTGGATTAGGGTTAAGGGTTAGGGTGTATTTGGTTTGGGTCAGAAATGGGTCATCCGGGTGAGGGTTTTGGGCTGTGTTTTTTTTGTAATTTAAAATTGGGCTTAATTTGTAAATGGGTAGGTGGGTCAGTTTCTGTGATTGGGTTCAAAAAAATGTAAATGGACATTAATTTGGTTTAATTTATTTGATTTCTGTTTTGTCTTTTGGTTTGGGTTTAAAGAATGCAAAATTGGGCTATAACAACCAGTACTAATTGAACTATAACTCAATCAGCAAGAATTCATATTATTTAATTAATAAAAAAAGTGAGAAAAAAAAGGCATAAAAATGGTTTTTTTAAATATAAAAAACCCTACGGAAAGTGTTTTAAATTTGGGGACCAGCAGATTGAGACAAGTTGATGATGTGTCGATAAAACAGTGAAGCTTTCAAAGTTTATTAAGAGATGGACGTTCCTCCAACTTGATATTCTATAGGATAAGGATCAAAGAGATAAATATGCCAATGCCCATTGGACCCCTTTACCATATAGCTATTAATAATTGTTTTAGGGAGTAATTGCATAGGACGTCCTCAAATTTTGAGTTTATTTTTTTAAATTAATTTCTAAACTATAAAATATTTTAATGGAATTCTCAAAATAAAGTATCGTCTCACGTTAAATACTAGCTTGATTTTATGTGGTTGATTTTTTAAACATGTTAAATTCAAATTAGTGTTTAACATTAAAGTTGAGTTTTTTTTTTTTCTTTTGACTTTTTTCAATTATTTTTACAATGGTTTCATGCTGGCATAGATACGCCAGGTCCAATCGAGTGAAACTAAAAGCCATGATGGTTATAGTTGAATTTCATTTAAGACAAACTCATTGCTAGATTTATTAGGAACTGTTATTGGAAGACTTTACCGTGATAGAGTACCATGATGATGATTGCATATTTGAACCCCAAGATGAAAAGGAGGATAAACCAGTTAATACTTGTTTTTTCATGCATTGTTGATATGGTGGGTTTTTTCATGCATTGTTGATATGGTGGGTTTCTTTAAGGCTATTGATAGTTGTTAATTGATTGCTCATAGTTTGTCAATCGAACAATCTAATGGTGACAAAGTTAGGATGCAGTTATCGGTTATTGATTAATGTGATGTATTTATGGTTAATTTTTAAAATTTCAAGTGATGATATGTTATTTTTTAACACAAATGACATTGTGAAATAGTTTGTAGTGTTTTAATCAATCTTTACTATGTGCCACCGTGATGTATTAACTTTTGCATCTTTTAGATCTAACTGAAACAATATTTTAATTTGAGGATTCAATTGAAATTTTTAAAATTTCAAAGATCAATTTAAAATTTGATCAATGATTCAGGATTATTCCATGCATTGAGACCCTTTTTTCTTTCTTTTGTTATGGAATGGAATAGGGGGTTGACAGCTCCTAGCCATGGGGGCATATTCGATGGGACGTGCGTGCCATTGCATCAATGAGTCCAATTGAATATAGGACAAAGAAATTATGGGTTTTTTGGTTAGTTGTTAGGTATATTTAGAGAGGGAGGAATTCAATTATTTTCTTTTAGCTAATATCGAAATTAATTATAAATTTTTAAGAGTTTAAAATATATTTATTATTTTAAAAAATTAAATTTAATATTTTTCATTTTTGGGACAAAGTCCTTGCCTCCCTCCTTAAATTTGCCTCTACATTTGGACAAACAAGAATATAATGTTGAGTTTCATGCTAAAAAGAAAAAGGCAATAAGAAAAAGGTAAAAAACAATCACCAAATTTAAACTAAAATTGTTCATATTATTTTTCAATGGATGTTTGAAATTGTTCAACCATAAAATACATGATTTGTGCTTAATTTTTATTTCAACTTTACTTTTATAATAATATTATAGTTTTGTAAGGTTTTGGTCCGATAACAAAGTTGAGAAATTAAAACTTTAAAATTTAGGGTGGGTTCGGATGGACGGTGCATTTATTTGCGAGTAGTGTAAAAATAACAGTAGCAGTGAGATTAAATACTGTAGCGATATTGTAGCGTGAGACAAAAAGTAAGCTAAACGCATCACTCCGCACCTAAATCACCCATCCAAACCCACTCTTAATGTTTAAGTCTCATTATATGTACATTATGTATAACTTTTCGATCTATATTTAATCTAGTTTAAGGTTTACCATGTATGGCCCTATCCAGATATATTTCGATTATCAATTCTGCTTATTGATCTTGGATGTAGTTATACTGACAAAAAAATCGAATTAGATTAAATCAGAAACAGTGGATAGAATATAGCCTAACCAAGGGGCAGGCAAAGGCTTTGGTTCCAAAAATTGAGTTTAAGCCCCTCAAAAACTAAAACATTTAATTTAAGCCTTTTTAACATTTGGTTAAATGAAAATTTACACCAACTTTATAATCAAGAAAAACACATTTAATGGATCTCAGTTCTAATTTTCCATTATCAACATGAGCATACGCAGGACACCCGAAAATCTTTAAATCAAAATAGTCAACAAGATTACCATATCTCTTGTAGAGTCTTTTTCTCAATGGCAACGGATGGAGATCGGTTGATAAAAAACATGCAGTAGAGGCTACTTCGGCCCAAAACGACTTTGGTAAGTTGGCATTTGACAACATACATCGAACCTTCTCCATGATTGTTCTGTTCATTTGTTCTGCAACGATGTTTTGTTATGGAGTATGACGAATTGTCAAATGTCTCACGATCCCTTCTAACTTGCATAGTTTATTAAACCCATCACAACAGAACTTTAAGCCATTGTCTGTGCGGAGGTATTTTATTTGTTTTCCCGTTTGTTTTTCAATCATAGTTTTCCAAGACTTAAATGCGGAAAACACGTCGCTTTTCTACTTCTGGAAAAACGCCCAAACTTTTCTGGAAAAATCATCAATAAAAGTTAGCATATAATTAGCTCCACCTCTCGAAGGCACTTTGAATGGCCCCCATAGATTAGAATGAATATACTCCAACATTCCCTTCGTGTTATGGGTTCCTCTGGTGAATCAAACTATCTTTTGCTTCCTAAAAGCGTAGTGCTCACAGAATTTCAGTTTTTAAATTCCTTACCCATCAAGAAGTCCTCTTTTACTCAATTTTGCCATGCCATTCTCACTTATATGCCCTAGACACATATGCAAAAGTTTAATAATATCATTATCTGACAAGGAAGAGAATGCGACAGTTATGTCACTAGTAACAGTAGAACCCTGCAAAACATATAACTTGGCAGTATTTCTCTGCCATTTCATCACAATGAGGGAACTTTTGGAAATCTTCAAGTCCCCACTTTCAATTGTGTATCTTTACCCTTTTGAATCAAGAGTACTCAACGAAATTAAAATTCTCTTCAATTTTAAAATATGTCATACGTCATTAAGTGTTCTAATAACTCCATCAAACATCTTAACTTTAATTGTTACAACACATGCGAATTTACACGAAGCACTATTTCCCATCAAAACAACACATTTAGACACTGTTTCGTAAGTTGTAAACCAATCTCGATTGGGACTTATGTAAAAGGTGCAGCCTGAATCAAGGATCCACTCCACACTCACTTTAGAATTGTTGACAGAAGTGACTAGAAGTTCATCATCTCTATAGTATTCTGCAACATCAGTTTCATCATAATTTTCTAGTTGTTTTCCCTTTTGATTCATAGCCTCCCTTGTAATCTTGTTCTATAGATTATATCACTCAGATTTAATGTGCCCTTTCTTTTTGCAGAAGTTACAAGTTTTACCTCTGTTTGAAGACTTTAATCTACCCTTAGATTTACCGAGAGGATTCCGTTCCTATGTCCTTCCACAATTATCAACAGCATTCCTATCTTGTCTCCCACGTACAATGAGACCCTCTCCCTGAGAGCCGTTTCAACCACAAGATGTTTCATCTTATCATACGAGGGTAACGAACAAAGTAGAATCAACCCTAGATCTTCCTTATCATACTGAACCTCTATGGCTTCCAAGTTTAAGAGAATTTCTTTAAACACTGTTAAGTGTTCATGCACAGACGCACATTCATCCAAACGATGAGCATAAAAACGCTGCTTCATATTCAACTTGCTAGTTAGAGTTTTCGGCATACATATTTGTACCAGTCTTTTCCATAATCCCTTGGCGGTCTTCTTCTTCATCACATCCTGCAAAATTTTGTTAGACAAATACAGATGTAACTATGTTAATACCTTTCGATCCTTGAGCTTCTTCTCTTCGTTTGCCAATGTCGAAGGCATCATATCTACCCCTAGCAGGGCTTCTTCTAAGTCCATCTGTACAAGAACTGTCTACATCTTTATCTGCTACAACGCGAATCTGGTGTTACGATCCAACATCAGAATTTCATATTTCAAAGACGCTATTACCGTGATTAAGATGAACAACCCGGAAGCTCTGATACCAATTTGTAAAAAAAATAGAATGTCAGTGATGATAATATATTGCAAAGAAAAGAGAAAGAAAAATAAAGAACGCACAAATTTTTATGTGGAAATCCTTTTGGGAAAAAACCACAGGCAGAGGTATGTCCAATTCAAATGATTACAAGAGGAGTAGACTAGGTCTATTTATAGGCTTGTAAAACCATATTCTAATAGGAGTATAGTAAGATTGAAATACCTTATTCTAATCAATATCAAATAGATGGAGTTTAATAAGGTTTAAAAAACCTTATTCTAAAATAAAATAAAAGAAGTGTAGTTCAATATGGATTTTACTTTTATTTTATTTTATCACTGTATTTTATTTAAATAAGGATTCAGGTCACTTAATTCTAACAATAACGATGAGATTAGATACTGTAGCAATACTGTAGCGTGAGGCAAAAAGTAAGCTAAACGCATCGCGTCGCACCCAATCGCCCATCCAAACCCACTCTTAATGTTTAAGTCTCATTATATGTGAATTATGTATAATTTTTTTATCTATATTTAATCTAGTTTAAGGTTTACCATGTATGGCCCTATCCAGATATATTTCGATTATCAATTCGTCCATTTGTGCATTTAATGATTGATTCTGGTTGTAGTTATACGTTATGTTAATTGTAATTATAATTCCATTTATGTATTGTGCTGATTGATCTTGGATGTAGTTATACTGACAAAAAAATTAAATTAGATTAAATCAGAAACACGTGGATAGAATATAGCCTAGCTAAGGGACAAAAAAATTGAATTAGATTCAATCAGAAACACGTGGATTGAATATAGCCTAGCTAAGGGACAGACAAAGGCTTTGGTTCCAAAAATTGAGTTCACAAAAACTAAAACATTTAATTTAAGCCTTTTTAACATTTGGTTAAATGAAAATTTACATCTTTGAAACCTTTAAAAATTAATACTTCATTTAAACATTTTGGCTTAATGATAAATTTGGACACTAATGTTTGCATGTTTTGTCAAAATGACCCTAATTGTATTTTTGAGCCTTTTTTGGCCATCAACCTTTGTTCTTTTTTTCAATTTGCTTTTTCTAACAGTTTTAATGAAAGTACTGTTAAAAAAGTTAACAAGAATGATATGAAATTTTATATGTGGAATATTTTTAATGAGATGTAATTTATTACTTAGACAACCCAATAAGATAATTGCATGTGGAAAATAATAAATAAATAATACATTAAATTAAAAAAATAACTCTTAATTAAAAAAAACATAATTATCTAAAAAAAATTAATTCAGTAGAAAATTTTCTCAATAAACAAACATGTGAAAGATCGAAACCTTTGAAAGAAAAAAAAATTGAAACCTTAAATTTATTCATTAAATCTGTTAGAAAATGTAGTTTGAAAAAAAAAATCAAAAGTTAATAGCCAAAAATAGACTCGAATTTCAAACAAAAGAATTCCTAATTTTGTTTTTATAAACAAATCTAAATATTATTATTTGGGTTCAATGGCTTAAATGACTCGAATTTTATTTCATTCAACTTTATCTAAAAAAAATTCAAATCAAATTAAGATAATAAAATGTAATTCGCCAACTTAATTAATTTAAAAAAAAGTTATTCAATTCAATCCAACGCCCAACTAAAAGAATGATTGTTGATATTTCTTGGTTTGGCCATTAATACAAGACGCTAATTAAATATGATATAAAAATATATTTTATTTATTTAATCAGAACAATTAATCAAGTTGTTATTTAACTTAAATGGTTAATTTATTTTGTAAATATTTTTTAATATATAGTGGTCGGTAAAATACAAATCTATTGCAATATCAACATGCACCACCAACTCACACCTACTGGCTTATTAATACACATTATATGGCAATGGAATATTATGAACTCAGCCCATTTTATCATTAATGCTTTGTCTTAATTATTACATTATATGATATTTTTAATTTAATTCTTAAAGAATGTCATAGAAAAAATATTGTAATTACATGAGGTCGGATTTGGGACACTAGTCTTCCAAATTGCTGCCCTAAATTCTAAAAATAGTATTATTAAAAAGAATAGTTATAAATTTTGAAAAAAATTATTTATATAAATTATAAAATGAAATTTAATAATAATTTTATTATATACAAAAATTAATTTGCTGCTTAAAGAGAGAATTTAAATAATATTTTTAATTAAATATTTAAAAGTATTTCCAAACAAACACATATCACTTACAACTACAGTACAAATACACCGAAATAAATTATATGAAAATATATTTATAAAAAAATATTTAAAATATTAATCTCCAAAGTTTAGGTCCTATAAAATTTTATATAAAAGATGTAAAATGATAGAGACATGTTACAAGTGTTTAATTAAGTATTGATATTACAAGTATTTAAAATAGTTTGTTAATATTTAATGTCGTGTTCAGTTACATTGTTGATTAGATAGCAAAGGAGAAACGAAAAACAGAGAAATAAAGAGAGCTTTTGCATGTAGCCGTTTGTTAACGTAGTTCAGAAACAATCATACTTTGTGAAGCTTCGCTCAGTACATGGTTTCATTTCACAATTGATCCAACTACCTATTGGATGAAGCCCAATTTATCATTACACAAAGAAGTAATTGCAGTACTAATAGCTGTCCCAACTTGTTACAGCGACTCACCAAAGTCTAGCATACAAATGTTCAATCTTTCACAAAGAAAGCCTGACAATAGAGTTAAAAAATATATGAGAAAATAACAAAGATAACTTAATCAAATTAGCACGTCACTCCCTCAAATTGATGCATCTTTCATGCATATTGGCTGCATATTTATAGGCTTAATATGATAGCTTATTCGATTATCATGGTCCAATATAAACTCTCCTTCTTCGATATTATCTTAAGATAAAATAGAAGTAATCTCCTTAAAATCAACCATGTTATATGCCTTTGAGATTGAGAAAATTTATTACCAAAAACCCTAGTCGAATTTAATCTATTCCACATACTCAAATCCTTCGTAAATACTAGAATGAGAACGTCCAAGAAACCCATTTGCTTATTAAAACAACATCCACTAAGGCTCACTAAAAAAAGGTCAACATATAAATATGCCTAGGTGTCTCGTGTCTTGACTGATCAAGTCTTTGACTAATTTACCTGAACAAATATTGTTGGACAACCTTGATTCTAACAATGTGAGATTTATTAAAGTTTTGAATTAAATTTGCACTTACAAATCACATACTCATATATTTGTGTACGATTAGAAAAAGAGTGTTTTAACAAACTAAAATGTTTTTAAAACGGACGTCGACTAAGAGAAAATAGATGTGAAACTAAAGTAGATTTATATTATTTCATATTCTTTTATGATTAATATTTTAATAATCCAATCATTGAATTTATCAATATAATTGTACTAGATATGCATGTAAATTTCGAACCAATTCGATATCTCTAACATATCTATCTAAAATAATGTATATACTAATATTTATTGAATGACAAATTTTTTTCATAAAATGAATAACTTAAAAATTTTAATTTACGTCAAGTTTGACATACATAAATGATTGAATCATCAAAATATTAATTATACAAAAATATATAAAAATATATAAAATAACTCTAATGATTCCTCTTAATTATATAAAAATTAAAATAAATATCTTTTATTTTTTGAAAAACTCATTGTTTAAAATGTAAATATCAGCTTCTAAAATCTTGCGATATTTTTAAAATTAAATTTCTAAATATTTAATAATCAGACGAAATTAATTTTGACGACTACTTATCACAGAAAGAAAAAGAAAAAGAAAAATCAAAAGGAAAAAAGTGAGAATGAGACCTCCTTTTCTTCACCCCACTTGCAATTAAAACTTAGATCTCATTGTCACCTACAACCCCATTTATGTGGGCCCCACATACGGTCAATTTACCGCCGTAATAATTTGGAATGACGTAAGTTTAAAATGTATTATTTTAACTGCATAATTTTTTTTAAATTTAATTATGAATGATTTTGACATTGTATAGAACAACATTTTTGAAAATTTTATAACTATATAATATTAATTCAATAACTATTAATGAATTAAGTTAAAAAAATGTTAATTATTTGAATAGAATTAAATTCTATTTTTGTTTAAATTATAATTAATTTTTTATGATGTAAAAAGATATATTTTATTTTTCATGAAAACAAATCCTTTTAAAATATTTATGAAAAGATATTTTGAAAAGCTACCAATTAATGTCCAAAAGCCACAAAATAAAGTATATTTTGTGAAAATAATTTTAAAGAAACAGGGGTGAGCAATTTTTAGTTTTAATCGAAAAATCGACCTGTTTGATTTTTTCTTGTTTTGACTTTGTCGATTGAGTAGATTGGTCATTTTAATCTTGGTTTAATTGATTAATTCAATCGGTTATCAATTTTTGAATCTCGAAATTAAATTGATAAAAAAGATTCATTTATTTTTTATTTTTTAAAATTATTTAAAATATATTTATATAAAGCCAATTTAATAACCCAATATTAATTGATTAGAAAAATTAATCGAATCAAAGTGGATTCGATTTGATAAATTTCCTCAACTAAAATCGATTGGGTAAATTTTCTTATGTTAAACCTACTGTCTTTAGGTTGCTACAGGGAGTTAATTTCTATAATCAAGTGATTCTCCACCGTCTGATCAATCTTATCCAAAAAGGAAAAAAAAAATATCGCACATGTGCGGTCCATATGAACCATCTGCCTTGCGTCAAACACTCTTCAAAGCCGTCACAGAGATCAATTTTCCACTAGCTTTCCAAATATAAATATAACCCACATGTGAAACCAAAAATAATCACTCTTTTTTTCTTCTGGTTCCTGTTTTCCACAGTTTTGGTAGAAAAGGGACAAATAAATGGGGATCGTCGAAGAAGCTCACAACTTGAAGGTACTGGGTTCAGGCGATCGAGTCATCGTTTTGGCTCATGGGTTCGGTACGGACCAATCGGTTTGGAAGCACTTGGTTCCTCACCTAGTCGACGATTTCCGTGTCGTATTGTACGATAACATGGGTGCCGGAACCACCAACCCCGAATACTTCGATTTCAATCGTTACGCTACTCTCGAAGGTTATGCTTATGATTTGCTTGCGATCCTTGAAGAAATCCACGTCGATTCATGTATTTTCGTCGGCCACTCCGTTTCCGCCATGGTTGGCGCCGTAGCTTCTATTTCCCGACCCGATTTTTTCTCTAAAATCATCATGATCTCTGGTTCCCCAAGGTAAAAAAAAAAAAAAAAGGGTTGCTTTCAATGAGATCAGAGATTCCAAATGATTTTTTTTTTATACCCAATTTTTTATTTATTGTTTTAGGTATCTTAATGACGTGGATTACTACGGTGGGTTTGAGCAAGAAGAGTTAGACCAACTCTTCGAAGCAATGGGAGCCAACTACAAAGCTTGGTGTTCCGGTTTCGCGCCGTTAGCGGTGGGCGGCGACTTGGAATCGGTGGCAGTTCAAGAATTTAGCCGTACCCTTTTCAATATGAGACCCGATATAGCTCTCAGCGTAGCTCAAACCATATTTCAAAGCGATATGAGACAAATCCTCAACCTTGTGACGGTTCCTTGCCATATCCTTCAAAGTGTTAAAGACTTGGCCGTCCCCGTCGTCGTCTCCGAGTACTTACACCAAAATCTCGGCGGCGAATCCATCGTCGAAGTCATGACGTCCGACGGCCATCTCCCGCAGCTTAGCTCACCGGATATCGTCATCCCGGTGCTTCTTAAGCATATTCGTTACGATATCAGTGTTGCATGAAATTAAAAGCACTTCTTCAATTAATTGTTGTTAAGCTTTTTAATGATCTAAAGATCTTCATCTCTAAATTATTAAGAAGTTAATTGTGATTAGCGAAGCTGATTATCATGGCGACTTTAAGGTTATGCCGGTCGGCTTTTTTTTTTCTTTTTCGTTTTATTTAGATTCAGAAAATTTCAGATTATTCATTATGAAAATGACGTGTATGTTCGTAATTGTGTTGATGTGTTCGACTGTGTACCATGTAATAAAAAAGTGCTTTGATCTAACACGTGTCAAAATGGACGGTCCGATTTGGGGTTAAAATCTGAAAGCCCACTGCCTACCTTTAAAAAAAACTGAGTAATTAATTATTCAAAACTTTTGTACTTTAATTACTATAATTAGAAAGTTGTTTACTTCTATTCTTTAATATCAATTACGCAATGGTTAAATTGCACACCAAGTATATGTTTTAAGCATTTAACTTCAAAAAGTTATAAAATAATCATTAAACTATTCAAAAATTTTTATTTAAGTCATTAGGTTATTAAAATTATTATTGTATAGTCTTTTTTTATCTCACCATTTATACCAATCGAAAATACTCATTCACTTTCTTTTTGATAGTTCAACTTTTTTATAAAACAATTTAAAACATCATGAATTTTCGAACAAAAATCCAACCAGGACACTAACTATTAGAGTGGCTTGGATTCAAGATATGTTATTTTACTCATTGATGGATATTGATTCATCGTATCGATCAAATTGTCACTTGAAATTCGCTAGCCGGACTTTAAAAAAAACTTAACAAATCAGTTACTTAAATAAAAACTTCCAAACAATTCAATGATAATTTTTTTTGCACTATGGATAAATGTGAAATTAGACTTATCATATTTTTTTTATAGAAAGTTAAGAATTAGCCATAACTCCTCTCTAACCTTTAAATAAGAAGATAGTACGCTTCAGCACACTTAAACTCACGATCTTCTGTATTGACAATAATATTGATACCAAACGAGCTAACACTGCATCAGCCGTGTTTCACAATTTTTAATTTAGTTGAGTATTATAATAATTTGATTTTAGTTCCTATTTTTAAGGATATAATTTATTTATAACTATAACGGTATCGTTGGTACTTTTAAAAGAATAAACAAATATCTTTCGTGATAGTTCGGGAGTTATTGCTTTGGTTGCGCTGGTTTCGGTTGACATTCAAAATAGACCCTCCTGATTTGATTTGTACACTTTTTGTACAAATAAAACAAATTAATAAGTTGTCATATTTATTTTACTCAATATTTTTTTATATTTTTATTATACTATAAAAATTTGTATCAATATTTTTTAAAATTATTTGTGGATTATTTTCGTATTTAATTATGTTCTGTAATATTTAATTTTGATTTTTGTTTTTAATACCGTTGTATCAGATAACCAAGACTCGAACCCTACACTTTTAATTTTAATTTAGTTCCTATATTCTAATTTGATAAATATTAGTTTTTATATATTTTTTTTCAAATAAAACAATTTTAATCTCTTGACTTTTCAAATATTAAAATTTCAGTCGTGCTCCAAACAAGTAGCAGTTAAATATATTTGGTTAAACTTTACTATTAATCTTGCACTATACGTAAAGTTGTAGATTCAATTCATATTCTCAAATTTGATCATTCTTAGTCCATAAATTTTTTAAATTTTAAAATTTTAGTCTTGACACAAACGACAATTGTTAAGTGAATTGACTGATTATTTTTAAGCAATATATGAAAAGAGTAATCTGGCATGATACTATACATGTAATAATATGATTATCATATATTTTATGGCCGTAATTTAATCTGGATTGAAATTTTAAATTCAAAATATAATTAAAGTAAAAGGACTAAATTCGAAAGTTTTCATTGGGAACACATAAAACAATATTGCTTTGTTTCTTGCTGTTTTTAATTTGCAAGCCCCCACCCCCCCCCCCCCAATGGTGTGAAAATGTCACTTTATTCCCACAATCCTCAAAATTCAACTTTCATCATATATTTGGCTCAAATTATGCAATTGAACAAGGGCTTTTTCACACTTGTGATTGCTGACTATAACATGGTTTAGGTCAGATGGTGCAAATTGTTGTTAAAAAATAATGTAAAACTCATTTATGTATTAATATATTTTTCATCAATTATTTTTTCTCTTTTTATAAATATGATTTTTTATTATTTATAAAAATAACCCAAAATTTCAATTAAGTACGTAAATAATTTGGAATAAACAGTGGAAATAGGTGGTGCTAATAAAATTAGTTTCACTATCTTGCCACATCAACCAATGATTGGCTCGATTGTTTGAAAAATTATTTTTTTAAATAGTGTCAATATATTTAGCATCACCAGTATATATATCCTCTCCAATACTTACATTTAGTTGTCGTCGTTAAATATCATTAATATGACTTGATTGAATAAAGCTTAATTGATGAAAAGTCAATTTGGTGAAGACCATTTAACCACTTTTCTTTTAGGGTTAATTTATTATAATTCTTATCGTATTAGTTTTTTTTATACAATATTTAAAATTATTTATAATCTTTTCTTAACCCTTAAATAAGAAGATAATGTGCTTCAACATACTCAAACTCACGTCCTCCTACATGAACAATAATATCTAAGACTTAATCAACTCGACAAACAATTTTTAAATTAGGGCAAGAGATACATGCTATTGTTATGATGTTAGGGATTATTTATTTATTTTATCATTTATATGTTTTCAAGTTTTTGGAATCTAATTGAAGATTTAATCATAAATGTGAAATGAACTAATTTGGAAATTTGGAAATTTCAGTTAATCGTATATTTTGACTTTTGAATACAAAATAAAGAACATTTGTCTTGTAAGGAAAACATAAGTCATTGTCTCTTGTGACTTATGGTTCTTCAATGGTTCTGTGTTACTAACCGTACATCATCAATTGCACCCATAAAGTTGTTTCTAAATAGGGCGAATAAAATTTAATTCTTAATTTAAATTTTGAGTTAAACGAATTGAATTATTTAAGTCAATTCGAACTTTTTTAAATTTTGAGCTCGAATTGAGTTGAGTTTTTGAATTCGAATATCTTGAATAATTCGAATAAACCGTATATCAAATTATAATATTATTTTTACTTTTCTCTAAATTTTTTTTATTTTTCCCCAAAATTTTTTCTCTCTCCCATTTTGCCCCTAAAACTTTTACTCCCCCACCCATTCTATCCCCGATTTTTTTTCTAATATTTTCTCTCCAAAATCTTACTCTACTATTTACTTTCCCTCAAAATTTTACGCCCAAGAACTTTTTATTTTCTCCCTAGACTTTTACTTCTCACCTTTTACCCCAAATAAAAAATCAAAATCATCCAAAAAAATCTCTAAACCTAAATAGCAGTAGCAGAACCACTAATAGACCCATGGGGCCATGGCCCCTCTAAAATGGTAGATTTTTAATTTAGGATCTTTATAATTTATAAAATTTTAACTTAATAATGGTAAAATTACATTTTGGCGCCCAAAAATAATAAAAAAATTGATTTAATCTTTTAAAAAATTATAAAGATATAGACTATTAAATGATGAAATTATATTTTTGCTATCGTAAAAATATAAAATTTAATTTTGAACTACCAAAAAGAATTTTCTGGCTCCATCACTGCTAAATAGAAATAATTTTATTTATATTTACTATTTATATGATTAAATTAAATTCCACATTGTAACAGCCCGATTTTTAATGGTGTCAGAAATAATGGTTCGAGGCCACCAAATCTGGAAAGTACGTTTGTAAATATTTTTATTTAATATTTTCGAGCTAAATATGGTTTTAAAAAAGTTTTTGAATTAGTGATTTGTGTATTACAATGATTTATTAGGTCAAGTGGTTTTAAAAAATGAGGACTAAAATTTTCAATTTAGGTTGAAAATTTTTAACGTTTCGATAATTAATTAATTAAAAAGGATTAAATTAAAAAAAGATGCAAAACTTGCTAATTATAATATTTAAGTGATTAAATAGCTTGATTAATAAATGAGGGAGGACTTAAGAAATAAATAAACCTAAGGCTGCATAAGGGAAAAAAAATAAAATGATATAAAGCCATTTAATTGAAAATTTGTTATTAAGTGGAAATTAATATAAAATAAAATGAAATTAAAACATTTTTATTTCATTTCTTCTCCATCATTCTCAGCGAACACCATAGCCATGGGGAAAGTTTCTATTTTTGGCTTTATTCATTTACATGTAAGTATAATTGATCCTATTTCTTGTAATTTTTATATTTTTTGGGATTGTTACAATTACGTTCAACTAAATCTTACATTAGTTTTTGATTTTGTTAAAGATTTTGGATGTTTCCATTGATGAATCTATATGACTTTTTATGCTAAATGATGAATTTGAGATATTAGTTGTTATTTAAAAGTATTTTGTTAAGTGATTTTTATGAAATTTTCAATTAAGGATTAATTTGTTAAATAATAAAAATACAAGGGTTTGTTGTGAAATTATTGCAAAAATGGGCTGTATTGAATGCCATGAATATTCAACTAGCATGGGCTTGCATTAAAAATGGTTAATTCGCATGTTTTGGGCTCAGGGACAAAATTGAATAAAAGTAAAATTTTAGAGGTAATTTTGTAAAAATTTTAAAATGACCAAATTGGATGAAATGAATTGTTTCATTGTCTAAATTAATGAATTTAATTAAATTATTAACTTATATCAAGATCGGGTGGAAAATGGAGGAAAAATGAAAAATTATCAAAATGCCCCTAAATCCTGGTATTTCTACAATTTAGCCAGGTAAGTTCGTAAGGTTAAAATTTAATATCGTAAGGTTAAAATTTAATATTTACATTGATTTGGTGAATGGTATTTTGTATTTATTCTATTGATATAAATGAATTATTGTTAGAGTTATGCTTTTGAATTGAATATCCGGATTAAATA
Organism: Gossypium stocksii; assembly: GCA_020496765.1. Classification (NCBI taxonomy): domain Eukaryota; kingdom Viridiplantae; phylum Streptophyta; class Magnoliopsida; order Malvales; family Malvaceae; genus Gossypium; species Gossypium stocksii. The sequence continues at coordinate 3,524,797 of CM035622.1, read as the reverse complement.
GAATGTGGGATTTGAGTACAATCATTGTGTGGCGCAAGACGACATTGGAGGAATTGACGAAAAATTGCCCAAGTAAACCGAGGTTCAGCATTTGTTGCGAACTTTCATGTTTACTTTCCGTTTAGCTCTCACGGGCTTCTGTTTCACTCATATGAGTTTTCGTTCAGCTTTTTTGGGCTTCTATTTAACCCTTATAGGTTTTCGTTTAGCTCTTATGAGTTTCCGTTCAACCCTTATAGGTTTTTGTTTAGCTCTTATGAGCTTCTATTCAGCCTCCAGGCTTTTGAAAAACAATGTACTCTTATCCGTTAGCTGTTCTTTGATTATGTAAGTTGAGACGAGTAATAAACTCAAGTTTGACATGTTGAGAAAATAAGTTGATCAACATTGAATTTATATGAAATATGTTCAAATATGCTAACAAGTGTTGTTGTTTGATACTTAGGCAAGTGCCAAGCTATTAGTTAAATGGTAATATGTTTATTTATATGATGCATTGAAATGGTAAGTACTCAAATAAAAATATGCTAGTGCTCATGAAAGAGTAGTAAAGTTTAAATTGTGCAATTTCTTATGAAAAAACTTATCATGTGATTAATTCGAAAAAAAAAGCTATATTTAAATGCACTAGCTTGTGGCTATGGTTGAATGATATGCTTATGACTTGTGAGTTATGCACATGGTACGAGTGTGGAAATTAAAGAAATGTAAATTAAAATAAAGAAATTTGGAAGAGTTTAAAGTTGTTTAAAATCTTGTTATGCTAGAAATAATATGTATAAGTGATGCTGTGGATTTACTCATTTCATGAGTTGTTGAATTTGGTTTCCTGAATCGTGTGATATCGGTTTATAATTATTCTGGAATGTATAAATTTCATATTGAAAATGAATTGATATGATTAAAGTTTATACGAGTTTACAAAGCATTTAATGCTTACATAGTTGTTTTTCTTTACCTTTCAGATTATTGGAAGCTCGATCGGGTTGGAAGTTTGTCGGAGTTATATCACACTATCCATTGGTTCTATTGGTATTTTCAGATGTTTTGATTTTGGTTATAATGACATGTATAGGTATTCTAGTTAATGTTGGTTTATATGTGTTTTGTTAAAATTAGTCACTTATTTTGTAACACCCCTAACCTACATCCATCACCGGAACAGGGTTACAAGACGTTGCCGAAGTTTATAGAATAATAACACATAAATTCCATTATTTACTTATATTCACATCAAAGTTGTCCATCCATGTCATAGTCACTAAATTATTTTTATCTTGAGCTACAAAACTACAAATTAAGATCCACTAATTTTCCCTAAAACTAGACTCACATATCTTTTTACCATAAAATTTTTAAAATTTTTGGTTTAGCCAATAAGTACAGTTTATTCTTCAAAATTACCCATGTTTCACTGTCCGATAGTTCCGACCCCTCCTCACTAAAAATTAATTATCTCATTGTACAGAATTCAGATGATGTTTTTGTTTGTTTCTTTTGAAAGTAGAATCATTAAGAAATTTAAGAATATAAATTATATCCCATAACTATTTTCTTAAAATTTTTAATGATTTTTCAAATTCAGAACAGGGGAGCTCAAAATCACTCTGACCTTGTCTCACAAAAATTCAAATATCTCCTAATATGAAAGTCTTTCAGCTACACCGTTTCTTCTTTTAAAACTAGATTCAATAGGCTTTAGTTTTACATTTATTCAACCTCTAATTTGATTTCCATAATTTATGGTGAATTTTCAGAGTCGAACTACTGCTAGTAACCAAAAACTGTTTTAGTACAAAATATTGTTAACTAGTTTATAACATCTTTACTTCATTTCATTTAAACTCTATACATGCCTTATAAATCTTTAAAAATAAAGCAAAAGCTACCGGAATTGATCTGGATAGTGAGCTTTGTTATGATGATCCGATCTACCAACTTCCTTTTAATTCAATCTACATAAAAATATCAAACACACACAAGTTTATTGAAGCTTAGTAAGTTCATAGGTTTAAAAGTAATGCTTACCAAACACAATATTTCCAAACAATAACAAAATATTTACTAAAGTTCTCTGCCATTCATAACCACTGTTATAATACTTCACATAGTTGAGCTCAACATTAGCAACTACACAATCTCTTTTCATTTTAGTTCACACCTCATATATTACTTATTATCAAATTAGGAAACGTCTTACGAAATTGAGTACGTCGTTGCTCAGTGCCACAATTCATAATTCAATATGATTTTCCTCGTTGAAATACGATACCTACATTTTACAACTCGGTATAGAAAATGCCATACCTACGTTTCTTAACTCAGTATGGATAATACGATACCTACATTTCACAACTCAATATGGTTAATACCATACCTACGTTTCACAACTCAATTTGGATAATACTATATCTATGTTTCACACCTTGTCATGGATCAAACATGGTCTTATCCGTCAACTCATCACATGTTACTATACAAACGTACTCAATCCTACGTTTTTCCTAATTTGAATTTCCACCTTTATTCTTTCATTTTATAAAATTTTCACAATCCTATAGCAAATTCATATTTAATAACACATTATATCATTCAATCATTCACAAATAAACATGTAAATTCAACCATATGAACTTACCCGGCTGATTTGTAGAAGATATTGAAATTTATGGACTATTCCAAAACTTTTTCTTTTCCTCATTCTTCTTTGGATTCTTGATCTATAATGTAAAATATTTTCACTCATTAGCATTTACTTCATTTCTATTTCACTTCATAATTTATGCTCTTCAATTTTTCAAATTGCACTTTTACCCCAAAATTTATAGTTTTTACAATTTAGTCCTTACTCAATTCACCCATCAATTGAACTATTTTTTCTCAATTAACATTTTTTTTATCATTATAAACTATTTCACAACCTTTGATATTCTTAATTTCAACACCAACCTCTAATTGACAACTTTTTCATAATTAGGTCCTAAATATCATTCTATCAAAATCACTTAATAAAACCACCTTAATATAAAATTAGAACTTAAATTTCATAATAATTCATCATAAACTTCCCTTAATCAGCCAGGGTAACTTCCAATTTCACCCACCAAATAAAAAACTAATGAATTCTATAAGTGGACCTAATTGTAAAAGTCATAAAAACATAAAAATAATCAAGAAAAAGCAAGAATTAAACTCACATGATGTAAAAATATGAAAAATAAACTTTCTCCAGACGTCATATGGCGTTTTGGCTGAGAAAATATGAAGAGATCTCTAGATTTTTCAATTTTGTCCTTATTTTATATGTTAAAATTGTAAAATTTCCAATTTTACCCTTATTTCTCTTATTTTTCTACTTATTTTCTTGCCCTTTCCATCCAACCTATTCACTTTTAGGTTTAATTACCCTTTAAATCCTCTTTCTTTTAACACTTGAGCTATTTAATCCTTCTAGCAAATTTTACATTTGTTACAATTTAGTCCTTTTTATTTAATTAACTACCCAAACGTTAAAATTTCTCAACCAAACTTTAATAATAACTTAATGATACTCCATAAATATTTCTAAAAATATTTATGGCTCGGTTTTCAAATTTGAGGTCTTGATACCTCGTTTTTTACCTGTTTGACCTTATAAATTCTTTTAATTCACCAAATTCACCAATTCACAAATTCTTCTAAATTCTTACTTGACTCATAAATATTAAATTAATATCTTGTTCAATCTTACTTGTCAGATTTAGTGATCTCAAATCACCTTTTTCGACACCACTGAAATTAGGCCGTTACATATTTGGCTTGTGTTTTGGCACATTTTGGTTTGGTGCATTTTTACCTTATATGATTGATGTGTGATTTTGTTTATGATTGTATAGAAAAAGGTAAAATGTTAGCTAAAAGTGCATTTATATACATGTGTTTTGGGATGTGATGAATTGATCAAGAATTGGTACTTTAATATGTAAAGTATAAATTTATTTAAATATATTAGTATTTAAAATACATTTTAGCACCAGATGGTATGTTTTAGTACGTAAGTGACTTGGTTTGAAATAATGCAAATTAGCTTGGTAAACCTTGAGTACAATTATACATATATGTTAGTTGTACATATGAATATATTGAATGCATTAACACACATGTTATAATCTGTCATCTGAGGTGCCTAAAGGAATATTGGTTGTATGTTAAGAAATTATATATTTAAGGCTTGATTTTTACTTGTTTTGGATGCCACAACGTGACTTGTTTGTATGTATGATGATAACTATAGGTACATGCCTTGTTGGGTGAGAAAAATGGCTTATAAAATAGCCTATTTTCGTCCATACATGCAGAGACACGGGCGTGTGTCTCAGCTTTGTGTGACACACAGCTAGGTGACACTGCTGTGTGCCCCCTGTGTAACACCCCTAACTCGTATCCGTCGCCGGAACAGAGTTATAAAGCATTACCAAAATTTACAGATTAAGTAAATAGATATTTTACATGATATAGTATTCATATTCAAAGTCAATCATAAAGTCCCTTATATGAGCCTTCGAGACCCAAAATATAAATTAGCAATAAGTCGGCACTAAACTGAGTACTCAGAGAAGTTTTCGGAAAACATTAAAATTTTTTTCCAAGGTGTAGGGGACACACGCTTGTGTGGTTAGGCCCCGTGTCTCACATGGTCAAGAGACACGCCCGTGTTTCAGGTCGTGTGGGCATTTAAAATAAGGGCACACGATCATGTCCTAGCTCGTGTCCAAACTTGGAAGCTTTCTAATTTGGGTCACACGGCCAAGCCACATGCCTATGTGCTAGGCCGTGTGAGCATACTGACTTGCACTCTTGAAAAGATATAAGGGACATATATGTATGTACCTATAGTTATCATCATACATACAAACAAGCCATATTATGGCATCCAAAACAAGTGAAAATCAAACCTTAAATATGTCATATCTTAACATACAACCAATATTGCTTTAGGCACCTCAAATGATAGATTATAACATGTGTGTTCATGTATTCAATATATTCATAAGTGCAACTAACATATATGCATTATCGTACCCAAGGTTTACCTAGCTAATTTGCATTATTTCAAACCAAGTCACTTACCTACCAAAACATACCATCTGGTGCCAAAATGTATTTTATATACTAATATATTTAAATATATTTATACCTTATATATTAAGGTATCGATTCCTGATCAATTCGTCACATCCAAAAACACATGTATTGTAACATCTCGACTTTAGGCCTGATCAGAATAGTGGTTTCGAGGCGACAAAATTCGACTAGGAAAATATTATTTTTATTATATTTTTATGATCTACGATTTCATGAAAAATTTTCATGAAAAATTCGTTCGAAAATTTCGATGTTTGGGCACTCAATTTAGTCAAAAGGACTAAATTGTAAATAGTGCAAAAGTTGAGTTCTATATTTATAAGGTGTCTAATTTTTATGTGTTTTAAATTGAAATCCCTTATGTGATAATTAGCCCATTAATAAGTTTGAGATATTTGTTTGGTGCTATTGAAATTGGGTAGAAATTAAAAGGGTAATTAGGTAATTAAGCAAATAAGTTATAATAAGACAAAAATTTTAAAGCTATCATCTTTAATTTTCTTTCTTCCACCGAAATGAAGAACCAAAACAGCAGCCATGGGAGTTTGAAGGTTCGGCCAACCTTGTTTGGTCTATATAGGTATGGTTTTTGCTCCGTTTTTAATAATTTCTACGTTTTCGGAGTCGTGACAGCTTAATCTAGCTAGCCCGTATCTTCGATTTCAAAACTGTTAAAGTTTGTGAATTTTGCCATTGTTGATTAAGTGTGTATTTTGATGAATTATGGTAGATTATGCATGTCTAAGGTTAGAGAAACGGTTTTTACCGAGTGATTTTCGACGAAAATGTCCGGAAGGACTAATTCATAAACGTGGTAAAATTGGTCATAAGTGTGTATTTTAATGAGAATTATGGGCTGCTATATTCATGATATGGTTTGGCTAGGCCTAAAATGCAAAGAAAGTGAATAAAATTTATCGTACGAGCCTAGGGGTAAAAGTGTAATTTTGATAAACTTTAGGGGCAAAATTGTAAAATTTTAAAAGTGTGATTTTTGGACTAATTTAAATAATGTGAGTGTTAAATGAGTGTTATTTGATATGTTAGATCAAGAAAACACAAAAATTCGGGCTTAGATTGAGGAACAACGAGACTTTGAGTTAAGACGGAAAATTTACCGCTATTGCATTCGAGGTAAGTTTATGTGTAAATAAAGCACTATTATGTTTAAATAAATTTATGTATTGTTAAATTGATGTATATATGCCATTATAATTTTCATTACGAATATTTAATAATCGCAAAAATATTAGTATGTGAAATGTGTATTGATTTGAAAATGAGAAAGTGTATTTGATTTTGAATCGAAATTGTGATAGAAAGATTGAATTGAAAATGAAATTTAGGTAAGTAATGATGTATAAATTGAATTGAATATGAATGTGATTTAATTGTTGAATATATTTATATTTATATATATGTGAAATTGAGATATATATATATATTGATTGGTAGTGAATTTGAATAGAGAATGTGCATTTGAGTTGTGTATGTAAGTAATTTTATTGAATTAAATTTTGGAAAGTGAATTGAATGAAAATTTTGTATTAGAATGAAATTGTATTTATGAATGATGTATGGAAAAGTGTATTGAATTGAATTTGATATAAGAGTGGAATTGAATTGAGAAATAGATTGTATACCCTATTAACTAATCGGTCTAGCTCGGATACAATTGGCATACCATAGGGTTTAAAAGAGTACGGGATTATCGGCCTTACCGATCAGGCACCTTGTGTGTCGTTTCAGGCACTTTATGTGTCGTATTCAGGCACTTTATGTGTCGTTTCAGGCACCTCATGTGTCGTAATTCAGGCACCTCGTGTGTCGTATTTTAGGCACCTCGTGTGTCATATTCAGGTACCTCGTGTGTCGTTCCAGGCACTATATGTGTCGTATATTGATCAGGTACTATGTACCATTTAGGCACAATGTGCCGTATTGGTGTGTTGGGTTGGAACCCGAGTATCCGTCAAAGTCCGGAGTGTTGATAGGATGTACAATTGAAAATGAGAAGTTTATATTAGTTTGATTGATTAGTGTACAATTGAAAATGAGAAGCTTATATTAGTTTGATTGATTAGTGTACAATTGAAAATGAGAAGCTTATATTAGTTTGAGTGATTATTTTACAATTGAAATGATAAGCTTATATTAGTTTGATTGATCATTGAACTATTAATTACTGAAATGAACAAGAAATTAAAATGAGAATCAAAAGTGAGATTGGAAAGGGAAAATGTGAATTAAATGTTTATGTGGTGAATGTAGTTGATGTTATGATTTATGGATGAAATTGATGCATAGCTAAAGTTGATACTGTTGTTAATATAGTTTAAATGGTAAGGTATGTATGTGTAAATTATGAGCAATGTGCTTGTTTTATAAACGAATCATGGTACGGTTGATAAGAGGTAAGTATATACAATTAAAGCTATTGATAAGAAATCATGGGAAAGTGAAATTTATAAATAAAACAGACTTAGACAGCAACAGTGTAGTGACTTTGAAAATTCACCATAAATGGTAGAAATAGAATTAGAAATTGAATTAAATATGAAATTGAAGCTCAATGAGTCTATTTTCACATAAAAGAAGTAGAATAAGCAAATGATTCTCAATTTGTGAGATATCTGTATTGTTGTGAGGCAAGGCCAGGTGGATTACGAGATCCCCTGTTCCGACTTCGGAAAATCACTAGAAATTTTATAAAATTGGTCTTGGTGTGTAATTTACATGTCTGAATTCCTTAGTGAGTCTATCTTAGTGAGTCTATTTTCAAAAGAAACAAACGAGAACCTAATCCGAGTTCTATACAGTGAGATAATCGACTTTTAGTAGAGAGAGGTCAGAACTGTCAAATAACGAAATAGGGAAAATTTTAATAAATAAACTGTACTAATTGGCCCAACCAAAAATTCTGAAAATTTTATGGCAAGAAGATATATGAGTCTAGTTTCAGGAAAAATTTACAGAACTTAATTTCGAGTTCTGTAGCTTAAGATATAATTAATTTAGTGACTGTGACTCAGAAAACAGCTTAAGCTGAATATGAGCAGAAAGTGAAATCATATGAATAATGATTTTATTTCCTAAGAATACCTTTTGAGAAATGGAATCATAATTTTAATTTAATTACTTATTATTATATGCTAACTTACTAAGCTTTAAGCTTACATCCTTCTTTCCATTTCTCTTAGTGTTGTTAGGTTGGCTCGTGGTTGGAGACCGTCGGAAGCAGCATCACACTATTGATTTGTAAAGGTGGGTTAACAACAATTTTTATTGCTTATAAGTGAGTGGCATGTATAGAGATTTAGTTATTGGTAGTATGTATATTTGTGAATTGGCCAAATGTATTTGTAACGACCTCAAAAGTATGAGTACCGGAAAGTAAATTATCGGATCTTTGTTTCAGTAAACGGACTCGTAAATATTTATTAAAAATTATTTATGAATTTAGTCATGTATTTAATTAGATTTTGATTAAGTAAATTTAGCTTAATTGAGAGCAATTAGGAAAAAGAACTAAATTGAATAAGGGATAAAAGTTTAATTATGGAATAGAAAAATATTAAAGGACTACATTAGTGATTAAACCAAATGGGTGACATGTGTATGTTAGAAAATAAGTACATGTGTGCTTATATTATTGGTACAAGTGTATATTAGATATATATTTACTTAATTATTAAGTAAAAGATATTTATTTATTTGTTGTTATTATTATTAATAATTTTGTAAATATTATAATTTGTTTAATAAATAATAAATGAAGACAAGTGTGTGGCAATGATTGATACATGTGTATATATGTGTATGTATACAAATGTATGTAAATAATTAGTTATTATATTAGATATTTATAATAATTAATGAATTAAAGTAAATAAATAAAGAATAAAAGAAAAAGAACATAGAAAAGAAACAGAGAAAGAAACGTGAGATAGGAAAGAAAGGAAAGAAAGAAAAAGAGAAACAGAGAGCAAACGGGAAAGGAAGGGAGAAAAAGAGAAAGAAAAAGAAAAAGGAAAAACTATGCTTTTGATGCTTAAAGCTTTAATAGGTAAGTCAATTAGGCCCTTTCCTTTTAATTTTGATGTTTTATAAGCTATAGAACAAAGTTTTGATGAATTTAAGTTAAGATCTTTGAAGTTTTAAGGTTTGTGAACATAGTATATGTTGAACAAAAAGTTGGAATAGGGGTTTAATTGATAGAATTTTAAGTGAGAATGAAAGAAAGGATTAAATTGTAAAAGATGCCATAAATTTTATGTAGGAGGGATTGAATTGGAATAAGTTTTAAATTTGAATTCTAATATGAATATTGGATAGTTAAGTTAAATATGGGAAGAGATTAAGTAGAATTGAGTTGTAAAAGTAAGTAAACTTAGTTAGAAATTATGTGTAAAATAAGCTATAAGAAACAGTTTTAGACAGTAACAGAATCTTAACTTTGAAAAATCACCAAAAATAGTATAAATTGAATTAGAAGTTGAATAAGATATAGAATTAAAGCTTAATGAGTCTATTTTTAGATAAAAGAAACAGAACAAGCAAAGGAAGTCTATAAATTGAGATATTTAAATTTTTGTAAGACTGGTTTAGGAAGATTTCGAGATACTCTGTTTTAACTTTAGAAAATCATTAAAAATTATACAAAAATATTTATGAGTTGTAATTTATATGTTCAGAATCCTCAGTGAGTCTAGTTTCAATATAAATAGACGAGAACATTATCCGAGTCCTGAGCTATGAGATAATTGAACTTTAGTATAGGAGGGTCGGAACTGTCAGATAGTGAATCAGGGGTAAATTTGAGGAATAAACTGTATTAATTGGAAAAACTAAAAATTCTGAAAATTTTATGATAGAAATTTACATGCGTCTAGTTTCAGGGAAAATTAACGGAACTTGATTTGGAGTTTCGTAGCTCCAAATATAAACAATTTAGTGACTGTTGCGCGGGCAGACAGCTTTAAAAGAATATATAGTAGGATTGTGTAAAAAGAAAGTAGAATGAAGAGGAAGAATAGGAATTGAATAAAAGTGTAATTATTTAAATTTTAATGCTGTAATTAATAATGTAAATTATTATTATTTCCGTAGTAAATAAAGAATTCGAGACATCGAGCAAGGAAGAAAAAGAGAGAAACAAATGAGGAGTAAAAACGAGAAATCCAGGTTAGAATTACTATAATTCAAATTTGATTATTTGTTAAATTTTAAATTAATATGTGTATAATAAGCTAATTGAGGTAAGTATCAAGATTGAATTGAATTTATTATTAGTAATTCTTGAATTTTGAATAATATGTCTAGTAAATAAAATAAAGGTTGATATTGATATTGAATTAAATAAAAATTGAATCGTATGTGAAATGAACGGAAATTTTTGATAATATGATCTGAATTAAAAGAATTAATGCGATATTGAAATACGTATTGAATTGGGAAATTGATTTGAATTGTGAATATGAGAAATTATGAATTGAATGATATTGAAATGAAGTATGCATATGTATGAGAGTTTGATTGGAATTGAATATGATTATTTTGAAATGTATATGGAATGAAAGTATGAGAAATTGATTGAGTTGAAATGTGAATTGAAGTGAAAATATTTGATTTTGTGAAATTGAAACAAATTGTGATTGAATTGAAAATTATGTGGGAAATGTGATCAAAGTGTACATTGATGTGAATTTGATTGAAAACACGAGAAAGTGATTTAAATTGATATGTGTTTCCGATACCCTATTAACTAGTCGAGCTTAGTGGATATAGTTGGCATGCCATAGGATTGGAAGTGTTCAGGGTTACTTCGACCTCGAGTCGATGAGACACTTGGAGTGTCATATTGCTTCGGATAGATTCGATGAGGTACTGGGTACCACTTTACTTCGGCTAGGCCGATGAGACACTGGGTGTCAACTTTGCTTCGAACTATCCGATGAGGCACTGGGTGCCAATCTGGTGTGTTTGGTTGGATCCGTGTATCCGCCAGGGTCCGAGTCAAGTTAATAGGGGTAAATAAGTGAAGTGATAAATTTCGAATGATTGTGATTGAGCTATAAAAAGAAATAGTAAAGGGAATTTATGAAATGAAATATGAAATGTGATCTGTGTTATGAGATTGAATGTTTGAATCAAAGATTCAAGAAATGTTCAAAGTTGGATTATGAATTGAAATATTATATGAGATTGAGAAGCGAAACTAAAGTTCATAATTTGTGTGAAATTTATATAAATAAATAATATGAGAATTTAATTGAAAAGAATAGTAAAATTTGAATTACATAATTTGAATGTGAATTTGATATGTGAAAATGAAATTAAGATATGATATCTTAAAATATGAGCTAAGTTGAAGAATTGATTAAAGTAAGTGATGTTATATGAAATTAATTAGTTGAAATTGTTATTGAAATATGACTTTAGTAAGAACAAATTGCAATAGAATTAAGATTGAATAAAGTGATAAAATTTAGTGAATTGCATGTGATACGAAATGAGGTAATGAAATGAGATATGAAAAAGATTTAATGCAAATTTGATAATGAAATAATGTATGTATTGGATTAAATACATGCCTTGAAATAGTGCTTATTATTATTAAATAATTTGATTTAAAGTATGAATAGTTATTAAGTAATTGTAAAACAAATTGAATGTATAAAAGTTATTGTATAATTTGAATTATGGTAATACTACTGAGTATTCCCATACTCAGCGTACGGTTATTCCGTGCGCAGGTGAGGTAAAGTTTAGGTTCAGTCAAGCATCCAAGTCAATCCCGATCTCAGCTCCAATTTGTGGTGATGTATCTATCTTTTGATATTGTGGCATGTACTAGGTTTAGTGTGAGTCACTTGTAAATTTTTATGTTTTGAATATAAATATAGTTCTTATGTATTATATGACGTTTGAAATGAAATGAATGTCAATTGGGTTAGTGTTATGTGAAAATGAGTGGGATATGAATTATGTATTTGAGTGCAGGAGGGCCAAGGCTTGGTAGATAGCCTCACACGGCCTGAGTGGTTGGTTACACGGGCGTATGACCAGACCGTGTAGAATTTGACAGATTCTTCCACAGGCTGAGCACACGGGCGTGCCTTAGCGGTGGGAAGCACATGGCCTGACTCCACGGGCGTGTGAAATAGCTTGTGGCTGTGTCGGGTATGTCAGAATGTTTCACGGTTGCCTAGCATGGGCGTGTGAAAGCCACACGGTTTAACAACACGGCCGTGCTAAAAGTCACACGGGCGTGTGTGACGATGCTTTTCATGAAAAATTTTCTAAGTCACGACTTGTTAGGATTCGAATCCTAACCATCTGAGATGTATGTAATTAGTCCGAAAACAGTTAATATGAACGTTTATACAATAAATTACACAATATTTTATATTCATTTCCGATCAAGTTCTGTAAAGTTCCGTTAAGTCCGGTAATGCTCTGTACTTGATTCCGGCGACGGTCTCGGGTATAGGGTGTTACAGTATTGGTCTATGTTATTTACATATATATAGCCATGAAATGTGGTTTATAATAGTTATGGGTATATAAGTCTATTCTTATGCATATATTGTGGAAAATGTTTAATGAGGTTAGGTATATTTCATGTGTTTGATGGTCAAGATAAGAGTAGGTAAATGTACGATATACGTTTATGTATTGTATACGAGTGTGAAGAGTTTAGAGTACATTAAGGGCTTAGGAAATAGCCTAAGTGATCGGTCATATAGGCAGAGACACGGCCGTGTGTCTCAATCGTGTGAAGGACACGGCCTAGTACACGGGCGTGTGACACTATTTTGGGTCAAATTTCCATAAGTGCTCAAAAAGCTCTGGTTTGGTCCCGGTCCTGGGTCGTACCCAATGTATCATTTGGGCCTCGTAGGCCCATAATGTCAAAATTATGTGTATTATTGAAAAAGTTTTAAATTTTACACGAAAATTATGTTTTGGAATCAATTGATCGAGCGAGTGTTTGTTTGGTAACACCTCGTACTCGTATCTGGCGACGGTTACGGGTAAGGGGTGTTACATGTATATAATTACACTTTTAGCTAAAATTTTACCCTTTTACCAATCAATCATAAACCAAATCACACATCAATCATATAAGGCAAATATGCACCAAACTAAAATGTGTCAACACACAAGCCAAATAAGTGACTAATTTTAACAAAACACATATAGGCCAACATTAACCAGAATACCTATACATGCCATTATAACCAAAATCAAAACATCCGAAAGTACCGATGGATAGTGTGATATATCTCCGACAAGCTTCCAACTCGATTGAGCTTCTGATAATCTAGAAAGCAAAGGAAAACAATTACGTAAGCAACGAATGCTTAGTAAGCTCGTATAAACTTTAATCATATCAATTCATTTCAAATATGAAATTTATTCATATCAAGAATAATCCAATATTGACATCGCAATACTTGTGAAGTTATATTCAATAACTCACAAGGTGAATAAATCCACAACATCACTTATACATATTATTCCTAGCATAATAGGATTTTAAACAACTTTAACTCTTCCAAATTTCTTTATTTTCATTTGCATTTCTTTACTTTCCACACTCATTCCATATGCATAACACACCGTCATAAACATATCATTCAACCATAGCCACAAGCTAGTGCATTTAAACATAGCCTTTTTCGAATTAATCACATGATAATTCATTTCATAAGAAATTGCAGAACTTAAACCTTACCACTCTTTCATGAGCACTAGCATATTTTCATTTGAGTACTTACCATTTCAATGCATCATATAAATAAACATATTACCATTTAACCAATAGCTTGGCACTTGCCTAAGCATCAAACAATAACACTTGTTAGTGTATTTAAACATATTTCATATAAATTCAACATTGATAATTTTATTTTCTCAACATGTCACACTTGGGTTTATTACTCGTTTCAACTTACATAATTTCCTTGTATCGTCATATCAAAAATATTCATATATGTACATATCGTGATACATATTATTCTTTTACTGGTTTTTCATAATTATATATCATTCATTTCATTATATCAATATATCATGTACCATCATTTTCATGTATTTCGTATACATATCAAGAAACATGTATGAGCTCAATAATAATCAAATTTCCATATTCATTCACTTTCCACATCTTGTATTCATATATCAATTCCATATATTTTGGGTATATACTGGTATAGTACATTTCAGTTTCATGTTGTCTCATGTCAAAACTTTGCCCATTAAATAATTTAAAATATCGATGGACACACGTGTAGTACACACGATGTGTACAAATCTGAAATCCGTCAATTCATATTCGGGAATTCTCCTACGAGCACATTAACGGGAAGCTCCAGAGAGCCATTAATGGGAAGCTCATACGAGCCAATATCAGGAAGTTCCAGCGAGCCAATGTTGGGAAGCTCCGGGGAGCCATATTTTAGGAAGCTCCGAAGAGCCATATATCGGCACGCTCATAAGAGCTGCGGTGTGTCCACAACACATGCAGGATCACAACCAATCAAGATGCTCCGATGAGCTATTAACAGGAAGCTCGCAATAACCATACAACGGGAAACTCATAAGAGTTAATAACATGACACTCTTTCAAGCTGTGATGTGTCTGCAACACATGAAGGGCCACAACCAATTCAGGAACCCGATATCCATCGAATTTCATTTATTCAAACGGGATTTAATACTTGTCAGTCATCGTCGGATATATGATTAATTTCATATTTATGGCAATAATACAATCACATACATACAGTTCAATTCAAACATATAAATATACAATTTAGTTACACGAACTTACCTGGCTAAATTGTAGAAATACCAAAGTTTAGGGGCATTTTGAAAATTTTCTATTTTTCTCGATTTTTCACCCGGTCTTGATCTAAATTAAAAATCTCATTCAATATATTAATTTAAACGATAAAAAAATTTATTTCATGCAATTTGGTTATTTTTGGTATTTTTACAAAATTGCCCTTAAAGTTTTACTTTTATTCAATTCAGTCCCTGAATCCAAAACATGCAAATTAATCATTTTTAATGCAAACACATGATAGCTGAATATTCATGGAATTTAATACAACCAATTTTTGCAATAATTTCACAACAAACCCTTGTATTTTTACTAACTTAACAAATGAATCCTTAATAAAAAAATTCATCAAAATCACTTAATACTTTTAATTAACAACTAAAATCTTAAATTCATCATTTAACATAAAAAATTATATATATATTCATCAATGGCAACATCCAAAATTTTTAACAAAATAAAAAACAAAGGTAATGTTTAGTTGGACCTAATTGTAACAATCTCAAAAACATAAAAATTAAAAGAAAAAGAGACTAAATTGACTAACCAATTGAACTTGGAACTTTAAAACCCTTAAATTTTTTGCCTTCTTCTTTCTCCCTTTTTTTTTTCTTTCTTTCTTTCTGTTTCCTTCTGTTTCATTTTTGCTTTATTTCTTTTTAATTCTTTTATTTTATTAATTTGTTTTAATATAATATAATATAATAATATAATATAATATACTTAAGGTTTATTTTATAATATATATAATAAATTCACAAAAAATCTACCTTATGCGGCCTCATAAAGAAACAATAGTATAATTGTTTCTTTGATCCCTTTAATTTTTCTTTAGTCTATAATTTAACTTTTATCTTTTATGCAATTTAACCCTTATACCTAATTACTCTTAATATCATATAATATTAAAACGTTAAAATTTTTTAACAAAACTTTAATACTACCTTAATGACATTCTGTAAATATCTATCAAAATATTTACGGCTCGATTTATAGAAACGAGGTCTCGATACCTCATTTTCCAAAACCAGTTGAACTAGGGTTTTATCACTCGAATCTAATAATTCATTATAAGACATAAATTATTAATTCAAAAATCTTTTTAAAACCATATTTGACTCATAAATATTAAATAATAAAATTTATGAGCTTATTCGATGGATTTGGTAGTCTCGAACCACTATTTCCAACACTATTGAAAATCAGGCTATTACACCCTATATTTTTTAAATAATACAAGTCAGTATATTCACACGGCTTGGCACATGAGCATGTGGCTGGGCCGTATGACCCCTGTACCTTAATATTACAAGTCAGTATGCTCACACGGCCTAGCACACGGGCGTGTGGCTTGGCCGTGTGACTCAAGTCAGTAAGCACCTTAATTTGGACACGGGTTGGGACTCGACCGTGTGCTCCAATTTCGAATGCCCACACGGCATGAGACACGGGTGTGTCTCTTGACCATGTGAGCCACATGGCCTAGCCACACGGGCACGTGCCCTTGCTCTTTTGAAATTTTTTTATATTTTCTAAAGAACTCCCTGGGTTTCCAATTTAGTTCCAATTTATTTCTAATACGTATTTTGGGCCTCGAGGGCTCATATAAGGGACAATATGAGTGATTATGATTAGTTTCTGATATGTATGTTAAATGTTATAAAATGTTCGTATTTGATCTGAAAAGTTCGGTACTGCTCTGTAATCCTATTCTGATGACGGATAAGGGTTAAGGGTGTTACACACATTATTTACTATTTATATTATTGAATTGTTTAATCATATTGAATGTATCGAAACCATTTTTTATGTTTTAAAAAAACGGGGAATCGACTTTGGATTTTGAAAATGAAAATGGAAAACGGGAGTCGCCACCAATCTTTTTTGATGAGGTGTGATCGGGTCACCTCGAAAAGTGGTTGTTTTTAATAAACAGTGATTTATTAAAACATCGATTTTGGTCTACGAAAATCAAGAAAACAGGTTCGGGAGTTGATTACGCACGAGGAAGGATTAGCACCATCGATACGCTCAAAATTGGTACCTAGTTGATTAATCAGTGTCTTAGTGTCGAAAATTGAAAACTTGAAAGAATTTAAAATACGATCCCTCTTTGTATTGATGTTAATTTACCAAAAAGACAAATCGTTTGGATAAGTTAAAACGTATGGCAAAGATCGTCTTATCCCGGGGTAAAGTGTCACATCCAATACGTTAGGACATAACACTTCAGCCCCTAAGGCTAGACTTGCCATTTTATTCAAAACTCATGTATTTAATTTTGAAAGGATATTCGAGCACTTAAAGTAAACGAGAAAAAATCGAAACCAATACTTTAGGGCACGATCTCTCGAATTTCTAAGTACAGAACATTGCCTTAATTTAGAAAATCTTATTTCGAGATAACAAAACATAACATCCAATACGTTAGGACATGACATCTCGAATTCTCGAGAATAAGCGTTAAAATTTATGTATTTGTTTCAAAAAGGATATTCGGTTATTTAGGTTAAACGAGAAAAATCAAAACCCAATACGTTAGGGCACGGTTTCTCGAATTTCTAAATACCGAATAATGCCTTTGCCAAAGAATCATTTTTGTGCCGAATATAGGTTAATACAACATGAATTTGTAATAAAATGCGAAAATAAGTCACGATGATAATATATG
Organism: Gossypium stocksii; assembly: GCA_020496765.1. Lineage (NCBI taxonomy): Eukaryota > Viridiplantae > Streptophyta > Magnoliopsida > Malvales > Malvaceae > Gossypium > Gossypium stocksii. Next base: position 3,507,152 of record CM035622.1, on the reverse strand, counting down.
CAAATAAATGCATTAATAGAAAATAATATAAAAGACAAGAATAAATGAATTAGCAAGCACACGAACTAATTACAGATCAAAAATAACGAAAAATAAAATAAAGAAATAAAAAATACATAAATAAATGACATATATGAAAATAATGATAGAAATAATGAAAAGTATTAAAATATAATATTAGAATATTAGAATAATAATAACAACAATAATAATTACAATAAAAAGAAAATAATGGAAATAACATGCTAATAATATAATAGGAATAATAATATATTAATAAAAATAAAAATAATATATATAAAAAATGTTAATAATTACAAAAGGAAATAGTAATAGTACTAATAATATAATAGTAGTAATAATGAAAAATAATAATATACATAAAGTTAATAATAAGTTGAAAATAATAATAGTACATTATTGAGAAAAAGGTAAAAGTAAAAATAATATAATAATAATTATAATAAAAAAATACAATAGGAAAAATAACATAATAATAATATTAGTTGTGGTAAATAAAAATAAAAATAATAATATTAATAGTAATATAATAATAAAAATAATAATAGCGAAATTAATTAATAAAGTGTCAAAATAATAAAAAGGATTAAATTGGAAATAAAATAGAATATTTGGGCCAAATTTAAAAGTAAATAAAGAGAAAAGGGCCGAAACGTAAGCGCAACAACAATAGAGGGATTAAAAGCGCAATTAACCCCTCTGGCTAAAACGCGCAGCAGCATAGGGGACTAAATTAAAAAAAGCTACAAATTTCAGGGCAAAATTGAAATACTGAAACATTTAATGGCAAAACCATGAAAAAGCGGAAGGACCGCACACGTAAATATCCCAAAATCCAAAAACACACGGATCCTCTCGGTTCGAGTTGGGTCGATCCGATCCAGGGCAAAACGACGTCGTTTTATGCCCTGGATCCTTAATGCAAAACAACGTCGTTTTAGTATTCTTTAAATACCCCAAAATCTTCAAAAAAAAATATTTTAAACCCCCACTTAAAAAAAATCAGAAAGGCTCTCAGCTCACTCTCTCCCCTGCGATTTCCGGTGGAGCTCCGGTGAGTTTGTTTTTTTTTATTCTTCAAATATATATATATGTATGTCTATGTAGTTTCGAATATAGAAAAATAAAAAGAAAAAATATAAAATAAATTTCGAAAAAGAGAATAAAGAAAATGAAGAAGATATAGGTCTATCGCTTACTTTGATTTTGAAACTTTGTTTTTCTATCTACTAACTGCTGTTTCTTTTTTTTTGTTGTTTAAGTAGTTAGATCTAGCTTTTTTATTGATTCCAAAAAACCTCTCTTACATTGATTTTCAATGGCTTTTTATAGCCTTTCTTACAACTTGTAATGTTTAATGATTTCTTTGATTCTTTGCAGGTGCAAGTTGGACGATGGGACGTGATAGGGGCGGTGGCCGGTGGCGGTGCTGGTCAAAAGAGGCGGTGGCCGACCTAGGGGCTAGGGGGCGCTGAATTTGGTGACTTTAGAGGCTCGGGTTTTTGTGTTTTATTTTTTTTTTCATTTTTTTGGTTTGATTTGGGCTGATTGGGTATTGGGCTAGTGTTTGGGTTTTAGGGATATTGGGTTTGTTTGGGCTTAACTTAGTGGTTAGGTGGGTTTTAGTTTAGGTGATGTTGGGCCCCGGGCAAAGTTGGGTGTATACAGAATGTTTATATTAAAAATGAATTATTAATAATACCATAAAATGTTTGTGTTAAAATTTTATGTTGGTATTAATTTCACATTTTATCTTTAAAATAACTTTTATTAAAAAATCACAGTTTTACATTTAATATATATTTTAATTTCAAAATACATAGTGACAAGAATCAGAAGATAATTGAAGTAACTAAACAAGTAAAAAAGCTAACCCATATATAAAATATTAATAAATAAATTATGAGGTGATAAAAGTTAATAATAAACAGTGGTTAAAAGGACTCAAAATTATTTTTTAAAAATTAACTTGAATAAATATTCGATTCGATTTGAATTCCATCTCACTTGACTCGATTCGAGAAAATTTTAAATCGTGTTAAGATGATAAAATATAATTCATTAACTCGATTAACTTGAAATTTTTTTATTTGATTTGATTCAATGGAACACTCACCCTATTTATGCCGGCTTAAACTCTATTCTCCGCTATTTTTTTTCAATGTTCCAAAAATCGGTTGGACTGTGAATCGTCAAAAAAAAAAAACTGGAAAAAGATCCTTCTCCTTTTGTACAAGAGTTGTATTGGAGTTAGTAAAGCTGCCTGAGGCGTAATCACCAAATGTTGATGATTAGTTGAGTTTGGTCTCCTTGTTTGGCAATGGTTGTCTCGTCTTTTTATACCTTGTCGCTATCTCTTTGGTACACCATCAGAGGCCATTTCTGGTCTTAACGGGGATTTGCTAAAGCTGCTATTGTTCCTAGAGTTTGAGAAAAAAATATAGGAAGAATTAAAAATTGATTTGAATCGATATGTATGAAAAATTTATGGAATATAAGTTTAAAAAATTTAATTATTTAAAATTGAACTTAATTTTATTTTTTATTTAATATTTATTTAATTTTAATTTATATGATATAAAATTAAATATTTTATTAATATTTATGAAAAAAATTTAAATTTTGTCAAATAATATTCATAAGTTATAAAACAAAACTCATTTTTATCAAAACAAATCTAAAAATTCAAAATAAAAAAATTAATATAAAAAATCGAGAACCGAATATGATTATGATGAACAATTCGAAAAAATTCGATTGAACCGAACTAAACCGATATCACCTTTATCTGTTCCTCTTCTTCTATACACTTCATCTTTTATTCTTTGAGCTCATACCGTATGATATAATAATATATCAGTGAAGTTTTAAGAGCAGTGATAAAGCGATGGATTGAAAACTTAATAATATATTTATCGTTTCAAATGTTAAAGGTTTAGCGGGAAGACATTGCTTTGGTAGCGTAGAAAATTGAAAGGATGGAAGGAAAGAACGGAAAAGTTTGAAAGAAAATAAATTTTTAGTGTCTTTGATAGGAAAGAAGAGTGAGAGGAAAGAAAATCGAACACGTATGATAGTTTCAAATGTTTTATTTTCATTAGTTTCATTTTTTAACTCTACCAAGTAATGGATGGAAAGAAAGTTATTTAATCTTTCAAATTTTCCATATTTCTTACTAAACGTTTATTATTAAGGGAGTAGATGTTGACCACGAGTTTTAAAGCTATTCCATACCCAAAGCGATGATAAGTACTTGAAATAGAGAATGCTCCGTGTCAAAAAAATTATAATGCAAGCTTAAAAAATGTTTTGATAGTTAAGTGACTATTAATATAGTTTATCCTTTATTTAAATTGAAAACAAATGCTTGAAATAAAGAGTATCATGGAGGTGGTCGAAGAATGACCTTTTCTCCTCAGCTGATACTTACAAGAATATGATTTCTCATAGTAATGTCAATTTAGTTGTTAATTGGAAGTTGATTTGGAATTGTAAGGCTCCAGAGAGAGTTCGTGTATTCCTATGGCTATTGTGGCAAGATAAGATTCTGACTAATGGAGAGCGAACTTGACGGCATATATCTAATGAAAGCCATTGTGTTCGATGTGGATATCAGATGGAGATTAGTTTACATGCTTTATGGGATTGTGGGTTTTCAAAAGCGTTGTGGAAGGGGGTGATTCCTAGCTCAGCAAGGAATAGTTTCTTCTCCACAAACTTAAATTTGTGGTTAAACAAGAACTTGTCATTGCAAGAAGTGTTGAAAGTAAATGAAGAAAATTGGTTGACTCAATTTGTAATTCTATGTTGGTTGCCGAAACAATTTCATCTTCAATAATAGTTACAGTAATGTTGATGTTGTTGTAGATACAAGTTTAGCCTGGAGCAAGAGCTTTGTAACCTCAAAATCATGTGAGCTACATCGCATTCAAATGACAATTGGAATTGGAGTGTGATACTGTTTTAGTTGTGAAAACTATTTTAGCTTATGGTGCGGGAGCTAATATGTTATCTAAATTGCGTTTGATTAAGTAACTTTTATGTCGTGATTAAAGGTTCGTCTTCGACACATCCATAGATAACATAACAAAATAGCTGATTGGATAACTAAATTTGACAAAAGAAATTATGACGAGATGTAAATATTTGAGGAGAGCCCATCCTTATTAAGGGAGCTACTCAATGGTGATCTCTATCTTATGATTGATTCTTCTAATAAATTTGTTTTTTACTTTCACTTTATAACTGTTCCTTGTTACCAAAAAGAAGTTGTTATACGAACATTATTTTTTTATATAGTCAAAACCTTAATTTATATAATTTTTATAATTAAATATAGAAAAAACTTTTTTTATTATTTAAACAGTAAAGAAGGTATTTGGACGGGTTGAGTGGAATCAGGCTCCAACCCAACACAGAAAAACGTCTTAAAAGTGGATTTGATTGACCCAACTTTAGGTAGTACAAGACAAAGCCTCGTGTAAATCATGTGGGAATTAATTAATTAATTAAAGCACCATTATTTGTTTTAATTCAGCTGAGAGTGAAATATTTGTCGGAAATGGACCTACAACAGTTGAAATATCATAAAGTAAAATATCATAAGTAGGCCAAAGGCTACTTGACAAAAACCTATGAACCAATTTGATTATAATATTATGATATAAACAGAAGCAAAGCCAACAGCAGCAAGTTAATCGATGATAAGCTTTATCCTTGATTACATTGTGTTTTCTGAGACGTCACTTCACTTATTATTACACAGTCAATAGTTGTCTTGTATTAAAAACTTTACTAAATTCGATTTTATGTCATTACTATTTCAGCAGCTGTTGACTGCAAAACAAAACACGATGGCAAACCTGGAGAACAAAAAAAGCTTGATTTCCATCATGGATGTTTCCAGTTTACTAAATTGGTAATTTGGGTACCCTTTTTTTTTCCTTAATTCTTTTTGTTTTTCGACATGTTTGATTATATGTTTCTGAGAACATGCAGTTATGGAGTTGACCTGTAAAAGAAAACATGGATCTTACGAATTTGTAGATATTTGAAAGGAATGATAGTACAAAGTGGTGTTTTGAATTTAAAGGAAAATTGGGTTTTTATTAACTTTTAAGGAATGTCATTCATGGGGTGTAATTCAGGTGAAAAAATGTTGAACTCTATGAGCTTGTTAGAATTTCACATAACGATGGTTTTGTCAGTAGAAAGAGTTTCCATTTCGACCCAACTCGATTTGGTTACCATATGGTATGGATGAGAGACGTTGACTTTTCAAGTCAAAAACCTATTTTTCTTGCTTTGGTGAGACTTTCATATACCCTGTTTTCTTGATATATGACATTTTGGGAACAAAATTGTGGGTTGTTTCATGGGAATTTCAGATTCTGTTTAGAGTTTAACTGATTCCCTTATTGTTTGTTTATTTTGTTGCTAGTTATCTCGATTCTTGTAAAAGGCACGAGGTTTGTCCGAATTCTGCGGTTTTATCATGGTTTTCCGAGGTCAAATCTTTGAACATTCTTGCTGGTTTCATATGAGCTTGCTTTTTCATTGCATTTTAATGGATTGTTTTTGTTATATCATTCAGGCCAAGGTTCAAAAGTCTAGTCAAGAGAAGTGTAAAATTGTGGTTTCTCTAAACCGGTTGAAAAACAATGATATTCCTCCGCTAATCGATGTATTTCTAGCACTTGACTTGTCTGATATTGATTCTGTTGATGTCCTTGATCACGGATCAACTTGTGTCTTGAATGAAGAACACATACTTTCATTGATGAATGCAACGAAACTAAAGCTCCGAGTAATCGATCTTAGTAGCACGTCTCTAAAGAAGGATTTTCTCCGGTATGTAATACTTCTTTCCCTTACAGCATGTTTGAGGTGTTTCCGAGGTTAACGACTTGTTATCTTCCTTTAGAATGATGTGTTAGGCTATTATATAATCGTAACTGATAAAAATGCCTAATGTCTGATGACTATCCTGTTGAATATCATTTTGTCCTCGTCTGTTTAGTATCGCGTTTTGACATTGAGAAACTTCTGTGTTTAGCGTTAAGATGTTTACCATTTGGACAGTAACTAAACTTTGTTATTATTGTGTTCTGCTCAGGGATCTCTGGCATGTCGGCTTGCCTTGCCGTATTTTGAAGTTGAGGTCTAATAATATTCAAAAACTCAACATGGTCGGAAGGTTCATGCAATTACACACTCTGAATTTGGATTTTTGTACTTCGCTCACTAGTTTGCAAAAAGACTGCTTTTCTTGCATGCCAAATTTGATGTGTCTATCAATGTGTGAGACGAGAGTCGCTAATCTCTGGACAACAACTGAAGTTCTATCGGAACTTCCTTCTTTGTTGGAACTACGGTTCCAAAATTGTTTCTGTTGCAAGGATACCGGACCGTGCAATTTGTCATCTCGTGAGAAAGGTAGCTTGAATGTGATCAATACCTGTTCGTACAGTGCTGGTGAGACAACTATAGGATTCCTTTCTCTCCGAGAATCGTTTATGGTACCTGAAGTTCACAGAAAAACTGATAATTCATCAAAAGTTGATGAACGGAAGTTTTCGGGTTACCTCCAAGACCGATCAGATGGATCACCTAGTCCACTTCATAATTTGCATGTGAGCCTGAAACCGCAAATTGAGGCAAGAAGACAATTTGCTCGTATGATTTGTCTATAGTGGTTAGAAAAAGTTCTAATTTCTTCATATTTGTTGTATATCTAACAGATTTCTTTGCCAGCAGGTACAATATGAGTCGAAGAATGTTTCGGGTACATCAAATAAAGATATTTGGCATCATCCTTCACCCATATGCTTCGAGAAACATTATAGAGCGTACATGGTTGCTTCATTACCTCGTTTAGCGGTATTAGATAATCTGCCAATCACAAAGAAAGAGAAGGAAACTTCGAAGACTATTGTTTCCGAATTCTATGAGTACTTACCATACAAACATAACCGCAAAAAGAATGTTGTCAACATTTTGCAGAAGCGTGAAACGGGAACAAGCGGTGTTCACTATGGAAACTCTTCGAAACTAAAGCAAACTTATTGTTATGGAAAGAGTCAATGTTTCTTCTCAAGGTCGCTTAGTGCTGCTAGGTTCGGGTCTTCAATGTGGCCCTCCTTACATCCGGTGTCCAGCTTTAGTCATATATATAAGGAAGAAAATAAGTGGCTTCGTCCGAGGCAATTCGAGTACCATCCTTCCAACTCGAGCCTTATGGCTTTTGGAACTTTAGATGGTGAAATAGTTGTTGTCAATCACGAGACTGGGAATCTTGTTGGCTATAATTCATCTATAGGAATGATTAACAGTGTTCTTGGACTCTGCTGGCTCAAGAAATATCCATCCAAGGTACGGATTCACTTCAAATGAGTTAAATTAGTTAGCAGTTAATCGCTTTGACTATCACTGATGATTTTTCCGTGTTGAACAATCAGCTTGTAGCTGGACTCGATAATGGTTGCTTGAAGTTGTTTGATGTTAATCATATGCCGGCCAAACTAGGAGACATATCTTGTGGTTCCAGTGCAGTTCATTTTGAAGATTTCGAACAATTAACTTCAGTTCATGTCAACTCAACGGATGACCAATTCCTTGCCAGTGGCTACTCGAAAGGTGTTGCTCTTTATGACATTAGTACCGGGAAACAGTTACAAGTGTTTACTAATATGCATCGAGAACCTATTAATGTCGCTAAGTTCGCCCACCACTCTCCTTGTATGTTTGCTACATCTTCATTTGACAAAGATGTGAAGATGTGGGATCTGAGGGAGAAACCCGAGAACCCTTGCTATACTGCTTCAAGCTCCAGAGGAAATGTTATGGTTTGCTTTTCTCCCGATGATCTCTATCTCCTCGTTTCAGCCATTGATAATGAGGTACAAAGTTCCATCTCAACTGTGGTTATACACTATAGATTACGCGTATGTGAGAATTTATAATATTTCTTTGGTGATGTCTGGTATTTCATTATTGATCTATTAATGGTCTTATTCAGGTTAAGCAACTTCTGGCAGTCGATGGGAGGCTCCATACGAATTTCAACATAACTTCAACCGGAAGTGCTCATAATTACACTCGTTCGTATTATATGAACGGAAGGGACTATATCATCAGTGGCAGTTGCGATGAACATGCTGTTCGCATATGTTGCGCTCAAACAGGAAGGCGACTTAGAGATGTCTATATCGAGGTACATTGTCAATATATGCCAACATAAACCCTTAAACCACTTACTAACATACATAATTTTAATGATATTCCATATCTAACTCTCGGTTTTTGGACCGCTGTTCATGTAGGGTACAGAGTCGGGAAAATCTATCTTTGTGCAGTCCTTAAGAGGTGATCCTTTCAGGGTAAGTCTTTCTTGAACATTTTGCATGAGTCGAGTACGTTTGTCCGAAAGTTACACAGATATGTAACATTATAAAGTCAGAAACACAAAACGGACCACAATTGAAATAAACCTGAACCTTTTCTCCTTTCCCCGAGCAGCCTTTTAACTTCAGCGTCTTGACGAGCACGATGCGTCCAACAGCAAAGCAGGAAATCATCAAGGTATACATTTTGGATCACTTTTGCTTTTTCCAGTCGTTTATTATAATATAGTTCATCAGGGGTCGAGTCATGCTAATTGTTCCGATTGTCTTTTGTAGGTCAATTTGCTCACCTCGAGTCATGGCGCGGATGAATCTTCTTGTGATCAAGGTATTTATCCTTACTGTGGTCTTGAAGGTTAAAATTTTGGATCTCCATCAAGTTATCTATGCATATGTACATCATGTATATCTAAAGTTAATGTATATGCAGGGGGTAAAAAAACTTTTTTCACTCCTTTGCTTTGTAAATATGTGATTTACTATATATTTTCATCACTGTAGAGTGTTAATCCGGTTTGAGAGTTTTAAGTCCATTTGAAAACACATTTTTATTTTGGTTTATCACATTGAAGATAAAGTGGAGAATTTGATGTTATTTGAATTTTTATAAATGTTACGATAATTACCATCACTTTGGGCCGGAGCCTAATGAGCTCGTTGGATGAGCTTGCAAGCCAAGCTTGCAGGTTGAGCTCGCTCTCCTGTGAGGTTACATGTGCATAAAACTGTACAAACACGTGTTGAGTCTAGAGTAGGTTAAGCCATATAAAGAGAGAGAAAAACACTCAACAATATATATATTTAGATAAAGGTATTAGATATATCTTGGATAAAATTGACATATATTCATATTTTGATATGAAAATTTAGATATTATAATACTATGAAGGGTAAGTATAACATGATGTCAATAACCTAGCAAAGGTATATGCCTGAAGATATAAGTACATGTGTCTTCTAAGTGTCGTTTGTTTGAAGTGGATGGAATCCTTAACATGTTAGTATTATCTCCGATCAAAGTTTTATATTCTAATTTTGTGAAGAATTCGAGTGCCTGATATGACAGGTTGAATAGAATGGGAGCGTCTTTTCAAGACCAAAGTTTTTAGAATTGAATTTGTGATTGAATTGGCCAGACCATTAGTTTATCGATTCAACTAGTCTATTAGTTTAATTTATTCGATTAATTTAAATAAATCATTAAAAAATTATAAAAATAAAAAAAGTCCCAATCTTTGCTAAGCCGGGAGAAATTTGCTTCATGAGGCATGGAAGTGTGTTAAATATTTTTCTTTGGTTGAATTGAGTAAGCTTCTGGACTTATCAAGTCAATGAAGTCAAAATATTTTTTTTCTTATAACCATAAATGTCTTCATTTGCTTTATAGTTTGAGTTAGTGATGGCAATAGGGTGAAGTAAATTTTTACCCCCATCTCGATTAGATATTTTATCGTTATGACTTGATTTCGACTCGAATTTAAAAAATTTAACTTGTCTTGAACCCGAACTTAAAAATTAATTGTATATTCGATTCAACTTGACTCGAGTTTAAATTTTTTATTTAAAATTGTGATCAATTAAATTTAAAATTATTAAAAAAATCATGTTTGGGATGACTAAGTAAATATATATATATATATATATATATTACATTGTAGAAATGAGGAGACTTGGAAAAATAAATTAAAATGAGAGAGGAAAAAAATTAGTGTGAAATTGGAGTAAAGATGATAAAATGATGTTGTAGTGATAAAGTTTAAATTTTTTTAACCTAATTAATATTAAAAAAATATAATGTTAATTTTGTAAACATCTCGAGGTGGGATAGCTTCATGCTAAACCTGACTTAACTTAACTCGACCGAAAATCCAATTTTAAGGGGAAAAAACCTGACCCTATCGGGTCAGATCAGCTCAGAACTCGTCGATTTCTATTTTTTTTGTAATCTCTAGTTTAAGTGTAGTCCTATTTAAGTTGAAATGATATTCAAATAAAATTCTCTTAATAATGTTCATTTCAGGATTCGAATTTGATCCAAATGCTTAGGAAAAAATGTCTACCTCCACTTCTTCTGACTACATACTGATTTAACAAGATAAAACTTTGTAAGAATAGAAACTTGAGCTGAAAAAAAAAGTTTAAATATAAAATTGATACTCAAATTTTATCATATTTTTCATTTAAATATATAAAATTTTTTTAATAAAAATAATATTTAAACAATTAATTTCGTCTTATTTTACTTAAAACACGATATCAACCAAAAAAAATACCAAAAAAAATGACACTTAGACGTATTTTTCTAGGACATCGTACATTTTTTAATAAAACGAGACAAAAATAATAATTTAAAATACTACAATTGATAAAAGAAAATTTGAAATACGTATAAAAGTCAAAAATCAATTTTTGTAATTAAGAGCCTTCTAGATATTTCCTCCTCAGATCCCAACGAAAGAAAAAGTTGCGAACTGGGGCAGATACTGAAAGTCTAACAGCCTGGATTCCTCGAACAACACATTCTTGTTAACGGGATCTGTTGAGGGTCAAATTCTATACAAAGTCACTATAATATGCAATTTTTCATAAATCAAGGACCATCTATAAATTTGACCCAAATTTATGTTTCATGATGAAATATTTGGAATTTTCAAGTGAATTTGCTCCCAAACATTTTTGTCTGAAACTCTGGACTCTTTGGTAATCATATTAAGCTGCAATTATTTTTGGAGTCAAACCGAATTATTAAGTAAAGGCAAAACTTTCTTTAATTTCGAAATAAAAGTTAAATTGTTTTAAAAAATTAAAAGTGTAAGAGACTAGTTTTAACAAATGACAAATATAAAAAAACTAGGTTAAAAAAAATATAGGGGAGAAAGATAGAGCGTAAAGTAGAAGAGAATGAAAAAAAAAAGAAAAGTTAAAAGAACATAAAAGAAAAAAATTAAATAGCTTAAAATAAAAAAATATAGGGACTGATTGTATAAATTAACTTAAATTTTTTATTTGAAATGATTATTTAACGTGCCACGTCAGCTTACCATTTACACCGTTAACGCCAATTAACGGCTCAGTAACTAAAATGTTACAACGTGATAACGTAAGTGGCTAAAACATAACATTTCAAACAAGTAACTAAAATGTAACCTGAGATAAACAAAAATGATTATTTTAGTAGTTTACCCTTTTTAAAATTAAGTTAGAATATAATAAAATTACTCTTTTTAACTTTTTCAAAATGATAAAATTTTGATTTAATCCTTTGAAAAGTTAAAAAATATATAAACTATTAAAATAGTAAATTTATATTTTGACCCTCATAAAAATATACAATTTAATTGCTACTTCCCTTTTTTTTTTTTTTAACTTTGATAGCAAGTCAATTAACTTAGGTTTTTGGATTAAACAACTTTCTAAATATTCGAAAAAGGAAAAACCTGTCCTAGATTAACTGAATTTTGAATCTTTTTATTTGAAGTGATCCGAGAATAAAGCTGACCTTAATAAATCTTCAAACGTTGCATTTAATGAACATATTTTAGTATAAATCACATTGCTAACTATAAATACCTTTGCAAAATCACACAAATCCATCAGCTACCAGAAGCCCTCACAGAGCCACCCTTCACTCAACCTTTGGCCACTGGCCTCTCATTTCGGTCGAGAGAGTAATTGGCCACAATATTACACACACACATATTGTTGTTCTACTCTATCCTTGCTATACTTCAGTCTCTCTCAAAAAAACAAAATGAAGCTCTTATTTACAACTTTGTTGTTTATGTTTCTGGTTTGGGGTTCATCATTTGTTTGGCTCTCCTTCGCCGAACCCATTGCACCACATCCCAGACCAGCTGCCCCTGCCACCATCCCTCCGCCGTCTCCTGCTGCTCATCCTCCTCCAAGTAATGTTCTTTATTAATCAATTACTAGTTTGTGAACCATGCATGCATTTGACTTTAACATTGCTCTATTAACCAAAAACTAATACAAAACTCATCGTTTTTGGGTTCTAATGAGATTTTTTTTTTGTGGGGGGGGGGGGGTGGACTTGCTAATAGGTTTCTGTGATAAAAAGTGTGGGGAAAGATGTAAGAAGGCAGGAGTGGAAGACCGGTGCTTGAAGTACTGTGGGATATGCTGCCGAGATTGTAAGTGTGTTCCTTCAGGTACCTATGGCAACAAATCCGAATGCCGTTGCTATAGAGACAAGTTGAACTCAAAGGGCAAGCCTAAGTGCCCTTGATCTATCGGAATTAGATCTTACTTCTCCCGGTGTCATGGCCTGCCCAAAAGAGATCCCAGAGCAGTATCCATGCACACAAATGGAGTAGCAGCTAGCTTCCGCTTATGACACTTGCATCTATCTCTAATAGTTCTAAAAGTTCCAGTGCAGTTAATGTTTTGGGTTTTCCATTTCATTCACATATACCACTTCCTAGGAACCCAAATATATGTAAAACAACAACAGCAACAGCAACAACAATAATAATATGCGTGTATGAAATAAAATGTTTACTCATTGCTCTATAGGTGTTTACTTAAATAAAACAAATTGCATTTCATATTTATTTCCCAACTACAATGAAAGTTCTTCACTATTCTAAATGTGAAATTCCAATTCTTAAGACATAACAACAAATTGATTCGAGACTTGGGATTAATACATAACCGGAAAACAGAATGTCAAACTTTGAATACAGCTTGGTGTCTAAACAGCATGAGTATGTCCCCAGAGGGATGAGAAGGGCATGTACAGGTTGCCCTTGAAACAAAAGGATAAAGAGAATACACACTTAGCATGTACATACAGATAATTATGGTTGGAAAAGTTTTACCAATGCTTTTCCAGAGGTTTTCTTCGAACATGTACAGATACAGTAATCCCAACTTTAAAAGATTTTGCTAACCTGAGGATCTCCGACTCCACCAGCTGGTGCCTGATTTACGTTTCCCCCTCTTCCCCCTTTTCCTTTTGTTATTAGGGACTTTGGACTTGGAAGCCAAAGATAAATTCGCATTTGGTTGAACAAATGGTTCTGTAGGGAGGTCATTTCCAGGAGCAGGAACAGTAGAAATAGTCTTTGGTGGTTCAGCTGGCATTGGCGGCTCCTCTGATTGTTGAGTTAAACCACTTTGAATATTACACAACTCTTCCTTGGCAGCGTGATTGTGTATCAAAATATCATCCTCAGTCTGCAAATATAATGAAGATCAGTTGCATTATAAACGAAAACAAGATGGTCGAAATGCTTACTTGGAATATATATATATATATATATATATAACACTAATTAAAATTCACATCAATCATAAAACAATTAAAACCAAAACCTGATTACAAAAAACAGGGATCATCATATATTAGTGTGATGTGTTAATTGAACAAATAAAGTGGTTATTACAGGAGGAAGGGGAAAGCAACAAAGATTTTTCCAAGTCAACAGTATTAGCAGAAGCAAAGAATGAAATCTAAAATCAAATTACAAGCACAATCCTTTGTTATCCTCAGCTAAGGCCCTATGCAAAGCAACTGATAGAAATGTAAAAATTAAAAGAGAATTAATGTTACAGAAATGATGGAAGAGAAAAACATGAATGATCAAGAAGAATGCATCGAACGAGAACTCACATTGTCATAAGAAACCGCAGGAAGATGCTGACCGGTTCCATCAATCGCATCGGGAAAAGGTGTAACCTCTCCACGACTAGAAACTGCACTACTTCCAGGCATAAGAAGATCTCCCATGTTACCCCCAGAACGACGCTGAAATGTAACAGGGGTTCTCTCTCCGCTACCAGGTGGAGAAGAGCGACTTCTAGAACCAGTTAATGCGTTGCATGGTGTAACTGAACTCAATACATTGACGGAAGTGAACTTTCGAGGACTTTTATTAACCACATTGTCAACTCGGGTCTTTAACTTGTGAACTTGTGATTGCATCAGATCAATCTTTCTAAGGATCTGTTGTAACCAAATATCACCGTCTTTTAATTTGAGACTTGACAATCCAGGATCAACCTCTTCATTACTGTTGATCATTTTGTTTCCTGTAGAAATAATGAACTAAAAAAATGGACCAAAATCTCCAGTAGAGAGTGTCAATTTTTGGAAACACACAATCACAAAGGCTATTTGTCAAAACTTGTTTTATTACCTATAAGCTCAGTCAAATATAATTCTTACCTAAATTACCGTTATCATCCTCATGAGTAGCAGAAGCAGTAGCAGCAACGGATTTCTTACTATCTGCGAGCAAAAGAGAATACACTTATCAGATTTGTACTTGTAAATACATATTCCACGAAGAATGATCATGAAATTTATAGTTTCATACCATAATATGAGAAGAGGTTATGATTTGACATATAAGATGCTAAATCAGCAGTATCTTCAACTCGCTTTCTTTTCCTCCTCTTCATTAATTTCTTTCTTTGAATTTGACACGGAAAAGGTTGTGACTTAACATTAAGTCCTTCAAATGTGAACTTTTCATATTCAAAATTCTTTCTCTGATCATATTCTGCAAGTTCTTTATCATACTTCAATGCCCGAGACTTAAACTCCCTAAGTTGCAACTCTAACCATTTACATCGCCACATAAGGGGACGAATAAACCTCCTC
Organism: Gossypium stocksii; assembly: GCA_020496765.1. Lineage (NCBI taxonomy): Eukaryota > Viridiplantae > Streptophyta > Magnoliopsida > Malvales > Malvaceae > Gossypium > Gossypium stocksii. Next base: position 3,492,104 of record CM035622.1, on the reverse strand, counting down.
CAATGATCTGTCAACTTTCTCTTCCTGGAAAATTTAGGAAAAAGAAAACGAACTGAATAACGCAACATGTAATTGACATCAAACTTGGTATATACTTCACAAAATGATAACAGAATTTTTATTTTTATTTTACCATTTGCCAGCCAAAACAGTGGAAACAATAGTTGTATTGTTAATAGTCAATATAATTTTAAGTACATTTATGGTGAATTCTTAGAAACCAACAAATTAAATAAAGTTTCACTAAAAATCAATAAACTAACACAAAAGCAAAATAGTTCAAGATACAAAAAAAGAAGAAAGAAAGTACCTCAATAGGAACAATCCATCAAACACTGATCCCAACGGACTTCCACTACATAATGCCGATTCAACTTCAACATCACTTAATGCCAAGTCATTCTCAACCCCAGACACCGTACCACCAAAAGAACTCGAATTCTCAGTGTCATCCTCATATTCAACAACAGCCAACCTATCCATGCGAGAATTTGAGCATTCAGTGATGTTAATCTCCACATTCTCGGTTCCTTTGGCTATCTTCCCTTCCCCTACACCACACAGAGTTTCCACGCCAAAGTCTCGGTTCTCACAATTACTCGCACAATGCATAAACTTATCTTTCGAATCTTGGGGCAAGCTTCCATTTCCATTACCATTTGCAACCATTTCCATCATTGTATTACACTTGTCTTTTGGCTCCAATTCAGAGCCTATACTATAAAAGACTAGTTCAATTCACTAATAAGTCAATTAATTACAAACTCCTGAAAAGTTCACAACAAATTCAACATCACCATTTCAGCAAAGCAAAGCTCCTTTTTGAAAAGGACTAAAGTAAATAGCTCATATCCTTATAATTATATACACATTCATCAAAGCTGCAGAACATAAACAAAGCTAAAATAAACAAAAAAAAAAAATTCAAAATTTCCAACAAATAACAAGTTAGAACAAAACCAAAAGAAAAATGTACACACACACACACACACACACAAGTTCAATTAGAGAGGGTCAAGTAAAAATAAAACAACGGGAAAAAAATGAAAACATATATCGTAAAAGAGAAGAAATTTACACATTGCAATAAACATAACTTGAAAAACCCTAAACCCCAAAACAGGGAACAGAGAAGAGTAAAAGAAGAACCTAGCATTCGAGTCTGTATTTCAATGACTCTGACTGGTGGACGACATACCCGAGGTCACCGGAGGAGAGTGCAGCGCCACCGTTAACAATATTCTTTTTTTGAATTATTTGATTGTAAAGAAAAATAATTGTATTTCTAAAAGAAAAAAGTTAAAAATAAAGGAGAAATTGCAAGGTGTCAATGGACTGTAGCGATGTTGGCTGGAGATTCTTCGTTCTCGTCAGTCGAAAGGAATAAAAGCGGATATTATAATAAAGAATAAATCAACCTTTAGTCCCTGAATTTGACAGCCTTTTACAATTTAGTCTCTGAGCTTCTTTTGTCCATGTCACTATGTTAGTCCTGGAACTTGGTAACTTTTTTCAATTTGACCCTTAAACTTGAATTTGATTAAGATACGATGATATGAACTCTGAAGTTATACCAAATCACCACCTAAAATTTTAAAAAATACTAAGATTTATTAAATTTTTTTTACAAAATTTTCAGTTGATGACAGTAGAATAATCTCAAAGTGTTAATAATCAACCTTAATAGAAACCAAGTTTAAAGACAAAATTGAAAAAATCTGCCAAGTTTAAAGGTTAATAAGGACCAAAAAAGGTTCAAGGACCAAGGTGGAAAAGTTGTTAAAATTAGGGATTAAATACTGTTTTATCCCTTATAATAATTTAAAAGGAAAGGATTGATTCGTTTTTTTATGAGCGTAGTCCCTACCTAATTCGTTTTTTGTTCCTGAGTCCCTACCTAATTCATCTGTCTTATAGACAACTTTTTAAAATGATATAACTACTATGAAAATTATTAAAATATAATACGATTATAAGATATATTAAAAAATGAATGTTAATTTCATCACACGTGGTTGGAATTTTAAATTCATCTATATAAAACTAATAATATATAAGAGATTAATAATATTATCTATTTTTTAACACATTATATTAGAAATGTTCATTATATTATCTACTAAATGAACATTTCTAATATAATGTGTTAAAAAAATAGATAATATTATTAAAATTTTGAAACTTGTTTTTAACACGATAAACGATAGAACAAGATTCATTTTGCATAATATATAAGAGATTTTCCAGTTCGAACCGAAGAAACAATGTCACTCAATCATTTTCAAACTGACCGTGATCTTTTTTTGTCCATGAGAATCCCACCAGAGTGCCTTCTACTTTTAATAGGCCATGAACTAGATTAGAATCATTCTCAACAAATCCATAAGAAGTGATCCCATTTTTTTCATTGGGTACGGGTAGAGGCTTGTCTGGTCTATATTGTTAATATGAACTTGATAGGTATACATAGTGGTTGTGTGTTTTAAATATATTTCATGTCAAATTCGAGCTAACACTTAACACTAAAATTGATGCTTAAGTTAATGAAATGGTCATTGATCCGATATTATTATTTTGAGGACTTATTTAGAACCTGAGTTATACTTCAGCGGCGCCAAATGAGAATTAACCCGAAAGATGAACATGTAATAATCTCTTAAACCTCGTCGTTTTGATTTTTAAAGATAAGAGTTTTTTGCTAAATATCAGTGTATATATATATATATATATATATATATATAAAGAATGGATTTTGACAGCTGATAAGTAACTTAAACAAATATATTTATAAAAAACTAGTATTAATTAAACAAATATATTATATAAAAAAGGGTAAACTACGCATAAAGTCACTAAACTATTAGTAAATTTATGTTTTAGTTACTCAATTTTAAAAAATTTACAAAATGGTCACTGAATTATTTTAAAAGTTTTCATTTATATCACTGAACTATTTAAAAGTTTTTATTTAAATAATTGGGTTGCTATTTTTTTTTAACAAAAAAAGTCTTGACTAGCAAGCTCTAAGTGACGATTCGACGGTGGATTAGTACCCACCAATGAATAGAAGAACATATTTTAGATCCAAATTAATCTGGCAATCAGCATCAAAGATTTGGAGAATAAAGTTATTTAAGTTTTGACTCAAAGATTTTTAATGTTCAAATTTGATTTATGGAGAAAAATTGAGTTGTAGAAGAAAAAGGAAAGGAGGACTTTTGCAGGCAGTGCGAACAGAAAAAGCTATACAATAATGACTTTAACAACCCAATAATTTAAAAAGAAAACTTTCAAATAATTTATGACCATTTTGTAACATTTTGAAATTGAATAATCAATACATAAATTTATTAATAATTTAGTACCTTTGAATGTAATTTACTCAAAAAAATAAATATCAAACTCAAATAATACTTCGATTGAAAGAGCAAAATTATATATGTTAAAAGATTACAGTGTCTGACCTTATCTTATATATGTATTTTTCTAAATTATATATAAAAATATGCAAAGATCAAAATACACTCGTAATAATATTTGTTACAAGTTTTTGGTAATTTTTCAATTAAGTTGAAACTTGATTAATTGTTAACAAAATAAAGGGAAATAAATAGATCATAGAACTTGTTTGCCTGCAAAGAAACTAAGCAATAGCTTACATACAAATCAATCTGAATATTCGATGGTGTATGAAAAGCAGAGTCAAAAGATATATTATCAATGGAACAGAGATTATTCACTCCCCAAAGGTCACTGCAAATTGCAAAACACCGGACAGATACAGATTCACATGTAATGAAAATCCCTTTTCCCAACAACATTCACAATTTCTACAACAAACCCTGTCAAGCAGCAAAACTTCACATGCATTATTTGCAAACATCAAATGTGCAACAAACCGTATAGACACGAAACATTGGTTAGTGGCAATGGAGGTTGTTTTTCTGACTTTCAGCCTCTTCCAGCATTTCCATGTCGTTGGCTTTGAAAGTAGCTCAGAAGTGCCTGTGCCTGTAAGGACCAGAAGCTTTATGATATATATATAAATTTTTGGAGTTAAAGGAGGTGATGTAGAAACAAGAGAAAACCCAGCAGAAGCGGTATGTACCTTCTCTTTGGCTCTGGGGGTGCCGGACTGGGACAACGCCACTAGTGGTGGAACAGCTCCTTCTTGCAGCACCATAATGCAAAACCTACTACTGTTTGTGCAGAGCTGTAAAAGAGCGGCGGCGGCATATTCCTTTCCTCTTGCTGAACCCAATTCAACAACCTCAACCAGCACAGGAATCCCACCTTCCTGCCCAATTGCGGTCCTCCCTTCAGGAATCGTAGCAAGGTTTGCCAAAACAGCTACTGCCTTATCAACCATTCCAGCTGCTGGGTCCATCAAATCGACAAGGTATCTTACAGCATCGGCTTCTACAATTTGGGCCTTGTTTTCATGAAATATTGATAGATTAAACAAGGCTGTCGCTGCATCTTTCTTTCCTCGAGGAGTACCATTCCCCAGCAAATCAACAAGAGGCCCGATTGCCCCAGACCTTCCAATCCTGACTTTGTTATCCTCAATGACTGAAAGACTGAAGAGAGTGGCAGCCGAGTTTTCTTTAGCTTCAGGACTTCCTGTCTTGAGCACATGAATCAGAGGCTCAATAGCATTTGCATTAGCAATAGCTGTTTTGTTGTTATCATTGATAGATAAGTTAAGAAGTGCCGTGACGGCATTTTCTTGAGTATTTGCATCTGGTGAATGAAGTAAATCAACTAACAAGCTAATTGCCCCACGGTTTGCTATTATAATTCGATTATCCATATTGTGCTTGGCAAGTAACCTGAGTTTAGATGCAGCCTCCCTTTGAGTATCGACTGATGTACTCTTCAAGTCCTCTACCAACTTCTTAACCTGGGTTTCAATGCCAGAAAGCTCAGCCCTGTTCTCAGTAGCTGGAGAAGAAACTATCCTTGGAAGGAGCCTTTCTGTTGGCCGGCGCCACATTGTTTGACTTCGAGATCTTGCATCCATCAATTGAGGAGAGAACTCAGGTTCTCTCTGCGGAGTGGCTGCACTAGCTGCAGGCTGTAGGTCAGATTTCATCTCTCCAGAAATATCACTGCTAGAGGCTGCGACATGAGTTGACCTCTCAGAAGTTTCACTGTTATCTCCAACAGCTCCTCCAGGAAAACCTGAATTAGAGAGTGAACTCGAGGTTGAATCCGATCTTGTGTGGTTCTGAGAGGAATGTCCAGTATTATGAAATTCTTTACGAGAAGGTGACATTGGAGGTTGGCCAACTGATTCGCTACCCCTTTGTTCCATATTTGACCTGTCTTCAGTGATACCTGGCAAGGAACCCTCTGAGGTAGAACAAGGATGAATCAGGGAGGCTGCCTCCCGATGAAGTCCACTAGATGTGATTAAGTTCTTACCAGATTGACTTGGAGACCATGACTTAGGTGACATAGATTGACTGCTTCTAGAATGTAGAAAACTCTTTGAATCCTTTCGCAAGCCAGACTCAGCAGATTTAGATTCATGGATAAGAAGCGGATGGGGCTGATTTAGATTCATGGACTTCATCGGATCAGGCAACTTTACATTGTTTGATTCACACCAGTTTGTAATTAGTGCTTTCACTGTGTAATTAGGTATAAGATTGATATGAGCCAAAGTTTGTCGTGTCTTGGGGCACACAGTAAGCCCAAGATCAATCCAGTTCTTGATGAAAGCTCGCTCATAGGTTTGTCCTGATGCCACGATTACTGGATCAGTCATCAGCTCTAGGGAAAGGAGGCAGCAGAAATCAGCAGGTATGAGAACTGGGCTGCAGGTCTGAGATTGTTTCATTAAGACAAGGCGATGATGCATGTGAGATACAAGAGCAATAAGTTGATCAATAAACACAACTTCTGCAGTTTTTTCAGCTTGTTCTGCATTCTCCTTCAACTTTTCAAGGGCCACAGCCTCTATCAGAATCTCCTGGTTTGAATTCAACCTCAAGCTCTCGAAAATTTTCATAAGTATTTCTGAGCTTGGTCCAACACTATCCACTTGATCCCTAACGGCTTCCCTAATTACAGATGATATTTGTTTATATCCTACATGCTTAATTTTCTGCAAGCAATGCTGAGATCAATCATACCAATTGTTAGACCTCCTGAAATGCGGATACCTCTTTAGCATTACTCGGAGATAGAATCAAAAGGACATGTATTTATTTTCTCACTTCTCAAAGCTTTATGGGTTGGATGCCATTCCAATATATGATTTCTCATCTTAGTAAAAACCTTTGGTAATCATGAGAGAATATAATAATTAAGATCTACTTATAAACCTGGAAACAAAAGTACAAGCTTCAACAATTTTGGGTCATAGATTACCTCAAGAGATGCCGAACTCAATTCATCAGGAAGATGCTGATCGGAAGACTTCAAGGACTGGAATATGTCCAAGCTAGAATTTTGAATCCTTGATATTAATGCCTCAACTTGCAGAACCTAAACATCAAACGGAAGAGAAGGTGGTTATCCATGGTATTGACTAATACTTATGATAAAATTCAATTCTTCTATGATATTATTATCTAAACCACACCTGTCAAAGCAATTCTCTATTTGAATATGATCAAATATCCAAGAATCAGAGCTTAGGGGCTAAACTTCCGAAAGCTACAGATTCTAATAATTATTCTTAAAGTTGCATACTATTAAGTATAAAATGATAACAATAATCTTCAAGAGCATCACGGAAGGAAATATTAGTGCTGACACAAGTAACTGATCAAAGCTTCATCATATCAACTGTATGCTGATGCCATAAAGGTTAGTTTAGGTACTTCTCCCAGTTACAACTACAATAAAATTGAGAAGTAAAGAACTAAATATATAACTTGTAACTTACAAAGTAAACTTTACTCGAAAGGGGTTGCCAGCTTTCAAATTGCTCTCGCAATTCTTCAACAGAGAGACCCAATTCTTCAAATGCCTTGTCAAGCACTTCATCAGAAATAATTTCTGAATCAACTATTGCATTAAGAATTATGGGCTTCAACAACTTTAGTATCTCTTCTGCTCTCTGGTAGTATTTCTGAACTGGTTCAGAGTTAATGTTCTTAAATGATGACAAATTTAAAAATGAGGAAATGTTACTAAGAAGTGTTTTTAACAAAGACATCCCCATATGATCTGTTTCAAGGGAAAAAAAAAAAAGAACAAGAGAGACCATAAGTAAGAGGAGCAGAGGGTGAAAGTGAAATAATTATAGGCAACTACCATGCATAGCATGAAAACAATAACATATGAGTATATGTTTTACTTGTTGAAATGATTATAATCAATTCATCAGGTTTGAGTCCCACCTAAGATATAAAACAAATAAACATATGTTATTGCATTAAGATGACAAGATTTAGGCAAACATTTCATAAGGTATAAAGTTTTAAATACTTTTTAGAACCATTATGGTGACATGAAAATCAGCCTATCACCATAGTTCTATCGGTGCAAAACTGATTCACAGACAAAATGATAAATTCATTAGCAAAGTTTGAAGGAAATTAGTGAAACACGAAAGTAAGGACATAGTACATATCTTCTCTTGTAAAATTCTAACAGCAAATTTCGTTCTCAATCAGTGATCCTTGGCAAACCATATTGTTCCATAAGAACTGAAGAAAACCTTTTTCAACATCCGTATGATAGCTTATGAAGTTAAATCATCTTGATAACAAGAACCACACAGATTCTTGAAATCTCAATTTAGCTAAATCAAAATCCCTCTAGAGAAGCAAAACATTAAATCAAAATTTGATGAATCTAACATATAAGAATGATATATATATAACTAACTTTAAACCTTCAATCATAATATTTAACACTAAAACACCCACTGAAATTACAGAAAAGTTTCCTTCTGAAGCTTATTATGCTTAACATCCATCAAATTATAATAAGGCCAAATTAAAAACAATAATAAAAAGAGGTCATCACTCCAACATTGAACATAACATGATCCCCACCCGACCATCTACAGTTCATCACCAAGAAGAGAGTCATCCTTCTAATAACAAGCCAATTCCTTCTTTAGAAGATTAAGAAGATAAATGGAGGCCAAAGAATAACTAAAATTAAGAGTTACTTATCCGGATATATTTTCCTTTTTTAGTATTTGCACTTTGATTAAGACATAATAAATGTCTTACCTTTTGGAAAAGAAAAAGACACTATCGGAAAAAAAAAAAAACAGATGAGACGACAAGGATGTAAACCGAGGCTATACTAGTTGATCGACCATATTGTTATCTAAACCCAGTATTTTGCATGTGCTTCAAATCAACAGATATAAAACATCCCCATAACCGCATTCAAGTTCCATACGCTACTAGATGAAAACTAGGATGGTAGCACAGAAACTTCTACGTTTACCAAAATCACTCCTTACAAAAACCATCTCCAAATGATTTCTTATGTCACTTATATGGCTGACATTGTTCAACGTAGAAACCTTGTCTAAGAAAGAGATTTCCCGCCCTCTTCAAAGGTTTCAGTGGTTTGATTTCATTGCTGTAAAGTGTTATCAAAAAAGATTTCATTGTATCTTAAGGCTATTTGATTCAACCCTTTAGCATACCAGGTGAGGCAAAATAAGCTAAAGCTAAGTGACATTAATAGCACGCCTTGAAGACCTTTTTTTTTTTTCTACATACATATATATCTATATTATCTATCTTGTATCCACACAATTATCATACTACCAAACAACATGGTCTAGTTCATAAAGTATTTTGATCAAATGGGTTTTCTTATTATTTTAAAATAACCAATACCAAACAAGTAAATAGGCAAAATATTCAGAAATCAAAAGGAAAATGATGGCAAAGGAAATAAGAGACGCCTCAATCAAGAAACTTTCAGCTAATTTAATGGGTCAATGATCTTTACAAGGAAACCAAAAACGGCGGCTTTGATTCACTAAAAGTCGTCAAACAAGAACCCAAATGCATATATCAGAATTGAATTAAACTCAGTAGTAAACAGATATTCCACAGTAAAAAAATGAAACAAAGTAAACAGAAAGGAAAACAAAAAAGGGTACCTAAATGCAGCTTTGAAGTTTGGGATTTTGGGTGTTCTCCTTTGTGGTGTCTTAATAATAGTAAGAAGAAAATTAAATAAATAAATCCCAGATTGCACTGTTCCCATATTCTGATACTGGGTATTCAGCTTTTTCTTCAAGTTTGGGATTAAATATTTGGTGGTTTTAGTTAAATTTATTATTTTATTGTTTGCTGAGGAGGTTGCTTAGTTTGATTGTGGGAACATTCTTGTTTTGACGGGAATTTCATCAATAACCGGCTAGCCGCCAAACTCGGTTGCTTACTTGCTTAGTTTGAGTTTGGATTTCGAAAAAATATTCAAGATCAAACTCGGTTCAGTTTATTTTATGATTCAAAGTAACACAAAATTAATATTTGGATGTATTGTTTTTAGGTGTTTTATTTAAAGTTTATATAAAAATACTAATTATCATTTAAAAGATATAATATTTTTTTTCACGAAATTAATAGTTGATTAATATGTAATTTCAATCCAATCACTGATTTTATAATAAGTATGAATCATACTTACCTACACAGATAAGCCCTTAATATCAAAATATACCTATATAAAGAATGGATTTTGACAGCTGATAAGTAGCTTAAACAAATGTCAATGGACTTGGTTAAGCAAATGGAACAAAATCAAGGGTAATAGACCATTAAATTCACATGAGTGAAAATCCCTTTCCAACATGCACAAATCTCACATACACATATATATATACACACACACACACATAAGGTATGTAACAAGTTGACTCGCAATCAAGTCCTTCAAAAGAGGGTTGTTTTCCTGATATTCAGCCGCTTTCAGCATTAGCATGTCGTTGGTTTCGGAAGTAGCTCAGAAGTACCTGTGCCTGCAACAAGCTGAAGCTTATGATGTTTTTGCTCAGACTCAAATAAAAGGAGATGATTCAGAAAAGGAAAAACATGTACGCGTGCGTCCGTATACTCCAGAAGCAGTATACATTCCCTTTAGCTCTCGGAGTACCGGACCGAGACAATGCCACTAATGGTGGAGCAGTTCCTTGCAGCACCACATTGCAAGACCTAGAACTGCATGTGCAGAGCTGTAAAAGGGCAGCGGTGGCGTGTTCCTTTCCTCTCACAGAACCCAATTCAACAACCTCAACAAGCCTTGGAATCCCACCCTCTTGCGCAATCGCAGTCCTCCCTTCAGGAATGGTAGCAAGGTTTGCCAAAAGAACGACTGCCTTATCAACCATTCCAGCTGCCGGGCTCATCAAATCCAGAAGGTATCTTACAGCACCAGCTTGCACAATTCAGGCTTATTTTCGTGAAATCTTGACAGACTAAACAAGGCTGTCATTGCATCTTTCCTTCCCCTAAGAGTACCATGCCTCAGCAAATCGACAAGAGGCCAGATTCCAATCCTGACTCTGTTAACCTCAATGACCGAAAGGCTGAAGAGAGTGGCAGCCAAATTTTCTTTAGCTACGGGACTTCGAGTCTCAAGCACGTGAATCAGAAGCTCAATCGCATTTGCATTAGCAATAGCTGTTTTGTTGTAATAAATATTTGATAAGTTAAGAAGTGCTGTAACAGCATTTTCCTGAGTCATTATATCTGGTGAATAAAGAAATTCAACTAACAAGCTAACCGCCCTGCAGTTTGCTATTATAATCCGATTATCCCTACTCTGCTTGGTAAGTAACCTGAGTTGAGTCGTGGCCACCCTTTGAGTATCAGTTGATGTACTCTTCAAGTCCTCAACCAACTTCTTAACCTTGGTTGCACGAAGCGGATAGACCTGATTTAAAATCGTGGACTCCATGGGATCAGGCAACTTCACATTGTTTGACTTGCACCAGTTTGCAACCAGTGCCTACATTGTGTAGTTTGGTATATAAAAGGTATAAGCCATAGTCTGCCAAGTCGTGGGACACACAGTGATCCCGAGATCAATCCATTTCTCGATGAAAGCCTGCTCATAGGTTTGCCCTGATGCCACGATCACCAGATCAGTTATTAGCTATAGGGAAAGGGGGCAGATGAAATCAAGAGGTATGACAACTGGACTACGAGTCTGAGATCGTTTTATTTTTTATTTTTCTGATAAGCTGAGATTGTTTTTCTACAACAAGGAGATGAAGCATGCGAGTTACAAGAGAATAAGTTGATCAATACACTCAACTTCTACAGTTTCTTCAGTTTGTTCAGCATTCTTCTGCAACTTTTCAAGGGCAACAGCCTCTATCAGTATATCCTGCTTTGAATTCAAGCTCAAGCACTTGGCATTTCTCACTACTATTTCTGAGCTTGGTCCAACACTATCCATTTGATCCCTTATGGCTTCCTTAATGACGGATGATTTTTGTTCATAACCTACATGCTTAATTTGCTGCAAGTAGTGCAGCGATCAATAATACCAATTGGTTAAACCTCCTGAAATGTGGATACCTCTTTAGCATTCTTTAAACTCAGAACATCGTCAAACTTTACGGGTCAGATGCCATTTACCATCCAATAGATGAACTCTCATCTTAGTAAAAACCTTTGCTAAGCATTAAGAGAATATGATAATTATGCTCTACTTATAAACACAAAAGCAGAAGTACAAGCTTTAACTTCAAAGGTTTTGGGTCATAATTACCTCAAGAGATGTGAACTCAATTCATATGGAAGATGCTCAGTGGAAGAACTTAAGAACCGGAATATGTCCAAATCTTTGAAATCAATGACTCAACTTGCAGAAGAACCTAGACATAAAATGGAAGAGAAGGTGGTTATCCAAGGGACTGACTAACAGTTGCTTATTTTATCATCGAAATTCTCCACCTGAATACGGACACGGGCTAAACTTGTTCCAAAAGCTACAGATTTTAGTATTTACTCTTATGAGAAACATGACCAAATGGGCAAAACATATGTCTGATTAGTTATTGCACAAAAACTAAGTCTAAAATGACAACAGTAATCGTGAACGGAAATATTATCACTGCCAAGAGTAGCTGATCGAAGCTTTATATCATATCAGGAGTATGCCAATGCAGAAAAAGTTTGTTTAAGTACTTCTCCCAAGCTACAACTACAATAAAATTGCGAAGTAAAGAACTGAATACATAACTTGTACCTTACAAAGTAAACTTTACTCAAAATGAGTTGCCAGCTTTCAAATTGCTGTAGCAATTCTTCTACAGAGAGAGCCAATTCTTCAAATGCCTTGCTAAGCACTTCATCAGAAGTAATTTCTGAATCGAAGATTGCATCAGCTCTCTGGTAGTACTTTTGAACTGGTTCTGAGTTAATGGCCTCAAAAGACAATAAATTTACAAACGAGGAAATGTTTCTAAGTGTTTCTAACAAATGATCTGTTTCAAAAAGAAAGAAAGAAAGAGGAGAGAAAGGTGAAAAACTGAAATAATTATAGGTAACTACCATGCACAGCATGGAAACAATAACATATATGAATATATATTTTATTCCTCCAAATGATTATAATCAATTTATCAAGTTTTAGTCCTACCTTGAAATATAAAAGCAAATAAACCAAACAGGGCTAGGCTGAAAGTAAATTGTAATTTTTATAAGGATAAAAATACAAATTTATTATTTTAATAGCCTATATTTTTATATTTTTTAAAGGATTAAATCAAATTTTTATCATTTTTAGGGGTCAAAGTGTAATTTTACTTTTACTACTTTAAAATTTTAAAAAATTAAATGAAAATTTTTTCATTTTAAGGGAGGTCGGTGCCTCTACCAGCCCCCTAATTACACCCTTGAAACCAAAGTTATTGAATTGAGAGTTAGGCAAACTTTGTTGTAATATTTTTAAAATATTTATAATGTTCTAAAATTTGCAAATGAAAAAGTTATGAGTAACTCAAAAGTTATGTCATTTGGTTATTAACCAAGAATTGTTACTATTTATAGTGATGAGTTATGTTTCTTGATACTAAAAGTGATCCCAATTAATTATAGTAATTATTATTCAAGTAGGCATCTATTCATAATAATTATGTTTATTGTTAAAAGATGCAAGTAACGTGACTATCTATTGGATAATTATTAACAAATATATTATATAAAAAAAATAAGGTTAAACTATACTCAAAATCACTAAACTATTAATAAATTTACAATTTGGCCATTCACTTTCAAAAAGTTATAAGATGATTACTAAATTATTTTGAAAGTTTTCATTTAGATCAATAATCTATTCAAAAGTTTATATTTAAATCCCTGGGTAGTTAAGTTTTTTTTTTTTAAAGTCTGACAAGTAAACTCCGAGTGACGATTCGACAATCAGTACCCATTGACAAGTAGAAAAATATACTTTAGATCTACGTTAATCTGACAGTTAACGTCAAAGATTGGAGAAGTTATTTAAATTTTAGTTTACAAATTCGTGATGTTCAAATTTAATTGATGGAGAAAAACTAAATTGTAGAATAGAAGAAAAATAAAAGCTTTCGATTAGTGTTGGCAGTGCAAACAGAAAAAGACATATATCAATGAATGTAGTTTACTCAAAATATAAATATCAAACTCAAATAATGCTTTGATTGAAAGGGTAAAATTAAATATGTTAAATAATTATGGTGTTGACCTTATCCTATATATGTATTTTTCTAAATTATATATAAAAATATGCAAAGGCCAAAACATACTCGTAATAATATTTGTTACAAATTTTTGGTAATTTTTTAATCCAGTTGAAACTCAATTAATTGATAACAAAAAAAAGGAAATAAATAGATCATAAATTTTTAGAAATTGTTTGCCTGCAAAGAAACTAAGCAATAGCTTACATTCAAATCAATCTGAATATTCGATAGTGCCTTTGGAAGTAGCTCAGAAGTGCCTGTGCCTGTAAGGACCAGAAGCTTTATGATATATATATATATATATATATATAAAAATTTTCGGAGTTAAAGAAAGGAGGTGATTTAGAAACGAGAGAAAACCCGGCAGAAGCGGTATATACCTTCTCTTTGGCTCTCGGGGTGCCGGACTGGGACAATGCCACTAGTGGTGGAACAGCTCCTTCTTGCAGCACCATAATGCAAAACCTACTACTGTTTGTGCAGAGCTGTAAAAGAGCAGCAGTAGCATTTGCCTTTCCTCTTGCTGAACCCAATTCAACAACCTCAACCAGTAAGGGAATTCCACCCTCCTGCCCAATTGCAGTCCTCCCTTCAAAAGTTGTAGCAAGACTTGCCAAAACAGCTACTGCCTTATCAACCATTCCAGCTGCTGGGTCCAGTAACTTGACAAGGTATCTGACAGCATCAGCTTTCAAAATTTGCGCCTTATTTTCATGAAATAGTGACAGATTAAACAAGGCTGCTGCTGCATCTTTCTTTCCCCTAGGAGTACCATTCCCCAGCAAATCAACAAGAGGCCTGATTGCCCCAGACCTTCCAATCCTAGCTTTGTTAATTTCAAAGATTGAAAGGCTGAAGAGAGTGGCAGCCGAGTTTTCTTTAGCTACTGGACTTCCTGTCTGAAGCACATGAATCAAAGGCTCAATTGCATTTGCATCAACAATTGCTGTTTTGTTGTTATCAATATTTGATAGGTTGAGAAGTGCTGTAACAGCATTTTCCTGAGTCTTTGTATCTGTTGAATGAAGTAAATCAACTAACAAGCTAATCGCCCCACAGTTTGCTATTATAATCCGATTATCCCTATTCTGCTTGGCAAGTAACCGGAGTTGAGCTGTGGCCACCCTTTGAGTATCGGTTGATGTACTCTTCAAGTCCTCAACCAACTTCTTAACCTTAATTGCACGAGGCGGATAGACCTGATTTAAAGTGGACTCCACAAGATCAGGCAACTTCACATTGTTTGATGTACCCTTCAAGTCCTCAACCAACTTCTTAACCTTAGTTGCACGAGGCGGATAGACCTGATTTAAAGTGGACTCCACGAGATCAGGCAACTTCACATTGTTTGATGTACCCTTCAAGTCCTCAACCAACTTCTTAACCATAGTTGCACGAGGAGGATAGACCTGATTTAAAGTGGACTCTGCGAGATCAGGCAACTTCACATTGTTTGACTCGCACCAGTTTGCAATCAGTGCCTTCGTTGTGTAATTAGGTATAAAAAGGGTATGAACCAAAGTCTGCCATGTCTTGGGGCACACGGTGAGCCCAAGATCAAACCATTTCTTGATGAAAGCCCGCTCATAGGTCTGTCCTGATGCCACAATCACCGGATCAGTCATTAGCTCTAGGGAAAGGGGGCAGATGAAATCAACAGGTATGGGAACTGAGCTACAGGTCTGAGATTGTTTTATTAAGAAAAGGCAATGATGCATGTGAGTTATAAGAGCAATAAGTTGATCAATACACTCAACTTCTGCAATTTTTTTAGCTTGTGCAGTGTTCTCCTTCAACTTTTCAAGGGCAACAGTCTCTATCAGAATCTCCATGTTTGAATTCAAGCTCAAGCTCTCAGCAATTCTCAATAGTATTTCTGAGCTTGGTCCAAAATTACCCACTTGATCCCTTTTTGCTTCCTTAATGACAGATGATGTTTGTTCATATCCTACATGCTTAATTTTCTGCAAGTGGAGCTGTGATCAATCATACCAATTGTTAGACCTCTGCTATGATTCTTTAAACCCAGAAATCAAATAAAAAGGATATCTATTTATTTTCTCACATCCTAAAACTTTACGGATTAGATGCCATTCACCATCCAATAGATGACCTCTCATCTTGGTAAAAACCTTTGGTAATCATTGAGAGAATATGATAATTATACTCTACTTATAAATACAAAAACAAAATACAAGCTTTAACTTCAATAACTTGGGGTTGTAAATTACCTCAAGAGGTGCTGAACTCAATTCATAAGGAAGATGCTGATGGGAAGACTTTAAGACCCGGAATATGTCCAGGCAAGAATTTCGAATCTCTGATATCAATGACTCAACTTGCAGAACCTAGACATAAAATGGAAGAGAAGGTGGTCATCCGAGGCAATTCTTCCCCTTTCCTCAAACATTCAAGAATCAGGACTTAGGGGCTAAACTTATTCTGAAAACAACAGGTTCCAGTAACTACTCTTACGAGACACATGATAAAGTTCTATGTTTGACCAAATGGGCAGAACCTATGTCTGATTAGCTATTGCACAAAAATTAAGTGTAAAATGAAAGCATTAATCTACAATAAGCATCATGAAAGGAGATCTTATTGCTGCCAAGGGTAACTGATCAAAGCTTCATCATATCAAGGAGTATGTCAATGGAAAAATGATAAGTTTAGGTACTTCTCCCAGCTGCAACTACAAGAAAATTTCGAAGTAGTGAACTGAAAATATAACTTGTAACATACAAAGTAAGCTTTACTCGAAAGGGGTTGCCATCTTTCAAATTGCTGTAGCAATTCTTCTACAGAGACACCTAATTCTTCAAATGCCTTGCTAAGCACTTCATCAGAGGTAATTTCTGAATCAAAGATTGCATTAAGAATTATGGGCTTCAACACCTTTAGTATCTCTTCTGCTCCCTGGTAGCATTTCTGAACTGGTTCTGAGTTAATGTTCTCCGAGGATGAAAAATTTAAGAAAGAGGAAATGTCTCTAAGAAGTGTTTCTAACAAAGACTTCTCCATATAATCTGTTTCATAAAAAAAGAGTCAAGAGAGACCAAAAGTAAGAAAGAGGACAAGATTATAATAAGTTCATCAGGTTTTAGACATTTAGTCCCACCTGAGATACAAAACCAAATAAACTAATGTTATTGAATTGACATGACAAGATTTAGGCAAACACATAATGAAGTATACGGGGTTTAAAAACTTTTTGGAACCATTACGGTTTGACTATTCCTAGCTTGTCAGTAACTTTAAAGTAATAATACACGCTCTTAATTCAAGCAAAAAGTAATACACTGTCACATTCACGATGTGAGTGAAAAACATAATTATGTAACAAATATATTTATAAAAATCTAGTATAAATAACAAATAAGGCTTTGGTTGCATGGTAAAATACAAATGTTGAAAACTTATAAAAGCCTAGGTTCAAAATGCTATTGTGTATGTTTTTCTATATTTACAATATAAAATGATAAAAACACCTTCAAAATAATCCATAAAGTAAGAATATTTTCGTCACTTACCCATTGAATTGGACACAATTTGTGTCCAATTGATTTATGTCACCAACTCAATAGAAAGTATATGGATATACAGAGTCATTTAGTTTTTCCATTCTTGATTTTGTTTCAGAATTTCAGATATTTGTGTGTCAGGTGTATAGTGGTATTCACAACAAAGGAGAAAGAAACAAAAATCAGACATGAACCTAAATGCATATATCAAAATTAAAAGTGAAATGAACTCAGTAGTAAACAAATATTCCACAGTAAAGCAAAAATGAAAAAGTAAACATAAAGAAAAAGAAGAAAGGGTACCTGAATGCAGCTTTGAATTCTGGGATTTTGAATGTTTTCCTTTTGGTCTCTTAATCTAAATAAGAAGAAAATTAAATAAATAATAACCAGTGTTGACAATTCTGATATTGGGACTTCAGTCTTTTTCTTCGAGTGTTCCTTCTTTTTTTCTTAGTTTTTTATTTGACTACTCTGATGCTGGGTCCCTTTTTTTTTTTTTTTGCTTTATAGGATTAAATATTTGGGGGTTTAGTTAAATAAATTTGTTATTTTATTGTTTGCTGAGGATGTTGCTTAGTAGGAGAGCGGAAATTTCTCGTCATCTTGGAATTTGTTCTACAGAAGTAAATGTCTACACATTTTCATTTCTCCACTAAAAAAATTCAATAAAAATATTCAAAGACAAATTTCATTTGAACATAATATAACACTAAACCGCTTATAACAATGCATTTAACAACTATAAGTTTATAAATAATAAACAATATTCAGAAAAATATCTATGAATTTAAAGCAAAATTGGCTAAAACTTTTTAACTTAAAAAGTACCCAAATTTCATTTTTAACTATAACCAAGACGATAATTACTGAATGGGGAGGTTTTTTTTTTTTTGTTCACTTTGCATGTTAGAGTATTATTAACATGCGAACTTTTCAATGCAGAACTTCCCTGTAATCGAACAAAACTTCAGACCAATGAATTCTGTTGCTGCAGAACCCAGAGCTTAAACCTGTCTGAGAAAAAAAAATCTTATTTCAGCATAAAAACCAAGCAAAAGTGGGTTTTCAAGACTCTAGTGACTGGAGTTCTTGCTCTGGAACAGCTACATGAACAGGTTTATATGAATTGATATTTCGTTGTCTGTGTCTCCAGATAACCCATGCTGCAGAAACTGAAAATCCGACAATTATTACGATGATAATAGATAAAATAACCGTTGAATAATGTTTCCGCCGCCATGGTCTGTATCATTTCAGACGAAAAAATCACGTTAGAGCTTATAACATGTCATGAAATGCTAAGTTTTTTAATAAAAGTTCACCAAAGACATCACGG
This sequence comes from Gossypium stocksii, assembly GCA_020496765.1. NCBI lineage: Eukaryota > Viridiplantae > Streptophyta > Magnoliopsida > Malvales > Malvaceae > Gossypium > Gossypium stocksii. Next base: position 3,473,575 of record CM035622.1, on the reverse strand, counting down.
TAAAATGAAATTCTCAACAAACACGACATTTGAGGTAGCCACAGGCCGTGGCTATGACTGTAGTAACTCAAAAGAGAGATTGGATCATGAAGTGGATTAGACGTTCGTATTTAGTCTTTATTTATGTATCTTGCATGCATATACTGTAACAAAGTGTTCTTAGAGAACGGCATTCTCAGTTCAACAACGTTAGAATAGGCCATTTTTATGAGTAACATTTTGTTGCAAAAGACTCTTCATTTTTTCAATGATATTTATGCTCATCTTATACCACGAGACAAAGTAAGAACCAGGCCTCTAGAAAACGGAAACTTACTGTTCAGAATTTGGCTTAACTTTCCATTGCACCAACTTATAACTTCCAAAGGTAACAGGAAACTTCACACGATGTTCAGCAAGCAGGGAAATTATACTCTGTAAGCAGAAACTCGTCAAAAAAACAACAATACTTTTGTATGTTAGAAGGAATTGCAGTTATCCAAACAAACACTTACGATTGCAATAACATTAGAAATGTAGGTTGATGATTCAGAAGGGACTATGGCCAATCTGACGAGAGAACTGTTTCCTTCTGATGTAAAATTCAATAAACGAACCTGAAATCATCCAAAACATTTCCTTAAGTCCATGAAGGAAGAAAACTTAAAAATTCTTTCAGAAATTAACATGTAATTCTGCATTAATAGTTCACCAATGACTGCCATCAGATGCTTCTGAATTTTGAGTCGGCATTAGTTTTAACCTGTGAAGCATTAATCTCTAGCTCTATAGCAATGAAGTCAGTAAGTTCGTTGATGTGAGGCTTTAGATATGAATTGCTGATGCTCAGTGACATATCCAATCTAATTTCACCAATTTGAATTTCCCCTGTTCAATAATAAGGAAATGTCATCAGAAATACATGATAAATCCTGATTTTACACCAGAATGTCGATTAGACAGCACAATTAATAAAAGCATTGATCATTCGTGTTATTTTTTCAGTAAAATAAACAGAGGAATGGAGTCGTAATCCTATAATGAGTTCAAATACAATGAGACCAAATAAGGTCTTCTGATAACCATGGTTACTGTACCTGAAAGAGCATAGCGTGATGATCCACCAGCAGCTGATGTAGTTGGCGATTCTACAGTTGAATTATCCGTCCCACTAGAAGAAGAAGATGGGGATTGTCCACCGGCTCTGTGAAGCCTTTCCCATAGCTCAGAACAATTAGTCTTCCAAAAACCAATCTTTGAATGCTCACGGTCGTATGTAACAAGAGTATTACGAACAATGATTCCTATTAGAGAACCAATTACAAACAAGAAAATAACAAAATCAATCCCACAATTTTCATGGTATCACACTGAAACTTTTGAACTGAAATCAGAGATATCTGCCAATGTTTGCCACAGAGTCATGTTAAAGCTTAAAAGGAATGACATCAAAACACAAGTTATGTGAAACTTAAGCTTAACATACCTCCCAGAAGGTAGTCGGGTCCTTTTCATTTTGGAAGATCCCAAGGCAATATGAGCCACGAACCTTTGAATGCTTTATCAATATAACATGTAGAAAATTGCTAGTCACATAGTGAACATTGAGGACAGAACAAAATTCTCAGTTGAACTCAAACCTAATGCTTCCTAAACTAACTTCAAGTACAACCTTAAGAAGGAGCTGTTTAGAAATAAAGTTGTTCAATCAACAGAAAAGCAATCGCAGAGTGAAAAGCTTACCCGAAATAAATAATTCTCAGGCGATAGCAATAACTTTTTCTGATCGCCAAATACCAATTCAACCGTTGGAAATATTTTGGAGAGCTCTGACACATTGACATTACTGGAAGCAGAAAACAGATTCTAACAGTTAAAAGTTAATAGCATTGCAAAGATAACCAATCAATTTTCATAATAAGTTAACTAAAAACTGCTCAACTTTTGTGTTGTGGAACTTAGTACATGTAATACCTGCTACCACTGGAAAAGCATATATCAATGTAATTTGGATCAGGGCCGCGGATCTGCTTTAAGCTATCAAGTTCCTTTATAATCTGAAGAAAAAAAGGATGCAAATATGAGATACAAGGCAAGAAGAACCAACACAATAAAATGCAAAATTTTAAGGTTTGTCAACCTCTAAGCATTTTCACGCCTTTAAAACCATGCATTTCAGTTGAATATGTAGAATTGTTAGAATAAAACTCCAAAGATCCCCCACAAATTAATGCAAGGAGATAAAGAGGGTCTAGTAAGAACACACGTAGGCCGAGCTACAACTTTAACAACTATAATTATTATTTATGGGAGTTGAATCTTACAGCATTCTTGAATGCCACAAATGCTGCTTCCGGTAGATATGCATATGTCGTACCACTATCCAAAACAGTTCCGTGTTTTTCATCAAAGATGCTAGGGTCCAAAGGTAGCTGCTTCCCGGCAACATGTATCACTTTCAAATCAATGTTGTAATATGGACTGTTGCCATCCCGAAACTAGAGTAAATGTGTCAGACATATCGAATGTATTTGTTAGGAAGTTGATGACGTATTCTATCTCTAAGATAAATTGTTTACAAAAACATACCTACGTACAGGATCTGAATGAGTAAAGACCATGTCTGACGGGGCAGATATACCACCAAGAACCATAGCACCCCCGCCAATATCCATCCCACCATAACATAATGAGAACGAATCACTAATCACACCTTTTTCAACAAGTTGATCAACTACACTGAGATCGCCACGGCCCAATCCCATAATGCCATCAGCACGTTGACTGTAAAGGTCACCGGTTTCCTCATTTTCACAACCAAAAACGGCACGCTGGGGCACAAGTTCACTTTGATTCCCAAATGACAAGATATCCTCCCCAAGGACACCTCTACTGCTACTCATTTCAGCATACTGTCTCTCGTATATGCATTGCACCCTGCTCTTGTCACAATTGCAATCCGAATTGCACTTTACAGATTGGTAAGTACTGGACGACTCGGGCTGGAACTTTGGATCCTGATTAAAAGAAATCCGGGAACCTATTAGCTTAACCACCTATAAGTTTTTACAGAATCAACATAATGAAAAACCATTCCACTGAAAACTGCTACGAGAATCCTGAAAAAGGCTGCAGAGCTACTTGCTTCTTGTATCCTAAAACAAAATTGCTATAAAATAAATAGTATAATATTTAACTAAAAAGCAAACAGCTGACTAACATGTAAAGCAAATTCAAAAGGTAATTATTATATAACTAAAAATAAATCCATGCAATGTCCATCATATCAGTGAAGTAACTTTTTACATTTAAATTCTTTTAAATGCATCGTTTGCTTTTTACATCTTAACAGAACTTTCAATTTTGCTACTGAAAGCAGAAGCAACCACCGGGTAAAGCCTAAACTATTTCAAAGAGTAGAGTAATGCTTAAGAAACCAAAGAGGAGCTTTCTAGTAAGATCTAATCGAGTATGCTTCGAATATGCTAAAAAGCACATAAAATGTTGAAAAAAGAGAAGCAATATCCATTAATGTAATTCGAATGGGATGAAGAGGCAAAGCGAATGAAATGATCACATCACATCACATCACAAGAGATCACCTGGTGTCTACCACATTGTTCGCACGTAGCACAAGGAACGTAAGTAACACTACTTCCAGTATCCACTATAAGCGCAAATCTCTGCGGAGGTGTCCCGATCCATAGCCGAGTAGTGTAATACCTTTCGGAATTTCAGTCCTCGAAAATCTCGGTTAAAAAGAAAAGAGGAAACAAAACGATTTAAAATGAAATACTAGTATTGATGATAATCATAACATTATATAATAATACTAGTACCCGTTGAGGAGGAGATCATCGTAGAGTCGCATGCGAGCGTTTGGATTGGAAGACTTGGAGTCGGATCTCAGGAGGTGGCGACGAGTGTTCTGCAATGAGCTAGAGGGATTCTTGGGAGAAGGAAATAGGGGGAGGATCATGGAAGGACGGGCGCCGCGGTGAGGAGGAGGGAGGAGGAGTGGTGGTGGTGAAGGTGGTGGTGAAGTGGGAGGATTCGATTGGGAGAGAAGAAAGAGGAGGGAGAAAGCGACAGTGGCGGCAGTGAGGTTAACGAGCGCCCGTTCCATGACAGCGAGTACAGTGGCTCGGGGCTGAGGAGAAAGGATTTGAATTTGAAGGAAGCTCGAGAGCGGAAAAGAGAAGATGGGAAGAGTCAGTGTGGTTCGTAACAAAAATAAAGTTTGTAACTTCGCTCCTTCGCTCCAAAGTCCAAACTGATAAAGTAGCCAAAAAGAAAATGTTAAAATATTCAATAAGTCCTTAATACTTTTCATAAATTAAAATTTTAGTTTTTATACTTTTATTTTTAGGAATTTAATTTCTCTACTTTTCAAAGATGTTGTAATGAATTTAAATCTAAAAAAATAAATTTAGCACTGCTAAAAATTTAATCTGAATTTTGAAATTTGAAAAATAATACTAAATTACTACAAATAAAAGTATAGAGAATAATTCCTAAAGTACAGGGACTCCTAGCAGATTTTAACCAAAAGAAAATGTTTGTACAGGTCATAATAACGATGTCGTTTATTTATTTGGCTTATAAAAAGTGAAGTTCAATTCTGATCCGTTTTTCGATCCCGGTCCATTCATTATGTAATATTGGACTCTAGCTTTTCCTAAACTCCTAAGCCTATTTTTCATTTTCTTTGTTCCTTTTCACTTTATTATTTATTTATTTAGGTTCTTGTGTTACATGCTAAAACTTTAGTCTAGCAAATCACATGATTTTATGTGAGAACTTACCTTTAAATTTATCTAAGTTAGCTTTACTCTCAAAAAATGAGAATTCATAAAAGAAATTATTTAAGACATTGAAACTTAGCGAAAGCAAACAAAAAAGTGAAGAAGTAACAAACGAACAAAAAAAGCCACAAGAAAGCAATGCACAAGGTTTTTGAGTAAATATTCTCAAAAGTATTTGATTACTCAATAATGGGATGATTATGAATGAGGGGGAAAATCTCTGCTTATAATTAAGTTCCCCCATATACAATAGTACATTTTAAATTACATCAACGACTAAGATCAACTCCTATCTACAAGATAAGAGTCTTAAAGGATTTAAAATTTATACAATCTTATCTAAGTAGAAGGGTTTTTCCATTTGTTCCAAAAATTGGACTAGTTCAAGTGGGTTAAATGAACCTTGTTTAACCAATTGACCTCTAAGGGTTGTTTTGTATGCCTTAGTCACGGGCTTTAATATGTTACATGTGAGATTTTGCCCCACCCATTCTCATAACATGCTCATCGCGTCCTTGGAATGTCATTGGTCTAACTCGTCTCGAAACTAACACAATGCCTTGATCGATTCCCAACTTGTTTCTCTATCGAGTAATTCCTTCCCTTGGAACACTTATCTTGGTTTATGTCTTCGTCTTGTCTCATTCAAACTATATTGCCTTCTTGTACATCCTGATCGTAAAAGACTACGGATCTTACTTGTCCCTATTGTGACTTACATCAATGGAATCCCCTAATCCTCACAAATAGGCTTTGACATGCCCACGTTGAATATTAGGTTAATCTTGAGTATGTCGCCAACTTTGGTTTGTAAGCTCATCGGCTTACCCATTTTAGAACTCTGAAAGAGCCTTTGTGTCATTGTCAAGTCAATGGTAAGTCATAATGTAAAACACTAGAAAAGTGTTTGTGGTGTACCTCACTTGTAGCATTCACTCAATTTGCACCACTTATTTACTCACAAAGTTAGATGCACAACCCACCTCTCTCGTAGACGGTAGCCCTACTAATAATGCAACAAGCTTTATGTTGATTTAATGTACCTTTAGCATTTCTGATGGGGTCTCTTTAGCACTCTAATTTACCAAATCAATATTCCCACTGTACGGAACATCATTGGCTAGCTAGATTATTGACAATACCTTGGTTCCACTCATCATGTCTCGACTCACTGACACAATGCATTGTTGTTGTCGAGTATCCAAGATGCATATACAATCAACAAAATGAATCAACAGAGCATTATGTTGGAAAAAATTAGGTTCGAAAAAGGTTGCACAAAAAAAAATCTAAAAACCAAGCTAGTTTGTGATATTTACAAGAATAAACTTTTCCTGAAATCGCACTTGCGTTTTGAGCTAGACTTGTAACACCCAGACCTGGCAGGTTTTAGATCTGACGGGTTCTAATGTTGGTAAGTAAACTGACAAGTACACTGAAAGATGTAATACTATCTACCCAACTGAGTGCTCTTGGAGGGTAAGAATGGACACATAGCAAACATTGGAATATTGTGAAGTATTGTCTTAGGGAATTATGAAATGTTAAGAAGAGGAGTTTGGTAATGTATTAAGGGATTTTAGGTAATTAGGTTATCGCCGAAAAGTATTGTACGCCAAATCAATTAGTTATGGTACTGGTTACGTTCTAACGTGATGGTTAGGAACGAATGACGGGATTTCTTATATATATAATATTGGACGTTTGTACACGTTTCCACACAGTTGTAAACCACTTATCCGGCAGATTAAAAAAGATTATGACACGTGTCAAATGTTCAAGGGACAAAGGATGTATATATAGATAGTTAAGTTAAGAAAGTGAGAGTTTTTCTTCCTTCTTCAAGAAGTATTTTCTAGTCTAGATCAAAATAAACCTAGAGTATTTCCTCTTTTTCACTGAAGCTAAGTTGTAGATCTAGATCTCTACTTGTGAATGCTCAATGACAAGGTAAGATGTATACCCTTATAGATTATGTTGCGAAAGAGCAAATATGTTTAATCAGGTAAGGAGGGTGTTATAAGGCCTTTTAGGATTTCTAGTGTTAGAGATAATAAAAAAAATGGGTATATGAATAGATCTTGATGAGTTTCTATGTCTTGTAGCAGTAATTTTTGTTGATTGTTCAATGAAGGCCTAGATTTAGAGTTTAGAGCTATAGAAGGTGAAAGTTAGGTGAGTCCCTAATTTGACTCTGGCATGTGCATTGTGCATTCTAGAAACTTCTATGCAAGGTGACTGAAATTTTAGAAGTATGACATGACGATTCTGTTGTGAAATAAATGTGTGAAGAACCTTGTACGTTAGTCTGTATAAGATCTAATGGCCTAAGCATGTGATGTGAATTTAAGGATGAAGAATGCTCATATGTGAATAATTGAAATGTATATGCGTATCTTGAAAGCATGTTAGACATCATGTTTGCTAAGAGTAAGTCAATCTATGATAACTCTATGTTTGTCTCCGTAGAGTTGTCTGAAGGGGTCTATCGAGACTATAAACACAATTTTTTAAAAGGAAAAGTCCATGGCCATGGCACCATATTGTGTAAGACTATAGCTGGTGGGCTATGGCATTATATGGAAAGACTATATTATATAAGACCATAACTGGTGAGTTATGACTTAATATGGAAATGATTAAAGGAAGGTTATTACCTAATGGGTGTTTTGCGCAACCCAAAACGATAAAGGGCAAACCTCATAAAAAGTGAGTCTAGGCAAATGACAATCTAAAAAAGGGAAGCCTTTTGTGGAAATCCATGAAAAAGAAGCCTTTGTAGTGATCTATGAAAATGAACACCTTCGTGGCGTATTCTAAAGAAAGACCCTTGTGGCAATCTTCTGAAGAAAATGGCTTTGTAGTAGACCTTGAAAGAGAGAAATGGTGAAAACAAAAAATCATGAAAAATAATATGAATGGCGAACTCTGAAGAAATTGTGTAAAGGGAAATATCTGGAATTAAGGTCCTAATGACAACGTGGAGAGGAAACGCCTTTGCAGTAGATTGTGAAGAAATAGCCTCTATGGTGAATCTTTCTAGGAAAACATTATGGCGCATATAGGATGAGCTACTCTTGTGGCGTAATCTAAAAAGGCTCCCAATGGTGAACCATGAAAGACGCTCTTAAGGCAGACTTTGTGTTGCGTAACCAGCGTATTTTATAATATCTTTACATGAAAACAACGGAATCAATAAGTATGTGTCGTATCTGAGAATACAGTGGTGAAGTATTTGATATGAGTAATATTTTTACCAAGATAGGGGATTAAGGAAACACAGCGAAGAATTGAAAATGTATTCTGAAGATGAATGCAAGTATCGTGCGCTAAGAGGAAGTATCAATGACCTGTGTATAGGGCTCTTTTTGAAACTCTTATGTTTTAGAGATTGAGGAATGTAGGTAAGGTTTCGAAGGTACTAAAGAAAGGGGAAAAGACTTTAGGGTAGGTATGTAAATGAATACGAGTTAAAGAATGGAAATTGAGAAAATAATCGTTAGAGTCAAACAAAGAATAAACAGTGATGAGATGCTCATTGAAACATTGGAAGCAACGTATAAGTATGATTCAGGAAAATAAGGGTTGACTTACTAAGTTCTTTCGAAATTACCTTTGTATGTTATGCTTTAGATTGGTCCTTAAAGGTTTTCACTTGGGAGGGACGATGCCAAGGCTATGTCAAGGGGGTGGCAAGATGGGTTAGTATGTAACACCCTTAACCCACATCTGTCGCCGGAATAGGGTTTCAGAGCATTATCGAAGCTTATCGAACAAACAAATATAAATTACAAACATTTCTTATCATATTATAGTCAGGTCAAAAACCAATTAAACTCATACATATTGTCCCTTATTTGAGCCATCGAGACCCAAAATACGCGTTAGAAACAAATCGGGACTAATTCAAAAACTCAAAAAATATTTCAAAAAATATTAAAAATTTCTAAAGCTGCAAGGTTCACACGGCCGTGTGGTCAGGCCGTGTGACTCACACGGTCAGAAGACACACTCGTGTCTTAGATCGCGTGAGCATTCAAAATAGGGACACACGGTCGTGTCCCAGCCCGTGTCTATACCCTTGTAACTTTCTAACTTGTGTCACACGGCTGAACCACATGCCCGTGTGCCAGACCTTGTGCCCTTTCGAAATGGCCTCACACGCTCACGTGCTAGCCATGTGTTTTACACGACTTAGTCACACGCCCGTGTGTCTGGCCGTGTGGACTCAAAATGTACCTTAGACAACAAGTTTACCATTCCCTGCAAGCTTGGACAATAAGCAACTCAAAAATCATTCGTTTAACCAATTCAAAACATAATCAAACATATCTAAATCATATCAAACAAACATCCTAGGTGCCTAACCAATGTACCCTCATTGGTACCACAATTATATCATCAAAACATATCGTCAAAGTATCATTCAAATCCAATTTATAAACCTACATAACTCCATTTATTTTGCCTAACTTATGAACACTTAAACATCAATTTACCATGCCATAATATAGCTTCAACATAAACACCTATTTATATGTATATAACCAACCAACATTAAACTTATAACCTCAATACAATTAATTCACAAAATATCTAATAGTTAGACACCCTAGGTTTATGCCGACACAAAAAGATAAACATCACCACGTTTAAGATCAAGACCGATGTTGGATGCTAAATTGGCGATCAAAATTAAGTACCTAACCTGCGCACGGAAAACAAAATCGGACGTTGAGTAAAACTCAGTGGTATTTCTACAATCCGAATATTTAAAGACAAGATAATATAATATGCACATTTTAATTATAAGCACAATTGAATATTAAAAACCACATTTATTCATACAATGACATTAGTCATTCAATTATTCAATTTATAAATACATCATTCATACCATACTCAATTCTCATCATTTGCTATGTAATAGCTTTTCATAATATGATACACATATAAGACTAAATTACCAATAAAAGCCATTTTTTTTAAAAAAATTATGGAAATGAGTCAAGTTCTGGATTATTTACCGGAAAGGGCCATTTTTCCAGAAAACGCGTCCACGTCAGCGCGTTGTCAGGGGAAAAATCAGGAAAACGCTTCTTCAAGGAAGCGCTTTGTCCATGTCAGCACAAAGCGCTCCCTCAAGGACGCGTTTTGTGCTGACGTGGACAAAACGCTTCCTTGAGGAAGTGTTTTTCCCATGTTTAAATTTTCAAAAAAGGTCATTTTTTAAATATTATACAACTAGACCAATTCTTTTTAAAAATTTACAAGAATAAATCTTAAAAAAGGCTCAAAGTGATAACACTATTTTTTTAAGGTGTCACCTATTAATATGGAAACAAAACTTAAAAAGTAAATCTTTATATAAACTCAAAGTCTCATTTCACTTGCTTTCTTAAGCAATGTGAGATATGAGATATGTGTATATCTAGACTCATGAATAGGTTTGCAGCTTATTCCTAAACAATGTGGGATTCCTTCCTCTTTTAACTAACAACATGAGACTAAATGTTACACTATATTTTATAATTTTTTTTATAAAACAATTTTTATTTTTCTATATTTTGTTAACATTTTCTCATATTATAAAATTATCTTTTGAGATATTTAATCTTGTTGTATTTTAGAATTGTTAATATATACAAAAGAATTATTAAAAAAAGAGAACAAATTGCACATATGAAACTTCTACATGCAATAATCTTCTATTCAACTTTAAATGTTTGAAGTTAATATCAATGCAATTTTAATTTTTAAAATAATTTTCTATTATTTAAATTTAGAAGTTATACTTTTATTTTTTTATTTTATTTTTTATTTTATATTATGAATGTTTGATTAATAAATAAATGGTGAGTATTTGGCACTCAAATAGTTTTTTTTTTGTAATTTTAAAAAAATTAATATATCTTTTTTAAATATTTATTTATTTTTAATATTTTACTATACTCATTAATTTTTAATTCTAATTTTAATTTAATTTTCATCACCTAATGAATGCTGATAAATTTATTTCAGATGTATCTTAACTAGATAGATAATCTATTTAAACATAGTATATAATTATGTTAAATAATTTTTATAGAAATATATAATATACATAAAATATAATAATTACTTTTCATATTTTTATATCTATATTAAATTATATTAGTAGTCACTTAACTATGATTTTTTAGCTATCGAATTGTAAAAACTTACAAAATGATCACTCAACTATTAGTAATTTATTAAATATTTATTTTTTAATATTTTACCATACTCATTTTATATTTTATATTTTTTTTACTTAATAGAGTTTAAAATTTTTATTTAAAACATAACAAATGTTAAAAATTTAAACTCTAAGTAAAAAAAATAAAATATAGTGTAGCTTTTAATCTCATGTTATTAGTTAAAAGAGGAAGGAATCCCACATTGTTTAGGAACAAGCTGCAAACCTATTCATGAGTCTATGTATACACATATCTCATATCTCACATTGCTTAAGAAAGTAAGTTAAATGAGACTTTGAGTCTATATAAAGATCTGCTTTTTAAGTTTTGTTTCCATATTAATTCGTGACACTTAAAAAAAATGGTGTTATCACTTTGAGCCTTTTTTAAGGTTTATTCTTATAAATTTTCAAAAAAATTGGTCTACTTGTATAATATTCAAAAAATGACCTTTTTTGAAAATTTAAACACGGGAAAAACGCTTCCTCAAGGAAGTGTTTTGTCCACGTCAGCACAAAACGCGTCTTTGAGGGAGCGCTTTGTGTTGACGTGGACAAAGTGCTTCTTTGAGGAAGCGTTTTCTTGATTTTTCCCTTAACAACGCGTTGACGCGTTTTCGGGGAAAATGGACCTTTCTGGTAAATAATCCAGAACTTGACCCATTTCTGTAAATTAAAAAAAAAACTTTTATTGGTAATTTAGCCCACATATCATTTAAACAACAATATTGTTCATTCTATATCCAATTCATGAATACACAATTCATGTGTCTCAATCCATATTTCAATTCAATGTCCCATTTTCATTTCATATACAATATCATCCAATATCAATCATAGTGCCATTTCATTTAATTACCCATATTAACATGACTTGGACTCGGACGGATACACGGATCCAACCAAAACACACCAATTTAGCACCCAGTGCCTCATCAGATAATTTGAAATAGTAAAATGACATCCAGTGTCTCATCAGTTAAACCAAAGTAAATTAACATCCAATGCCTCATAGAATAAATCTAAAGTAATAAATTGACACCTAGTGTCTCATCGACTCGAAGTCGAAGAAATCCCTGAACTCTTCCAATCTTATGGCATGTCATCTATATCCAACTTAGCCCGATACAATTAATAGCATTTTAATTTCACATTTTAAATATAAACAACATCAAATACTAATTTTTTTATATAATCTCTTAAATATACATATATCCATTTCAAGTCAATAATCAATACAATCATTTTATATTTACTAATTCAATCCATTTCAATCAATTATCAAATATCAATCACTCACCTCCACACTTATCATATACAATAAATTGAATTATAACAATTAACAACTAAGCTCGAATTATAGAGATACAAACCATAAATTCCGAGCTATTCCTCGTCAACTTTATCTTTCCCCTTTTTAGTTGAGGATTTCGGTACAACATTAGCTACAAAATTAAAACAATTAAAATTCATCAATACAACACAATTCAATTTCATATTGAATATTTCAATTTTTACTCAATATTTGTCTAAATTCTAATTTAGTCCCTAAACCGAGACTAACTTTTATTCTTCACATTTAATTCTTTATTTTCATGCAAATTCCACTTTAGACTAAATTTAACTCCCTATTTTTACTTAAATCCCTAAATTTCAAACTTTTCACAATTTAGTCACTATTTCTCAAAATTTACAATTTATTCTACAATTTAATCCTTTTTCATTTTTAGCTTAAAAATCTATCAATTTAATCCCTAATACTAAAATTATTCAACATTAACAACCCTTAAAAACTCAATAAATTCTAAAATTTTTGGCATAGGTCGAGTAATATTTAACATCAGGATTTTAAAATATAAAATTACAAAAAAATAGACTAAATTGACTAACCAATTGAACTTGGAAGCTTTTTGAAACCCTAAAGCCCTTCATCTCCTTCTTTCTCCCTTTCCTTTCTTTTTTTCTTTCTTTTTCTTTCTATTTCGTTTTACTTTGTTTCTTTTTAATTCGTTCTTTTATTATTTTGTTTTATTATACATTAATATATTATTATATAATATAATATATATACTTAAAACTTAAGGTTTATTTTATAATATATATAATAAATTCACAAATAATCTACCTTATGCCGACTCATAAAGAAACAATGGCATAATTGTTTCTTTAGTCTTTTTAAGTTTTTCTTTAATCTATAATTCAACTTCCACTCTATATGCAATTTAGTTTTTTTACCTAATTACTCTTAATTCATGCAAATTCACTTAACCAAAACCTAATTAACTACACAACTAGCTTCATAAATATTTTTAATAATTATTTACGAGTCCAATTTACGGTAACAGAGTCTCAAAAATACACTTTCTAACACCCATGACTATCAGGTCGTTACATAGTATGCATATAGAACAGGCTTTAGGGGCGAGACCAAGTTCGGTTGATACATAGAGATCCTTTAATTGGGCAAAATTGTGTAAGATTAGGACTTTAATTCAAATAAATTTGTTACTTAGCCTTTCTGTAATGTATTTTTTTTTTACGTATTATGTTTATGTATCTTAAATTAAGGGTTTCGTGATTAAGTAAGCCATAATTGACTGAAATTTGTATAAACAGATTAAGTTCACATTTGCTTTAGTGTAGTAATACCCAAGATTTGGATCCAACGTATCGAATCAAGTTAAAGGCATGAGAAGACTGATCATTGTCATTCATGACTTTCAATTGAACGACCTTCTTCGTTATTCTCGCACCAAGAATTGCTTCGAGTGGGGGCTCAAACTAATTTGAATCAAACACATAATTAGAAATTATTTACTTTACTTTCATTGGGAAAGTAAAATTTTCTCTCAAATAAAAACTGGTAGAATTGTTATTCTTGAAAAATATAATTTATACTTTAAAATAAGTTCTCACTAATTTCGGGTAGAATAACAATATTTCAAAGTTGTGTATAACTAATTGTATCTTTCGCTTTACAAATGCTATATATCTATAGGGAGAAGAAATGAAAGCCTTGTTGAATTAGTAGAAGTCTATTTAATAGAAAAACTTCCTAGTTCAACTAGAAGAAAGAGGGGCAGCAACCCTAGTTAAACATACTAGGGTTTGTCATTCCTTGTATTCAATATGAAGGGCTTTTTAGGTTTCTTTCTTATTGGGTCCAATTATAAGTGCTTCTTAGACCTTTAACCCAACAATTTATAATTCAATCCAATCCAATACATGTTTTTTTTTTTCTGAAATAAACATCATAAATTAATTTCCCACTTAAATAATTTTCTTAACCCGATTTTGATTATGTTAAAATCATCACAACTTTACCATAAAAGAATCTATGATAAAATATATTTAATTTTTCTACTTTTCTACATTCAATGAATTCACAACCACATTCAATGAAAATAGGTTTTTAATTAAATAAATTTAATTTGGACTACCATGTAGAACATCCAAGTTGGCATTTAAAACCCTTTTGGACTGTCACGTAGGACTATCGTTAGGGAGGTAATGGAGCTTAATGGTAAAGTGACCACTTCATAACAAAACAATAACGTAAGTGACTAAAATGCAACATTTCGAACATAAGTGACTAAAATGTAATCTGAGGCAAACAAAAATAAAGTGATTATTTTTGTTTACCCATTAATTCGAAAAACCATAAATTAATTCTCAGGTCATTTTTATACTTAGTGAGAAAACCACATTCATTTCCTAATGTTTTCCATTTCTTTAACTTTATCATTTCTATCCATATATGTTCATTTGATTTAACATATAATTAATTTCTGGTTTCAATGAGTTAGCAAAGAGATCAATTGAACATGCATGATTAGGGCTCAAATGATTTATAATTAAGTGTAACATCCTTCACCCGGACCGGTCACTGAACCCAAGTTACAGGGCATCACCAACATTACCTGAACCATTTTTTTACACATGTTGACACAACTCATACTTTAAGGCGGACAGATAAAGTAAAAATACGAATAGTCTTCGCGGGTACCCATATAGCGAACCGATCCGTGAACAGTTAAATGGCAGACTATCCTGCAGACTGTCCTATAGCTGACTAAACGGTGGACTGTCCCACAAACACCTATTTTACGGAATGTCCCGCAAACACCTATATAATTGACTGTCCCACGAAACTTATAATGCGGAACATAACAGAACTCGAGTCCATTTTATTTACATACATCAAGAGAGTCTAAGGTAATAAACCTTTAAATTTTAACATACTTGTTTACAAAATAACCAACCATCTATTTACATGCCACTTAAATCTAATCAAACAAAGTCAAAAGTCTATCGCAACTCTGGACAGATAGTGTGAACTTCTTGCTGATCTGATAAACATATTTTGAATGTTCAAAATCTACAAGATAAAAGCAACCTAGGCATAAATATTAAGAATACTTAGTAAGATTATACAAATTCAATAATTAACCTATCTCACATAATAATTATATGTTAATTTAGTATGAGAACATAGTTTACCTATCAACCAACACAATTTGTCAACAAAGTAAGCGCGTATACTTCATCAACATACAATATATCAAGTATGCAACATGATATGTTGACACTTAGGGCTGTAAATGAATCGAGCTTGAATGAACAAACCTCTATTCATGTTCGTTTGTTTATTTTTAAGTTTCTTCGTGTTCAGTTTGTGTTCGTTTAGAATTCCAATTTTTTATTCATGTTCGTTTATTTAAAATTGTGTGTTCATGTTCACGAACAATGTTAATAAATAATAAACAATAAATAAATACATATACACATATATTGTTCAGATATAAAAAAAAATCAAATATAAATATTAATAATTATATTATTAATGAAAAAATACAAACCAAGATAATTTTATTAATATTTACTACTGAAATTTTTATAAGAAAATATCATTAATAAATAAATGAGTCAATAAACAAGCCAATAAAAGAGCTTTTAAATAAGCTTGTTCGTGAACATAAACGAACCGAACACACCTCTGTTCATATTCGTTCGTTTATTAAACTAACATGAAAATTTTATTCATACTTGTTTATTTAGGTTAATAAACGAACGTTATACGAACAGTTTACGAACAGTTCATCAAACATCCTGTTCATTTAGACCCCTATTAACACTTTTCAAATATGATTCATTCTTATTCCTTTCACTGGTGCTAACTTCAAATTTAATAGTCAAGTCCTCCATTATTCATTCTTTAAGTCACCATTTCACATCTTACATGTTTTATATTACCCGAAGAAACATCGTAAAAAACTCAAAACACAGATATGCTTTGCATAAGAACTCCACATTCTTCTTTTATGTGTATAAACCTGTTCATACTAGAGATTAAATTATTTAAACTCTGATATAAAGAGGTTAATACATAAAAAAGAAGAATTGGGAAAAGGAAATTTTTTCATAATTTTTTATAAATTGGTCAGTACATATTTCAGAGTCTAAATAATTTAAACTCTGGTATGAATAGGTCAGTTCATATAAAAGAATAACTAAGAAACAGAATTTTTTCATATAACTTTTTATTGCATGTATTACAACTAAACGGGCTAATAGTAGAAAAACAATATATATAGATGGTATTGAATGCTTATTTTCTACTCACATTTTCCTTTCTCTCACTAGTTACTAAGATCACCACCAAACACTATAACCTCAACTACCAAATCACTCTCCCAATTTTCTTTCTCTTCTTTGGAAGATATCATTCTCATTCCACCCCGCATTCTACTTTTCACCCTTCACCAATATATCATGTTTATTATAATAGGTTGTGCAGACGGTTGGTAAATATGCTGCTTATAGTCGTCTCCTCTTACCTTCTATAGATTAACTCTATAAAATGTAATTACCCCTAAAGAAGATAAGAACAAATGACTATAAGAAAGATTTTTACCAGCAATCTCCACCACCTCTTACAATAAATATGAAGCATTGGTGAAAGGTGAAAGGTGAAAAGTAAAATGTGGAGTGGAATCAGAGTGATGTTCTTCAAAGAAGAGGAAAATAAATGGGAGGGTGATTTGGGAGTGAAGGTTGCAGAGTTTGGTGGCGATCTTAGTAGCCAGTTTGAGAATGAAGAATGTGAGTAGAAAAGAAGCTTGCATGACAATCTATATATAAGGTTGTTCTGCAATTAACTTCTTTATTTATAATACTTAAAATGAAAAATTATGAAAAAAAAAAGCCATTTTCTAAGTTTTTTTATATGTATTGACCTATTTATATATAGATTGTCATGCATGCTTATTTTCTACTCATGTTTCCCTTTTTCTCACTGGCTACTAAGATCACCACCAAACACTATAAGCTCAACTACCAAATCACCCTCCCATTTATCTCCCTCTTCTTTGAAGGACATCACTCTAATTCCACCCCACATTCTACTTTTTCACCTTTTTCAAATGTTTAATATTTAGTATAAAACCTTGAAAGCTCTAAAATTTAAGTTTCAAATTAAAAACAATTGTCAAGTTTAGAAATTGATTTGAACAAAAAATCGTTCAAGTCCCAATATGAGAAAAATTGCCAAGTACAGGTTCAAATAGTGGTTTAACTAAAATATCTAAAGAAACCAGTAAATGTAAGACAATAATACACTTGAACTGAATTTCCTAAATTGTACAAAATTATCTCCTTCACTTAGATTTCACACCCGAAAATTAAGTCTAGAGTAAATCCCATTGATTTAACCATATAAATGATTTGATTTGCCATTATATCTTTTAGTTTTTAACCCCCAAAGAAATAAACACACATGAAAGAAACTCGAAACACTGTGCTCAAAGTTTTTCGTTGCAATGGAACTGTTGCCACAGCTTCTGGTTTAAAACCATAGAATAACTTTGGTTAGTGAAACCAGAGAGGTTTTAATGTAAGGTTTCTAGCCTTTAAAAAAAACAAAAACCATCTACAGAATTAGTGTCTGCTTCCTAACTAAAATCACCAAGAATCATCTTTGAGTCCTCTGCACTAGGAACTTTTAATTCAAGAAAGGGGCTTTACCACTTGTGCTATTTTTTATTCCCATTTCATAACAAACTTGGTGCTTATCACTTTGACCTAATAGTAATTGAAACCAACACAAAATACATTATGTCAACTGGTAAGTCGAAAAGTTACCTGATTTATTTTTCTGTTTGTTCTTCAGACGTCTTCAAGTGTGCAAGCACTACCTTATATCCATGGAGAAAACCCCACTCCTCCACACCTCGGCTTCCTTATCTTCGATTGCCCTTAACTTCAGTAACCTTTCATTCAACTCCTGCAATGAAAACCCACCCTCCTTCTCCGGCGGCCGTAATTCCTTCAACCTTTGCCCTAACTCTTCATAACCATACATCCTAATAAACTCTCTCTTCATTGCAGTCTCTCCTCCTTTAGCTGTACGCCTGTACCTTCCATCTCCCTCCCGAAAACCGAGGTCAGTTGTTCACCCGAAGACCACTCTGTCAGCTGAAGGCTTCAACTTTAAATGATTCTTAAATGCCGATAAAAACATTAACTTATTTACTTTTTAAATCATTTGCTTATTTTTCCGAAAAATTGTAGTGAGTTTCTGTGAGTTATGACTTAACCAGTTTTATCAATAATACGTGCAAAATACTAAAATAACTCAAAAATCGAACCTATGCCACAATCCGTATAAAAATTATTACAGTCCCGAATAATAATAATAATAAATTATAATATTAAATTAAAAATCCGAGACGAGATCTCCTAATTGCCAAGTCCGATCCTAGGTTCAAATATAAATAATTGGATGACTACTAGTATAGTTCAGTTTTAATTGAAACTCGAGTACAAATAATCATGGTTAAAATCAAGTTTAGCTGGAAACTCCTTACAACTTGAGCTTAACTCGGCTGAATTACACCCCAAGGATAAAATTCTAGAAAAATGGCAAAACAGCAAAACAATTGAATTACATATTTGCTCAAAGCTGGTTCACAAATATAGCTAGCTTGAATCAAAATTATAGCTGCATTATTTATAATAAGAAAAAGAGTTACATAGTTTTGGTACCTTCAAATGTTTTCAAATGAATGTTTAGTGTTATAGCATTGAGCAGGATATGATCAGTACATTCTTTAACACCATAACATGGAACCTACAAGCATGTTTTTTTAAGACAATACTCCAGAAAAATGCAAAGCTTACTAAACTGAACTTTGTACATAAAAGTCCCTATATGAGTATGCATTTCCAAAAAGGAACATACGCTTTTAACAGGAGAAATCCATCTGTGGAAGCAAAGTTTGATTGATCCTAACTCGATAGGCTGATCTCATGGCTTGAGAACGTTAAGATTGATCACTCGATTCCCTGCCTATTTCGCGGGTGACAAGCGGCGCCAAGCGGATGAAGCAAAACCCCAATAAACAAGGTAGAAAATAAATGCGATATATGCGCCGGTAAATGCAAACACTATACTTGTGAACATTACGCCAGTGACTTCGTTAGAGAAGAAGTCAAATAAAAGGTACCCGTTGATCAGTATCACCAGTACAGCCACGAGCCATGCAATTGTCTGCAAAGGAGACAGGAAAGTGTAAGGAAAATGTTGGTGCATCATTGAAAATGGTGGCATGATATAATATGATGGAAACCGAATGTTAGGCATCGTTTTTGGTTTCAAAGGAGGTTAAGGCTTGTAAATGAACGATAATAAGAATCGATATGCTATAGAAGTAAAAATACCCACCAATCGACATAGCTTCAATGTTGGTATGCCAATGATCTGTATTTCCTTTTCTACATTACCCTAAATCTCTAGGAAAGCAGAAGAGACCGAGTTCAAGCCCAAATCTTAGACATGGGCAAATTGGAAGCTTGAGAATAGGGAAAATCAACCAGCCAAAATATTGGAAAATCGATGAAATCGAAGATCATGCATGGACCGTATAAACTAAGCATAAATCAATAGTCTGCAAAATAGGGTACAGTCACCTAGTTCATATGACTAAAATATAAGAAACAGATACACACGCGTGCACACACAAAAACAAATTTTCAAAGCTCTTACTATCATGTTGCCATACCAATATCAGTGAAATGACTTAACATTTTTATCAATAAACAAGCAATAAGCTATTCTTAAATACGAGCTGACTATGACCTCTAGATCGGAAAGACAAACAGGAAGCTTATCCCACAGTGGACGCAAGTACAAAAGCAAAATCACTTAAGGCAGCATGTGGAGACAAATGCATTCAAATCAAACTCATCTTATAGTGTGTACATCCGAATTCCGATATGCAAGATATGTTAATATATCAGCAAGGCACGAAACATGGAGATTAGCAGCTTACCTTGAGCACAGAGCCAATCTTGAAAGTACCCATGATTTGCTCCTTAGAAACCAAATAAAGTAGTGGGATAAGAGCAAAGGGGATTTGAATCGATTGAAGCACATTAAGCCATTCGTTTAAGACATCTAGCGCGTCCTCAGAAGTATCGAAAACAAGAGCAACTATCATAGTAGGAACAATGGCAAAACTCCTAGTGATCAATGCTCTTAGCCATTTTTTCAACTTCAAGTTCAAGAACCCTCCCATGATAAACTGCCCAGCATAAGTGCCGGTAATAGTGCTACTTTGTCCGGCTGCTAACAACCCGATAGCCCAAATGTATAAAATCGGGAACAACCCGCCTCCATATTTGTCTTGAAGATACTGCCCTGCATTCACAAGACCAATAGTACTGGCTACTTCCGTGCCATAAAATGCCTTGGCAAAGACAGTAGTGACAAACAGATTGATTATAAACGAAATTAAAAGCGCAGCAGCAGATTCTATCGAGTAATAATTGAGAGCTTCTTGAACTCGGCCTTTCTTCGTGTTATCAATTTCTCGTGATTGGACAAGAGCAGAGTGCAAGAACACATTGTGAGGCATAATAATGCAACCCACAACTCCCACAGCTTGTTTGATTGTTTTGGAGCTGAGTTTTGGAATCAAAACACCTGCAAATACACCAAAACCATTTGATCATCAATCAAATCCAATACAGAACATGAAAGAAATTGCTACAGCCAACAATGGAGGTCAGTGCCTTACCAAGAAGAAGCTCAGTGCCACTGGGCTTTGTTTCACCAAACATCCAAGCAAATGAGACTGCCATAGTTGCAATAAGCACTGCAAAAAATGCTTCCAGCTTCCTTACTCCATAGTTTTCCAGGAACAAGAAGATGAAACTGTAACAAAGCAAAGAAAACTCATTTTCACCATTTGCTCAGATAAACAGAGATCATAAATCATAAAATAAAAAAATAAATTTTAGTGAACACAAAATCCCAGAAAAATTATTAATAAAAAAGAACAAAGATACTGACCAATCACAAGCTGTAATAATAACACCAGCCCATAAAGGTAAAGCACCATTACTCAAAATCTTAATAGCAATAGCACTTCCAATAACTTCTTGTATATCAGCTCCAATTAAAGCCAACTCCGCCATTACCCACAAAATCATCCTAGCCCAAGTCGGATACTCTTCCCTACAAAGCTCAGCCAAGTGTCTCCCCGTCGCTACACCAAGTCTAGCCGACAACAACTGAACCAACAAACCAATAACCGTAGCCCACATCAACAACCACAGCAAAGAGTAACCGGCTATAGCTCCGGCTTGAAGATCCCCTTCCAAATTCCCAGGATCCAAAAAGGCTATCGACATTAAAAAACCGGGTCCAGTGAAAAGCCATAGCTTTTTCCAAGAAAAAGGTGGGGTACCCAACAAGCCTTCATCGTCCGGTTCGTCGATTCCGACGATGTGAACCTTTTCGCCTGACTCGTACGCTACATCTTGGTCCGATTCCTCGTCGGACAACAGTGGAACCTGGTTGTCTTCCGGTGGCATGTTCCCGGTCCGGTAAGCGTCCACCGATGATTTGCTTTTGGATTTAGTTTTTAGCTACGAAAACAATGAAAAATTGCCAGTCTTTCCCACTCCCTTTGCTCAATGTTCCTATCTTTGCTGTTCTATCTTTTATCCGTGGCCTTTTTCATTTCCATTTTTTTATAGTAATTTATAGCAAATTTTCCGAATTTTTCGCCACGTGATGGTGCTCCGGCACGTGTGAACTTTTTATTGGGATTATTTGAGAGTTACTAATAGGATTATTTTGAGTTTTTTCTTAGAATCTAGAGTCAATTTGAGTTCAACCAACATATAGGTTAAAAATTTGTTATAAGTCCTTGTACTTTTCACAAATTTAGAATTTAATTCCTATACTTTTATTTTCCAAAATTTAGTCTTTTTACTTTTCATTTTTCAAAATTCAAGTCTAACTATTAGAACTATTAAATTTATTTTGTTAAATTGATTGGTGTAACATTTTAAAATATTTTTTTTTCACTTGATTACAATGTAACTAAAAAAAAAATATTATAATGAACCTAAATTTAACAAAATAATTATAACATTCTAAATAATTGAACCTAAATTTTAAAATTTAAAAATAAAAATATTGAATTCCTAAAAATAAAAATCGACAACCTAAATTGATTGGGAAAATCACTGGGAGTGATGACATATAATAATAATAATAATAATAATAATAATAATTTCAGAACTTCATTCTCTTTGGTGTATATATATATATATATATATATATATTTCTTATATATCTAAAAAGCATTTAACAAAATATAAAAAAAAATTAATTAAGCTGCTATATTAAATTCGCATTCATTTAAGTTTTTGTTGTTAGTTAAAATAATTAATTAAGTCCATTCGTTAATAATTTTCATACATTGATCATTAAAATAAGTTGATGAACTAATTAGATGGTGACACATGATAATCCACGATTTAATTTCATCTTTTTTATGGGAAAAATATTAGACTAAATCAAGAGCTGCTACGTGTCACTACCTTATTGGTCTGTCAATTTATTTTAACGGTCAATGTAATCAATGACAAAAATCGTAAACGGATGGACTTAATTGGTTATTTTAGTTAATGACAGAGATTTAATTAGGTGTGAATTTAATACAATGACTTAATTGAACTTTTTGCATTTTCTTAAGGGCTTTCTTGACATATAAACCTATTTTCTCTACCATCTTATTTATCAGTCAAATAAAAAAACTTAAAAAAATAAAAAAGACTTTTATGAACAAATACAAGTGATGATATTTATGATAACTAGATAATGTTATGACAGATACTATCTATGTGACTATTATATTCTTATAAAATATCATGGAACACAACTTTTTATTTGTATAGCTCCAAATTCTTATTCAATTTTGTCAAATATTGTTCAATTTAAACATTCATGCCATCATAAAAATATATATATAAAAATAGTCAATTTCCTTTCATAGAAAATGCTATTCCCATATTATAACATCCAAACAAAAAAATATATAAAATAAAATAGTTATGTTAGCAATGGTTGAGTCTTAGCTTAATTGGCATCGATATTAGAGAAAGGCTATTGGTAGTTTTACACACTGTATAAAAAAAAACTCATATATGATAAGAATATATAATAAGATTAACATTCGAAAAAAATAATTGTGTAGATATAAATTATTGATATAAACTTGAATCAATTTTTGAACAATTTATATTTTTCACCCTTATATTTATTATTTTTTGTACAATGCCTAGAACTATTTATAGCCCTTTCTCAACCTATAAATAGGAGGATAATGCGCTTTAGCATACTCGAACTCATATCCTCCTATATTAACGAAAATATGCATACCAATTGAGCTAACACTGAATCGATATAGTTATTAAACAGTTAACATTTATATACCGTGTCGAAATTATAATATTAAAAGTTATTGATTGGACTATCAAATTTTTGTTGAAGTGGGATTTGAGTACGAGAGTGATAATTTCCCCATTTTACAATGTTATTTAAAAGCTAGAAGGAAAAAAAACAAAAACAAATGTGGCAAAACGACGTGGCATTAATAATTTATAAAGAGATGGCGGCTAGTAAAGAGTAACGAGTAGAGGGACGAAAGCACGACGAATGAGGAGTGGAGATACCGCCAAGTGTGTGGCGACGACAATCGAGCGTAGGTTTGGCCGTGGATGGCTTGTGGTTGCACGAGTTTTCGTCATGCTTATTGGCAACTTATTTTAAATACCCTTTTTCAACATTTCTCTACCAACTTTTTTTTTTATCGTATGGCATAATTAGAAAACAAAAATATGATGCATAAATGATAAGTTTAGCCCTTTAACTTTTAACTCTTTTATCAAATTGGCCCTAATTCTTTTTCCATCTTTCGCCCTTTGCCTTTTTATATAAATTATTGTCTTTGAACTAATAAATGTAAATAATTATTGACACTATTATACATTATTTTAATACATTAGATGAAAATATTAATGGGGTTACCGATCATATGATTAAGTATATTAAGTTTCAGTTATTTAAAAAATCCTTAATTTTAATACAAAATTTATTATTTGTTGATCGTAATATGTCAATATCGAATTAATTTTAACCGATTGATATATTCATTTTGTAATTTTTTCCCGATAAAAGAATAATGATCAAATGATTAAATGTGATGGTTATGGTAGGTTTTTGTCTGTTCTTTATTAATTTCCTTTAAATGTTCAGAGGTCCATTTTTCATATATTTTGATATGGATTGAAAGAAAAAAGAAAGCTCACTCAAACACTAGTCGTTTGTGGAATTTGAAGACTACACGTTTTTACAACTTATAATGTCAAATCTTCATTAATAATATCTTATTTCTTTTCGTATTTATACACAATAAAACTTAAACTTGAGATATTCGCAGTTTTCAATACCTTCAATCTCGTCTTTTCAATCAAGAATTTAATAAAATAAATTTACCAACGTTAATAATTGGATTGAATTTTAAAATTTCAAAAATAGAGAAATTAAATTTTAAAATTAGAAAAAGTATTGGGAGTGATGGTATAATTTAAAATAATAATAATTGTTCCATCACTTATAAAAAATTTATTAATTTATAAGAGTTGTGAATATATATAATTAAAATTTATAAAAAATAATACTATTTTTTGGTGAAAAAATTCCCCAAGTCTCTATATTTTTTATATTTTTAAAATTTAGTTACTTTACTTTTATTTCGAGGAATTTAATTTCTCTATTATTGAAATAATTGTCAAATTTAAAATTTAATTTAGAGGAAAAAATTCAGACCAGAAGATTTGTCAAATTCGGACCCTTAAAGAGTTATTTAACCCTTTTTGGAAGTTACTACTGAAAATTACGAAAACGTCAAAGTCGTGGTTTTTGAAAATTACCGAAATTGTTGAGAGTTTTTCTTTGGATTATCCAAAATGTCGACATAGTTTTTCGTCGTATAATGCAAAATGTCGACATTTATTTATCAGAAGTCTCTGAAAAGATTCCAACAAAAAATGGGATTTTTTTTTACTGTGTTTTCTTTTCTAAAAGTAAATTGCTTAAAATTCACAGATTGAGTACCTAATAAATGGTTGTAAATTATTATTTATATTTTAAATTCATTATTATATGGGGATTGAATTTTATCTTGATTGGTATGAATATTGGTCTCAATATAAAAGGACGTGTGTTCGAGTGCACTGAAACGCATAGATCGGAGAGGAGCTATATGTAATTTTAGACATTGTATTAAAAAAAATATAATTGCATACTTATTACATGAACAATTTAGATTTGATATGTTAAAAAAAATCCAAATTATTCAACGTGGATTAATTTGTAATTTTGCGTGTAGTTATTACATGAATAACTTGAAATTAATGTGTTAAATAAAAAGAAATAGTCATTTGGATTTTACGGTGACTTTCTTTTCTTTTTTAACATGCCATTTTAAGATACCCATATGACAGGTATATACATGTTTTCAATTTAATCCACACGTTTGTAAAATATGCTTCACTTCATATTTGAATTGAGATTTAATACCTAATTTGACAACAAAATTAATATAAGAACTTGATTAATATAATTATGATATTTTAAAAAAATTCAATCAGAACATTTTGAAATTTAGAAATCATTTGAGAATAAGGACGAATTTGGGAATTTTATTGCAATTAACCCGATAATATTGAAATAAAATAAAGGATAAAAATCAAATTTATACATGAATTTTGATACAATTTATAAAATCATACATTAAACTTTAATTTTAGTTTATTTTTCACATTTTACTAACCCGATTATTTATATGAAAGAATTTTCCATCAAATGTGTAAATTGCTAACATTGCTTTTTATTAAGTTAAAAAATAGACAAATAAATTTAAATTATTTTCACTTAAATTAAAAAAACACACAGATTAAGTTATTTTCCAATAAATATCTTTTAATCTAAGTTGAAATAATTTAAATTAAAATAATGAAAATTATGCCTAATTAATAAAATGTGAGAATTAAATTAAAATTAAAATTTATACAAATATACTAAATTAAAATTAATATATAACATTATAAATTATATCAAAATTCATATATTTATTCAATAAATAAAACGTGCACATTTCTTTTCTTGTAGTAGGAATATCACATGACAAAGATTGCTTTGTTTTGTCGTGGTGGTTGGTTGCCCAAAATTCAAGAAATGGGTAATGTTTGAATTTAAAAAATAAAATACTTGTTCAAATAAATATAATAAACATTAAAGAAAGAAAGAAATTATTAAAATAATGATGTTACAATGAGAAGCAAAGCCTTGGGTTTACGTAATTTTTCATGTTAATAATTATTTGCCAATATGATTTTATAATTAATAAATAAATCTTATTTATTTATTTAATATTTTATTATACCCTATAAGACACTTGTCAACCTCTTAACTTTACTTGTGAAGTCTAAAAATTTATACCGGTAGTGTATCAAATATTTTCTATTATATAATTTAGTAACTTATTATTGGCTAGAATTTTTTTTAATAGATATAACGTTTTAGAGTGATTTGGATAACAATTTTATAATTTAGTTACTATTTTTTATTGTAAAAAATAGAATTTAATTAAAAATAATATTTTTATCACCTAATTATGAAAAATTTCAAAATAGTTTCAAAATAGTTATTCAATTATTCAATTTTTTTAATCATTGGTTGGCTAACGGTGGTAGCTTTTAAAATCGACATGATAACAACTTTAATCTTCAACATTTATATATTATGTCAGTTTAGTCTTAATTCTAAAAAATCTAACCCTCAACATTTACACGTTTAGAATTTGGTATTTATTGCACCTTTGCTTTTATTTGTGAACCTTTCACTTAAAAAGCTAAAAAATAAATTTATTAACTAAATTTGATCGAAAAATATACAAAAAAATAAAAACTCCAAAAAATCTAAGATAATAATTGTTATCTTTTTCACATTCCTTTTAAGTTAACTCTCAATGTCAAAAAAAAAAATAAAGGAGATAAAATTACACAATGTATAAACGTTGAGGGTTGATTTAAAAGAATCAAAACTAATTTGACATAATTTATAAATTTTAAGGATTAAAGTTGATATTATACCAATTTTAAAAGTTATCACTATTAATCAACAGGCAACAAAAGAAGATAATTAAATAACTGGACAACCAATTTTATAATTTTTTTATAATTTAACAACTAAAATTTTTTATTAATAATTAAATTCCTATCAATATAATTTACTCCAAAAATTTTAAGTATCCTTGTGGGTTAACCAAAAGATGATAAAAAGAAAAGAGAAAAGGCCTGGTGGACCTATGATAAACTAAAGAGAAAAAATGGGAAAGATGGCAGGAGTGGTGACCATCCATGGTGCTTGTCTCCATCACATTCCTCCCCGAGCCTGCTTATCATTTTTCTTTTTCTTTTTTTTCGTATTCACGTGATTACATTCATCTTTTTTTAAACTTTAACAGTTTTATTTTACGAAAAATAAAATTCAAAAGGCTAATATTAAAAATAAGTAATATAAGTCGATTGATATGTGCATTTTTATTAATATAAGAAGATACAGATTTGAGTATGTTAAAATACATTATACTCCAATTTATTGATTGGGGAGAGACTAAATCGCCTATTCAAGTAAAATTTTAATATAAATGAAATTCCTCTTCTTTAGGATACACTTGTTTTTGGATTTTAGAGACTGTTAAAAAACAAATAACCCTGAATCTATATGTATATATCGTTTTCAAAAAATGCAGGCCTTGCATGGATGGATGGTGCAGGCAGCAGCTTTATTATTTAGGTGGTACCATTTCTTTGGCATAATAATAAATGATAGTGCATGTCGGGTTTCGCCAAGAGACACACGCAGCCTGGAAAGGGAACCCATATTCTTTCTTATACATATATTCCGTTCATATTTGTTTTCTATGATTAATTAAAGAGATGTTAGAACAATCTTTGGGTCCGTTAAAACTGATGATGAGTTGGGTGGTTTGGTTTAGTTCAAAGACTCGTTCGAAAAGTAAAAAAATTTATATAAAAATATAAGTTTGAAAAATAAATTTTGGACAAAAATAGACCTGTTTAAAAAATGAGTCGAGCTTTGGCTAAGTTTTTTTTGGCCAGAGTTCATGCCCAGCCCGAATTTACAAAAAAAATATTGTTATTTTTTTCACTATTTTATCACTATTTCACTATTATATTGCTATTATTTTTTTATTATTATTTGAATATTATATAACTATTGGTTTATTATTAATTTTGTTATTATTTTAGAGACATTTACTTGTTAAGTTACAATGATATTAGTGTTATTTAAGTATAAAGACTTTTTTTAATTTATTTTCAATTTTTTAGGAAATATTTATTTTAATGTTTTTAGTGTATTTGATGTATTATTATTTTTAAAATTTATTTTTATATAAAAAATAATATAAAAAACTTTAATGCGGGTGGGTTAGGCTAGCTTGGGTTTTATTTTTTATTTGAGTCGAGTTTGAATACAATTTTAAGACCATTTTTAGGTTGGGCCCAAACCTATCAAACTAGTCTAAAATTTTGTTATGACCCGGCCCAACATATAATTATCACTTAACTTGGTAAAATGGATTTTAAATTTTGAATAGTGTTTTTTTTATTATTGAAAAGTAGATATAAGGGAGAGTAATTATAGTAATTATTTGTATCACTCTTATTACTATTAAATTTGTCTATGAATCGAGTCAAGTGATGGCCCAATTTCAAAAAATTGAAGTCCAAATTTGTTTTGGGCTTGGTTTGTCCTGTTCAAAATGTTTGTTTCATTATTTAAAGTTATTAAAAATTTAAAATATTTTTATATTAATATATTATATCTTTTTATAATTAGATTTAAAATTTAAAAATAATTTATTATTTAAATTGAATTTGGATTGGGACGGGTCAAGTTAATATTTAAAAAATCCTGTACAAACCTAGCCTAAGTCGAGTAGGGCTTATCGAGCTGCTCAGCCCATTAATAGGTTTACTTAATAGTTACTATATGAAATTATCATGTTATCTTTGTGTGTATATATATATATATATATATATGTGTGTGTGACTATTAAAAGAGTAAAAATGTGTAGTAGAAAAAAAATGGTTAAATTATGATATTGGTTCTTGTATTATGCGTAAAGTATAGATTTGATTTTTATACTTTAATTTAGTCATTTTTAATTATTGTACTTTTCAATTTTTAAAATTCCATTCATGAAAAAATGGTAGTTGTTAAATTTATTAGGTTAGGTTCTGTTATTTCCAAAATCTGATATGGTAAACATATTATTACATGTGTAATGCCATGCCAACTTGCTATCTTCACATATTATTGGAAAAAAAAAAAGCTAATGGATTTAACAGTTGCCGTTGCATTAAGACTGAAATTTCAAAATTTGAAAAGTACAAGAACTAAGAATGATCCACTTGGAGAACATAGATTAAATTTACAACTTTACTCATATTACAATATAATACAATACATGTTTAAACTCACTCATCTACACACTCTCACATAGACGAATCTGTAGATTGAACTTTAATATCGGACATGGATGAACTCACTTCAGCTGATTGGTCTACTGCTTGATTTCCTTAGTCTTTTTAATCCTAATTTTAATAGCAAAAGTAATTTTTAAAAAAAAAAAAAGAATATTTGGTTTTGGGGTTTTGCAATGAGAAAATAATTTTTTTTCTATATTTCTCAATATATTTATTAGAGTGAGTTCAGTAATTAATTTTTTGTATTTTATAGGTCTATTAAAGAGTTAGATGTTAGTCACGAGTTTTAAAATTGCTCCATACCCAAGATAAGAACCAACCCCTCGACCACTATTTAAAGTAAAACGAGATTAACTAATCGATTAATGCAACTATTAGAGCTATTAGGCAGAAAGAGTTCTGGGAAAATTTTGAACTTCATTTTTTATATATTTACTTTGCCATGGATGCAGTCAAAAATCACTTATTGAAAAAAAAAATCTTGCTGAAAATAAATTTCTTCAACATGGAAAATTTTAAAAAAGAAAAAAAAAAAAGAAAAAAAAAGGAAAGGCAATAATTAATGGGATTATGGAGCAAAAAGTTTTCTAACTTTGCCAATAATCCTTCTGCATACTGGGCACACCTTATTTTCCTCATCATAAATCCTGCAAAACATACATACACACACACATACATACATACATACATAGATGCATGCATATATATATGATGTATGTATATCACTTTATTAGATTTCTAAAGCTATAATTGAGTAATGAAAAAAAGGGGTTTAAAAAATAAATTGTTTTAAAGGGTACCTTAGAGCACATTCATAGCATGTAGCACAATGTCCACATGGAACAAAGAAACAATTCCTTTGTTCATCATAGCAAATCACACAAATCCTTGCATCATATAAATCCTCACCACTACTACAACTTCCTGTTTCTATGTCGTCTTCGCACGTCCCGTATGTTATCGGTTCTGTCTTTTCGGGCCATAAACGATCTGTTTCAGAAACAGTCATCGACCTCGTAACCTCTAAATTACCACTCTCGTTGTCGAGCTCAGTTATGTACTTAAGTATCATCAAAACTACCAACACCATCACAGCTGCAATAACATAAAAGAATTTGAATACATGAAAATGTTGAGAGATTTTAGGTAAAAGTATTATGGAGGCCATCGTATTAGGAGTTGGATTGCATTTTACTTTCTTTACTCAAAAAATGAGCAAATTAGTCTTTATATATCAGATTAAAGAGCAAAATTTCATCCAATTCTACAGTTAAAAACTGTCCTGGCTGACAAAATAACCAAACGGTTACACGTGATGTGCCACGTGTACCTCATTTTGACATAAGGGGACTTATTTTTAATAGTAGAAATGAATGAAATTTTTAACAGGACTAGTTTGCTTTTTGTTCTAATGTACAGGGACTAATTCGCACATATTTTGAATAGAGAGAGCAAAATACAATCCAACTCTTACTACACGGGTCTCTATGATATTTTTATCGATATTTTACAATCTTTGTTACTATTAAGAGAACTCACCTAAAATTGCAATATATGCTGCTAAACGTGCAAAGAAATTAAGAGCATCACACCATTCAACTAGATCTTCGTCCTGTGTGATCGGTGTCATCGAGTCAGACATTGTTTTAATCGTAAGATTATCGAATCGATCGAAAACTGGGGATCGGTACTCACCTTGCTTGATAAAGATATGGACTGAGAGTTGTCATGGTGGAGATTGAGTTGACTCATTGCATTTAGAATGGAGCACATGGTTATGGATTTTTTTGCCTGTTGGCTACTTGTCTTTGTTCCTAATAGTATCTGTAGATTAAAAACTTGGAAGCTTAGAATTGAACATAATTTTGTGGAAGATTTAGAGATTTAGAGTTTTTGTTTAATGTAATGCAGCTTAAGAACTTTGACCTGGTAGGTGTTGTTAAGCTTGAGCAAGAAAAATTAAAAACGGACTTGATTGTTTGGACAATTCATGAAATGTAAATTTAAAAATTGAGACTACTTAATATATATTTATTTAATATATAATTAATTTCGATTTTTTATGATATAAAAATAAGTATTTTATATTTAAAATAGTGAAAAAAATTAAAAAGTTATTGAAAAATTATTATTTTTTAGAAATATTTATGAAAAAAAGTCTAAAGTTATAATCAAAACTCATTTTGTCAAAATAAATCAAAATCCAAAAAAATTTAATATGAAAAAATCAAGAACCAAACGAGTCGAACTGAACTGTTATGACAGTTCAGAAAATCTAAAAAATTCAACCGAATTGAACCAATATCATCCATAAATGTTCTTTGAAGGAAAAGAAAAGAAACTTTCATTATAAAAAGTTTAAAAAAACATTTTTAAAGTACGATAAATTACAGTGGATGTCTTTTAACTATGATACAAATATTAAATTAATCTCTAAATTTTAAAATGTTCTAATCTAGTTTTAAAAATATATCGTATCAATAAGTTCGTTTTGTCAAGCTAGTCATAAAATGTTAGCTCAAATATAATGTGAAGCATATTTAAAACACATGAATCGAATTGTAAACATATGTATATCTACTGCAATAATAGCTCGAGTTTGACAAAAATGCTAAATTTTGAAAGAGTTCTTTTTTTTTGTGATAAATCAGGCCAATCTAAACTACCTATATAGTAGGTACAGACATATTTACAATTCAATATACTTGTTTTAAATATACTTTACACCAGATACAAGCTGACATTTAATAACTAAATTAACGGTTGGACAAACGAAAAGACCCAATTGATACGATACTAATATTTCAAGAAATTTAAATTTAAGGACTAATTTAAAATTTGGGGTATAGTTTGAAAACTTTCAGCAAATTAACCCTTAAAAGTATTAAAAGACCGATACTTGATATTTCTAACATTTCCATAGAATTCAAAATGTTCCTTGAACAGGAAAAGAAAAGGAAAAAAGTGCATGCTGCTGATTGCTCAATGATGAATCATCAATGAACATAAATAAATAAATAAATGAAGTGCTCAAAAATGGTGTAAAAAGCATTAGCTCATTGACAGAGAAAACGCTGGTACATTACCTCAAAAACACCATTAAAACAGAGCTCAAAAACTCCAGCTTTTGCTCCTTTTTTTAGCAGAGGATGTCTCCAAGCAAGTGAAAGAACATAATTTCAATGCAAAAGAGTGAGGAAGAAACTGTGGGGAAATTTACTATAAAAAAGCACCTCCATTTTCCATATTCATCTATAAAAGCCGGTACAAGTCCTGGAAGAAGAAGAAGAACAATGGGACTGCGTTTTTCTTTCATAATTGATATATTTAGACAGTTAAATTTAATGAAAGAAAGAATGGTAGTTGTTCAAAATCCAAGCTTAAGGGCATAGCTACCACACCTTCTGAGAGACCATAGCTATTAGCAGGTGACTGTACTACCAAGTCTTTTAAGCTTTGACCGGTAGGTTTTAGGGTTGAACTTTGAGTACCAACATGAATGGTAGATTGAAGTTTTTAAGTATTTTTGAATTGAATTCAGGTTTTTTTTTTTTTTTTTTTTATCAACTTGAAAAATGCTTGTCGATGAATGTTATTGTGTCCTTTGTGCAATTTTCCCCATTGTCAAAAAAATAAAAAGGGGCTTTTGAGTTAATGGAAAATAAATGGAATGGGAAGTCTGGAAATTTATCTTTTGATGTCTAACAAAAATGTTAGATGAAAAAGGATGGTAAAGAGTTGGTAGCCAATATATAGACTAAATAAATCTTAATGATTATGACTTGAATAAGACATTGATTATACCAATAATTAATTCCCCATGAGGATTGAAAAGACTAGAGAAAATTCTAAATCTACTTTTAAGTTACAATCAATCATAATTTCGGAATTTATACATGCTAATATGAATATAAATTTGGGACATATTTACAAATATTTGCTTTGTTTGTTTTAAATTTAGATTTTTTTATAGATTTGATTATTGCATATTCAAAAATTATAATTTCAATTAATTTCAATCCACGAATAAATTCAAAGTAAATGCAAATATTAATCATCAAATATCAGTTTTACAAACAATGAATTTGAGTTCAAGTTTAAATAATGCAAATATCGAGTTTATCTTATTATAGGTTCTGAATATATCTTTTCTTTTTAACATAATATTTAGAACTACTCATAGCCCAACCTCAACCTATAAATAGGAAGATAATAAACTTTAACGCACTCAAACTCACATCCTCCTACATTAACAACAATGCCGATACCAATCGAGTTAAAACTCAATCAGCTCGACAAGCAATTTTTAAATGTAAATATTTAGCAAATTCTAATATTCAATGAATAATTTAATTAATTCAACTTCAAATAATAGCACCTGAATTTTATGCAAAGAATAAAGGAAGCCAAAATTTAAAACAAATTTACAAATCTAAAAATTGCAGATATCCAACCATCTGCCATCCTATTATAAAGATCAATGATTAGGTGCAAAACTATGCTATACATCATTTGGTTGCTTACCTCACAAAGCAGAGACCCGTAGTTCACAATCACAAATTACAAATTAGTACCAAATTCAGTTAGGAATCCCTAATTCACGAAATACAAAACCCTAATCTATAGTTACAGTTTTTCCCTTCTAAACACTACAACAATGCAAAATACCTAATTTTAACTGATTATGTAGGAGCTTGCAAAGAGCTATCTTCCCCACACAAGTAAAGCTCCAATTCATTGAATAGAGAGGGAAGTTTCCAGGTTTTCTTACATTCTAAAGTCCAAGACGCATAGAGTGTTGTTTGCGAAACATGCGGCGATCTTGTCACCTTCCTTGTTCCAACAGACTTCGAATATTCCACCACTGCCGGTATATGTTTTTACGATCTTCCCTTCCTTTAAGGACCAGACATGCATGGATTTATCAAGAGATCCACTGGCTAGATACTCTCCGTTTGGGCTAAATGCAACCGAGTATACAGGATCCCTAGGAGAAAAAACACAATGCATCTTGTGTTATTTACGGAACTGCCTAAATCATGCTTGATTGATTGCTCATTTCACCATCAACACGGCTAAATATTAAAGTATATTAGTGTTGCAAGAAACAAATAGAGAACAGATTTGAGGGCGATACCTGTGTCCATTCAAGCTGTAGAGAAGTTTCCCGTGTTCCACATCCCATAGCTTCACTGTGGAGTCAAATGATGCACTACATAAAGGCATAAAGAAGAGAATGTTAATGAAAAACTTAAACCGAGTTTCATAGCAGCTCCGGCAGCACAGTCTGCATGAATTCCATTTACTTAAAGGAGTATTTGTCTTGGAACTTAAATGGGATTTACTTTTCACACCAAAAAGCACGATAGTGAACATAGAATGTATTATACACATGTTATCCTTCTCTTTTTATCACTGTTACATCGCGTGATGTGTACATAACTAGTTTTTACCTTGCAAGAACTAACTGTTGGTTAGGATTGTTTGTCCCCGGCCCAGTAGGACTCCATCTGATGGCATATATCTCCTGCAGAACAGTTGTTCATATTTTTTTTTCCCAAAAATTCTGAATAAATGCACCCATGCATGTGCACAAAGAGATTATATTGAAAAAGTTGAGAGCCAAAAAGTACCTTTGAATGCTCCCTCAGATCATGAACATACTTGTCCTGCTTCATACACCATATCTGCATCAAGTCTTTCTATTAGTTAAAACAAAATTAATGAAAATTAATTGCAGCAACAAAAGAAAAAATGACACCAGCAGAAACAAAGGTATAACAATCCAAAATGAAAAAAAATCAGACAGAAATTTATATTTCATTGTCGTGAAGGATGTCTGCTAAGTAATGATAAAAAGATAGAATATACAACCTTTGCAGTAATATCGTCAGAACAAGAGGCCAATAGTGAACCTGTAGGATCCCATTTGACACAATTTACTTCACCCTGAAAAGCACAAAGTTCAATATATGAAAAGCAGAGTAGAGATGAAATTTAATTCAAAAGTTCTACTTATCAAATTCAAAACTCAAAATCAAAATCCAAATCTAAAACAAAACATTGTTTTTAGTTGCTAATTAAAGCCCATTGCTGGAAAGTTGTTGAAGCCATAAGGCTTGTTTCATTGTTGTAAAAGTTTCTTAGAAAATGGTGTCGCAGAAAAATGTAGAGAGAGGTAAATGCAAAATATTTAACTCTTGAAACATTCCCCTTTGAAGGAGAAAAGGATTTTAGGATTTAGAGAGACACGACCAAGATGTACAAACAACAGTTTCATACAAGCAAAAACTATGAGATACATCAAGGATTGGTATATCAGTTCAAGAATACACAAGAGGGAAGTTAGGATTTGGCATTTCCAGCTCATATTTAACCTTGATTTGAGACCTAACCGTTATCAAGTCCTTTTATCAGATGCAGGTAACAAAAATTTAAACACGAAATAGAAGGAAAGGAAAAAAAAGTAAGCTGGGAGTAGAGATGAAGTTATGGGGGACATTATAGGCAGTAGAAGACATGCATATCATTCAGCCTACGAGTTTCATCAAGATCAGTATTAGTTAAAAAATAGAGGAGTCAAGGTTAGGCATTTCCTGGTCAGTTTGAATCTTATTTGGATCAAACAGGTAGCCCATCATATTGAATAAAAATGAAAAAATCCACTAAGAAAGTTAATGAGATTGTTTGACCATTAAGACCGGAAACAAACCTGATGCCCCGCAAAGGTTTTAATAGGGCGAGTTTCTCCAATCTTGCAAACATATATCATATGGTCTGTCGAACTTGTTGCGAATGAAACATTGTTCCGCCAATCAACATCAAGGGTTGGACCTAAAAGGAAAAAATGAAGAAACTCAGGACAATGACTATTTTGTAATCAAAAGCCAAAGATTAAAGTTCAGTCTAATGGTCCACCTGTATGAAATTCAAACTGCTGTTTCCATTCCTCTGCCTTCACATCCCATACAATTGCCGTTTTATCACAGCTTCCCGTTAGAAGATAATCACCCTTCTTGTTCCACTTCAGAGAAAATATAGGTCCTTTGTGTTTACTCAAAGTAGTCCTTAGATCACCTAAACCAAGAAAGAATTGAGTGACGGAGAGAAAAAGGGGTTGGGGGAGATGAGGTGTAGAATTCTCACAATCAGTCCAAAATAGTAATGTAATTGAAAATAGCTAAAAGAGTAACAAGTTCAACAAAAATAAACCTCTTATTTTAACTGGGTAACCAGCTATTAATTTAATGAAAAGAATGTTATGAGCACCAAAAAACACAAGGAAAAACCGAGTTGGTACGTCTGAACACCATCTAAAAGTCTGGTTTAACAAAACAGATTCCTGGCCTTTAATTTCAGGATATAGAATGGCACAAATAAAATAACCCATAAGGACTTACCAGTTGTAGCCCAAATTCTTGCTTGGCCATCATATGAACCTGTTGCAAGCAATGTCCCCTCACCCTGAATACAGGCAGGAAAAAGGAATCATACTTTTTCCATATTGAAAAGAATGACTAATTTATAGAATTTCCATTAAGTTCACTTACAGAACAAGAACAATTAAAAGACACTTTAAACAGCAATGTAGAATGACAACCAAATAGGCAAGAATTACACACCGCAATAGGACAATTAAAAGTACATACTTTAGATAGAATTGATTCCTTCCTACAGGAAAAGAAACCATTGCAGAGCAAAAGCATTTGCATTCAATCATGGTCCTTAGGAACCGAACATTCATTAGAAAACAAACTGGCACAATTACATGGGTCAACTTCCATTCTGCTTGAACAAACAAAGCCATCTAAGGAAATACAAACACCACCTTTGCTACATCAACACCAGAATGCCCAAAAAGATGGCTGCCACTCCAAATCCATTGCTCAAAGAACTAATTATATATTAGCATAACAACTAAATTAATCAGGTTCATTATATGATCTCAAGAAAATTGGATCAAGTTTAACTGAAGAGGATTACTCCCAATCCAACCTGATTACTTCAGCCAAGGATTCTACGAAAACTAAAGCAGGAAGTGTATCATAAAAAAAATTACCTACAGCTTATTCTTGTAGCTTCGCCTATGTGATATCTCTAGTCATTTCTTTTATTACATTAAAGCTGATTAATTCTCCTGTCTAGTGTCTGTTAAATACCAAAGCATGTCATATAGAGTGGCAAACCATAACATCAAATTAAATGAATGAAAGAAGATAAAAGTGTTGGGCATGATATGTGATCTATGCTAAAAGGAACCAAAAATTAGTCAGAAATTTAAGCCTCCAACAGTAACAGGACTCACGTTCCAATCAAGTGTTGTCACATCTTTGCTCTTCTCATTTGTTCTTCCTTTTACATGCTTCAGAACTAGAACATTTAAAGGGCTGTTTTTTCCACCAGATTTGAAAAGCCCATCAGATATTGTCCAAATGCGAGCTGTTGAATCTCCAGACCTAGAAATTGATGCAATGAGAGTTAATTAAAAGTGATAATGAAACAAAGAAACTTTGTGAATGCATACACTGATAAATGACACTCCACTATTCAGTAGCAGAGACTAAAACCCAGTGCTACACAATTATCAATTACTTGGATGACATATAAACCAATAGAAATCAGAAAACAAAAGACCTAGTCATATATAATGGAACTCTTAGCATAGAGCAGCATGATCTCAGTTTGGTTTTCTGAAACACCTCAATCAGTACCAATAACAGTGAAAGTAGGCATCTCTGCTAGACAAGGAGAACTTCAACTGTCCAGCCCTACAACACATTACAAAGCATGACCACAAGTCCTATAGTCACATAACTGGAGAGTGCACAAATTTCATTTTTGTTTATAGACCACTTAGCCAATGGGCAGGACTGTAAAATGGTTTTGCTACCAACAGGGCTTAACTTGTATCATTCAAATGGTTAGAACTTCTAAACTTTGCCATTGATCTAACACACAAGGTACATCTCATGAAGCAACAGAAATTAGCAAGTTCTGACCAAAAGGGGGGGGGGATGACTGGAAATCCATAAAGAAGTGGAGAAAATACACGTGTAAAAGACCAAACCATCAATATAAGAGACATCTCATTACAGAAAAATACTCACCCTGATGCAAGAAGTGAACCAGTCGGGCTCCAGGCACACGCACAAACCTGCAATAATAAATGCTCAGAGAGAGAGAGAGAGAGAGAATATATGTTCACATGTGCAAGTCCTTCTTGGTAAATAAGAAGATTCGAAAAGGCTCAAACCTCAGAAGTGTGCCCTTCCAAAATTGTAACCTCAGAGCTATGAATTTCACAAGCATCCTGAGATGCTAGGGTCGACGTAGTAGCAATATCCATAGGTTCTGGTCGTACATAATGCAAAAATGCAATATAAATGAAAATGAAAGATCCAGCACACTGGATAAAAGAGATATTTTTGCAAATCTATATGCAGACAAATTTCAGGTGAATTGTCAATGTTCATGTAAACAAAAGGTCAAGGCCAAGAGGAAAAAACTGATATCAAACTAGGAAATAATATAACAAGGAGTTAACTAACCTGCAAGATTTCCATTTTCTTCATGCCTGCCAACACCCTTGTCTTCTTGATCCAAAACCATATCACTATAAGCAAGTTCCTCCGGTTGCTTTTCCCTCTCCTTATTGCTTTCAGCCTTCTCCCTTTCCTTTACACGTTCCTTCTCGCGTTCCTTCTCCCTTTCCTTTTCACGTTCCTTCTCCCTTTCCTTTTCACGTTCCTTCTCCTTTTCAGTTCTTTCTTTCTCTCTTATTCGTCCACGCTCTCCTTCATGCTCCCGCTCAACTTCTTTATCTTTATCTTTATCCCTATCTTTGTTTCTATCCTTTTGGATATTCTTCCTTTTCTCTTTCACCATTTGCCGCAATTGATTTACATCCTTTGTTATGATATCCAATGGTTGCAAGAATGAGAAATCTTCATCCATTTCTGCATCATTCTGCAAACTCAAAACAAATCGTGATGAATATATACATATACTCTTAGCTATCACCTGATTCCCCCCATACACCAAAAAATTATCAATAATAATAACAACAACAACAATAAGCATCCTAACATTACTCAGGTTGGCTTCCATCTCCAAGTACTGAAGTCCTTTTTGAACAAATGTAATAAGTGCCCCAGGCGGAACCAAACTTCCATCGATAGTACATTTATTAATCCCTGCTTCATATCCTAAAGTAAATGCTGAATGCGTAAAACCTGCAGGCATTTGATAAGCAGAAGATGGTTCATTCAAATCTTGAGAAACAATAATGTATAACAAAGAAGTCCTCCCCTAGCTTTTCCCTATGTAAACAAAAAGGCAATTAAAATTACCAAAATTTGTTTCTTAGTTCTTTTAGAAATTAGACTATGTTTGCTATGAAGAAAGTGGAGGGAAGAGAAAAGCCGGGGGAAAAACGAAACTAATTCAAGTCAAATAAGTGTTTTCCTCCCACTTTGAGGATGATTTGTATTGGATACCCAAACAAAGTCTTAAAGTTGCCACATCTTACAAAACAACGAAAGATAAGGTCTTTACATTTAATGATCCAACATACAAAAAGCTAGAACATGCAAAACACATTAGTAAAGGAACTTAACCACCCATTTTCCTTCCTTCCCTCCTATCTTCCTTCTACCAAAGAAAAAGGAAAAAAAGAAACTAGTTTCCTTTCAAATCTTTCTTTTCCTTCACTCTTATTTTCCTTCTACCAAAAAAAAAAAAAGCAAAAATGAAACTAGTTTCCTTTCAAACCTTTCTTTTCCTTCCTCTAAACCCATTTTCATTTCTTCCCTCCTATTTTCCTTCTACCAAAAAAAAAAAAAAAAGAAAAAAATAAACTAGTTTCCTTTCAAACCTTTCTTTTCCTTCCTCTAATCCTACCAAACAGTGATAATTAACAAACAAAATCTATGTAGTAAGTGTAGATTTTCAATTCAATACCACCGGTATGCAAAAGTTGAACCAGGAGATGCCTGCCTCAACCAGTGCAATTATTATAAAATAAATGTAGATACCTAATGCCATAGCCAGCGCATTTGTAATAAAAGCTACGAAATTCAAAACCCTAACCACAATAATACTCAATATCAACCATCCATTTTTACGGATCTAGAGCCAAAATATACTTCCGACATTTACAGTGCCAAAAATTAATCCTAAAATTACATTTCATACGTTCTATTTTTTTTTTCTTTCATTTAAACAAACAATGAAACAACTGCTTAAATTACAAGTTAAAAATTACAAATACAGCAAAAAGAAAATCAACTGGACAGAAAATTAAAACGAAATTTTTAAAAAATAAAACAAAGAAAGAAAATATTCAAAAATAAAGATCACTGTAATGAGAGATTACAAAAAGAAAAAAGGAAAAAAAAATTTGGAACTGCACCTGATTCTTGAAGGTAACGGAAGACGAGGTAATTCAATTCGACGGAGGTGATGGAGGTCATAGTTACGAAAGCCGTCTAATCTAACGGCTGAGATTGAAAGCTCAAACTATCATTAGCTATAAGCGAACGCCACAACGCCTGAGAGAGAGAAAAAAGACAGAGAAAGAGAAGATGTAATAATAAGCTTTTTATTTAGTTTCTGCAGAAAGACAGAGATAAAAGAGGGACGGAGAGAGAGAAAAAAAAGACTATTTATTATTTTCCAGCTTCCTTTTTTTTTCAAAATATAATTTTAATTTTTGCTGTGTTTCATTGGGCTGGGCCTAATCCATTTAGATTTCGCATCTCACTTATGGATTAATCAAGGTATATTTATTTAGGCCCGATGTGGTTAGGGCTCAATTAGTCAATCCATGCTTATTGTATTAAATTAGTTATAAAATGGTCCATAAAAATAGACTTCTCCATGGATAAATGTCCCGCCCGAAAAATTAGATATAAATTATAGTAGTTAAAGGCAATTTTGCTAAAAATTAATTTGACTAAATTTTGGAAAGTGGAGGTCAAAGCAGAGCAAAAAAAATTGGGGGAATTAAATTGTTTATTTTTACGATAGTAAAAATATAATTTTACTATTTTAATATACTATATATTTATAATTTTTAAAGGATTAAATCAAATTTTTATTATTTACCATTACTAATTTAAATTTTCATAAATTATAAAGGTCTAAACGAAAAATTTTCCATTTTAAGGGGGTCGAGGCCCTACCAACCCCCTTGGCCCCGCCGTTAGGTCAAAGTGATCTAAAAAAAAAATTTAAGGTTAAAGTGACAAAAAGAGGTAAATGTTAGGGTTAAAATTATCAGTATAACTATTTTATAGAATTATTAAATTATTTGTAAATCTCCCAAACACTCGACTTAAAGGATAAAGAATTAAATCATGCTCAAACTCACATTATCTTGATTGTTACATCAATAATGATGACAATTGATATAAGATTCAGTAAATAAATTTTATAATTTCAAACTAATGTGAAAAAAATTAAATAAGTCACAATCAAGTATAGAAATGTCCACGAGTAGGACCAAGTTGAAGTATGATTCTTAAAAAATTTTGGGCCGAAGATGAATCCAAACAGCTTAAAAGAATTTATATTATTATTATTTGAACAATCTAATTATAGGTTGTCATACATGTTCTTTTTTACACTAACTTAGAACTACTCATAGTCACTCCCCAACTCATAAATAAGAGGATAATACGTTTCAGCACATTCGAATCTATGTCCTCTTGCATTGACAATAATATTCATACAAATAAAAATTAAAACCTCAATCAACAAAAACTTATATTATTATTTTAAAATAATTAAAAATATTTACAATTTTATTCAGACGGAATGCTTCATGCACTGCAAGGCATGCATGCTGCATTGAATAAAAAGTTAAGAGTTAA
This sequence comes from Gossypium stocksii, assembly GCA_020496765.1. Taxonomy (NCBI): domain Eukaryota; kingdom Viridiplantae; phylum Streptophyta; class Magnoliopsida; order Malvales; family Malvaceae; genus Gossypium; species Gossypium stocksii. Next base: position 3,430,769 of record CM035622.1, on the reverse strand, counting down.
ATTATTCATTTAATAAATTAATTAAAATTTAGCTAAGCATATATTTGTGTTATAAAAATAAAACCCAATTAATTTCACTTCACTGCATTGAATCCAAAGCAATGTATGAAACCTTGTTCTATTCCTTGCTTTTATCTCCATTTCTCCTTTTAGCCATCACCAAGCTCTTAAAACATGCAATACTAACAAGCCACATAAACCTTCCACCAAGCCCTTTGGCTCTCCCAATTCTAGGCCATCTCCATCTCCTCAAACAACCCCTTCACCGAACCCTTTATAATCTCTCGAAATGCCACGGCCCGATCTTCTCTCTCCGATTCGGTTCCCACCCTGTCGTCGTCCTATCATCTCCCTCCGCGGTCGAAGAATGTTTCGGCAAAAACGATGTAGTTTTAGCCAACCGCCCTCGTCTCGCATTAGGCAAGTACGTTGGCTACAATTCAACCGGTCTCGGCTTGTCACCCTATGGTCCTCATTGGCGCAACCTCCGCCGCCTCGTCACCCTCGACTTATTCTCATCGAGCAGCTTGAGCGCGTCAACGGGCATTCGGAGGGATGAGGTAAAGCTCTCATTACGCAAACTTTACCACGTTTCGGCCTGCGGTAATTTCGTCAAAGTAGAGATGAAATCGATGCTCTCGGAGCTGGTTTTCAACATTGTTATGAGGTTGGTCGCGGGCAAACGTTACTACGGTGGCGGGGATGAAGCGAGCGGGATTGAAGAAGCGAAGGAGTTTCGAGAGTTGATCGAAGGGCTTTGCGAATTGGCGGTTTCATCGTACCCGGGAGATTTCTTGCCTGTTTTACAGTGGATTGATTATAATGGACACATCAAGAGATTAAAGAAAGCTGGCCGTAAAGCAGACAAGTTCCTTCAAGGTTTGGTCGATGAACATCGAAGTAACAAAGATGCTTTCAACAAGAAGAACACAATGCTCAGTCATCTGCTCACTTTGCAAGAATCCGAACCTGAATATTACACCGATGAAACCATCAAAGCTCTCATACTGGTCAGTGAAAACAATCCATATATATATGCTAATAAAATTATATATATATACACACAAGGTTAATTGCAATGAACATCTTAAACTATAGTTCGAATTTTAAATTGGTCTCGATTTTTGATTGAGTTGTCAAAGTGCTAATAACATGTTAGTCAAATCCTTCTTTCAGACCTCCATTAGCTAGCTTAGGTGTTATGCCATTTTTCAAATCTTGTGTAAAGTAAGCATATTTAAAACACATAGGTCAAACTGTAAATACGTGTGTGCCTACTGTAAGAATTGTTTGGATTTGACGGGTTAAAAAAGAAGAAGAAATAGTTAACATGTTAGATCTAAGGTGTAAGATAAAAACTGGTACACATTATAATTACAAACTGATTGACGTTAGATTCAAACTAGCTATAGGTTGTAATCAAGAATTTTGTGGTTGGAGAATTGAGATAAAATTATAAAATTTGGGAGGTCGACTTTAGAAATTTTGTGTTAAAAAAGCTTAAATTGAATTATTAATTTTTTAGATGAGACGAAAATGATTTTTTTTTAATTTAATTAAGAGGCTAAAAGGACTTAAGTTAAATTATTAATTTTTGAAAGGAGTCAAAAATGTAATTTTCTATTTAACCAAGAGGTTAGAAAGGCTGAAATTAATGTATTAATTTTATGGAGGAGTCGAAAAATAAATATTTCCATATAATCAAAGGGTCAAGGCTTTGCGTCCCTTGGGTCCTGCGAACTGAAATTAATGACATTAATATTATATTGATATTTTGATGATTTAATTAAAATATTTTAAAGTTTGATGAATAATTTAAAATTAATGTAACAATTTAGAGATGTCTTATTCGAGTTGTTTATGAGCTAAATTAGTTCAGGTCGGATTTTAACAAAATTTTAGGCTCGATTGATAGGTTTAGACTTGATTTAGTCTAAAAAATTGGTTTAAATTTTTGTCTAAGCTCGGCCTAGATAAAAAATGCTAAAATTCAGGCCTAATTTGATTGTATTAATTTTTTTATTTTTTTACATAAATTTTTTTAAAAATATAATACATCAAATCCACTAAAAACATTAAAATAAATGTTTCCCAATAAATTGAAAATAAATAAGTCTTTATACTTAAATTAAACTAAGATAGATGCAACTTAACAAGCAAATGCCTCTAAAATAATAACAAAATTAATAATAAAATAAGAGTTATACAATATCTAAATAATAACAACAAAATAGTAGTAATATAATAGTGAAATGGTAGGAAACAGTGAGAAAATAACAACAAAACAACAACAAAAAATTACAAATTCAAGCTGGGTCTGGGAAAAAAATCTTACCCAAGGCTCGGCGCGTTTTCTAAATGAGCTTTAGTTTTTACCTAAATCTATTTTTCGAGCCTATACTTTTATTCAAACCCTCCAATTTTTCAAACAAATATTGAAACTGAGCCGGTTGCCAATCACATGAACAACTTTGTATTTAATGCAATTAACCCACCATATATATACACGTATATAGAAAGACGAAATCCAGGATAGGTCATTGGTTCTTGGTCAAATAGAAATTTTAATATTGTGTTCTCCCAAATATTAATAATTTAATTTAAGTAGTATTAACACAGGTTTTTTTACTTTTACTTTCAAATTTTTATAATTTTTCTGGACATGGTTTGGGTTCTTAAACGAAGTTAGATTGAATCTAGACTTTCACAATTCTTCGTATATACTTACAAATCTATATAGTATTATTTTCATTGGGCAGGTAATGTTAAACGCAGGAACTGATACAGCAGCTGTAACACTTGAATGGGCAATGTCGAATTTACTAAACCATCCCGGGATTTTACAAAAAGCTAGAAACGAATTAGACGCTCAAGTTGGCCAAGAGCATCTAATTGAAGAAACTGATTTGCTCAAACTACTATACTTAAAAAACATAATTTCGGAAACCTTAAGGTTGTATCCAGCAACTCCACTCCTAGTCCCTCATTTTCCATCTAACCATTGCACTTTAGGTGGTTACGACATTAGTCCCAACACTATCGTATTCGTCACTGCATGGGCCATTCAAAGGGACCCCAATTTATGGGAAGACTCGACAAGTTTTAAGCCTTAGAGATTCGAAAGTGATGATAAAGAAAGCGATGCCGTTCCAAAGCTATTGCCATTCGGGATGAGGAGAAGGGCTTGCCCAGGAATGGGATTGGCGAACCGTGTGTTAGGGTTGGTATTAGGGTCATTGATTCAGTGCTTTGAATGGAAAAGAGTGAGTGAGGAACGAATTGATATGAATGAAGGGAAAGGGCTCACTATGCCTAAAGTTGAACCATTAGAAGCAATGTGCAAACCACGCTCTATTGCTAGTAAGGTATTTTGAGAAATGTTAAAATATGTCATAAGTCTTTATATTTGTTGCGAATTTAAAATTGAATCATTGTACTTTTATTTTTAAAAATTTAATCTATTTTTTTTTCATGTTTTAAATTTTAAGTTCAACTATTAATACTAGGAGTGTTCAGTCGGTTAACCGACCTGAAACACCATTAACCAAATTAACCGACCCTTCAAAAATTTTAACCGTTAACCGAACCGAATTTTTTTCAAAAAAATTAACCGAACTGAAATTTTTTCTGTTAATTCGGTTTGTTAACCGAATTAACCAATTTTTTTTAATTTTTAGTTAAAATAAGTATAAAATTAACTGAATTACCTGATTTACCCGAATTAACAAAATTACCCGAATTAATTGAATTACCCAATTTACCTGAATTAACCGAATTAACTAAATTATTTTTATTTTTGTTTTTATTTTTATTCTATTTTTATTTTTATTTATTAAATTATTTGTAATTTTTATGATTGGGTTGGGTAATTAATTTTAGTTTGATTGGGTTTATGTTGGATTAGGTTTGAGTGAATAGTGGGCTATTTATATATTATAATTTTATTTATTAATTTTTTCGGTTGAACCCAAAAAATTTGGTTAACCGACCGGTTTCAAATTGAATTAACCATTAATCGAAAACTCAAAAAATTATTAACCGACCCCCGACCAAAAAATTCGGTTAATTGACCAATTAACCGAATTGGATCGGTTAACTGAATTTTTTCAGTTTTACCCGAATTTTGCACACCCCTAATTAATACTATTAATTTTTTTGTTAAAGTTATTAGTGTAACATTTTGAAAAAAAAAAAAATACTCACTTGCTAGCCATGTAATTAAAGATAGTGTTTGCAAAGAAATTGAATTTAACAAAAAAATTTAACAATATTAACAGTTAGAAATTTTGAAATCTAAAAAGCAGAGAAACTAAATTCCTATAAATAAAAATACATGGGCTAAATTTAAAATTTTAGAAAAGTATAAAGACTTATGGCATATTTTAACTTTTGAGAAACTATTAAAGTAATGTTTTTAATGGTCTAATTGTGTTTTCAATCCTTTTAATATGCTAATAATGTGTTTTGAGAAACTATTTAAGGCAAGATTTGGTATGTGTTCTATTATTGTGGTGTGATAATTTTATTACTGAAGCCTTTTATTAATAGGACAGTTTTATTACTCATAGTTTGTAATCAATGTGTTTAGTATTATTTTGGTTAAATTATAGATTTGGTCTTTCTACTGTGTTTACATTTTTATATTTGATCTGTATATTTTTATTTGACAAAAATTGATCATTCTATTTTTATAATGTCATTACTTTTTCTTGATAGTTAACATTGTTAATTATTTCAATTGAATACTTAACGCGGATTTTCTTTTTTAAAACTAACTCATCATACAAGGGTGAAATCAGGAGATTATTTTAGGGGGCAGAAATGATTATAATTTTTTGAGAGGATAAAGTGCAAATTTATCATTACATTAACTTGTGATTTCCTAAAACTAAAGGAACTATATAAAAGAATTTCAATAATTTCAAATTAACTTTAAAAAATTTAGAGTAGAATCCATACATTTAGAGGTGGATATTGGACTAAGTTTTTGGGGCTAATAAAATTTTTAAAAAATTTCGGAGTTTAATGAATTTTTTTGTAAAAAATTAGGGGTGTAACTAAAAGTTTTAGAATTTATGTGAGATTAATGAGAATTTTCAAAAATTTTAAGAGAACTTAATTAAAATTTTCAAAAATATAAACGGTATAATAAGATTTTTAAAAAAATTGAGAGCCTAATTAAATTTTTTAAGAAAAAAATAAAAACTCCCCAAAATTTTAAGGGGCCTTGGCCCCTAGAACTCTTTTAGAATATGCTTTTACATACATTTACATAAAGTGAGATTTAAATTTGCGAAACTACTATTTCAAAGTTCTCGTCATTTCGACTTTTATATATATATTAAAAATATCAATTGAAATTTTATTCAAATAACCAACAAAAAAAAATCCAAGTAACAATCGGACATAACAAAATAATTGGGCCAAAACAGAAGTGCAATATCCAGGCAAACAAAGAACTTGCTCTAGAAGCATCTAAGCCCCCGGCCGAAGTAATTAATGCGGCATAGACTGGTTTATAACCCTTCAGTCATTAACCTTTTTTTTTCCAGATACTTTAGACCATCCATCTTCTCTTCATCTCTCTTCTCTATACTCATCACCTACCTTAGCTTGCCAAAATTGAGCAAAGATTAGATCAAAAACACTATCCCCCTACGATCCCTTTCCATTTCTCCTTTAAAATACTCAGGAAACTCGTTTCTCAAGCAACATCATTCCCTTTTCTTTAAGCCTTCAGTAGCCAGCAAGTGAGCAACTCTATTCGTTGATCTATGGATATATTTGAATTGACATGTACAAAATCTTTTATTAAGCCCTTGCCCATCTCTAATGTAAGCATAGATCTTTAATTTATCAATACTTTCTCTCTATAATTTTTTGACAACAGAAAGGGCATCGCCTTCAATTTCAACCTCCATAAATCCCAGATCTAGGCCCAGTTGAATAGTTTGAACATGTGCAAAGGCCTCTGCCGCAAATACGAATGGTACATTTTCATTTTTCCCAACTCTAGAGCTCAATACCTCACCCTCAATATTTTCTGTGGAAAATAACACAAATATCACATTATATATATAAAAGAATTAAGGGTGTAAAAAGCCCTTAAACTTTTTCAAAAAAAAGTAATTAAAACACTCAATTAGTCACTTAACTTTCAAAATGTATAGCCCTCAAAATTTTTCAAAAAAAAACAAACCCCTACCTTATTTTGCACTTAATTGGGTACTTGAATTGTCCTTAATTTTTTTTAGTTAAATCTACCACGTGTTACAATTACATTGTGACATGTGATAAAAAATTATAAAAGAATAAAAACTTATAAAATTTATAAAAAAATTAAATTTTAATAAAATATTTAAATTTTATTAAAATTAGAAAAATTACTAAAAATTTTATAAAAATTGTAAAAAATTATAAAATTTTATAAAGTCATAAGAAAATTATAAAAAATATAAAGAAATATAAAATTCGTAAAAAAAATATAAAAATTATTGTACTAAAAGAAGCATTTTATAATTTTTCTATAATTTTTATTGATTTTTATTTTTTATCAATTTTTGCCATATGTCACGCTGTGTTGCAACATATGATGGTTTTAATTGAAAAATCTGGGGGTCATTAACTTTAATGGTCAACGGTTAAAGTTAATGATTAAATGACATTTTTTATGATTTTTATAATTTTTTTTCTAATTTTTAATATAATTTAATAATTGTTATAACTTTTATTGATTTTTATTGTTTATAATTTTTTTGCCACATGTCATGCTGTGGTTGTAATACGGGGTGACTTTAACTGGAAAAAATTAGGGACAGCCTTTTTGAAGCATTTGATAATTCAAGTAACCAACTGAGTGCAAAAAAAATCAAGGATTTAATTGTCTTTTTTTTTTGAAAAGTTTGTAAGCCTTTTTTATATATTTTGAAAGTTCAAGTACCCAAATAAGTGGGAAAAAAAACAGAGGCTTAATTACTTTTCTTAAAAAAGTTTAAGAGCCTTTTTGATGTATTTTAAAAATTCAAATACCTAATTAAGTAAAAAAAACAAAAACTTAATTATTTTTTTGAAAAAATTTAAAGACTTTTTATGAAAAAAAATCAAATTAAAGTGATAAAGCATACTTTTTAGATTGCCCACACCAATAATTCATCATTCCTTTAATATCCCTTAAATATTTGCATTCATGTAAGCGTGGGTTTAACTAGATTGTATGTGTAGTTACGATTAGTGTAAAAATAGTAGTAGTTGTGAGATTAAATATTATAATAATATTGTAACGTAAGATAAAAAATAAACTAAACGCACCAAATTTAATCGTCCATTCAAACTCACACGAATACATTTTATTGATATATAATTTTAAAAATAATAAAGAAAATGCTTACTCTACAACATATAAAATTACCTTAATGCAACACATGGGTTATATCCATTTATTTATTATAATATGAACGCTGTTATATCAATGAATCATGTGTTTCACATTCCACCTTTTCAATAATTTTCCCACTTAAAAAGAAATCCAAACTCCAACAACGACCACTATCTTTAACTTTTTTTTAAAAATATTTTTATAATTTTCTAATTTAATTATGCATATCCTTAATTGACCCCTCACCCCCTTTATTCTCTTTCAAAGTGTTCATCGAACATGTCTTCCATTGAAAACTAAATTGGCCTGCAAAAATTAAAAAAGAGCTCATAATCCTCTCCTATGGAAAACCTTATAATTATTTTCCTTTTTTTTCTGCCATTCTCATCAGCTTATACACGTCCTAACGAGCACTTCGTCAACTGTGGGTCAGATTTCAACTTCACAGGGAACGACGATCGGAACTTCGTCGGTGACCGCTACGCCGGCGTTTCTTTCTTTAAAGGAAAAACCGGCACTAAACGAGAAACCACCTCCTCCGCCGGCGTATCCCAACTTTATCGGACGGTGAGAATCTATTCACAGCCATCGTTTTACGAGTTCATAATCAAAACAAGCGGCACTCACTTTGTACGACTCCATTTCTTTGTTCCTTCATCTTCTGATAATCTGTACGACGCTAAATTCACCGTTTTAGCTTCACGGTTTGAGCTTTTATCGAATTTCTCCGTCAAAAATAGCCCTGCCGGTTCGCCGGTCATCAAGGAATTTTTAGTCAATATCGATGAAGGAAGATTCAAAATCGACTTCATACCTTCTCAAGGTTCAAACATAGCTTTTGTAAACGCCATTGAAGTGTTTCTAACACCGGAAAGCTTCGTCCCCGACACCGCTCCCCTCGCCGGCCGTCGTCGAGGCTCGTTCGACGGTTTACGGTCTCTGGTTTTACATACAGTCTATAGGATCAATGTCGGAGGGGCTACTATTACAACAGAAGAAGATACACTGTGGAGGAACTGGATACCTGATGATCAGTTCTTGTCTGATCCGACAAGTGCTAAGAACTTTTCGCGTTTCAACGATGAACCTGCATACACATCTGGTCATGCCAATGAATACACTGCCCCAAGCCTTGTTTATTCGACTGCAAAGGAATTGAATGTAGAAGATAACACTAGCAGGCAATTTTTCAATATAACATGGAGTTTCAATGTGAGTAAAAGTTCAAGACACTTTGTTAGGTTCCATTTTTGTGACATTTTTAGTTCATCAATTGATTCTGTCATGTTTGATCTTTACATTTACGATCAATTTGACAAGGTGGTTTATCCGTATAACGAAACCGGACAGTTTGCGGTTCCGTTTTACTTCGATTTCGTGGTGGATTCGGACAAATCCGGGGTCATGAACGTAAGTGTCGGCCCTCGGAATGATTCCGAGAATCAAATGGCGTTTTTGAATGGGATTGAAATAATGGAGTTCATGAAGGAATCCAGTTTTGTTGTGCCCCAAGAGAGGTCTAAAGAAAGGACTAATTTAGTTCCTATAGTTGGCTCTGTTGTTGGGGCTGCTGTATTTGTTGTTGTTTTTATAGTGGCAATGGTTATTTTCTTGAAATGCAGGAAAAGAAAGCCTTTTTCTGAAAAAACATCCAACATGTCTCCTTTGGATCTTGCTCTTAGAATATCTTATTACGAAATCGAGCAAGCAACGAAGAATTTCAATTCCGGTTTATTGATCGGAGAAGGTGGATTTGGGAGAGTGTACGAAGGTTTGTTTCGTGGTAAGAAAGTGGCTGTTAAAAGGAGCGAACCAGGACATGGCCAAGGCCTAATGGAATTCCAGACAGAGATTGTTGTCTTGTCCCGAATCCGGCATCGGCATCTCGTTTCTTTGATTGGTTACTGCGACGAAAGATCGGAAATGATATTGGTTTATGAGTTTATGGAGAAGGGTACTCTTAGAGATCATCTATATAATCGGAGTTCTGATGTTGAGAAACCGTATTTTGCTCGGTCCGACTTGTCTTGGAAGCAAAGGCTTGAAATCTGTATTGGTGCAGCAAAAGGGCTTAATTATTTGCACACCGGTTCGGATGGTGGAATCATTCACCGCGATGTTAAATCCACGAACATCCTACTCGATGAACGGTTAGTAGCCAAAGTTGCCGATTTTGGGGTCTCGAAATTTAACCTTCCGGACGCAGAACATAGTGTTGATGTCAAAGGGACGTTTGGTTATCTCGACCCCGAATACTTCTTATCGCTGCAATTGACGGATAAATCCGACGTGTACTCTTTCGGGGTCGTACTTCTCGAAGTACTTTGTGCGAGGCCAGCGGTTATAGCATCGAATAGGAGGGAAGAAGTGAACTTAGCTGAATGGGGAATGCTTTGGTTGAGGAAAGGTCAACTCCAGAAGATTATCGATCCGATGCTAGTTGATACAATCAACCCCAACTCGTTGAGGAAGTTCGTCGAGACAACCGAGAAGTGTTTAAGACCGTCCGGTAACGAAAGACCGATGATGCGGGACGTGTTGTGGGATTTAGAATACGCATTGCAGCTCCAGTTAATTCCGATGAACAATGGAACATTCGAAGACAGCACGACTAATGCTTCCTTAGAATTCTTAACGATGCCGGTCCTCCATCGGTTACCTTCAAATAGCTTCCCCGCCGTTGAGGAAGAAGATGCAACCGTACTATCCGTTGATGCTTTCGATGTAACTGCCAGCCAAGTATTCTCATTATTGAGTGTTGGTGAGGCTAGATAGTCTCCACTGGTTTAAATGTTGATAAACGCTGCACTTTGTAAGTACTATTCTTTTGGTAAAATGCCTCTCCGGTCCCTCTCAATTCCAATATCAAGTAAATTAGTCCCACTCAAAAAACTTCAACAATTTCATTTTTGTGAAATTTGAAAATGAGCAACTAAGCACCATTAATCACATCATTAAATTTTTCATCAATTCTACATAATTTTTATTTGAATAATATTAAATTTAGCACTCAAAGTTTACACATTCTGATAATTTTGTCCCGATTAACAAATATAACCCACACCATTTACGTAAATGTGTAAATATTGAAACTAAATTTTGTTTTTTTTTTCAGCGATAGCGCGCTCCTCCCAAATAGTTGGTTTAAAATTAATAAAAATATTTTTAATTAATTTTAATCATAAAAATATATAAATATTAATATAAAAAATTATTTATATTTTTAAATAATGAAATGGGCCGACCCGAAGTCCAAAATACTTTATCTAAAGCGGGCCGAGCAGCCCGGCCATTAACACCTCTATGTGTGGACAATAACAGATTCGGGTTTAAATGACCCATAAGTTTTTGGGTTGTAATAAACGGCCCATTAAGAAAAAAAAAAAGGAGAACCACCGACCGAGGCTTAGGAAAATCAAGGCGCACGTGAAACCACGTGCCCACACGCAGAGCAAGAACGACACCTTGTAGTCTACATAGTGACTTGAACGTTCACACTTTCCACAACCATTGGTCCATTCGTTTGATTATTATTTAATAGGGGCAAATTTCAAACTTATTCTTAAACTTTGATTTAATTTACAATTTGATACATAAATGTTGATTTGGTGTAAATTATACACATCAAATTTTGATTATGGTTCAAATATATACATGAAACTTTAATTTTGATTCAATCATATATATTTAAAGAAATAAATACATCAATTTATTTTTATATTAGATAAATATAATTATTTGTGTATGTAATACATAAACATAAAATGATGTTATATCAATAATTGTATTAATAATTTGTGAAAATTGAATTAAATCAAAATCTCATGCATAAAATTACACAAAATCGAAACTCATGTATAAAATTACATATTAAACCAAAATTCAAATATAGTTTTGAGATTTATCATTATTTAATAGGTTAATGTTTTTTTTTATTTTGTAAATAAATTTTTAAAAAATTAAACATTTTTTAGGATATTAATTAAGAATACATTAATCTCATTTAATTAAATAACATTTATTGTCAATATATATTATAATTAAGCAATGTATGAAATAATTTTTTCTATAATAAAACTTGCATATAAATGAGGGTGAAGCAAGAAATAAATTTTAGGAAATTTATAAATTTTTGTACGCTAAAAAGTAAGTTTATTATTATATTATTTTATAATCTTTCAATGGATTTAAAAACAATGTTGTTTAAATCGAATTAGGCTAACCAAGGTACTATTTTTTTAAATTTTTCTAAACTTTTAATGGTCTATTTAATTAAACCAATCGAACTGTTGGACCACTTATCTGGTTATGAAAATCTTGTTTGGAAAGCAATTTTCCCAATTTGAAGGGTCAAAGTAGACCTGATTATGGATTGGGTTGGGTTGGTGCAAAATTCTAGGCTCGTTTTCTAAATCCAAGCTCAGCTCGAAAATAGCATAAAAATTTGCCAAAGCTTAACCTAGATAAAAAATACTAACTCGAGCTTAACCTACTCATATTAAAATTTTTTATATTATTTTTTATATAAAAATAAATTTAAAAAGTATAATACATCAAATACACTAAAAACATTAAAATAAATATTTCTCAACAAAGTAAAAATACATTACAAAAATCTCTATACTTAAATAACAATAAGATAGTTGCAAATTGGTAAACAAATGCTTCTAAAATAGTAGCAAAATTAATAATAAAACAATAATTATACAATATCTAAATAATAACAACAAAATAATAATAATAAAATAATAGTAAACAACAATAGATACAAAAAAATTAGTCAAATTCAGGCAAGGTCAATCCAAAAAATCTTACTTAAAGTCCGACCCATTTTAAAAATGGGTCTTATTTTTTTTGAACAAATCTATTTTTCGAGTAAGCTTTCAGATCTAAACAAGTGTTCTGACCCATGATCAAATATAGGATAAAGTCATTGTCTATCCCCTTAAATTTTTTCTTACTTATAATATTAATATTTAATACACTAATAATACATTTTTACCTTCCCAAATAAAATTAAAAAATTATCGTATATTATTCCTTTTATATTTTTTTAAATTCCAATGTATGAAATATATATATATATAGTTTCCCATTGATTAGAGAGCTAGAGTGAGTTGTACAAGCAGGGTTACTCAACCCCATCATCAAAATCAAAGCACATTTAATAAGTTTTTGGAATGTTCAAATTGAAGACATGATCTGTCTGGTTTTTTTTAATAAAAATTTCTGTCATGCTCTATAAAAAAATCAATTTGGGATTTTAAAGATTATTTTAGAACATTGTATTAATGGCATTCACATTACCACTCACAATATCATAACTTTATTCCCTCCAATGAGATGGAATAATAAACCGTAAAGCAATATTCCAACTTCATTAAAAAAAAACTCAGATTCTCTAATAATGTAGTCCCATATTTTCATAATCATAGTTTAGGGGTTAGGAAACCACTGAAGACAAAACACTAAAGCTGCTGGAAAATCCAACCATGGCTTTGACGAGTTGCCGGAAGATATTGGGCAACGAGCTTTATGGAAGAAACTACCAAATCCTCGCCGAATGACCCGGTTGTATTTTAGGGGTTCATTGGTTTGAACCCTGACCGGATCAAAAACCGCAACTGTTCACGGGCGGCTAATTGAATTTCTCATGTACTCAAAATATAAATCGTTGAAATATCATCGGCTTGGATTTTTTATTCGTTTTTCAATTTTTTTTTCAACCCTAACTATTAAATCTCATTGATGACGAAAGATGTTCGTAGATCGATTTGGGTTTGAGCTAAATTCATGTATGATTAATAATGAATGTAGCTGTTTAACCTAGAGTTAGTTAAAATTATGAGTCGAATTTTATCCTAACTTGCTTATTTTATGTGAATGGTTAAGCTAATGGTTGTTTACGTTAGAGTTGTATGCATCAGATTAAGGGTGGGTTTGGATAGGTGGTAGGTTATGATGTGATGCATTTAGTTTACTTTTTATTTCACGCTATATTATTTAATCTCACCGCTACCGTTTTTCTTTTATACTAATCACAGATAAATGCACCACCCATCCAAACTCTCTCTAAATTAGTTCAAGTAGTGATGATATTATTCTAAAAAAGAAGGAACTTCAAGCCCATGCTAATTTTTGGAGCAACCCAAAAGTGATTAATAAACAATAGCTAAACATCTGCATTTTTTTCTCAATATGAGATTTCAGTGTCCTTAGTTACATTGATTTTTTTACTAAATTAAAAGTTAAATTAGATCATACCCCTAAATTGAGGGCAAGTTGTCTTATCATTTTTTTTTTCAATTATAAAATTGGAATATAAAATCTTATTTAAAGAATATAAAAAATCCTTATCATTTGATCCAATAACCATTCTCATTAATCATACAATATTAAAAGAATAGATTTAACTTTAAATTATTTCCATGGGACAAAAACTAGAGGTGCTCATGGCCAGGCCGGGCCGGGCCGGGCCGAGCTCGACTAAAAAACCAGGCTCATTTACTAGGCTCGGGCCCGACCCGACCCGAAAAATAGACCTAAAATTTTGTCCAAACTCGACCAGGTTAAAAATTTTAAAACTCGGGCCCGACCCAGCCCGCCCGTATTAATTTTTATATTATTTTATATAATATTTAAATATATAATACATCAAAAATACTAAAAAATTAAAATAAATATTTGTCAACAAATTGAAAATAAATTTAAAAAAATATGTAGACTTAAATAACACTAAGATAAATACAGCTTAACAAGTAAATGCCTCTAAAATAATAACTAAATTAACAAACGCCTTTAAAATAATAACAAAATTAACAATAAAATAAGTTTTATACAATATCTAAACAATAACAACAAAATAGTAGCAACATGATAGTAAAATGGTAGTAAAAAAGGGAGAAAATAACAAGAAAAAAATTCAAAAACAAAAAAAAGGAGCAGATTTTTTTTGCTTTTAGTGAATTCAGGCTGGGCCCGGGCCAAAAATGTCTTACTTAAGGTCCGGCCCTTTTTTAAACGGGTCTTATTTTTTTGTCCAAGGCTATTTTTCGGGCTTATATTTTTACCCAAACCCTCCCACATTTCGGCCGGGCCTTTGGGCCGAGCCGGGTGGCCCGACCCATGATCAATTCTAACAATTAAAACTAGTTACCATTTATAAAGCAACATTTAATTCTTGAACTTTATAACATTTTTCAACTTGGTTTCTATATTTTTTTTTGTCCATTTTATTCTTAGAATTTAGAAAAAAATTTCAAATTAGTCCTTGAATTTAGATTCTATTGAAGTGTAATGATGTGGCACTTTAAAATTATCATTTAATTTTTAAATATATATAATCTAAAAAGCAAAAAAGAAATTATAGTGTTTTAATTATAAAAACTTTTAAAAAATCAGATGATGGTTTGGCACAATTTCATAGTGTCATATCATCATTTCTTAAGGATCAAAATTAATAAAAAATTTCAAATTCTAAAATTAATACAGACAAAAAATTTCTAAGATAAATAAAAAAAATCACTAAACTCAAAGACTAAATATTACTTTAACCCGATAATATAAAAAGAATAATTTATTAGGGCTTAATTTGAATGGGCAGTGCGTTTATTTTTTATTAGTGTAAAAACAGTAATAACAGTAAAATATGAGATAAAAAATAAACTAAACGTATTACACCGCACCTAACCGCCCATCGAAACCCATCTACGAATCAAAATAAAATCCCCACTCAGGCTGGAATTTGGCAACCTAGTAATATTAGCACAGTATAGTCGTCACTCGAATATCAACCATCAATTATTTGTTGCACCGCAATAGTTAAGTCATGCTAGGTTTCTTTTTTTAACAAATCCTTATTTTATACCCAAAAAATTTAGGGTCTACAAAATTTGAAGGCCAACCAAATTTCACCTAAAAGGAACAGATTGGCTGCTTTCATATATATATATCCCACCATATTTCAAATCAAATAATTAGGTTGGCTATGGTTTCCTAAGTTGGCATATCTAAAAGCTAGGTTTGCCAAGAAATTCCTAAATACCATATCTCTATCTTAGATTATTTAGGGTAATAATGTTAGGGTTGCATGAAAATAAGTTAAATTGTAGTTTTGATCCTTTTATTACATTGAAATTTGATTTCATACATTAACTTTACATAATCTGATCTTTCAATTTTTATAATATCATTACCTGATTTAGAAAAATATAAATTAGGGCATTTAAAAAGAGTTTAAGGATACAAAAATCTTTTAATAAAAAAAAAACAATTAAGCCCTTAGGGAAAAGGTTCATCCTGTATTGAGCTATTAATAGTTATTAAAAAAATCAACCAAGTCATTTCGTTAACGAAAACCATCAATTGGCTGATTTAATCATTAATGGTGCTAATGTGACATGTCATGTTAACAAAAATTAAAAAATTTATTAAAATTTTCAAATTGATTTTGACTGATCTGAAGTAATAAAATAAAATTTATCCACTCACAATTCAAAGTAGGTCGAGTCAACTTAACTGGCGTAAATCACCTAACACGTGAACAAGTCTATCTAACTCGAATAATTTAATTGTTAATTAATACGATTAAAGAATGGATGTGAAATATTTTTTTAATAAAAAATGCCTATCTCATCGCGCATTAAATTAACAATAATTTAATGTCAATAATTTGATCGGAATAGATAACAATGTTAACTATTTAAATTAACTAATGACATAAGTGAAATGATGAAATTATATCAAATTAAAATATAATAAATATATCGAAATCCGAGATTTACCATGAAAATATTAGAAAGTTTCAGCCTTTGATTTTCACTTAAACCCCTATTATTATAATAATTATAGTTAGATACAAGTTGGCTGTCAAACAAAATCTTCATCTTTCCTTTAATGGTACAATTTCAACTAATACAAAGAATTATTATATTAAAAGGCAAAAGAGTTAAAAAAAATTCTTCGTCGTTTCAACTGAAAGTAATTACCATTTTTCTCGTTAGAAAAGCTTTATTAACGCTCTTGGTGGTTGTATTTTGGCCATCAAAACTAGAGATTTTCGACATTCTTTGTATCTATAAAAATAAAAAAATAAAAACTTATTGCGGATATCGGTTTGATTTTGTCAGATTTTTTTAACTATTCATTATAATTCGATTAAATGTGATTCGCTTTTTTCATAATAATTTATTTAACAAAATTTAGGATTAGATATTTTTAAAAATTGATAAGTTTTTAAGAAATTTTAAATTATTTTCACTATTTTAAGTATAAAATATTAATTTTTATATCATAAAATTAAAATTAATCACGTAATAAATAAAAAAATAGGATTCGATTTGATTATGGGTAACTGTGTTTTTGAACTTCCATTCCATAAATAATCCAAATACATCGATTCGGATCAGTTTTTAATTTTTCAGTTTTTCTTATTTAGCCTTAATGCTCTGTATCTATAAATTAATAGATTCTTGTTAGAGATGGCAATTAGGTGGAACGAGTTGGTTTTTGTTTGTTTTAATCTTGACCCCATTTTTTTACTCCTTTTGTTTCCATTTTATTTTGAATATGATTTTATTTGATTTTTTTTTTTATACAAAAAAACCAGAAGGACCTAAGCTAGGCTTACAATATTAAAACACCGTTATTTATCACTATCAAGGGCTTCAACACATTTACTCCCTCTGGCAGAAGCCATATTGGCAATGCTAACATGATTGGCTTCCTTAGGGATATGCCTTACCATCCAAAACTCGTAATAACTTTTGAATTCGCCTAACCCGTGTAGAGATTGAGTTTGCCGAAGAATCCTTTTTTATTGCTTGGACCACCTCGAGATTAGCTACATGAAACAAAATTCTTCCCAACCCTCATTCTTTTAGTAGAGTTAGGCCATTTAAAATACCCCATAACTCGACATTAAACAATAAATATTCTTTTACTCTTATTAGTCTTGTCGAAACATATTAAATCATTTATACAATTAAATAGTTTTTACAAAAGTTGAATCACATACAGATTATGAAATCTTATTAAAATATTATTAAAGTTCAAAAATTATAATAAAAAAAATATAAAACTAGTAATAAAATTAAAATAAATATATATTGGTAAATTTATAATTAAAGTTAAATATATATTGAATCCTAACATTTTAATTAAAAAGTTGCATCATCCTACTTCAAAACTTGATTTTTCAAAAAATAATCCATCTTTCAAAAATAAATCTAAATTTTTTTAAGGGGTCAAAATTTAATTATAATTTTTTGAGAGATTAAAATATAATTTTATCATTTTTAAATGATTAAAAACATTTTCTTTTCATTTTTGGAGCCAAAATGTAACTTTTTCATATATTAATTTATAATTTTATTATTTCAAAACGCACTAACCAAATATTTTTTAATCCAAAAAAAACCAAACATTTTTAATTTTTAGGACCAAAACTTCTGCCTAACCTTATATTCGTCCCTGCCATTTTTCTGAATTATTTTACCATCCCACCTTTTCCTTTGGTTTCTTGTCAATGAAGAATACATGCGATGGAGACATTTGGGATTTGAGAAAATTTGAAGAAAAAAGAGTAAAAGCTGCTCAACTGAAGCAACTTCAAGAAGTGGAGATGTTTGTTGACCTTTATATACAAAATAGTTAAAAACGAGATTAATTTTTTTTACAATTTACTTTAATTAATATATAAATAACATATATAATAATTTGGTACCTGAACTTGACATTTTTTTCTAATTTAGTACATAAACTTTTTTTGGTCCAATTTGATACCCAAACTAGACACTTTTTCCTAATTTGATACTTAAACTTGACATCTTATTCTTAAGTTGGTATTTAATCTTTTTCGGGATCCAATTTGGTACATGAACTTGACTCTTTTTCCTAATTTCATACCTAATCTTTTTTTTTGTTTGATTTGATACTTGAACTTGTCAAATATTTTACAAATTACTCCAATATACTAACAATGTTATTTTTTAGGAGGTAGCAAAAATAAGCAATGTATGACCTACATGTGACAGATGATATGGTTTTTTTATTTTATATGTTCAATTAATTTTAATTTTTAATTAATTAATTAATTATTTTATTAATTGAAAATAATGAATTTCTTTTGATTTGGGTTT
This sequence comes from Gossypium stocksii, assembly GCA_020496765.1. Classification (NCBI taxonomy): domain Eukaryota; kingdom Viridiplantae; phylum Streptophyta; class Magnoliopsida; order Malvales; family Malvaceae; genus Gossypium; species Gossypium stocksii. The sequence continues at coordinate 3,412,256 of CM035622.1, read as the reverse complement.
TTAAAACTATTGTTTTCCTATTTAATATTAATTCGTTTAACATAGCTCAATACCTATTTTTTAAACATGAATTTCCTTTAATACTGATAATATTTTTATAGCATAACAAAAAATAATAATACAATTAGTGTTTGAGTAATTTGTATAATATTTAATAAATTTAAGTTCCAAATTGAACCTAAAAAAGCTTAGGCACCAAATTAGGAAAAAAAAATGCCAAGTTCAAGTACCAGATTAGGTAAAAAAAGTTTAGGTACTAATTAGAAGAAAATACCAAATTTAAGTACCAAATGTTAAATTAAACCTAATTATATGTATACATAAATTTCTTTTTTTTTCTTCCTTTTGTTATATCAATACTTTTTTTCTTGTGGGTTTTTCATCTAAAGCATAAATAATTAATAATAATAAAATGGAAAGTGAAAGTGTAGAACAATGATGCCAATTACTGCTAAATTCTATCATGTAAGCTTTTTTTTTTTCTTTTTCCTTTTTTTAGTAAATAATTAAAATAATTAGCAAAGCTGCTAGAGAAAAAAAAAAAAAAAAAAAAAAAAAAAAAACTTTGACTTAAGGGGCATGGTGGATCCAAGTTTACCTTTTCAAAAGTATCTTTTTTATCTTCAAGAAAAAGCAGCCATGGAGCCAACTAAGAGCACACTTGCAAACTCTTAAGAGATTTATTAAAAGTTAAAATATGATGTTAGTCCTTATATTTTGATAAAATTTATGATTTAATTTTTATTTCTGTTTTTTATTTAAAAATTTTGAGTCCTGTCGTTAGTATTTTTTGTCAAATTTTACTAAGTTGACATATATTGATATTCTCATACGATATGATATATAATTCACATAGTTATTAATAATAGGATTAAAACTTTTGAACGAGCACAATAAGTACAAAATATGCAAAAAAAAAAATCTATGATAGTCCTATAATCTTTTATATATATATGAAATGTATTGAAATCACAAAATAACAAGTATTGGGTGCGATAATAAAATATATTGTATTTTTAGACAGAAAACTCAAATTTGAACCCTTAAAACGATATTATTGAGAATAATAGCCACAAACCCTGAATACGAGGGCAAATCTAAAGGGGCATGCAAGGCCTTGGCCCCCCTCAAATGAATAAATTACTATTTAAGTCTCATATAAAATGATTAAATTAAAAATAAAGTTATGATAGAATTGCACTTCTCCAAAAACGAAGAAGATTATGTTTAAATCCTTCAAAAATGATGAAATTATAAATTAATATCTTATAAAATTATGTTTTGATCTCTCAAAAGTTTATTATTCAATTTCGACCCTCCTTGAAAAGATTTATGGATTCGTCTCTGCCCAAACATAAACCGCAAAACAAAGATAGTTGATAAAAATAATAATTGAGATTATAATCACTATTAAAACCTTAATTATTGCCATAATAGGCTTTTTAAGGCAAAAAGAAAAAGTTGAATGCATTTAGATCTTTTTCCCATGCATTCTTTTCCTTTTCATTATATATCAATGGGGGAAAGAGGGGTTATGAAGAAAAAGAAGTTGCATTGTTTAGTAATTATTACAAAGTAAAGGGACCACATTAAACAATGTACAAAAAAATCTTTTTAATCTTGTATTTATTAACACTTTTGTTTATTTCCCTTAATTCTATTATAACGAGGTCTGTAAAGCTGCCATAATAAATATTTAAAAATATTATAAAAATGAGAAAAAGATGATAATGATTGTGATGATGGATTACATGATGCAAGTCCCATGTGTGAACAAGATTACATTTTTAGATCTTAAAATTCTGGGATGGAAAAGGGGAACAAAATCCTAAGCTTCCTACAGTGTTATTAAACTTAAATGGGTTAATATAATTTTAGTCCCTGAACTTGGAAATTAAGTTCACTTTAGCACTTATATTTTTTTTAATCCATTTTGATAACTGAACTTGGCAATGAGATTCGTTTTGGTCTTTGAACTTGCGATATGTAAAGGTTTGATGATGAGGCAGTTTGAGATTATGGCACGTCACTAAATCTTTATGAAATCCAAGTTTAGGGACTAAAATGAATCAAACAAAAAGTACAAGTACCAAAGTAGACTTAATTGTCAATTTCGGGACTCAATGTTATATTAATCGACTTAAATGTCGCTTTCTTCCTATAAAGGTTCAATTATGCCTTCAGTCCTATACTTTTGGACTTTTGAATTTTGATCCCTTTGCTTTGAAAAGTAAAGTCTAATTTATAAGTCTAATGGATTTCTATTAAATTTGAATTGTTGTATTTTAATATTTAAAAGTTTTGATTTAAAAATTCAATACTACAATTGACTATATATATATATATTCAAATTTAATAAAATCCAGCTAGCGATACTTAGTTGGACTATAATTTTTAAACTAGATAAATAGAGGGATTAAATTCCTAAAATTAAAAAAAAATAACTAAATTTCAAAATTTTGAAAGACTAAAACCTTTAAAACATTAGACAATGTTAGATCTATACCCCAATAAAATAACAAATTATAGGGACCAAATATATCATTATCTAATAAAACATAGCTATGGAGATCTTTATCAGCTTGTCTAGTGCCAAAATGAGGACAATTTATAGGGGAATCAATTATCATGGCCAGGTTATTGGTGGAAAGTAAGAGTAAACTTAGAATATCAATATTTCAAACTATTTTCTTCATTTAAAAATATAGATTTTTTTGTCGATTAAGTCTTAACTCGATTGGAATGTGTATTAATGTCAATGTAGGAGGACGTAAGTTCAAATACGTTAAAGTATATTATCCTTTTATTTAAGGGTTAGGGAGGGGATATGAGTATTTCTAGGCATTGTATCAAAAAACAAAAACTATAAATTCTAATCATATACTTATACGAAAGAAAGTAAATAAAAAAAATAACTTTTAATAACTATATAATTAATAGATAAAATTTTACAGATAAAACCTTAAGGGAGAGCAATCGATCTATTCAATTTAAAACCAACAAAAAAAATGTAAACCAGCAATTAAACATTAATTTTAAATTGGGATTTTAACCTAAATTTCGAAAAAGTGCTTGTCAATTAAATTAAATTTTCATACTGCACATAAAATTATTTTAATAATTATAATTAATTTAATTAAATTAACTCAATCAAAATTGATCGAACGGAATCATTTGAACCAATTTTTTACCACTCACCAATTTTTTTTTTTTTTTTTGAGTTGCAATAATGTATAAGTAGCTTCTCCCTCCACTAACATGACAGTGTTGTATTTTGGGGGGTCATTTTCAACCTTTTTTTATTTTCCCTCTTTGTTTTCTTGTCTTCCATTATCACTTTCCCCCTCTTCTTTTTTAACTTTGTCCCGATATATCAACATCCTTTAATTCAAAGAGCAGTAACAGAGGGGAAAAGAAAAAAAGATCATTTATACATTGATTGCACGCACTGTGTGATGTAGTTAAGAAGGGCAAGTCTTGCCAGTTCATTTGTTGGGGCCATTAGTAAATTCATATATTATTCAACAATTTTTATCTTACGTCGAATAATTCTTAGTTCAATTCACATGATTATTGTTACCAATGTAAGAAAATGTAAGTTTGAGTATATTGAAACGCATTATCTTCTTATTTATACGTTGTAGAAGTGCTATAGATAGTTTAAGATATTATATAAAAAAATAGGTACGATCAGAACATTTTATTATTTCCCTGAATATGTTAAGAAATTAGACTATATTTATTGAGCTAGGGACCTTGATCTAATGAATTTTTGAGTTTAATATAAGGTTTTGACTATTGATTTCATGAGATTGGTTTATTAACTCTTGTAATTATCGAGTTTAGTTTAACATTTTCGACTTTTATTAATATTGAGGTCATGGTTTATAGAATTGGGTCGATGATCGAATCAATTAAGTTATTGATTCTTGATTTGATTGTCGATTTGGTTTTAGTGAAGTAAATTATTAAAAAATTAAAAAATTTGATTCAAATGTTGTCTCAACTAGTTTTTTTTTTTTCTATTTTGGTTTAATTAGTTCGTACTGATTCATGGATCAATCGATTTTTTCTCTTGTTCCGAATAAGTGTATTAATTAATTTTCAGTTTGATTAATCGATCCATCGAATTTTAAAGTCAAACTGGTTAACTGAAATTGACTTCTTCTTTTTTTTTTTCATCCCAATCTAAAAAATAAAAATAAAAATTTTCAGAACAGCAAAATGAAAGAAGCCTTCATTTTTATTTTATACATATTTGGTCATATCTTTATAGATTTTATTATTTTCCATTTTAACGAAACTTGGAATAAATTATAAAAATCTCAGTCACTACCTTACTTGCTTACTCATAATCTCTTCTCCTTTTTATATCACCATTTCTCTCTCTCTCTCCTCACAGAAGAAATGTGGGATCATCTGTTCCACAAATCATGACTTCCTTCTTCAGCCTTAAACTCCATTTACACTCCACAATTTTCATCGTTCTTACTTTTCTTGCAGTTCAAGGTTCCGGCATAAACGCCGACGGTCTTCTTTTACTGTCTTTCAAAAACTCCATTCTCAGCGACCCTTTACAAGCACTACGAAACTGGAACTCCACCGACCAGACACCGTGTTCTTGGAGCGGCGTCTTTTGTAGCAACACCAATGGTGGCGGCGGTGAGGGCGAGTCTCGTGTTACAGCTTTGTCTCTTCCTAGCTCTCAGCTCGTCGGTTCGATACCGTCAGATCTGGGTTCCCTTCAACACCTCGAAAGCCTTGATTTGTCCAACAATTCACTTAATGGGTCGGTTTTAGAATCGGTTTTCAATGCGACCGAGCTTCGGTTTCTTGATTTGTCGAATAATTTGATGTCCGGTGTGATGCCGGAAACTATCGGACGGTTGCAAAGTTTGCGGTTTCTTAACCTTTCCGACAATGAGTTAGGTGGGACTTTGCCTAAAACTCTTACTACTATCCAGAATCTAACTGTTGTTTCTTTGAAGAACAATTATTTTTCCGGTGATCTTCCGGCTGGGTTTCGATCTCTTCAAGTTTTAGACCTTTCTTCGAATCTTATCGATGGTTCTTTGCCTAAGAACTTCGGCGGTGACAGTTTAACGTACTTGAACGTGTCTTACAACAGACTTTCCGGGAAAATTCCGTCGCAGTTCGCCGAGAAAATCCCTACCAATGCCACCATTGATCTTTCCTTCAACAATCTCACCGGAGAAATCCCTGATTCCGACGTGTTTAACAACCAAGAACCCAAATCTTTCTCCGGGAATCCTCATCTATGCGGCGAAATAACCGGCCGTAGCTGTCCTATAACTTCTTCACCGTCATCTTCTCCTCCGGCGATCGCAGCTTTTCCGAAAGCAACAGAGTTCGCCGACACGCCTGGTCCATCACCTGTCGGTGAAAAACCACAACGAAACAGGCTTAAACCAGGAACCATAGTAGCAATCATCATCGGAGACACAGCAGGGATTGGATTTTTCCTCATGGTTTTCTTCATCATCCACAAATTAAAGAACAAAAAAAGAGTTGAAGCCACCACAGTAACACAAACAGCTAACGATACAGTCAACGACAGCTGGTCAACGACATCATCGTCGTCGGAATCCAGAGGGTTTACAAGGTGGTCGTGTTTAAGGAACACAAAAGAAGAGTACGATGAAGAATCTGAAACCCCTTCTGAAGAAGATCAAAGTCAAGCTAATCAACGGCAGGGAATGCATGAACATGATAAAAAAGGTACATTAGTGACCGTGGATGGCGAAAACCAGCTCGAACTCGAAACTTTACTTAAAGCGTCAGCTTACATTTTAGGTGCCACGGGGTCGAGTATTATGTACAAGGCAGTGCTCGAAGACGGGACTTGTTTAGCGGTTCGAAGGATCGGGGAGAATAGTGTGGTTCGATTTAAAGACTTTGATACTCAAGTTCGAGTTATCGCCAAAATGGTGCACCCTAATTTGGTCAAGATTCGTGGGTTCTACTGGGGAGTCGATGAAAAGCTTGTTATTTACGATTTCGTCCCAAATGGCAGCCTCGCCAACTCGCGTTACAGTAAGTTACTTACTCCGTTCCGTTTTATAATTTATATTAATTAATTTTCATTACAATTTATATTATTTAAAAAAAAAAATTGACCCATTTTTTCAGTAATATCGTTACAAAATTCGAACCCGACTCCTAAGAAATTAGCGTGACATTTGTTTTACTCATTCGCTGCTTTCTCTTTTTTCAATTTTCTCACATTTTCCAAGGGAAACATATGCGCATGTTAGCAGAACTAACATGGGTATTTGCTAAATTGCGCACGATTAGATTACTCGAGCCGTGACGGTGGAGTAGTTGAAAAACTGAACATTGTTGTTTAATGCATGGGAAAGTCAAACTAAAGTCTCGGTATCCAATTGGTATAAAGTAATTTTTAATCCCTGAATTTCATATTTTTTCAATTTGGTCCTTAAATTTTTTGTCCATATCAGTTTTGAAATTTGGCCCTAAACTTAAATTACTTTTATGCATGATAATTTTTATATAAAATCTTAAAAAAAAAGTTATATATTTTTGGGAAAATTTTCAATTGACTGGCATAAGTTTTAGGTGAAAACTATTTTTTACGATAATTTTATTTTAAACATTTTAAATGTTTTTCTTACAATAATTTTTTTTTTCAGGAAAAGTTGGCTCGTCACCTTGTCATCTTCCATGGGAGGCTCGGCTAAAGATAGCCAAAGGTGTTGCACGAGGGCTAGCTTATCTCCATGACAAGAAACACGTACATGCCAATTTGAAGCCGAGCAACATCTTGTTAGGCCCCGACATGGAACCGAAGATCGGAGACTTCGGTCTCGAAAGGCTTGTAACATGCGACACAAGTACCAAAGTCGGGATCTCGGCTCGAAACTTCGGTAGCAAAAGGTCGACGGCATCGAGAGACAGCTTCCAAGACCTAACTGGACAGAGTCCGAGTCCAAGCCCAAGCTCATTCGGGTTATCACCGTACCGAGCCCCTGAATCTCTCAGGAGCCTCAAGCCTAACCCCAAGTGGGACGTTTACGCGTTTGGTGTCATTTTGCTAGAGCTTCTAACGGGGAAAGTCATAGTCGTGGACGAGTCGGGTCAAGGGAATGGGATCGTGATCGAAGATAAAATCAAGGCGTTGAGGATGGCCGATGCGCCGATCCGGGGCGAATTAGAAGGCAAAGAAGAGGGATTGTTGGCTTGTTTTACGTTGGGGTACAATTGTGCTTCTCCAGTACCACAAAAGAGACCTTCAATGAAAGAAGCCGTACAAATTCTTGATAAAATCCCTTCTTCAACTTCATTTTCACAACACTATTTTGGATACTGATTTGAAAAAAAAAATTCAACACAAAATTGGAGATTACATTTGTAGACAACAGTGTATGTAATGATTGACTTATAGGGTTTTCTTTTTTAATTTTTTCTTTTTAACTTTTTTTGTTTCAAAGTTTGTGTTTAGTTGGAAATTGCATGACATCATGTGTTGAACCTTTCTCCATGTGGCACTAATATTTATTGCTAACATTAAGACCAAATCCTTCTTGTTATTCGGTTAAATTTTGTTATTAATTTTAATTTTTAAATAAATATTGATTTAAAATTTTAATTGCTACCACAAAAATTTTAACATTGATTTAAATAGTAACAATTAAATTCATTAGACTCAATTTAATTATTAGCCACATATTATGTGTACAGTTGTATATTTAATTCATATTTTCTAATTTAATTGTCGAAACATTTTTTTTTAAATTGACTTTTGATTTTAAAACTAAGGAAAATGGGAGTCGCCATCAATCATTTTATTTAGGTGTGATTGAGTCACCTTAAAACTTTTTAATAAAATGTTAGATTAAAACGATACTTTTCGGTCTACAAAAATCTGGGAAATGGGTACCTAATTGGTACCTAATTGATTACTTGATGTTTAAACATTGAAATTTGAAATCTTGAAGAGAATTTAAAATGAAATCCCTTTGATATTTTAATAGAAAAGGCTTTATTCTAAATTAATCGAGAAAAAAGATCATGCCCCATGAGTTAGGACACGACGCCTTTAGTTTTCGAAAACCAGAATAATCGTCGTTTTAATCGTTACTTCAATCTCGTTTTTATATTTTTGAAATAGTTATTCGATTATTTCAGTTTTAGAAAGAAGCCATATCCTGTAAGTTAAGAACAAGACTATTCAAATTCCAAAAACAATGAACATTGCCTCAGTATAAAAAATTTCCCTTTTTATGCATCATGCAAAAAAAAAAAGAACGTAACACTTAATATTTGAACCTAATGTATAATATAGTGATAATGAAATAATTTAAAATGGCTATGTGGGTAGACTGATAAATAATAAGTAAATAAAGAAACACTATAATAATAACATAATTATAATAATATTAATATTAATAATCATATTATAGTAATATAAATAAATGAAGTAATTTAAGATAAATAAAAAATGAAAGATGCATGATTAAAAAGATAAATGGACATGACATGGAATTGTCAAAAAATAATAAAAGAAATAATAAAATAACAATAACACACTAAAAAATAAAAAAAAAATAATGACAACAATAAACAAAAAAATGCACCAATAAAAAGCATGTATACAATCTAATTCTTAAGAATGTATAAAAATATAGAAGTAATAAATAAATAGATAAATATATAATAAAAAATAGTAATAATAAAGGCACGAAAAAAGAAAAAAAATAAATACTCGACAAAAGAAAATAAAAAACAATATTAAATATTAAATATGAAGGAATAATAAATAAACGAATAAACGAATTAAAATAAAAAAAGTAAATAAGTTAATAATATATATAAATAGTTAAATGAGTAAATAAATGAAAAAAATAAAAGGAATAATGAATAAGTAAATAAGTAAATTAGTAAATAGACGAATAAAAGAATTAAAATAAAAAATGACTAAATTGTAACTTAAATGAAATTAAAAAGATAAATCGAAATAAAATAAATAATAAAGGGGTTGAAATGTGATGCGTGAAAAGAAGCAGGGACCAGCTAGGAAATTATTCCCAGACCTCCAAACGCATCGTTCCATAAGGGACCAAAATGAAACAAAACCAAATTTACATGGTACAAATTAAAAAAAGAAACATGATTAAATTGAAACAAGCCATAAAAGTGGAAGGACCAAAGGCGGAAATAGACCATCCCTAAAAAAATGTAGATCCTAGGGTGGGTCAAGTCGTTTTTCGGGTCATGCTTCAAAACGATGCCATTTTGGCGTCTGCTTAAACCCAAAATGACGTCGTTTTGCTTTATTTTTTCTTCATTTTTTTTTTTTTTTGCTTCATTTTTTCTTTGAAGCTGCCCTTCCCTCTGACCATTTGAGCCGCCACTGCTCCGCCGTGGCCACCGGTAGTTAGAGATGACCGTCATCCCCGATGGCTTAAAAATTTAAAAAAAAATTACTTTTTTCCTTTCTTTTTAAAATCCCCTTTTAAACCCTTTCAACCCCTTTTTTAGAAAATGGTTTTTTAAAAAAAATGCCGAAACCCTAAAAGCTTTCAGAAAACCTTTCAGTTTCCAGTCCTCTGGCGAGGCTTGCGGCAAACCACCAAGGGTTCGGTAGCCTTCTAGGCCAAAGGAGTCTCAGACATTGGCAGTTGAAGTAAGACCCTTCGTATTTTTTTTAATTTTAATTTTTTAATTTTTATGTTTTTATATAAAAAAAATAAATAACAACAAATCACATTCGAAAATGCTTGTATTCTTTTTTTGTTCGATTTCTCTTTAAAAAAAACTTTACAATCTGTTTATTCAGACTTTTTATAGCCAAATTACATGATTATTTTTCTATTTTTTCTACTATTCTCGCTATTGTTTCTTGAGCGTTGTTGCTGTTTTTGTTTTTCCGTTTTTGCAAGCGTCGTTGGAGTCAATTGACAAGTTAAAGGCAGTTGACGGTGGCAGACCTCGTGAGGCGAGCGTGCTAACATGGGTGTGGCGTGCAACGGCAGGCTAGGGTTCTTTATTTCTTCTGAAAACTGTTTAGGTTTTTGGGCTTATCGGGCCATGAGGGTTTTTTTGGGCTATTTGAGCATGATGTAAATGAACTGTTATTTTGAACTTTTCATTTTTATTACTTTTATTATATTTCTTGGCCCAAGCTAAATTGGTCTGTTATATTAATCATTCTAAGTCATTATATTTTTCAAAATTTAAAATTTCAATCTTAATACAAATGACAGTCATTAATCAATTAACTGGATTTTTAGCGATTATATGTGATGACAAACGAACATGACATTACATATATGATGATATGTTTGCTGCATTAAATTTTGAAAATAGTAAAACCTAGTGAATTTAATAGTCATTGGTTAGTAAGGAATGAAATTTTAAAATTTAAAAGTACAGTGACTAAAACTGACCCAATTAAAGGACACGGATTAAATCCATAGTTTTAGTAAAGCACAAGAATTAATAGTCAATTTTAACCTTAGGTTTTTTACCTAACTTTTCTAATTGGTTAAATTTACTCCTTATATATGTATATTTTGAAATTTTAATTTCCAATCTTGGCCTAAAATAGTAGTTAAATTCGTTTGATTAAATTTTACTATTAATCTTGATCATTTGGTTAAATTATATGATATGGGGTAATTAGCAATAATGGTTAGTTGTTTTCGTGTTTTTGTTAATTTCAGTACTGTAATCAAATGCAACGTTTTACCTTAACATTTTAATGAAAACGGTGCGTGTAAGGGGGGATTAGATCAGTGCTTAAAACGGGGAGTTTAGGGCAAGTAACCGTTCGAGTTAAACAGTGCATTTTGAGGATTATTTCTGTTATTGCTAGGTTGTTAATTTTTGTTCGTTGCCCACCTGAGGCAGTTATGAAAATACTTATGGTTTTCTTCTTCACTCTTGCTTTCTGAAATCTCGTTCTTCCGTCTCTCTGTTTCTCTTCACATTCTTTTATTTTTCCTGCTTAAATATTCTCCCCTCGTATTTCTAGTATTAGTTTTGCATCATGTGTAAAGTTGTAAATTTAGTATATGTTTTTCAATCTTTATACTTTTCAAATTCCAAATGATAGTCTATTAGTTGATTTATTGCGTGTGAATAATATGTGGAAATAATAAATTGACATAATATTACATAAATAATAATATGCTTGCTATATCAGATTTTGAAAATAATAGAATTTAATAAATTTCACAATTGAAGTTTCGCGAGTATTAAAATTTTAAATTTTAAATTATAAAAACTACCAAATTAATGTACTTGCATATAATGCATAAAAATGATTTTTTTTTACCACATAGATCTAAATCTATTTGTTTTATTTTATTTCCAAAATTTTAAAATATTTTATATCTCAAAAAAAAAAAAAAAAAAAGAGAGAGGCTAGGCTTGAGATAGTCCAATGATTTTGGGCTTTAGCGTGAATTAAGCAACCCATGCATATTGGGCTTTACCCTTAGCCCTTTTCGAAATCCTTAAATCGAACAACTTGAATCGAATTTCTTTATTATTGTAATTGTAACTATGTCAATTGAGTTAGACTAAATTGACAAAGTATTGCAATTATATAGAATAAATATAAAAACTCGTATATAAACTTTGATTCGGTACAATTACATATACGAAAATTTGATTATAATTATAGATATAATTATTTATATAATACCACTTGCAATTGTGATATCTTAATATTTGTATTAATTTAAATTTAATAATTATATATTTTTCACTAAAAAATAATTTATATATTTTCATTTATTAAAATTTTATATATAAACAACTTAATAAAATTTAATATTTATTTTATAGTATTATATATAACTATAAATTAAAATTTAAAGATATCAAATTTAGATTTGGTCTGGTTTTCCATTTTTCGCCCTTATGTTTTTTGAATTGGAAAAGATCCCGCCCATTCTCTTATTTTAAAAACCCTTTCAAACGTCTCTCTCTGTTACACCAATAGCAGCGTCATAAAGAAAAAGAAAAAGACATAGCGCTTCGATTGTCATCCTACCTGAAGTAGAAAAGCAATGGCGACGAACATCGGAATGATGGACGGTGCTTACTTCGTCGGTAGATCTGAGATCCTTGCTTGGATCAACACCACTCTCCATCTCAATCTCTCCAAAGTCGAAGAGGTTCTTTCTTTTTAATCATTAAATCTTTCTAATTTCTAATGTAAATCAAGACAATTTCGATTTATTGATGAGTTTTTTTGGATCTGGCTTCTTCAGGCATGTTCTGGTGCCGTTCACTGTCAGTTGATGGATTCTGTTCATCCAGGGATGGTGCCGATGCACAAAGTCAATTTCGATGCCAAGAGCGAATATGAGATGATCCAGAATTACAAAGTGCTTCAAGATGTCTTTAACAAACTCAAAATCACCAAGGTCTTTTATGTTTTGTTTTAATCTTTTTTGAGGATTTATTATTATTTTTCTTCTGGTTTTTTATTTTTTTTTTTTGTTTTGAATTCTTTTTTTAATTGCTTTAGCATATTGAGGTGAGCAAGCTGGTGAAAGGGAGACCGCTTGATAATCTGGAGTTCATGCAATGGATGAAAAGATACTGTGATTCGGTTAATGGAGGCGGTCTTCATAGGTAAATTTCTTTTAAACCTTGCTTTACTTTTAATCAGATCATGCAAATGGTTTCTTTTGCCTAAGCCAAGTTTCCTAAAATTTATTTAAAATTGCATAACTTTAATTGTTCTATATGACTTTAGAACCAATTTCTTTGTTAGAATTGAGCATTGTTGTTTTAATCTTTATACCATCACCAATATGACAGATCGCAGTAGTTTTAGTCATATTTGAGAGTTTCAATATAGTTTTAGTCTTTTTAGCTGTATGTATATCATATGAATTAAAAGAAATGAGAAGATCTATGGGTGAGTTTCTGCTGTTGTCACACGTAGTTACAATCCAGTAGAAAGGAGAGAGGCTTCAAAGGGAGGAAAAGAAGCAAGCAAGAAATCAGCACCACAACCATCCTCAACCAAGGGTTCAACTGCTGCTCCTAGACCTACATCTTCCCATGCTCGAAGGAACAGCAACGATGTTCCTTCATCCGTGAACCCTTCTAATCAATCAGCAAAGGCACCATCCAAGCCATCTACATCAGTGGCTGCGTATGATGAACAGGTACTTTATATTCATGGAACAAATTGATAATTTTCATTAGTTTAAAGAAAGTTCAGATGAATTTATGTTTTCTGCTTTACAATGTAGATTACTGAGTTGAAGCTATCTGTGGATAGTCTTGAGAAAGAGAGGGATTTTTACTTTGCAAAGTTGAGAGACATTGAGATTCTCTGCCAGACACCCGAAATCGAAGACTCCCCGGTATTTTCTCTTTTGACATTCAGATTTAGATTAGGGAAATGTTATATGTAGTAAAAAGGGTCATTAAAATTGATTTTTTTGATGTTTTACTATATGTTATTGCAGATTGTTGCAGCTATCAAAAGGATTTTATATGCTACAGATGGCGACGCATCAGTAGTGACTGATGCTCAAGCCATGCTGTCACTTGACCCCAAGGAAGCAGAGGCATTGAGTCCAATTGCTGAGGCATCGGAAGAGAAATCCGGTTCTGAGACCCAGAAGAGGAAAAACATTTTGAACACTGATGTAGATGCTGCCGGAATCATAACCTTGTCTCCAAGGCAAAGGCTTACTGATGCTTCTGATGTTCACTGCAGTGGGTCACCTCTAATGACTTATTAAACTGCAACCAACTAAAAGACTTCTCAAGACCTGCTTGACAATACAGTATTGTCAAATATCTTAGCCTTATATGTTGCAACTCTATCCGTTGTTTCTATAGTCCAACCAAGGGTGTCTAGGAATGTTTAGGACATGACATGATATAATCCTTCATCCGAATTTGTCTGCAATGTCTAATTGGATCATGTTGTGCCCTAGGAAGATGTAAGAATAATATGCTACTCTATGCATATCCATTTTGCTTCAGTTCATTTTTAGCTAGACACCTCTCCTTTTTTAGATGTTTCTTTGTTATGGAATTATATAGGCTTTTAAATTTTAAATACAAGGTGTGATATATGGGAATGAATCATAGTTTCTTTGAGATTGTCCAATGCTTTTGCAGTTTACAATATTGTTTTTACTGTCTATAATGTCTTTGTTGTACAGATTGGTATTTATACGATTAATATAGGCATTGTGCTTAATTCTTGTTGAAGGCTTGGAAAAACAGGTCACGGGGAAAAGCTAATAAAAGCTCAGGCTTTTGCCATAAGGCCAAGGTGAGATCAAAAACTTCTGTCATTGGCTTTATATTGTACACTATCTAGACATAAATTTCCCTTTAGTTTCCCTCTTATTCCTCATCATTTATAGTCTCCAAACTTTGAACAGGTTAAAGCTTTTTGCCAACTATTTGTGTCTAATACTTATATTTGTCGTATACGAGAACATATCTAGAGAGAGATAACCCTAACCTAGAAAAGTTTTAGTTATTGGATAATTGTTTATGTGACATATTTTCGTGGGCCATAGTTTGTAAAATTTTTTACAAAACTAAAACAAGTGAATGAATCCAAATCCTGAAAAGCATTACTTGTTGTTGTAAGAAAGCCATTACAGCCACCACAAAGTCAAAAGAGCCATATACTAGATTTTGATGTGATCTAACACCTGAATGAGCTCAGGTTAAGCTGTAAAAAATGAAAAGGGAAAAAAATCCCCATTTTTAAACAGCAGACACCAGTTTCCACCATGTTTTGATAGGGTTAAAGTTTGTAATTAGTTTTTTATTATGCCGAGTGTTTAATTTAGGTTAATATACTATTAGGTACATAAAGTTAGTGTCTAATTTAGTATTTAAGTTTAACTTTAATGTTAGTTTAGGTATTCAAATTTAATGTTGGTTTAAGTACAAACATTTATTGCTCTAGATATTTTGTTTTGTTTGAGTACCAAAGACCTTGAAGTCCTTCAAATGTTACATAAACTCATACTTCAATTTAATAATTTTTAATTTTTATATTTTTTTATATTTGTATTAAATGGATGTAACAACAGTTGTTTACATCAAAACTAAAATTTAAAATCTTTGAAATAATCTGACAACATTTATTAAATTTACTCACAAGACTCAAGAGGCCCATACACTAGATTTGATGTGATCTGACACCTGAATGTGCTCAGGTTAAGCTATGGAAAAAAAGGGAAAAAAGTTACCCCGTTTTTAAACAGCAGTCACCGATTCTCTGTGTCTATTCCTTAGTAGAGATTTAACTTAGTTATCCAAATAGTTGCATTCGATTATTACTGTCATGGTAAAAAAGACAGGAGGGTATAGTTTTCTCTTTTACATGGTGCAAAATTCTCTTTCGGCTTTTATGGCGTAACAGAGATTTGAGCACTGTTTGGATGGCGAGAAAACCTGAGGGAAACACCAGAATTTATTCCCCTTTTCTTTTCTCCTTTTCAAAATGAAATTGATGAATCCAGTTGTGTAAAATTAACACCGATTATACTGTTTTTTAGTGTTTGGTAGATGTGGAGGGGAGAACTCTGTTTGACTTGTAAGTTTTGGTCTCATCAATTCAGTTGTTTTTTTCCCGGTAGGTACAATTTATTGCTGCTTCCAAAAAATGTTTATGAAAGTATAAGGTGAGGGAAATTATTAAAGTGTTGTTTTTATGGAGTCGATAAATCTTTTAACAGATCAGTGTTATTCTTGATTGGGGTTTTAAATTTTTCCGACTCTATTGGTGAATGAAACTTCAAAGATTTTGGTAAAAGAGTTAGTTTCAGTAAAGTTTTTTGGGTAATAAAAAAATTTATGGTTTTATTCTACTCTAAGCTTAGATTTGAGATTTAGTCCCAATATTTTTAATTTTATATAATTTAATCTTATTTTTATAATATTATTTTTGTTCTAGTAGTTGTAACCATTAGTTATTTTGAAAAAAGTCCATGACAAAATGATGGCTACCGGTTAAATGGATTAATTAATAACATTACACGTGTAGAAAAATTAAGTTATGTGAATTTAAAATATAATATCAAATCTTGAATTGAGTATAGTAGAAGAAACAAAATTGTAATTTAACTTAAAATAACAAAAATAAACAAAAGCCATGAAGAATGTTTTAATCACATTGATGTTTGTGTTGAAACGAGTGGTGGTAATGTAGTGTTTTTTCATGTCATAAAATTTTAAAAGCAAGGACCAAACTGATTAAAAACCTAAACATGTTTCCTTGGAGTAAATGAGACAAAATATTGAATCCAAAACGACAACCCATAAATTCCTACCAAACTATAGGAAAAAGACCTTATTTTTCATTTTTGAAGTAATGCCAAGGAAAATTAAGTACTTGAGCTGCCACATTTATAAAGTTGCAATAAGTTCACTAATTTAAATCTCTCTCCTATTTTTCATTTTCCTAAATATTAATATTTGTTACATATACACAAGAACGGCCACCATCACTATTAATGACCTCTTACTAGGAATACTTCAACATCTAATTTTTCTAAATTAATGTTAAGATTCTCGATACTTAATTAGTGGTCAAATCAATTCGATTAAATAAATTATTAAAAATTATAACAAAAAAAACTGGTTCAACCGTTTGATTCAATTTGTTTTCAATTTAACTTGTTCGATTGGTAAATTTGATTTGTTCGAACAACCATGACTACTACCCCTATTGTCTAACCTAGTTTGCTAATGTTCTTTCTCAAGAGAACTATTTTACTAGATTGTTAGTTACTCTTGATAATCTAGCCATTTCAACAAGATATCTATTACTTGTCGCTTACATACTTTACAATTCAATAATGTCAAATCACTTTTTCGAATTAACAAGATATTGATGAATGACAAACCGATTGATTGACCAATCAAAAAACGCATTTAAATAACCAAAATCATCTCCTTCCTTCCTTCTCTTTTTTGCTTTATCCAACTCCATCATCTCCATCTTACAACTCTCCACTTTCATCATGTAAATTGATTATTGCGTTCACGCCACTTTTTTTTATCAATAATATTCAACACATATTTAATGATAATACTTGTAATTGTATTATTACTTAAATTTCTATTAAAATAAAATGTCAATAATGGCATTGTATCTCAAATAAATGAAAGAAAAATAGAATACAAATTTTACGTAGAAAACTTTTCGAGGAAAAAACCACGAGCAGAGGAGAAGAAAATTTACTATGTTAAATTTAAATAATTACAAGGAGTATAGACTACGTCTATTTATAGGTTTAGAAACCCTTATTCTAATCAACATTTAATAGAAGTAATGCAGTAAGGTTGAAACACTAGTAAACTTCTATATAGATTCTTCTTGTGTAGCTTGTATCGTGGATCTTTCTATCTTGCCACTTGTATTTTATTTTAATATGAATTTGAGTCACAACTCTAACAATTTTAAATGATAATAATTTCATTTTGTTTTTTTTTAAATCAATAACTAATTATATATATTCATATTAAATTTCAATAAAAAATGTCAATTTATCATTTATATAATTTTATAGCTGTTACTTTCACAAATTAATAAAATTTGAGTTTTTTTTTTTTTTTGGTGTTATATATGATTTTATAGCAATTAAAACTATCTCACTATTAAATGCAAGCTATTTTAATAAAAAAATCAACAAAATTTGAAGTACATTTTGTTAACAATTCTATAGCAATTTAAATATTTTTAAATAGTTATTTTGGTTATTTCTTTCACTATTATAATTCCTTTTTTTAATCTTATTTGCTAAGAAGATTTTGAAATCTTACAAATTAAATAACTTCAATGAATTTTTTTATTAAAAAAAAGTTAAATATTCCATAAATCACTATATTCTTCGTAAATTAGAAAATTAATCTATATACTTTTATTTTTAGGAATTTAGTCCTAATTTTTAGGTTTCAAAATTCATGTCCAACTATTAATAATGATAAAAATATTTCGTTAAATTAAAATTCATTACAATACCATATTTTAGTTTTATTGTTATTAAGTGAGGCTTTTTTTTAATTCTAAAATATCGTACAAATAAATTTAATAATATTAACAATTGAATATAAATTTAAAAATATAAATATAAATCAATCAAATTCATAAAAATATAACGAAGAAAATTTCAAATTTATAAAAAATTATATAACATATTTTAACCTATTAAAAATAATAAAGTAAAAAAAAAATCTATATTTAACCTATATATGGGGCAGTGTTTTGACTTTTCAGCAAAGGTTGAAGTGTCAAAATCAGGTACAGGAAGGTGAAAGTGAAGGTGAAACCTCAAAAATTGGTAGTGGCAAAAAAATTGTGTCATTGTCAAACTTACGAAAACCGCTTATTGGAGTCGCACAATCATACTTGTTTCCCTGCCACTTGGGTAACCTCAAAAAATAATAAGTGACTTCCATATGGATTGATTTGAAATTTCTCATAATTATTTGTTTGGTACTTTTGTTTCAATTTAATTTTAATAAAAATTAATGTTTTAAAAACTAATGTTTCAATAAATTAATTTAAAATATATAAAAAAATTAACAATTGGTTTCATCATTGATTTTATATTGATTTCAAATGATTTATTTGAAATTTATTCGATTTTTTTGTCAAACTGATATACTGATCAATTCCTAACTTAATTTAGAAAATATTAATTGAAATCTCATAATCTATATATTTCAAAATTAACTTGGATTAATATTATCGCCAACTTTGGTTCAAATGTCAAGGTTTCACCTTTTTGAGTAATGTATGAGTTATATTATTTGATTTAATGTTTGTATAAATTAATTTTGATGACATTTGATAATTAATACAGATTCACGTTATAGTTTTTGCTTTTAAGAATTCATTTTAAAATAATCTCGAATTTGAGATTCACAAATACATGAGAGATATTACGCGATGGGAAAAAGATTACTTGGCATTTATGTAGCATATCACATTAAAATAAAGGGTTTTTAAGCTCAAAAATGAAATCCTATTGTAAAATATATGATCATAAATGGTAAAAATACCATGGAAACCCTTGTACTAAGAGTACAATTGCATTTTGTCCCCTTTATTTAAAAAATAAAAAAAATTAATCTTGATATATTAGATAAAAGAGCAAACTAGTCCTTCTGTTAAAACTTTCATCTATTTCTACTGTTAAAAACTAGTATTTGTACATCAACATGAGGTACATGTGGCATGTCATATGTCACTATATAATTGTTTCATTAGTCACGCTAGTTTTTAATGATACAAATAAATGAAATTTTAACATAAAAGACTAATTTACTCTTTACTTTAACACATCAAAATTAATTTACCCATTTTTTTAGTAGAAAAACCAAAATGCAATTTGAATCCTAGGAAAGTGACCTCCATGATACTTTTGCTAATAAAAAACTGAAAGTAGGAAAACAGAGATATTTGCAGATGCAGAGAATGTCAATGATGCATGTTTTGTTCAACATTCATACACTGGAGGAATCATAAAAGAACATGCTTTTCGTTCCATCGGAAAACAGAGAAACCGAGTACGACGGTCCAACGAATGATATCGATCAATTTCCGGCCCATGTTATAGCCAATTTTTGGAAAGGCAATAAGTAACTAAACACATACAGATCATACATTAAGAACAATAACCAACAATATAAGCAAAAGGAATCCTACAAATGACATGTCTAATAGTACTACTTATTACTATTAATGGGGACTACTAACCGGATCGACAAACATACGGTTTACCGATGGCAGCCGCATTTGCTGGTCCGGTGCTCTACTCCTTTTGAATTGTGGATACGACGATGACGAAACCGAAGACGTTGTCACAGCCCACGAATCAACCAAGTTATCACAGCTGAAAGATGCATCAATGACACCATTAGGACTACTCGGGCTCGGGACCAATCTACGCTTACGTTTGTGGCCTCGGCTATCCAGTAACTCCGAGATGAGCTCGTAGCACGAATTTACTTCATCCTGTCGGAAAACGAAACCGGAGATTAACCGAAAAACAATCAGGATCCAATGATAAAGAACCCCAAAGTAATTATATACCTCACATATCTTGAGTACACCAATGAGTTGTTTTTGATATTCAAGGTAATGACATGGTTCAATATCTTTAATAACATGTAGCATTGTTGCAGCAGCTAAGATTGAAGGCATATAAAGCATGAACCTTGAATCTGGGATCAAATTGAATAATTTTAGAATAAAATGCACAAATTGTATAATTAAAGATGAAAATTTGGACTAAATTACCAGTAATGACAAGAAGAAGCAAATGTTCACAGCTATGAAGGAACTCAAAATGTAAATGAGACTTCAATCCCAGTCTACTTGTAATGTGATTAAAGAAGGAAATTGGTGTTATAGGGTTCATCCTCCATTGAAGAGTTGATAACACTAAAAGCTCCATTCTTTGTATATTTTTTGAATCAAAAACATAGTTTGATTCTTCCACCTAAAGAAAAAAGAAAAAGAAAACCCAAAAAAGAAGATGAAAAACCCATTTTTCATAGCCAAATAACAAGCTTTTTGAAACCCAAAATTGTAACATACTTGAAGGTCTAAAAGGAGTGGTACTTGAGTTTCTTCAACTTTAGCAGCTAAAGATAAACAAGCAACAGCCGCTAATTGACTCATCCATGGGTTGTCTTGTTGAAGTTTCAAGCTTGAAATGAACCTATCGAAGTAATTCACAGCAAGAACCATGGTTAAAGCATTGAACCCATAGTGTTCTTTGACCTTGAAAAACAACCCCAAAGCTTGTTTTCGAGCTAAAACCAGTGACTTGTTTAAGTTAACATCAATGTACCCATGGTGGGTCTGTTTCTCTTTAGACATCAAAACAAACAACTCATCGTCTTGTTCAAAGAAACAATCATTTTCAATGAAGAATGAAGGTAAAAATGTCTCTTTTTTCACTGTTTCAACAGAAATTTCACTTCCATTGTCGTCTTCAAAGCTTTCTTCTTCTTCTTCACAATACAGCTTTTGGAGAACCAATGGCGATGGGATTTGAATCTGCTGAGCCATGGGTTTTCAAAGAAGAACAACGTAAATACTCTCCTTTCATTATAATATCATAAAAAATAAAGCAAATCTCAATCTCATTTTTTTTTCTGTTTCACTCTTTCATCAATTTCTACAATAGTTTTGAATCTGGGTATGTGTATATATATATATATATATATATTTATTTATTTACCATGTGATACTAATAAGAGAAAAAAAAAATTTTAAATGGAAATAAAAAGAAGGATACGATGAATGACAAAAGGCGTAATTTACGGTCTAATATTGAAAATTCATAATAAATGTGTTTTTTTTTTTTTATGAAAATGATTTATAATAAATGTTTGGGTCTATTTTATAGATTTAGATATGTTTGATTATTTATAAGAAATGTTTTTTTAATAAAATGTGCAAAAAAGAAGTTAAAATAATAATAGTAGATAGTACTTATTTATCTTATTCTCTAAGGCTTTTTAATTATAAAGGTAAATTATCGAAATAGTCATTTATGTTGAAATATTACGTTTTAGTCACTTACATTAACGTGTTATAACATTTTAGTTACTGAGCTGTTAATTATCATTAACGTTATAGTGGTAAGCTGACGTGACATATTAAATTATCATTTTAAACAAAAATTTTAGGTTAAATTATATAATTGATCCCCATATGTTTTTTTTTTTGTTTTGAACAATTTAATTTTTTTCTTTTTATGTTCTTTTAACTTTCCTTCTTTTTTCTTTCCATTCTATTTCTCTCTTTGTTAATTGTTTTCCTCCTTTCTTCATATTTGTTTTCCACATAATTAATTTAAAAAAATGGGATTTCAAACATGAGGTATATGCAAAGTTGTTTCGCTTGGATGATCAAATAATTAATTCAAAGAATTGAGATTTCAAACATGAGGCATCTGCAAATTATGTCAAACAGTCAACTAAAGGTTGTTAATATGTAGCATTTAACCACATGATAGATTTAGAGGTCTGATTGCACGAAAATCATTTGAAGCAGCTCTTGAAACCTCCATTGGAATATGGAGAAGGGAGGAAAACAGAGAATGGAAAATAAAGAAGAAAAAAAAAGTTAAAAGAACATAAAAGAAAAAAATTAAATTGTTAAAAACAAAAAAATATGGGGATTAATTATATAATTTAACCAAAAATTCTTGTTTGAAATGATAATTTAACATGCCATGTTAGCTTACTGTTACACCGTTAACGATAATTAACGACTCAGTGACTAAAATGTTACAATACGATAACGTAAGTGACTAAAACATAGCATTTCAAACATAATTGACTAAAATGTAACTCGAGAAAAATAAAAGTGACTATTTTGACAATTTACCCTAATATAATGGTCCTGTATTTTTAGTATTTTAAATTTTTTCATTAATTTAAAAAAATATTTATATTACATTATGAATTATTAAAATTTGATTATAAATTAAATAAAATCTAATTTCAATCAATTTAATTAATTTTTAATTTATAAATCATAAATTTTACCAAAACCAATTCGAATTAACCCGACATTATCATTAAATCGATTTTCAATTTTCCCAATTTTATTGCTTACCACTATTATTTAAAACAATTAAGTTAATTATTCAATTTATTAAAGATTAATTTTGATAATAGTAAACATTATTTTAAATTAATTCAAAAAAAATATTTATGAATTTAATTCATTCATATAAAAATATAAAAAAATTGTAAAATTGTAAAATGTCAAAATGATTTATTATAAAAAAATAGTTTTATTTATTAAAAAAAGAACATTAAACTATAAATTTTAATATTTCAGCTTTTTTTTCTTTTTAATAATATATACTTTATATTTTCAATTTTTTTTGAAGTTATTGGAGTTAATAAAATTAATTTTGATATTTTAAGGGTATTCTTGATATTCCAAATAATTAATTAAATTATAAAAATTTCTTATATCACTAATTATTATTTGATTGTATTATATATTTTAATTAATATTATTTTATTGTTAAGTAAATTATGTTTATTTATATCAAATTAATTATTTTTAATTTTTGAGAGTTACATATGAGTGTGTTTTGATTTTTTTTTTTTAAGGTTACAAGTTTTTTATTTGTTATAATATATATGCTTTTATTTTATGAATTTTATTTAAATAAATAAATTAAAAAAAATAAAAAAAAAAAAAAAAAAAGGGATGCGATTCGTATCGCGAATTTTTCTCACATCATACCAAAAAGGTATCATGGATTTTCCCAATTCTGTCACTTTGTTATAACACCACTTTCACAGAAATGTTCGTGAACAACACGCTCTGAATATCTAAAGTATTCCACTGAATGTGAGAAAGACGCGCTTATGAGGGCTGCTATTTAAAAAAAAAAAGCTTTTACGGGGGTATGCGTTGACCGTTTAAAACGGAAGTCTGTCATTTTGGGAGTTGAAAAAGGCATGTCCTTTTTTTTTTTTTTGGTTCTCAAGTTTAAAAAAAGAAAAATCAGTACCAAGTGCTTATGTAGATGAATATTTTACATTTTTTACATGGTTAAACTCCGTAATAAGGTTATGTACTCTTTATAAATTTATAATTTAGTCCTTAATATTTTATTTTTAAGAATTTAATTTTTTTACTTTTCAAATTCATGAAAAAAATATGATAACTAAATTCTAAATTTATGAAAAATATATGATATATTTTAAACTTTACAAAATGTATATTTTGAAATGAAAATAAGGAATAAAAAGTTAAATTTTTAAGTCCTTAGCTAATCTTAGTGGTTTTATTATAAAACGGTAATTTTTTTGTTAAAATATGCCATAAGTTCATGTACTGTTCATAAATTTAGAATTTAGTCTCTATATTTTATTTTTCTGGAATTTAGCTTCTTTGTTTTTTAAATTTCAAAATTTAAGTTCAATTGTTAGCATTTTTTTTTGTTTAAATTGGTTTGTATAACATTTTGAAATTAAAAAAAAAAAACCTTAGTAACAATGGCGCCAAAAAGTAACGTTTGTAATACTTGAATTTTACAAAATAATTTTAATAGTGTTAATAATTTAACTTGAATTTTTAAATCTAAAAAGTAGAAGAGCTAAATTTCAAATTTACAAAGAGTACCGAGACTTGTTGCATATTTTAACTAATAATTTTTTTATGAATTGATATAAATCAAGCTATGATCCAAATACTAAACTGATTTTTAAAATTCAAAATGTTTTAATTAAGAAATGTGTTATTAAGGTTTTTCTACTGACCCGATCATTAATTTGAGCATTAAATGTTATTCTAAATTTTAACACGAAGCATATATTAAAACATGTGGATCAAATTATAAATATATATGTATTTATTGAATAGATAACTCAAATCTAACATGTTATAAAATGAAATAATTCTCATAAATTTATTAACATTGTCTTAAGTTTAGCATGTTACGATGCGTACATGTATTCATAACATAATTCATGAATTGTAAATACGCACTTTTCATTTTATTTAAATTGACATTTAATGTTTAAATTTTCAGCTGAATTCACAAAAAATAATATTTTAATTCATGTGTAGTTTATTATGAATGTTAATAATGAGTATTTAAAAATGTTTTTTCATATTAATAATATATTTTTAATGTAATAATAATAATAATAATAATAATAATAATATTTCAAATTATTATTTGCCATCGCTCATCAGCAATATTAATAATGCGTAAATCATTTTAACATTTTATTTTATTTGTCTCTTTTTAATTCTTCAATTTATATTATTAATCAAATTACTCTTAAATTATAAAAAAATTAATGCTTGTTAACTTTTATTGACGTGACAATTTAAGTATATGCTACTTTAACAATTGATTAATTTTTTAAAATTTAAAATTATTATTTTTTATTTTATATTTTTTTAATAATTTTATTTATTATTAAATTTTAAAATATTAATTGATGATATGACATCCATACATATGTCATATGTCAACAAGGTTAACTGTAACACCCAAAACCCTTTTTCTATCGCCAGAACAGGATTACGAAGCATTACTAAGGTTTACGGAACAATCCCATATTATTTCAGTCGCTTATCATACATTTGTCTGAACCTAATCATAGTGTCCCTTGCATGGGCCTCCGAGGCACAAAGCATGCGTTAGAATTGATCCGAGACTAAATCGAAATTATAGGAAATTTTTTGCAAAATTTCAAATTTTTTTCACAATATTAAAGGTCAGGCGCCCGTGTGAGATGAGACACGCCTATGTGGCATGACCATGTGGCTCACATGCCCGTGCCTTCAGGGTGAATAACCCTCTGACTTGCAAAATGATGATATCTCTAGAATTTTCAATTTAGTCTTTATTTTATTTAGTTAATTTGCAAAATTTCCAATTTTGACCTTATCTCACTTTATTTTCTTGCTGATTTTCTTGCCCTTGCCATCCAGCCTACTCACTTTTAGGCTTAATTTCCCTTTAAGTTCTCTCTCTTTTAACACTAGAGCTATTTAATCACTTTAACAATTTTTGCATCTTTTACAATTTAGTCATTTTTCATTAATTAACTATCAAAACGTTAAAATTTCTTAACGAAACTTTAATACTAACTTATTAACAGTCCATAAATACTTATAAAAATATTTATGACTTGGTTTATAATCTCGAGGTCTCGATACCTCGTTTTAACTCAACTTACCCAATAATTTCTTTTAATCACAAAAATTCACCAATTCAAGAACATTCCTAATATCACACTTAACCTATAAATTACTAAATTCTCTAACTTATTCATCAGATTTAGTGATCTCGTATCACTGTTCCGACACCTTTGAATTTGAGCCGTTACATTAACAAACCTTGAACTTTTTCATCTATTTAGAGTGACTAAATTTAAGAGCTAAAAGATAATTTAAAAAAAAAATTAAAGGGCCAAATAAATTATTATACCTAATAAAATTGTACTAAATACAAATAAGATTTCGGTGTTGTTGGTTAAAGTTGAAAATTTGAATATTTCGACATATAATTGTAATTTTATGTCCTATGAACAAAAATAGACAAAATGCATTAAATTTATTACTTAGATTAAAATTGAATTGAATAAAATTATAGTTATTTTTCAGGTTTTTTTATGGGTCCCTGTTTAGTATGTTGATAATGTAATTTTTTTATTTCACAAATAGTCTTAAAAAATTGATATGTATTTTTTTTATTTTCGTATAAATACTTGTCCACCCACTAACATTATTTATAGTCTAAAAATTCTACTCATAATATACCAAATAATTATTTTTATATACTTTCTTCCTCACCATTAATCAACATTTCACAATGGAATCCTAAAATAATAATTATATAATAGTTAATATCCACTTTAATTACTACTGTTGTAAATTTATTTATTTTCACAACCATTTCAAGCAATTCTTGGTACATCATGTTATTGTTACCATTATAGGTTCATAAATCAATGTGTTGGATGTATCTAAATAAATCAATGAAATAAATACATTTACTATGTTTAGTTAGTTATAGGGGCGAATATAGAAAACCTTTTTAGGATTGAAATTAATTTTTAATTTTTATAATTGTAAAAATTTAATTTTATTATTTTAATAGTCTATATCTTTATATTTTTAAAATGATTAAATCAAATTTTTATCATTTTCAGATAGTCGAAGTACAATTTTAGGGGGAGTCGGGACCTTGCAAAGCCCCTAGCTACGCCTAGGTTAGTTACATATATCTACATGCAATTGTAGCTTTTAAATTAATTGAATAAAATTAATCAAATTGATTTAACGTGGCTTGAGCTGAATATTTACGAATCAAGAAATTAATTAATGTAAATACCTTAAATTCCTATTAAATTTAAAAATGAATAAATTAATCTATCACAAAAAAATACAAAAAAATTTATTGATAAAATTAATTCTACTTTAATCGAATCTAATATAAATTAATAAACATATCGAGATATAAATAAATTAATATTTAAATTTAATTGTGAATTTCACATTTGTACTTTACAAGAATCGTATCTCTCTGTTTTAATTTATTAAAAATTTATCTTCGTATTTAAAAAAAATAAAAATTAATTATCATTAAACCGTTGACTTGAGAATTAGTAATTTATATGCAAGTAATTAACAAAATTTATCAGAATAAGTTCACGTGTTTATCAACAATTTAATAAATTTGCCAATTTTCATAATGCTCAAAGGACTAAATTTTAGCAAAATGACTGAATATTCCACTTTTGTAAAGTAGGGAGATGAAAATCAAAATTAAACTTTTAATTTATTATTATTTGATATATGTATTTATGAAATGTATTTAATTACTGCGGTAATTTCTTAAACGCTTTTATCAGCGAAGTAGATACATCAAACATAAATCAATTAATGAAAAAAAAATTCAAATTTATGATAAAATTTCTAACAACCATTGAAAATGATATATAGCTGTAGTAATTTTCCTATTAATTCAAATAGAATAAGAAATGGGAAAAAAAATAAATTGAAATCTAATTTAGTTGAAGCTAATTATTATCAATAAAAAAATTTTGAATTTGAACCTCCTTCATCTAGTCAGGCGTGACTTAGGTTCGAGTCGCGTTAAACACATTGTTGTTAAACTTTTGTCTTTCTCTTATTATTCATAAAAAAAAAGGATCGTTTCATTATTTTTTCAACATGCAAAGCTAGAGGCGGATACAGGGGGGCTGACAAGGGCCCGGTCCCCCTAAAATAAAAATTTTATCATTTTGGCCCTTTAAGTTAAAAAAAATTAATAAAGATAAAATTGTACATTGTCCCCCTAATAATTATAAAGATATAGACAATTTAATTTCGCCCCCTTAAAATTTTTTCCTGGCTTTGCCCCTGTGCACAACTAGATTTCATTTTGTTAGAAATTTTATCATAAAATTGATTTTTTTCATTGACATGTAAAATTTAAATTGCCCGTGCAATAGGTACATATATTTAAAATTAGATCCGAATGTTTTAAAAAAGCTCAATATCGAATAACATTTAACGTTTAAACTGACGGCTAGGTTAATAAAAAGACCTGCTTGATATGATACTGATACTTCAATGATTCAATTAGAACCCCCTGAAGTTTATGACCGGTTTAAATTTTGAGTTATAGTTTGAGGACTTCTTGTGGAATTAACAAGTTTGTTTTCGGTCATGAAGGATTGCTTTGCTTTTACATCATCCACTTCGGCAACAACATAAATTTGAATCAATGGCTAGCTATTTAGCTTTGACTACCATGGTAGGTAGAGAAAGGTAATACTTATCTATATGGTTAAATATACTATTAGTCCCTGTACTTTGATAAAATTTGATATTTAGTTTTATATTTAAAAAGATAAAAATTAAGTCTTACATTTTTTTATTTAAAAATCTTAGTATAATAATTAAAATCGTAAATATTTATTTTTCAATATTTGTCAACTTCGAATTTTGATTATGTTGTTCTCATAAGACATGACATATGATTGACAAGAAATAAATATGATAAATTAACAAATTTTGATAGAAACTACCCATAATAATAATAATTAGACTAGGAATTTTAAATTAGAAAAGTTGAAGGATTAAATTTTTAACTTTTAAAATACATACGGACTAATCTTAAATTCTGTATACATAAAATTATAAATGAATAATTTAATATTTAGCTCTCAACATTTATATATTTTTTATTTTGACCCTTATTCTTTTTTTTAAACTAAATTTAACTTTCAACTTTTCAAAACTTCAGGTCACCTTTTTTAGCAAAAATATTGATTAAAATATTAGTTTTTTAACGATATTGGTGTGGCAACCCACTTGACAATCCATGCATGCAGGGGCGAAGCTAGAAAATCTTTTTACGGGGCCAAAATTAAATTGTAATTTTTTCGATAGTAAAAATGCAATCTCACCATTTTAATAGCCTGTATTTTTATAATCTTTAAAAAATTAAATCAATTTTTATCATTTTTAGGGGGTCAACGTGTAATTTTACCTTTACTAATTTAAAATTTTAAAATTTTTAAAGGGGCTTAAATAAAAAAATTTCCATTTTAGGAGGGCAGGGCCCCTACCAGCCCTCCTAGCTACGCCTCTGAGTCTATGTGTACTTTCATACTGACATAGTGACATGATACTATTTGTTTTATATGTTATATCAATAATTAAATTTTAAAATATATAGAAAATAAATAATTTTAATTTTTTAAAATTATATAAAAAAGTTCATAAAAATTTTAAAAAAATAACATGAAGTACATGTAAATTACCATTCGACTTGCCATGTTTAAAAACTTAATGTTTTAGTCAACATTTCCCTAAAAATTTATCGCAATAACTTACATGGCAATCACTTAAAAACCCAAAAAAAATATATAAAAATTATTAAAAATTGAAAAATAATATGTTTTGACTATCCAATTCATGATGTTTCAAACATTAAAAAAAAAAAAAAAAAAAAAAAACCCTTTTAGGTGAAGAGTTGGAAAGTGATAAAAGAGAATTTATGATTGCCAAAGAGGTAAAATGATTTGTTTTGGGGATCAATGGTGGTAATAATGACATATATATATATATATATGTGGTGGGTGCATGCGTTGCATATTTGACATGTTGCATAAGTAAGCATCATTGACTTTTCCAAAAGGAATGCTCCCAATATTTTGTGGGTCTTCATTTTGTCATTTGTTGAAGGAACAATGTTAGCTAATGGTGACCAATTCATTTGACCATCCATTCTCATAAATAAATAAATAAAAACATTAAAACCAATTTGGTTTTGTTAGATGAAAATGACATTAATTTTAAAATATAAATAGTTTAGTCCTTAAATGCTTCGGTCACAAATAAAATAAAATAACAAAAAAAAGTTAAATTGCATAATGTGTAAATATTTGAGGGTTAATTCTTTTTAGATTTAAGACTAAATTGGCATAATTTATAAATTTTTAGTGTTAAAGTTTCTACTATGCCAATTTTAAAAGCTGCCATTGTTAGTTAGCTGGTGATAGACTTATTCATGGGTTGGGTTACTCACTCAACACTTAAATTTTGGGAGAGTTTAGACAAAAATATTAGTCCTGAAAAATGGGCTTGGGTAAAAAAATTAGGCTTAAGCATGGCTTGACGCGACATGTTTTAAGTTTATAATATTTTATATTATGTAATTTAGAACACATTAAAAAAATAACTTATACTAAATACATAATACTACTTTAATGTAAAACATTAAAAAATGTTAAGATGACTATAGAAAATTTTTCAATAAATAAAAAAATGTATAAAATTATTAAATATTAAAATAAAACAATATAAATAATTTTCGAAAAAATTAAAAATAAAATGGGCGGGCCTAAATTAGGTTTGGGTTAGTTTTTTGTAAATATGGACGGGTTTGGGCAAAGTTTTAGGCCCAGATTTCGAGTCGGGCCGAGTTTGGACAAGCATAAAGTATGTTGATATCATACTTAGACCCGTCCCAAACTCGGCCTTGCCCATTAACACCTCTAGCTGGTGACAAAAAAGAAAGACAAAATTGAGTAGTTGGGTGACCAAAAAAGAAATTTACTAATAATTGGGTGACTATTAATGTAGTTTACCTTAATTTTTTATTAATATTTAACTGCTTTGTATTTTTTTAAATATTTTTTTTAATTCCGATTAAATTCAAACTTAGTTGAGTTAGATCCTAATGTGAGGTGAAACTCTTTAAGAGTGTTTTATTTTTCATTCAAAAGACTTAAACTCGGGAATTCGAGACTTTACTAAGAGATATCGAGCTATGTTAGAACACCGATTGTGTAACTTATAACGTCACAACAATTATTGCAATATGACATGTGAGTTGTGACCTTTTTATTATCGTGAGGACGTTGACAAAATTTTAATCGAACCATTTTCCATTTCTGTTTTAGTATTCATAAATATTAATCTTTTCACGGTTCATATCTGACTTTTCCGACAATGTCATTTCTCAAGTTCAAATTCGAGTTTTCTTAATATGAATACAATGTACCTTACTATTACACTCAACATTTATTGATTGTGTGAATAGTTTCTAATATTCTTCTCTATTTACATTTTAATCCTATTATATGTTCCATTACTTTGTTATAACTCATTGCTACATCGATAAAAGAAGAATTATCAAATTTCTTATCACTTGACCGAATCGGTATACACTTATATGTTTTGAATAAATAAATCTGTTGCTAAATCTTAAGGGCCACCCAATAGTGCCCTTATGCTTGGCCCAATTTTGTTTATTGGAATAGTCCAGTTGGTTGGATTTATAACTACAATGGTTGCCCAATTTATATATTTAACATTTATTGGGCACATGAAGGAACTGATATATTTGTCGGACGAAGAATGAAGGGGAAAAAAATCATAAAAATAAGAGTATTTGATAATTTGGTGGCAAAATTATTTATTTTGGAGATTGGTACATATTTCCAACTTGTTTGAATATATTTAAATAACATGAAAATAATGTAAAAATATCATTATTGGTATTGAGCATCAACGAGGAGGAGACTGAAGAGATAAGGTCATGTTCTCTCATGTATTTAAGCTTATATAGAGGATTGTCTTTTGTCTTATAATGCCACGTGACTAACTGTATGGTTGTGCAAACAAGTTAGAGGTCAGGTGCCAAATGTGTCCTGCTGTTGCAGGTTGGTAGTTGTTATAGTACATTTGTATGGTCCTGCTTGTATCATACATTATCGTGTTATAACATTGTTGTCCATAAAGCACCAAGTGATAAGTGAATTTATTTTTGAGTAAGGGGTGTTTTGTAAGGAGTCACCCTAGACCGCTCATTTTTATTTATTATTATTAATTTTAACTGTTCAAATAAAATAATAATTTTATGAAAAATGTAATTAAAAAAAGGGTGAAAGGTCTGTTGTTATATTCTCCATATTTCTTTTTTAAGAAAAAAGAGATAAAATAAAATAAAGAAGAGGAAAGCTTTGTGTTTGAAAAATGAAAACAAGATTCTATTCTAAACAAAATAAAATAGTAACTGTCATTGCATGGAAACTTTCAAAAATATTTCTATTTAATATTTAATATTTAATATTTATTTTAAACAAAAGATTTTGTTTAAGTAATTGGATTGTTAAAATTGTTGCTATATTTCTTTCTCTATTTATACGACATGCACCAAATGGAAGTTTCCCTTTTCTTTCTCTTCTATAATTTAGTTTTTTGTAATTGAAAGAACTTTGAATGTCACGAATTTGAGATTCAAAATTCAAATAACTTTTTTTTCGATCTCCAACTCTGACCGTCATATTGACTTTAATCTAATATATGTTCTACTCACTGATAGGTACTGATTTATCATACCGGTCATCGAATCATCACTTAGACTTTGCTAGACAAAATTAAAAAAAAAAAAAACCTTAACATCTTAGTGACTCAAAACAAAACTTTCGAATAGTCCAATAATATTTTGTAATTTTTTAAAGTTAAGTATCCGAAATATAAACTTATTACTAATTCAGTGAAATTAGTTACAATTTACCCTAAATTTAATTAATTAGAACTTTGCCGGTAAGGTGCAGTGCGAGACTTGACCCGTTATTATTACTACATTGGCTTGTTTAAGAAGTTGTGGTTTTCTATAACCATTTATTTAGAGTAGAGTATATGACATATAAATGAAATTTTTTATATGTAAACATTATATTTATAAAAAAAATTTTTTAAAATAAATTAATTTTTTATTAATATTGTTTTTTATACAAATACAAGTCTCATCTTTTGCATTTTCTTTATATTTAATTTTTATTTATATTGTTTTTTTATAGATTTTATATTTATTTAAAAAATTATTTAATTTTATTAATGGAGTTAATTGGATTTTATTGTGATGAATAACAATAAAAAAATCAAAGCAATGACTTTGATTATGATTATCAATTACACCTACTAATAATAGTATAAAAATATCAAAAAGAAATTAAATTAAAATTTTTATATCTTATATTTTAACAAAATAGATATTTTTTTTGAAGAATTTCATTATAGATTTTGATTATATATATACATATATATATTTTAACACAATACCTAAAATCACTCAAAGTTTCCTCTTAACCCATAAATAGGAGGATAATGCATTCGAACTCATGTTCTCATATCAAGATAGATTGATCCGAAATCTGATTCAAATGCAATATAGCACCTATGGGTACATAAGAAATGTATTGAATCGATTCTTTTTAATGAATCTATGCGATTATAATTTCGAAATGAAATTTAAAGAGATCAAATAAGAAATGATACTCAGAACAATAAATTATAATGAAATATACTATTAATTAGCATTTATCGAATTTGAAAAATAAATCAGAATAAATGTTGTATTTTTGTTGTTATTTTGTTTTCCCATTTTGGACGAAAAAAATGGTAGTCGATGACCGTTAATAGATAACTGAGAACATTACAGTTCAACCCATCAAATTTGGTCATTGACACGCGCTAACCTCAATGGTCAAATGGTATAATTTCTCTTTTTAGTCTCTCTTAAAATTAAGAGTTCAATTTTAATTATTTTTAGCTCTGCTCAAATGGAAAATTTTCTAGAAAGATATTTCTTCAAGCTAGAGAGAAAGGGTAGAGGGAAAAAAGTTCTAAAAAAAGTAGGCACTGTTTTTGGAATGGGGTTGCACCGGTTTCGAGAATCAACCGATGTACTGATTTAAAATAAGAAGTTTGATCAATTAATTAGTTGAATAGATTCTTTTTTATTAAAATATTTTTTATTTTAATAATATATTCAATTAAATTAAATAAACTAATCGAATAAATATAGTAATTTAACTGATTCGATGATCGATCCGATTTTAAAAATAGGTACACAATGTTTTTAGCAGCCTTTTGGAAGTTTGTTTAAAACTATGCGAAGTAGTCCTCATGGACAGTTCAATAATTAGCGCATGCAAATCAAAGCTGGCTGCACGCTCAAGATAATCGTAAACGGGCGTGGTTTACTGGAGGCGCTGAATATTCATATTTTTCCCCCAACAAATAATTATGAATAATTATATTGTCTAAAAAGAAGACACATAGCAGCCCTTTTTTAATATTTATTTAAAAATATATATTATTAATATTAAATTTATAATGATTTTAATATTAATTATTAAGGTGATTTATTTGTTTATTTGAGTTAATTGCACATAGATCCTCAAACTACAACTCAGAGTCTAAATTAATCTCTAAATTTTAAAACATTATGTTTTGATGGTCAAAGTATTTATATTGTGCTAATCATATCTTTCTATACATTTAATGTTGGCTCAACATATAAATTAACCGTATAAACTTAATGAATGAATAGTTTAGATTTGACATATTAAAAAAATACAAAATATTGACATTAAAATTTAGGACAATTTCTTTTTTCCCCTAACACGTCATATTGAATTTGTTAATACAAAACGTATATATGTATTTAGAAATTGATCAACAAATGAAAGTTACATTGGATCTAACGTGTTAAAAATAAAAAAAAATTATTATTTTAAATATGCTGGATTCAAGTTGTCCATTTGATAAGTATAAATGTGTTTAAAATTTTATCTACGTATTTTTAATTAGTATTAAAATTTAGGCTAAACTACACCCGAGGTCATGAACTTATTAGTAAGTTTATGTTTTAATCACTCAACTTCTAAAAGTTACAAAATTGTTACTAAACTATTTAAAAGTTTTTATTTAAGTCACTAGGTTGTTAAGTTTTTTTTTTTAAATAAAGTCTGGCTAGCGAGCTTCAAGTGACGATTCAACGATTGGTATTGTTGATCAGTACCCATCGACAAGTAGAAGAACATACCTTAAATCCAAATCGATCTAACGGTTAGAGTCGGAGATCGAAGAAGAAAGTTGTTTACAATTTGGTTTCCAAGTCTGTAACGTCCAAAGTTATTTCATGAAAATA
Organism: Gossypium stocksii; assembly: GCA_020496765.1. Classification (NCBI taxonomy): domain Eukaryota; kingdom Viridiplantae; phylum Streptophyta; class Magnoliopsida; order Malvales; family Malvaceae; genus Gossypium; species Gossypium stocksii. The sequence continues at coordinate 3,377,247 of CM035622.1, read as the reverse complement.
ATTGAATTGTAGAAGAAAATAGGAATGTGAACTTTCAATTGGTGCAGGCAATGTGAACAAATAAGGCCATTTGACAACGGTTTAATAAAGAATGACTTAAATGAAAACTTTAAAAAAGTTTAGTGACTATTTGTAACTTTTTGAAGTTGAATGACCGAAACGTAAATTTACTAATAGTTTAGTGACCTTAGGTGTAGTTTACTCTTAAATTTATACCAAACTAAAGAGCATGTTTGATACAATATTAATACAATTAAAATTATTTATAACAACCCCAATTATAGAGAAGTCATTGCTAATGTCATATACCTATAACAACATTTGGGATTTAAATCGTGTTTGAATACCACAGTGATGATGCGATAGAATACCATAGTGATACATTGTCATATATTAACGAAATCTAAATTAAAGGACTAAATTTAAAATTTTTATCAAATTTAAGGATTAATTTAGAGAAAAAAGTTTTGAGATACTAAATGTTGCTTTTACCTAGTAATTGTTTTATTTACTCAAGGTTGGAAAATGAAAGTTGGTTAATCAAATGTGGGAGTGGGGCCTCACCATTGCCAATATCCCATCACACGCAAAAGCATGCACCATTTAAAAAGAAGGAAAATAAAAATAAAAATTTTGACCCTTTAAAAAAGGGTAAATTGCATTAACAGTCATCCAATTATTAGTATTTTTTTGGTCACTTAATTATGAAAAGTTACAAAATAATTGGGTGACAATTTTGTAATTTTTCACAAGGTGATAAAAAAAACTTAGAAATAATTGAGTGACTACAAGTATAGTTACTCAAAGAATTTTGGAAAAAATAAATAATAAAAAAATGACTGGGTAATTTAATATCGAAAATTAAAAAAAAAATATTGTAATGAACCTGAATTCAAGGGTGAATCTAGAAAAAATTTAGGAGGGGCCAAAATTGAATTATATTTTTTTGAGAGGGAAAATTATAATTTTAACATGTTAAGTTTATGATTTCATAGTTTTTTAAAATAATTAAACAAATTTTTTTTATTTTAGAGGTTAAAGTGTAATTTTACCATATATAAAATTATAGTTTAATAATTTTTAAAGGAGCTGAATACAGTTTTCTATTTTGGGGGACCCGTACCTGCCCCTTTTGCATTCACCCTTGATTGAATTTAACAAAATAATTTTACAATGTTAATAGTTGTACTTGAATTTTAAAATAGAGGGACTAAATTTTTAGAAATAAAAATATAAAGATTAAATTTTAACTTTACAAAGAGTATAGGGATTTGTGACATATTTTAACCCAAAAATAAAATAAAAAATCGGCGATGACTGGATGAGTCGACTCGTGGCGATTGCGACGAGGACACGCAGTCGTCCCCCATTTGACGGGTCCAAAATTAAACGTACCTAAATTTCAACCGCTTTTTTTTTGCCCTTATAATTTCAGTGCCCACCAGGAACCTTTACCCCCACAAACTAATTGAAACATTACAGACAACCAAAAAAGAGAAAAACCCATAAAAAGGAGAAGCTATTCTCAATTACTTTCCTTTCGGTGGCGCGTATTATCCACCCGCCGAAAATGGGCCAATCTCCTCCCGTCGTTTTGGGCAGAGAAAACTCCCTCTGCGATTCATTCACCTTCTTATCCTCTTCTTCTGCTTTCATTTCTGGCGAGGGATTTGGCGACGAAATCGCGGTGGAGATCGTGGATTATACCGCTGAGTTACCCGATGAGTGTTTGGCTTTCGTTTTCCAGTTCCTTGGACCCGGTGATCGGAACCGGTGTTCACTCGTCTGCAAGCGGTGGTTTCGCGTTGACGGTTGGAGCCGCCACCGTTTATCTCTCAACGCTCAATCTGAAATCGTTTATTCTTTGCCTTCTTTGTTTACCCGTTTCGATTCCGTTACCAAGCTTGCTTTACGCTGTAGTCGTAAATCGATCAGCTTGACGGATGACGCTTTGCTTACGATCTCGATCCGTTGCCGTAACCTCACACGGTTGAAGCTCCGCGGTTGCCGCGAAATCACCGACGAAGGAATGTCGGCATTTGCTAAGAATTCAAAAAAATTACGAAAACTCTCTTGTGGCTCTTGCATGTTCGGCGCTAAAGCTTTAAACGCCGTCCTTGATCATTGCGCGAATTTAGAAGAATTATCGGTAAAAAGGCTTAGAGGAATCCACGACGGAGCTGAGCCGATCGGACCTGGAGCCGCGGCATCTTCGTTGAAAATGATTTGCTTGAAAGAGCTAGTTAACGGTCAGTCTTTTGCACCGCTTGTGGTTGGATCAAAAAACCTTAAAACTTTGAAAATTATTCATTGTTTAGGTGATTGGGATAGTGTTCTTCAATTAATTGGAAACCGAAATCGAAACTATAAAGAGAATTTAAACTGCGATATCAATTACGGCAGTAGTGATAGCAATAGCAATCCTTTAATGGAAATTCACCTTGAGAGGCTCCAAGTAAGTGATATAGGCTTATCGGCCATTTCAAAATGCACCAAAATTGAGAATTTGCATATTGTGAAAACACCCGAGTGTTCGAATTATGGACTTGTTTGTGTAGCTGAGAATTGTAAGCTGCTGAGGAAGCTTCATATTGATGGATGGAGAACTAATAGGATTGGTGATGAGGGTTTGATTGCTGTAGCCAAGCATTGTTCTAATTTACAAGAACTTGTTTTGATTGGTGTTAATGCTACCCATGTGAGCTTATCGGCCATTGCATGTAATTGTTCAAAGCTCGAGAGGTTAGCTCTTTGTGGGAGTGGAACTATTGGTGATACAGAGATTGCATGCATTGCTGCAAAATGTATGGCCTTGAAGAAACTTTGTATCAAGGGATGTCCGATTTCAGATATAGCCATCGAAGCACTCGGTTCCGGTTGTCCCAATTTGGTAAAAATTAAGGTGAGGAAATGTAGAGGAGTGAGTAGTGATGCCGGCGAATGGTTGCGTGAACAAAGGGGATCGATGTTGATCAATATGGATGCTTGCGACACAGATTGTGGGTTCGAGGCTAGTGTCAGTGACATTGGAGTTCATGAAACCGGTGTGGAGGTTGGCCAAGTAACCGCTGTTGGTGCTTCCACGAGCAGCAATGGTAGGTTAGCTTTGTTGAGGTCAAAGTTGGGGCATTTTGCTGGTAGGAATTTAGTAGCGTGCACATTGAGAAGGTGGTCTAATCGTGATGGTAGTTTAAATATCAACTTGTGAAATGATCTAATTGTAGATGTTTGGGAAATTTACTCTTTGCTTTGATCTCGTTGCAGCCTTTGAAAGTTTATTTTCTCGAGTCATTTCTTTAATGCTTACTTATTGCTTTAGATTTTCCTTGTTCTTGGAAACTTGTAAACCTTGATGGAAAGGCAATGAGAATGTTTTGAATTATATGTTGTGTAGATGATTGCGTATGGGTGTTCGTATGGTACAGCAAGTTATCGTTGTTGGGTGTAATTCGGATCGTTGAATCCCTTTAATGTTCTTGGTTTCATGTGACATATATATATATATATATATATATATAATCTGCTTGGATCTTTTAATTCTGGGTTTAAGCACTCTTTTTAACAGTTTTTTTTCCCTTTCTTTTCCTAGGTGAGTTCGAATTGCATTAAACCGAACCTTGGCGGATTACTTAACTCGGCTTCTGATAGTGGTAATCGAATTTGATACTTCACTTTCTCGAAAAAAACAACGATAGCATTGATTCAAGCTGTATTTGCTGTGAATGCAGAAATCAATATCTAGTTCAAACCCAGGTTTCATATAATCTTTCTTCTCCAAAACCGAGGCATCAGGGTGATTGACATGATGTCACTTGCATGCGTCGAGCTTGTTCCGAGGATCTCAAGTCCAGAGGAAGGTTTGCCAACGCCGTTAATACTGCTAAAACGTCTTCGATAGCATTGTGTCCAATGAAGGCTCTTGACTTTTTTGACAGATAGTTGCTAAGTTCCATGCTTTGTATGTCACCCTATTTGCTCGTCTGCAGGCCGGGACCGTTTCCTGACTACTTTTCCGACCCCTTGAAATATCTCTCGCATTGCTTTCGGAGATTACATCATCGTTGTCGTCTTCATTTTAAGAAGCTTAGACTTCATTGTTAGCAGAATCAGTTTTAGAATTTGTGGTCATATTTACCAATTGAATCTTGAATCTAAGGATAGGGCAAAAAAAAAAAAACACTTGAATTACTTTCAGAAAAGAAATATCACAATGCAAGTTAAATTTGTAAAAAAAAAATTATTTGCACAAAATATTCTTAAATTACAACTTAAAATTATAATTTTTAATATTGTATCAAATATTTTTTTATTAACTTTTTAATATATCATTCGGTATTCGAGTTTGACAATTTTTTCGAATGTAATACTTGTGATCATTTTTCGAATTATATATCTTGGTGTCAAAGGTAGCCATGTTAATTTTTAGTTAATTACGAATTTTCATTCAATCAACTCTAAAATCGAATTAAACATTCGATGCTAACATATATAATTTATTTGTCAAGTACTGGATTGGACTAAAAATGTACACATGTACTAAATTAGAAAAAACTGTTAAATTAAAATAACAAATTATTTATTCAATCTTAGTTCAAGGATTAAATATTTTTAATTATGTATTAATTCTTAGTTTAAAGTGCAGAAATTTGAAGATAATGAATTAAATTTATCATTTATATTTGAATAGATATTATATTATTATTATATTTTAGTTATTAAATTTAAATCTTTTTTATCTTATCATTAAAATTTTAATTTCAAATTAAACTAAAAGCAATCCAAAGTAATTATAAATCACTTATTTTAAGAATTTGTTTATATTTACATTTAACCATTATTAAATTTAAAATAGGCCCGGTTTAAATGAACCGGTATAGGACGATGATCGAACCAAGAGGAAAATTCTGTGTTAAAGCATAGCCGAAATTCATAGAGGCTGTCGAAGAAGCTTCGTAATAGTTCGTTATAGAAAAAAGACAAAAACACACAGAGACGTAAGGGTCCCCCGATGGAGACCGGACCAACCGGCGGTGCCCTTGGTGGAGACGATCTATCCCCGTCGTCTCCCGCGGCGGTCATATCGCGGTGGACTTTCGAGGTGTCGCGGCGATACCAGCACCTCCTGGACAAAACGGTTCCGCACGTTCTCAACCGTTGGATCGGATGTCTTGCGGTGGTGTTGATCTACGCCGTACGCGTGTACTTCGTGCAGGGGTTTTACATCGTCACCTACGGCCTCGGCATCTACTTGCTGAATTTGCTGATGGGGTTCCTTTCCCCTCAAGTGGACCCCGAGATGGAGGATGGTCCCTCGCTTCCCGTCAGTGGATCCGATGAGTTTCGCCCTTTCGTTCGTCGACTCCCCGAATTCAAATTCTGGTTCCCCCTCTTCACTATTTGTTTTAACTGCTTTGATTTAGTCAAATGATCTGAATATTGTTATAGTTAAATTAGGTTTCATTTGAGTATTAGGATAATTTAATTTATTACTGATTTGAACCCGCTAAAATTTTAAGAAAGTTTAATTCAATCGAACAAATAAGCTTTTATTGCTTGATAATTCTAATTCCCAGGGTATTATGAGGGGAGGATTTAATGTTGAAGTTTTTGATCATTGCTGATAAATGAAGAAATCGTGAATTTTTATTATAAAATGAAAGAAAAATTATGGATTCTAAATCAACCGTTTCCAATTAGTAGGGTTTCTTTTTTCCACGCTCCTGAATTTTGTTACCCAAAGTTAATTAAGTGCTAACTGACATAAATATATTTGGTTTTTCTAAGCTTTTCCATATGTTCAGAGTATTATACCTTTGTGTTATGTTCGAATATGTCATAATACAAGTGTCGGACATGGTAACTTTGAGGCAAATTAAGAGTCTGTGTAACATAACTCTTGCCTGCTCAATGCTCATACATTTGAAGTCCATGAGAATGATTAGAAATTTCTCTATTCTTTCTATTCCTAGGTAGTTGTTAATTGGAGCTTGTTTCATTGTTGTTTGTTTGGATAATAATTTAAGCTAGTTATTCTAATATAGGCTTTATCACATAATCTCACTTATGTGTTGGATGGTATCTTCTTTCCGGGTCTGTTTTACAGTCCATGAAGACTAATCATTTCAGGATTCATGGTTGCCCCTCCTAACAATGTCATCTCCAGGGCTTGAATCTGAGTTCTCTCCATAGGAATGCAATGTGTTTTACCATTTATACCCAATAATTGTTGGTCTATTGGATGGTATCGATATGTAGATACTTATGCCCTAAAGTGTTCTCTTTAGGGAAACCTTACCAGGTTATAAAAACTATTGGCAAAATCCAGTTTATTAGTCCAATTTGATTCTTAGCTTTGAGGTTTTCGAACTCAATGTGAAATGAATATCATGAGCAGCAAGTAGCTTTTATTTCTGGCATGTTCTTTTTTTCTGACTCTATTTTTCTTCGTCTATAGTTGTTTCGTAACTTAAGGTGCATATGCAAAGCATATACAGGGTGCCATGAAACTTTACTTCTTTACCTTTTGGAAATTTTTGTGCTCGATGCTAAGATTTTCGTCTATCATGTGTTGGCCTTTTTTCTGTGTGAAGGTACTCGATCACAAAGGCCTTTTGCATTGCTTTCGTGATGACATTCTTCAGTGTGTTTGATGTGCCTGTCTTTTGGCCAATACTCCTTTTCTATTGGATAATGTTATTCATCCTGACTATGAGGAAACAGATACTGCACATGATCAAGTACAAATATGTCCCTTTCTCGTTCGGGAAACAGGTATTTCCAAATCCATCTTCCTTTTGTGACTTGGTGTCCCTATTTTTCCTTGGCATATTTGATTGTGTGATCGATTGTGTTGTACTTTGTTTCTTTTGTTAGCGATACGACAGCAAGAAGGCATCTCCCACAGAAAACACAAACCTTCCCAGGGATTAAGTTCCTCAGGTGAGTGTGTGTGTGTGTGTATAAGGTTAATCGCACCAGACATCCTGAAACTATGAACCAGATTTTGAACTGGTTTTCAAATTTTAAAATGTTCTATTGAGTCCTTAAATCATAAAAATCAAGTCTATTTGTATCTCAGATTTGATGTGAAGCATATTTAGAATACATGGATTAAATTGTAAACACATGTATGCCTACTGCGTTAACAGTTTGAATCTGAGGTGTTGAAGAAACAAGCGTCCTAAATTCTGTTGACATTGTCTGTTTTTTTAAACATGTTAGACCAAAGCTGTCCGTACAGTAATTAAATGACCTTGTTTGGAATACTGATATTTTTAGAATTCAATTAGAATGTTTATGGATCAAATAATCACCGGTCACCCCCAAAAATGGTAAATTTCCCTTGTAGCCCTTTCAAGATTTTAAAAATTACATGTTAATATAATGATAAATTTGCACATTAACCCCTCCAAAAATTTATGATTCATTTCTATCTCCCCTAAAGCAATTTTTTAGCTTCGCCTCTATGTCGGACATTGAATGTATGTCCATTTTCTAATGCTTTTTTTACTGGATTTAACTTTCAGTGCATCTGGGAAAGTTTAGCCTAGATAAGAAAACCAAAGTTACCAGACCAAGAACACTTCGTATTGATGGAACATGCAACATTTACCGTCGCCTGTAACTTCTGCCGGTAACATGTATTTTTTACTTCTGATAATACTCAATCAAATAGTGCGATTGGTTTATATTAAAACTTTTAGATGTGGATGGTGCTTTTTAATCTTAAACAAATATACCCTATTTATTAATTCATAAGATTCACGTTGTTATTTAGTTTAAAGAAGATTGTGAGATCTTATGTCAATCCTGTTATTATGATTTCATTAGCTGTTTACTTTGGAATGAAAGACAAAAAACCCAGCCTTGCAACTTACAAAAGTGGCCTTTGGCGACAGCATATAATTAATTTGTCTTTAGTTTCATTGGCTGTCAAGTGTCTACTGTCGATTGCTAACCACCAAGTTGCTATATGGGGGAATTGGATTTATTGGGGGTTTCGAGTTCTAAGTTATTTTGAATTTGGATCTGAGATTTGAGTTGTTTAGATAATTAAGATTCATATTCTTTCGAATCCGAATTATTTCAAACCGTTCCGACTTTGAGTCGTTTCGGGTTTGGTTTGTTGAATTAGGTTATGTGGAATTTGAGTTTGGAAATGAATTTTCAGATTTGAGGGGAATTGACGTTCTAGTTTCTACTGTCAAGGAACTAATTTACAAATGACTTGGAAAGAATTAATCAGACAAAGTTGGTAACATTTATAGTATGATCCCATTTGAAAAAGTTATTTTTTTTAAATTCTAACTTAATTAAGTTATTCAATTTTTCCAATCAATTTAAATAAATAATTTAATTTTTTAAATTAAAGTTAAGTTTAATTTTACAATTTAAATAATAAATTAGTATAGATATCTTTTAAATTTTTGCCAAATTTTAAAAACGAAAAAACATTCATCCCTCCCAAAACAAGATAAAAAAAAAATCAAAATGGACTTCAAAATTTTAAATTGTTAAAATTATAATTTTAAAAAAAATTCAAATTAATAAATTTGAGACATTCAACTATGAATTTAACCATATCATTAATAATATTTTAAATTAACTTGTTTATTTTTTTAAATTTACTAAAATTTAACGTAAACAAATTTCATTTTATTCGATTTAAAAATAAAAAAAAACTTGATTTAAGTGAACAACATAAAAATTTAAATCGAGTTACGTTGAACCAGGGACGTAAATACACAATTGGGAAACTTATAAATGCTTTGTTTTGTAATTATTTTTTTTTAAATCTTGTTTTTTACAAGTGAATAAAATTCAAAAAAAAGTATCGTAAGTTTATCAATAGATCCAGCAATTTGCAATAATCATGTGACTGAATTTTTATTATTCTTGGTGTTGTATCTACCAAAAACCAACTACTAAACACAGCTCTATAGTTCCCTATTACAAAGATTATATGTATAAATTTGTAAAAACTAAGCATGTCGCAATCGAGCTTTTCTCGAGACACGAAAGAGAACGACTCGACGAACATACCTTCCTCGATGAAGGAGATATAATCCATCACCCCAAGAAACTATGGATTGAAAAAAGAAAAAAGAAAGAGTAAAAGATAAAAAATACATAGTTGAAACTCGGAGAGGAACGTAAATGGAAATGCATGTATAAACTCGCCTACGGTAAAAGGGTGCATATCGATACATACCCAACACCTGATAAGATCCATCTGCATTCCCCCCAACTCAGTCTTGGCACGGTGGTTTCAACTCGGTCGAGGTTTATACATTCCTGGGCTAATGACTTTTTTAGTTTTGTAATGTCTTGTCGAAACCTATTGTGCGTCTGTCTGTTCTTGTTTCATCGTGCTTTCTTTTACTTCGACGTTTTGATCTGGATGCTCTTGTCTTTGTAGTATGCTTGATGATTGGTTCTTGGATTCCTATCACTGGCTTCTCGTGAGAAGGGAGTTCAGGGGGAGTATCGGGCCATGGAGTGCGTTTTGATGGGACGGTGATCTCCAAAGGTGGGTCAATTATCCATCTGCATGATGTGTAAAATTAATGAGAAGAAAACATGCAGAGGAGACCGAGCAAGAGAAACCGATCCTGAGTTATCAAAGTCGAAAAACAAAATACGCTAAAAAAAACAACTATAATGCTGTAATTAATTACTTGAGTTATAAACCACATGGTTCCAGCCTATGAGCAAAAATCATACTCAACACAAACGATTTCTCCCGAACATTTGTGGTTATTTGTACCACATTGTACCATTTTAATTCTAAGAAACTATCGAGGTGACTTAGTTTCAGAAATGAATCAACAAGTGATGTATATTTGACCATGACATTTGTAAGAACGAGTGCTTAATTCGGCATTTCTCGATGCTACTCCCTATATAAAGATGTATTATAAGCTGACAAACCTAACAGTCGAAATGCATTGATTCCGTTAGTGATCTGTTATTCGAGTTCTTAGTCTACAATCAGTTCGAGATCAAACTAGTTGAGTGCCATTAGGCAACACAATAATATTATAAGGAGAGTAGGATAAGATACTCACCTAGGAGGGAACTTGCTATCGGCACGAGCTTCAACTCGAAGCCACCAGAGCAAAACTCGACGTCCACAGCTTCCAAGAGGCTCCACCACCGACGGGTCTTTAACCAAATCCAACGGACTCTCGATATCCCCACCCAATGTATCGATATCTTTCATCCATTCCGGCTTATCTCCATCTTTCCAAAGCAACCTAGAATTCAAAACAAATCCCGACCACTCCAACTTCCTGGGCAGCACAGTCGCTCTATCATCGATATAAACCGCACTTTTCCCAGCAAACGGCAATGTGTTAAACGTATGCCACCCCGCCAACATGTTAGACACGTTACAAGCCGGACCTTGAACCGGCATTCGAGGATTCTCCTCTTCCCCTCTCTTCTCAACCACCGTCTCATCGATATTAGCCGAGTTAGCAAGTATTCCGACAGAAACCGCACCGAACCATTTCACATTTTGGATCTCATCGAAAAGTTCCATACTATGCATATTACTATCATCAGCAAATATAACAACTCCATCCAATTTCCTCTCTCTTAATATTCTGTCCCGAAAAAATAAGCACAAGAAATCGAATCAATTTCTAGATTTTTAACAATCTAGTCCCTAAAATTGCATAAAATAATATAAATTACCGTTACCTTAAACCACGAAGCCGCATTTTGGTTTCCAATTTATGGCGTTCGTCCCATGAATTCGGCATCCGTTGACTGAATCCCACGTGGATGGTTCTCAGACCGGATTTGGCGATAAGCGACGCCGTTTCATTGCTAACGCCGCCGGCTTCAACGACGATCCAGATCAGATCGTAAGGGACCAGCATCAACGAATGCATCACACCGGTCAAATGTAGTGATTGGAATGTCCGTACATACGTCGGCGTGACCACGATAATTTTCCTGGGATCCTTCACACCGAATTGTAACCTCTGCTCCGTTTGGACCCTTTCGATGATTCGGTGTGCCTTCATAACCTCAACCGGATTCGGATGCGGCCAAGGCCGGATCCGGATCCCGTGCCGCCCGACAACCACCCGGGAGTTCGTCGCCGTCTTGTTAGGAAACGGTAATGGGACGTTCCCAACGGGGCCAGCGGGAATAACTGAGCGGATATCTAGGCTTTTGGCAAGCTCGGTAGGGGAATGAAACGGCGAGGTATAGGTAGAAGAAGTGGATAACAAAAGGAAAACCAAACGAGAAAAACGGAACCCAAGGAGTAAGCTAATTAAGCAAGACAGACTATGGAGGACAAGCCAAAAAACGGCCGCCGGCGATTTAAAAGCTCCATCGGAAGAAGAATCCAACGGTCCCGATGATCTGAAACTATTACTCCGACGACCTAGATAACTCTGTTGTAGCGCCGAAAGCTTCATTTTTTGCCACAACCAAATCTCCGGCGACCGAAGCAACAACAAAAAGTTAAAAAATGAAAAAGAATGGAGAATCAAGATCAATTTTTTTTCTGCTCAAATTTTTGTGGTAGGTTTGATTTGGTGGTGAAGGATGGGCTTAATGAGTTGATTAAAAGAAAGGATTTTTTTTTTTAAGATTACTTTGGAATCAAGGGATGAATTGATTTTTGGGGTTATTTTTCAAATTTACTCTGAATTTGATTTTGTTGCTTTTATGTTCTTAATTTGTTCTTCATTGTATAAACTGAAAGTGAAGAGAGAGAAAACATGGAGGAGTTAGAGAGAGAAAGTGAGACAAAGACATTAGCCCATGATATAGGGGCCCAAGCCAGGTGGCAATACCAAAAGCTTAATTCTAATTTATTTTGGACATGATTAATTTTATCAAACAAAATGAATTTATTACTAAACTTCCACCTAAATGTGCTCAACCAATTAATTACTATCATTAAGAACAAAGAGAGCATAATTAACTTTTTATTTTTAATTTTTTATTTAATAGAGTTAATTGCAACATACGTCTCGAATCGTTATCCATATTTTAAGTTGATCTATAAATTTTTGAAACGTTTGACTCGAGCTCCTAAAATATTAGTATTGTATTAATCAATTTATTCCATTCGTATAGAATCAGTGGGTTGTTAAATGTCGGCTCGGATTTGAGGTAGAGCAAATATAAAATAAGTTAAAATATGCCATCGGTCCTATACTCTTTGAAAAGTTGGAATTTAGTCACTGTACTTTTATTTTTAGGAACTTAGTCCTTTTACTTTTTAATTTTCAAAATTCAAGTCCGACTATTAACACCGTTAATTTTTTGTTAAATTTGTTGGTGTGAAATATTGAAATAAAAAAAAAAAGCTCTGGATAACCATGTAACTAAAAAAAAGTTATAATGAACCAAAATTTAACAAATTAACAATTAGACCTGAATTTTGAAAAGAACTGTGACTAATAGCATATTTTAACCTATAAAATATGTTGATCAAATTTTAATACGTGTATACTATTATATGGATGACTTAGATTTAATGTGTTAAAAATGAAGATAGTGTCATTAAAATTTAAAATGACTTTTTTTTAATACGTTAGACCCGAGTTGTTTATATGATGGGACTATATGTTTTTAAAATTTGATCCACATGATTTAAATATGATTCATATTGTATTAGAGCTATAATTTGAACCCCAAAATGACAAAAATACATGATTAATATGATATAGACGATTTGAAGACTAAATTATGTTACTTTAAAGTTTAGGACTAATTTAGAATATAATTTATAATTTAGGGACGTGTAATAAATTAACCACTTTTATATAAAATAAATTTGAGAAATTTATAATACTAGGGATTTTGCTAATTTGACACTTTAAGAGATTTATCAAGTAAGTTTTTTTTTAAAGTAAGTTATTGTTTTCAACAATATTTAATTTTTACAATTAATTATAAATAATAAAGTCAATTAAGGTTAATAAATATCCTAATAAACACCATGTAAAGAAACTATACCTAATATTAATTACAATAAGTTAGCTATGTTTCCAAATTATAGGATGTTTTAGATTTTCATCAAAGCATGTACCAAATTTGGCATTTTTCATATTTTTTTATTTTCTCTTTCAAAAAAAAAAAACCCCACCAACTTTTTATTCTTTTTTGAGGGATTTAGAATTTTTCGGGTAAATTACACCTAAGGTCACTAAACTATTAATAAGTTTACGTTTTGGTCATTCAACTTCAAAAATTTACAAAACGGTCATTGAATTATTTGAAAGTTTAAGCCATTGAACTATTTGAAAGTTTTTATTTAATTCATTGGACTATTAAATTTTATATATATAAAAAAAAAAAGAGTCCAGCTAGCGAGCTCTAAGCAATGATGACACTCAGTACGGTAGATCAGTGGCAGAGCCACGGGGCTAACAGGGCCCCCGACCCCCTAAAATGGAAAATTTTCCATTTAGACCCATTTATAATTTATTAAATTTTAAAATAATAATGGTAAAATTACACTTTGGCCACCAAAAAATGGTTAAATTTTAATTTAATTCTTTAAAAAATATAAATTTCTAGACTATTAAAATGGTGAAATTGCATTTTTCATATCGTAAAAATAGACAATTTAATTTCGGCGCCCTGAATTTTTTTTTTTTGGTTTCGCCCCTACAGTAGATTAATACTTAGAAGAATGCACGATATAAGTCAATCTGATGGTTAGTGCCAGAGATCAAAGAAGAAAGTTATGAAGATTTTGGTTTGTAAATTTGTGACGTTCAAAGTTGTTTCATAGAAAAAATTAAACTGTAGAAGATAAAGGAAATAAAAGCTTTCAATTGGTGTAGGCGAACAAAGGAAGGCATACAACAATGAATTTAACAGTTCAATGACTTAATGAAAACTTTCAAATACTTCAATGACCATTTTGTGACTTTTTGAAGTTGAGTGACTAAAATGTAAACTTACTAATAGTTTAGTGACCTTGAGTATAGTTTACCCAATATTTGTGTTGGTTAAATCGCGTGTAAATTATTGCCAAATTAGTTTATATTATTAGAACTCTTATCAAACTTTAAAAAATGTAAATCGCAAGCAAAAACCAATCATTATTATGCCGTTAAGAGAAATACTTAAATAATTATAATAATTCATTAAAGAATTCTAATTATTTTCTTTATTTATGAATAAAATAAATGTGTAATATGAGATTATTGGTTCCTTAATTAGAAAAAAAATTGGTTGAGTAGGAAAGAGAGAATCGGTTTGGTGGAATGGATCTATTGATGGTTGAGTCGAGCCATATTTGTGTAAGCTTTTCTCACGTTATTGATTAATTAATTGATTAAATTATTAAACAAATATGGAGATGGGGTGATAATATAATATGACCTAATTGATAGGGACTTGAAAATTAACAAAGTTGGTCAATAATTTTAAGAATCTTTTTATGTATGCAAGGGTATTTGGTAAGTATGTTATATGTAGAGAAAATGGTATGTTATTGATGCGTGATTTGAGATTACTTGATTTAAAGTGATTCACGTCGTAAGAGTATTAAAAGTTGACGATAGATTGCATTTGGAGAAAACGAAGAATTTTGATAATGGAGGTTAATAGTAGTTGTGTGTCTTTTAAGGAATTGACAAGAGTTCCCTTTATGAGTAAAGAGAAGTTTATGATATAGACTTCGTAGGTTGTCCAATAGAGTTATGGGCTAGGGGTGTAATCGAGTTGAGTCTAAATATTGACAAGCTCGAGCTTAACTTGAAATTCGAATCTCAATACTCGACTCGAGCTTGATTAAATATCTATTTTTAAGCTTGATCACAACTTACGTATAATACATGGACTAATATCTATTTAGATATTCGATACTCGACTCGAGATTGATAGAATATCTTCAAGTCATATCTATTTTGTCAAATATGCTTGTTAACTTTTGTTATTAGTCCATGTATTATATGTAAGTTGTGATTTAATCTTATACCTTAATTTGGTCAAATTTAGTCAATGTACTTCTCGAAAAGTCAAGTTTAGTCTATGTATTTTTCAATTTTCAGTCCTAAACCAAATGTTAGCGGTTAAATCGTTAGGTCAAATTTAGCCCTTGGTCCGATTAATTGTGGATTTAGTCCTTATTCTCCATTTTGATCATGTTTAATCCCTGTGCTTTTCAAATTTTGAAATATTAATCTTAACTCAAACTATAATCATTAAATCCAATAAGTAAAATAACATGGATTTTCTGTGAATATCATGTGAAAATAGCAAGTTGATATGACGTTACACATATGGTTATATATTTGCCACATAAGACTTTGAAAATAGTAGAATTTAATCACTACCGTTTGGTGAGTACCAAATTTTCAAATTTTTAAAAAAGTACAGGGACCAAATCTATTACTTAAGCATAGTATAGGGACTAATTGCAAAATTTGACCTATTATTTAAAAGCTTTTATTTCCTTGTTGAGGCCACTTTGGGCCATTTTCACATTAAGGCTTAAACAATGGGTTTTTTTTTTTGAAAGCAAGGCTTAAACAATGTTGATTTCAAAGAAAGGCGTCAACAAGGGAATATTATAACACTAACATAATTCAAGCCCGTTGAACCAAAAAAATCAAACCCAAAATTAGTTTTTTACTTTTCGAATTTTAAAATTCAAGTCAAACTATTAACACTAATAAAACTATTTTATTAAATTTAGGTTCATTATAATGTCATTTTAAAAAATTAACAGTGTGACATAATTCTCGAATTAGGGAGCTAAATTGATTAAATCAATCGGTTTAATTTTACCGCTCGGTCACTAACTTAACCAATTAATCTTTCGATATCACTTAGACGGAATAGGAACAATTGAATGTATACTTGACAAGATCTCCTCTTGATTTCACTTATCTAATTCACCTAAAGTGTTAATTTTAGGATTATGAGTTTATTCAATCTGGTCCAAACCCTTTTAATTTTATCCCTAAACCTTAGATTAATTAATTAACATTTCAATTAATCAACTAGAATAGAAAATTAGTTCATGCCCATATTCAACAAACAAAACCCATTCATTTTCATATTAATTTAAATATTTAAATCACACAAAAAATAATAGAGTTTGGAAATGCTTAGAAATCGAGATGAAATCCTCGGTTTGATCATTGAAATGAAGCGTAAACATGAAATCCACAGCCTTGATTATTCGATTGTAAGATTAAGAAATAACTAAAAATCTACTTAAGTTTGATGCAAAACTCAAAAGATACAAAAGGTCACAGTACCTTTGAGTGTAAAAAGAATGCAAAAAAGTATATCTAAAACAAGTAGAAACTAAACCCTAAAATTTACTCTAATGAAAAAGCTCTCCTAAAACATTTCTTAAAGTAACTTAAATAGTTTGACATGTGTTGATCTAAAATGGATAAAAAAACCCTACTAAACAGTTGACTTAAGCTTGAATTGACTAAGAATTGCCCTTACAGACTTGCCTCATCACGCTTTGATGTCACGACAACTAAACCTTGGTGTTGTGACATCCTCAACATTCTACTCCCAAGGATGTTTACTAGCTTTAGTGTCATGACCGTGATCTCTAATGTTGTGACTTGCACATTTGGATGACTTGGGCTCCTCAAACTTGGTGCTTGTCCACAATGTCGCAACCTTGAAGGCTCAATGTAGCGATCCTAAAGGTTGATGTCACGACATCACTTCCTTGATGTCGTGACTCCATCAACATTCTACCTACAATGTGATTTTGTTGAAGTTTAAGTCCTCTTGGTGATGGAAGGCTTCGGTGTTGCGACACCAAGGATTTGGTGTCACGACCTTGACCACAATGGCAACATTTCTTTAAGTTTTGGCCTTCACCACTTCCTATACAAGCTCAAGTTATCCATTAAATTCCCAAAGACATGATTTTTTCATTTTGGTCCTAAAAAGTACTCAAAATGCATAAAAGCTAAATTCTAAAGCAAAATCTTATAATTACTACAAAGTACTAAATAGAGTTATAAAATACTCAAGTATAAGCTCATTAAGTGTAAAAAAATGTTTAATTTAACATATTAGTTTATAACATATCATTGGGCTTATGACTGTCGCTATGAAAAATCTTTCATTATTTTGTTTTTCTCATTTAGTTTGAAAGAAGAAAAAACTGAAATTATTCTTTTTTAAAATAAATTATTAAATCTACCTTTTTAGAGCTTCAAAAAAAATATGAGATTTATTTTTTAAATTTATATTAAATCAACTCTTTGAATCATATCCATTAAAAAGTGTGGATGAAGCTTGAGAGAAGAAGTGTGCTTCAAAGATGGTGAATTGAGAAAGACAAGAGAACACTAAAAAGAATGGGAAGAATACGAAAAAACAAGGAAATAAAGTAAAAAAAAAGGGTTACTTTAGAAAAAATGTATTTAAATTATGTGGTGATGATGTGGATGACACGTCAGCATTTAATGGCATGATTTGTACCGTATTAGACTTTCGTTACACCATTAACGCTGGATAACCACATAGTGACCAAAATATTACAAATTAGTAATGTTAGTAACTAAAACATAACAAATTAAAGTTTAATGACCAAAACATAATTTAAACCATACATAAGAGACTATTTTTATAGTTACCCTTTAATAAATAAAAAACCTAAAAGGCCTAAAAAGTAAAAACCAAACCTGTACATCTAATCCCGAATCTTGACATACCCACCACCGTCTGGTATCCAATGAGCCACTACCACTTGGCATCCACCAAGTGACCACCGTCGTTCGTTTGCCACCATGTTACATAATCAGATGTATAATCTTTCCGCCCTCCACATCTCCACCATCATCGTCTTTTACGTCCTGACCCGACACGCCTTTGACTTCAAGCTTTAGTTGTCTTCCGACGCACACACATTGATTGTAGGATCTCAGATTCTCATAAAGGTAACATGCAAGTCAACAATATATATGTCAGAATTAGAGCTGTTGATGGTCCGGACCAAGTTAAAGCTCGATTCTAAGAAAATTTTTATGCCCAGCCCTATTTTCGGGGCAGCCCGTTCCATCCAAAAAAAATCTTATTTTACTACTCAAAAATATTTTTTAATTGATATTTTATGTTCTATAATTAAATTTAAATTTAAAAATATTTTTATTATTAAAATTAAATTTGGGCCGAGCCAGGTTAACTCGAGACATAAAAATTTTTATTTAAGCTCGACTCGAATTGAGTACAACCAACTACCATCTTTAGACAAGACTAGTCAAAATCTTTGTTATTGACTAGTATTGATTCTCTGCTGTAATTGCTTTGGGTTAATGATAATAGTTATTTTTTATGAATCAAAAAGGGAAAAATTGTTTTGTAATCTTTGTGAAGATTTAAGAGGAGTTCAAATATGGGAATGAAAGTGTTGATGAGAATAAGAATAAGAAATAGATGAAGTACCATTGATGGAACTGTTTTTCAGCATATGTTTTATGCTTAATTAAATGTCTTCCTAGATCATATGAGGAAATTTCAGTATGAGTTTTGATTCTTTTGCATCAAAGTTCCAGGCTATATAACCTCAGTAGTATGAGTTTGGACTGTTTCACCCATCTTTATAGTTGGACTCACTCGGGGATAAATCAAATTGATCTTATTCGATTTGATTATTTCGGTTACATTCCTTAAATCGATTCGATCATTTTGATTTGTATAAATTAATCGATTTATTTAATTATTATCATATAAGAACTGAATCGACCGAATGCACACTTTCACCTTCTGCTTACTTACTTCTCTTTAATTTTATTGATTTTTTTAATAGATGTTGGGGCAATCCTTGCGGAGGACACCGCCTGCAGTTGAAAAAAATTGTGCCAGTGCCGGTGCGAAAGGATTTTGGATTCGAAGTTACTGGAAATCATTGGGAATTTGCGTTTTAAAGTCTTGGAATTGTTTGAAACTCTTGAAGATGAACTCAAGGGAGGAGCGTCAAACTTTTTGCTTCGATTGTCCACTGCAGTAGTAAAGGCATATGTTAGTGTTGAGAAGTTGTAGAAGCATCTAACTTGTTCATGCAGATGAAGAATCATGGTCACAAGCCTGATACTGTTTCTTATAGGGTCCTTGCTGGTGGCCTAGCTAGAAATGCAGCTGCCTTGGTTGATGGTTATCGTGAAGCAGGACTAATAGAAAAGGCATTTAACTTAGTTCTTAAGCTGCATAAGCAGGGATTTCTAGTGAGGAAGGCTTCTTGCTCAAAACTGCTTAGTTGTCTTTGCGAGGATGGTGATAATGTGACATACACAGTTCTTATATATGGCTTTTTGTAAAAGAGGATTTGTAAAGAAGGCTGTAACCCTTTTTAATGAAATGCCAAAGAGGGGCATACGGCCAGATGAAATTACCTAGTGAGATTTGAAGCATGGTGTCGTGGAAGCTAAGAGAGTTGTGAGACATAAGGACCTCTGAGATTCAAGTGGCTGATTTATCTTCTTTGGATGGGCTAGCAAGGCATTTGAAGAATTGTGTCTCTCTGTAGAAGAATTGCTACAGAAATTTGAAACCTGGCAACCCATTTTAGACCTGTACCTTTCCTAGTTGGTTTAGTCCGGATTCTTGACTGTTTGATCATATTCAGGCGGAGAATTGCCTTAATGGGTGCGTTTTAGATAATAATATCATAGAAAAACTGAATTTTCTTGTACGCACCTATCAGTCAATACCTTGGATAATCACCTTCCCTTCCATTTTATGTCTAGGTTCTGCAAGTTGAGTCATTAATGTCAAAGATTCAAAATTCTAGCTTCGACATACATATACCAGTTCTTAAAGTCTTCCAATCAGCATCTTCCCTATGAATTGAGTTCAGCATCTCTTGAGGTATTTTACAACCCAAAATCATTGAAGTTAAAGCTCGTATTTTGTTTTCATGTTTACAAGTTGATCATAATTATCATATTGTCTCAATGATTACCAAAGGTTTTTTCTAAGATGAGAGGTCATCTACTGGAGGGTGAATGGCATCTGAACTGTAAATTTTTAAGATGTGAGAAAATAATTAGATATCCTTTTGTTTCGATTTTTATGTTTAAAGAAAGCTAAGAGGTATCGACATTTCAGGAGGTCTAACAAAGTGGTATGATTGATTGCAGCAAATTAAACATGTAGGATATGAACAAGAATCATCCGTCATTAAGGAAGCCGTAAGGGATCGAGTGGGTAGTGTTGGACCAAGCTCAGAAATACTAGTGAGAATTGCCGAGATTTTGAGCTTGAATTCAAACATGGGGATTCTGACGGAGGCTGTTGCCCTTGAAAAGTTGAAGGAGAATGCTGAACAAGCTGAAATAACTACAGAAGTCGAGTGTATTGATAAACTTATTGCTCTTGTAACCCACATACATCGTCGCCTTGTCTTAAAAAAACAATCTCAGACCGGTAGCCCAGTTCTCATACCTCCTGATTTCATTTGCCCCCTTTCCCTACAGCTAATAACCGATCCGGTGATTGTGGCATCGGGACGAACCTATGAACAGGCTTTCATCAAGAAATGGTTTGATCTCGGGATCACTGTGTGCCCCAAGACATGGAAGACTTTGGCTCACACGCTTTCTATACCTAATTACACGACGAAGGCACTGATTGCAAACTGGTGCGAGTCAAACAATGTGAAGTTGCCTGATCCCATGGAGTCCACGAGTTTAAATCAGGTCTATCCGCTTCGTGCAACCGAGGTTAAGAAGTTGGTTGAGGAAATGAAGAGTACATCAACTGATACTCAAAGGGCAGCCACAGCTCAACTCAGGTTACTTCTTAACAAATATTTATAACAACAAAACGGCAATTGCTAATGCAAATGCGGTTGAGCCTCTGATTCATGTGCTTGAGACTCGAAGTCCAGTAGCTACAGAAAACTCGGCTGCCACTCTCTTCAGCCTTTCGGTCAATGAGGTTAACAGAGCCAGGATTGGAAGGTCCGGGGTAATCCAGCCTCTTGTTGATTTGCTGGGGAATGGTACTCCTAGGGGAAAGAAAGATGCAACATCAGCCTTGTTTAATCTGTCACTATTTCATGAAAACAAGGCCCCAATTGTGCAAGCTGGAATGGTTGATAAGGCAGTCGTTCTTTTGGCAAACCTTGCTACAATTCCTGAAGGGAGGACCGCAATTGCACAAGAGGGTGGGATTCCCAGGCTTGTTGAGGTTGTTGAATTGGGTTCAGCGAGAGGAAAGGAACATGCCGCGGCTGCTCTTTTACATCTCTTCACATGCAGCTCTAGGTCTTGTAGTGTGGTGCTGCAAGAAGGAGCTGTTCCACCATTAGTGGCATTGTCTCGGTCCGGCACTCCGAGAGCTAAAGAGAAGGTATACTGCTTCTAAATCACCTCCTTTATTTAAGTCTGAGCAAAAACAACATCATAAGCTTCTGCATGTTGCAGGCACAGGTACTTCTGAGCTACTTTCGAAACCAACGACATGGTAATGCTGAAAGTGACTGAATGTCAGGGAATACAACCTTCATTGCCGTCCAAGGTATTTTGGTCTATAATGTTTGTTGTACATTTGATGTTGCAAGTGATGCATGTGAAAGTTTTGCTGCTTGAAGTTACAGGGTTTGTTGTAGAGAGAAGAAAATAAATAAATTTTTAGAGGATTTGATTGCGAGTCAACTTGTTAAAAACCTTGTGTATATGAGAAATTGTTCATGTCGGAAAGGGATTTTCATACATTTTTGACTCACTGTTTTTCATACACTATTAAACATTCAGATTGATTTGTAAGCTATTCTTCCTTTGTTTGCAGACTACCAAGATCATGAATTTATGATCTATTAACCTTGATTTTGTTCCATTTGCTTAACCCTGTCCATTGAAACTTATTTAAGCTACTATTCAGCTACCAAAATCCACTTTTATGTATGTATATTTTAATATTACATTAAAAAAAAAAGTGGTTTTAGTTGAAATGGTAAAATTAAGATAAGTAAAGATTTTAATAGTTCGGGTTCAAATATGATCCTGTACTGTATTTCGGTTAGAACATACTCTATCTAAATTTGGAATTTAATTCTTCTACCTTTTGGATTTAAAAATGCAAATCTAATACTTCACACTGATAAATTTTTTTTGTTAAATCCAGGTTAAACTTGTCCGTGAATTGGGTAACCCACTTGGCCCGATAAGCCTAGCCCGTTTGGACAAACATTTTTCACCTTGAGTCAACTCAATTTTGCCCGAATTCAATTTAAATAATAAAAATATTTTTTTAATATAAGTTTAATTATAAAATGTATAAATTATCAATTAAAATATATGTATTTGATATTTTATTAATTTTTAATAGTAAAATGGGGTGGGCCAGAATGGGCTCGAGTTTGAAAAAATTTTTGGAACGAAGTCTTAACCTGGCTCATCCCCTAGACACATCTAATTTAAGTTCATTATAACATCATTTTCTAAATTTACAAGACTACCAAGTGAATATTCGGATGTTCAAATGAAATTTTATTTTTTAATATTTTTATTAAAATATTTTTAAAGCTTAATATAACCAAAAAAAACCTTATAAAATAATTTAATAATCAATTAAGCCTTAATCAAAAACTACATTCCATTTAGCTCATGATCCAATACAAGCAATTAACAAAACCCTCAAATCACCAAATAATGTGTAAACCCTCTAATGGTGGTTGTGGTCGCCACATGTCATGCCAAGAGAGGGGCAGGCAATGGTTTTGTCCCGGAAAAATAAAATTTGTTTATATAGTCCCTATAGATTTTAGGAAATCACAGATTAGTATAATGGTAAAATTATACTTTTAACTTTCTAAAATTTTTATTTATTTTGTATCTCCTAAAATAATTTTTTGATTTCACCTCTATTTAAAAACCGATTTACATAATTTAGGAATGTTGGGTTGAATTATTGATGATCCAAATTTAATGGAATACCATGCACATGAATTTGCTTTTTCTTTTTTTATGTATTAATAGCCAAGTTTTTCAATTCCACACGTAATATTAAGAAATTATCCTACGTTAATATTTAAAATGAATTAAATAATTTATATAAATAACTTGAAACAATGATTGAATAAAAAGTTTTGAACATCAATTTGTGGGCTACCACAGGCCCAAATTTTGTGGTTACAATCTCGTGACTGAAATTTGAACATTTTGGTTCATTTACCTTTTTTTAGTTGGGGTAATGTTAAATTCAATTCTCAATATTTATATCTTTGGTCAATTTGGTCCTTGTCTTTTTATAATTAAAATTTATCATTAACTTTTCAAAAGGACTCGAATTGCTTTTTTTTAATAGAAATATTGCTTAAAACATTAATCTATTAATGATGTTGGCATGGCAAATTGCGTAGCAGTTCACTTATATTTCATGTTGACATGACACTTGGATTGTCATGCATGCTGTCATGTTTAAAAATTTAACGTTTTAGTCAGTATTTTTGTTAAAAAATAGTAATTCGTTTCTTTTTAAAAATGTGATAGTTAAATTTGACGCTTTTAAAAGGTTGAGGATTGAATTAAGTCAAAAAAAGAATAAGGGTCAACTTGACAAAAGATATAAACGTTAAGGACTAAATTTATCATTATACTATTTATAAGAACTTATAGGATCGATAATCTAAGTCCGAATTAAATTTAGATTTGAATCGAGTTGAATTGTTAAATGGAGTATAAAATTTTCTTAAAACTGTTTTCTTCATTCATAAAATTTGGATTCGAGACTTTATTTAAAAGATATCAAGCTTCTTACCATTCGATTTAACAAACGTATATTTATTTTTATTTATTAAACAAAGGCGTATCCTCATTAGGGCCTAGGGGGTCTTAGCCCCCAAAACTTTTGAAAATTTTAATTAGCCTTAAATTTTTTTAAAATTTTTAATTCTCCCCCAATTTTTTTTTGAAATTTATTATTAAGCATTAACAAACTTTTAAAAAAGTCACTTGGGCTCTTCAAAAATCTTTTTGTAAATTTTCATAAAACTTCTAAAAGTTTTGAAAGATTTAATTAGACTTACCAAAATTTTTAAAAATTCTTACTAAATCTCTCAAAATTTTTAAAAATTTTAATTACACCCCTTAAACTTTAATGCCAAGATCCATTATTACTAATATTCGAAAATTTAGAGTTTTAAAACCTAGAAAATAATTGAATGGCTGGTGCATCTGTCTGGTCTGAGTAGATAAAAAAGGTCAATATCTATTTTTGCATGTGATTGTGAAATAATTTTTAATATTATTGACAATATATGTACTAAACATGTAGATTAGATCCATGAATAGAAGATAAGATCCATTCAATTTTATCTTTTTGCTGATTAGATCCATTGAATTTCAAGAGAGGTTTTGATTAAAAATTTGGAGGAAAAATAAAATTGTTATTGGGAATAATAGTTACCTATGGCACTTGATGAAAAAATAAAAATAAAAATAAAAGAGTTAATTGCACCAAACATCCCTAAATTATGACTTTCATCTTAAATTGATCCTCAAATTTTAAAACATTCTAATTACATTATCAAACTATTGATATTACATGAATAAAATCATTCCGTAGCTAAAATTGTTAATTTAACCATTAAATGAGACGTTAAATATAATTTAAAATGAAAATTTTAAAGAAAAATGTGTTATAAACGTCGATAATGGTGGTAAAACGATCACAAAGAAATAAGAAAAATAACACACAGATTTTACGTGAAAAACCTTTCGGGAAAAAAATCACGAGCAGAGAAGGAGAAATTCACTAATGTTGAAAAGCGAATGATATAATAGAAGTTTCCACTAGAACTATTTAAGCGTTGAAAAACATTGTTTTAATCAAAGTCAAATAGAAGAAGAATAGTTCTATACGGATTCAACTTGTGTTGTACAGCTCTTGGCCTTTCGCCCCCACAGATCCCTTTATTTTGCCATGTATTTATATCTTCAACAAGTGACAGGATTCGGATCATACAATCTCTAACAAAATGAATATTGTAGAAATGGATGTTATAAAAATTTTGGTTTTAAGGGTTTCAAAGCTTTTACAGAAACTATTGTCCACTCTTTTTTTTCTCAGTTTTACTTTATTTTTAGTTTTTAATTCTAAAATTTATGCGACAATATTCTATTTTTCTTTAAAATTTTTATTTTAAAGTATGTCACATAAGATTTTACATGTCTTTTAATGGTTAAATTAACGGTTTTAAGTTTTCACAATGGAAGGAATTGATTGATATAACATCGATGATTTGGGGATGTAATTAGAACGTTTTTAAGTTTAGGGATCAATTTAGACCGATGGCCATAGTTTAGGATGTTTAGTGCAATTAACTCAAAATAAAATTAAAAAAATTAATTATTTTTGAAAAAAATAATAAAAACGTATACAAATAATAATAACATTTATGATAAAATGATTGAAAACATTAAAATATTATTTAATAAATTTAATTTTAATTTTAGTTTTAGTTTTATTGTTTCGAAAAAAGTTGAATATTTTATTTTGTCTTAATATATTTTATTTTTATTGTTCTCAATAAGTTGAATTTTTAATTTATTAATTAAATTTATTTTTAAACCTTTTAACCCAGTTATGGTTTTTTATATTGACATTTTTTTTTAAATTTGATTAAATAATAATGTTTTTACATTAAATTTGAAAATTAATAGTTTTTAATAACTCTCTAACTTTACTCATAATTTATATTGTTTTGCATTACAATGTAGTAAATAATTAAATTCAATAATTTTTATTTTTATGATATAAAATATCGTTTTATTTTAAAATAATATAGTAATTATTTTTTATCAAAAGTTATAAGTGGCGAAATGGAAATTAAATTTTTTATCATATAAATTTTACATATCTTTAAAATATTTTTTTTATTATGTTATTAATTATTAAAAGTTTAAATACATAAAATCATTTAATATACTTAACATAAAAGATAAATTAAGGGTATGTTTGATAAATTAAAAATTTAAATGTTGAAAAAATAAGTATTGAATTTTTATTACTAAATTTTATAAGTATTGAATTTATACTAGAAAATACTTTGGTAAATTAGTAAATATAAACACGGAATGTGATTTTGTTGTTTAATAAAAGTAAATATTAATTTTTTAAAATTTTTTTATTTTTAATTTTAATGTTATTAATATAATATTTTTATATTATTTTGGATAGTTTTAGATGAAAGATAAATATGGTCATTTGGATATCTCATTTTTTTAAATATATAATTTATTTTAATTTTTCAATAAAACAAAATCAACTTAATGTTTTCTACATCAAGTGATACCTACCTATTTGTCTTATTAAACACTTTTTGTAACACCCCTTAACCCCAAACCGTCATCAAAACAGAATTACAAGGTATTATCGAATTTAAACACTAGTAAACGAACAAAATCGAGTCATAAATCTGTGTTTCAATCTAAAACTTTCCAAATTCCATCAAAAAGTCCTTAATATGGACTTACGAGGCTCAAAATATGTTTAGGAAGTGATTTGGTACTAAAGTGGGAACTTTGAAAACTTTTCTTTGAAAATAGGGGCACACGCCCATGTGGCCTGGGAGATGCTCGTGTGGCTTGCCCGTGGGGCTCCCATGGCCGTGGGGCGAGCCCGTGGGCAGTTCTGACTTGACACACATGGCCGTGGTACCGGCCCGTATGGCATAAACAGAGAGCCACACGGCCTAGGCATACACCATGTGACTAGATATGTGACTAGGCCGTGTGATAACCTGATTTTCACCATTTTTAAGCCATTTTCACATACTAAGCACATCTAATTCATACCCAAACATTCACTTATAATTCTTGAATCAAATAACATTCATTATGCCTTTTAAACTTAGCAAATATTCATTCATTCATTTCAATATCTCATAAGGATTATGTACGACATTTACAATCAAAATATAAAACATTTACAAGTGACAAACACCAAACCTAGTGCATGCCACATTTACCAAAAGATTGATTCATCACCAAAAATTAAGCTGAAGCCGGGATTGATTCGGATGCTGAGCCAGACTTTAACTTGACCTAACCTGCGCACGGAAAACAACCATACGCTGAATATTGAAAATACTCAGTGGTATCACCATAATTCAAATTATAATAACAATAAAATATCATAACGTACATAGATGATTAACAAGTCATACATATAAATTCATATCAAGCTATCATAATTACATTGTATCATTTTTATTATTTGATTCAATATCTCTTCATTAAGATTTCCAACAAATCATAAACCTTTGTTTCATTTCTCAATCACATATAAATATTCACTTCACATTTCAAATATGAATAATTCATGAACCTTAGGTTATGCCTACAATCTCATGACACAAATTGCTTTTCTCATTTCATCTTAGAATATCACTTCCTCATTTCATTCAATAGTTCAAATTATCAAATTCATTTGATTTTCTCTTTACATATATTTTTCCCTATTAACATGACTCGGACTTTGGCGGATACACGGATCCAACCAAACACACCAGAATGGCGACTAACGCCTCATCAGATAGTTTGAAGCAAATAAGTGACGACCAACGTCTCATCGGCTAAGCCGAAGTAAAGTGGCGACCAACGCCTCATCGAATTTATCCGAAGAAATATAATGACATACCAAGTGTTTCATCGACTTGAGGTCGAAGAATCCCTGAATCCTATGGCATGCCAACTATATCCGACTAAGCTCGACTAGTTAATAGGGTATCGGAATACTTTCTCTATCTCTATCAAATTCACATCAATTTACACATTGATCACATTTTTCACATATTCCCATTTCAATTACCAATTGTTTCCAATTCATGTAATCATATTTTTCACTTTGATACACATACCGTTCATAAATCAATTTCACATATACACACATGTAAATATATCAATTATATCCAATCACATTTAATTCAAAAATCACTACTTACCTCAATTTCACTTCCATGCATATATGTATAATGAAATTAAATACATAATAATAAATAACTTGAATTATGATAATACAAACCAATATTTTTCTCGAGCTATTCCTCGATCACTTTTTCCTTTTCCTTCGTATTCAACGTCTTGGTTTCATTGTTTGCTACGAAAATTAACATAATTACAATTAATAATTAACACACATATTTTAATATATAAAATAATAACTTTCTATACAACTTTTACCTAAGTCCCAAATTGGTCCTAACCATTTTCATCTTCTTCCTTTTTACAATTTACATTATTTTCTTATTCAATTTCCATCAAAACTTCAATATAACTATCAAATTTTCATCGTTTTTCCATAATTTAGAATTTCTCCCAACTTAGCCCCTTACAACAGAAAACTTATGACCTAATTTACAAATTAATCCTTTAATCAATTTTTAATCAATAATTTTATCAAATAAATTCCTAATTCATCATTTGTTCAACATGTACCGTACTCAAATATCTATCAACCTTCAATATTTCCATACAAATTCAAAAATATTCAACTTTAGGACTTTAAAAACATCAAAATCACATGAAAAGGACTTAATTAAACTTACCAAAAAATCTTCAAGCTTCTAAACCCTAATTTCCCTTTCTTCCTTCTTTCTTTCCCACTTTCGTTGCTTTCTCTGTAACCTTTTTATCTTTTTTTATGCTTTATTTTATTTCTTTTATTTACTTAATACTTAATTAATTATAAAATATCTAATTATTATAAATAAAAATATTACATGTGTATTCATACACACATGTACACATGTAATAATCTCATATCATACATTTGTCATTATCTCAATTAATTAATAAAACATAATATTACATAATTATTAATAAATATAATAAATAAATATCTTTTACTTAATAAATAAGTAAATATATATATTATACATTTGTACTAATAATTTAAATACACATGTACTCATTCTCTAACATACACATTTCACTATTTTGGTTTAATTTTTAATTTAATCCTTTAACCTTTCTCTATTCTATAATTAAGCTTTTATGCTCTATTCAATTTAGTCATTTCTACTAATTACTTCTAATTTAAAATAAATTCACCTAATCAAAATCTAATTCAACTCACAAGTAATTTCGTAAATATTTTTAATAAATATTTACAGACTCGTTTTCCTAAGACGGAAGCCCTAAACTCGCTTTTCCGGTGCCCGTGTAATTTGGGTCGTTACACTTTTTTGTTGAAAATTTTATATCAATGGTGTATTTGATAAACCATTGAAACTTTTTTCATTTCATTGAAAATGAAAATACTGAATTTCTACTGCTAAATTTTCATCTTCAATGAAATGGAAAGTTTTAATGGTTTATCAAACACGCACGAATAAAAAAAATATTTCATTAATAATTTTAATGAAAAAAAATATGAAATAATATTTCATTATTTATAAAAGATATTTTTTTCTAATATGGTACCTATGTTATTTTTTGATCCAATATGATGTTTGTATTTGATAAAAATTATACATTTTAGTACCCGAAGGTAATATTTTTAATTTTTTTATTTTCAATTCGGATTTTAAAGTTGATTTTATAAAAAATCATAATTAGCTAATAATATTAACAAATAACTTTCATCAAATCAACCCTAAAATTCGAATTAAATCACATTCGTTGGATTATATTTGACAAAACATAAAATTAAATAAATTCACAATTAATACTAAATTTATTCTACTAACAAAGTTATGAAAAATTCAAACCTAGTAATATTACTAATTAACTTTTATTAAATCAATCATAAAACTTGAGTTAAACATTAAAAAATTAACACCGTTAGTGAAAAAAAGTTAAGAATATATTACAAGTAATTAAATCACTTTGGAATATATATATATATATATATATATATGAAAAAGACATATTCTCCAATATTAATTTATGTAAAATTCAAACATTTGAAAACATGTGGTGGATGAAGAATCACACAAAAAGTGAGGTCAAAGTTGAGTTTCATGCAATTGGTGTTTTCTTTTAATTTGATTTAGCAATTTGGTGTTGACTGTTGAATAATTAATTTTAAATTATAATATAATCCTTGTTGGAAGCATTGAAGATGGCAATATCAAGGAATCAAAACTTTGCAAAAATAGCCAATGAACCTGCACAACAGTATTCCATTATCAAAAAAGTTTACATCAAACCCTGCTCACAATTTTTTATTTATAGAATAGTTTAACTAGTGTTTAAAAAAAAATAGTTAATATTTAATAGGGATATATCTTAAAATTATATATGAACTTTGGTTTAATGTGTAATTGTATATATAAACTTTAATTTGAAGCAATTATACACATGAAACTCTAACTAATTGTGGTTCAAATATATTACTGGAACTTTGATTTTGATTTAATCGTATATATTTAAAGAAATAAATACATCAATTTATTTTTATATTGGATAAATATAATTATTTATGTATGTAATATATATTCATGAAATGATGTTGTATCAATACTTGTGTCAATAGTTTACAAGTACTGGATCAAATCAAAATTTCATATATAAAATTGCACAAAATCAAAGTTTATGTATACAATTGCATATTAAATCGGAATTCATGTATAGTTCTAGTATTTATCCCTATTTGATATACTAGCAGTGTTACTAGGTATAAATATAAATAATGTTAAAAGCAAATTTATTAAAAAAATAGTGTTATTATTTTCTTTTATAAAAAATTATTATCGATATTATTATTAAATTTTTAATTGAATATTATCATGAGTTAATGTCACATCAATTTTGTTAAAAAGTATTTAAAATTCATTGTTTTAAAATGTAACATATATTATTATAAGAATATAAAATCTATAAAGATAATTTAAAGAAAAAACTCACGCATGGTATGACTTCAATCTAAGAATAGGAGTGAGCATTCGATTGGGTCTAGTCGAGTCAAATCGAATAAAATATTTTAAGTTAGTCGAGTTGACGAATCCTATTTTAACAACCAAACTCAATTTGAAAATTTTTTGAATCGAATTGAATTGAGTAAAAAAATTTTAAGTCAAATCGAGTCAAGTTAACGAATCATATTATTTATACTCAATGTTGTGTTTATATGGACCAATTATTTAACTAATAGATGAAGTACAAGATCATTTAACTACATAAACAATATAATTGTTTTGTCTTTTAACTTATTGAGTAAATATTGATCAAAACGACGTATTTTTGCCTTTTAACTTAATGGTTTTAACTTTAAATTTTAGAAAAGGTAAACATTTATCAAAATAACGCAGTTTTGTCTTTTCTTATTCAGATTTTTGGATAATTCAAATTATGTCATTTATATTTGAGTTAAACAAAAAATTTTGATTTTTTATTTGAGTTGATCTGAATAACTCAAACTATTTAGTTCTGAATTTAAATTTATTATTGAATTTTTTTAATCGAATCGAATTTTGCTCACCCTTATATAAGATACGGGAAACTTTAGAGTTTCAACTTTACCATTTTAACAAAATATATTTTTATAAATACATGTATAATTGTATTTTATTTCAACTTTATTTTCAGCTAAATACTCCAATTTTAAGAATTTAGAAAAAAAAATAATGCATGTATAAAAAGTTGAGAATATATTACTAATATTAATTTTAAAAAGATATTACTAATAACTAATTTATATCACACCACGATGTGATTGAAAAATAGAATTATGTAACAAAAATGTTTATAAAAAATTATGTAAATAATAGATGAGGGTTTGGTTGAAGTAATAAAATATAAATATTAAAAATTATAGCCTTTGATTCAAGTCTTATTATGTGTATATTTTTTTATTTTTATATAAAAATATATAAAAAGGCAAAAATATTCTTAAAAAATATAATTTATTTTATAAAATTTCTCTCCAAATAATACAATTTACTCGATAAAATTATTTTAGGTTAACTATACATAAAAGGGCATATTTTCCAATATATAGTAGTTTATGTGAAATTGAAACATGTGAATCCATGTGGTGGACAAAGAATCACTCAAAAAGAATAGTGGTCAAAGTTAAAGTTCCATGAAATTGGAGTTGAAGACCAAAAAATTTTAAATTAGAATATAATCCTTGTTGGAAATGCAATTAGGGGTGTCAAGTTCAAGGATTTGAATTGACCTTTTTATCCTTGTGTGACAAAATATATTTCTTAGTTGTATCTGATAATATGATTATTAATAAAATTAAGGTATAATAATAAATTTAACATCTAACCCTTTTTATCAATTTAATCTAAATATTTTCATCGCTTTGACTATTAACTTTCAAATTTTAATTAAATTGTGTGTTTATAAAAAGAGTGACTAAATGTTAAAATTAAGCGAAATTGACATAATAGCTTGCATGATAGTCTACAGATATTTTCTTATTGGCATGCATGAACCATTTAAAACTTTTTATGAACTCAAAATATAAATATTTTGGTTTTTTTTTTTATGAAGGACGTGCGGAACACTACATCAATACCATAAAAATCTTAATAAATGAGTAAACTTTGTCATAAAAAAATAACTTGATTAAAATTTAAAAGTTAAGAACGAAAGTGATCCAAAAAAAAAGTATTACCCAAAATGATTAGAGTAAACATTAGAAGCTAATTTATCATTATGTCTAAATTTAACAAGAAAAAAATCATCTTAATTAATTTTAGCTAATTACATTACTATGTCATATTTGATGGACTATTTTCTCTCTAACATCAAACATGTACTTATTGTCATCATCGGTTAATCATTTGTCGAGTATAAATAACTAATAATAAATATTGTTATTATAAATAATTTGTAATTAGTTAAATATTTAGTACATCAAAATATATGAAAATTATTATTCGTTAATATTTTTTTTTTATTATTTAAAGGAGATTGAGATAGTAAAATAACACATATTTATATTAAAAAAATATATACATATCTTAATACTAAAATATTATTATCATTGTATACAATTAATTTTTTAAACTTGTCAATTGTTAAGAGCATTATATTGTAGGCATAAGAATTTGAGTTCGATCTCAAGCAATCCAATACCCCTCTTTCAATTAAAAAAAATTAAACTTAAATCATGTATGGATGTGTTTGTAATTTCTCGCATAATTACCCTAATTCTCACACTTAGGGGTGAATAAAACCTGATTCGATTAAAAAAAAATTGAATTTTGAGTTAATCGAGTTGAGTTATTCGAATTATTCAAGTTTCGAGTTCGAATCGAGTTGAATTTTACAATTCAAATAATTCGAAGAATAAATTGGTGTAAATACCCTTTTAGTCCCTATCAAGTTTAAAAATGAGCAAGTTGGTCTCTCTCACAACAAAAATTACAAAATAATTCAAAATAATTTTTAAAATTCAAAATATTTATAAAAATTTCAAATTTTATAATTTGAAAAAAATTATAAATATTTCAAAAAAATCTAAGAAATATATAAAGAAAGTTAAAAAATTAAAAAATTTCTAGAATAATAATTTTGGGACCTAAATAAGTTAATTAATTATTCAAGTTTACCATACTAAATTATATTTTTTATTATTTTGCTTTGAAAATTTTTTCAAATATATATGGTTTCAAATTTATGTGCTTCAACATGGGATTAGTTATGCTGTAACAATATTTTAATTTGACCTATTTAATTTTTTAATTCAACTCAAACATTTCACTCGATTTGTCTCAACTCAAATTTCATTTCACTCGACTCAATTCAAAAAAATTTCAAATTGAGTTAGGATGATAAAATAAGACTAGTCAACTCGATTAACTCGAAATTTTTTCACTCAATTCGATCAAACGCTCACGAGTCGCACTCCCCTAAGAATTGCATAGTGAAATTTGAGTGTTTCAATTATACTTAATTCAATACGACTTAACAATTACATTGGATTACCCAAACACGTTATACAAGCAATTAAAAACAATTACATTTTACTTCAATTATTAGGTGACATTCCAAGTATACGAAATTTAGATTCTCTAAACTTGTTTAATTAACATAGTAGTTGTATTTAATTTTTTTTAATCGAAAATCTTACTCGTACAATTCTCTCTTTTCTCACTCTCCTAAAAATTGAAAAGTATAACTAGAGTATTAATAGAGTAAGACCTAACACTTATAATGAAATTATATAATTATCAACTTAAAAATTAACATCAATCTTGATTGGCAAAGAGTGGCCTTATACGGCAATTATGTATCGTGACTAAGAAAATGACAAAGACAAAGGTCAAGAAATTAGCCCTAAAATCTTAAAAGTCAACTCTTTCATGCTGGCAACAACTTTCTTCTTACTCTACTATAATATATTATTATTAAATTTAATAATTATTACAGATCTGATTTTTTCTGGACAATGTTTTGACTCCACCTTCCCCTATGTCACTCCCTAACCTTCCTTGACGCCAATTTTACTTTGGACCACAATAATCACATGAAAACTATATTATAAAGTAAAATATTTGTCCCCTCCCCCCAAGACCAAAATTTAGATTATTAAACTCAATATATGTTATAGCTTAATAATATTACAAATTATTTAGAAGTGACTTTGATTTTCATACCAATAAATGAACTAATTTCTCAATTCTCATAAGATACGCTGATTAAATTTTAACAAATTAAAGAATACTGAGAAATTAATTTATTTATTGGTAAACATGTGAAGTTAAATTATTGATTTTTTGTTGATTTGTTGAGTCAATGGTTTAATAGTAAAGTTTAGTAGTGTCAATTAATTGGATTAATTTATAATTTTTTATAAAGTATAAGGACTAAATTTTGAAAAATTAAAGTTGAGGGAGAAACTTTTAGTTTTAGTAAAGTAGGACAAAATTCATGATTAAAGTATCGTCCAAACAGGTATCATCGTTGATTATTTTGAGTGAAATATTGATTGAAATAATTAACGGTGTTAATTTTTTGGACAATGGGTAAAACTAAAATAAAATTAAAAAATTTGAGTGAGCAAAGCTAAAAAGTTTGTATTGAAATGACATAAATTGAATGCTTTACTTTATTAGGGAGGCTAAAATGTAACCTTTTCACTTAACAAAAAAGCTAGAAAATTTTAAATTGAATTCTTAATACTTGAGTGACTAATATTGCAATTATGCCATCAACCCCTCCCTATAAATCCAAAGATCACTTTTAAAGTAAAGAGATTAAATCATGCTAAATTAAAGTATTAAGGATTAAATCACGAATTTGATCATAGTTAAGGGACCAAAAACCCGAAATAAATAAATGAAATAAATTACAAATGTTAAAAGATGACAGCTTAGTCACGCAATTTGACCATAAGTCCACCCTTGCCCTTTATCAACTCTCCTTCTCTCTTCTCTTTCTTTTCACTTTTGTTTTTTCCCCCTTCTTTGAATGGTTTTATTGCAGACATGGCTATGGAGTTGATGCTTAGTTACAGAAACAACAATAATGGTTTCTCATCAAAAATGGAAGAAACCGCCGTTCAAGAAGCCGCTTCTGGTCTCGAAAGCGTCGAGAAACTCATTAAATTACTCTCCCAAACCCAACAAAATTACACCTCCAATAATCAAGAAAAAAAGTTCCAATCTTCTCCGACGAGATCCTCCATGGATTTAGAAATGGACTGTAAAGTCACCGCCGACGCCGCTGTTTCTAAGTTCAAGAAAGTCATCTCTCTTTTGGGTCGAACCAGGACCGGCCATGCACGTTTTAGAAGAGCCCCTTTACCACCACCACCAACAACCACCGTTACAGAGCATGAAACCAAGGTTTATCAACCAACTCCGATTCAACAGATCCCACTGCCGGTGACCACTTATTTAGAGAGAAAAGATTCACCAACAACGACCATCAATTTTTCTTATTCATCAACAACAACGACTACTGATAATAACAGTAATAAACAACCATCTTCATCAACGTTTCAAATTAGTAACCTTTCCTCCGCTGGTAAACCACCATTGTCGTCTTCTTTGAAGAGAAAGTGTAGTATTGAGAATTTGGGTTCTGGGATTAAATGCAATAGCTCTTCTTGTCGTTGTCATTGCTCTACTAAAAAAAGGTACATATCCTGTATTTTTCTCACATGAATTTGCCGTTTGGGGTGTTCTTTTTTTTTTTCTCTCTCTCTCTCTCTTTTAAAGTGTTTGTTCTGTTTTTTTATTTTTGACAGAAAACAGAGGACGAAAAGGGTGGTAAGGGTTCCTGCGATAAGCTTGAAAATGGCTGATATTCCACCGGATGATTATTCATGGAGAAAATATGGTCAAAAACCAATCAAGGGTTCACCACATCCAAGGTAAAGAACATAAAAATCTAACCCTTTCGAAATAATTTCTTTCAGTTCTTATGTGTTCTGTTTCTAACACGTTTTGTCTGGTTAAAACAGGGGATACTATAAGTGCAGTAGTGTAAGAGGATGTCCTGCTAGAAAACATGTGGAAAGAGCTTTAGATGATGCTTCAATGCTAATAGTTACATATGAAGGTGATCATAACCATTCTCCATCTGTTGCAGAAACCACCATACTTGAATCT
This sequence comes from Gossypium stocksii, assembly GCA_020496765.1. Classification (NCBI taxonomy): domain Eukaryota; kingdom Viridiplantae; phylum Streptophyta; class Magnoliopsida; order Malvales; family Malvaceae; genus Gossypium; species Gossypium stocksii. The sequence goes on along the minus strand of CM035622.1, from coordinate 3,340,763 downwards.
TCATAGATGAACAATAATTTTTCCTATTATTAATGTTGGTTTTTACTGTTTATGTTCGGAATTCGAGGATATTATCAAATCTGCTCGTTTATTTCCTTGTAAATTATATGCTTTGAGCTTTATTTAATTGAAAGACCATTTGAGATCAAAAGGGAAAAAAAAAAGATCTTAGATTTGGTATTAGATTTTGCAATTATTGAGGGATTGAAAATTCAATTCCAAATTAAAGTTTTCAATGCTACTTTTTTTTTTTTTTAAATTGTTTTGCTTTGGATTCTTGTTTTTAGATTACTTTTCATTTTCTCTTGCATCATTGAGGTAATATGGGTTAAATCGAGCGGTAAGAAAATCGATATTTTCAAAATAAAATCGTGAATTAAAATTTTGTGAAGGTAGAAAACAGAGTTAATTTGATTTTAAATTTAATTTATAATATGATTATGAAATGCTCGATAAAAAAAGGGATAAATGTTAAGAGTGTAATAGTACGATAAAGTAAAAGAAAGGGTGCTAAGTCAAACAATTGGAAAGATGTGGACCCAAATTTCTTGTTAGGGTTGAGTTGACTATAGGAAAATTTTGGTCGTCTAGTTGGGAAGACTAATTAACTATGGTTTGGTGTTTGGTATATAGATTTTAATGAAATTTCATTTATGATTTTTTTGGTCTAATTATGATTTAGTCCTTTTACTATGCTAAAAGTTGAATTTGCTATTTTTACTAGATCATTTTATTTTTATATTGTTACTCAAAACTTCAAATTAATAAAATTCTCAGCTAATACTATTAAAATAATAAAATATATTTTATTTTCATTCTATTAGAGATTAGAATTCACGATATGAATTAATATAAAATTTTATACATGTACATAATAGTTCTAAATAAAGATATTAACTTAAACATACACTCGATAAAATTTATAAATTATTTAAATTAAATGTTTAAGCTCAAACTCAATATAATAATTACTGAATCGAGTTTAAGCCTGTAACATTGTTTGATTAAACCCTATCTCTAAAGGTCTAAATGAAAAAGGATTTGGCAAAAGTCAAAATGGGTGGGTAGAGGTTCGACAAATTTGTGGCCATTGGGGACAGATTGGGACACGATATGATGATCATAATTTATTTATTTTTTTATTTTTTATTATTGTTGTTTGCTTTGGCTTTGCTCAACGTCAACCTTGGTAAAGTGAATATGGACGGTCCATTTCATTTATTATAAAAATTTATTAATTATCAACAACAAGATTGACATGTGGTGGATTGGGTATTTATCACCATTCAATAATTTTCAACCCATCCCTACTAAAACACAAAAACGAAAAAATAAACACATAACTACTGCTATGCCTTTGCTTTTGCCTTCTTATAGTGGATTTGTTTGACTCTCTTTCTCTCAATTATTTGAGCCAATTTATTAATTTGGCAAAGATCTAACTTTTTCCTTTTTCTCTTTTTTGCCTGTTTTAAGATGAGAGAATTGATTGTAAACTTTTTTTTTTTAATTATTAGTTTAATTTTGTTAAAATGTTGAGGTTTAATTGATTAATCATCTCGGATGAATAATATATTTATCTGTCGAGCGAATGTTTAAGGTTATTGATTTTTTTTTGTCGATAGTCTTAGTTCAATTGGTATTAGTATTGTTGTTGGTGTAGGAGGACGTGGGTTCGAATGTGCTGAAGCGCATTATCTTCCTATTTGGGGTTTGGAGAGGGACTATGGGTAGTTATAAGAGTTTAAATAAACAGAACGTTCGATGAACTGTTCGTGAACCGTTCGTTTATTAAGCTAAATAAACGAGTATGAAAAAAATTTTTATGTTCGTTTATGTTCACGAATAAGCTCGTTTATTGACTTGTTTATTTATTAATGATATTTTCTTATAAAATTTCTATTAGTATATATAAATAAAATTATCTTAGTTTGTATTTTTTCATTTATAATATAATTATTAATATTTATATTTGACTATTTTATATCTAAACTATATATGTGTGTGTATGTATTTATTGTTTGTTTGTTTATTATTTATTAACATTGTTCATGAATATTAATAAACGAATATGTATTTATTGTTTGTTTGTTTATTATTTATTAACATTGTTCATGAATATTAATAAACGAATATGAACACATGTAATTTTAAATAAACGACCATGAACAAAAATTGAAATCCTTAACAAACACAAACTGAACACGAACAAGCTTAAAAATAAACAAACGAACATAAACAGATGTTTGTTCCTTCAAACTTGGTTCATTTACAGCCCTAGGTAATTCTAAACATTGTATAAAAAATCGGATATTATAAAAATCTATAATAAGATTTATTAAAAAATTATTATTTTTTAAATTACGTTATATGAAAACAACTAACAGTGATATCAATTTGGGCCTAGTTATAATTAAGACACGACAAAAAAAACCAAAAAAATCTAAGTGTTTGGAAAGTTGTAGAATACCTTAAATTGAATAATTTTTAATTAATTTTAATTTTTATGGTATAAAGATATTTTATAATTAAATTAGCAAAAAAAACTTAAAATATGGTATAAAAATCATTTTTTTTCAAAACAAATATATATATATATATATATGAGTTATTGATTATTTTTATTTACTTGAATTTTTTTACAAATATTTATAATAAAAAAACACTTTAAAACTTTACCCAACAATATCCGAAAACTATAAAACATTTTGTCAAAATGAAATCAAAAAATTCAAAACTCAAAATTAATATAAAAAATAAAAACCGAATTAATCTAAATTAAATTATTATCAATCGAATTATTATGAATCATTAAAAAAAATAAAAAACTTTAACCTAACCATGCTGATCCTTAATAATAATATTATAAAAATAAATAAACTAAATTAAGATAAATTAAAATAGATTTATTAAATTCCAAATTTTATTCCATTCAATTCACCATCGAGGATAGTGGGACTAGGTTTGAACCTTATATGTTAAAGTTCAAGTTCAATCCATATTTTAAACAGGGCTAATTTTAATGTTTAAACTCATTTTTAGGTCTGGTGCTTTTATTTAAATACTCTTGTATTTAAGGCGAACTTTGAGTTTGGATAGGTAGCTTAGCTATGAACAAGTCTAATAATATACTAGTCACTATTATTTTAACCTATGATTGAGCTTATACCTTGAGTCAACCGGACACTAACTTGGTTAAAAAAATTACAAAAATTTACTCTTGTATTTAAAATAAGTTATATTATTCTTGAGTACTTTAAAAAAAAAAAACAAATAATTAAATAATAAAACTTTAGCTTTACCACTCAACCAAAGTTTTATTTTGAAACATTTTGTTTATTTTAATTGTATTATGCACACTTCATTACCTTCATAAATTGTATATCTATTGATGATGTTATTGATTTATTTGGTGTCACAAGTTAACTCGACATCAACTTAATATCGATGACAACACCGTGATGAACAATTGTAATGCATTTTACTATTATTAATCTAATGTATTTATGTGTTTAAAATTCATCATACTCACAATTTAATCTAATTTTTTTCAATTTTAATATCGTACATATTGCATGTAGTAGTATTATTAATTAGTTTCAAGTCTTATATTTCATTATTTATTGTATGTTACTTTTAACCATACCTCTATACTTTAAATACATAATTTCTTCATGCATATATGTGATAGAATTTCTAGTAATAATAAAGGATTTAAGTTGTTATTAAATCACTTATATATAGTGGTAAATTATTAATGTTATTAAGGCCCTGTTTGGCTATTGGCTAGTATGTGATTGCAGTGGTTGGTTTGACTAACTAATTCCATTAATTGTTTATTTAGTGTTTGGTAAAACTTAACTAATAACTGAGAAGTGTAAAATGACAAATAAGGGCATGTCACATTTTATTGTTAAGTATTTATTTGTTTATAATACTTTAATCTTTATTAGATGAAATTATTGAAATAAAGCACTATTATCAAGGAATTGAAACATCCATTATGGAAATTAATTAGTGAATATTTTTAAAATTTAAATGAATGAATTTCTTAAGTTCCTTATTTGCAAATTAATTAGGTCTGAGAGCATGTGGCAAAGGGGGTAATTTTTGAGTAAGCATGGTCAGATATGTAATTCTACATATCTCATTCTTAATGAGCTGTGAAAAAAGTTGTCCATCCCAATGTTTTTTTATTTTTAAGGTTTTAACTCGACAAACTATTACAAATCTCCATTCATCAAACATTACAATTAAATAGTTTAACTATTCAATCATTCGTTTATGCCCAAATCAACTAAAAAATCTAACCTCTGTTTATCAATCACCCTTTAAGTCTTTAATTGATAAAATCGGGGTTTTAAAATTTTAACCCAAAATATTTCATAGTCTGTGAGGCCCAAGCCCATTTTCTAAGAGCAACTAAAATCATAAGTCAAACCCCAAAACAGCTGAAGCCCATTTATTAAACTTAAAAAGCCTTTTCTCTCCAACAATCCCTAAGCACTGGCGGCGATGGATTCCCCTTCAATCGCCATTGCCCGCCCATGAACAAACCAAAGCCTCTCATTTACGCTATCTTAAACCTAAATCGCCACCCAAAACCCCTCATCTCCAACCCCATTCATCTCATGGCCCCAACTCAAACCCGAACCACCCACTCGGATCCACCCAACGACACCGAGGACGACGTCCTGTGTTCCAACCCAGAACAGACCCAAGAGGAACAGCCTTCTTCTCCTTCCCTCGATGAAACGCCGTCGTTTGTTGGTTCTCCGGGAAAGTACTTAACTGGGGTTTCACGATTTGAAAGAGCATGGGCTCATTGGACCAAGCTAGGTCGGCCTAGGCTAATCGTTGCACCCATGGTTGATAACTCGGAGCTTCCGTTTCGAATGCTATGTAGAAAATATGGGGCTGAGGCTGCTTATACCCCCATGTTACATTCACGTATTTTTAACGAGAACCCAAAGTACCGTTCTGAAGAATTCACCACTTGCAAGGTAAAATTTTCTGGGTTGAATTTAAAAAAAAATTGTTTGGAACTTTGATGAATTTTGATGATTGCAGGAGGACCGTCCATTATTTGTTCAATTTTGTGCTAATGATCCTGATATATTACTTGAAGCTGCAAGGAGAGTGGAATCTCATTGTGATTATGTCGATATTAATTTGGGGTAAAATCATAATTCTTTCCCCTTTTTTTTTTCATTTCGAATTAATTCTGTTTAGTGTTTATTAACTTTGGATTTAGAAGAACCATAGAAAGATTATAAATTTAACTTTTATGTTGGATATCCTTCATTGAGTTGATGTTGAATTGTATATTTGATCTTACATTTTGCCATTGGGGTAGTAAAATGCTATTATAAAGAACGAAATTGTTGGCTTTTGTATGAATGGCTATGTGGTTTATGTGTAGTTGTCCGCAACGGATTGCTAGACGAGGGTATTATGGAGCGTTCTTGATGGATAACCTTCCTCTTGTGAAATCGTTAGTTGAAAAACTGGCTTTGAACCTTAATGTGCCGGTTTCATGTAAAATTAGAGTGTTTCCTAAGTTAGAGGATACACTAAAGTATGCCAAGATGCTGGAAGATGCCGGTTGCTCTCTTTTAGCTGTTCACGGCCGTACGAGAGATGAGAAAGACGGGAAGAAATTTCGAGCCGATTGGAACGCCATTAAGGCTGTTAAAAACGAGCTTAGAATCCCGGTTCTTGCCAATGGGAACATTAGGCATATGGATGACGTTCGAAACTGTCTGGAAGAAACGGGTGCCGACGGTGTGCTTTCGGCCGAGACTCTTCTTGAGAACCCTGCTCTTTTTGCTGGATTCCGAACTTCCAATTGGGTTGCAGATAACGAGAAAGACTCTATTGATGGAAAACTAGATCAAGCCGATCTCGTCATTCAGTACTTGAAGCTCTGTGAAAAATACCCTGTCCCATGGAGGATGATCCGGTCTCACGTTCACAAAATGCTAGGAGACTGGTTTAGGGTTCAACCGCAGGTTAGAGAGGAACTAAACGCACAGTCGAGGCTAACGTTCGAATTTCTTTACGGTCTGGTGGATCAGTTACGAGAATTGGGTGTACGAGTTCCACTTCATCAAAAGGATGATGCTTCGGCAACCGGAAACTTGGCCAAGGTAATTGGTATTTGATTAGCCGGACCAAAGTTAATTGAGTTGTAGGTGCTTAGAATAGGGGAAAATCAGACGCTAATGAATTTTTTTATGTGTAAGATTATAAATTTACTCTTTTTACAATTTCGTCCCTTCATTCAATGGGATATAATCCTTGTTTGTAAGGCATTGTTGTTTGCTATTGAAGAACAATTTATATATTGAAATTGCTGTTGTACACTAGAAATTTTGAAGATGGGTTATTTATTTCTATGATTTATAATTACACTTTGCTCATCTTATTTGTTTGGTTGGTCCAATTGAATATATTAGTTACAGCATTAAACAATGTTAAGAAATATGCAAGGAATAAATGTAAATGAAATTATTAGGTTTGAGTTAAATAATTAATTTTTTTGTTATTTTTTAATAAGCTTAAATAATTTATATTTAACAATAAATTAAATAATAAAAATATCAATTATTAATTATCTAAGAAATATTATACGGGTGAATAGTTGATTCATTGGTAGTATATTTTTTTTAATTCTACAAGTAATCTTTAAAAATTGTCACATGTACTCTTAATAGATATTTGTGAATCCCTAACTTTGCTTGTAAAATTTAAAAACTTCACTAATAATATATCAAATATTTTCCCATATCATGTATGTGTATATATATATATATATATATATTTCCCTCTATCTGAACCTTACACTCTTTATGAAAGCCTCCCCTCTTTCCATATACCCAGACTCAGTTTCTGGATTCGATCCATCTTTCATCGCCATCGTCGTCATCAGTCGACATTTCATTTTTAGAAAATCCTGTAAAAAAATACTCTTGTCAAGGATACTCTCAGCAGCAAACTCCATTAGAAGACGACCTCTATGATCTCTTCTTTTGCCAAGCTATTCCACCATGTTGTTTGGAGTAAGCGAATCAACTATTTCTAACAACCGAACCACTTCAACGAAACACCTTGCATCAATTCATATCACATTACCAACCTAACAATGAACCAGTGAGTGACAAGCTGACCCATCAAGAATTGCTAAATGCATAAGAGGGGTCAACCCATCATTTATATATACCTCTTAGAACCCTCTCTCCCTCTATTCCTTCACTAATTCCCTTTTCCAGCACTTGTACTCTCCTCTTACATCTCTCCACCCTCCACTGGGTGAAATGTCTCTATCACTACGTCACATTTATATATCAATAAAATTTTCTAATCTTTTCTATTATAGATCATTCAGAGTTGAACAAACCTTCATTATCACCATAATGAATTATAAATTAAATCTTATTTATGGACGTTTAAGAAAAATTATTTACTCTCTTTTTTATAATTTTAATGAACCAAAAGAGATAGATACAATAGATAGATACTGTAGAAGGGGAAAAAGTAAAACACAATCACCCAAAAATTATTTTATGAACATTTTCTACCACATTATTTATAGTTTTTTTTTATTATTTAGTGATATTTTAATAATTTTTTTATTCTAAATCTTGAATCTTAAATTTAGAACCACAAACTCGAATCATGAATCAAAACATTAAACCCCAAGTCTTAAACCTCAAGTTCAACTTGAGCTCCTGAACTTGGATTTAGGATTCAAGTTTAAGGTAAAAAAATTACAAAATTATGTGTCAATGATATAGAAAAAATTATTGAAATATTATTAAATAATTGAAAAAGAATCATGTGAGGAGAAGAGTTAATAAAATAATTTCTCTGCAAAAGTATAATAAATAAAGATAAAAAATAAAAATAATCACTTAATTGCACTTATTAATTTAAATGTGACATTATTAGCTGAAAGTCTCAAACATTTTGGGGCATATTTCTTCAAGTTTTGCTTATGGCATTTATTCTACATTAATTATTAGTATCTATTACAGATAATAATACATAAAAGATAATTTAATTTCTAGGGGACAAAGTTATTTTTTACTTTATTTACTAAATGCTCCCCATAAACAGCTTTCTGGCTGAGCCGAGCTCCCCCACTTTTCTCTATGCACATTTCCAAGGGCTCCACCAATGTATCAAAATTTGGCTGTTTAATTTATACCATCAAAATTAACTATTTATAAAATTAAAAAAAAAAAAACAAAGGAAATTAATCAGTTAATTAATAAATGTAATTACCTCATAAAAATAAGCAACACATACTCGATACTTTGGTGAATTATTAATGACTCGATGCAAAGTGGCTTCATATATACCGTTAGACCATATCTGTAACAATTTTAAGGAAAGTTTGAAGGGGTTACAATCAGTTCGGTTTAAAACTCAAACTCCTAAGCAAAAGCGACAAATTTTATAAAAAAATTACAAACAACAAGCAGAGGAGGAAAATGTTTGCAGAGGGAGAAAAAATCAACACTCTATTTATACTAGTAACTAAAGTACAAAACGATAAAAATGCATAAATAATTTTATAAAAAACACATAACAATATCTCCACTAAATCCTCAATTTTCTTTGCATTATCAACAATCTATACCTTCAACATGTCGCCAATGTTGCATACAAATGTTCCTGGAATGGGAGTAGCTTGTACCCATTCTCCCGATAGGTTTTTAACCTGCAGCAATACAAGTTATATGTACGATAATTATAAATTCAAATCTAGTTTATATTTATATTGTTGAGAGATGATTGATTCTTTTAAAAGAAATTTTAAAGTGTCGTCTGTCAAAAATTGATAGATCTCTCAATAGGTCAGTATCATCTTTAGTTCATGTTTTATTAAACCTTACTTCAGGCATTCGGACTCTCTGCCATATCGGAAACAAAACCTTAATTGAAAAACAATAAATTCCTCCTCTCTCTATATATTAATAATGTATATATATATATATTACCTCAAGTGCAGTAATACGGTCATCTTGGTTAATCAATGTCAACAAACCTGTGTTTTTAACCATTCGATTTATTAGATAATATTTTTAATTAATTAATTAATTTAATCATGAAAGATATCAACTAATTAATTACCATAGTCTGTGTGAATCCCACTGGAAATACATTGTTTGGTCAACGAGAAAAGACAAGAAGGCATAACCAATTAGCTTAGCAGCCGGAAAATTGAATAAAATAAAAGAAAATGTTGGAATGATTTTTCTTTTTAGTTATGAAGTACCATCCAATGTCGTTATTATGGGGAATTGCAGCTGATTTTCCCGGGTACCCGATTAGCCGCACCACCCAAAACGGGTCTCCACCTTTTTCACCTTCCAATTCATCCGCCGATCCACCCAATGCTAAGGCAATTCCCCTCATTATTTTCCTTGAAAGATCTGATATTAAAGAAATTCAATGGATATAATCAAATTTCAACCTTAAATATCTAATTCATAAGAAACTTCATTAAACTCAACAACTCACCTGTGCAAAGTCTGATATACTCTGCCATTGATGCTTTGAAGTTTGCAGGTTCTTTAGGCCTATATACATATGTATTATAAATATTATACCATACAAAATAATATTCAAGCTTGTTGAGGGAGGTGTAACTTGTTTCGGGGGTAGGTTATGAGTTGGGAGTCGATAAAATTTCTAATATGTTCAGTATTAAATTTAGGGTATCTGTACTTGATTTTATCTCTTAATTTTGTTTCCAAACTCTATCGAGAGCTCGAGGAAGCAACTCAGGCTAGGTGAAGCAGCTCTCTATCAGTGAACCCCCAAGACTCTTAATGAAGGCAGAACATAAAATTTGGACCAATAATAGTTCACAAACTTTTCCTAGAGCGAGAAAATGTACATACCATTGGTTACATCCTTCCAAAATCTCCCCAAGTGATCCATACATCCCTCTTTTCACTTCTCTATAGTACTGTCATCGTCATCCATAAAGTTATTAATTAATATAATAATGTCAGAAAAAGTTCTCCAACATATACTTACATCAATGGCTTCTTGCAAGTCAGGGACGCCTTTAGTTATATTTTCTTTGATTTTCTGGTATCCTCTGTAGCATTCAAAAGCACTATTATGGAATTTAACTTGCTAGTCAAATTTAGCAGACAATAATGAAATAAATTAAAAAACCTGTAACCAGTGTTGGGAGTCATTTTGATTTTGAGTTTTTCATTCAAAGGAAGATGGAAAAATTTGTGGGTCACGTCTTTAACTTCGTTCATAAGTGACAGTGGAACACCATGACCTTTCTGCAAATATATTCATCACCATATATACAAATTTATATTAAAAAGAATATTTATAAAGAAAACAAGGGCATTAATGAATTAATTAGTATACCACGTAGAAGAACCCAGTTTCTCTGCATGCTTGATCCAATTGCTTGATAACTTCACGTACGCTTGGATCTTGTCCCATTTTGAGATCGTCTCCTTTGGCTACTAATGGACCAACATCTGTTTGGCAGAAAAGAAAATGAAAGAAAATGCTGAGAAAATGGTAATCCTAAAACCTGGGTGACTGATGAATGAATGAAAATTACTGGAAATACCAATGATGGGGATGGATTTGAAGTCAGTGGTCATTTTGGTGTTTTTCTTTTCTTTTTAATATAAGCTGCAATGGCTATATAGCTAAGCTGATGCTGCAAAAATGGAGACAGTCCACTATATAGAGATAGAAGGATGCTATTTTTTTTTAGGTATCGTCGAGCCGCCCCTTCACGTGACATGTAAATTTTAATTTTTTTTATACAAATGGAGACTAATGTGAATATTAAATATATAAAATTGAATCAAAATTAAAATTTTATATTTAAATTAATTTTTTTATTTTCAAAATTTTGATGCGAATAATTATATCGAATTAAAATTTATGTATTAAATTTAAGATTTATTCGGTAAAAGAATTTCTCTGATCTCTCTCAGTTTTAAAATTGAGAAAATTAATCCTTCTAAAAAATTAGAGTAATTTAATCCTTGTTAATTTCGAAAGTGAGCAACTAAGGACAATAATCACGTGTTAATGTCTTCCATCAATTGTACATAAATTTAATTGGTATAATAACAAATTTAACCTTCAATGTTTATATATTTTTCATTTCGGCCTTAATTTTTTTAAAAAAATCAACAAATTCAACCTTAACTTTTATACAAATGTTATGGGATAAATTTGTTAAATTAGAACTAAATCGATAGAATATTGTAAACTTTAAAGGCTAAATTTAGTATTATACCAATTAAAATTATGTATAATTTATGAAAAAGTTTGACGTCATGATTAATTTCAAAATTAACAGAAATTAAATTACTCTAATTTTTAAAAAGAAAACTCATTTATTTAATTTCGAAATTGAAAGAGACTGAATAAGTGTTTTTACAGATTTACCCTTCATATAAAAAGTACATGTTTATCTGGTCATCTATCGGAATAGAATGCCAGCACATTGCTCAAAAGAAAAATCTTAAATATATATTTAAAGTTAAAATATTGTGTTAGTACATGTATTTTAACAAAAGTTGAGATTTAGTTTTTATATTTAAAATGTTAAAAATTAAATCCTTTTACTTTTTTATTTAAAAATTTTAGTCCAATCAATTTTGTTAGTTAGTATTCTAGTCAATTTTTAAATTAAAAAAGTAAGAGGATTGAACTTTAAAATTTTAAAATATAAGGACTAAATCTAAAATTCTATAGAAATATATGGAGTGATAGCATATTTTAACCATATCTAAAATTGTAAAAGGGTTAGACGCAAAATTAGCCTCTGTTGTATATCTCTTACCCTATTTTGATATTAATTATTTTTATTTTCCTACTTAGCTACCACTTCAACATTGTTATGTCATTATTAAGTGAAACAAAAAGGGATAAATATCAAACTGATCCATGAATTTTGGCCTAATGTATAATTTAATACATGAATTTTAATTTGGTATAATTATACACATAAATCTTGAATTTTGGTTTATATGTATATATAAAATTTTGATTTTGATTCAATTGTATATATTTGAAGAATATTTAAATAAATATGCACATTTATTTTCACATTAAATTAATATAATCATTTGCATATGCAATATTTCAATGTACAGTGGTGGCGGTGTCAACGATTTGTGAAAATTGAATCAAATCAAAATTTTATATATAAAATCATACAAAATCGAAGCTCGTACGTGATATTGCATATTAAATCAAAGTTCATATATTGTTTTGATATTTGTACGCTAAATGGAGAGATAATATTATTAGAGAAGAGATTGTCATAATGTATATATTTGTAAAAAAGAAAATATTTGGTACACTGTTAGTGAAGTTTTTAGACTCTACAAATAGAGTTATGGGTTGACAAGTATCTTACAGGGGCATAATAAAATATTAAAAATTATATATTTTAAAAAATAAGACACATAACAATTTTTTAAAACTACTTTTAGAATAAAAATAATAAAAATATCGTATTAAAAAAATGTGATACTAAATTATCCAATTAAGACTTTCTAATATATATTATCCATTAGCCAACTAAAGTCTCCTACTTTGTTTTGGCTATTTATTCAAATTTATCTATTTGCTTTTAAAAAAAGAATATCAATTTGGACTTTGACTACTAGATTCTCCATTATAATTGTCGAGACTATTTTTAAATTTTGGAAAAACGGGAATCAACTTTAAAAACATGGACGGAGTCGCCACCAATCTTTTTTCGAGGTGTGATTGGGCCACCATAAAATTGATCGCTTTAATAAAACGTTTTGATTTATTAAAACAATAATTTTGGTCTACAAAATTTGAGAAAACGGGTTCGGGAGTCTGTTGCATACGAGGAAGGATTAGCACCCTCGTAACGCCCAAAATTGGTACCTAATTGATTAATTAATGTCTTGGTGTCGAAAATTTGAAAAGATTTAAAAATACGATCCTCTTATTTAAAAGAAAGCTTGAGTGAATCGAATTGAAAAATTAAGACCCTCTTATCTCGAAGGAATAAAATGTCACACCCAGTGAGTTAGGACGCAACACTTCAAATCTTCGGAGCTAAGCTTGCCCTTTGATTTTTTAAAAAACTCATGTACCAAAGCCAAAAGAAGGGTATTAAGCTATTTGGGCCTTTTAAAAAAAAGTGGAACCCAGTAAGTTAGGTTTCAATTTCTCAAAATTCCCAAATATCAGACATTGCCTTTGTTTTTAGAAATCCTTACCTCGAGATAGCGAAATGTCACATCCAGTGAGCTAGGGTGCAACATCTCAAGTTCTCGAGGATAAGCTTTTATTTGGAACCCACATATCTTGTTTTCAAAAGGGTACTCGGTTCCTTAGGATCGACGAGAAAAATCGAAGCTCAGTAAGTTAGGCAATGATTCTCTTGAAGCTCCCAAATATCGAGCATTGCCTCATTTTGGAGAATAATTTTCGAGTTTACGTAAAAATGTAACATTCTAAAAGATATGCCTAGTTGAAATACAATGAACATGCAGACGTATATAACAGCAATAAGAACAAAATAATCACAGATAAATAAAAGAGAAATTAACAAGGATGTCAGGTGAGTAAATGAAAATTAATAGGAATTTAAAATAAAGGGAAAAAATTTGAAAAATAAGAAATAAAGTGAGAGAAAAAGATTAAATAAAATAAAATAAATAATAATTAAAATAAAAAGATAATAATAATGAAAATAATAATAATAATAGTAATAATAATAATAATAATTTACAGATGAGTTTATGAAATAAATATTATGTAAGAAGAAATAATATGCAAAATAGTTTAAAACGGAGTATAGTTATCTAAAATAAAAATAAAAGAACTAATAATATATATATATATATATATATATATATATATATATAATGAAAAGAAAAGTATTTAAAATAAGCAAAGTATAATTTAAAACGAGATTTTTAAGAAAAATAAGTTGCATATGTATAATTAGATTTTTAAAAAAAATGGATATAAAAATATATATAAGCAAATTTAAAAGAAAATATTTATAATAATAATAGAAATAATATATATACGGTAATTACAATATTAATAAAAAATAAAAATAATATTATAAACAATTAATTTTGAAAACAAATAGCAAAAGTGGCGAAAAAAGATTGAATTGAGAGCGAAACAGAATTATTGGGGCAAAATTGGAAATAAAATAGAGGCGGAGGGCTATATTAAACGCACGCATGAAGTAGAGGGGCCAAGAAAGTAAATTTCCCCTCTCCCTGATGCGTAGCGTTTAACACGGGACGAAAATATGACAAAATCGAAATTTTCGGGTAAAATTATAAATAACAGAAACTTGATTAAAACAATAGCGAATGCGGAAGGACCGAAAGCACAATTAGCACATCCGCATGAAAACACAAGGATCTTTCCCTTGGAGCGGGTCGGGTCATGGGTCAGAGGCTCAAAACGATGTCGTTTTGGCCTTTGAACCCAATTTGCAAAACGACGTCGTTTTGTTTATAGTATAAAAGCCAAATTTTATCAAAAAATCTTCATTTTTCTCACATTTTCAGAAAACCTTTCTCCCCCCCTTTTGTTCTCTGCAGGCCTGAAGCCCGGCCAAACTCCGGCGCCGACAACCACCGTCGCCGGTGCCGCCGTGCAGGTAAAAATTTTATATTTTTTTTATTTTTTATACTATATTATATAAAAAAATAGTTTTAAAAAGAAAGTAAGAGATGTATGCAATTTCAAAAAAATAAAAAAAATAAAAAATAAAAATCAATACCCTTGGAGTTTCAGATCTCTCTTTTGCTTGCTGCTTTTTGGATGTTTGGTGAGTTTTTGAATCGGTTTTAGTATTCAAAATAAAAAAATTTGTATTGCTCTATATTCGAAAAAAAAAGTCCCTTTTACATTCGTTTTCGAAGGCTTTTATAGCCTTTTTTTACAACTGATTCTTGCTCGTTTGTAGGTGTGTAATCGGGCACGTCTTTGACGTGGCGTGGTGGATCGGCGCACGTTGCGGGGTGGTGGCGTCCGGCGCGCGAGGCACTTGCTGATAACGGCACAAATGGGGTGGTGTTAGGGTTTTGCCAAAAATGCTTTAGGTTTTGGGCTGAAAGTTTGGGCTAGGGTTTAGGTGTGTGGTTTGGGTTTCAATTTTGGGCCTATTGTAATTGGGTTCTGGTAGGTTTCTGTTTTGTAATCTGGGCCTGGGCAAATATTGGGCCCTACAATAATTATTGGGAAAGAACAAAAAATTTAAAAAAGCGAATCGAGAAGTTCTAAATTTTATATTAAAAAATAAATATAATCAGAATCTATAATAATATTGTTCAAAAACTTAAAAAAGCACGTACTTTTTTCTGTCTACACTTTACTACTTGTTCTGAGTCAATGAAGGAAGTTACGTACTTTCAAATTCCAAAAGCTGTATTTTTAGTTAGCATTAATCTCAAATGAAATTCGATACAGTTTAATTATATTTAACGTATTTAAATTACAGTTAAAATGTCAAATTGATCTCCAAATTTCAAAATAACATTTTTAAAATATTGGTATCGTATTAATTAAGTTTTTTTTTATCAATTTAGTTTTTAGTTTAGATATTAAATGTCAACTCAAATCTTATGTAAGGTATACTTAAAACATGTTGATCAAAATTTTAACACGTGTATCTATCGTATAAAGAACTTGGATCAAACAAATGTTAAACAGAGAAATAATCTTCAAAATTTTAACAATATTCTCTTTTTTAAATTAATAATACATTATATTCAAGTTATTTATGTAACAAGTATACATGTACTTAAATTTTGATCTATGTATTATAAATATACTCCGCATCATATCTATATTGATATTTTGAAATTGATAACTAAACTAACGGAAGGATTAAATTAATATATCTATATATATATAGATAAATTACACCAACTTTTAAAAACACCCCAACCAAAAAAAAAAAAAAGCAATGGTCAAAGGTCAAGTTTCCAGAGAAAGTCTAATATGGAGAGGGGCTGCTAAAGAAGTTAGAATAAACCTTCATCCTTTAGTCTAGGTAGGTAAATGTTAGTGATGTTGAGGACGAAATTAGAAATTTATTTTATGAAATTTAAATTTGAATTATAAATTTTTAAAAGGTTAATGTGTAAATTTATTATCATATTAATTTATTATTTTAGATTTTTTATAGGGATTAAACTAGAATTTTATCATCTTTGTAAGGACCACAATGTAATTTTATTAAGAAACTTTTACTATTGCAAATCAATAATTAATTAAGATCAGCCAAATCCAATTGTCTTAGTTTTGCTTTTGTAATTAAAATTTTGTAAATTAATTCATAAATTAAATTTGATTTAACATGTTTAATTCGAATTTAGATTAACCATAGATTAGGTCAATTATCCATTAAAATATTATAAATGATCATAATTTCCTCTCTTTTTTTGTTTTATGATGGCTTAAGAGTTAAAAAAGTTTTTATACTTTAAAAAAAAATAAGCATCTATTTTTTTAACACTCAATTAGATAATTGAACTTTCAAAATGTATTAAAAATGGTCTCAAACTTAAAAAATAAAGAATAAAAACATAAACCCTTGCCTTTTTTTCACTCAATTAGATACTTAAATTATCAAAATGTATAAAAAAGATCCTTAATTAAAAAAAAAAAAAGCAAATATTTAACATCTCAAAAACCTTAAGATTTGATTCATTAATTTTCATCATAATTAAGTGTTTGTTTCGGTGGTTTAGTGCGTGGATGGGGGGTTTGAGTTCCTGGGTGTGAGTTAAGGGTATTTTGGTCGGCATTTTGCTTGTGCTGTATTTTCTTTTTTTTAGTGATTGGGGTCAATTGAGATAGTTGAGAAGTGGTTTACGTGGGGTAGGATTTTGTGTGATTGGGGTAGTTATGATTTTTTCCATTTTACTGCTCAAATCTCTTTGGCTTCGTGGTTGTGGTCTGTTGCGGTTCTCAATTTGGGGTGGTGATCGTGGTTAATTCGTTTGCTACTCCGTTTGTGTAAGTAACGTTTTTCATTCGTTCATTTTCTGCACTTTTGTCGAAGGTTGTCGATTGGTGTTTGGGGTTTGAAGTTATAAGAATGTACTGTTAATTTTGGGTTGTCTAATAATTAAATTAAATCTAATAGGTTATAGAGAAGATTGAGAATCATTGGATTTTCCCCCTGACGATTTGTGTGTGATTGATGTTGGTTCTGGGGTAAAGTTTTATTACGATATTGAATTTTAAGTGGTTCGTTTGGTATTATTTTTAGAAAGTAATCAAGAGTTTGTTTTGTTAATTTACTCGTGTACGTTTAAAAGTTTTGTGGGTGTTTTCGCATCAGAATCAGTTAGAGTATGTAACGAGATATCCGAAAGTCAGCGAATAGCAAAAGCCAAAAAAAACACTGTCGACACCACACAACTACGTGCCAGGCCGTGTGCTGGACCGTGTGTGACACACGGTTTGGGCCATTTGGACTGTGTGGGCCACAAATGTGTGGACCCAAAATTCAAATTTTTTTTCTAGGGCATACACGTCGTCTCGATCGATTGTGAGTCTTTCGTAAGGTCAGTATGTGATTAAATATACTATAAAACATAAATTTTAGTCATCTGTTAGTATAATTTTTGTTATCTGTAAGTGTATTTGGGATGTCATATGATAAATAAAATCGAGAACAATATTCTATATGTGATTTGCATCTGAAATGTTAGGTATGATTTTTGTTCTAATTATATATGATTTTGGGATGAGATATATATTATGTAGAGAAAGTGTTTCTGTGAGAGGCAACACCTCGCCCACTATACTGGCAGCACAGCTGCAAATATCCTACAAGTGTCTTAATGATACTAAGTGGTGTGTAGGGTTGAATGGGGGTTTCAAATCTCATATGGTGTGTTGGATGGTCAAAGATGGTGTGTAGCGATTGGGGGTAGGAAATATATATCTGTATCTAAACTGCTTTGTTGAGATTCTGTACTATTAAATTGTCTACTAATAATTATCTATTTGAGTTGCTTATTACACACAGAGTTTCGAAAACTCATATTCTGTTTTACTGTTATTTTCAGGTAATCCTCAAATTTAAACAGATTGGTGTAATCAAGAGCTCAGTTAATATCGTATTTTTTTAAATTTGACTTATTGAAAATTTTGGTTTGAGAGTTTTGTAAAATTTAGACTCTCTAGACATCTGAGGTTATTTTGGGTTTTGGACTTTATTTTTTGTTTTTGTATAATATTGTTCAAACGTTTTATCAAGAATGATTACTTTCTGCAAAAACAACGAGTTTCAATTAACAAGCTGTGTTTTTAAAGATACATCTTTCTAAGGGTTTCAGCTGCAAAACCATAAGTTTTAGAAAATATAATCAAACATCGCTTTCAAATAAATAGATAGATACAAATATGTTTTTAATCTGACATTTTAAGAGTTTGCGACAAGTTTTAAGATACACGAAAACCAAATTTTCATTCATTTAACGTCAGATTTGGTCATAATGTTTAGGCTGGATTTTGGGTGCTACAAATTGAGCCCTTACCTTTTTTTTTGTACTCAATTGCCAAAATGCATCAAAAAATCCCTTTAATAGTTAATTTTAACGGTTAATAGTTAAAGCTAACCGCCCTTAATTTTTTTCAGTTAAAGTCACCACGTGTAACAACCATGGTGTGACATGTGGCAAAAAAATGATAAAAAATAAAATCAATAAATTTTATTAAATTTTAATAAAAATATAAGAAATATTTAATTTTTATTAAAAGTTAGAAAATATTATAAAAATTGTAAAAAAATATAAAAAAATTGTAAAATTTTATAAAAATCATAAAAAAATTATACAATATATAGAAATATAGAAAAAAAATACTTTTATAAAGTTATAAGAAAATGGTAAAAATATAAAGAAATATAATATTTGTAAAAGAGTTATAAAAATTATCATACCAAAGAAGCATTTTATAATTTTTTATAACTTTTATTGATTTTTATTTTTTTATCATTTTTTGCCACATGTCACGCTACGACATGTGATGACTTTAACTGAAAAAAAAATGAGAATCACTAACTTTAACGGTCAATAGTTAAAGTTAATGGTTAAAGGACATTTTTATGCTTTTTATAATTTTTTATGATTTTTTTACTAGTTTTATATTTTTCTATTTTTTAGTAAAATTTAAATATTTTATTATATTTTTATTATTAAATTTTAATAATTTTTTATAATTTTTATTGATTTTTATATTTTACGATTTTTTTGTTAAATGTGACGTAGTGGTTGTGAGACGAGATGACTTTAACTGAAAAAAATTAGGGGGAGTTAACTTTAAGGGTCAACTGTTAAAATTTACAGATTTTTATGTATTTTGGCAATTGAGTGCAAAAAAGTAAGGGCTTAATTACTTTTTTTGAAAAAGTTTGAGAGTCCTTTTTATATATTTTGAAAGTTTAAGTACTCAATTATAGGGGTGAGCGGTCAATCGAATCGAATCGAATGAAAAAAATTTGAGTTAATCAAATTGACGAATCATATTTTATCATCATAATTTGATTTGAAATTTTCTCGAATCGAGTGAAATGGAATTCAAATCGAATCAAATAATTTGTTCGAGTTAAATTTTAAAAAATAATTTTGGGTCCTTATAACCATTGTCACCCCATCGCAATAAAATTTGTCCACCGTAATTAAATTTTTTATTAACTTTCATCACCTCATAATTTATTTATTAATCTTTTATATACGAGTTAGCTTTTTTTCTTGTTTAGTTGTTTCAATTATCTTCAAATTCTTGTCACTATGTATTTTGAAATTAAAAAATATATCAAATGTAAAAATATGATTTTTTTATAAAAGTTATTTTAAAGATAAAATGTAAAATTGATACCAATATAAAATTTTAACATGAATATTTTATGGCATTATTGATAATTCAATTTTAATATAAATATCCAATATGACTAAACAATTCAATAATATAAATAATATAAAATGTGAAATTTAATTTAATAATATAAATAGTAAATATAAATAAAATTATTACTATTTATGTTTAGAGTTTTTTTTTGGATAATTTTAATTTTTTATTTGGGAGTAAATGGTGAGAAGTAAAAATTTAGGGGGAAAATAAAAAAGTTTTGGAGAATAAAAATTTGAGGGAAAGTAAATAGGGAGAGTAAAATTTTGGAGGGAAAATATTTAAAAAAAATTGGGATGGGTGATGGGTTTGGGGTAGATGGGGGGTCGGATGGGAATTGAGTAAAAGTTTTAAGGGGAAATTGAGAGAGAGTAAAAATTTTGGGGGAAAATAAAAAGTTTGGAGGGTTTTTTAGAGTAAAATTTTGAGGAAAAGTAAATCGGAGAGTAAAATTTTGGTAGGAAATGGATTTTGGGTAGATGGAGGGCTGGGACGGGAGGAAAATAAAAGTTTTGGAAGGAAAGTAGGAATGAGTAAATGTTTTAAGAGAAAAGTAAAAATGTTTGGAGTTTGGGGTAAAAATATAAAATATTATAGTTTGATATTCGATTTATTCGAATTATTCGAGTTATTCAAATTCGAAAACTCAACTCGATTCAAACTCGAAATTCAAAAAAAAATCAAGTTAACTCGAATAACTCGATTCGTTTAACTCGAGATTTAAATTTTTTTTTTCTATTTTTCTAATCGAATCGAGTTTTACTCACTCCTACTCAATTAAATAAAAAAAAGATTTCATTACTCTCTTTTTTTAATTTAAGAGCTTTTTACGCCATTAATCCTTTTACAATTTAAGTTTTTTTTTGGGTCAAAATTTCATTTTATTTTTTTAATCAAAGGTCAAATTTCCAGTCTAATATGAGGAGAGAGAGAAAGGGGGGGAGGGGAGGGCTGCTAAAGAAATTAGAATAAACCTTCATCCTTAGCATTATCTCTGTAGGTAAATGTTAGTGATGTTGAGGGAAGAACATAGAAACTTATTTTAAGAAATTTAAATTATAAAATTTTAAAGAGGTTAATGTATAATTTTATTATTATATTAATTATTATTTAAAAATTTATGAAGAGATTAAATTAAAATTTTATTTTTTTATAAGGATCAAAATATAATTTTACCATTACATCAACTTGTAATTAAAAAAATTGAATAACTAAAAGAAACTTTTATTATTGCAAATTACAAATCACTAATTAACTCAGATCAGCCAAATCCAATTGTCTTACTTTTGCTTTTGTAATTAAAAAATTATTAATTTATTCATAAATTAGATTACTTGTCTGATTTGACACGTTTAATTCCAATTAGATTAGATCAATTACCCATTAAAATATTATCATTAAAATATTATAAATTGTCATAATTTCATTTTGTTTGTATAATCAAAAGTGCTCTTATTCAGATTAAGTTAATTTTCTTAAATATATGTTGTTATTATAGGTATATACTCTTTTTGATATAATGTTTAAAATTATTCATAGTTTATTTCTAACTCTTATATAGGATGATAATGCGTTTTAATGCACACGAATCCATGTATTCATGTATTGGCAATACACTGATACCAATCGAGTTAAAATTTAATTGCTAATATTTACTACTTTTAAAATAAATGTACGAATTTTCTGTTAAATTTATTATAGTTAATTAATTAGAATTAAATTAACTAAATAAATTAATTCTAACATCAACCCTAACCTTTATTTTATCATGAAAATTTATAATTCGAATATGAAACAATCTAAACGCAAATTAATTAAATGAGATTTAAGAGATCAGAAGTCGTAAACCAGAATTGATCTAGTCTAGATTGATTTGATCTAAGGGTTGGGATTGCTTGGGTGCATCATTCAATGGCCTTGAGGTCCATCTCCCACTGGCCCATTGATCAATGTCACATCCCAATCCACTTCACAAACATAGTTAATTGAGCTGAAATTTTTGTGGAGATTAAAGAAGTTAGTTTAATTAGATAATATTATTAAATTTTGTCATTAAATTTTTATTTTAAAATTAACAATTCAACAATTTATGTGTAAGAGATTAATAAATATCAACATTTATAAAATAAAATCAACAAGAAATCGGCAATTAAAGTTTACGACCAACAATTAGATTAGTTTCTTGTTGAGTAATTTTGTCTCGTCTCTCATCAATAAGAGTATTTGAGTATTTATACTATCACAGCTCACGATATGACCCTACTGTTTTGTCTTAGCTTCATCGTTTCTAGGATTAACATTTCGTGCAGGCTCCAAGCCTGCTAGACATGTGTTTCGCCCTGAGTCGCCTACAGTGTATGCGGTCCTCTCTATTACTGGAATTAACATTCTGTGCGGGCTTTAGGCCCATTGGACACGTGCTTCATTCTGGGTTACCTGTAGAACACGTGCTCTCCCTTTTGTGAGCATCTTGGGTATAGACGGGCTAAGGTCACGATCCTAACTCGATTCATGCGAGCTAGATCAGTGAACTCCCTTACTCACCTTGCACTCAATCGTTCGGTGGGACCTATTCGAATCACAGGTAGTTGACCTGGGTCTTATCGAAGACTTGGATTGACTATCACTAATAAATAATACTTCTTAAAATTTTATAAAATATAAATATTAATTTTAACTAATTAAAAAGATGGATACCTCGATTTTTATAAAATAAAATGATAAAATTTAAAATTAACCCTAAAAAAAATGATTGTAGGGAGGGTGGTAGGAAAGATAGATTGAAGTATTATAGTGACTTAACAGCTAAAATACAAGCCAAAAGTCGTTTTTGCTTCACCAATTGTTCTGGTTTAGTTCTAAGATAACCTGCTACAGATTACCATTTGTAGAAACATTATGGAGTTAGGGTTATGTCAAATTTGCATGATTACAAACAAAATTAATTTGATTTTTAGATTGATTCTGCCCTCAACAAACAATAATCATTATTTCTTTCTTTATATATTCCATTATATTATAGATTATGGATTTACCGTTATGTGGATAAAATCGGTCCATAATTGACACTTATTTATAAATATTGCCTATCAAAAAATAGTCATTTAACTATAAGAAAAACTTGATCATTATAGATATGGATAATTTTATCGAGTTAAAGATGCCTACTCGATCAATCACATGAAAATAGTAATTTGGCTCTAAAGTATTGTCAACAAACAACAATTTAGCTGTAAGGGAGAGTATTTGGTTCATTTTGCTAGTTGGATTGATTTTTTTTTTAAATCGACTTATCTGATTAAATTAAAGCTTAAATACTAGTATATCAGAATTGATTTTAAGTTGATCAATTTTGTAGATTAATTAACTTTAATTATTGGATTTGAATAATATATTTATTTTATACATTATAAATTAAAATTTAAAAATCGATAATCAACCGAAATAATCAATAAAACCTAACCCATAATAAAACAATATTGATATGACATTTGTGGATTGGTCAACTAGGGCATCAAAATATTTCCTCATCGAAATTGAGGCAAATGTTGAAATATTATTAAAAGAAATGCAAAAGTTTTTTCCTTTAAAAAAAGAAAAAAAAGGAAAAAGAAGAGCACATGTCTCAAGTGCATTTTAGCTTATAAAGCTGGGGTCAGATGGCATGGGATTTTCAAAAAAGGTAGAGAGGGGAATATCCTATGAATCATGAATTAGAATGGCTACCCATGTTAGTGGAAATATAATTATGAGAATATAGTTTTTTATTAAAAGATTTATATATGTATTTAAAAAGTAAAAACATTTTATATTTTTATTGAAATTAATGTAATTTGAAATATGGTTATATAATTTGATTAAAAATCATGCAATTGATATTAATAAATTTATTAGGTTGTAAATTACATTTTTAAATATACACTATGGAAATTAAAATAAATAAATAATAATATATATAGTTTGAATAATAATATATAATACGTGATATGCCTCGTATTTTTCAATATTTATTCTCGAAGTTAAACTCTATTTTTAGTTTCTCACATCTATTATACATCTAGGTATCAGCTTTTACAAGCTTTTAGAAAATTTTATGTTTATGTTTTGAGAGTTCTTATTTCGGGTTTTTGGGCTTAGTTTTATCTTCATTTTTTTGTACTTTTTGTTTTTGTCATTTTAATAAAATTATTTTTACCCGTAGCTTTTTACTCTTTTCGGAAGAATTTTTCTACGTAAAATATTTATATTCGATCTTTTCAATTTATTCATTATTTTACTTATTTGCTGTTTAAACCGGATTTATCCTCAACATTAGTTTAAATTAGAAATTGAAAGAAATAATATATCTGATAAAAAATATTAAATACTCTCTAATTACTTTTTGACCCGTTCTTTTATAAAAATTTAAAAATATATATGATATAATTTCAAAAGTAAATATATTTTATAGTTTTTAATTAAAATTAATGTTATTTGAATGATAATATAATTTGATTAAAAATCATATAATTGATGTAATTAATTTTTTTTTAAAAGGCATTGTAAGTAGTGATTCACCACCCAACTTAGTAGTGGAAAGTGGAGACAAGATGGAGGTTAAATAAACATAAAATAATTTTTATGTTTCCAAAGAATTTATTATTGTAATTAACAAAAGTTTAGGGTAGGTTTAAATGAACGATTGGGTGTGATGTGGTGTGTTTAGTTTATTTTTCATCTCACGTTATAATATTTAATCTTATCATCATTGCTATTTTTATACTAACTGCAGCTAAATTCACCATCCATCTAAACTCACGCCTAAAAAAAAAAGTTAGTTTCTAATATTATAAGTTATATAATAATAGTATTATAAACAATCAAATTATTAATATTATTTTAGTTCACAATTAAAAAAAAAATTCTAATTAGTGGGCACCATGCTATCATCAAGTATGATTGAAGACCAAGAAAATTTTAGATCTACGATGCAAGTCTTCACCCTTTTAGGAAGTGGGTTTACTTTAAAGTTCCAATATGAAGAGCTGTAGAAAATTTCAGTTAAATAAGTATAATATTTATCTCTAAAAATAATATTTTAATTACTAAGAGATAATAAGATTTTCATGTTTATCTAATCACCTTAAGTAATTTAATTAGAACTTTTTAAAATTCTAATCAAATTTGTACTTCGTGTTTTGTCAAATATGCCACACTCAAGATTAGACCGAACTCAACACAAACAAAACCTATTTAAAAGTTCAATTCGATGGCCTAAGTAGAGAAATAAGTTTGTTACAACAGGACATGGAACAAGCAGTAGCATCTTTCCCAACATTCATCAATACAGTCGTACTTATCATGCATATAAAAATTTAAATTGATCTAATATCTTTATCATATTAATCAAACCTACAATATTTATTAATATTAACCTGATTTTATTTTATTAAAAATTTAAAATAAATTGTTCCTTTAAAAAATTCAAATTAACATATTTATCCTCCATTCGAAACCATCAAAAACAATATAGAATATTATATTCATAAGATTAAAATAAATAAAAAAACAATCTTTTAAAAGTTAATATTTTTTTATCAAATATAATGGTATTCAGTATTTATATTTAATAATTTATCAAATAATTTTATATTATAAATTTAGCACTTATCAAATTTAGCAATGCAAATTCAATATTTATTTTTTCATCATTTAAAATTTCAATTTATCAAACACATCCTTACTTAAAATTTAACATGCATAACAGGGATGAAACAAGAAAATTACTTTATTAGGTCTGAAATGAATAAAAATGAGGAGTCAAAATATAATTTTCTCATTATATTAACTTGTAATTTCTTTAATTTCTTTAAAATTAAATGAATGAATTTAGAATTTTTCATTTTAGGACCAATGTCACTACCTATACTTTCCTATGCCCTTATGCATAATTTAGGTGTATTGAACATATAATATAACCATCAAATTATTAAACAATTAATAGTATAATATATATATATATATATATATAGACATGCACACCAAATGAAGAAATTTGAAGTCTTTAAAATGAAGCAATGAACCTTTTTATCTTTCAACAATAATTCCATATTGCGAAACAGCTCATAGAAATCATGCCACACTACCAAACAAATCTTAAGTTTGGAAACGAAAATATATTAAAATATTAATTACTTTTCCAACTAAACATGATTACAAATTAACATTTGTTGAATGTGTCTCAATTCAATTGGCATAAATATTATTGTTAATTTAGGAAGACGTAAGTTTGAGTGCACAAAAACGTGTTATCCTCCTATTTATGGATTGAGAATGAATTATAGGTAATTCTAAACATTATATATATATATATATAATCAAGACTTATAATGAGACTATTTATACTTAGATCAATTTGTTTAATGGACGAGGGCTTCGATAATTTATATTATAAGACAAAAGTCTCATTCAATAACCTATTTATAAATCAACTAAAAGTTAATGTTTTTAATAATTTAATTTTTAAACAGTATGATAATTCATAATAAAAATTACCCATATAATATTTTCTATAAAAATTAAAAAATAATAAGTAGATAAATAATTACTTATAGCATACAAATAATATTTTTAATTAATTTTATCTTATTTTATTTCTTTTAACAATATATTATCCTTAAAGATATTGCATTTAAAATTCAACTTTTTTTAAATAATGTAAAATATTTAAAAAAAGAATATAAAATAAAAATTTATAATTTGAAATTTGAAATTTACATTTATTAAATATTAATATCTCCTACTTATTTTTAATTAATATATTAACCAGATTTTGATTTTCTAATTTTAATTCAATTATTAAATTAATAATTAAATATATGAAGCAAATCAACCGTTTGCTTGACTAACGTTTGACTTCATTTGTGACTCAATTAAAAGACTCAAATCTTTGTCTTTGCTTCCTTTAATTTATTTTATTACATTTCATGCAATCAGATTATGAATACGCACTCTCATTGGCGCGTGACTGTTTCTATTATTTCCTTAACTAATTTTGGTGGCTATTTGGTAGGTAAAATAACGACAGACGTCCTGTAATAAAAGTTAGATTGCATTTTGCCCCTCTACTAAAAAATAGTAATTCAATCATTGTACGTTAGATCAAATAACAATTTGGTCACCCTGTTAAAATTTCATCCAGTTTTTCCATTAAAACCTGGTCTTTATACGACAATATAAGATACATGTGGCACGCCATGTGTAATTGTTTGATTATTCCATCAACTGTACTAGTTTTTAATAGTATAAATAGATGAAATTTTTAACAAAAATGATAAATTTGCTTTTTGATTTAATTTACTTTTTTTTTACTGCCTATCTGATAATCAAAATATAATTTAAGGGTCATTTCACTAATAAAGTATATATCCAAAAAATAATTTAAAATGGTTAAAATACCTAGGAGGTCTCTGTATTATAAGAACTAGATCATATTAGTCCCTTTATTATTAAATTGATTAATTTAGTCCTTATACTGTTAAAAAGAATCAAATAAGTCCAAATCTTAACAAAGTTAACATTTATGGTATAAAAAATGTTTTGCAAAATTATTTTTGAATTGCAATTCAATTCCAAACAAAAGATTTTATTTCCAGAACCATAAAAAAACTTTAAAAATATCAATGTTGATAAATATTAAACGCTATTTTTTAAAAATTAAACATTAAAATTATTCCAGTTTGGCATTATTAGATTCTTTTTAATAGCACAAGGACCTGATTGATTCATTTAATAGCAAAAGGACTAATTTGATCAGGTTCCTATAATAGTGGGACCTCTCGGGTATACTCTCCAATTTAGTACTGAGAGGAAGAAAAATGAAGTGAAGCAGTCACGCGCTGTTGAGTGGGGTAGCTAAAGAATGATGTTTTGTCTGAGCCACGTGACTCTTTCTTCTCCATTTCTCAGAATCAATTAAAACAAAATGCAGACTATAAAAATAATAATCAAAAGCTCAAACTTTCAAAAAAAATGAAGTTCAAATTTTTTTAACAAAAAAAATGCCAAAAACAAAGTTCAAACCTGTACTTCATCTCTTCTTCTTCTTCATCTGGGTTTCAATACCCTGTTTTTCTAGGCCTGTTATAACTTACCCTCCACAAACCAGTTTACTCTTCTCCTCCGACGCCGTTTCGATCCTCTCTTTCAAGTCCAAAGCTGACCTCGATAACAAGTTGCTTTACGCTCTCAATGAGCGCTTCGATTACTGTCAATGGCGTGGCGTTAAATGTGCCCAAGGCCGTGTTGTCCGTTACATCCTCCAAAACGCCGCCCTACGTGGTGTTTTTCCCGCCAACTCACTCTCAAAGCTCGACCAGCTTCGGGTCCTTAGCTTACGAAACAACTCACTTTCAGGTCCTATCCCTGACTTGTCCTCTCTTTATAACCTTAAATCCTTGTTTTTAGGTCGTAATAATTTTTCCGGTACTTTCCCACCGTCGATCTTGTTACTTCATAGGATAACTTCTCTTGATCTTTCTTATAATGAGTTAACCGGTCCGATTCCGGCTAATTTAACTGCTTTGGAACGGTTGAATGTCCTTCGGCTTGAATGGAACCGATTTGACGGACCAGTCCCGGCGTTGAACCAATCTTTTCTACTCATTTTCAATGTTTCCGGCAACAATCTGACCGGGAAAATACCAGTGACGCCTACTTTATCGAAGTTCAATACGACGGCGTTTTCATTGAACCCTGATTTATGTGGGGAGATTATCAATAAAGCTTGTGCTTCACGTGCTCCTTTTTTCGGTTCTCCTTCAGCATCCAGTCCGTTAGGTCAAAGTGCGGAGGCGCAAAGCGGCGGCGGCGGTGGTGGGGTTATGGTTCTTTCACCGCCTTCTTCGCCAAAGAAGAGTCACCGGAGAACTGGGGTGGTCCTTGGGTTTACCATCGGCATTGCTTTAATCTTATTTTCAGTATTGTTAGCTTTAGCCGTGGTTAAAAAACAAAGAGTGGACTCGAAAGGGACAAACGGGACAACGATAGCTTCACCGGAAGTAACAAACTCAAATGCCGGAAACTCGAGAACCCATATCGGAGAACCACCGGAGAGGAAGACAATGATGCCGGAAATTCAAAGGCTGAAAAAGAGTGGGAATTTAGTGTTCGTCGGTGGTGAAGTTGAAGGTTATAGTTTAGAACAGTTAATGAGAGCTTCAGCCGAGTTATTAGGGAGAGGTACAATGGCAACTACGTATAAGGCAGTGGTTGATCGGCAATTGATTTTGACGGTGAAGAGATTGGACGCTGGCAGAACAGCGGTGACCAGCGGTGAAGCTTTTGAGCAACATATGGAGGCTGTTGGTGGGTTGGTACATCCCAATTTAGTGCCCCTTAGAGCTTATTTTCAAGCCAAAGGTGAAAGACTTGTGATCTATGATTATCAACCCAATGGAAGTGTTTACAATCTTGTTCATGGTAAGATTTTATTTCACTCTTTTTCTTTTTGTTTGTAAGTTTTAGGACTTGCGGTTTATTCAGTGAGTTATGGCCGAGTTTCCCATTGAGTTAATGTTGATGGTGTAGGGTTTTCTATTGGGGGGTTAATATGTGAAAGATAATCAATATGGGGCCTTTGTTTACACGTCGATGCTTTGATTAATGGATGGGGTAATGTTATGGACTTATACACATTGGATTCTGAATGAATTGAGGAAAAAGTGGTGGAAATATTGAGAAAAAAACTTGGCAGCTTTTAGAACATTATTGTCCTCAAACTAGACATCTCAATTGGGCAAATCTTGTTGGATTAATTTGGATAGCATCAATTTAAATACTAAAACTTTTAAGTTATTTTTGTTTGATCCAATTTCAAGTTTGGGTTGAGTGATTCAGGTTTTATAGTTATATGATTTCAGATTTTTATCTCCTAGTTAGGGTCAATTCAGGTCATTTATTGAAGTCATTTTGGGTTTGAATAATTTTGAATTTAAGTTAGGTTAGGTTTGGGCTAACTCTAGTTTGAGTTTCAATTTTTTTATGATCAAATTTAGTTTAGACAATTAAGTCTAACTCGTTTTTTAATTTGATCATAGAAAGTCGACAATTCAACTTTGAGTTAGACCTGAATCCACTCTAAACCCTATGCCTTGAATGACCCAAATTTGCTTACTTACTACATTGAATTATTAGACAGTTCGAAAGTTGAAGTTGAGATGTTAGATATAATGGAAATGCACATTGTATTTTTTGTAAGAGAATTTGAGTTTGAACGTTAGAGATAATATTATTAGGAAGAGTAGTTACGTACACTTGAAAAAATTAATCTCCATGAACGGACATGAAGGATACTTTAGTTCTGAAAAGAAAAGTTGAATTTGGGATTATTGGATGCTACTAACATACTTTCATTGCTTATAACTGATGTGGGATTATAATATGAACAGGTTCAAGATCCACAAGGGCAAAGCCACTTCATTGGACATCATGTCTAAAGATAGCTGAAGATGTAGCACAAGGCCTTGCTTACATCCACCAAGCATCAAGGCTCGTCCACGGCAACTTGAAATCCACCAACGTGCTTCTCGGGACCGATTTCGAAGCCTGCCTTACTGATTATTGCCTTGCTGTCTTCGCAGACTCTTCTTCATCCGAAGATCCCGATACTTTAGCCTATAAAGCTCCCGAGATTCGAAAATCCAACCGCAAGCTCACTCCCAAATCTGACGTTTACTCTTTCGGCGTCTTCTTACTCGAGCTATTGACAGGTAAACATCCCTCGCAACATCCGGTGCTCGTGCCCCGTGACTTGTTGGAATGGGTTAGAACGATACGGGAAGATGATGTAGGGGAATATCGTCGGCTTGGGATGTTGACTGAAGTTGCTAGTGTTTGTAGCTTAACGTCGCCGGAGCAGAGGCCAGCGATGTGGCAAGCGTTGAAGATGATACAAGAGATAAAAGAGAGTGCAATGATGGAGGATAGGGCATCTTATGGACATTCATAGCAGATGCATAAAAGATTATGCATGTTTCAAAGAAGGGAAGCAAATTGAGATTTTATTGTATGGTTGGTATTCAAGGTTTTTGTATATGACGATCCAATGTTATCTATTATTATACGCGAGGTAAGATTATACCATGTTTACGAAAGGCTTTATTAGCAATTTTTCATATCTATACTAGGGTTAATTGAGTTAATTTCATCTCAAGTTAATTATTAATTACTTTTTTTTATTTTACAAAATAAGAAATATTATTTTAAGAATATTTATATGTTTTTGCCTTTTATAAATTCAAAAAAATATGTGAACTTAAAGTAGCATTAATTTGTGAAGAATAAGAGTTTGAATTTAATTTTAAATGATCCCTTAATTACGCCTTTGCCTTTAAAAAAAAAATTAAATTGTTATTATACCAATCAAACTTACAATGGTTGTCATGTCATTTTTTTTATAAATTTATTTCATTAATTTTTTTACTTGCATCATAAAAATGTCATAATATAGTTTTTTTTTTAAAATACAATTTTATGTCAATTTTTTTTATAAATTTATTACATTATTTTTATCTGCATAATTAATGTGTTATAATCTATTTTATTTAAAATCAACTTTTTTGCAGTTAAAAAGTATTGTTGTTTAAACTAAATTGAACAAACCAATCAAACAAATTACCATCAAAATAGCAATCTAGAGAAAGCTAATAAACCGATTGAATTGAGAATCGATAATGATAGCTTGACTAATTCAATTCCTAATTCAATTTTGAAAACCTTAGTTAAAAATACTTGATTAGACTAATTTCTTTTATTATCGTAAGCGAGCAATTTAGTTGCAAATAAATAAATTAAATGGTAATAAGATTTATATGCTAAAAAAAGATGTCATTAAAAAGGTGGTTTGTAATCCAGAATTACTGAAATCAGCAACAATCTGGTTCTTTGATCTAATAACACTCAGATACAAACACAATTACACGACATTTGAAACACAACTAGACACTGAAAAAAGAACGCTAATTAAACACAAATAATCGTACATGTCAAAGTGTTAAACTTCTATAAACCTTTTAACAATTGGCACATAATAAAAATGCCGTAACTATTATACACAGAAAAAATAAAAATTCGATCAATCGTACAAAAAAGACATTCCATTTTTCATGATAAAGAATAAACAAATAAAGCAGAGAAAACTACAAACAATGGAAAAATATATGAACTAAATCACAAAAGTCCTTTACCATCACACTACGGTTGCATAAGCTTCATTGTTTAGACACATCCAGGAAGACCAGCCTCTTCCCTATTTACAACATGCCTGCATTGATGGAGGATGAAAGAATTATATACGAAATCCGAAATTTTTCAATTGCATGGTTTTGTTGGGTGTTTACACTCGGTGATCGGAAAAGCAACGAAAATTTTTTATGTTTATTATTGTGTGAACAGAGAATTAAACAACAAAAGGGGGATTACCTGGGTTTATTTTCTTGGTAAGCCGTGGAGATCCATTATGCCAGTCAAGATGTATATATACATGACGAAGAAGGTGGTGAATGTAAGCTTTTATCATATCCGGTCAGTTAGAGCAAGTGCACGAGGCTTTGATCTCATGATGGTTTCGTCGCTGTGTTTGATCCATTCTGAAAGTTTCCATGGTTTCTGCCATTTCCATCTAAATTGAAGTAGCCATTGGTGATGGCTTCTCTTCCACCTCCAGAGTTTTCCGGTTTGTCCCTTGGTTGTCAATTTCATCATTGATAAATGTCCAACTGGTACCATCTGTATAGATAATATTTTTAATTTCATGATCAAGCAGAAAGACAATCTCGAGACTGAATCGAGCAGAGATAATTTACCTTTCGTGTTTGATCTAGAAATGCTGCTGAGTCTCTAACAGAAACATTAACAAACCCAGGTGTAAATTTTAGTTGCTTAGGGGCTGGCAGTGACACTGGTGAAAGCGGACCACTCAAATCATCGGCAAAGTGTTTAGACGAACTGCGAGAGTTCCCCTGTGGAAATCCATTTATTAAAAAATGGGAATAGAATATAAAAATGCATTAAACATAAAAAAAGGGGTGACAGCAGAGATGATAATCTCACCGAAGCCGATGTAGCTAAGGCAATAGCAACAGCTTGCTCCCTCATCATTTGCTCCTTCACAAGCTCTTTTTTCTGTGCCTCACTTTGCCATAATAGAGCTGTGAGATCCTTTAATTGCTGTTTGAGGTCCTTAATTTCCAAATCTTTCTCCCGCAAGTGGCACCTGTTCATACAGTTTACCACGGAAATTAACATTCAAACTTGACATGATCTTCATGACCTTTAAAATAGAAAACACAATTTTATGTTTTTTGCAGCGACCTCAACCAGAAAAATGAAATGGAAAAGATTTGGGACTTCACTAACTGCACCTTGATTCTGCAGTAGTGTTAAACAAGTATTGAAGCAAGTTCTTTGCATCATTTATTGAGCGTACTTGGTTCCACCGCCCACGACCAACCGACCCACGTTCCCTTTCTTCTGCCTCCGAGAGTTGTGAAGCCATTGCTGTGAGTGCATTTGAAGACATGCTGAGCATGTTCTCAAGAGAGGCTATTCTTTCCTTTCTCGCATTTGGTGACATAGATAACAATCTACTTTTTGGAAACCATAATTAGCTCATCATAGTTACCGATTACACTATACTTGGAGAAAATGTTTTGAGAGAATATACAGAATAAGTTACCTAGAATGTCCTTTGTTTACTCTGTGAGGAATTTCACCATTTGAAGACAACTGATCCACTTGTTTCAATAAGGTTAACTCCTCTGTCAGAGCAGTTTGCCTAAATAATGATTTAAATATCAGACTGTCAGAAAGGTTATAATGGGTAAGTGAACGTAAGAGAAGCAAACCGATAGATACTTACACTTGGATCTGTTTCTCATACGCAAAACGAACTTCACGTACATTCACCATTACTTCTAGCTCATGATCAAGCCACTTTTGCATAGATTTTTCATTGCTCTAAAGATACAAAAATCAAAATGAAAAGCAGCCAATATTAGCTACGAAACTAAAGTATCTCAAAATCAACCCTAGCTCAAGGATAACTTAAAAAAGTCCGTTCCTTTTGTGATCAGATGCAAAATAAAATACAAACTAACCACTAAGCATAATTTTAATTTATTCACTCTTTAAAACCAAAATATCTTTTTAAACGACGTTTTGAACTCCTGTCACTTTGAATCAGGATTATAAACATGCTACTAGATTTTATCAGGTATTATTGACCCAGATTAACAAATTTGCTTACAAAATGCTTAATCATACATCATTTACCTGTCCATTTGGTGTATGTCCATTGTGATTAACTGAAAGGGGTAACAAACAATTAGCATATCACATAAAGAATTAATAGTAGATTAATTTCACAAAGTAAATTTACCTGAGTTGTCACGTGTAGAATATTTCCGTGCCTCTAACAACTCTTTCAGCCTTTTGGTAGCCATTGCCGCCTCTTCTGTTTTCCTTTGAAGAACCTGGAATAGGAAGTTTGATGGTTGGTCACTGAAAAGATAAAACTTTGACAACTAAGTGGTGTGTAACTAGCCTAAAAAGAATGTCACAATGTTTCACATATAGGGGGGAAATCCCTTGGGAACCTGACTGATCACACCTCAGAATTCCAACATTTTTAAACACCGAGGAAATAATAAAACATCAAACATTAATCATGTCTGTCATGATCCTTTACCTGTTTTTGGCGTTGATTCAGGGCTTCGAGCTTATTCCTTTCATACTCATTCCTCCTTCCCTCTTTTTTAAGCTGTTCAAGAAAAGTAAAATGTCAAAATAAAACATAGGATACAAAACGCAAGCATGACTGACAGAAGTTACCTTCGAAAGTTTTAAGAGCATTGGAAGGAAAAGTTTAACGACAAAAATAGTTCTTAGTGTCTATTACAATGCAAGATTAGATGAGCAGGAAACATTTGTGGACAAGGAAGATTCTAATAAGATGTCCCTACTGAAGGTCCTAATAATAAAGTACTTCATTGAGAAACATAATGATTTGAAGTGGAGGATGTTAACTTTGTTACAGTTGTGCAACATTTTATTGGAATTGGAAGGAAGCACAATTGATACTACTGTACCCTGTTCACCAAAAACTTCAATAAAATCTAGATAATAATAGTCAAATTAATGCATGCTCAGTTGCTTTCTAACTCAAGTTTTTGATTCACCATATTTCATAATGAAACACATCTGTTTTTGAGGTATGAACCCTTCTGCATTTAAGATACATGAAAAGAAAGGAGAAAGGAAGCTGGAACTAGAATATTTTGTTCATGAAAAGTGAATCACCTGCAACAACTCTTTTTCACGATAGGCCTTCCATTGTCGAAATTGTTCGGCCTCTTGTTTTATCTTGTGCTGTAACTGAACCTGCAAAAAAGAGGAGGCATGTTTCAAAAAATAATAAGATACTTTATTCTACAATGAATGGATGTACATATAGAAATATCACTCAGGTAAAAACGAACTTTTTGAGCCTTAATGTACTGTATTTCTGCTTGCAACCGTTTTGCTGCTTCATCACTTCTCTGTTTCTGCTTTAAGAGCTCAACCTGGTTTTCCTGTTTCTTCTTGAGATCAGAAATCTGAAATTGGAAAGAGGAAAAAAACAAAAAAGTAATAGAATAAAATGTCAGAAGTTAAAAACAATATTTTCTCATAGAAGTACACTGATTGGATATCATACTGTCACCTGTGCCTCAAGCGCTTTTAGTTTCTGCACATTGATCTCTTCCACCTTTTGAATTTGTGAGTCAGAATTAGCAGCACGGTTCTCAACTGCTGCTAACAAACGATCTCTTTCTTGCTGGGGTTGTGTCATATAAAATTAAGCATGGGAGCAGAAGGCATATAAAACTACAGAAACTGAAGGTCGTATTACCTGCACAATTCTTTTTTCCTCCTCAAGTTCCGTGATTTTCTTCTGAAAGTGCTGCTTTAGTGCTTCAGTTTCAGTTCCTCCAACAAGTTTCATCTCAGACTGCACAGGAAGTAACGCACTGAATTAGTTCACAAGAAGATCAATGTAGTTCCTGCCAGTAATCTACCAGAAACATATAAGTCTATTTAGAAGATAGAAAAATGTTTGTTAGAAATGCATGCTAGTGCCTTTCCAAAGCTTTTTGAGCAGGAGAAATGCTTCTTAACAAATTATTCAAAAGACAGAATATGAAGATCTCTTTTGAACTCTAGCACGAGGCCTAGAGCATGAAAAAAGAAATCTACCTAGGAGATATCAACATTTATTTCCTTGTCAAACATGAATCTCAATTGGAATAATAAACATGCTCTTTCAAGACTACAGTCCATTCATTGGTAATGTATATGTCTGCAAGAAAAAAAACAAGAAGCATAAAGGAAACCTCTTTCTGCTCCAAGCGCTTGTTCAACTCATTCAATTCTCTATCCATGTTATTTATTCGAAGTGCGTGCTCCAATTCTTTAGCTACTTCATCAATTTCTCCAGGATTGTCATCTGCAGAAATCAGCAATTACCCATTAGTAACATTGCACCTGTATTTTTTTAAGAAGCATAGGATCCAGAGGAATTTTTCATGTTATAGAGTAATATAGTCTATTGCATCAGCACTAACACAAGATGAGATTGAAAATGAAAAGTTCATGTGAAAGGACAATTCCTTTTAGTTCCAACATTATGCAATTCAACCAAATAAGTAAATAAGTGCCTACCTGAAAGAACTTCATCCATTTGATAATCAGGTAAGTCCATACTTTGAATGGCCCTCTTATGTCCATCAATTTTTACAAAACATGAACGGCTTTCCTGAGATGTAGAATGAAAGTATGATTATATAACAACCAAGCTAGAATTCTGATGTAAGAATGTTAGTTTAGTATGAAACAAATACGAATTAACATATTCAATTATTATCAAGGAATATGATCCAGTTAAAAGCATACTCTAACCAATTTGCAAAGAATGAGAAAAACAAAAGGGGAATAGAAAGCAACTACATATTCATCAACATACTTGAGCACCGGTTTCACAACACTCTGCAACAGCACGTAAGCTGCGGTATTCATGAAGTTCTCGACGAAGATCCTCATTAGTAGCCTCCAGCCAAGTAATCCTTTCTTTTAGAATCTGTTTATGAGATATTTTATGCGGTCATTGTAAAATCTCCACAGGGAAAAAATTGATTAAGAATCCAGTACTTTCATAGATAACGGTAATACCTGTATGTCTGAAGGAGGCCCTCCTCGAGCACAAAGTTCTGCTTGTAAGTACTGTAGCTGCTGACGCATTTTTTGCATCTCATTGGATACTAAATCTCTATTCACCTGTACAATAAAAATGCAAACCTGTCGGGTTACCTAAGCTGATCGTCTATGATCTAACAAAAATGATATGATCCAAAACCTTAATGAAAAGATAAAGGGAGAAGGGGCAATAATACTTTTCATATCAGAATATACAGAATTCAAAACCTGAACAATTTTCTGAGGTAGCACATGTAGGATAGAATTACAACAAAAGTAGTCAGAAGAAACAGCCTAGAAAACTTACAACAGGCTTATTCTGGATATTGCGAGCACGATTAGCATATTTCAGAGTATTAAGACTTTCCTCTGCATTGATGTCTGCAGGACTTACACAAGCTGGAAAAGAAATAAAAAATTTACATTGATACATAGTCGGAGAATAAAAGAATATAAGCAACCAAAATCAAGATTTTGAGGAATAATCACTAACATGCTACCAAAAGCAAGATACAGAATAGAGAGATCAAGAATGAAAAAACATGATAAAAGGAACCCTGAAGCAGAATAGAAACATACAGGTTTTTCAAGAGTATATAATCAACACAATGGAAGGGAAAAGATTCATAACCCATAAAATATATGAATATGATCATCGCATTTTAGATTTTAATAGCGGTAGTAAGGTTGACAAATAGTAAACAATGATAATTGGCCTAACAAGCAAGCAGACAAGGCAATCTTAAGTAAGAAATGGCATGATCAAGATGTGTACAGGACTTCATATATATAAATCCAAACAGAATATCTTCTAGAAACAGGGTTATATAGTATGCTTTAGGTTTAGGGATTTACCTATCATAACCGTTTTGCTGTTTCCACCAAGTGAATCCTGAAAAAGAAATAAAAATGAGAAAGAAGTTAAATATAACTTTTATAGTTCATTTAACATTCCTAATTTAATATCATGGACCATAAGCCAAGATATTTCTGAATCAACTCACAGGAATAAATTTCCTCAAAAAAAAAATCACACGAATAAATATTCAGCCTCAATTTAATAAATATAGTCGCAAAAAGAAAATAAGATGATCGGATAGCATAGCTCTAAAGCTTTGCAAAAAAAAATGTTACAATATGATGTACACTGTCCACCGAGAACAATGTCATATGAGTTAAAAAAAGCATCTGACATACTAAATTCTATATGGCAGAATGATCACGCTAAATTGTGTTGGAAACTGTTTTTAGTTTACAACGTCCTCATAAAAGTAAGAGAAAATTGAGACAGTTGATATTACCATAAAATTAACTCTGAAATCTGGCCACTTTTTGGTTATTTAAAAGTCACTCGTTCAAACTACTGCTGCATGAATCAACCCAAAATAAATCTTACCTGCAAGAGTCGAGTCAGTTTACTGTCTCGGTAAGGAACGTGCACACCTTCTTTACGCTTTTTCTCATCCCCAAGGGCACTGATTACATTGCCAAGTGCAAGAAGTCCTCTGTTAATATGGATACCTGTTCATGAAAATAAAAATGAACATTTACAATCAGCATCACACTCAGGAAGCATGTATTTAAGTTTATAACATATTTACAAACCTTCTTTCAACCGAAGACCATCAGAACCTGTTCGTTTAGCTCGTTCAGATCCAGCAAGGTCCACCAAATGGAGCTTTGCGCATAAATACTCTTCGCCCATATCTTCATCCGAAGTGTCATTAACAGCAGAAACTGATTGGATTTTGTGCATTTGTTCTAACGTGATTGTGAAGATGGCATGGGACCGACTATTAAAATCATGCAGAATAGAAGCCCATGTCATTACATTATGAACATTTGCAGGTAGGTTACAAAATGAATAATTCTACTGGAGTGACTAGGGTGTGTCACTCAACCACTTTATCTTAAAAATTTTGGGAAAAGAACAATAATTTTTTTCGCAATTAAAAGTTGTTATAGAAATCTAAAGGAAAATACACACACAGAACCATATAACTATTCAGGAATCAGAAATTATAATTTAATTATCAGAAGAACACTCTGTAAATATCAAATTTGTAAGGATGCCAATACTTCCTTTACTAGTTCCTTAGTATTTTAACTAAATTGTACAGCCCATTTGATTAATGCCTGCAAGGACAGTCATGTTTTATTCTAGTATGATTGCTTAGAAATTTGGAAAAAGTGCAATTATTATGCATTATAGTGTAGGTACTAATTGCACAAAGGTACCATCCTCAGCGCTACCCATAGTTTCTTTGAACTCGTCAGTGACATAAAACTCACTATTAGGGAACATCCTCACAAATATATAACGGCTCAATAGGGGGAAAAAAACAAAATGCTTCAAGTTTCTTATAACAACTTTGATCAATAAAAATAAAAGATTCCTTTTGAGAGTGATGGGGGGAAAATCAGGTAGAGGTTTACCTGGACTGGTTATTCATATTTGTGCTCCCAGTTGCCCTATTTATTGATCCTTGTTCCAGGCAAGTAGCCATTTCTTGCAGTGTACTGACTGCAACTTCAGTGGATCCAGCTAGTGTTATAACTCCATTTGATGATTCACGAATTTGTATGGGTGGCCTTCCTGGAACTGTAACTTTCGCAGCATTTCCATTAGGAGTTACAGGTTTGCTTACAGGTTCAGAATCCAGTAAATCCCTCACTTCTTCTTTCAGGATCTTCATATTCAAACCATCAACAAATTAGGTCAATCCTCGGAAATGATGTGCAATATGTAGAAATGAAACCAATAGCCCAACTATATTTTCGATTCATTAAAGATATTCTAGAGTGACTCCATAAATATTCCAATTGATTTCTGAAGCTGGTAAGAAATAATTTTACCTCTATGAAGGAAACATGTAGCTGGAATTCTGTTTGATGCTTCAGTGTTTCAATTTTCTTGAACAGTGCATTCATAACCTGAGGAATCAATCCTGTCTCAGAACCATCTTTGATGGCTGTCCCCATGGTATATGTTTTCCCAGATCCTGTCTGCAAAATTTGCATAAATCAATCATGAACATAATACCAAGGCATACAAAAAGCTTATTTAACTTAAAGTAGGTCTCATATATCAATTGAACAAATTATTACCTGCCCATAAGCAAGTACAGTAGCATTGTATCCTTGGAACAAACCATCAACAAGAGGAGCAACGCATTCTTCGAACATGGAACTCGATGGAGAAGCACCATTTCCATAAACATGATCAAATGTAAAGGAATGCGTCCCGATTTGCACCTACAGCCAGAGCAAAAAATAATAAATTATTCTTTGCTTCTCAAAATCAATTATCTTTCATCAAATCTAAGGACATAAGAAAAATCATTCCAGGTAATAAGTAATAAACGAAAAAATAATTAAATCATAAATCCATTAAGCATTACCACCTTTAACTTTTGCCGTGTTTTTCCAGCTGATATATTTTTTTTTTAATACGGTGGAGCCAACTATACATAAATATATAATACTACTCAAAATAAACCTGTACTTTACCAAAGCCTTTTACACTTAAATAACTACAGTTTCATGATATGTTTTAGTAATCTGACAAATTTCATCGATCAATCGTCACTTACGTCTGTATCCAAAAAAAAATCTAAAGAAATTTTATTCAAGCTCTGCATGCAAATATGAAGAAAACAGTATCCTAAACAAAACTGTTATAATTAAAGAAAAGTAATCACTAAAGCCGAAAACTATAATAAAAAAAAAAAAGAAATAATGCTTCAAATTAGCTAAAAAACAGAGTACCTGAGGCTTTCCTTTAGTGACAGTAACACATTCTTTACAACCTTGAGTTCGTTCATCTCCGATTAACGGCCTTATATGAACGGCGACTTTCACTGAACAATTCTCCGTTACTTCCATTTATGAAAACAACAACAAATAAGAAGAATCCGAAGCAAAAACGTAGAAACTGAAAATCAAAGCCTCAGATTCCCCCTTTTTTTTGAAAAATAATCTCTCTGAAAACAGAGTGATCTCAAACGTAAGCTTAATAAGCTCAGATTACGATTTTGAAAAAAGAAAAAGAAAAGAAAGTGGCGGGGACGGTGGTGGAAGTGGCGGTGGTTGGACTGGTGGCGAAGGTTATAACGAATTTGGTATATATAAAAAGGGAGAGTAACGGAAAGGAAGAGGTTATATGAAAGATATAGACACTAACAACCGCTGAATGGATCTTTTCTTCTTCTTCACTGCTTCTAATCTTTTTTCCCACCGGTGAGTGTTCGTTCGTTCGTTCGTTTGGTTTAATTTAAATTTAACGAAATGGTTTTTTTTTTTCTTTGTTACCAAATTGGCCTTCCGACCCCAGCATGCTCTTGTTCCCTTTTTATACCGCGAAAAAGCGAAAAATACCAAAATGCAGGTTTTTTTTTAACCCTTTTGGGGTTTTTTTTGGTAATTAGCCTCTTGCAATTCTTTTATGTTAATAATTAATATATTATAAATAATAATTATACACGATAAAATCTAGTTGTGATTCAAATATTTTTTAAAATTTTAATTTTAATTTAATTATACACATTAAAAGAATTAAATATATTAATTTATTTTTATATTAGATAAATATAATTATTTATGTACAATATATAAACATAAAATGATATTAAATCAATAATTGGATCAAATCAAAATTTCATGTATAGTTTTCGGATTTATCCCTTTCTTTTTTCTTGTAAATTCTTGCCATTTAAATTTTATATGAATAAAGCCGATTAAGTCTTAACTCGATTAGTATAGATATTGTTGCTAATGCAGAAAACGTGAATTGAGTGTACCGAAATACATTTTCCTTTTATTTATAAGTTAGGAGAAGCTATTGGTAGTTCTAAGCATTATGTCACAAACAATAAATATAATTAGAACTTATAATAATGTTATTCAAAAAAATTATATGAATAAAATGAGAATTAATAATTAAAGAAATTACATTTAAAGATAATAAACAACAAGTACATTGTTTAATTGGGTCTCTAAACTTAAAAGATGCCATGTGATGTGTTTTTATGGATAATAAGTATGAAACCCTAATAATTAATAATGTCCAAATTTAGCTATAATTTTCTTTCTATTCTTAATATTTATTTATCCTATTTTTGGTTAAATAATAATGTAATGTTGATATACAATTATTATTTTAATTAATTAATGAAAAGGCAGCTTTAGCAACTAACTATAATTAATTCCTAAAAATTACGTGTGAATTATTTTCAATCACAAAAAATATTATTTTTATTTAAATAAATTTATTGAAGTTGCATTAATTAATAAAGTGCAAAGAAGGGATTGCACCTCGATCACATACATAATAGATTGCTTACATTAGTGAGTATGTGACATTGGTGAGGGTCATTTACTTGGATCAAAATTGAAGTATCTACAATACTAAAGCTATATGTAATTAATAATATACTCGATTATATTGACAAGTGTCAAAATAGTACCACGAGAGATTTGCTGTAAGAGAATTCATAAATCAAGCGTGAATTAGGGCCAAAATTAAATTATAAATTTTGATACAAGTTAAATTACAAATTCATTGTTATATTAGTTAATAATTTTATAATTTTTTAATGATTAAATTAAAATTTTCTTATTTTCGATAAGTCAATGTATAATTTTATCATTATTAATTTTATATATTTTAAAATTTAAAAATAAATAAATTATGCTTACCCTCCTGCTGCTCTTGTTACGAACCCTGAATAAATTAATATTCTTAAATTAT
The DNA here is from genome assembly GCA_020496765.1 of Gossypium stocksii. NCBI lineage: Eukaryota > Viridiplantae > Streptophyta > Magnoliopsida > Malvales > Malvaceae > Gossypium > Gossypium stocksii. The sequence goes on along the minus strand of CM035622.1, from coordinate 3,297,799 downwards.
AAAATAGATATGAAAAATATATTAATTATACTAAAAGATGCTCAAATTTATCGGTAGAATGCTGAACTTTTAGTTTTAGTGAGAAATCCTCACCATATAAAATAATCATAATATTTGCATCATATGAATTAAAATTTACATTTAATGCGTTTTAAAAAACTATTGAAATCAATAATAATTTTATTAATGTGATAATAATGTCTAAGATGATTACTTATTTAAGTTGGATTTAGATAGGCGGTGTGATATGATGCGTTTAGCTCTTTTTTTATCTCATGTTATAATATCGCTACAGTATTTAATCTCATCGTACTAATTGTAGATAAACACACCGCCTATTCAATCTTACTCTTAATATAATAAATACTTTAAAATAGTGTTGTGAAAACCCATATAATTAAAAGTTGGATGAATTACTAAAAGAAGAAGCTGAATGAAATATAAAAAATAAATAAATTTTGTTCAAAGAAATCAAATAATTAGTTGGTAGTTTTAGGATTAATGAAACTAGTACATCATTTAATTGGGTTTATAGACTTAAAAGATGCCATGTGATGTAATCTTATGGAGAAATTAATGAAACACTAAAAAATATTGTCCAATGTTTGCTATTAGATTTTTAAATTATATCTCCAAAAGTTTAAAACTAATCATTCAATTTTTTTTCTTGATCTAACGATAAATTTTCAATTTAATCGATTGAATCATTGATAAATAATATATAAATTGGTTTAAACAGTTCAACTTTAAATCTTGATTTTCAATTATTTACCTATTCATAACAGTTTGCTCTATATTTAATTTTATGTCGCTAGTTGAACCATTAGTTTAAAAATTCAACCGGTCGATTTGATCCTTACATCAAAGGTTTATCGCTACATGAACTACATTTCTAATTTTAAATTATCAATTATGTATAAATCTATACATCATTAATAAATCATATTCAAACACATCACCAATAATTTAATGAATAACTTTTAAAATTTTTAAAAATTTAATTTTATCTTTTTAATATATGATGTCTTGTGGTATAAAAGACAAATCCATAATTTCATTTGATTTTTCAAAAGTTTATTTAGGCTTTTTAAAAGGAAATTTTCAATTCAACTCCAACAATTGGCCAAATTCTGCTATTAGTTATTGTAATTTGTGAAAGTTATGGATTTAGTTTCTATACTTTTATTTGATCAATTTTAGCTGCTATATTTTTCGAACTAGTCAATTTTAGTCATTGTATTTTTCAATATTTGAAATTTAGTCCTAACGCAAATAGTAGTAATTAAATTCAATTACTATTACATAGGTTGTAGATTTAATCCATATTCTTCAATTGGATCATTCTAAGTCACTATTTTTTTTCGAATTTTGAATTTTTTGTCTTAACATAAAATGACAGACGTTAATATGTGGAAATAATAAGCTGACATGGCAATACATATATGATAATATGTTTGACGTATTAAATTTCGGAAATAACAAAATTTTACTTAATGAATTTAACAATTATTATTTGGTGAGAACTAAAATTTTAAAATTTATAAAATACAAAAACTAAAAATAATAAAATAAAAATATAAAAATTAAATTCACGACTTTTACTAAGTACAAAAATTAATCACAAAATTTAACTCCGACAATTCAACTAAAAACATTTTATATTAACAGATCTTAGGTTGAAATTTGGACCTAACTTTTTCTTTTTAACTATTTTATAGATTATTGAGCTGGTTAATCAAAGAGATGCCAACTAGGAAAAAGGCTAAAGGTGGGGGGGTAATTATAAAATTTACAAAAAGAAAAAAAAAATGGCGGAAAGCGTGGACGGTAAGAGAAGTTGGCGGGAGTAGTAGAAAGAAAAAGGAGCAAAAACGATGTCCCAAATAAAACATAATTAAATTAATAATTAAATTAAAATAAGAATAATAATAATAATAATATCAGCATTAAGCAATGAGCAGCTTTTTCGCCTCCCTTCGGGCCCCTCCCTCACATGCTATTTTATTTATTTATTTTTAGATGGGTCCACAAAGATTGCTTTTTTTTTTTTTTTTCTAAAATAATAAATGTTCTCTATTTTTTATGTAATAATAAATTAATAAATAAATTGTAATTTATTTCTAAGAGTTTCTCTTTTATGTTTGTTGGGGAACATTTTGGGAAGGAAAATAATCCATTGAAATGTTAAAATATGAGAAATTATTTTATAGACTCTTCTCATTACATTATTTATGTTCCTTTCTAATAATTTAATGATATTTCAATAAATTTTTTCATATCATTAACACATAATTTTAGTAAATTTTTTTGCCCCAAACCTTGAATCACAAACCCCAAACCCTAATTTTTTTTAGTCTCAAACCTGGACTCGGAGTTTCAAGTTTGAGATTCAAGGTAAAAAATTACCAAAAGTACGTGTTAATAACATAAAAAAATTGTTGAAGTGTCATTAAATAATAATAAAAAGACCATGAATAATGTGGTGAGAATATGGGCGAAACCAAATTTTTTTTAAAGAGGGGCAAAATTAAATTGTAATTTTTAATAGCCTATATCTTTATAATTTTTGAAAGATTAAATCAAATTTTTATCATTTTTAAGGGGGCAAAGTACAATTTTACCTTTATTAATTTAAAATTTTAAAATTTCTAAAGGGCCAAAATGAAAAATTTTCCATTTAGACCTATTAATTTTTAAGATTTTAAATTAGTAAAGGTAAAATTACACTTTAATCCCCTTTAAAATAATAAAAATTTGATTTAATTTTTTCAAAAATATAAACTATTCAAATAATAAAATTACATTTTTTTCGTCATAAAAATTAAAATTTAATTTCATCCTCCTGAGTAAATTTCTACCTTCACGTCTGCACACACCTAAAAAGAAAATACTTGGATTATATTAAATATTGTTCTAAAATTTTAATATCTTTGACCCAAAGAAATGAATAATTTTTTTTAAATAAAGAAAGAAAGAAAAATCCCAGCCTCGAAGTTTTCCCTTTCTAACACCTAACCCATTATTCATTGGATTTTCTCTAATTATAATAAAATTCAACCGTTAAGCTTGAATGTTATCCAAGTAACCTAGAAAATCCATGCCCTTTCACCCAATCAATTTCCTTTCACATTTGTTAGTTTTATCGATTTGATGGATGATGACATTGAACAATAAACATTAATCTAAGTGGGTTTGTTCTAAGAAAATCATGATTTTTTTTTTTTTCAAGATGAAATCATAAGAACTATAAGAAAAAAAAGAAAAAAAAAAAGTTGTAATTTTCATGAAAGTTGAGAAGTCATTAGCTAAATGACAAGTGTTGAATAGTGGGCAATTAAAAAAATGGGCTATAGAGTTTTAATTTAGGTCAAGCTTAAACATCGTAGTATTGGTTTTTTTAGATAATTAACTCTTAATATATATTAAAATTTTAATGACATAATTAATAATTAATTTGAAGATTTGGAAGTAAATTTTTTTTCTGGGTATTTAGATTAATTTTTTTCATGTTCGAGTTTTGGAATCAATATTATTAAAAGGGTTTTATCTGAATACTGTGATCGACTCGAACATGATTACGCTCAGACCGTAAAATGAATAAAAACACATGTTCAATGATAATTGTTGATCCATTATCAACATCCAAATACGAGATTTTTAGGGTTTTGTGAATAATGATTCATCAAATTGAAGAAAATGCTTTTATTTTGGTTAAATTTTATATAATGTGATTTAGTCTTTCAATTATAATTTGATATTTTTAATTTTTAAATTTTGAATGAGTATTTTTAGTTTTGAGTTTAAATTTTCTCCATTAGTTTTTCCAAATAATTTGATGTTTCTTAATTTTTATCATGTGATATTAAAAAATAATAAAAAGTATTTGTTAAATTATAAAATTAAAAAAAAAAACAAAAAATACACCATATCATCACATGATTTTTTTAAATGTAAAATTATTTACCAAAATTAAAGGAAAAAATAACTTTAAGATTGGAAATATACTTTAAAAAGATACTAAAAGGATATTTAGTGATATAAAGAAACTAAATTAAAAAAAGTGTTAAGGATCGACTCGATTAAGCAACGAATAAGTAAAAATAGCAAAAGAAATTAAGATTTTAAACACACACAAATTTAATGTGAAAAAACCTCTCCAAAGAGAATAAAAAATCACGGTAAATATAATTTTATTATAATGACAAAAGAACGAATAATATAAAAGATGGAGATAAAAACTAGACATCAAAACCCGAAAACAAAGAACCCTTAAAACGTAAACACAAAATTCTCCAAAAGTAAAGTATTATGAGTTCTAATTTTTAATGGATATATTTTCTAAGGTTGTAAAAAAGCTTATTTATAGGCTAAATTCATATATCAAATAATAATAAAATAACCTAGACTAATCAGAGTTCGACTGAAACAAATAAACATAAGTTAGCTAAAAAATTATCTCTTAAATTTAACTTAAATACGAGTCATACTAAAAACAACATAGTAAAGAGATATTCCATAGAATTTGACTTTTTTTTTTTTATTTTAAATGAACAAATTATTGATTTTGGAACAAAAGCCTTGGAGTACTCAATGTGAAAATTGAAATAACGATGGGGAACCAATGTAAATCATTGCCCTGAAAAATAAAAACAAAATTCTAGATTTTACCATTTAGCTACACAACATTTTAGAAGAAAAGTTAAAAAAAAAAATCAATAATATATTTTGTCAGTTTATGATAAATACATATATAGTGAACCAAGAAAAAGGGAGAATATATATTATATATGTTCCAATTTGATTAGACTTGAAATGATATAAAATGGCTTTTACTGGAATAATTGGTCAAATATAACAAGACAATGCATTAATTGAAAACTTGGTAATTACTAATTAGGTAGCTGGATAAGTTTTATTGCACTATTTTTGTTTTTATTAGGCTCAAATTTTTTGAAGTAAAAAATAAACCAAAGTGGTTTAAGCAACCATGGGGTTTTTTTTGAATGCCTTTACTACAAGTCAAACCCAATTTGATTTGATATTTTTGCAATTACTTGAAAGTTAATGTTAAGAGGCTAATCACCTTTTGGTTCAAATGCATATCCCATTGATAGATGTTTTAGATGGTAGATGAAATTGGGTTTTTATTATGTTTGTTGGGATTGAAATTGTAATTTTTCTTAAAAGTATTATTATTATTATTATTATTACAAATAGGTTGTTTTTTTGAGTAATAGTTGTGTTCGAAGTTCTTGTGAATTAAGAGTTATGCAGAGACGAATTTAAAATTAGTATTGCCCGAGGAGGAATTGGATAAAGCTTAATATAGATGAGGTAGTATCACATAATGGACTTCATGCGTCCATTGGAGGTGTACTTCGAGACTCTAATATTGAATGGTTGTGTAGTTATTCGATGTCATTAGGTAAGGAAATTGTCTTCAAAGTTGAGGCTAGAGTAATAGTGGAAGACCTTTTTATAGCTTGAGAAAAGGGGCTCAAGAGGATTGAGGTAGAATATATGAATGCTTGGTTGGTAGAATGGTGAAGTTCAGCGTAGGAGGTGGAACGTAAGAGTATGCCACATATCAAGGAAGCATAATATGGTTACAGGTCATATGGCTAAGTGTGTTTCAGTTGGTAATTCAATTTTACAATTGTTTGAATAACTTCGAATTTCGATACAAAATTTATTGCTTGTTCATTTGACTGTGTGGTTGCCTGCTTAATGTTAAGAAGTTGATATAATCACTTTATATTTCCATTTTTTTTTCTCATGAATTTTATTGATTTGCTTTAAATATCATTTAATTTCTGCTTTAATCCCTGGCAATTGTGGGCCTTTTCTCACATGCACACACACCTTTTGATCTGATGATTCATCAGCCATTTTTTTTTTCTGTCTCTTCTTGTTTGACTAATTCTCCACCAAAACTAAAATGGAAAAAAAAATCATTTTAGTACCTCAAGCTTTGATTAATCATCAATCATCATCCTCGTCGTCGTATCTCTAAAACTATGATATGCGTTTTGGGTTAAAATTAATGGTTAGCCTCAACTTGGAGATTAAGTTTATTTTTGTATTTAATTTTTTTTCATATTATTGAGGTGTGATAATAAATATTCTAATATTATGCTACTGCATCATTTTAAAATTTTAAAAATTATTAAGGAGAAATCAGTCTTGAACTTTTAAAGAGTGAAAATATTGCGTTTGAAATATCTATACTTGATTTTATCCTCGAGTATTGTAGTGTTTTTACCCATTAATGCCATGTAAGGTCATGAGTTTGAACCCCTACCAAGGCTAAATACTCACATTTCTTTGATGGCAAGACTATCTCTAAACTCCGTGAACTCAATTAGAATGTCATTAGAAGTAAAAAAAAAAAAAACCCAGGACATAAACACCCCAAATACAATACCTCCATTATCTAAGAATTCGAGATCGACCTCTCCTCAACAAAAATATTTTTTATATTAATATGATACAATTTTAGAGTTTCACATCATCTCTCTTTAATAAAATCTTTTAACAAAATCTAAATTCACAACTCAATTTAAAAAAAAAAAATGGATTCCCCATTTTCCCATAGGACAATCATAGTTGAGAGTGCTCCTCTGAATACACACATAATATCATCATATTCATCTCCTCTCGAAAACCCACCATTATTGAAAAATGTTTTTAACCTTAAAAGTTGCTCTTCCCATTCACCATGCAACATGTGTCTTTGTCTCGAACTGATTAACCATTTACAAAGCTCAAAGCATTTATCAGACCTTTACAGCTCGATCATTCAATATTTGGACAGCACAAAAACATGTGCACCCCAAAGTTATAATCATCCCCTTCATAACACCAAGCAAAATTTCTTTTAATATATTCTATCTCGTAGTGGCTAAGTGATCATATAGATACCAAATCCACTTGCTTCGATGTAAATATACTTAAAAAGAAAGTTGCACCAGCTAGTTATATCGTTTGGAGAATTTGTATGCCCTAAAAGAGAAAAAAAGAAATAGATGCATTGAGGCATCTATTGAGAAATATGCTTGGAACAAGGAAACTAAAAGTAAACCAGAGAGAGAAAAAAAAAAGTTGGTTCCACCAGCTCAAACTCAATCTTTTTTCTTTTTCTTTTGGTTCTTAATAAAGTTTAAAAGTATGCATCAACTGTCGGTTGAGTCTTAGCTCGATTGGTATAAGTATTATTCCTAATATAAGAGAATTCGAGTTTAAGTGTGCTGAAGTGCATTATCCTCCTATTTATAGGTTAGGAAAGAGCTATGGCTAATTTTAAACATTGTGTAAAAAAAAAAAAACAGATATGATCAGAACCTATAATGAGATTATTCAAAAAAAAAGTATGAACTAGTATATGATTAATGGTGAACACGGGAATTGAACCCGCATCTTCTCCTTGGCAAAGGAAAGAGAAATTTTACCATTCAACTATATCCACATTTTCACTCTTGATTCTTGATAGAAAAGAATATTTGATCAGAGCTAGTTCACATACTTTCTCCAGTTCAAGACGATTTTATCAAATTCCACTACTAAACTACTAAACCAATTAACAATCGAAATTATATAACAATTCAAATGCTTAGCAGTTAATCAAATTACAAGTTATTATCAATTAATATTAATTTATTTATTTGTTATTAATAATGACTTGTAATGTTATATATAAACTTTGATTTTGTATAATTTTATACATAAAATTTCGATTTGGTTCAATTTTTATAAATCATCAAGACCCTTGTCACTAAAACATTTTTTTACGTTTATATATTGCATATACAAATAATTGTATTGTTCAATGTAAAAGAAAATTGATATATTGATTTCTTTAAATATATATAATTAAATTAAAATCAAAATTTCATATATACGTCTGAACGGTAATTAATATTATATATTAAATTTATTATTCAATGCAAAGTGTTAAAAGTGAATTTAAAAGAACCAGTGGAAAACATGTGGTCAGTCTTTTAATACTTTGAATAAAGATCCATCTTTTAAAATCCCAACAATCTAATCAAATTTGGTAGGGACATTAACATTTGCTATGTTGTTAGGAAGATTAGCAATGAAAGGGCCATGACCCATTTTTTCTTTAAGCAAAAGATTTTCAATAATAATAATAAATAAATAAAATCCATTTGGGAAAAAAATGGAAAATAAAAAGGAAAAGAGGACCAAAATATAATGTACTTGGGCATGTTCAATTGGCCATCACATCATTATTGTGAAAGAGATTATCCTTACAAATCATAGCTCTTATCTTTGCCTCGTTGACTCTATATTTACTTTTATGTATATATTACTTATTTATTATAAGATCATTGATTTGATTTTGAAGTTTTTCATCCATGTAGACCCTTAATTCAAACATTATCTTTTGATTATTATGTCTCATAATTTATTAATGAAAAGTATTTTAAATTTAATTAATAACATTATGCATATATTATCGATTAAGTATTAGTTTAATTGACATTGACATTGTTGTCAGTACAGGAGGATATGGATTTAAATATGTTAAAGCGTATTATCCTCTTATTTAAGGGTTGAGGAGGGACTACAAATAGTTTTAAATATTGTATCAAAAAACATTATGCGTATATTAGTTTGTTGAATTAAATAAATTAAAAAAAGTTCTTTTAAATTTAAGATAAAAATTAAGGATAAATCTATCAATATTATTATTATTATTAATTTTGGATAATAATAATAATAATAATAATAATAATAATAAATAGGTATGAAGCCTTGGTTTAATGGTAAAGTTGATATTTTGAGATTTTTGTGACTTAGTTTCCTGAATTATTATGGCATAGATCAAAAATACATTCCAGTTATTAATCTGATTATTATAATTTAGTTCTAGATATATTCTGATTATCAGTTCGATATAATATTTGTAATTACAATTTTGATTAACTTAAAAATAATATGAACAACATAAGCAAAGGTGAAATTGGACTCTTAAAATTGAAAATAGCATGGGCTTTAATTGGCCCAAATTCTTGCCAAGACCCCTTTTTTGGGTTACTTGTTAGTTTTGTATTTGCTTCATTGCTCCCCTTTTTTTAGGTGAGTGGGATTTTGCCATTTCCTATACTCCATTGAAATTAAATTATTTTTATGTATTAATTTTATTATTATAATTATCACAATGATCTGATATTAAACAGATTATTACAAACTAGTAAGCATACTTGATAACAAAAAGAAAAAATGGCAGCAATTATTAGTGGTGTTAAAGATTAGATTAAAATTTTTTAAATAAGAAAATCAAATTTTAATCTATTTAAATATAAATATTCAATATTCAATTTCACCAAAACACAAGGATGATAATTTTTTTTTTAATTTAAGGCGTAATATATGATTTGATACTTGAGTTTGGCACTTTTTTCTAATGTGATATTTTTATTTTTTTTAGTCCAATGTGATATATGGATTTGACAAAAGTTATACATTTTGGTACTTGAAAGTAACAACCTTAACTTTTTAGTGTTTAATTTGAGTTTTAGAGTTGATCCGATTAAAATTCATAATTAACTTAACTTTCACTAAATCTACACTAAACATGAATTAAATCACATACATTGTATTGTAATTGTCACAGAGTTAAAACTATAGTCTCATAATCCATGTTGCTTTAGGCGATTTCTTGGGTTCAAATCCACCTAAGTTATTCTAACTCTTACAATGTGAGAATTCTCGATAGAAATTTGAAAATAAAATGGAAGCAACTCAAAATGAAAGAGTAACAAAAAACAGAAAAATGACACAAGAAAGCGACACACATAAGGTGTTTGAGTAAATGCTCTCAAAGTATCTCTATTACTTTGAAAGATTACAATTAAGGATCCTAGGATGATTATAAATTAGGGGAAAAGTCTCTATTTATAGTTGAGTTCTCTCAAAACTAACGGTACAGATTGAGTTACATCAATGGTGGAGATTAAAACCTATCTACAATTGAGATTCTTAAGGGATTCACTCAATCCTTTTAAGATTACAAACAAATTAAATGCAAAATTTACCAAATTCACAATTACGGCTACATTTATTCTATTAATAAAATTATGAAAAATTCAAATATAGTTGTATTAGAAATTAACATTAATCAAATTAACTCTAAAATTTGAATTAAACACTAAAATATCAACATTATTATCTTTGGGTACCAAAACATATAACTTTTATCAAATACATATCCAGATTAGGTAAAAAACAACAAAAATATCACATTAAAAAATATCAAATTTAAGTACCAAATGATATATTGAGTTTTAAATGAAAATTTTATTTGGGCCGAAAGTTAAATCAATTATAAAAGAAAAGAAAAGAACCTAAAATATGGGGGTTCATTACTTATTTGCAACTGTTTTTGGGCCCAACTTTGTAAATAATGGGTGATAAAATCATGGGGTCCGGTCTGCTTAAGTTAAGCATGTTTTTATAATGAACTTGTTATTTAACTTTTAGTCAACGTTATGGGATTTTATTTTATTTTTATATAATCGGAGCGGTTTCATCCATTTTATGGTTTAAGGCGAGTTTTGTTCGAGTTGATACAATATTCAGATAAAATCTTTTCAATTATGATAATTTTAAGATTCGAATTTAGTTTAAATACCTGAAAAAGAAGTTTATTTCAATTCCGTTCAACTATTTGTTGATGAGGCTCTAAGATCTTAACCGAAACCAAAAAAAAAAAAAAACGAAACATAATTTAATTATATTACAAGCTACTCTAATAAAAAATTGAGCGGCTTTATTAGCACTTCATCGAGATTAAATTTTCAAAGCAAAGTAATCATTCACAATTGTATTAAATTTATATTATTTTATATTGTTTTTGCATATATTAAAAATATTTTGTTAAATTCAAGTTCATTATAACACCATTTTTTAGTTACATGACGACTAAGTGATTATTTTTTATTTAAAAATGTGACATCAACAAAATTGACAAAAAATTTAACAATGTCAACAATTGGATTTGATTTTCAAATTTGAAAAGTAGAGGGACTAAATTCTTGAAAATAAAAGTACAGAGATTAAATTGTAAATTTGTGAAGAGTACATAGACTAATGACATATTTTAACATTTATACTATAAAACATTTATTATTAATATATTTATAATTGTAATAAATATTTATTATTAAAATATTAATATTGAATTATTTTCAATAATATGTGGAGAATATTATTTAAAATTATTATTTTTAAAATTTATTATTAAAATAAAATTTAAATATTAAATAATTTATTAAAATAATAAATTATATTAATAATTTATTATATGATTAAATATAAATAATTAAATATGCATATTTAATAATATTAAAAAATATAATATTTTATATTAACATTTTAAATATTTTTAATAATAAAAATAAAAATTATTATCAATATAATAATATTAAGTTTGATTTAAGTTAATTTTTATATAAACATAAATTTATCTATAAAGAAACTATTTTTCAGAAAAATGACTTACGCTTTTCAAGAGGGCAAGTTATTTTACAGGAAAAATGACTTATTTTACTTTGACTTGTAAGTCATTTTCTGTTGACGAAGCTGTTTTCTGTGAAACAAACACAGGAAAATTTAGAAAATATTTTCCATAAAACCTTTTACATGTAAACAAACGGACCTTTAATTTTCAAATAGATTTGAGATCTAAACTTTTAGGGTCAATATTTGATACATTTGCATTATACTTTAGTTTTAAAAAATTGTCACATGTATTTTGTTAATATTTATTATATTCTTATAGGACATTTGTCAACTTCTAACCCTACTTGTAGAATCTAAAAACTTCACTGATAGTGTACCAAATATTTTCTATATATATTTTTGATACAATGTCTAAAACTACACATAGTCCATCTTCAACACTTAAATAAGAGGATAATGCGCTTCAGCGCACTCGAATTCACGTCCTGTACAAAGCAATTTGATTGTAATTCAATTCATGATGGTCGTATGTAGAAAGTTCATATTCTTCTGTCATTGATAAACAATTTGTTGGACAATACTCAACACAGTTACCACAAAATATAGAAATTCTGAAATCAATACTATAATTAAGCAATTATTTTTTTTCGAATATCCGTTTCAAATTTCCAATCAACAACGAGTAGATCTATAGGGCATACACGAACATATACTTCACAAGCAATGCATTTATCAAATTCAAAATGGATTCGTATGCGGAAATGCTCTGATGTGATTAATTTTTCATAAGGATATTGAATAGTTACGGGTAAACGATTTGCGTGAGATAAGATAATCGTGAAACCTTGACCAATGTACCTTAATGCTCGGACTGTTTGGTGGCCATAATTCATGAACCTAATTACCACAAGGAACATATCGTGAATATCTATGAATAATTTTATATTTGTTTCTTTTTCTTGTTTAAACCAAGTCATAAATCTCATATTTTCGACAATAATATCAATACCAATTAAACTAAGATTAAATCGAATTTATATTTTTTAAACAAAGATGAATGTAAAACCATATTACAACATGCATTAATCGGTGTAGAATAATAAAATAATAAACGTCTTTATTTTTTTTCCTCCTCGAATTTCCCATTAGATCAAAGGATAGTATAAATTTAAAAAAAAAAATAAGTATCCATTATTGACTTGTTTAAATGAATGTATTCATTTTCTTTCGCATGTATATTTCCATAAAAAGAAATATCGTAGGAGATCAAAATTATGACTAACGTAGCATATATGAAAAGAGAAATTTTGTTAAGAGATAACATTATTAAAATTTTAACATTTTAATTAATTTTAATTTAATGTACAGTTTGATATATAAACATTAATTTGATACAATTATACACATGAAATTTTTATTGTAATTTAAATATATATATATATGAAATTTTCGTTTTGATTTAATTCTATACATTTAAAGAAATAAATATATCGAGTTATTATTATATTAGATAAATATAATTATTTGTTATACGATATAAACATAAAATAATACTATATCATAATTGTGCTAATATCGTATGAGAATTGGATCAGATCAAAATTTCCTTATAGACTTCACATCATATCAAAATTTATTTATAGTTTTAAAATTTATCCCTAAAGAAACGTTAGATAGATTAATTTATTCGGATAAAAAACCATTAATTTATCTATGATGAATTTCACTTCGACAGTTTATTTTTAAAAAAAGATTTTGATTAATTAGATTAATATAAGTTGGGTTATTATCCAAATCACCCAATTAAATACTTCTAGTATTTATAAATTTTAATTTTTTTATTTACTTCCTTTCATATGTAGCATTACGATTTTTAGTTTTTATTTATAACATACTTCAATGCACTTAAAACTCACATTTTCTTATACTAACAATAATATCGATACTAGGATGAGATAAATAATTATTATATAATAAAGCAACAATACATAGCCGGTGGTGTGGTGTCAAGCTAGTTGAATTGAAAATCTAATATACCAACTTTCCTAGTTGCTTTCCTTCACCTAAACTCTTGACTTTTCTTAATCCAATAATTGGATTTGGAAGTCCAATTATTATTTGTAAAAACCAATATAATTTATTTCTCAAACTTAATATTTATATATAATTTTTATGACGTTTCATCGCAATTAAAAATATTTATATAAATTTGAGAAATGAGTTAAATATATAATTAATAAGACGTCACAAAAAATAACACAACAGAAATATATGTTGTGAAGTAATAGAGATATAAAAAAAATATTAAATTTTGAGTAGGATTGGATGAGTGGTGGAGTGTAATACAATGTGTTTAGCTTATTTTTTGTCTCACGCTACAATATTATTACAGTATCTAATATCACCGCCATTCAGGGGCGAAGCCAGAACCATTTTTTAGGGGGGCTGGATGAAATTTTAGTTTTTTATAGTTTATATCTTTATAATTTGTAAAGGATTAAATTGAATTTTTATAATTTTAGGAGGGGTAAAGTGCAATTTTACCTTTACTAATTTAAAATTTTTAAAAATTTTAAGGATCTAAATAGCAATTTTACGTTTTAGGGGAGGCCGGGGCCCATGCCAGCCCCTCTACCTTCGCCCCTGCCGCCATTACTATTTTTATACTACTACAAGTAAACGTACTGCCCATTCAAAAATACCCTAAATTAGATCGATTTTATTTTTAGTTTTGACTTAGATTTTGTATCGGTCACATGACCAGATACCATTAATCCAAAGAAGAAGAAAAAATTACATGCAATGTATTTTGAATGAAGATTTTCTTTACGAAATTTCAAAGTCAAATTTGCCTATCAAACAAATATCTTAGTGAATGGCTTAGCTACCTCTGCCCTTCACTCTAGTTTCTTACTTCTTTATTGCATGTATTAATATCTAAACTATTTCCCACTTTGCAAGCTAGTTTTTTTATACTTTTGTGAAAGTCAAGAGATAAAATCTTGAACAAGATAATATTTATTTGTTAAAAGATTTTTCAACTCCGAACGAATAATAATTAGAAGACTTTTTTCGAATAAGTTGGCATCCCTTGAATTATCAAAGCATTAGTATTGTAGCAATTAGGTTATCATATTAACATGTGTGTTATATATTAACTCAAATATTACATGAAATATATTTAGAGTATGAAGATCAAATTTTAAATACGCGTGAATTTATCGCATGAATAATTTAGGTTTAATATGCTAAAAATGTCTCTCATAAATTTGGATGGTACTGACTTTTTTTAAAATGTTAGGTTTAAGTTGTTTATACAATTAATATGTCCACACATGCTTTAGATAAGTTTCATGTGAGAACTAAGTTTGCGTTTAAAATCTAAGTTGATCACTGAATTGACGAGAGGATCTTATTGATACGATATTAATATTTTGAAGACCCGGTTAAAATATTATGAAATTCAAAGACCAATTTAAAATTTAAATAATAGTTTAAAGACATTTGAGGCTACTAGCATAATATAATAATTAATTATCTATATTTAGGGTGAAGCTAGAAAATTGTATTGGAGGGAATGAATAATAAATTTTTGAGGCCAAAATATAATTTATCACTATATTAATTTGTAATTTCGTAAAGTACAAAGGGCTATAAGTTAACTTACCTTTTTTAGGGGGCAAGGCCACTTCCTGTCTCCTGTCTGCGTCTATAGGACTGAGTTAATGTCACGTGAATGCCATGTTGGTAAAGTTAACAAACGTTAACTTTTTCCTTCATTTTAGAGTGATTTGATAAACTCAAGAACTAAAAGAGATAAAATATTAAATGAAGAGATAAAATATTTTTTTTTAAAATTAGAAATTCAAATAAATTATGATACTTAAAAATTTTCAATGATCCGTTCCTTTTGGTCTTGCAAAAGCAATAGATGCTTGTTTTTCTTTTTCTAATTTTAGCTAAACAATTAGTATAATACTTGTAAATTTTCAGTATATTCATTAACATAGTTGGTTAAGAGTAAAGTCTGTTTATTAATTATAAAGATTACATTATGTATAATGATGAAAATTATTTTAAATGTATATAAAAAAGAGGCTATTGGAAAGTAACTTAACCTCATAATAAAAGCCATCCAGAATAAAACAAGACAAGACTGGCATGCATAATTTGACAAAATAATGTTTATGATATGCTAATTAATAGTTTGAATTTAAATTAGAGGTTAATCATTAACTTCGTATTAGTTTGATGGTTAGAGTGTTTACTATTTTAGATGTGATTTGGTTTCAAGCCGCACTAGTTGTGTTACCAAAAAAAATAGAGGTTAATCTCTACAATGCCCTTTTAAATTAGAGCTCTAATGAAATTTTTTAAAAAAAAGTTGAGAATTAACTGATTTAAAAAAAAAAATTGAAAGAATTGATGAAATTTTTAAAAAAGTTTGAGAGACGTAACTAAAACTTCAAAAGCTTTAAAAAGGTTAATAAAAATTTTTAAGATTTTGGAGACACTTTGTGTCACACCTTCATATCCGACTCGTTCGTTGAGTTCGAGTACTGAAATGTTACGTTGATTGCCGAAGCAACCTCAGTGAAAACTGATCTAACTCTTCTTCCTAATGAAGTTAACAGTACAAATTGTGGTTATTATAAAATTTCCAGTTCCCTTTTGAGCTTCTATCGAGCCTTCGTTAGCTCTATTTAGCAATTATCGGTCAATGGAGCTTGTTTACAAACTTCTCAAAATATTAGTGGAGTCGTCGCGACGTCGGGACTTCCTCACATTTCAATATAATTCAATCAATAAAACACAATTCAAGCTTTTCATCTTATTTCAGTTTAGTCCTTATTCTCGTGAATTCAATATAATTTAATAATTTTGCTACATAGTCTATTTTCACTTCACCACCATTTCATCACAAGTAATTTACATTTTCTTTTCATCACTCAAAATCCAGATAATATATCCAGCTGATTTTACAATTTAATCCTTTCACTACTACTTCTTCATAGCATAGTTGACATTTAAATCACTTACAAATTTTTCACTACTAAATTTCCTACTCAATAACAACATGTTCATAATGAAATTAAATAATTTAACATAATCTATAACTAAACTAAAATTTAATGAAGAGTAATTCTTGAGTATTTACAACCAAGGCTTGGATAGAAGATTTTTCTTCTGTATTTACTTCTTATCAACTTCTTTTCCTTTTTCTTCAATCACTCCTTCACCTTTCTTCTTCTTCTTCTTCTTTTTTTTTTTTATTTACATATCAAAACACATAACATCTACTTGTTAGAATCATAATCAAATATCATATTTATGCTATTTCAGTGAAACCAATATGAAATTCATGAATATACCTATCATCCTTACCTTTATTTCTTGATATCAAGTCTTGTTTCTTATTCTCTCTCTCATCTAAGACAACTACGGATTCTCTTTTCATGAAACTAAGGTAACTACTAAGCTTCTCTATTGATTTTACTAACAAAACATGAAAGAAATTGGAGAAAGCAAGCTAGGAAAGGCTTAACAATGGAGGAAGGACCTAATTGTAATAAAAACAAAAGTTGAAATGGTGAAATAGTGAAAGTGGCATGAAGATGGAGGGAAAATGGATAATTTCTCATCATCTTTCTACACTATTCTAACTAAATATCTATGTAATTTTTTATAATTAATTTAATAATTATCAATTTTACAACCAATCAAATATTTACAAATTAATCCTTGATCCATGATTATGTTTCATGAATATCTTATTTGTTTATTTACCATTTTATCCTCCACCTTTTTCTACATTTCCATCCATAATTCATACTCTTTTTGAAAAAAGTTCACTTCTAGTCCCTCCTCCTTTTTTCCTCCATTTCTTGTAATTATTTAGTGTGTATATATATATATATATATATATATATATTAAAATGTTTTCTAATTGTTCTACCGTCTCTATCTATTTCGTATACTATCACTTAGAAATTCATATTCATCCGTTTCTAAAATTCTCTTATATTTCCTAACCCGATCCGACACTGTTCCTAACTCAAAAATTTATCGAAGGTGTTACACATTGTCTCCCATCAGGATGTAAATGAGACACTAGTATTCATAAGCTACTCAAGTTCAAAATGAAAAAAAAAAAATTAAACTTGATTCGGTAATTATCGAGCCAAACTCAAGCAGTTTGAACTATTGGTTGAGCCGACTTTGAACTTAATAATACTTAACTTAAATAATTCACACCCTTATCGAGCATTTCATATTTTATATTATTAAATTACATCATTGCATTTAATATATATTATTATCCCTATACCCTAAAATTAAACAGCTAATATTCAACAGAATAATATCCCATTAAAAAAGCATTGAAATCTACAAGAAAAATAGAACAACTTTTGTTTGTTTTAATTAAACCCTAAGCAATGCATCTTGGGTAGCACGTCATTGGCACAATTCCATATTACAATCGGACAATTAGGGATTTGGGAAGCAATAATTATAATTATAATTATAATCCCAATAAATAACTTTAAATTTTAAAAGATTTTTCTTTGGTACAACCTGTCTGTCTTATCTAAATGGTCTAATTTAACATAAAAGAAATAATAAATTAGACCTTCCTTTTCCACGAATTTCGCAATCTTAATCAACAAAAACAGGTTATTCTAAGAGTTTGTGCGTGGCGGATTGAATCTTATTTCGATTAGTATGAATATTGTTGTCAATACAAGAGAAACTGTATTATCCTTCTATTTATAAGTTGAGGAGATGCTATAGGTAATTCTAGATATTGTATAAAAAAAACATATATGACCAGAACTAAGGGCGAAACCAAAAAACTATTTTAGGGGGCCGAAATTAAATTATAATTTTTATGATAGCAAAAATGTAATTGCATCATTTTAATAGCCTATATATTTATAATTTTTAAAGGATTAAATCAAAATTTTATATTTTTAGGGGAGTAAAGTGCAATTTTATCTTTACTAATTTAAAATTTTAAAAATTTTAAAAGGCTTAAATAAAAAATTTTCCATTTTTTGAAGGGTGAAACCCTTGCCAACCGGTATAAAAAGATAAACTTATAATTTTAATTTATAAAAAATACAATTTTATCATCCTATTAACTTATAAATTTAAAATTATAAAAAATATAATTTTATCATTGTATTAACTTATAATTTCAAAATTATAAAAATAACTAAAATAAAAATTTGCCATTTTGAGGGACAAAGCCCTAATCCGCCCCCTTATGCTGTCCCTAAAGCCATGGGAGGCACGAGGGGTTTTGACCACACTCGGATAAATGGTACAATTTTATTTTTAACTTCTCTTAAATTTTAATAATTCAATTTAATCCTTTTGAATGAATAATAACCATTTTTGCCTCTTTCAAAAATTTAAAAAATTAATTCTGTAAATAATTAAAATTGGAGGGGAAAAATAAAAAAAAATAAAAGATCTGCAAACCCTTAATTCCTAAATACTTGGAATTGTAAAGACTTAATTTTTTGTTGTTGTATTGGATCTAAAGTCATAGTCTATAGGAGAAAAATTAGATATAGGATCTTAGCTATGTTAATTTATATTATTTTTCAAACCTACCCCTTTCTTTATTTTTCTTCATTTTGTTTGTCTCAAAATACTTATTCATATTCATTTAATTCTTTCTTTCTTTCTCTTTTGAATGACATTTAATTCAATGTTGACAATAATTGCACATGCTCAATGTATCTAATCCATCAAAATATTTCATTTTCCCTATTCCTTTTGTAGTTTCAATTGGTAATGATATTCACATTAATTTTGATTTAATGTGTACACGAATTTTAATTTTGTGTAATTTTACATATGAAATTTTGATTTAAATTAATTTTTACAAATTACTAATAAAATTATCGAATTAGCATTATTTTACGTTGATATATTGCATGCACGATAAATTATATTAATCTGATATGAAAATAAATGTATGTAACTATTTCTTTAAAATGTATACAATTGAATCAAAATTAAAATTTCATTTAGATATATGAACCACAATTTAAATTTCATATGTATAATTGCATGAAATAAAAAATTATGTATAAATTGAATATTTATTCCTTATTAATATGATCAGATCTTATTTAATGACATATATTTTATTAATTATAAGTTTAAGTGTAGAAAAAGGAATTGATTTTTTTCTAAAGTAAAAAATAGATCATCTCAGTTGTTGGAGTAATTAATCCTTTTGCTTTAGCCTTTAGGACATTTTTGGTAATTTATAAGGTATTGGTCTTGTAAGTTAGTATTATTATTTTGCTTTAGCCTTTAGGACATTTTGGTAATTTATAAGCTATTAGTCTTGTAATTTATAACTATCGGCTCGGTTATTAAAACCATTGAATATGACACTATGAGGTTATGCAATATCATTATTTTAAAAAAAATATTTTTTAAACTTAGAGTGCCACATCATCGAACTTTTATACTTTTCAAGTTCAGGGATCAAAATAGACCTAATTTTTAAGTTCAAAATAGAACAAAAAAAGTACAGGTACCAAAGTGGACCTAGTCATTAAGTTTAGGGACCAACGTGGACTTACTTACCAAGTTCAGGGGCCTAAAGTCACATTATCCCCCCTTTTTTTTCACGATCATTAACAAAATGAGCTTAAATGGATAACGATTTTCAAGTTCAATGGTCAAAGTGGATTAAAAAGGAGTTCAAGGGCCAATGTAGACCTACTTGCCAAGTGCAAGAGCAAAAAGTTATATTATCCCATAATACAATCCAACTTACGTTGTGCTCCATTGACAATTAATAGACTATGTATTGAAACTTGTCGAAATGGGGTCGAACTTGCTTTGGGAAAAGTTTTCGAAGTATCATCCATCAAGAGCTAGTGAACCCTTCAACCATGGTTAGTATATCCCAAGCACATTACCAACCATTGTCGACAGTTTAGAAATTTCTCCTAAAGTGATTTCGACCTCTCCTCAACCAAACTACTTTATGATTAAATTAACTTTTTTTACATGGAAAAGTATCATGGAAGTGGTTGCATTTTACCCCCTTAATTAAAATATGAAAAAACTAGTCATTGTACATTAGATTAAAGAATAAATTGGTCTTTTCCATTAAAAATTCCATCCATTTGTATTGTTAAAAACTAGCATGATTGACGGAATAACTAGATAAAAACATGTGTTGTGCCACGTGTACCTCATGCTAACGTACAGAGACCAAATTTTAATAGCATAAATAGATGAAATTTTTAATAAAATGACTAGTTTACTCTTTGATCTAACATATAGGAACTAAATTAACCATCTTTTGAGTAAAGGAGTAAAATGCAACTTAACTCCTAATACCTTCTATAATACTTTTACCTATTTAGGCAGCACAAATTATTTGTCAAAGTTTGTGAGACTTTAAAGGGTAATAAAATAAGAGACTATATCTAACAATTTATATAATGTAAGGATAAGACCTAGAAATATTATATTAGTATTACTTATGACTTGTTCCAATCAAATTGATGTAATTATGGACATGATTGGATATTTTCTATGAAATCTAATATAAACAATATTTGAAGAATTGATATAAAATTATATAATCTCGCAAATTAAACAGCTAATAAATAATTAAGCCGTCCATTAATAATAATTATGATAAGTAAATAAGAGGGTCCATTTCCTTTTTATTTAGTTGTTGGACCATTATTGAAAGTTTCCAATAGTATCCTCAATTTTATCATAGGAAATTCATATTCGACAAGGACGAAAATGACCATCAATTCTGATCGTTTTCGTGTTGTAGGGAAAAGTCAATTCCTAACGGTATCTGTCCACCGACCACCGACCTACCCTTTGCTTCACATATTAAATTTGTTTTATTTTTATTTTTATTTTTATTTTGAAAAATAATAACTTTCATTTTCCTCATATTACATTTTAATCACTTATGTTTAGAATATTATGTTTTAGTCACTTAGGTTAGAGTTTTATTATGAAGTGGTTACGCGCTGTTAAGTTCCATTACCTCTCTAAAGGCAGTCCTACGTAACAGTCCAAATGAGTTTTTAATGCCAACTTAGATGTCTAGCTGTAATGAGAATAGAATACAAAATTTTGCCCTGAAACTCAACTTTCTCCTACTTAAAAAGAAACAATACGTGGATTTTGGGAAAAGAAAATAAATAGAGTTTCAGAGATAAAACACTAAATATTGGATCTTTTGGGGTTCTTTTTAAATTTTTTTTGTTTTGCGAAGAAAATATAAAAAAGGAAGGCATATCAAGACAGATGGATGCAAAGGAAGAAAATAACAAGGTTTTTACTTTAGGGTTGTCGTTAAACAATATACTGTTTTAGAGTAAAATTACTTATTTAGTAAAAGAGAAAACGGACGCAAAGAAGATATACCTGGACCCTCCATTGAATCCATCATTTGTTTTCCATGTTGAACAAAGAAAACTAATCGATTGATAAAATACTCAATTTGATTTCTATTGTTTCGATTCAACAAAGATGATAATAGTTTTTTCCAGTAAAAATGGAAAATAAAACTAAAAGAAAAAGGAGACAAAATGTTTTTCTTTTCCAGTTCAATGTGTAATTAATTTAAATTTATTTAATTAAAAATCTATCCCCATCCCAGGTTGGACATCCAAGTTGAAATTTAAAACTCATTTGGACTATCACGTAGGATTGTCGTTAGGAAGGTAACGGAGCTTAACGACTGAGTGATCACTTTGTAACAAAACCCTAACATAAGTGATTAAAACGTAAAATTTCAAACATAAGTAATTAAAATGTAGTCTGAAGCAAACAAAAATAATTATTTTTATAGTTTACCCAAATTTTAAACGCTTTTATTAGTAATTTTGGTATTGGTTTGGAAATAAAATTCAATACTTTAAGACGTTTTTTGATACTTAAATTAGAATATTGACTTTATATTTAATGGCCGAGCTAAAAAGATTAGGCAGTGACTTTATCCCTCAAAATGGTATAATTATTTTATAATCCCTTTGAAAATAGTAAAATTATAAAACACCCCCAAACATTTGCCCCCCAATAAAAGTTTTTGATTTCACCCCTACCTACAATCGAAAAGGCAAAAGCTTAAGGTAATGAAAAGATGAAGATCTATATTTAATACATGAACTTGCATCAAATCATGTGAAGTCATCTACTAATAAATTTAATTAACTGTTAAAATGTTTGATTATTAATATTTTTATTAAGGATTTTTTTATAAGTTACCATCAGTGTGTAAATTAATATATAGAGTATAAAATACAAACCTTATGTTTGATATGTTGACTTTAATATCATAAATAAGTTATTTTAAGGTAAATTATATCATTAGTCACCTGACTATTAGAAAATTTTTATTTTAATCACTTACTTAAAAAAGTTACAATTTGGTCATTTACATTTTTAAATTTACTTTTCTGGTTTCCGAACCCTTAAGTGACTAATGATGACACTTTTTTTATTGGTATAATAATAATTTTAGTCCTCAACTTTTATATTTTTTTTTCATTTTGATCTTGATTCTATATAAAACAATAAAAACATGAAATTCTTTTTTACAAATTTAGAAAATTTTATATAAAAATTCTAAGAAATTCTAAAAATATATAGAAAATTCAAAAAATTAAATAAAATAGATGAAAATTTTAAAAATAGATAAAGTGAGAGAAAATGTGGGGAAAATATTTTTGTTATAAGAAAGGAAAAAGATTCGGAATAGAATATGTTTTTACTATTTGGGTTTTGAAAAATAATCTAAATGAATTAAATTTTTGAATTGAGTTTAAAAAAGAAAATTGTACAAAATATTTTATATTTTTTGGCTAAAAAAGTTGACATTGGAGTCAATTTTACAAGTTAATTTTCGTTATTATATCTAATATTGAACAATTTTAAACTTTATTGCGGCAGAATCTTGAGTTTTCTAGTATGAACATTTGTCTTTAATCATATTAAGCTTTATACAAGTTGAATATCATGTTAAGAGATCGAAATCTACCTATTTTTTGTAATCCAATTTCAGCATTTGACGGCAATGCTAATGATTTGTTGTTGCAATAAACTGGTAATAATTTGAATTTTTATATTGAATTTTCTAGTTGTTTTAAATAAATTTGAGTTTATTTTATAATTTTTATATAGAATTAAGGTTAATTTGACAAAAAAATATAAATTTAATATTAAAATTGTTATTATACCAATTAAAAAAATACCATCGTTAGACACTTAACAATCATGTGACTAAAAAGTAATTTCGAATTCATTAATTATCAAATTGTAATTTTTTTAATTAAGTGATTAAAATAAAAATTTATTTATAATTAAATGACTAATAATATAATTTATCTTAAAAAAAACAGTCACAAAAACAGACAAAGATAGAATCATCATGAAATTAAAATTTTAATTAATTAATTAATTAAAAACGCTTGAGAAAAACAAAACGACATTTATTTTTTCTTCACCTTTTGAATTCCACTTCACTTGCCCACAAAACGACAACCCCTCATCACCGCCTACTAAGTACATAATTATTTTCCTTAATTAAATAGGGATAAATATTAAACATATACATAACTTTCGTATAATGTTTGATTGGTACAATTATATACATGAAATTTTGATTTGAATTCGATTGTATATATTTAAAAAAATTGAATACATATATTTATTTCATATTGAATTAGTATAATTGTTTGTGTATATAATATATCAACGTAAAATTGTGTTAATTCGATAATGTTGTAAATGATTTATAAATACTGAATCAAATAGAATTTTAAAATATAAAATTGGTTTACGTATGATATTGCACGTTAGTTCAAAGTTCGTATATACTTTCGATAATTATCCCAATTAAATAATTTATTTCTTTAAGTATTAATCTAGTTGTACTAGCACCTTAATGACACCTATTTAAACTATTACCGACAGTTGTATTATTTATTGATATAATATTCACACTTAAATTTCATAATAAAAAAATAAGTCTTTAATAGTTTGAAATATTTTAATTTTTCTTGTAATTATAACATATCTTAACAATTTCATTATATTATAATTATTGTATTTATATATTTTTTATTTTTTCACGTGATTAATACTTTATAAATTTAACAAGTTTAACTAATCAATATAAGTTATCAATTTATCACGAGTTATTAAATTAAGTAATCAATTTATAAATTTATGATGTTCTAAATTCACATTAGAATATTAAATTTGGGAAATTAATATTTTGTCGAACCGATATATTTAATCCAACTCGTCAAAGATTAATTTTAATTAAGATCATTTTCATTTAGCAAATGATAATTAATAGGCTTGTTTATATGAAATAGTTATAATTTTACTTAAAAATTTAGACCATATACTGTTATAGAGGGTTAAAATAAAACATAAAAAACCGATTCTTCTAAAAACTTAACTGCTATAATGAAATATGATTATAAAGAAGACTGATTGTAAATATAAAATATTTTATAATTTTCAAGCATTTTCTTTTACAATTAAATCAAAGCTTAAACCAAGATTGAAATTTTTTTTTTGAGAAATTAGATTGATTTTTAATTTTATAAATTAAGTGATGTAAACAAAGTATTGATATAAATCCTATTAATATAGAATTAATTTCATAAGTGAGATAATTTATTTATTTTAATTGAATTAAATTTACTTCTCTTTGTATTGACTATTGAGATATTCTAATTGAGGCCCAAACAAACCCCTAGATGCCAAGACAAAAGCATCTACATCTATGCCCTATTTTATTTATTTTTGGGTTATTTCTTCCAAAACAATAATATTTAAAGAAATGATAATAAGGACTAATTCTGGTTTTAATCCTTCTACTATAATGAATTTTAACTTTAAATTCATTTATTTTAATTTAACATAATTTAATTCTATTTTTATATTATTATAAGTAAGACTAAATTTATAACACCTTCAAATTTGATCTACTTATTAAAAATTCACATAAAACTAATTGATTGTTTGGTTACAATAGTAAAATTAATTATTTATTATGCATGATGTTTGGGGTTTTAAATTTCCTTATGATCGACTTTTTTTATTGATTTAATATATTAAAAAATAAAAATATCCTCATAAAATATAACTTAATTTGTACTCAAAGGAATTTTGTAGTAATTTCATAACTGAATTGATGTTGATTTGACCTTAACAAAATTTCAATAAAACACTTAAAATAAGACATTATATCATTTGGCGCATATGTTATTTTTTGGTCTAACACGGTATTTGTATTTGAAAAAAATTATATATTTTAGTATCCAAAGATAACAATGTTAACTTTTTTGTGTGTGTATAACTTAGGTTTTACGATTGATTTGTTGGGTGTGAATTTTTTATGATTTTATTAGTGTTGATTGTAAATTTTTTTAATTTATATTTAATTTATCAAATATAATCCGATAGATGTGATTTAATTTGGGTTTGATTAAAGTTAATAGCTAATTATGAATTTTTCATCATATCAACTCTTAAATAGAAATTAAACACTAAAAAGTTTAAACATTGTTACCTTTAGATACCATAAGAAAAAAAGTGTCAAACACAAGTATCAAATTTTCTATTAAGTTTATACAGTTAACTTAATTTGTATATATAGGGACCGACCTAAAACAAATTTGAAATAAAAAGAAAAAGTTCGAATTTTCAGCATAATAGAGGGACTAAAGTGAGAATTAATCCTGATTATAATAACTCCCTTTCACACAGTTTCGTGTCGGTGAATTTGGATTTTCTGGAATTTTCAGTTTTCCTTTGTTTTCTCTCTTTTTTTTTTTTCATTTTAAAGTTCTTTCGCAACATAAAAACCTTCGTAATTTGTCTGCAAAAAAAAAAAAAACCATTTTCAAACACAAACACACACAGAGAGACACAACAATCAAAACTGACATGCCTAAAAAACCCTTCCTTTCCCTGTCTTTAGTTTCATAGTTCTTCGTGCCCAATTTTAATAAAGCCACAAAAAAAAACAGACCCAGAGTTGAAAAACATTGGATTTATCGAGAAAAAAAGCTATGGAAAATGGAACAGGGGTTGTTGCTGGTTCAAGGAAGTCGTCTACGGAAAGGCCGTACAAAGGGATAAGGATGAGGAAATGGGGAAAATGGGTGGCGGAGATAAGGGAACCCAACAAGCGGTCGAGGATTTGGTTAGGGTCTTATTCAACACCTGTTGCGGCGGCTAGGGCTTACGACACGGCGGTTTTTTACTTGCGTGGGCCGTCTGCTAGGTTGAATTTCCCTGACCTTTTGACGGGAGAGAAAATCGGATGCGGCGGCGGCGGCGGTGATATGTCGGCGGCTTCTATAAGGAAGAAAGCTATTGAAGTTGGTGCTAGAGTTGATGCTCTTGAAGCAGCAGCAGCCCATCATCATCATCATCATCATCATAGCTATAATAGTGGTGACTATGGTGATGAGTTAAAGCCGAGTAATGGTGGGTTTTTAAATCGGGTTGATTTGAACAAGATGCCCGACCCGGAAGATTCGGATGGTGAATGGTTAAGGTGATTTGATTCAATCATGGCCCTCCAAATTGTTATGATTAAATTATAATTTTTGGGGGGGGGGGTCCGTCGCTAATGGCGGCTGGGAGCTGATAAAAAAGGGAGGGAAAAAAAAAAGTGGAGGTGGTAGTTGCTAACATGCACCGTGGGGCAGTAGCTAACGTGCGCCGTAGTGGTGGTAAGGTAAGTTCTATACAAGGGACGGCTGAAGAAATGGAAAAAAAAAAAAAAAACTTTGTATTAATAATTTTTTTATCAGTGCAATGAAAAACCCTTTGGTTTTTCTACTTTTCGGTAATTTGAGGTTTCATGGTAACAAATTTTGGTCACTGTAAAAACAAAATTGGATAACTGTATATTATTATTATTTGGCACTAATTTCTATTTTCTACTCTTTTTTAATAATTATTTGTGTTATTAATTTAAGATATTGAGTTCTAAATAGATTGCATTTGTTAAGTGTCATTTTTCTTTCGAGAAAAATTTTTGAAGTGTTGTCGGTTAAGCAATTGATCATATTCTTAAATAAATATTGTATTCGGGATGCCTATCTCCTTATTCTGAGGAGAACCCAAAGGGGCTTATAGAGTTTGGCGAGAGCGCCTAAATTCTGTGAATCTCGGGACAAAAACCCAAAGCCTAAACCAAACATTAACATTCCACAATACTTTTATTGAGAGTCTATGTAAAAAACGATACTTTAATTTTTTTTTTAATAAGAAATTTCACCCTCAAAAGTATTTAAATTTTGAGCTCGAGTTTGAGTCGATTTAAATTTAAATTTTTTAGCTCGAGTCGGTTTAAAAAGAATGGAAGTGAGGGAACATGGTAGTGGCCTACACGTCCCAGCAGTTGGTGCAAAATGGCCATGGTAGCCACTACAGCTATAACTGCTAAAGTGATAAGATTTTTTGAGTTAGGTATTCTTTTAACTCACGATTGTTGTAGTTTTTTTTTTTATTTTTTAATTTTGGTATTTGAATTATTATTTATTTAAAAATTATTTCGCATTCAATAAAAATGTGTTAAGTGTTTTATTTTTTAAAGTAAATTAAAACGAAATAATTGTTTAACAAAAATTTTTAAGTACTAAATTAAAAAATAAATATAATTTAAGGGTCAAATTGTAACATAATTTTCTTTTCATTGGCTTCCCCACTGTGTCAATGAATGTGGGTCAACCATTCATCAAAAGTCAGGAAAAAAATAAAGCATAGGGACCGCCGTCCAGGGAGTGGATGATGATGTTTGGTCCAATCCAACATGAGTGTGGTGAGGGGTGTTCTTTTTTTGGTAACTTGGAATTATAAATCGTATTAATTATCTGTTTTTGGGTTTATATAGATCAAAATTTTTAAAATCGGATCAGCGGTCAAATTAGTTAGACTACTCATCTGATATAGTGTATGTTAATATGGTGAGTTTATTTTAATTTCTTTTACCATTGCTAATATTTTAAATTAACAAATTATTTTTTAAATTTTAATTAAGTTTTTAAAGTATCAGAATTTCATTAATGAAGTTCTTTTGTTTCTTTAGATTTCAATTTAGTCATTAAATATTAACATGAACATATTTGTATTGTACGGATAACTTATATGTTATAGCCCAATTTTACACACAAAAATAAACCCAAACAGAAACCAAAATTAAATAAAGTCCATGTCCATTTACAATTTTTGAGCCCGATTACAACCAAATAACCCATTTTACAAAATTAACCCATTAAACCCGTGACCCTCTAAGCCCAATACCTAGAAAACCCTAACCCAACCCGTTACAACATCCAGAAACCCTAGCCGCCTCTAACTCAGCTGCTTCTCTGCCAACAGTCCTGTCACAACCCACTTGCTCTGCCAGCAGCTGCTTCACCGCCTCTGTCACATCTCAGCACCGCCCTCCTCACCTGCAAAACAATTAAATAGACTAGACAGAAATAATAGCAAAGAACAAGTTGTAAATCAGGCTATAAAAGGCCGATGAAAACGCATTTGTAAAGGTCGGATTTTTAGATATCAAAAGAGTTTACTAAAAGTACAAATCAGAGCATCAAAAATACACGAATAGCAGCAAAGGGATACCCCCAAACCATTACAGAATCGGAGACTAAAACGGAAACAGTAGGTAACATTTCGGAGATTTTTTATTTTTTGCATGCATACATATCTTAAATAAGATGATAACATAAATACGAGGCAAAAAGTATAAAAAAAAAAACAGAAAATTTTACCTTTTCCGGCCACCGGAACAGTGGCCGGAACGGCGGCGGACGGCGGCGCGAACGGTGGTCGACGATCGGCCGGTGATCGGCCGGTGACCAGCCGGCGACCGGTCCGGTGACCGGACCTTCCCCGGATCCCCCCTCTCTCCTTCCTTCCCTCTTTCCTTTCCTCTCCTTCCCTCTTTCCTTTCTTTCCCTTTCTTTCTCCTCTCCCCTTCCCCTTTCTTTTTTTTTTTCTCTCCGGATACCAAATGAGCCAGAAACAAAAAAATCGCCCTTTTATACTAACCGACCTGGGTCGGGTCGACCCGACCCAGGTCCGCTCAAGGTCCGCGTGCTCTGACGTCACGTGGGGAATTTGCGCAATTGGTCCTTCCGCTTTCTTTTTAAGTTACAATCAAGTTATTTTTATTTTAAATTGACCCTGAAAGTTACTCCGTGTTTCAATTTGGTCCCCACTGCAGCGCTACGTTTTGAATAACCGGGAAATTTTCAATTTTGGTCCCCTTATATTTTACCCGTGTTCTAATAAGTCCCTCTCACTTGTTTTAATTTTAAAATCCAGCCCGAAACTTTATTTCCGTATTTCAATTTAATCCCCATGCTACGATGCGTTTTAAAAGTACGAGGAAATTGCATTTTTGGCCCTCTTCGATTTAACCCGTGTTTCAATAGGTCCCTATTTTTAGTTTTTATTTTAAAATTTAGCCCGGGCTCTTTATTTTACTTCCAATTAAGCCCTAGTCCGTTATTTAATTAATTTGTTATCCTCTTTTCTATTATTCTCTATTATTCTCTATTATCAGTATTATTATTATAAATTATCTATATTATTTTGTCATTATTATTATTATTATTATTATTATTATTATTATATTTATGTGTATGTATAGTATTGTTATTAACATTTTATGTTCTTTTATTTGGTATCTTCATTATTATCATGACTAGTATTTACATACGTATATATATATATAAAGGTTTTATATACGTACTTATTATATATACATATTTTCAATGTATTTATTCCCTTAAACTTATATTATGTATTATTATTGTTATTATTGTTTTCTTATTGTATTTATGTACATACATGCATTTTCATATTTTACATAATATTATTTGTATCTAGTATTATGTGTTATATTTACTATTATTTTTGTGATGTTATGTTATTACCATTGTGTTTTATTATTTTCATTATTAAATCCCCTTGTTTATTAATGTTTTATTAGTATTTATATTATATATTTCAATACTTACGTATATATATATCATGTTTCTTTAATAATATCCTGTTTAAATTTACGCATATTTAAATACTAATATATTTTACGTAAATATTTGCATATTAATAGTGATGTTCAATACTTTAATATATATTATGTATTCATATTTTAAATACTACGTCTGTATATATATTACATATAAACCCTAATAGTATGTCATATTTGTGGTTTTCACTATTATTATTTATTTGTTCGTATTATCATTATTTTCCCACATTTATATATATTTTATCCAAAACATGCATTTTATATATTATACTTATATACATTGCGTATAATTATAACATCATTATTCGTATATTTTCGCTAACTCATATTTTCATAATTCCATTATTCCTAGCATATATTACGCACACGCGTTTAAATACTATTATATATTTCGCATATGTTCTACACATAATTACTATTTTGTATTTGCATTATTACCGCCGCATTATATGCATCATTATAATCACTACTATTATGCACGCATTATTGTATATTCACCTCGTTCATTCTTTCCTTTTGTCATTATTTACTTCTAATTTAGCCTGTTAATTCATATTTTGATTTCTTCATCGATATTACTCATTTTAAACCTTTTCATGTTTTAATAAACAAGGCAATATACCGATTTTAACATTAAGCCTGTGATTTCATCGCTATGTTGGGTGAATCACGAATGGCTCGTGTTAAAAGCGGGATACCCTTCTCAGAAACAAAGACCTTCAAATGCTCGTATCTTGATCGGACCACAACTAAATTTTAAATTGAACTCGTATTTTTGAAAATTAAGACAACGCATGTTTGAAAAGATACCAATTTTTGGGCGTCGCGGGGGTGCTAATACCTTCCCCGCGCGTAACTGACTCCCGGACCCTACTTTTCTCTAAACTTCAACGTAGACCTAAATCGAGTCATTCTTTCACGTAAAGAACAAATTTTCTGCTAGAAAACGGTTTTATTAGGTGTCCGATCACACCTCGGAAAAAGGATCGGTGGCGACTCCTTGGCTTTAATCAGAATTCGTTTTCAAGGTTTTAAATCGCCACAATTAGCGACCTAAGCTAAAATTTTCGTCGCTACATTATACATGATGTGTTAAAGGCAACAAAGAGTGATTCCACTTTTGACCTTGGGCAATAATTGGATTCGCTTAATATCTGATATCGTTAATGAGGGAACCGGTTTTGTTGCAGCCAGGGGTATTCTACGAGGCTATAATGGAAGATGGATTTTTGGCTATAACAGATATTTGGGCTTTTGTTTGTTATGAAAGTTGAATTGTGGGACATTTTAGATGGATTAGCACTTTTTTGGAATAAAAATATAATAGCGTGATAGTTCAAACTGATAGCATGGAGGCAATCCTAGTATTTCAAAACCAGGCTCATAAAACAAGTTAAAGAGAGGAGAGAAGGTGTTTAAAATTTTGAAGTTTCCCCGTTGGGGACCTAGTTCTGTTTTATTGTAACCTTTTCATTTTCATCTTTTTTTCCTTTTTTCACCCCAAAAAAGGCAACAAAGAGTGATTAAATCGTCTATGCAATAAGTACATTGTACTTGCAATTTGATTTATGTATTCTAAATATTCTAAATTAGATTTTAGTTGACATTCAATAACCAAACTAATAACTAAACAATATAATGATCTAATTGATATAATATTGATACTTAAAAACTTAATTAGAATGTTTCAAAAATTAAAAACTAAATTAAAATTTTAAATCATAATTTAAGGATGTTGGTTGAAATTATTATTATTATTATTATTTTACCTTAAAAGCAATTTAAGCAAGGAGAGACTACCCTAATCTAAGAACAGGGCATGCCATCAACATCATATTGGACTAAAAAGGGTACTTTAATATCATCTATCAAATAAAACTGTTTAATGAGATTTCAACCCTAACATTTAAGAATACTCAATGGGGGGAAAATTGAGCTCAAATATTGCTAAGTTTGTTCGGTATTTGTTTGGAGTTTGATCAAACATTTATTTTTAGATTTGAACTTTGCTCGAGATTAGTGACAAAATTAGAGAGGTTGGAAGGGGTTTCGACCACCTTAAAATGATTTTTCTTCATACGACCTTTTTAAAATTTTTAAAATTTTAAATTAGTAAAGGTAAAATTGTACTTTGTCTCTCTAAAAATATAAAAATTTGATTTAATCATTTAAAAATTATAAAGATATAGACTATTAAAATGGTAAAATTGTATTTTTCTATCGTAAAAATTACAATTTAATTTTGGCCCCTCAAAAAATTTTCTGGTTTCACCCTTGCTTGAGATATAATCAAACTATTGAAGCTCAAACTCAATTAAGTTTGTTTACAAATTTTTGTATTTGAACTCGATTCGATAATTAAGCTGAGGGCCAATAATATATATATTACGAGTAATAACATAATAACATAATATAAAATATAAAAAAAACTCGATAAAACTCGCAAATTGTTCAAATAAAATATTAATAAGCTTGAATTCAATTCAATTGATAGTTTAAACTTAAGCTTCACTCGATAAGTATCAAATCAAATTTGAATTTTTTTTTTTTAAATTAAATTTAAATAGCTCGCGAGCAAGAACCATAAATATCTTGTTTCTCTTATTCTGTGTTGTTAGTTGACAACTTGCGTACCCTGGCCAGTTGCCCAACATTTAAGTTTTCAAAAGAAGACAGGACAGGGCACAACTCTTGACAGTAACGGCCCACAATCAGCGGGAAAAAGAAAAAATAAGAATATGGTTTGGTTTAGGTA
Source organism: Gossypium stocksii (assembly GCA_020496765.1). Classification (NCBI taxonomy): domain Eukaryota; kingdom Viridiplantae; phylum Streptophyta; class Magnoliopsida; order Malvales; family Malvaceae; genus Gossypium; species Gossypium stocksii. The sequence continues at coordinate 3,264,473 of CM035622.1, read as the reverse complement.
AAATTTCCAGGGAGGTCCTTGAACTAAAAGTCAGACTATATTTGACTCATTTACTAAAAAAATAAGCAAATTAGTCCCTATACATTATATCAAAGGGTAACCCAGTCCTTCCTATTAAAAATTTCATCTATTTCTACTATTAAAAACTGATATGATTGGCAAAATAATCAGACAGTTATACATGACGTGCCTTGTGTATCTCATGCCGATATATATGAACTAGTTTTTAACAGTACAAATAAATAAAATTTTTAACAGCATGATTAGTTTGCTCTTTGATCTAACATACAGAGACTAATTTATCTATTTTCTAAGTGGAGTCAACATACAATTCAAGTCTTAATAAAAGGTCATCGATACTGATTTTACCTTTGTTTTAACACTTAAAACTTAAGTAAAGTCTGTAGCCCAAAATTGGTCCCCTTTCTCATGTGAATCCAATTGCTAATTTAGAAATTTAGCCAGCCTAGCCTTACCCTATCTATTACCATCAAAACGTGGGCAAGGACAACAGATATTTTACCTTAACAAAAATTCCAAACCAATACATATTCACACTTTTGTTTCCTTGTAATCTCCGGTTCGTTTTCCAATTTTTTAAATTCATGGGAAACCAAAATAAGAAACAAAGGACTGTTGTTGGATGGGTAGTTAAAATGTCCAATCACATTAAAAAAAATAGAGAGAAAAAACCAATGAAAGCATGAAGAATAAGAAAGGACGCAAAAACAGACATTACCCATATAGTAAGGAAGAGACAGCTTCAGCCGGTAATTTAGGTTCAAACAACCCCACCATTGGAGAATTCGTTTATGTTCTAAAACCTAAGAGCATTAGCTACTGAGTAGGGTAATTTATTTTGTTGAGTAATTTTGTCTCGTATTTTATTAAGAGGAGTATTCGGGTATTTATATTATCATAGCTCACGTGTCTCACTCCAATTGCCTGCAGTGCATGCGATCCTCTTTGTACTTTGGACTGACATTTTGAGCGGGCTTCAGGTCAATTGGATACGTGTTTCACTCTAGGTTGCCCGCAGAGCATGTGATCCCCCTTTTGCAAGCATCTTGGGTATATGCGGACTGAGACCGTGACCCTCATCTAGTTCATGTAAGTTGGATCCGCGGACTCACCTTGCGAATCTGCGAACTCCCCTCGCTATCGTTTCGTAGTTCGCCTCGTACTCAATCGTCTGGTGAGACCTATCTTGGTCACAAGTAGGTGACACAGGTCCTATCTAGGATTCGAGTTGGTGATAACTGATGTATAACATGTTTAAATCAAAAAATTCACTTAAAAATAATAAGATTTTGGACAAAATACGAGACTCAAAAAATAAGCTTGAGTAAAATTTAGAGCACATTTTCTATATGGGTCGAGCCTTGAGCAAATTTTTTTGACATGAACCCAATCCAACTTGGCCCGAATATATTATGTTATAAAAAATATTATATTGATTATATATGTTAAATAATAATCATATATTTATATTAAATCACTAACTCAATAACAATTAAACCTATTACTCAAAACCTAAAAAAAAAAAAAAACTTACCCAAACCTAACCCAAAATATAAAAATTTAAAAATTATTTTTAATATAATAAAACATTTAATATATTTATGATAATGTTTTTAAATCTAATTACTATTTAATGTATTTTTGTGTTAGAAAATTTTTATTTTAGAGTTTTTAGTGCATTTAGTATATTATATTTTTTAAAAATCTTATCTTTAAACAAAAATCAATCTAAAAAATCAACTATGGGTGGATTGAGTCGAATCCAAATTTATCTTTCTTAAATTGAGCCGAGCTTTGACAAAAAAAGAGAGCCCATTCTTCACGTTGGGCCGAACTTAAAAATTTGATCTAGATACCTTGTATGGGTCTAACCTAAAAACTACCCAGTTCTAATCTACGATATATGTTTTCGTATTTTCATAAGTGTATATGGTACGCTAGGACTAACCTAAAAACTAAATCCAATAAATTAGAATTCAAATCAGTTTTAATACAATTTGATCATATAAAGTCAATAACTTAAATAAATCGAACTCAAACCTAAAATTATTTGAGCACGAAATGGACCCAAACTCAAAATGACTTAAAGTATCAAGATTCAAAATGAACAGAAAAAAAATTCAAAACTCAAACTTGCCAACTTGAAATTTTGCAAAATCACAAAACCACCTAAACTTGAAATGGTACAAACCTAAAATTGATCAAAATCCGAAAAGATATAAATATCAAAACTGTACATAAATTTTAATATAGTGTGCAATATTACACATGTACCTTGATTTCATATGATTTTATATATAAAATTTTAATTTGATTAAATTCTCACAAATTATTAATATTATCTAATTACTACAATTTTATGTTGATATATTGTATAATAAACTATTATAATATTCTAATATGAAAATAACTTTAAATGTATAAATCAAAGTCTCAGATTAAATTTTATAGTTTCCAAACTTAAAAATACCAAAATCAAAATGATTTGAAAACTTTAAAACCTGAAGTGACATAAACAACGTCAACCCAAAATCAACGAACGACCCAAACTTAAGTATCAAAATTCCAAAATGATCCAAAAGGAAAAAGAAACAAGAAACTACCCAAAACCTAAAACAATTTGAATACAAAGCAATCCAAACTCAAAACAACTTGAATGACAAGAACCCCAAAAAACCCAAACTCAAAATAGCTTTTAAGCCCAACTTGACATGACATACTAAATGGACAACTTAGGTTGCCCCAACTCAAATATTACAACTATAGATGTGTAATGTTGTCCTTGAAAAATCATACCTCTACTTTTTTTTTTTTTTAATATGTCGAATAAAAACACTGAACGTATTTAAGAAGAAAGTCTAGAGCAACATAGATTGAAAACATTGACAAGAATTTGTGCTAAACTTCTGCCCTCCCAATGTGTCAATCCTGGTAAATAGTTGCGTGACTATAACAGTGTTAATAATGTAAATGATATATGAAATATTATACAAAAGCAGGGCAAGACTGACCACATAAAAAGCACGTAATCACATCTTTCTCCGAACTTTTCTTTGATAATGGAGAAAGGAAAAAACTTCATTGCTGCACTGCCCTATCCAACGCCCTGAATATCCTTCAATGATAAAGCCTCTCAAGTCTTGAGTGTTTAAGCTTTTCCTTCAATTTCACGCTTTATTTGAAGGGCGGCTCTAACGACATTTCCTCTTGTGATGATACCCACCTTTAGGAAGCGGATAGAGAGCTTAGCAAACGCTGGAAGAAAACATAATAGACGAAAAAGGGGTTTAAATCAGAGGGGAAATTTTTTTATGATGCTTTTTGACTTACCAGCTTGCCCTCTACATCAACAACCGGAAGTCTGCGGTATTTTGTCTCGAGCAATAACCTGAAATTTTTCGATAAACCAATTAGAAATGTTTGATAATTCCCTCAACTCATTTTACAATGCTAGCATAATACGAGTTCAGGCGACAAGTTTAGATGCTTTCCTCTTGTGCCGAAAAATGAAAAGACAGAGGAACCGTATATTATGGAAGTAGGTAATCAACATAATAGCAAAGGTAAGATAAGTTTGACAGACCTAGCAGCATCCTCGAGATTAGTTGTTTCACGTACAACTAATGGAGCTGGTGTCATTAAATCACCAACCACCTGGCCATTCGTCTTGTTGAGTAACTTCTGTACCTCGTTGAAAGTCTGCAAAATTGAGGACTGCTTTAGTTGCAACAGGTGAAAAATTATATGATAAACAAAAATATGAGTTCTTCTGGAGCCAATTGCAGTGAACTCAAATACATACAAGTTATGCAACCTTTGAAGCTTACAATCCAGTTTGTTAAAAATTAGTACTGTCAAAACAGAAAAGGTCTAGTTTGCTCCACCACATTGCTATGCATCATTAAAAGGATAAAAAGCATTCGACTAAGTTTCCACTATAAAGGTTCATGTTCTTCCATAAAAATATCGTCATTTGCAAATATATATTGTATTCTTTTCTCAAAGTACCATCACTAGCATTAGAAAACAAATACATTAAATAAGCAGATTAGAAATGCCCATTTGTAGCAAGTGAATCTCTGTGCTCGAAAATGATATAGGATATAATTGAATAGAGTAGGATATTTTAAAAGTGCTGGAATCAATAATATAACTCTCCGCGAAAGACAATGGTTTCTGCCAAAGAAAGATGCATCTACATCAAGAAGAGAGACAATTCTTGCTTACTTTCCAAGTGCTATCAACTTCAGGAAACAGGTCATTCTCAGTCCGCCGCCCTAATTGAAAAAACAGTACATAAGAAATTACTATCATCACGTGAAGATATCCCAGATTCAGAAGGATTTCCACGAAGGAAAAGATTAAAGAAACTTTTTTGACAGCAATAAAAATGCATTCTCTGCTTTCTATTAGCCTATAATAGCTGCCATAAAGAAACTAGCATCCCAGGTTAATACAAACTGGTCCACACTAAAACCACTACAAGGGGAAGCGATAAAAATTCAATGCGCAAACTAAACTGCAGTTATTGTCAATATAAAGATTTATTTAAAAAAAAACAAAAATAAGGATCAAAAGGAAAGAGTCTGCTTCTAGGAAAACTGTACATAACGAAATCACAACTAAAAGAAATATAAAAGCCACAGTAAAATTCATCAGATATCCTTAATTTACCAGATATGGAGTCCAATGCTAGCAAGTCATAATCAGAAACAAGTCCAACCTGAAGCAGACAAGAACATGATCCCATTATTCCAAAAGTAAAAGCTAATGTTTTCCAGGTCAAAAAGGATAAAGCAGTTACACAAACCAAACAAACAAAATTGAAATTGACTGCTTGAAAGCATGGCGGAAAGCTTAGGAAAAAGCAGGCACCTCAATGGTAGAAAAATTGTGACAATGTCTCTCTTTTCGTTTTATTTTTGGATAATTGAACTTATATTCAAAATCCAAATGAAAGGAGAAAAACTGCTACAATGTAATCATGGTATAACCATAAATTTTCAATTTGGACTTATACCAAACATCTTACAATGAGAATTATTTACATCACTATGTAGAATATTTACATTACAGAATCAAGTTCACACAGTTGCAACAATCAAATGAAATGGAATGAAGCAGTAATAATGAATTGATCTATAATGGAGATGTGAACAGGCCTAAAAAGTCATCATATGGCCAGAACAACCTTTCCTTCACCCACCTCAACTTAAAGTCTTAAGAATGGAGAAAGAATCGTATTGCGTATACCTACAGTCCCAATTAGCCACTGTTTCATCAAGACATTTGCTTAAACTTAATGAATCATGACTATTAATTCGAGTCTAGAAGAGTAGCATTCTATTTCAACCTTTCATAAGGCCCAATATCCAATCCAACACTCACTTTTGGGACATTGGCCTAGTTGGACAATGCAAACACTAGGATTCCACCTTTGTGGAAATGTCAAGGAATCATGAGTGTATAAAGAGCTTTGAGGTCTGGTACTAAAAGTTAGCAAATGAATTGACAAAAACTCATGAAAAGATAAAATTAAGGGAAAGATAACATACCAATTTCCAATCATCATCGATAACAGGAAAACCAGTGATTCTGTGTTCAACAAGAGCTTCCAGTGCTATTGGTGTTGGCACAAGATCAATAAATTAGAACCTTCCTTTTTAAATATGCATACTTACACACACACAAACACAGACAACATATTATAAGATATAAGCTAAGCAAACAAGTACCTTCATCAACAGTTGTTGCTGGCTTTACAACATGCAAATCCTCTTTTCTCGTCATGAAATCCCCAACTGTATATACTCCACCTCTTGGCTGCATACACTCAAAATAAAGAAATGTTCATACAAATAACACAAGTAAAGTTCGAAAAAAAATATAACTATCTTCCAACATTGACAATGCTACAGCATTTTTCCTCCTAAATCAAGTACGGTTGAGTAAGAATAATACAGAGAGAATATAAATTTTTTAATCTAATTATATTAACCTGAAGCGTTTGATTTTATTTTATTTTTTGCTAAAAGCTTTAGTAATTGATTTAGCACTACAATCAATAATCGGATAAAAATAAAACAAATGAAAGAGATGCTTGCAGAGCTTATTTACTGCCTCTGCATCCTAAATCAATGAAACTTACAACTTATTACAGTAAATCAGAAAGGCTAACGCATAAACAAGCCAGAAATTTTCAAATAAAATCGAATTTAAACAGCTAAAATTCCATGCATGTAAAAGAAAACTCTCTCTAACATATTCAGACTCTAAATCAATTCGAAACTTAGTATTAATTTCAGCAAAAATAAACATCCAATAATTAAGAAGAAAAAAGAACGAACGGATAAGGTAACAAACCGAAACGGAATTGGCGGTGAGAGTGCCGCTAGCGGCGACAACAAAAGCGGATGACCTGCGAGAACTGGAGCCAGCGTTGACGGTGGATAAAGGAAAGGAGAGGCGGTGGAAAGGACGGAAGACCAGCTGGCAAGGCATATGGTGAATGGAAGCGGTGGAATTCGAAGTGGCGCGTAAGCGAGTGAGAGATAGAGGTTTGGTATGGAGAATTGTGTCCATTTTTTATTTAAACGGCTTTTTGCTCTTCGGCGGCGGTGGACGGTGGACGGTGGTCGTTGTTTGGATATTTTTTGGTGAGGAAAGTGAGGGATAATTCGAAGAGGGCCAAAAAGAGGAGTGATAGAATTGATTGGAGGTGGGAGATATAGTGATTAGCGAAGATTAAACAAGTAACTGATGATGCCTTTGATTTGGACTCGCAATTTTGGGCCAAATTCCGTAGGTTTTCTTAGGCGCGTGTTGATTACGACTTCAAAACGGTTAAAATCCTTAGACGGCCTTTGCGGGAAATTTTTATATGGTTAAAATTAAAGGTTTATTATTATTATTTATTTTATTATTTAATCATTAATATTTTTTTAAAAAAATTCAAATAATTTTTAACAAAAATACTGATCAAAATATTAATTTTTTGACGATGTTGGTGTGGCAACCCATATAATATTTCATGTCAACATATCACTATTTTTTATATGTCATATCAATAAATAAAAATAAATTAAAAAACATAAAAAAATAGTATGAAATACGTGAATTGCTATGCAGGTTGTCATGTTTAAAAAGTTAACATTTTAGTCGATATTCTCAGTTAAAAGAATAACAATTTGACTCTTTTATAAAAGATGATGGCCAAATTCAAAAATTTTTTTAAAATGTTGAAGGTTAAATTTAGCTAAAAAAAATAAAGGTAAAATTGACAAAATATGTAAATGTTAAGCTTTGAATTTATCATCATATCTTTATAAATCCAATCCATGGATTTTATCGTATACATCATGCATCTCAAGTTTGTCGTAATTTTTTTATGTAAAAATCTTTTCAATCGTTAAATAGATATTGAATGGATTCAAAATTTTATTTACAGGAGAAGTATAATTATATTGACAAATTGATTGAATTATTAATTTTTGTGAAAGCTAAAAATGTAAAATTTTCATTATTTAGAAATCTTAAAAAGGCTTAATTGAATAAATAGTTATCTAAAATGGCTAACATTATATTTACCCCATTTAATCTTAAAAAAGGCCGAATTGGGTTTGGATCGAGCATAAGTATGATATTTACATACTTTATATTAGCTCAAGTTTGGTCTATCTCGAAACATGAGCTAAAAATTTTGTCTAAATTTGTTCATATTTATAAATAATTAATCCAAACTTATTTTAAGTCTGCCCATATTATTTATAAATTTTTGAAAAAATATTTATATCATCCTTAATTTAATATTTATTAATTTTACATATTTTCATTTATTAAAAAATTATATATAAGCATCTTAACTATTTTTAATATTTACATTATAGCAGTAAATATTACTATAGACTTAATTTTTATATGTTATAAATTATAATATTAAAAATAACATAATATAATATTGCAAACGTAAAAAAAAAATTGAGTTAAGCTAATTTAGACATTGAATGTTGAATTTCAAAACTAAATCATATTTTAGAGGGGCTTAATTTTTTACGAAATTCCATTTTTCCAAATTTAATTTTTTTCCATATCCTCTTAAATTTCAACTTGTGCTATTAGCCCAGCCCATAAGCATATCCTATTTTTGCCACTTATTCACATATCATGCATGTTAACTTATGTAGTAATTTTTATTTGACTTTTTTATTTTTTTAAAATTTCATTATTGATAAAAAATTTAAAAACTTTGAAACTAATCATTTTTATATTATTTAATTAATTAAAATTTTAAAATAATAGAGTAAATATGAAAACTTAATTGAGATAGAGGAAATCTTTTATATTATTATCTAGGGATAAAGAAATATTTAATATCTAATTTTTATAACTTTTTTCAATTTAGTCCTTAAATATTTTTAGCCCACAATAGTCTTTGAACTTGGAAAAATTCTTCAATATTGATCCATGTCATCATGAAGTACCATTGTCTCAAAGTGTTAAGTCATTACATGGATCAATATTGAAAAATAGCTAAATTCGTGAATCAACGTGAACAAAAAAAAATCAGAGACTAAATTGTCAAGTTCAAGGATTAAATGTTGCCTGACCCCAATTATATATTATGTTGTTTCATGTATATGCATAATTTGCCTTTTTAAGGCATAATGACTTATTTGGCCCTCCAACTTTACAAAAAAAAATCATTTTGGTTCTCCATTTAATTTTCTCACTCTTTTTAGCATTTGAATTTGCATTATTGATAAAATCACCCTAAAATGAATGGAAATTTTAACTTTTGTTAACTTTGTTAACGTAGCATCCACGTGGTAGTCTACATATAAAATTGAACGACGAAATAAATTATTGTATATTTTTTAATGTGTCGTGAGGCTAGGTGTTTTGGATGCCCATGGTCTAAGTAATTCTCAACACAATCATGGGTTAATTATTTTCCTTATTTGTTATAGGCTCATGAATTGTAGAACTATGAGATCAGATTGAACATTCGTGGTATCAAAAAATTCAAGAAAACCATAAGCAAATAACGTACCAAAATGGTCATAGGCATACAAGCTATGAAACATAAGCACCAAAATTAACCAAAAGCTTGCGAGCTAGGCATCAAGCCCGTCTAGTCTGTCCCAGACCCATGGAGGCAATGGTTAAAGTCAAACAAAAGGAGAGAGTGGTAAAAGTGTTATGAAGTTCTTTGTACTAAGAGTTTTGTATTTTATTTCATTTACTTACAAAGTGAGTAAATTAATTTATGTATTATGTATGTTAGATCAAAGAGCATACAGATCATTATGTTAAAAATTTTATACTTTTTTTCTGTTAAAAACTGGTTTCTATATATTAGCATGAGGTACATGTGGGATGAAATCACGTAGTTATCTAATTATTTCGTTAGCCATGCAAATTTTTAACAATAGAAATGAATAAATTTTTAACATAAATGACTAATTTGCTCTTTAATCTAACGCACAGAGACTAATTTATCTTTTTTTGAGTAAAAATGACAAAATGTAATTTGACTAACAGGGGTCTTCATGATACTTTTACTAAATATGAGAATAAGAAAAAAAAGGTTAAGCCCTCTACATCAGGAATATGCTATGATATTCAAAAACCTCATTTCGTTGTATTAACCCCAACGAATGAAGCCATGCTCTTCTTGGCAAACCATCAGATTTCAATATAAGTAATAAATACCATTGAAATAGAAAAAAAAAAATCAAACAAAGATTCAAAAGAAACTCCCTCTCAGAGTGAGAAAACCAACCCACTAAACGAAAGTTGAGAGAGAAAATGACAATGATTTTCTCGTGAACTGACTAAACCGGAAAAAAACTTGTTATTATATCGAAAAAAGAAGGAAAAGCTTTTAACTTTTTTGATCTTTCAACTATTAAATTTGTTTCATTTGCAAGCTTCTAAAATATATCTATCAATCTTAATCTAATTTTTGAGGCATACCCAAAAATTGTTCAAGGCCATTAGCCACCACCATTTGCTCTAAGGGCATAAAACCAAGCTTATTTTTCATAAAGCATAGAATATCTTCTCAAATAATAAACATTAGGATTGTCAAAAGGATTTATCATTTAAAGCAAAGACCTTAATGATAAACACTAAGGTTGAAACACATTGTATTACAATGGCATCATTTGGGGATCACATAATCTATCAGTATCTGTTGTGTAATGACATTTTAACCCTTTAATCAAAATTTATCTAATGAGAGATGGAAGGGGGGGGGGCATTTCATTGTTGTTAAGCCAGCTAAACCCTGCAATGATAGAGAGGGAGACAAGGGTTCAGTTTAGCAATAGATACTACAATCAAAAAGAATCTCTCTTCTCTATTCTACACCCACTTGGATCCCATGTATATGCTAATTTTAGAAGTCAACTTCAATGGTGCTAAGTGCTAACTTTTGTTTCATGGTAAGTTAAAAATCCGAAAAGTAATGATTCCACAATTTGAAACCTACTATTATGTTGGGCTTGATTGAATTAATTTGAATCTAATCTTAATTTGATTACAAAAGTTAATAATTTGAATTTATGCCATTCAAATTCAAAATTACACAAAATCAAAATGAACAGAATACGAAATTACTCGAACTAAAATTAACTTGAATGAGTAATTTGAAATGAAATGAATTCGATATGACCCTATCCTAAAAACTCAACTTACAAACCCAAATGATCCAAACCTAAATGATCTGAACTGGAGATAACCCAAAATCTAAAATGACATGAACTTGAAATTGACTCGAACTTGATCCACCTCAAATTCGACCAAACCTGACCAACTAACAAATTTATTTTAATTTCATCAATTTGGTTTATAATAAAAATCATTGTTTATTCATTCTAAGTGAAAATTGTATATTTTATAAATAACATGTAAAATACAAAAAGAAAAAAATAAACTCTTTATTTTTTATCAAAATTTGTCAACTTAGCATATTGTTTAAATTGTTCTTATATGATGTTGCATATGATTGACAAATCTTGACGGGAATTAGCAACAACTATAATAATTAGACTAGAATTTTTAAATTAAAAAAATAAGAGGATTGAATATTTAATTATTAAATTACATGAACTCAATATCAAATTACGAATAAGTGTAGGGACTAATAGCAGATTTTAACCTTTAAGAAGTAATAAGTTATTGTTTTATACTGTTGAAGGGTCGGCAGAGATTTTTCTTTTCTTTTAAAGAAATAGTCCTAACAGCTAGTAATAGAAATTGCCGACCTTTTTAAATTAATTTTCCAATTTAAAAAATAATTTCTTAAGAAAAGGAAAAAAGAATTTAATCATTATCCATAACTCTTGGAAAATTTTTGAAGTTATATACCGTCATTTTAATATTATGTCTTTAATGGTCAAATTTTTATTCTCATCTTATCGTCACCACTGTATTTAAATCCAAACATATATTTCACCGTTGATTTTAATTTTATTGTTACCGTAATTAATCTCACCGTTTATCTCAATTAAGCGTAGGTCTAATTAAAATTTTTAAATTTTTTGTGAGATTAATGGAAATTACCCAAAATATAATGTATAATAATAATTTTCAAAATTTTGGAGTGCCTAATTAAAATTTTTTAAAAATTTCAGGAGAAAAGTGAAATTTTCCAAAAATTTTGAGAGGGCCAAGACTCCTAAAGACAAACTCTATTGAAATATTAACTTAAACATCGAAGAGTTTTTCGAAACACAAACTTTAACATCATTTAATTTATTTAGATAACTCAATCACACGTAACCCTAAGTGTTATATAGGTTGTAGTTTCCATGAATGCAACATTTCTAAAAAAATTACACTTAATGATATAAGGCAATGATGAAATTAAACATAGAAAGTGAAATTTGTATAAAAGGAAGTTAATTTTTAGTCCTTGTTTCCTTATAGAGGAATGGTGTTGAATCTTATGCAATTTAAAAGGCTTCAATATTTGCCATTTTGATTTTTCAAGTGCCATTTACGAATTATCTATTTTAAGAATGTTTCTAAAACAAGTTTAGGTAATATCTCCAATTTCAACCAGAAGCAAACACTTGAGTTAATATAATAAAAAAATTTATATACTTCATTTATTATTTAATAATCATTTTTTACTTGAGTTTAAGGCTTTTTTTCAATTTGATGTGAAGTATTTATATTTGATAAAAAATTATATTGATAATGGCGTGATTTCTTAATCATTTATGATGTTCTTTTCTGTTGAATTATGCTATTTATGTTTTTAATTATTTTAATTATTATATTTATTATGTATTTAGGGAATTATTGGAGAAAAAAGATCTTAAAGTTTATTTTAACAAATTTTTTGCATATTGGACTATCAACACAATGCAATTTCGGTATTTTAGCCATAACTAGAGCAATAGAACTCTATTTTGGGCCAATTATATAACGATTCAAAAGGGAATTAAAAGATCTAACTAAAGTTATTTCATGACTCAAGCCCAAAAACGTTAGGAAGGCATCCAAAACGGCTTGAAAGTTTGACGTGAAAATTATTGAAAAGCCTAGATAAATTCAGCTTAATGTAATTAAGGGCACTTGTGTATTTTCTCCATTATATATATTTTTTTGTCTTATAAATAGACATTATTAGGTTAAGACCGGAGAAGACTTAGCCATAACCGCTCTTAGTTTTATTTTGTTTTCTTTATTTTATGGGTTTCTAAACCCTCTTTTCTAGTCAAAGGTTAATCGAAGTTTGTTTTAGTGGATTTGTGAGACTTAATTTGCGTTTTAATTCTTCTTTATTATTTATTATTCATGCATTTTTTGTTTTAATTACAATTGCTCAGGTTTATTGAATGTTTGGCTAATATTCAATAACTTAGAATGGTTGTCGAATCAATTAAAATAATTAAATATGTAATTGTTTAATTCATTCTAATACTAGTGCCGCATAACTTGTTTATGTCGTAGTTTACAATTGTGTGGTGTGGATGTGTTATCTAGTTTAAATGAACCCCTGTTGGTAAGTTAAATTTGCATTGAGTTCTGAGGTTATTTATCTGTTAGGAAAATAATTTCAAATGATTCACCTCTTGGTCACTGAATAAGTAATGTGAGATTTATTGTCTTGCATTGGGTCAACAATTAGAACTAATTTATTAAAGGCATTGAAGACATCTTTACACCAATGTTTGAATCCACGAAGCAAACAAAAATTTTATTTTGGGCAAGACCTTTTTCCCATTGATTTTTTTTTAAACTCTTAATTATTGTTTCATTCGTTATAAGTTTTCAAGTTAATTTTAACTTTTGATTTTATAAAATAAAATAAAAACCCTTCAATTTACTTTTCTTGTTCTTGTTTAAAGAAATAAAGTTATTATCAATCACAACTTTATTTGTCACTTCTACTAATTCATCTTTTTCAAGTAGGTTTTATTTTTGTAGGTCTCGACAGCTTAATATATATATTTTGGTACTTGAATGTAAATGTATTAACTTTTTAGCGTTGATTTGAGAAAAAGATTTAATTAACTAATAATATTAGTAATTAATTTTCATCAAATCTCCCCTAAAACTAGAGAAAATTCATAGTCATCATATTGTATTTAATAAATTAAATAAAAAATTAAACAAATTCACAATTAATGCAAAATTTATTCTACTCACAAAATCATGAAAAATCAAACCTAAGAATATTAACAATTAACTTTTGTCAAATCTATCCGAAAACTTGAAATATACACTAAAAAGTTGAAATCGTTACTTTTTTGTACCAAAATGTATAACTTTTTTCCATATACAAGTACTACATTGGAACAAAAAAAAAAAAAAAACATAAGTACCACTTTAAAAAAGTCAAACTTGAGTGCCAAATGATATATTAAGCCAAAAAATTATATAAAAATATCATAATATAATATAATTTAAAATATATAAATAGACCTATCAATTTGTAAATATATGTTTGTGTTAATTTCATTAGGGTTGAAGTGACAAATTTCATATTAGAAGGGCCGATATTGAATTATAAATTTTTAGAGATCAGAATATAAATTTAAAATTTTATTAACAAAAGTAAGCATAATTTGTCGCTTTAATTCAAAAGTGGACGTGAAATAAAGTTACATTTCTTCATGGCCTTAAGATCTCTACAAATATGTTTAAAGTTAAACTCTGATACCAAATGAAAAACATGACGACTTGCTATTATCAAACTTTTCAGTAATTTCTATGAAACTCATGTTGTAACAATGACATAAAATAATTGATGCTTTAACAACATTTATAAAAAATGAAAACCCAAAAAATCTATTTTTCTATATTTTAATTGGTTTTTTGGTTACTTGCTTTTGACGTATCAATTTGAAATGGTTTTAACTATTTCTAATTATATGTTATCGATTGGACCAATCAAACTTTCAATTCTTGATTCAATTGGTCCGTTCGTTTCTCTTTCGACAACATTGTCCTACCTACTCACCTCTACTTTAATTCAATCTAATTACATACAAAGTTTCAAATTTTAATAATTTATATTATATAAAATTTTGTGGGTTAGTATTTAATATACTGACAGTGTAGTTTTTTCATTCTACAAGCTATCTTTTTAATATTAGATTATACTCTTATAAGACACTTATTAACCCCTAATCTTTCTTATAGAGTTTAAAAACCCTGATAACAATTTATCGAACTTTATTTTAAATTTCATTGGTGCTGATAGTTCTAGATATAGTGTCATTTTCGATATTTGAAATAAACATGTTCCCTTTAAGTGCAAATTAATCAAACACACTTGACTTGAAGAAGTAACTTGCTAATTGCAATGAGACAATCGTGAAATTAATTCTCACCAAATTGTCTAATTTTTATATGTTTTAATCACAATCTTCTTCTTTATAAGTTTTCATTATTTGGGAAAAAAAATTAATTTTAAGTTTTGATTCAACACATCATCGCTTAACACCACTATTCCCACTTATATCTTTTGATTAAAAAACAGAAGAAAAAAAGTTAATTTTAAATAAAATAAAACATATATATTGGTCAACATTTTCTTTCAAAAAATTAGAAATAATTTTTTTTTTCTCAGCAGACACCATTGCCCAATTTTCGAAAAAATAGTTACTAAAAACAAAATTAATATTTAAAGTTTATTGATTACTTATTGGAATGAAACCACGTGAAGAATAAAATGATAGGACAATGTGGGGGCTTCAGATATCATATCCTAAAAGAAATCATATTTGATATAATCTGTGTTAGAAAATGTACTTAATTTTTTCTGGCATAATACCAAAAATAGTCCCTAATATTTGACTACTTGTTCATTTTGACCCTTAATTTTTTTATCACTTTAGCCCCTTACGTTTTTTTTGGTTAAATTAATCTATTTAAAAAAAACAATAGAAAAAACCCTAATTTCTTCTCCTCAACTATATGTTTCTTTCGTACATTTCCAATTTCCTACCACGTTTCAAACAAACAAAAAAAACCCACTATCTTTCTTCTTCAATCAAAGACTAAAAAAAAATCCCACAAAATATGTTGAAAATAAAAGCACATAATGGGAAGAAGAGACTTAACATTCATCACTTTTCTTTCATTTTAGAAGCGATTTTCTTGATTTCTTTTATCTTTATTGTGCATATATATGTGTGTGTATATATATATATATCTTTAGGTTTTTTTTTTTTGACATTTTATCAATAAAAAAGAAGAAGAAATTCATGGAATAAAATATGGGTTTTGTATATATATCATATATATATATATATACACACGTATTTACAATCTGATCTATAAATCTTAAACTATTATAATATTTTAGAAGTGGATGAGTAATTTAAAATTGAAACAATAATGAGAGGACATTACATAGTTGAAAAACCGAATAAAAATCAGAGCCAGTCTTGATCGATGGATGGATGGATGGGGGGATACTTGTAGGATCTTGAAACAACCTGTCCTCAATAAAAAAATATTAAAATCCTATGAAACTATTTTTTTGGATAATTATAAGTATATAAATATATACAAAAATCCAGGGACCCCATTATCTCAAATCTCATAGGATTCCATGGGAAATCCCAAAACTTTGCTATAAAATACTCAATAATTAAAATATTAGTATTGGGATTTGATTGTTGCCCATTTATAGCAAGTAGACATGAAGGGCCAATTACATTAATTTTCTTAATTAAATACAATAAAATTAATTTAACTATTATTATGATTATAATATAATAATATTTTTATATTAATATAATATACTTTTACTGTTTCTCAAGTACTACTTTATATTATTTAAATATTTTTGTTTAAGGTAAATTGTTGTGTAACGTGGAGGTCTAGTTCATCGTTAACTTTCTATTTATATATATATCTAGAAATGCATGTGGATTTAATTTATTCTCTCTTTTTTTTAATGTTAATTTCTGTGGGTTTAATTTATTTGTTGTTTTTTTATTATTATTTTGTGTTCTAAAAAAGTAATAGAAAAAAAGAATAAGAGAATCTTGCGTGTTTGTCCCGAAAGTCAGGATTTTTATTGTCTAAGTGTGGCCTGAGTTTAAGTTACGCTAGTGAGTTACTGTAATTCAATCAAAAAAATAAAGAATAAAAAAATAAATATAAATAATTTTATTTTAAGTTTTGATTAGGTTAATCTCAAATTTGTTTAGGTTTTGATTATTTTTAAAAAATTATTTTAAGACATATGAAGATTCTATTCTTGAAATAGTTTTGGTAAAAATTAAAATTTTGTTTAAAAAAATCCTAATAATTTGATTAAATTACGAGTAGAGTGACATCTATTATAAGTTCGATCTTTAAACAACATCGATTTCATTCTTTTCATTAATACTAAATTTTGGTAGACTTACTATGGGAGTAAAAAAATAAAATCCTTAAAATAAATATTTATAAAAAATATATAAAAGATAATGAGGTTTTGCTTGAAATGGTAATGTAATGATGTTTATAATTATAATGTTTTAAATTAAAATCTTATTACGTGTGTATTGAGGGGCGAAACTAAAAATTCTTTTTGAAGAGGTTAAATTTGAATTATAAATTTTTTATAGAGCTAAAAATGTAATTTCATTATTGTATTAACATAAAATTTTACAATTTTCAAGGGATTAAACTATAACTTTTTATTTTTGAGAGGCCTTAATTGAATTTTAAATTCCAAGAGGGGTTGAAATATAAATTTACCATTCAATTAACTTAAAACTCAACTATACTTAAAGGGACTATAAAGATAATTTTCATTTGGGGGCTATCTGCACCCCTGTAACCCAATTAATATTTTAACTATTACCTAATTAAATTGACGTTGGATATATTGGTAACACTAACCCAATCAATTAATTATATATATATATCGTAAAAGAATGCTCACCCATTTGGCAAACAAAAAGTATATATTTATGATAAATCACTGTTTTACCAATAATTCCATTAAAGAAAGAAGATAACTTATTATGCAGATTTTGATTAGAGCATTATCATTAACATAATTATAATTTCACTTTTTTTAAAAATAAATAATAATTATTATTTCCAAATTTCAACCAAACAATGTGGTTTATTTTCTTAGATAATTAGGTAATGTCTTGTATTGAATAGAAAAAGTTAAAAGTGCCTCATAAGACAATTAATTTAAAATTTAGGTTTTTTTATTAAAATAATATAAAAAAAGTTTAATTATGTCATTAGATTATTTACGAAAATAGGACTTTTTTTTACAATGTTTCTAGATGTCCCCAATGTGTCAGGCGACACCATGTTAAACTCTACACACTCATCTGCCATTCATTATCAGGAAAAAAAATATTTTTTAAGTGGTGCTGCCAATGTGTTAGGCGGCACCAAAAAATATACGAGTATTTTTCGTTAATACAGAATAAATACCATACAAGAAGAAAAAAAATTATTTTTTAAGTTGGTGCAGCCAATATCTCAGGCAGCACTGATTTGAATTTTTTTTTAACTTACTATTATAAAAGAAAAAAAATGTTAAGTCACTGCAGAAACCAAAGCTAGGCTTTCACCAATTCAACATGGTTATTGAGAACGTGCGCAAAGCTTCTTTTACGAAGCAATGGTGAAGGCAACTCAAGGCATATATAACAACATTTTAACTAAAATTGAAATGTGTCTTTGGGAAGATCAATTGCTTTCCTGTGCCAATCTTAGCCAATGAGATGTGTTGGAGCATTTTTTTAAATTCAAATCAATGCCGCCTAACACATTGGCGATACCACTTTAAAAAATGATTTTTTTCCTTCATGTATAGTATTTATTTTGTATTTAGGGAAAATATTCGTATATTTTTTACTGTCATTAGGAACATGGTTTAACACTTCTTATTCTCTATATGTATGCCGCACTTTGACGTCCCAAGGTTTTTGTAATCATAATAATAGCACGAAGAATCGTTGAGTGATGCTGAGCTAATGACCTATTCCAAATCAACTAAGTCGCAGTTAAATTGTTTATTTCCAGAATAATATGACGTAGACCAAGATCCCATGCAAGCTTGAGGCCATCTAATGCATCCCATAGTTCTGCTTCTATAATAGAACATCGACCAATATTTCTATAGAAAACTAACAGCCAACATCATTCATGGTCTTGGATTTACCCTACCTGCTGTAGCTGCAACATCATCACCTTTAGGTGCACCATCGGTGTTAACTTTGTACCACCCATTTTTCGATTTTCCCATTTAACAAACTTGTAGACACTACTTCTCCTAATAGGACCGAGTTGATCTTTCATTTGCTGTATTGAATAACAAAAATCTCGCATTCTCACACTTTTATCCTATATGCTTTCCTTTTCAATAAAGTTGACATCCAATATGTACTTGTTCCTTCGATCCCACAAGTTCCAACAAATGGTTCCAAAGAGAAAACTCTAATCTATAACATCACATGCATAATATGATGGGTTTGAATGATTAACCCGAATTCACTCCTTCATATCTAATGTCAAGAATATATGCATCATCTCCATTTTTACAACTTGTTCTCAAATTGCTTTAGCTAGTGTATAATGTCTCAAAATATGGCTAATACTTTTTATGGAATCCCCACAAAAATCACAACGTGCATACACAACTATATGTCGTTGCACTCTGCTTTCATTTGTTAGCAACTTGTTTGACACTACCAGCTAGAGGAATACTTGAATCCTCTGCGACCCAAGAAAATGCCAAATTAACTCCCAAGTCTTGCCCCTCGTAGCATTAATCGTACGAGTAAAAAATGCATAGGCTGATTTCATTAAAAAACACCTCATAGAATCAAACATCTAGCCCAGAAAATCCACTATATTGTTAAGATCCAGAGGTTTATGAGTTACAATACACAATATTGTACTTGGTAAGGTCAAATGCTCTAACTTTGTCCATCTTCAATCTCCCTCTGATGTCACCATAGTTATAATCGACATGGTCATTAGGAACTTCCGATAACTGGTTACAATTATCAATCAAAGGTCCACAATCCTAAAGCTAATCATCATGCCAAAAATCCATCTTCTGCCACTTCATACATTCTAAAGAATCCCACTCCTAAGCTCATCCTAAACTTCACACAACCCTCACCGAAGACGAAAAATATTAGAAGGATCAAATATGTTGAGATTATTCCTTGCCATTTATATTTTGTCTTCAGCACTTGTACCCATAACTAGTCCGGTTTATTAATCAAATTAAATCTAATTTTCATGAGGAATATATTATTTCGGCACTATCTTTTTAAAGCAACACCTCATTATCTCGTATTTTTACACAAATCTTCCCAACTTACAAAGTGTGTTCCTCTTCTTTCCTTAGCATGATCCCATACAAACCTTCATATAATTCTCTCGGTCTTATGGCAAACACTTTGAGGAATAACCATAGACTGCATTGCATACACCAGAATTATCATTAGTACTACCTGAGCAAGGGTAATATAACCAGCTAGGGAGAGCATTTTCGCCTTCCAATCAGTCAATTTTTGCCGTATGTTTTGAATAATTTACTGATGAAGCAAAAGGACACCAATATACTTTCCTAAATCTTTAACTTGTGAATACCCAAAGCCATAACTAATAGCCTCTCTCAGATGGTGAGTGACATTCTTAGAAAAAAATTTATGTCTTTTGCACACTCACCTGATATCCTAAACTAGCATAAAATATATCTAATGCTCTCCTCATAATTTCCATATGCTCAGTTGACGCCTTCGACAATAAGATAAGATCATCTGTAAAAAACAAGTGAGAGATACTCAGCCCATTCCACACAAGCTTAATAGGCTTCCAGTATTCATTTTCTATTTCTTTAGTAATCAATTAAGTTGGTCTATTCATACAAAGTACAGACAGATAAGGAGAAAGAGGCTCTTATCGACGGATACCTTGAGCGAGTGTAAAAACTTTAGTTAGCTCTCTATTCCAAATAAGTTTCATAGTTGAAAAAGTAACACAGTGCATGATAACATGTATCAACCAAGTGGGAAGCCTAATATTTAACAAAATGCCTTTAATGAATCCCCAATCGAACTTGTCATAAGTCTTCTCTGAATTAATTTTAACAGCCATCAACCCCTTTTTTACTGGATTTTTTACACATAGAGTGAACAATTTCTTACGCTTTAATAATATTGTTTGTTATACACTTGCCTGGTACTAAACTTGGTTAATTAGGGAGAACCCACATTGGCATTAGTTGTTTCAACCTATTAACTATAACCTTAGTGATAATCTTATACAAAACTGTACAGAGACTGAATGGGCAAAATTGGAATAAAAAGTTAAGATCTTTCACCTTCGGAATCAAAACAAGTAAACTATAGTTAAGCTACTCACCAAGCTTTTCCCTATTAAAAACATTCCAAACAAAATCACACACATTATCTCCCACCACACCCTAATTCCTCTGATAAAAAATTGTATGAATCTCATCTACACCAAGAGCTTTTACCTCAATATCACTATTCTAAAGCAACCATATCCCACCCGAGAAACCACACGCCTCCACTTGGAATGAATTGTTGAATGTTGTTCTTCGAATGATATCATCTGTCTTGTGTCCACCCACTAACTCTTGTTTCTATTAAAACAATAATATCTAGCTTATTAACTTACAAAACCCTTTTTAAAATAGTCGCAAACTTGGAGCTTACATCTCATTGTCAGTTCTAGCAAATAATACTAAATCGCCTGTAAAAATAAAATAAACGGGAATAGGACAAAAGTCAATCAACTTACTGGATATCTTTCAGTGAGCCCACAGCACAATCAGTGATGGGTCCAGGGATTTGATGTCTACGGAACTAGTAAAAGAAATAGTAATTATCGTCTTTCTATTATTTAACCAAATAATTCAAGTAATTGATTAAAACTAAAATTAACTAAATTAATTAACTAACGAACATGAAAAAGAATAAATAAGGAAAATAATCAATTAACAATAAATAAGCAAAACAATACCCAAGAAAGATTTCACCTAGATTTCATCTATCACTATTAATCTAAATTACACAATTTCTTTGGTTAGTAACTTGATTTGTAGAAATCCTTAAATTATGCAAATATCTCTTTTGAGCATAAGAGCAACTAATGCTAGGTTGATTAGTTGAAATTTCTTTCTAATTAAAACCCTTATTATAGCATTCACTCGTATTATGGATTCCCCTATTAGATTTGACTTTAATCTGGTAGATTTATGTTGTCTTATTTCTAGGATGGCATACAACTCCACTTAATTAAGTAATATCTACTCTTAAACAAGGTCTATTCAACCACCATTTTGAGCACATCAAATATTGATCAATAATCTAAATATATTAAACCAGGCATTAAGCACACATAATTGAGAACAAGAAACTAAATATTTATTGCATAAATATAAATCAAACGACATTGTTGTAGGCCAATTCTGGCCTGGTCACAAACAGACCCACACATAGGCCAAATATAAAAAAAACCCATACACATAAACCCCTAATCCACCTACCCATTTAACCTTAGCCCAATTACCCATTTAAACCCAATACCGGAGGCCCATTAAACCTAACCTACCCTAATCAGAAAACAAAAAAACCTAACCCTAGCCCCCAGGGTCAGCGCCGCACCAACTCTCTGCGCAACCACCACCCTTCTGACACCACGCTACCGACGTCGGCCACCGACTCCATCAAGTGGCCCCTGCAAAGCATTTAAAGGATTAGACAGAAAGTAGAAAAGAGAAAAAAAAACAACTTGTAAATATTAAGGCTATAAAAGCCGAATGACATTCTTGTAACGGGGGATTTTTTTTGGAGATCAATACACCAGTCTTTAAACACAAACAGTTTCAAGAGATTCAAAAATATAAAAGCAGAGGTAGAAACACGAGCGAAATTGGAGGAGACCAACCAAGACCGAAAACCCAAGGTGATTTTTTAGGGTTTTTCCGAATCTGTTTTTTATTTTCTCCCCTTTTTAATCAGTACATACATATATACGGATGTATATAAAATAATAATAAAAAATCTAAAAAAAATACAAAAAAAAGAGAGAATTTTTACCTTTTCCGGCCACCGCGTGCGGTGCCGGCGCCGGCGGCAGCGCGGCGGTCCGGTGGCCGGCCGGTGGTCGGTCCGACCACTGGAAATCGCTCCGGGCTCCCCTTCTCTCCCCCTCTCCCCTTTTTTTTTCCTGCTTCCCGTGGCAAATGATTTTTTTGGAAATTTTAGGCTATTTATAGCCCCATGAAACGGTGTCGTTTTGGGGGCTGCGTTTTAACCCCAAAACGACGTCGTTTTGAAGGTCCGACCCGCTCCAGCAAAGATCCGCGTGTTTTTTGTAGCGGAAGGGCTATTTGCGCGATCAGCCCTTCCGCTTTTTCAGACTTATGTAATTAGGTCTTTCAATATTTTCAAATTGGCCCAATAGTTTTCCCCGTGTTGCGATTTAGTCCTCCATGCTACGCTGCGTTTTTAACATGCGGAAAAATCGCCCTTTTGGCCCCTGTTTATTCATCCTGTGTTCAAATAAGTCCTCCGTTTTCGTTTTTTTAATTTCAAATCTGCCCGGAATTTTCGATTTTGGCCCAATTTGGTCCCCTTTTATTACCCTTTTCCCTTATTTCTTTTTTCTTCCGGTTTTATTATTATTATTATTATTATTATTATTATATTTATTATTCTTAATATTATTATTATTATATATTATTATACCATATCATACCTAACATTATTATTTTTTTAATTCTATGATGGTACTATTTCACCACTATTATTACCTATTTTTATAATTAATATTTTATATATATTAATATTTTTTATATATATATGTATTTTTATTTATAATTATTAGTCATACTCTAATATATGTATATCATATTTTTATAATGTTTATATACTATTCACTATTATTTCTCTTTTATATTATGTATATATCATACGCCTATATTAATACCATATTCGTTTTCCCTATGTATATATACTTTCACTCTTATTATTTTATATCATGCATATATCACATGTATATATATATTTTAATCATATTACATATATATATTCTAATATCTTATTATTCACATACTTTTTATATTATCATTTCATATATATATATATCGTATATATTATGTGTATATTTTTGTATATGTCTTTTAAATACGATCTTTTTATATATTGCGTATATGCTTTTAATACTAATATTATATGTTATGTATATATAGTATGATCTGTTTTATTATGTTTTCGTCACCCCACTTATTACTATATGTTTTTTGTTTAATATCATTATCATCATGTTAAAAATCGTATGCATTGCTACTATTTTATAATATCATGTGAATTACGTAATTTAGTATTGATATCCTATAATCTGCTAATATTATGTTTTAATATTTTATCAATCGCATCATCGTTTTAAAAAAAAAATTCATATTTCACATAATCCATAATACTTTAGAAACAAGGCAATATTTTTTGTGTTTAGAGATTCGGGAAATAGTGCCCTAACGTGCTGGGTTGCGATTCCTCGTTCGTCTAAATACCTAAAATACCCTCCTAAATTTTGCAACCCGCGAGATAACTTTAGTTTCGAGGAAATTAAGAACTTCGTGTCCAATCGTGCTGGATGTGATGTTCGTATTCTTCCGAAGCAAAGGAATCTCGATTTTTCAACCCAAATCATCTCAATTTTATTCAAAATGTTCCAAAAACGAGGCAATGTTTTGTATTTAGAGATTCGGGAAGTAGTGCCCTAACGTGCTGGGTTGCGATTTCTTGTCCGCCTAAATACTTAAAATACCCTTCTAAACAAAGTTTTGCAACTCGCGAGATATCCCTAGTTTCGAAGAATCCACGAATCCCGTGTCCAATCGTGCTGGATGTGATGTTCGTATTCTTCCGAGGCGAAGGAATCTCGACCTTTCTCCTCAAGTTATCCCTGTTCCAAAAAGAATCCTATTTTTAAAAAAAATCTTTCTAAATTTTGACTTAAGACAGAAAATTGCTCAATCTGGTACCAATTTTGGGCGTCGCGGGGGTGCTAATCCTTCCCCGCGCGTAACCGACTCCCGAGCCCGTTTTCTCTAATTTTTCGCAGACCAAAGAGTTTTATAAGGTGATCCAATCACACTTAAAAGGATTGGTGGCGACTCCTCTCTTTTCATTTTTTAAGTCGACTTTCCGTTTTTTTTTTTAAAAATGGTTACGACAGCTTGGCGACTCCGCTGGGGACCCTAAGTGAGTCAAGCCGAGAATCGATCATTTTCTGTCTTAATGATTAGAAATTTTGAAATTTTTCTTAAATACAATCTTTTACATGCGTTTATCGAATATGTTTGTTATCGTTCCTCGCACACATTGCATTTGCATGACCGTTGTGGTCACACCCTTAAGTGGGAGTGAGGAGCTACGCTTTCGTGAGGTTTTCACCTCCGCATGGGCTAGTGAATCGCTTCCGGGATACATTCGTACCTATGTCTTCGTGAGATTTTCATCTCCGCATGGCCATAGGGAAATGTGTCCCCCTGAACTGAACTTGGTCCATATGAGCCTATAATGGGTGAGGATCAAGGAATCTGCTGGTTCGGGTACCCTTTCTCTCTAGAACCAAAACACATATAGTGCGCCTTAGGTGCCTGCCCTAGGTAGCACGGAGATAATCTTTAGTGACTACCCATGTAGGTGTTTGTTTATTGTCTTTGAATTGTATTCGTTATATATGACACTGACCCTTTTTTTTTTGTTTTGTTATCATTGCATGTCATCCAACATTTAAAGGTATCGATTCACGGTTCTATTTCTAAGTTAGAAAGTTTTGTAATGGGGAATGAATATCTTGACAAAGTGGAAGACAACGCTAACATACGGACATGGTCAGAGAAAGCCCAGTTAGAAAAAGGAGATAGTATTGCCGAGGGGTATACGTCGGAGCTGTGGGACTTTACCCGTATCAGTTCGGCACAGAACGAGCTTCAAGAATTGAGGGACATCTGGACCCAATGGGATGATGAAGCCAAACAGCTATTCTATCAGAATTACGGAGATCTTCCCTATTTGCTAGACATTAAGGTGGATAAGCATCTGTTTCGGGCTATGGTACAGTTTTGGAACCCTGCTTATAGCTGTTTTACATTCGGTGAGGTAGACTTAGCACCCACTTTAGAAGAATATACCGTCCTGCTCCGCTGTCCAAGAATTCAAGATAACAAAGCTTATGTTAGGGCTGTCAATCTCCCCACTTTCGTGAAAAAATTAATGACTATTACGGGAATGAGTGAGCAATGGGCCGTAGCTCGAATCCAGCAAAAAGGTGATAGCAAATGCATTCCGTGGGCAAGTCTAAGGGACTTGATATTGATGCACCCAGACACGAAAAGGAAGGTGGATCTTTTGGCTTTAAGTATCTACGGGTTGGTGATTTTCCCGAAGGCTATGGGATACATAGACGAGGCAGTCACGGATTTATTTGATCGACTCAGCAAACAAGTCACACCCGTGCCCGCAATCTTAGCAGAAACATTCCGATCCTTGAGTGCATGCCGGAAAGCGGGTGAAGGTAGATTCATCGGTTGCGCACAGTTGTTGTTGGTTTGGTTCAACAGTCACTTCTGGAGGGTCGATAGGGGTCCCTGCCGAGTGTTCTTACAGGACTATTCTCCCTTAAAAGAAGCAGCAACTACAACAAGAAGGGACGACATCACGGAAGAAAGATGGATAGAGATACTTTGGAATCTCCGAGAAGAAGATGTTGTATGGAAAGCTCCTTGGATGGCCCCTAAAGAAATTCTTTATCGTTGCGGGACTTTTGATTGGGTACCTCTTCCTGGAATTTGGGGAGTGGTCGGTTATGCACCATTACTTGTTTTGAGGCAATACAAAGCGGAACAGTTTATACCGGCAACACGTGGCTTGGCCCAAAGTGATTTCTCATACAAAGGCGATCATTATAAGAAGAAGATACGAGAGATTTCCGACGCCTGGAAAAAGAGTTGCTCCACGAAGGCTTTGACCGATGGCCCGAAGACAACTCCTGAGTACAAAGATTGGTTCAGCAAGAGGACCAATGACAACATCCTAAGGCCAAGTTGGGAGACTGCTAGATCAATAGAGGAAAACTTACGAGTGATTCCTTCAGAATTAGAACTCGTAAAGTTAGAATTTGAGAGAAAGAATCGAGAGCTCACGAAACAGATAGAGAAGTTAGAAGAAGAGAAAATGTATCTGAGCTTAGATGTTGACGTCCAGAAAACTGAGGTTGAAAAGGTAAAGAAAGAAAAGAGGAAAATAGAGGAAGACCGTGACGACTTGAAAGAACGATATAAGAGAATGCAATTGTCGAGGAAAAGAGCCGGATTGGGAAAGACTTCTGAACAATGGCAATTAGAGGTTCGGGAAGAAAAGGCCAAAGCCGACCATTGGGAGAAGAAGTTCCAAGAAATGCGGGCACAAAATCAAGCCCTGGAAAGGAACTTGGTCGAGAATCAGAAAGAGAATCAAGGGCTAAAAGCTAAAGTAACTGAACTCGGACGAGCCCTTCATCTGCACCGAAGTCGTAACTCCGCAGCCGAGTTGAAAGCTAGTCAAGACAAGATTGAGGAGATGAAACATCAAATTGAGGAGCTGGAAGCAGCATTACAAGACTGCGGACTCCAGATTGAGCAGCTCGAAGCACGAGAGGAACACCGAAAGGGAGAGCTTCAGCATTTCCAAAATCAAGTCAGAGATAGAGATTACCTTATGGGGGAGGCCATCGTCCAAATTCGAGAAGTTGCTGACCATCTGCAGGACCTGGCAGTGCAAGCCGATGTGTTAAGTGTCAGATACGAGCAAGAATCAGACCGAGGTCGAGAATTGGCGGCGCTGCTTAGGAAAATTAAGACTTTAGGCCTAAAGGCAAAGGCATATCTGTAATTAGCTTATTATAAAAACTTTTTGTTCTTGTTATTTAAAAGTTGAAACCTGGACCTAACGATGAAAGTGTCTGTAATCCGTTTTGTGTAAGGATTTTTGCTCCTTAAACAACGTTTTCTAAATTGAAACTGAATCGGGATCGATATCCTTTGCATGCATGCATTTGCATTACATCGCATCACATGCATTTAAACCGAAAAGACCCTGATTAGTGAAAGTTATTACAGAGAAGAAAAGAATCTGGAAACTCCACATCCCTACGGTACACGTGCTAAGACCAAGAATATGGATCAAAGATTCGAGCAACTCCAAAAGGAAATGCAGGAGCAATTGCAAGAACAATTGGTAAAAATGCAAAACGATATGCGTGAACAGATGATGGAAGCTCAGAGAAGCATGGTGGCTGAAATGGCCCAGCTGCTGAAAGGAGCAATGGATAAGGGAAAGGCCCCTATGGCTACCGCCGCGGAAGATAATGGTGATTATCCTCCATGTTTCACCCCACCCCGTACTCAAACACAGACGGAGGCTCCCCTGCAAAGGCCGTCTGTTACTGTTAGGCCTCAACAGGGGCAAATTGATATTGGAATGCCTGTGAACTTACAAGACGGTTCGGGGTCTAACCCGTTGGATAATCCCATCAACTCACTCACCCCTGATTTGGACTTGGCTGTGAAGGAGAGGGAAAAGATTGAATCCTCAAGACAATTAGAGGAACGCTGCAGGTGGTTGGAAGAAAAGTTTAGAGCTTTAGAAGGTGCTGATGGGCGACAAGGGATGGACGCCAAAGAATTTAGTTTGGTCCCAGACTTAGTCCTCCCCCATAAATTTAAAATGCCAGAGTTTGAAAAATACAATGGAACTAGCTGTCCCGAAGCCCACCTCACTATGTTCTGTAGGCGAATGACAGGGTACGTGAACAATGATCAACTGCTAATTCATTGTTTCCAAGACAGTTTAGTCGGGGCCGCGGCTAAATGGTATAATCAACTGAGTCGCAATAGGATTGGCTCCTGGAGAGACCTAGCACGCGCCTTCATGCAACAGTATAGCCATGTAGCCGATTTGACGCCCGATCGAATCACTCTACAGAACATGGAAAAGAAGCATAATGAAAGCTTTCGACAATACGCACAGAGGTGGAGAGAGGTTGCCATACAAGTTCAACCACCACTACTAGAGAAGGAAACTACCATGCTATTCATAAATACCTTGAAAGCCCCATTCCTTACTCACATGATCGGAAGTACCACTAAAAGCTTTGCGGACATGGTTATGACGGGGGAAATGATTGAAAACGCCATCAGAGGTGGTAAAATAGAGGGAGAAACAGCCAAAAGGCCAACACCAAGAAGGAAGGACAGCGAAGTAAACAACGCTAGTAGTTACAACTCGAAGGCAATTACGGTTAGCCAACCGAGAGCGGCTACAGGTGGGCAACAGGGGTCCCAAAAGCAGGAATCTAGTTCAAGACAGAATACTGAAAAGATCCAGTTCACACCCATCCCGGTGACGTATGGGGAGCTCTATCAGAGCTTGTATAATGCCCATGCAATAGCTCCCTATCACTTGAAACCTTTGCAGCCCCCATATCCCAAGTGGTATGATGCTAATGCCAAGTGTGATTACCATGCCGGAGTACAGGGACACTCGATCGAAAATTGCGTTAGTTTCAAAAAAGCCGTGGAAAGGCTTATTAAAATGGGGGTCGTGAAATTTGACGATACCCCCAGTATGGAAGACCCGCTGCCAAATCACGGCAATCAAGGGGCGAACGCGATCGGGGAAATCGATGCAAGAAGGGTAAAAAAGGACATCGCTGAAGTAAGGACACCACTGAAGGTCATTTGGAAAAAAATGATAGAAAGAGGAATGTTGATCTCCAAAGAGAAAAATGAAAAAGCGAGGGACTATTGTGAGTTCCACCAAGAAGAAGGCCACGAGATTCAGGAATGTGGCGAGTTTAAGGCTCTGGTACAAAACCTCATGGATAACAAGGAGCTAGAATTTTACGAAGGTAGCTTGAATGAGGGAGACGTATGCGTATTAGAAGGAACTCCGACAAGTCAAGGGGCCAACCGGCCGAGAATCATCATCTCTCTACCGAAAAATAATGAGGTTGAGACATCGATAACACCAAAAGTCATTATCCGCAAGCCTATTTCCTTCCCATATACGGACAGCAAAAGGGTACCCTGGAATTACGGCTGCAACATAACGACGCCAAAAGAAGAGGAAATAGCTAACGCTTCCAAGGAAACCCAAGCTGAAGGTTCTTACACACGCAATGGAAAGCGTTATGACACGGGAGGCATCAGGGTCGCACCCACGAAAGCAAAAGCCCTAGACCCGGAGAAAGAGCAGGATGCTGAAACACTCATTAATGAATCAGTAAA
Source organism: Gossypium stocksii (assembly GCA_020496765.1). Lineage (NCBI taxonomy): Eukaryota > Viridiplantae > Streptophyta > Magnoliopsida > Malvales > Malvaceae > Gossypium > Gossypium stocksii. The sequence continues at coordinate 3,234,649 of CM035622.1, read as the reverse complement.
GGAGGAGGAGGCTAAAGAGTTTCTGAAATTCTTAAAACACAGTGAGTATAGCGTGGTTGAACAGTTACGTAAGCAACCAGCCCGCATATCCGTGTTAGCATTGCTCTTAAGTTCAGAAGTGCATCGTGAGGCATTGATGAAAGTGCTTAATGAGACTTATGTTACTAAAGACATATCTGTCAATAAGTTGGATCGTCTTGTTAGTAACATAAGTGCTGACAATTTCATCTACTTCAATGATGATGAAATCCCACCAGGGGGCATGGGATCAACCAAAGCCCTACACATCACCACTCGCTGCAAGGGGTATACGTTGCCAAGTGTGCTTATCGACAATGGGTCAGCCCTGAATGTCTTACCATTATCCACGCTAAATAGACTGCCAATAGACAGTTCTCACATGAAAGCATGCCACAACATAGTTAGAGCATTTGATGGCACGGAGAGAAAGGTTATGGGAAGGATTGATATCCCTTTAATGATCGGGCCGAACACATATGAAGTGGATTTTCTGGTTATGGACATCAAGCCTTCTTATAATTGCTTGTTAGGGAGGCCTTGGATACATTCGGCGGGAGCGGTGCCCTCCTCTTTACATCAGAAATTGAAATTAGTGACTGACGGACGACTGGTGACCGTAAATGCGGAAGAAGACATCATAGCAACAGTCACCAGTAACGCACCTTATGTGGAGGCAGATGAAGAGTCTATTGAGTGTTCCTTCCGCTCCTTAGAATTTGTTAATGCAACCTTTATTTCGGAAGGAAATAAAATGCCATTACCCAAGATATCCAAAACTACCAGAATGGGCTTGCGGATGACAGTGGGAAAAGGAGCTTTGCCCGGAAAAGGTTTAGGCCGATACCTCCAAGGTGGGATTCGAGTCCCTGAATTAAGCGAGAAAAGAGACCGTTTTGGCCTAGGTTTTAGGCCAGACCACAGACAGAGAAAGAAGGAGATAGAAAAGCGTCAAGAAAGAAGGAAAGCGCGTCTGAACGGAAGAGAATTTGAGTGGGAACCGATGACATTCCCTCACATATCCCATACTTTTGTGTCAGGAGGGATAATTTACCCCGAGGTGGGGTCGCTCGAGGAAGGAAGCTATCACATCAACGCCATACACGATAAAGAGACTGAGCGAAAGAATTTGGAAGACATTCGTCCTTACGAACCGGGGAGCTCTTTAAACAATTGGACTGCTGAAGAACTTCCTGTAACCTTTAGGAACTTTACAGAGTAATTTTCCAGAACACTCTTGTTGCTCTAAAGCCTAGGAGTAATAAGATTTCGTTTGTGAAATAGGCTTATGTTCGGATATTTTGGTTTCAATAAAGAACACTTTTGTCAAATCGAGCAAACTTCTTTCATTCTTCTATAAACATTCTTTTGACCTTCTAATTTCATTCTTTTTTAACTCATTCATAACATAAAAATAATCATTCTTAAATTCATTCATTCTTCGCACATTCTCTCATACCCCGCAGGTCCCTAGATATCAATGATATGAGCGACGATACTGCAGACCCTGAAGTCTCTTTTGAGCAAGACTTGTGTTCAAAGGAACCTCAGGATTTTGAAGATGACAGGGATTGTGATGTATCTCCAGATCTATTGAGAATGGTGAAGCAAGAAGAAAAGCAAATTCTGCCCCACGAGAAAGAGGCAACGGAGAACATAACGTTGGAAGAAGGGAAGGAGGTGAAAATAGGGACGCACATTACCAAGGAAACAAGGCAAGATCTTGTCGAGCTACTGAGAGAATTTAAAGATGTATTTGCATGGTCGTATCAGGACATGCCGGGGCTGAATACAAATATCGTGGTGCATCGTCTTCCTATAAAACAAGATTGCAAACCAGTCTAGCAAAAGTTACGACGAATGAGGCCTGACGTCGTGCTGAAGATCAAAGAGGAAGTCAAAAAGCAGTTTGATGCTGGATTCCTACAAGAGGTCAAGTACTCAGAATGGGTAGCTAACATTGTGCCTGTTCCTAAGAAAGATGGGAAGGTACGAATGTGCGTCGATTACAGAGATTTGAACAAAGCTAGCCCAAAAGACAACTTTCCCTTGCCACACATTGACACCTTGGTAGATAATACAGCGGGTTATTCATTGTTTTCCTTCATGGACGGCTTCTCGGGGTACAACCAAATAAAGATGCATCCTGAGGACATGGATAAGACCACTTTCATAACATTGTGGGGCACCTTTTGCTACAAGGTAATGCCATTCGGCCTAAAGAACGCAGGTGCGACATACCAAAGGGCCATGGTGACTTTATTCCATGATATGATGCACAGGGAAATCGAGGTGTACGTGGACGACATGATTGCCAAATCTCGAACTGAAAAGGAACATATCGAAGCCTTGAGGAAATTATTCTTGAGATTGAGAAGGTTTCAGTTGAAACTCAATCCAGCAAAGTGTACCTTTGGAGTCAGGTCAGGGAAACTATTGGGCTTTGTAGTCAGTGAAAAAGGAATAGAAGTTGACTCAGACAAAGTCAGGGCCATACAAGAGCTACCGCCACCGCATACTCAGAAGGAAGTGCGAGGTTTTCTTGGGAGGTTGAATTACATTGCTCGGTTCATTTCACAATTGACCGAGAAATGTGATCCCATATTTCGCCTTCTTAGGAAACACAACCAGGGTACCTGGGATGAAGAATGTCAGAATGCCTTTAATAAGGTCAAGCAATATTTGTCAAACGCTCCAGTACTATCTCCGCCTAGTCCAGATAGACCGCTGATACTGTACTTGTCGATATTCAGCAACTCTATGGGGTGTGTACTAGGTCAACATGACGAGTCAGGAAGGAAGGAGAGGGCGATATATTACCTCAGTAAGAAATTTACTGATTGTGAAATGAGATACCCGCCGATCGAGAAGTTGTGTTGTGCCTTGATTTGGACGACCCGAAGGTTGAGGCAATATATGTTGTATCACACAACGTGGCTAATTTCGAAAATGGATCCATTAAAGTACATGATGGAGTCAGCAGCCCTGAATGGGAGAATGGCAAGATGGCAGATACTACTTTCTGAGTTTGATATAGTCTATGTGAGTCAAAAGGCCATAAAAGGAAGTGCGATAGCAGAATTTCTGGCCAGTAGGGCTCTGGAAGAATACGAACCATTGAGCTTTGATTTTCCTAACGAGGAGTTGATGTACGTAGCAACTGCCGAGAGGTGTCCATGGAAAATGAACTTTGACGGAGCATCTAACGCAGTAGGAAATGGAATAGGGGCAGTCTTAATATCCTCGGATGGAGATCATTATCCGTTCACATGCAAATTAGACTTTGACTGCACAAACAATATGGCAGAGTATGAAGCATGCATCATGGGAATTCGAGCTACCGTAGAACGGAAGATTAGAACATTGGAAGTATACGGAGATTCAGCATTGGTGATCTACCAGCTCAAAGGAGAATGGGAGACAAGAGACCCAAAATTGATCAATTACCGGAGAATAGTTCTAGGTCTACTTGAGGAATTTGATGACATCACTTTCAATTATCTCCCACGAGATGAAAATCAAATGCCCGATGCTTTGGCAACCTTGGCATCCATGATTAAAGCAAACAAAGAAGAGGATATGAAGCCTATTCAAATGAGCATTTTTGAAGCTCCAGCTTACTGTTGTAACGTTGAAGGTCAAGAAAGGGATGACCACCCTTGGTATCAAGACATATTACGATACGTGAAGAATCGGGAATACCCTGAACAGGCGACAGAGAATGAGAAAAGAACCTTGAGAAGGTTAGCTTGCGACTATGTACTGGATGGGGATATCCTGTACAAAAGAAGAAAAGATCAGGTACTTTTGAGATGTGTCGACGCTGTAGAAGCTAAGCAAATCTTGGAAGAAGTACATAAGGGCGTCTGTGGAACACACGCTAATGGCTTCACGATGGCAAGACAAATCATGAGATTTGGATACTATTGGTCTACTATGGAGGGAGATTGTATCAGCTATGCCAAGAAGTGTCATAAATGCCAGATCTATGGGGATAAGATTCATGTACCACCTTCACCTCTGCATGTTATGACTTCTCCATGGCCCTTTTCCATGTGGGGCATGGATGTAATCGGCCCAATTTCGCCAAAAGCTTCGAACGGGCATCGTTTCATCTTTGTGGTTATCGATTATTTCACGAAGTGGGTAGAGGCTGCTTCGTATGCTAACGTCACCAAGTCAGCAGTGGGTCGGTTTTTGAAGAAAGAAATCATCTGTCGATATGGAATACCTGAGAGAATTATATCAGACAATGCCTTGAACCTGAACAATAGCACGATAGCAGAAGTCTGCAGTCAGTTCAAGATTAAGCATCATAATTCATCTCCGTATCGCCCAAAGATGAATGGGGCAGTGGAAGCGGCCAACAAAAATATTAAAAAAATAGTTGGGAAGATGACTGAGACCTACCGAGATTGGCACGAAAAGCTGCCGTTTGCACTATTTACTTATCGAACATCTGTTAGAACCTCTACCGGGGCAACTCCATTCTCGCTGGTTTATGGGATGGAGGCGGTGTTACCCATTAAAGTAGAGATACCTTCCCTTCGAATCTTGTCAGAAATAAAGTTGGATGAGGCAGAATGGATTCAATCACGATACGATCAATTGAACCTGATTGAAGAGAAAAGGCTGAAGGCAATTCGTCATGGCCAGATGTATCAGAAGCGAATGATGCGAGCTTACGACAAAAAGATCCGACCAAGAGAATTTTACGAGGGGGACCTTGTATTGAAAAAGATCCTTCCCATACAGAAGGACTTCAGAGGAAAATGGATGCCAAATTGGGAAGGGCCGTATGTCGTGAAGAAGGTTTTCTCTGGTGGCGCGCTGATTTTGGCAGAAATGGACGGGAAAGGTTTACCCAATCCAGTGAATTCGGACTCAGTCAAGAAGTACTTCGCCTAAAGGAAGGGAAACCAAGGTGAAAACTCGCAAAGGGCGCTTTGAAACTTCTATCGAAAAAAAAAAAAATGGAGAAGCCAAGGTGAAAACCCGCAAAGGGCGCCTTGAGACTAAAGGGGTTTTAAGTCGAAAACCCGAAAGGGCGGCTCAAATTTCGAACGACACGTATCTCGCTACACTTGACCCGACAGGAACTGGAGTGCATTACATACTGGAGCATCAACAAAGTACTTTGGATCTTCCGAACACATGTCAAACCCAAAGAAATTTTCATGAAGTTTGTATATAGAAACTCAAGCTACGATATCTAGGGCGTCTGACTTTTTGCCTTGTCCACTATCTTTTGATCTTCTCAAAGATTTGTTGTCAGATTAATTTCCTTTGTATCCTTGATGACTTTATTCGAATCTAATTGCCTTCAAAATTTTTTCCTTTCACTATTCATAAAATGTGAACTGTAAATATCTTTACGAACGAAGTTCTGCATGTTACTCTGTAAAATCCCCTAATAATGCAAGAAACTAAAACAGAACGATTGTTTAAAGAACCCCTGGGTGTAAAGGTTGAGTACCCAAAGAAAACTCTCTTTTCAGTTCAAAGTGATGATCAGAAATTTCAAATAATTCGATCCTAGGAAAGGATCATTTTCGGCAGGTCATCATAGAACCAATTTGATTTGGGGTATACAAGCAGAGTGTAAATGACACCTCGAATGAAACTTGGATGAATGAGTAGTGATAGTCGAAATAGGATCACTCTCATAGCATTTTTGCATCATAGTACGCACAATTAGGAAGTATTTAACTCATTTCGATCATGGCATCCTAATCATTTGCATAAGCATAAACCTCAGGAAATCGATTCTACAGATAGATTCCCCAGTGGACAATGTAGCGAGATTGACGGAAACAGCAAGTTCCAACAGATCTTAACCCCCTAAGCAGTACGGTAACAGATCAAATTTTGGCGAATCTTACCTCCATACAGCAGTGATGGATCAGATTTCAGCCATTCGCCTTAACTCCCTAAGCAGTAGGGTAACAGGCAAAACAGAACAGATCTTATCTTCGCTGACCAGGAGCGGAGCAGATCGCGTTCCAACAGATCTTAACCCCCTAAGCAGTAGGGTAACAGATCAAATTTTGGCGAATCTTACCTCCATACGGCAGAGATGGATCAGATTTCAGCCATTCGCCTTGACCCCCTAAGCAGTAGGGTAACAGGCAAATCACAACAGATCTTATCTTCGTTGATCAGGAGCGGAGCAGATCGCATTCTATCAGATCTTAACCCCCTAAGCAGTAGGGTAACAGATCAAATTCTGGCGGATCTCATCTCCATACAACAGTGTTGGGGCAGATTTTAGCCACTCGCCTTAACCCCCTAAGCAGTAGGGTAACAGGCAAATCACAACAGATCTTATCTTCGTTGAGCAGGAGCGGAGCAGGTCGCATTCTATCAGATCTTAACTCCCCAAGCAGTAGGGTAACAGATCGAATTTTCCCATCATACATCAACAATGAAGCAGATTCTAGTCGCTCGCCTTAAATCCATAAGCAGTAGGGTAATAGGCAAAGTTTTAACGGATCTTAACCCCCTAAGCAGTAGGGTAACGGATCAAGTTCCGGCAGGTCTTACCTCTCTGTACTGGCAGATAGCAGATCAGAAAAGCAGATTTGACAATCTCCATATTGTTTAGCAGAAAAGATTGAAGTTGCAGATCTCTTCTCGCTAAATTATTATATCCCTGAAGATGTGAGCAGATTGAAGCTACAAAACATACCTTTGAAGTTGCAGTGGATCGAACCAAAGCTACAAGAGGCGGTGGGCTAAAGAGACTACCCGAGCAAGAAGAGCACCAAAGAAGCCAGGATTCGGCAAGACCAGGCCAAATTGGCCTTTCTTTATATCTTTGCTCAATTCCCGTTACACGACAAAGAGCAAAGAGGGGCAGCTGTTGTAGGCCAATTCTGGCCTGGTCACAAACAGACCCACACATAGGCCAAATATAAAAAAAACCCATACACATAAACCCCTAATCCACCTACCCATTTAACCTTAGCCCAATTACCCATTTAAACTCAATACCCGGAGGCCCATTAAACCTAACCTACCCTAATCAGAAAATAAAAAAACCTAACCCTAGCCCCCAGGGTCAGCGCCGCACCAACTCTCTGCGCAACCACCACCCTTCTGACACCACGCTACCGACGTCGGCCACCGACTCCATCAAGTGGCCCCTGCAAAGCATTTAAAGGATTAGACAGAAAGTAGAAAAGAGAAAAAAAAACAACTTGTAAATATTAAGGCTATAAAAGCCGAATGACATTCTTGTAACGGGGGATTTTTTTTGGAGATCAATACACCAGTCTTTAAACACAAACAGTTTCAAGAGATTCAAAAATATAAAAGCAGAGGTAGAAACACGAGCGAAATTGGAGGAGACCAACCAAGACCGAAAACCCAAGGTGATTTTTTAGGGTTTTTCCGAATCTGTTTTTTATTTTCTCCCCTTTTTAATCAGTACATACATATATACGGATGTATATAAAATAATAATAAAAAATCTAAAAAAAATACAAAAAAAAGAGAGAATTTTTACCTTTTCCGGCCACCGCGTGCGGTGCCGGCGCCGGCGGCAGCGCGGCGGTCCGGTGGCCGGCCGGTGGTCGGTCCGACCACCGGAAATCGCTCCGGGCTCCCCTTCTCTCCCCCTCTCCCCTTTTTTTTTCCTGCTTCCCGTGGCAAATGATTTTTTTGGAAATTTTAGGCTATTTATAGCCCCATGAAACGGTGTCGTTTTGGGGGCTGCGTTTTAACCCCAAAACGACGTCGTTTTGAAGGTCCGACCCGGACTCCGACCCGCTCCAGCAAAGATCCGCGTGTTTTTTGTAGCGGAAGGGCTATTTGCGCGATCAGCCCTTCCGCTTTTTCAGACTTATGTAATTAGGTCTTTCAATATTTTCAAATTGGCCCAATAGTTTTCCCCGTGTTGCGATTTAGTCCTCCATGCTACGCTGCGTTTTTAACATGCGGAAAAATCGCCCTTTTGGCCCCTGTTTATTCATCCCGTGTTCAAATAAGTCCTCCGTTTTCGTTTTTTTAATTTCAAATCTGCCCGGAATTTTCGATTTTGGCCCAATTTGGTCCCCTTTTATTACCCTTTTCCCTTATTTCTTTTTTCTTCCGGTTTTATTATTATTATTATTATTATTATATTTATTATTCTTAATATTATTATTATTATATATTATTATACCATATCATACCTAACATTATTATTTTTTTAATGCTATGATGGTACTATTTCACCACTATTATTACCTATTTTTATAATTAATATTTTATATATATTAATATTTTTTATATATATATGTATTTTTATTTATAATTATTAGTCATACTCTAATATATGTATATCATATTTTTATAATGTTTATATACTATTCACTATTATTTCTCTTTTATATTATGTATATATCATACGCCTATATTAATACCATATTCGTTTTCCCTATGTATATATACTTTCACTCTTATTATTTTATATCATGCATATATCACATGTATATATATATTTTAATCATATTACATATATATATTCTAATATCTTATTATTCACATACTTTTTGTATTATCATTTCATATATATATATCGTATATATTATGTGTATATTTTTGTATATGTCTTTTAAATACGATCTTTTTATATATTGCGTATATGCTTTTAATACTAATATTATATGTTATGTATATATAGTATGATCTGTTTTATTATGTTTTCGTCACCCCACTTATTACTATATGTTTTTTGTTTAATATCATTATCATCATGTTAAAAATCGTATGCATTGCTACTATTTTATAATATCATGTGAATTACGTAATTTAGTATTGATATCCTATAATCTGCTAATATTATGTTTTAATATTTTATCAATCGCATCATCGTTTTAAAAAAAAAATTCATATTTCACATAATCCATAATACTTTAGAAACAAGGCAATATTTTTTGTGTTTAGAGATTCGGGAAATAGTGCCCTAACGCGCTGGGTTGCGATTCCTCGTTCGTCTAAATACCTAAAATACCCTCCTAAATTTTGCAACCCGCGAGATAACTTTAGTTTCGAGGAAATTAAGAACTTCGTGTCCAATCGTGCTGGATGTGATGTTCGTATTCTTCCGAAGCAAAGGAATCTCGATTTTTCAACCCAAATCATCTCAATTTTATTCAAAATGTTCCAAAAACGAGGTAATGTTTTGTATTTAGAGATTCGGGAAGTAGTGCCCTAACGTGCTGGGTTGCGATTTCTTGTCCGCCTAAATACTTAAAATACCCTTCTAAACAAAGTTTTGCAACTCGCGAGATATCCCTAGTTTCGAAGAATCCACGAATCCCGTGTCCAATCGTGCTGGATGTGATGTTCGTATTCTTCCGAGGCGAAGGAATCTCGACCTTTCTCCTCAAGTTATCCCTGTTCCAAAAAGAATCCTATTTTTAAAAAAAATCTTTCTAAATTTTGACTTAAGAAAGAAAATTGCTCAATCTGGTACCAATTTTGGGCGTCGCGGGGGTGCTAATCCTTCCCCGCGCGTAACCAACTCCCGAGCCCGTTTTCTCTAATTTTTCGCAGACCAAAGAGTTTTATAAGGTGATCCAATCACACTTAAAAGGATTGGTGGCGACTCCTCTCTTTTCATTTTTTAAGTCGACCTTCCGTTTTTTTTTTTTAAAAAATGGTTACGACAGACATAATTCATCTCCCTAGGTATTTAGAAAATTAGTTCACACTTGAGAATAAAAACATCCAATATATAGTATAACCGAAAGAAATAATAAACTCATGATAACTTCTTAGGAAATCAATCGAGAATCTTCAACCTTGACGGAAATCTGGGTCAAAATCGGCTTCAGTGGTGTTTTTCGAGTTTTTTTCTTGAATATTCTCTGATGGCTTACTCCTATATTCTTATTTTTTTCATACATACGTTTTAGAATGCTCGAAAAACTTAAAAATCATGATTTTCTATAATTCGATACGTAATTTCGTGAAATTAACATAGTCTACCACACACACATGTGGGTTACACGAATGTGTGGTATGGTCGTGTGGAATGGTTCAGTCCGTGTGGCTCATGCAGCTTGTTCCAATACTCCAATTTTCACTCATTTTTCACTCATTTTGCTCTCAAGTGCTCTATTAAGCATTAAAACATGAAAAATGATTAGGAGCAAAACATTCATAATTAACATCAGATAATCACTTAAAAAATGCATTAAGAATGATCTTAAAACATGTTACTTTTAGCACTTATTAAGATTCAGTCCTACCATTTTGACTCTGAACCTCAACATCCAGTTTCTGTAACACCCCTAACCCGTATCTATCGCTGAAATGGGTTACGAGGCATTATTGAACTTATAACACAATTTAGAACATTCATTTCTCATATATTCGTTATTTATCAATAAATATCATTCATATACAAAAATATTATCCTTAAAACAAGCCTAAGAGGTTTCAATCATGCATTTGAGACTAAGCCGGTATCGTATAAACAATTTGGGAAAATATAGAAAGATTCTCAAAACAAGGGACACACGCCCGTGTGAATAGGCCATGTGTCTCATACGGTCAAGAGACACGCCCATGTCTCAGGCCATGTGAACATTCGAAATGGGATCACATGGCCGTGTCCTTCCCTGTGTAACTCTCTGACTTAGGTCAAACGGCAGTCCACACGCCCGTAAGCTTATTCGAAATGGCCTCACACGCCTGTGTGCCAGGCCGTGCACTAGGCCGTGTCAAACCTATAGGGTATACTGACTTATGCCACACGGCCAATCATACGCTCGTATGTGAGGCTGTGTGACACATACTGATTTGTTTCTAAATGCATCACCAAGGGACATACAGTCGTGTACTATGACCGTGTGTTACACACGACTGAGACACATGCCCGTGTCTCTGCCCATGTGGACAAAAATTAGGCTATTTACCAATCTATTTTGCCACCCAACTTGCACATACCTACACAAGCTCACTTGGAACAATTTCAAGACATAATTGTCAGCCAAACAACATCATTTAATGTACAAATCATACCATTTCAACCCCTACTATTTCTATATTCAAATCATCATCATTTACACAATCAAATATATACCAACTTAACATACTTCATTAGCCATAAAACACATTTATAACATGTACTATAATTCAACCTAATAAACATCCATATACCAACACAACCAAGCATTTACAATTCATTTATCCATCACATATCGATATAACCACTTGTTCCATCATATTTCCATTCTCAAACTCATCAAGCAAACCACATTATATATCTTATACATAACTCAAAACATATATTAAGTTAAGCCAAATCACATGGCTTAATCACATACCAAAACATATACCAAAATCACAAGCTAAAGTGACCATAATCACCATCTTCTTAACTAGCCTATACATGCCATATTTACACCTTTCTTAAAGTCCAAAAGTACCAACCGACAACGGGATAGCGTGATACGAATCTCCGACTTCGTCAGAATCGAGCGAGCTTCTAAATCTCTAAAAAGACATAGGAAAGAAAAATAGGGTAAGCTATAAAGCTTAGTAAGCCCGTATAAATATAGAATTTGACTTACCATTTTTATACAGTCAATACAAGTAAACATATTATAACCAATCAACTTGTCAAATGCCTAAACACAAATGTTCATCAACATGTTAGTCACATAGGTGCATATAATCATCCATTCACAAGGATGTATACAACCATCATTCAAATTTCATACTTCAATACCTCATATAATACCAATTTCATATAACTTGTAAAGCATTTATAACATTTCATCTTTATTCATATAACTAGTAAATCATAAGTATGACCAGTAATTTATTCGTATATCCAGCAGCAGAATTATGCCCGTTGAACCTCTTAGAATATTGATAGATACACGGATGATACACATTAAGTGTATTAATTGGTAATTTGTCAATTCATTATCATATTAGTTTTTTCGAGCTATGATCGGTAAGCTCCTCCTGAGCTGATAGACAGTAAGCTCTATCGAGCTGAAAATAGTAAGCTTTGACGAGCTGAAGTATCGGTAAGCTCATACGAGCTACAGTGAGTCCGCAACAAATGTAGGATCTCAACCAAATGGTAACCCTAATGACATGTCACTTGTATCCTATGAATTCCTACGGTTTAAACGGGACTTAGTAGTTCTTAGCAAACATCAATTTAGGCATTTAAATATCATATACTTCAATTTCTCACAACATATATACATTCAACTCAATTAAGCACAAATTTAATTACTTAATTCTAATTATACGAACTTACCTCGTAACGCTCGGATAGAAATTATCGACTATTTGATTACTTTGCCTTTTCCTCGATCTTGATTCGATAATATCAAATTTAGCTCATTCAATATCCATTCTATTCAATTTAGCCCATAATTCATATTTTGGCAAATTTACATATTTGCCCCTAATGTTTCACATTTTTACAATTTAGTCCTTATCACATAAAATTGCAAATTCATGCAATTAAGTACAGACTTATGCCAGCCAAATTTTACCCATGCTTATTACAGCCCATATTATTCATTTATTCACACTTTTGACCATAAAATTCCAACATTTCTCAATTTAATCCCTAAACGACAATATGGAAATTTCCTTTGAAGTTCTATAGCTATTAAACCCTTATTGCTAATAGAACTCAACTTTTACGTTTTACGCGATTTAGTCCTTTTTACGGAATTAAGTATTCAAACGGTAAAATTTCTTTACGAAACTTTCACACAATAATTATATCATGCTGTAAGCCTTAATAAAATAATAAAATAAATATTTTTACTTCAGATTTGTGGTTCTAAAACCACTGTTCCTATTTGACCAAAAACGAGCTGTTACAGTTCCCCAATCCGATCATCCAACCCATCAAGATTACTAACTTGAAAATCACCTTGCGTAGCCACTTAATCATTCTAGCCTTGGCAAGAGTTTCTATCGGGTTAACCAACTCTTTTGACATCGATTCAACCCAATTAGTTAAGATAAGCTTGCTTGGAGTTTTTGGTAGACCTGCTTCTTAACCTTTAAACCTTTCTTTCTTATTTTCTTCATCGATAGTGTTTTTGTTTTAACACTGTTCAAGCTCTCCTTATATGTCCCATGGTTCACGGTCACAACTTTCTTTTTCACTAGCATAGTCAATTACTTTTACCACCTTATGGAAATGACTTGGAAAGCTAGTGTTCTTTACATTAACACTTTGGCTAGAAGATCCCATACCCACTAGGCTGGCATTGCTTGGTCCAACATCCTTATCTTGCCCAACCATAATATCCCTAACCATATTAGTTTCATGGGCTATCTTAGAGTCTATCCTTATTTTTTTCTTGTTGGATCCCTTTTACTTTAACATCCTGTCACACCATTTTCTATATACCCACACTTTTCTCTTGGATTTTAGTATCCCTATTATTCGTTTCACCCAAAGTTTCCACTCCCTCCAAATCAACAAGGATATTAAATCTCATTTTCTTTATTGTTACCTTATCTGAAGCATGAACATTTTCTTTGTTGGGCTTTATCCCTATTTTTGTTAGCCTCGTTTTCTCCCCATGGCCTACATCCACGGTCCAAAGGCACTCTTTCCCTCCACTAGAGCTTCTAATGATGGATGATTATGCTAGTTTATTTTTGTAGAATTCGTGTGCATCTCCCATCCGATTAACTTGAGGATAGTTCTCATTGCTATGCCTATAACAACCATAGCGATAACAGATCAATGGTAACCCTTATATTCCACATACTATGCAAAACCACTAATACTTATAAATGCTTGAAACGGTTTGTTAAAATCTAAAACTATAGCAAACCTAGCAAACTTCCCTCGCCTCCCTTCTTTACTATTATAATCCACTTTGGCTACTCAACTAATAACACCCACAATGACCCTTAACAACTTCTTAGTATAATAGTGACAAAGAGCCTTGGTACTCTTATCCAAACAACAATTTTTGAAGGGTGCTTCTCCTTCGTAAAAAAATATGGCTCCATGGTTGGACAATCAATTAATAGCCAAACACCATCCACGGACCTTCTGTCAAAGCATTAATAATATTGGTTTTGTGAGAATTTTACCAAGAAATAATCATTTTTTATGTCAACAACTTGAAAATCTCCATAGTGTTTTTAAAGGGCATGGGTTCTATTAACCAACGCTCTATACCCAATAGATCTCCCCAACAAGCGCACCACAATAGTTTGTTCCATACTTTGATATAATATTTCATGAATACGTTCAGAGAAGAAAATCTTAAGAAAAGATCCATTTGAAGTGATCTTGACATATTCCTCAAAGATCTCAAAATCATCATCTAACGGTATTCCCTTAGATCTCATTTTCTACTTTGTATTCACAATAAGTTTATCCTTGAACGACTCTTTATAAGATTTTTATCCTCCATTACAACATCTCAAAGATCCCAACCATCAAGATCCTTATTTCAAACCTTCTTCGTTATCCACTCAAGTTTCGATGAAATTAGAGACTTAGGCTGTTCAAGTTGTTGTATGGAGGACAAAGTCATAGGCTCTAGATTTTATTTAATTCAATATTTGTAATGATTATTCTTATTAAAACTGTTGATATAATTATAACTAAATCAAGATAGGAAAAGGGTTTCACAAAAATCAGATCCTAAACAATATACCAACACTTGAATCTAGGTACAAGTTATCACTAAACCATATAATTAGTTATATTTTTTAATTTACGTAATGAACTTATTTGTATAAAAATTTAATTGGATGTTGAAAGACAATTAAAACACTTCCCCCTTGCTAAGTTGTCTTTAAGTAGAGTAGCTTAAAAGTCATGATTAAAACTATATTTTCCATTTTCTCACATGAACTGTCCAAATATTAATAGAAAATTATTTTTATAAGGTTGCCTTTTATAATACATTAATGAAGTAGTAAACTTCCAAGTTGGTCTCCATAATTAGAGTACAATTAAATTTAATTTTCTCAATTTTTTAAAAAAGAAACCCATTTAGTTAGTATAAATGATTATTATAATAGAAACTATTTAATTTCTTAGTGAAAAAGAAAATCATTTTTTCATGTGAATTTCCAGCTCAATTCCATTGAGTTCCCTTTGTTGGGTGAGCATCATTTTCTTTATAATTATTAGTTACGAATATTAAAGATAGGATACAAGATTCCAAATACATGGGTACACAACAAAATTATTTAACGTATAGAAATCTTAAAACATGGATATAATGACTTAATTCAGTAATTTGTCTCACTTTATAAAATTTGAGTTTTTAAAATAGAGTTTTTCTAATTTAAGAGGTCAGGACCCTGTTTACTCTTTTCGTAAAGTATAGGATAAATATCATAATTAAACCGAATATAATATATATCTTTTGTTTGAATGGACAGGGAAAATGTTTTTCAAAGCTTAAACATGAAACTTAATGCAAGCAACACAAGTTGTTTATCACCGGTACACCAATAAATAAACCCGTATTGTCCAACACATATACTACCTATCCACCATAAAATTTTGCCAAAAAACAAAAAGTATATATTGGCTTGACTTTGCACTATCAACATTTGTAAAAAGAATAAGAAAGAAAATAGTGTAAGTACCCTAAAGGAGAAGGCAAAAACAAAGAGTTAAAGACAGCAGGCTTATTGGTAGACACCTCAATAATGAAAGTGGGCCTCTAAAAACCTTATATAATTCAATGGAGGGGAATTATTACAAGTAAAAGAAAAAATAATAATGATAATAACCATAGCCTCGTCCCACTTCCATTACTGGAAGGTTTTTTTTTGTTTGCTTATTGCTTACCATTTCACCCACTCAAACAAAAGAGAAATGATGGAGGATTTGAGAGATGGGATAGGGTTATATATATAAGCTCGGGTTCAAGTTTTGTGTATTGAGAAAATAAGATTGAGATAGTTATTCTCCTTTTTAGATGTTAGATTTTGTCTATTTTAAATTTAATTGAGATTTCATCTTGTGACGCCTCTTGATTAAATGATTTAATTGTACTTTTTTAATTCTTCTTAAACTTTAATAGTAGAAAAAAGAAGCATTTTTTAGCTCCTCTCAAATATTATTATTTTAATTTAAGCTATTTTAACATAACCCAACATTAGTAAATGTATTATGGAGGCTCTTGTATTAGGAATTAGATTACATTTTGCCCTATTTACTTGAAAAAATTAGCAAATTAGTTTTTGTACATTAGATCAAAGAGTAAAATGATCCTTTCTATTAAAAATTTCATCTATTTTTACTATTTAAAACTGAAGTAACTGATAGAATAACCAGACAGTTAGTTAAACATGGCGTGCCACAAGTGTCTCATTCTAACATACAAAGTCGAATTTTTAATAGTAGAAATGATTTTTTTAACAAAAAAATTAATTTACTCTTTGATTTAATATATAGGGAATAATTTACTTATTTTTTAGTGGAAGGGATAAGATACAATTTAACTTTTATTATATGTGCCTATACAGTACTTTCACCCAAAATTTTATAATTTTATACCAATACCCCTAGAATTTTGGGCTTCATTGGTTTGTTGGGAAATATGTCTAGGTGCATTATGATATGGCAATCTTTTAATTTTATTATTTTCTTCCCCTTAACCCAATTGGCCCCTACTTTCATATAGATGATTGTCTGTTTCTTTCTGACAGCACTTCTTCCTCCTTAAATTTTTTTAATTTTTTAATACCCCAACTTTATATGATTTTTTTCCTTTATTAAAAAAATTTATGTTTAATAATAATGTTGGTGATGTCAATCATGATCTTAAATCTACCGAATCCATCTTTCAATCTATTACAATATACACATATCTCTACAATGCTTGAGTTGGCATTTATCATGTTCCTGTTGCATTTAGACCCAAGCTCTTACATAAGAGAGTGTTGCTACCTTCTTTCTCTTTTTGTTTAATTGCATTAAATATCCTAAAATAGTGTCTCAAATTTTAAATTGATATTCAAATTTCAAAATATTCAAGTATTTAAAGTATTAGTATTAAATTAATCGAGTAATTCTGTTATTTTAATTATATGTTTATGTGTTAAATTTAAATTTAAGTTTGATGTAAAAATATTTAAAACACGTGGATAAAAAATTATGCACATGTACTTGTTGTGTAGTAGCTTGTATAAAGCATGTTTAATAAAAGTAGTAGCTCTTGTAGATTTTAATTATGCTGTTTTTTTTCTTTATAACACATTAGATATAAATTTTTATGTATTAAGTACATAATACGCATGCTTGCAATTTAATCCACAAGTTTTATATATATATTTTATGTTAGCTTTGAGCAAGCATTTAAAACTTAATAATTAGGTTTACAAAATGAATAAATTGACATGATATTACTGTTCTGAAAATACAATTAAAACGTTTTAAAATTTGAAATAAATTTAAAATCTAGGACATAATTTGAAAACATCTTGCCAATTGTAAGCTTGGGATGAATTCAGAATCTCTTGTCATTCCTCATGTCTTACCGATATTACTAGTTAACACTATAGACTAAAATCGACATCCGAGCTAAGAATATTTACAAGACCAAGATCTCACAAGCATACACAGTAAGAATTGCTTTCCTTGTATGGACAAAAATATTCGTCACTCGTACATCACATTTATCAATTATCTAGTTACTTATAAAGATATGATATAATTAGATAAATATACTCTAGAAAATACACAACTCATATAAGGACGACATGCGACATCTCAAGAATAACCAAAAGCACTACCAAAACCTAGAATATGAGTTGGGGGAGTGTACAAACTACACGCGAGCAAGAGAAGTGAGTGGGGGAATATAAGGTACAAGTTGTAAGTAGAAAACAAACAGGGCATTGGTCGATGTAAGAAACGAAAGAGGCAAAAAAGGCTGGCCCTTTACCGTACTCTTTGGATTGGACTTTTCTAGAAATGTTTCCTTTTCCTTGCATTATTCTCCTTTCCTTTTGTGATACTAAAAACCATTCCCTTCCATCACTTTGGTTTTTTTTTTTTTTTTCTACCATTTCCACAACCTCTTTAATCCCAATTCAGCTTCTTCTTTTAGCCCTTTTGCCCCCCACTTTTATGTTTTAACCCCTCCCTATCTAATTATTCTACAATTTTCCCCTATTGGGTAAAGAAAAACTTGTTCCATGTCAATAGCGGAAGAAAACAGTGGTTAAGATACTTTATTCGTAATTCAAAAATTAGGGTTCAATTTCTATTGTTGTTGTTAACAAGTGGGAATCAAGCAATTTGTCCACTTGAACTAACCTTTTTCTTATGTAAAATATTGGTCTAATTTTGCGGCCATACTTTTAAAAGTTTTGAAATTCTATAGTTGTTCTCAATTTCAATAATAAGAAAATTGGTCTCCTTAGAAAATCGAAGTAATTTAATCTTTGTTAATTTTGAAAGTGAGCAGTGAAGCATAATTAATCACAACGTTAAATTTTTTCCTTAATTTTACATAAATTTGACTGATAAAATAATAGATTTAGCTTTCATAATTTACACATTCTATCAATTTGGTCATAATTTAACAAATTTAGCCCACAATATTTTTGTAAATGTGTAATTGTTGGGGCAAAATTTGTTTTTTTAGAATCAAGACCAAATTAACAAAATATGTAAACATCAAGGGCTAACTTTGTTATTATATTAATCAAAATTATGCATAATTGACGAAAGACATTAACACCATAATTAATTGTCCTTAATTGCCCACTTTCAAAATTGATAAGGATTAAATTACTCTAAATTTTTTTAGAAGGACAATTTTGTTCAATTTAAAAATTGAGAGGAATTGAAGAAGTCTTTTTACCTTTGAAATTTGATTGTTTTCCTTTTAATTCAAGGAATTAAAATTGGTAAAAAAAATCAAAGTGTAATTGATAAATTAAATTTCAACATGTGATATCGACAAGTATTAGGTGCAATGGTAAAGTACATTACACTTTCAATGAAAAAATGTAGGTTATGAATTCTAAACGTAAACCGTAAAATAATATTATCAATTAAATTTTATTTTTAAATTGGAAAGTCTAAATTCGAGAATAAAAACTATGAAAGATTAAAACTTTAAAAGTTTATAAATTATAGGGATTGAAAGTAGAGTTAGACCTAAATATTATAATATTATATCTAGTATAAATACAGAGAGAAGAAAAACTAAAAAAAAATTGATGAACGGAAGTATATTATTGTGGATGCTGTAATGGTTTTTTTTTTTTGTTCTTACAAAGATCTTCGAGCTTCGTTCTCTAATCTTCTTCTACCCTATACTTACTTTTAGCTTAGCTGATTAACTCTCTCATAGGCTTTTCTTTTTTTTTTTTCTTTCAGCTTTTCCTTGGAAAATCACTGGCTTTGATGTTCATTTTTTTATATTTAATTTCAGCTTTTATGATAGTTTTTTTTCTTCGTTTAAAGTAGATTATGATCATGTTTTTTTGAGAATTTTCTGCTTTGAAAATATATAGTATCTTAGTGATTTTTAGTAGCTGAAAAAGTTTGTGAAGTGAAAAAAAATGTGGGATCTTAACGATTCTCCTGATCGTTCAAGAGACAAGGAATCGGAAGGGTGTTCATCGCCGGTAGACGGCGAAGAAGGGAAGGGTAAACGGGTTGGATCCGTTTCGAATTCGAGTTCTTCCGCCGTGGTGATCGAGGATGGATCAGAGGAAGAAGATGCAGCAGCTTTAAAGAAACGAAACAGAAACATGATTTTTGGGTTCTCGGTGCCTGTCGAGACCGGTGGACCAGCTCCCGTGACTCGTCAGTTTTTTCCACTTGACCAAGACCCAGAAATGAGGGCAGTTCCCACCGGAACTGCACAAGGGTTCCCTATGGCTCACTGGGTCGGAGTCAAATTCCGGCAATCGGAACCACTCGCCGTTGCTAAATCCGTTGAAGCTACAAATCCCATGAAAAAAAGCAGAAGAGGACCAAGGTCAAGAAGCTCTCAATATAGAGGTGTTACTTTCTATAGAAGAACCGGCAGATGGGAATCTCATATTTGGTCAGTTTTTTTTTTTCTCGAGAAACCTGTTTTACTATTTTCTCCCTAACCAATCAGAATTTAACCTTGGGTTTATATTTCTCATTACAGGGATTGTGGAAAACAAGTTTATTTAGGTGGATTTGATACAGCACATGCAGCAGCAAGGTAACCTTTCATGTCTTTACAATCATATCACTCTTTATATAATGGTAAATGTTTTACAAAGAACATTTCTTTAATATCTGTCAGAGCATACGATAGGGCAGCAATCAAATTCCGGGGAGTTGAAGCTGATATAAATTTCAGCATTGAAGATTATGAAGAAGATTTGAAACAAGTTAGCAACTAAGAACAAAGAACCCTTTTTTTTTTTTATTTCATCGTGTTGCTATGAAAAATCACTAAATTTTGTTTATGAAAAACAGATGAGTAACTTAACGAAGGAAGAATTTGTGCATGTACTTCGTCGACAAAGCACTGGTTTCCCTAGAGGAAGTTCTAAATATAGAGGAGTAACCTTGCATAAATGTGGAAGATGGGAAGCCAGAATGGGTCAATTTTTAGGCAAAAAGTAACCCTTTTTTTTTTGCCCTTTAACCCTTTTCTTCATTGTTAATTTATTCAATGGGTTTCATTTTGGGTTTTTTTTTTTTTGTGATTACAGATATGTTTACTTAGGCTTGTTTGATACCGAGATTGAAGCTGCAAGGTGCAAAGTTTATATAATCTTTGGTTTGTTCTATATGATGAAAATTAGGCTCTTTTTTTTTTCTCTTTTTTCTGATAGGGTGTTTTGATTTTGTAGGGCTTATGATAAAGCTGCAATTAAGTGTAATGGGAAAGATGCTGTTACTAATTTTGATCCTAGTATATATGATAATGAGCTTCACAACGGTGGTAAGTAAGATTTACACTCATTAATCATTTTTGTACTTCTGTTAAAAACTGATTTTTGTACATCAGAGGTATGTGTAACTATTTGGTTATTTTGTCAGTCATATCAGCTTTTAATAGTATAAATTGATGAAATTTTTAACCGAAATGATCGGTTTGGTTTTTTATCTAATGTACAAAGATTAATTTATTCAATTTTAGATAAAGAGGAGAAAATGCAATCTAACTCTAGTACATGATTTTTTTTTTAAAGTTCTAATTTTTATTTTTTGGTTTCAGAAACATCATCATGTAATGGTGGGGATTACAACCTTGATTTGAGCTTAGGGAATTCAACTTCAAAGCAAAATAATTTAGAATTTGGTGGTGTTGATAAGCAAAATGCAATGGTGGATCAACATAGTTGGGGCTATAGGTCTAAGGTTTGTTTTAATTTCATACTACGTATAAAAATCATGAATGTTAAGGTATAATAGTGATTCATTTTTCATTTTGGTGATTCTACCAGCAAAATCTGCAGGAGGGACCTTATGGAAATGATGATACAATGCAGCTTTTGAACCAAACTCAGATTCAATATTCTCAAGCTTCAATTAAGTCCATTGGACAACGGAACAGACCTACTGATAACCATATGTTCAACATTCATCCTACACAGTTTAATCAGTATCGGGTTCGTATTCGATAATTAGTACTTCAGTGCATGATCAGGAAAAAAGAGCTTCAACTAATGTAAAAATCATTGTGATGTATGTATATATATAGATTCATTATCCGAGCAACAACAACAATGGAGTTCAAATAGGGAGTGATCTTTCATTGTCAACTAATGATCATCATCATCAACAATGGCAATCAACGGGACGTCACCAACTGTGTTTACAAATGGTGCAGCATCATCAGGATTCCCATGGCGGATTAGACCTTCCAAAGCTAAGAAAAATGGGTTCCACTCACTCATGAGAGAAGCACTATACACACACCCTATTTTATCATCCACCATTGTTGGTTAATCTCTATGTAAAGATCAATGCATTGAGTTACACTCCATTTTTTTTACTTAAATTTTCTTAGTTAACCCATGGGGAAAATTATAAAAATTATTCCCAAAAAAAAGGAGAGAAAAAAAAAAGCATTATTGGTCAAAATCACTAACAAAGCAATTAAAACAAATGATCTTTTCCATTGTCTTCAATACATTTGTTTTGCCTTCTTATGTATTACATTAGTGTAATTTTCATTTATATGAAATATCGATTAAATTTAATAGTATCATGGAAATATTTATATTAAGAGTCGGATTTTATTTTGATTTTTCTATTTAAAAAAAGTATAAATTAATTCTTATTCATTAGAATAAAGTGTAAATTTATCATTTTATTAAAAAAATTATCTATTTATGTTATTAAAAATTAATTTATATATCAAAATAAGGTATATATAATATATGTTTACCTTGAAATTAATGAAATTTTTAGTAGTATTTTTACAAATATAATTTTCACTCATATACAAATTGGGAAATGGATTATATCTTGGAAATATGAGTGGATAGTGATGAATAGTCACCATCAATGGTGTCCTTTGAATCAGTTCTCTATGAGCAAAAGCAATCAGACATGGTTATAAATGAAGAGAGGGACTCATCAATCATAACTTTTAAAACACCCCCCTACCTATTGAAAAGGCATTCTAATTTGTAAGCTAAAATGAAGGGTTTAATATTTTATGTCCTTAATTGCAATTATTAACGAATTTTTAGTCAATAATATTAAGAACATGTGGCAAGAGTGTACGAGGAAAAAGGGTGTGTGTCTTAGGTCTTAGAAGAATACGTCATTTTTTAAGATTAAGATAGAGACAAGTGGTTAATTGGAAATATAAAATAAGGATTTCAATTTCGTCATCTGGGTCGTCATTGTTGAATATTTTATGGGGGAAATTGCATATTGGGAAGAGCAAAAGGGGTTATTTTATTTTAAAAAAAAGGGGAAATTTTTCTATAAGGAGAAAGGTCAAGGCCACCTTCTTCTGTCTTCACCATATTTAAGAATTAATTTTCTTAAAAAAATGTAGAATTTTTTATTTAAAAAAATTCTTATTGTCTATAAAGGGATTTCATTCATGCACATTTCATTAAAATGAACTTGCTTTGGAATTTTAAAAAAATAATAACGAAATTCAATGTTTTTTAATATATTTTGGTTGAGAATAAACTGATTTTATTTAAACATTATGACTGACAAAAGCAATTAAATAATATAAATAAGAACAGTTGGGTATCATTGTGGTTAGTACATTTTACAAATAAATAATATTAATTATAAGTGAAGTTTTTAGATTTATAAGTAGGGAATACTTGTATTTTATTTATTTGTTATATAATTTACATGTTATTCTTTTAAGTTATTTGAAAATTCTAAAACTTTTAAATTTTTGGGTTGAAATCATATTTCAAATACACAAATAGTTAATTGAGAATATATTCTTTTTTTATTAGCAAAAATTTAATTCTCGACCACATGATTAAAAAACAAGATGAGTTAACACCTTTCTTATCTGATTTAAGATTTATATTCGAGATTTATAGCTGTCTTTCTCAATAATACAATCTTTACCAATAGGGACTAAACCCTACTTACATAAAGAATGAGATAAGATTTAAGTTCATGAATGTTATGTAAAAACACATAAATAGTCAAACAAAATCCATAGGGAAATCTCATGTAGAGATATGAATCAATGATAGCTGATAAAAGATGCATTACAAGTTATCTATTAGTTTTAGGGTTGATGTCAGAATCTTTATCATATTTTGCATGTGATGAACTCTGAGGTACCTGCTCACTGCTGCATTTATACATACACACATATATAATGGGTCCATTGACAAGCTCTCAAGCCTAGAATCATCCCCCCCCCCCCCCAATAGCTCCTTAAATCATCACTTTCTCTTCTTCCGAATAAAGCATGATTATATAGGTTGGAAAATCAATAATATCCAGATTCATGGCTTTATTTTCTTAAACTATCATATATATTATCAGGATTATTGTAGCAAACATTCCTAAATTTTAGTTTAGATTTTATTATGTTTAAAATTGAGTTATTAAAATATTAATATTATATTAATTAAGTTATTTTGTTAACTTAATTATTAATTTAGACTAAATATTTAACGTCCAAATAATTACGTGGATGAAAGAATTTAATTGATATGATATTAATATTTTAAAGGCTCTTCTTAAAATATTTTTAAGTTTAAAAATTAATTTAAATCGTAAAATTATAATTTAAGGATTTATCGTGTAATTAACCCAGTTTTCTATAATAGAAGTTGACTAGACTTAGCACATAAGGAAATTAAGGTAATATAAACCTAGAAATTAAATACAGATGAAGTGGATGAAAATGATAGCAAAGCAAACCCTAAAAACAGTAAAAAGTTAAAAAAAAAAAAAGAAAGAAAAAGAAGCAAAGGGTAATTAGTAAATTACTGTGTTGTTTTTACTTTATTTCGGCTTTTATAGTTATAGGTGTGGCTTTCCATTTATGGGATTTCTTCAACGGCTCAACTTTCTTTCCACTGTCTCTCTTGCAAAAAAGTCATCAATAAAAATAAATGCTAATAGTGGAGTATTTTTACATTAAATTTTAAGAAGTTTTATTATTATTTTTTTAAAAAGTAAGGATTTAATGAGAATTTAAAATAAATGGAGTTTGATTAAATTTTTCAAAAACATTAAGGGTATAAAGAGAATTTCTAAAAATTTTAATGGGTTTAATTGAATTTTTTTGAAAACTTGAAAAACATAATCTTTTAAAAAACATTTAGAGACTTAATTAAAATTTTCTAGAGAGTGATGAAAAATCGTCTCATTGTTGTTTTTCAAAATCTTCAAGAATTTTTGGCTTCTCTGAATTACCATATGTAATTTAAAAAAATTCAAATTTTGAGTTAATCGAACTGAGTTATCGAGTTAACATGAATAAATAATTTGAGTTTTGAGTTCGAATCGAGTTAAGTTATACAGTTCGAATAACTCGATAATTCAAATAACAGATTGACATAAATACCGTTTTAGTCCCTTTCAATTTTGAAAATGAACAAATTGGTTTCTCTCATCAAAATTTAAAAAATTCAAAATAAATTTTAAAATTCATAATATTTATAAAAATTCAAAGATTTATATTTTAAAAAAATATATAATAATTTTAAAAAATTCTGAATAATATATAAAGAAAGTTAAAAATTTAAAATTTTTCTACAATAATAATTTTGAAGACTTAAATAAGTTAATTAATTATCCAAGTTTATCATACTAAGTATTTTTTTAATTTTATTTAAAAAAAATTCAAATATATATGGGTTCAAATATAAAATTAGTTATATTGTAACAATATCTTAATTTGACATGTTTAATTTTCTAATTTAACTCGAACAATTTTCCTTTACTCAGAAAAATTTCAAATAGCGTTAAGATAATAAAATAAGACACATTAACTCAAATTTTTTCACTCGATTTGAATCAACCCTCGTAATTCCAATCAAATCTAACAATCTCTCTCACTAATGTATTTTTCATGGACAAAACTTCAACCCGACATGTATTTTAAAAAATATCAAACTGATATTTTTTTTAAAAATAAAAATAAAAAATAGTAATGCACAATGAATGTGACTGCGATAGAGACATGACAAAGCTGGCATTGGTCCCTCTCTCTTTATTAAAAAAAAAAAAGACAATAATATTGGTGGCGTTAAGTGTTAGATCGCTTTCATCATTCATTCACTCAGACAAAACTTCTTCTTTAGGTTTTATTTTATTTTGCCAAATTACTCTCTCTTTCTCTTCTTTCAGACACTTTCTATTTCTGGAATTCTATTATTCGTTTGTTATTTTACACTTTACCTATTTTTCCCACTTTCTCTACAATTATATATATATATATATTTATAACATTCTTTTCTTCATTTCATGTCTCTTTCTCTCTTTGCTTCTTTTGTCTCCTTCTTTAGGTTCCAACTTCAGTCTTGTTTCAACCTATTTGGTCTTATTTTTGACAAAACAAATGCCATAATTCTAAGTAAATTTATTAATTTTATTTATGATTGATTTGGATTCTTTCAATTTTATTTTAAATTAAGAGTTTATGGTTTGATTCATTCTGGGTTTGAATATGATATTTAGAATTTTATGAGTTCAACTCGAAATGTTTTTAGTTTTAATTCATATTTGAGTCTATTTTGAAATCGAATAAACGTATTTAAATGGGTGTTACGAGTCTCTTCAATTTTTCATACAAAAAAGTACATATAATCTCATAATTTGAAGTGCTTAAAAATCTATTTTTAATCATAAATTAATTTATTGGTGCTACCTAACCTAAAGCAAAATGTATAGTTAAAAGATATATATATATATATATATATACATATATATATATATACACTATTAATAAAATTTTTGATTGATTTGGTGTCACGGGTTAATCGGGTATCAACTCTGTTAGAAAATGATTAATAAACCATTTCATTAAATGATTAATATTATTATTTTGATGATCTTTTTGTCTTTTCATATTTTTATATAGTTTTTAAATAAAAGAATAAAAATTAACATGTTTAGGAATTAAACCTGTATTTAATGGATTCATAAACAATTTTTTTTATCACTACATCAATAAAAATTCTTGAGTAAACTTGAAAAAAATTAACTTTTAACATAAAATGTTTCTCTCACTAAATTTGTGTATCTATATCTGTACTTACAATTAATAAAACCCTTGATTGAGTTAGTGTCGTGAGTTAATCGGATACCAACTTGATCAGGAAATGACTAATATACCCTTTTACTAGATTACTACCATTATTATTTTCATGGTCTTTTTTGTCTCTTCATACTTTTATATAGTTTTTCAATAAAAAAACTAAAATTAACATGTCTAGAAATTGAACTCGTGTTTAATATATTTATAAACAAATTCTTTATCACCACACTTTTAACATATTTATAAAAATCCAAAAATGGTGGGAATAAATACTTTTATATAAAAATTTTATATTCTAAAAAATGATTGTTAGAAAAATAAAGCTTTAGTCTAAAAAATTATTAAATACTTGTCGTAGTTAAGAAGATATAGGTGTAATTGTATTTAAGTGCATATTATT
Source organism: Gossypium stocksii (assembly GCA_020496765.1). Lineage (NCBI taxonomy): Eukaryota > Viridiplantae > Streptophyta > Magnoliopsida > Malvales > Malvaceae > Gossypium > Gossypium stocksii. The sequence continues at coordinate 3,207,556 of CM035622.1, read as the reverse complement.
TTTCGATTTAAGAATTCGAGACGATTTATGAATAATTTAAGAATGGTGAAAAAAATAAGAGAAATGAAAAAAAAAATTTATACGTAGACATTTTTCTTTTTTTTCTAATTATGTATATTGTATTATTTTTTTTATCACATTATATTTGTATACTATGATTTGAGATTTTGAAAATTATGTGATCGGATTCTTTTGGTTGAGTATAGGTACAAGTTATTCTTGTCTGATTTGGGTTCTTTTTTCTTCACCATTTTGGAACAAAGATGATGAAAATGTGGCTCACGACAAAGTAAGTTATATGATTGTTGAGAGGGAATCCATGAAAAAGAAAAAAGACAAAAGCAACATTTAGTCCATAGATTTGGTAATTTTTTAAAAATCGTGCCTTAAATTTTATATAAAATTTTCTAAAATTTTAGATGATGGCATTGTCGAGGGGTCGATTCCTTTAAGAAAAGTTTTCAAAATGTCATCTGTTGGGTAGTCGACTTAGACCCCCAAGAATCGAAGGCATGGTCCCTGTGTTAGGATTTTGTCGTCAACCTCCTCAAAAAGTCAAGTACAATTCCTGGAGGGAGTGTCTTAGTTAGTGGTATAGGCGCCTTTTATTGTTGTGTGGGAATTGACTCCTTTCGGAGAAGTCTTTGAAGTATTATTCGTGGAACAACTGACTTGAGCCCCCAATAACTGAATGTGTATGTCCCTAGTCTCTGCGGAGAGCCATGTATAGTTCAAGGATCAAATTTCAGAAAAAGTTGCCAAATTTCAAAATTAATGTGAACAAAAAAAAACTTAAGAATCAAATTGAAAAAATGATCAAATTTAAAGACTAAATTTTGTTTTATCCAAAAAAAGCAGCCAATGTTCAGTTTTGATTAGAATCCAACTGCATGTTACTTGACACAAAGGAGAGAATCATGGGAACCTGTAGGAAAAATAGTTTTTCTCTCTCTCCAGACAAATTTTAAAAGATTCATTTTTCTTACATCATAGAATATCTTATTTCCAACTTTTCATCATGTCGTTATTCTCCTTTCTTAACATCCAAAATTTTCAATGACATTTCTATGAAGTTTCCCTTAATTGAATCCATCCCAAATTTTCCAATCTACAATGGAATCCATTCAAGGTTTTGCTTAAAACTTAAATGGAAAAAATAGTGAAAGTTTTATAAAGAAATATAGAATATAATTAGATTAACCCATATATTCTAAAAAATCGTATTAATTTAACTTGGTATAATGCAAGATCATTTTGTAAACGAACCAGTAATAGAGTAGCTTTGGGGATTAAACATAAAGGTTAAGTATTAATTTCTTTACGGGTCATCTTTTTTTATTTCATTTTGTATTTCGTACAACTATTTTCCTTATACAAAAGTCTTTAAATTGACTTAAGTATCGGAAGGTATTTCGGAACACAAATTCTGATACTTCTTAAATTACTTTTATTGTATAAGAATCTGAAAACATTTAAATTTTAATATATGCAATTAGGCTTAATGGAATAAATGTGATAAGTTGTTAAATAAAATCATATTAGTTATTTCTTCTCTTATTTTTTGAAAGGAAAATAACCTTACTCACATTTTTTTAGACCAATTTATAATGTCACATTTAATTTTTAATTAGTTTTTAGTTATTAAATTTAGTGCAATATTTCTTATTCGAATATATCAACTAAATCATAAGAATTCAAATATTATAATAATAATTAAAATATTTGTATCATATTAAAAAAATAGATATAAGATAAATGAATGCATTTTGCTCGATTCAGCTTAATTATTCAAAATTCAAAATTTAATATTTAGCTCAAGCTCAATTGAACATAAAATTTTAAATTTTAGCTTAGCTTGAGACATAGTCAAGCTACTCAATCTCAAGCTTAATTATTAGTTTTTATACTCAAACCTAATCTCGAACTTAATTAAACTTGTTCGTAGTTAAGCTCTTTTTATATAATAAAGATAAAAGAATATAATTTCATACAAACCATTCGAATCGAGTATTATAATACTATAATTTGACGTGATGATTACTAGTACCTCATTTATATTCTAATTATAGGACCAACCCTTGATGTTAGAACGAGTCCAAGCCTGAGTAAGTGAGGACTCAGTCCTTATTGGGACTTTAAGAGCCTACTAAATTATGATGGCTTACATCCTTGGATTGTCAATATTATTGACAAAATAAAACAATTGATGTTTATTTAATAAAAAAGAAGCATTGCATGCTTTACGTCGGAAACTCTACTACTTGACTCGCAAATCATCCACTTCCAAGGATTCTATAACGTGGTCCCTTAAGCTAGTTCTCTTTTATATATTTTTGCTGTATTACCAAAAAATATATATATATTTTAATAGTGCCCAAAAAGTGCAAAGTTTCATTTAATTGTATAATTATTTTTTACATGGATTATGTAATTTTTCTATTTAGCCTAGGTGCCTGCCCAAGTGTCCATTCTTCTTGGTGTATTTCCCGAGGGTACAAGCATCGAGTTGAGGGGATGCAAGTAGTTGATGACTTATAGTGAGCTCTTAATGCACGCATTTGAATATGTTGTAAATCCGATGCGACTTGGTGAAGGTTCATGTACTATGCATGAAATGCTCTGCTGCTATTTGGATGGGATTAGTCACACCTTGTATGTTGGGTCTAATTCTTACTTGCATAAAAAGTTCTTCTAACAACAACCTTATAGGTTTAAAGGTACATCATATGAGTTAAATATTATTTTCAGGTAAAATTTTAATTTTCGATATGATCATTAAGAATCTTAATGAATTCATAAATTGAGAACGTCTCCTTATACTTGAAGCAAGTGTAAACCCATTGCCATTAGCCCCAAGCTAGCTAGTTCAAGTCTCAAAATGCATAAACAAATGTTTTGATTTCTTGAAGATATCTGTTATATGTATAGATGCTTTAGGCAATACCTTATTCATAAAGCGGGAGCATTTTGTAAGTCATGGCATGGCATCTAGTCAAATCATGTGCAAATGCTTTAGTTTGTGCATGGTTTTGCATATTCATGCATTAAGAAGTGCTCTTGTTCCATTAACTCATCAGAATTCTAACCGCATGCAATATGAAACTTATCAAAGGTGTGGGTCTTTAACCTATGAAAAGTAAAATCAAGAGACTTGCAGCAACTGAAACTGGGAACACATCTATACCCAAGAAGTGAAAATAAAACTACCAAAAAAAAAAAAAAAAAGAGTCCAAAAGCCCCTTCATTTTGTAATCAAAACACATCAGTCCAAACTCCATTACCAAGAAGTTCGGTACTTCTTTTAACACCAATGGTGTAAAAAGCATCAACGTTCGCCTCTCGCTTATATGATCTGATCTCCGGGTGTGAAACATTTGCATTTCACAAAATCGAGCCAACCGACGGAAAGTGTAACCCAAGTACCACTCCGTCCCATGCACGTCCATGACCTCCAGTAAGTTCGCCACTGGGTGACCACATGGAATACAAGGCAAATGCTTCATGTACTTAGCGTAAGCAATGCCAGTCTCTTCCCAACATCAGTTTTGCTCAGTTTTTTCACAAAGTAGGACGAATCCATCACCATTCTCGTCAAGCTTAGCTAATTCAAGTCTCAAAATGCTCTGATTTCTTGAAGAAATGTGTTATATGTGTATATATATATATATATATATATATATGATATTTGGAGGCTAGTGGCACTAGTCAAGTTTTAATTAAAAATGTAATATAATATTAGTCATGCCTCTAGCAACGCAAGGATTATCTATACGTTTACAAGCAGTTACTTAAGGAATAAGGATTTCGTTACAACATTATCTTCATTATCTTTTTTAATTAGGTACAGTGTTGTTTGAATTGAACTAGATTAACTAAGTAGACAGGAAAAATGTTGGAGTATCGTTTTGAAGAATGACTTTAAATCGATTAGACTACGAAATGGTTGAACTAAGTTTATTATTTTTTATTTTTAATAATTTTTAATTGGACTAGTTGGACCCATTAAACCAATAAACCGGTGGCTTGACTAGTTTGATCATCGATCTAATTTAAAAAACATTGGTTACATGGCTACCAAGTAGTTCTTTTTTATTTTAAAATATTACACTAACAAAATTAATGAAAAAAAATTTAATGATGATAACAAATGAACCTGAATTTTAAAATCTAAAAAATAATAAGACTAAATTCCTAAAAAATAAAAATATAAAAACTAAATTTCAAATTAATCATTAGTTAAGACAAAGTATACCAATCTTTAACACTTTGTCAAATTAAGAGACTTCGTTTGTGCACTACACACCATATGTCTCAGCCTGTGGAGTTTCATCTTTCATACCTCTCCGGTTCAAAAAGTTATAACTACCTCTTGCATAGACGACATGTGGGTGTCCATCAAGTTTAATAACTAAACTCATTATGCTCAATTGCCGCCTAGCTAAGGGTCTACTCGTACCTCAAAGGCTACCTACTCCTAGGGGTGAATCCCAATTTTTTTAGTCAAAACTAGAATTAAATTATAAATTTTGAGAGGTCAAAATATAATTTTATCATTTATTAATTTATAATTTCATTAGTTTTAAAGGGATTAAGTATATTTTATTTTAATTTTTAAAGGATAAATTGTAATTTTACCATATATTAACTTAAAATTCTATTATATAAGAAGAGATTAAATTAAATATTTTTCACCTTTGGGGACCAAAGTCCCGCTCGCCCTTTAAATTCGCCTATAAAGATTCTCATTTAATTCAATGAATGTAATTCAATGAATGTAGAAAACTCCTCACAACTAAATGATCGTTTGTGAAGCCTATAAATACCTTTTTCCTCGAGAAAGAAGTGCTACTCTCTACTCATGTCCAGACTTTGGCAAATTATCTCAAAAATCACACAATTGCAACTTTTATCTAATTTTTTTAAAGTAAAATTCGAATAGCTCTTCAACAAAAATGATTGACTTACAAAAGAGAGAGCAAACCTTGGATGTTAGAACGAGTTCAACCTTGATTGAAATAAGCGTAACTCAAAAGTGTGGACTCAGTCTTTATGGGGCCTTTAAGAGCCTAGTAAATTATAGTAGCAATTGGGCTCTAATCCCTTACATCCTTGGATTGCCATTCACATGTTCTAACAAAAAACAACAAAATAAGAAATTAAATTCTTTACTTTAAAAAAAAAGAGGAGAAAATAAATTCGGGATAAAATAACATAATTGATGTTTATTTAATAAATTGTATACACTATTTTTAAATGAAATTTAAATCGTATTCAATTATATTAATTTTTATGGCACAGGATGAGATACATAAATTATCCTTTTTAATTTGGCTAATATGAAAAATAAATACTTAAATTTATGCATTTTTTTTCATTTAAGTATTTAATTTTTTTTTTCAAAATAGTTAATCAAAATTTTATTCCATTATCGTTTTAGGTACCAACAATTAACTCGTGTTAAAAAAAAAAATTCCAAACCAATCAAATTATGACACATGAAATTTTATGAGGTTTTTGACTTGACACATAATTATTAAAAGTATCATGTGTCATAATTTGATCAGTTGGGGAGTTTTGTTTAATGGGAGTTAATGAATTGGCATTAAAATGGTAACAAAATAAAATTCTAAGTACATATTTTGACTCGAAAAAACTTTAGATATCTAAATGGTGTAATATTAGTTACAATATAATTAATTTGTAAAAACAAATTTTATATATAATACAAAATTAAATTTCATATATCATATAATACATTAACACGTTGTTATTATATAATTTTAAGATTCATTCCTTCAAAAATATCGAAATGAGAAAATATTAAAGGATTTCATTCCAAAAGTAGTGTGAGGCAATTGACTTTGATTTTTCAAATTGTTGATACGATGTTCGAGCTATGGAGGAAGGAGTTTATTCACATGGTGATGCGGATTGATAGCATAAAGATTTTTAATTCTAAATTTATAGTTATAAAATTCTTTCGCACTATTTGAGATAAGAGTTTAATTGAGTCTAGTCGAATTAAGCTCGAACACTATCAAGTTCGAGCTTGATTTGAAATTTGATATTTAGCTCGAGCTTGATCGAATATCTATTCTTAAGCTCAAGCTTGGCTTGAGATATAATCATGCTAGAGTTTGATTAAGTTCGTTTACCAATTGTTGTACCCAAACTCAAATTCAAACTCTAACTCGACTTGATAATTAAGTTTAGGGTTAATAAAATATATAAAAGGCAATAATGTAATTTAATAATATAAAAATATAAAAAGCTCAATAAGGCTCATAATTGTTCGAGTCAAGTATTACTAAGCTCAAATTAGGCTAGATCGATAGCTTGAGCTCGAGATTGGCTAGATAATCATCGAATCGAGTTCAAATTTTTTAAGTCAACTCAAGTAGTTTGCAAGCACTAGTGTTTCATTTACTCCCCTAATTTTAGAGAATTCGACATAATGAAAGTGAATACTTTTGGTTCTTGCTTACAAAGGTTCCATACAACTTGATATTAGCCACATGAGCAAGAAAAATAGCAACACAATCCAATTTAACTGAAGTCTTTTGATGATTTTATCAATTAGACTTCAACTATTGAACAGAAAAAATAGAACAACTACAATTTGAAATTAAAAGTAAATGACTAAATTTGAAATATATGAAAAAGTATAAGGACTAGTGGCAAAATTAGACCTTTTGGATGCTATTATTATTTTTCAAAAGAAATAACTTGTACATGTAGATCAAATCATTACAATGCACATATGGATGAAAAACCGAAAAATGATCTAGAATAAAATCCATATATATGCAATTGCACATGATATAACTCAAAGTTATTAATTACTACTATTAAAATTGATGAATATACCTATGAAGCTACTTTATTATAATAACTAGATTAAATTAATCATTTTATTAAATATATCAATTTAATCCCGTATTATAAAAAGAATGAAGGCATTTTTAATGGACAGTCAACAAAGGAGGCTCTTGCACTTATTTCTTGATTTTTTTAAAAAAAATGTCTAACCTATTTTCCACAAATTTGACTTTCTACGTTTTTTCCAACTATTTTTACGTTGACTATTGCTACTTTTGATTTTTCAAGGGAGAACTTGGCTTCCCTTTCGCTTTTGTTGCATTAATACCGTAACTTTTGTTGCATTATTAGTACCATACTTCAATTACTCCATTTTTTATGATCTTCTTCTACACCAAAAGCTTTCATGAATCTCAAACCACTTCCCTTAATTTGCCTCTTAGCCCTAATTGCTATCGTACGTGCAAATGATGATTGCGCCCCTTCGCGGTGCGGAAACCTTACCATCGGCTACCCATTTCGACTAAAGACTCAACCCCGCAACTGTGGCGATCCGAGGTTCGAATTGGACTGTGAGAACAGTACCGACCGCACAGTTTTGATCATCGAACAAGAGAAATTCTATGTCCAAAACATATCGTATTCCGATTACACGATACGATTTGTCGATCCGAGCTTGGTTGATACAAACAATTGCTCCATTCCTCTTAGTTCCTTTCCTTTATATGGTTCTAGTTGTGATCAATACATGTTTGATCCAATTGATTATCAGTTCATGTATATAGTGAACTGCATGACGCTAATGGAATCTCGGGTTTATATCGATGCCTCTCGTTGCATCAACGGTAACGGTTCATCTTCTAGCCAACAGAGTTACTTTTATTTTTTAGTCGGACGTACGCCGCCAAGCGAGTTCGATCCATCTTGCACGGCCGTAGCCCGTGTTCCTGGTGATTTCCGGAACATCTCAGGGTTGCCGACATCAGACGTGTACGAAAAGCTATCGAAGGGGTTCGAAATGTCATGGAGGTATTACAATATGAGCTGCGAGGATGATCATGGATTTTTCATCGTACATATGTAAGCCTTTCAAATTATATTTGCTTTATGAGATTGGGAAATTAGTCAAAATAATAATAACAATAACTCCTTCGATAAACCTTAACAAAAAGTAATTTTTATTGAAAAATTTTCACTTCTTTTTAACTTGCAATAGTGGTTTAATTATGAATTTCATCCATAGTTTAGTTCTTCTACTTTAAATTGTCAAAATAATCTAATTACGGGTAAACACATAAACTTCAACAGTTGATTTTTCTTAATTTATTGCATATAAATTATTGAATTGATTTCTTTTCTAATTCATTACATATAAAAGGTTAAATTCTGCTTCAAGTCCTTGCAGTATTTGTACAATTGGAATTTAGTCCCTCGATGATTTAAGCTTAACAATATTACTCAATAGAACTAGTTTTCTTAATTTTTATAAGTTACAGGAATGAAATTTACAATTAAATGTGTAATAATTACATAATCAAAATGCTTAAACTATATTAATATTATTTTATTAATATTTTTTGGTGAAGATATTTTATTTTATTGATTGGATTATGATATTTGTATATATTGGTTGAATATTGAAGGTTGTCATCGTTGCGGTATGGTTTGGTAATTTATTTGGAAAGCTTTATACACTACCTTTTCAATGGCCCTCATTTAGCCTCTGACACTCAAAACACACCTCCATGTATGTTTTATTTTTTAATTTTTTTAATTAATTAAAATTTAGGGTTTAAGGTGTATATTCCATTTTTATGTACAAATGATTTTTATTTTATTTTATGACAGCATCATACACTACCTCATTGATGGTAACAGGTACGTTTTGGTTTCTAATTGAATTTTAAATATTAAAATGTTATGTATCATTTAAAAATAATATAATTTTTTGAAAAGGTGGAGTTCTGATACCAAGAACATTGTTGGGCATAATTTGCTTGATTGCATTGGTTACATATAAATGGCAAAGGAGGCATTTATCTGCAGATGATAAAATTGAAGAGTTTCTCCGAAGTCAGAATAATTTAATGCCTATAAGGTATTCTTATAATGAGATAAAAAGAATTACTAAAGGTTTTAAAGATAAATTAGGTGAAGGAGGCTATGGTTCAGTGTTCAAGGGAAAACTTCGAAGCAATCATTTTGTGGCAGTGAAATTATTGGGCAAAGCTAAAACAAACGGGCAAGATTTCATTAGTGAAGTTGCTACGATAGGGAGGATTCATCATGTTAATGTAGCAAAACTTGTTGGGTTTTGCGTGGAAGGATCAAAACAAGCTCTTGTATATGACTTCATGCCAAATGGATCTCTCGATAAAATTATATTCAATGGAGAAAATAAAATTACATTAAGTTGGCAGAAAACGTTTGAAATTGCAATTGGGGTGGCTCGAGGGATTGAATACTTACATCGAGGATGTGATACACAAATTCTACATTTCGATATCAAGCCACACAACATTCTTCTAGATGAGAACTTTGTACCAAAAGTTTCAGATTTTGGTCTTGCAAAATTATATTCAGTAGATGACAGCATCGTATCTCTCACAGCAGCACGAGGTACATTAGGATATATTGCTCCTGAGTTGGTTTACAAAAACATCGGAGGCATCTCGTATAAAGCCGATGTGTATAGTTTCGGAATGTTATTAATGGAAATGATAGGAAAGAGGAAGAATTTAAATGAATTCGTTGAACACTCGAGCCAAACATACTTCCCATCATGGGTTTATGATCGATTCAATCAAGGAGAAGATATAGAGTTGGGAGATGCTCCATTGACAAGTACCGAAAAGACGATTGTGACAAAGATGATAATAGCAGCCTTTTGGTGTATACAAATGAAACCTATCGATCATCCTTCAATGAGCAAAGTACTGGAAATACTCGACAAAGATATCAAATTTCTTGAAATGCCTCCAAAACCATATCAACTTCTTCTTGAATCATCAAGCAGTACTGAAGATTATTTTACTAAATCCACCTTAGTTGATTATAATTAGCTTCAATGTAGTTTAAACTTGGAAAAGTAGAAAAAAAAATTGCTTCCTATGCAACACATATATCTTCTCCAATATTAATGCCACAGGATATTTTTTGGGCCAGTTTTTTTAAACTTAATTTAATTATTTAAAAAAATAATTAATTAAATTTTATAAAATTATTTAATTGAAAGTTTTTAGAATATGATTTAGAATATGATTTATTCAAATTTTTATTCATAATAAATTTTAAAAAATAAGAGATCAAAGTTAAAATCTTATTAACATTAAAACGCAAAAATGTGATAAATTTATTGAGATAAAGTGAGTATTATTAATTGCTAATTTGATGGGATTACCTTAATCAAAGTGGTTAACCTTGTCTTAAGGCTTAAACGAGTGATTAGGTATAACAAGTTTAATATAAATTAGTTCGAGTGGTAAGGAGTTCAAATGCTTCTTAAGAAAAGAATCAAGTTTAAGTCTTATGGACAGAGAAAATGCCGTTGAGATAGATTTATTTGTTTAAAAGTTTGATATAATTTAACTCAAAATTTAGTTGTGGATAAATCAAAAGCAAATCAAATACAAAAATATTATTGATCGTAATTTGGTTTCAAAATTTTTATATTTAAATTTAAAATTAATTCGGATTGATACGATTTAATGATTTATGTTATATTTATATGGCAGAAGTTCCAAGTCCATTTATCAAAGTTGAAAGGAGTTTGGACTTCAATTGACGTAAAATGATACGAGTTTACGTTGTTTTAATTTATAAGTTGGAGAATATTTAAATTAATTTAGAATTTATTATCTAAGAAAATGAGCATAGTAGGTACAAACAATGCCATAGGGAGCTCTCTAAAGTACAGTTATAGCGTTTACTTTTGAGTGTGATGCAAGGATATTTTGTTAATTAAACCATGATATTTCCTGACTGTTATGGTGGCTACCCATGGGATGCATTTAAGATGTCACTTATTTATTTATTTATTTTTTCTAAAATTGTTTATAAATATAATTAGATTTAAATAAAATTTGTATTTAGACTAGAATTGAGTGACTCAATAATTAAGCTTCAGTTAATAATATATATAATAAAAATAATAATGTAATTTAATAGTATAAAAATATTTAAAATATATATTAAAAATAAAAAATCGATAAAACTTATAAATAATTTTCACATATTATTATTCAACTCGAAACCACAAATTTAATTTAATAAATAACTTAAATTAATTAATTTTAACTCGATAATTACTAAATTATTTTTTTTTTCTGAATTTAACTCTGAAATCCTTAAAAGCATCCTACTCGAACCCACACATGAGGAACTTTACTTTGGGCAAAAGGCAAAATTTTCCTTCATTTTATCTCTTTCACACTTTTCCCACTTTTTACTTTTCCACTTACTTTCTCTTTCTTCTTTATGCTTACATAGATTTCCCCATCTGCTTCTTCGTTCCACCCAACACTGTCGGTGGAAATCCCAACATCCCACGTTTTCGTTTTTAATAACTCACATTTCCCCCTGTTTCCTTCTCCAGGAGTTTTAAGATAGTTAAAGAAAACTACACTACTCCACTCACCATTAAAGGTAAACACACATTGACCTTATCATTTTCTCAACTTAGTTCTTTTTGAGCATCTTCATTTTTCTTTTTCCAATCTATTGGCATCAACATCATGCATGTAACGAGTTTACATTGCACTAGCTTGTTGTGTTGAAGCACATTTTCCTAGAAAATGGACCAAAAAATCTGGCTATGGAGGAAAAAATCCACAGAGAAGATCATTCTTGGTACTGACAAACTAAACATTTCCCAGAAAGGCAATGAAGAGGAGGTAAAGTTAATGAAACGTTTGATTGTTTTCAATAAAATTCTCCAGAAATTAATGGTGTTTAATGCTGTAAATTGGGTTTTTCTTGAACTTTAACTTATTAGGCATAATTAGTAAATAATTTATACTTTGGGATAGTTTTGATTGCACTGAAATTTAACTGGTATTTTTCTCAGATACAGATTCTTGCTGCTGATAAAAAGGAATTAGAGAATGAGCTGAAAATCTTAAATGAAAAGCTTGCCTCTGCTCTTTGTGACACTAATTACAAAGATGAACTTGTGAAGGAACATGAAAATATGGCACTGCAAGCTATTGCAGGTACATATACATATACATATACATATACATATACATATACATATACATATATGTATATGTTATATAGTTTTTTAGTTAATGGTAGATATTCTCTTTTTTTTTTTTTTATGAACCAGGAAGGGAGAAGGCAGAATCGGAGGCAACTTCTTTAAAGGAAAAACTCGATGAAGCATTGCAGCGTAGAGTTGCGAGTGAAGAAAGGGTAACACATTTAGATGCGGCCCTCAAGGAATGCATGCGGCAACTCCGGTTCGTTCGAGAAGAACAGGAGCGAAGGATTTGCGATGCAGTGATGAGCGTTTCGAAGGAGTTCGAGAAATCGGCGATGGGTTTAGAGGAGAAGTTGGCCGAGACTAGTAAAAGGGTTAATAAATTAGGTGTTGAGAATACTAATCTTAGTAAGGCTCTCCTGGCAAAGGAAAAAATGATTAATGATTTAAACAAGCAAAGGGCTCAGGTCGAGACCGATTTGAATGCACTAATTGCGAGATTACAATCCATGGAGAAGGATAATGCTGCTTTGAGATACGAGGTTAGAGTGCTTGAGAAAGATTTTGAGATCAGGAATGAAGAGAGAGAATTCAGTCGTCGAACGGCGGAAGCAACGAGCAAGCAACGTTTAGAAAATGTGAAGAAAATTGCTAAGCTTGAATCAGAATGTCAACGGCTGCGTCTCTTAGTCCGGAAACGGCTGCCAGGTCCTGCTGCTTTGGCTAAGATGAAAGATGAAGCTGAAATGTTGGGAAAGGACTCTGTTGAAATGAGGAGGAGAAAATTGAATGCTAGTCCTACCAGTCCGAGGCTTGACCCCATAGTTGATTATTCGGACAGCCTGAGCAAGAAGATTAACATCCTAACTGAGCAGTTACATGCCATGGAAGAAGAAAATAAGGCTCTCATGGAAGCCCTTAATAGCAAAACAAGCGAACTTCAATTGGCAAGAGCCATGTATGCACGCGCTGCTACCAAGTTCTCGGATGTTGAGTCACAGTTCGAAGAATCCTCCAAAAGTCTGCCAAACGATGAGTCAACCAGGAACAGTTCACTGTTGGTATCAATGTCGGATGTTGGCATAGATGATAAAGCTAGCAGTGCGGAATCCGGGGGTTCAGCTTTGATTTCTGAACTTGAGCATTTAAGGAACGGACAATTAAAGAAGTCGTTGTCACGCCAAACTGTTGTGTCTTCAGAAATAAATCTGATGGATGACTTTGTTGAAATGGAAGAATTAGCTTTAGTCTCGGTTGATAAACTGTCTGGAAGTTCTCATGTTTCTTCGGATGAAGGTAATGGGAAGCTCAGACCATTACAAACTGAACCAAATGGAAAGGAGATAGTCCTTGTTCCTGACCGTCAGTGTGACCATAGCATGTTGAACAATGAAATGAAGCCCGAAAGTCGGTTGCTTAACAAAGTTCCCGGTAGGATAGAGGACATAACGAAAGTGATCTTTGAGCAAAGCCGTGCAACTCAAAGAAACCCGGATGAAATACTTGAGGATATTCGTAAAGCTTTGGCCTGCATGACATCTCCGAACACTGCTGAAAGTTTTGACGAAAAAGAGGGTTCAGACCGTCCCGGCTCCTCTGATCCGTCTTGTATTAGTAGCTACGTGTCATGGAAACCATCAAATGGTTCTTTGAAAGTGGATTCATGTAATGAGGGTGCCGATGTTAATATCTGCTCAGAAGAGAATAGCAACCTGCAGTTTCATCCTGATTCTTGTAAATCAATTTGCAAGATAATTGAGCTGATTGAAGGAATCAACTTATCGTCAACGGATTATAATATCCCTGAGACCATGTCCGAGAAGAGTAGGGATTCTTTCTTGTACAAGCACTCTGAAACACATTCAGGCTACGTAGTTCGAGTTTTCCAATGGAAAACTTTGGAACTCAGTGCTGTTTTAGAGCAATTTGTGCAAGCTTGTTATGATTTGTTGAATGGAAAAACAGACCTCAACAAATTTACCGAAGAATTAACTTCAGTTCTCGACTGGATCATTAATCATTGCTTTTCCTTTCAAGATGTTTCGAGCATGAGAGATGCAATTAAAAGCCATTTCGATTGGGATGAATCGCAAAGTGAAAGTGATTCAGAAGTTGGAATTGTTGATAAATTTCACCTCACCACTCCTTACAACAATGAGGACAAGAACTTCATTCAAAAGAAAGAGCCTAACGCAAGCAACTCTCTGTTAAATCAACTCGAGGAATCTGAAAAAACCATTGAGACATTGCAGGTGGAGTTGCATACATCGAGAAAAGCCGAGGAAATGACTGAAAGGCAAGTTGAAAAACCGAAGTGGAGGACAAACGAAATCTTCGATAAACCGCATACCTTGACCAAATACAAACGAGATGAATGCCATGAAGAGTTGGTGACCACATGCCTTGACAGGTATTGCTTTTCAAACCTAATATCACGGTCATTGTTGTGGTCAATTTTGTGTGCGGTGTTGAGTCTTATGCGAATGATGTCTTCTTGCCTTCAGTGTGACGGAAAATGAAATACCGAGCTCCGAAGTCGAGCAGGATGGGAATCAGATTCGAACTGTAAGTTCATATCTTGTTGTTTATACCCTGTTCTTTATTTGTAAAATGAAAAATATGTTCACTCTTGATCATTGGCAGAACTGTGAGATTCGAGCTGCTTCTGAAAAGTTAGCCGAGTGCCAAGAGACTATACTAAACTTGGGAAAGCAGTTAAAAGCATTGGCATCTCCAAAAAAAGCATCCCTGTTTGACAACGTTATCACCACTCGAACCGAAACTGTTTCTCCAACAACATCAACTACTATTCCAACTCCAACATGGACAAAGTTGAATAGCCGAAGATCCTCTCTATTAGATCAGATGATAAGTGAGGATAAAGCCAAAGGAAAAGGCAATCCCGGTTCTGCATTTGTCTCTAAGGGGACGACACCGATAGCGCCTACAGAAAATACCCTCGTTTTAAATCAAAACAAACACCAGGAAGACAATAAAGCTGCAGCCAAATCTTTAGCTATTGTTCCTAAACAAAAACGAGGTGGAAGATTATGGAAAAAGCTTTTCCAAAGAAAGGGTTTTCGATGTTGAGGATTTCAAGTTCTTGGCGAATGATCGCATGAATCAACTGAATTATACGAAAGTGAAAATGTAGATCGAGTGATGCTTATACTACTTAAAAGCTAAGGGGCCGTTTATTATTTGTTTAAGTGAGATTTATTCTGGGTTGATCATGCACGTAAGTGTTTCATTAATGGTATATTCTTTACTTTTCAGCTTCTTTCCTACAAACAAAAGCAAAGCAACCTTTCAATTACTTAAAACAAGTCCCTAATAATGTTCAGCCGAGTTCGAGTACGTTTATAATAAATTAAGCATTAATTCTAAATCCCAATTTCCTTTCAAGGGCCAGAAGATGAAAAACAAAAGCACCATATTTCAAACAAATGATAAGCTTCAATGAATGTCCCTCAATAGAGGTAACCTACCCCACCATGTGAAGGGCACTGCCACTATAACCTTCCAAAGTAGGGCAGTCCTCAATTTTTAAAAGGCAAAAAAAGAAAATAATAGACCAGTTATCAAACTTTTTAATCCTCAAAGAGTCCTACTATAAAATATAAAAAGATAACAATTTGATTTCCTATAAACCATCAAAATCTAAAATAATTTAAACTCGATCTAAACTCAAAATAATTTAAATTTTAAACTTACATTTTTAATCGAAATTAAAAATAATCCAAACTTATTATAAAAAATAAAAAATAAAACAGGACAAAACAAAGAAAGAGGAAAGTGTAAGAATACCAAAGTATCATCATCACCTTAAAATAAGAGAAAAATTAAAGGTGAAAGCAGCAAAAAGCCCGCCTTAAGTGTCCAAAAACCTTTGTTGGCCTCCATTGTCACCTTCATATCCACAGTAAAAATGTTCTCTTTACCTTTTAATTTTTAAATTTTTTTTTTTGTTTATTAATCTCAGTATCGCTTCTTCGTTTTTATTTGCTTTTTTTTTTTCTCGAGCTCTGCATAAGCAGAAACAGAACCGAAATTTACAACAATAATGTTGGCGTGTTTGACGGATTACCTTAGCTTATGCAGAGTCACAGCTGCAATTGGGTACTTGTTTTTGTTACTCTTCTCTTTCTTCATCACCGTTTACACTGCTTGTTTCAATGGAAATTGCCAGGTTCCTTTCTCCTTTATTGTTCCTTTTTTCCCTTTTTTATCTATGATCCGTACAGTTTTGAGCTTAATTTGGTAGGGATTTTTCATTTCATTTTATGGGTGCAGGTTCTTGATTCATGTTCCCAAGCTACAGATTGTGGTCCGGGTCTTTATTGTGGGAATTGCCCAGCTTTGGGCAAGAGTCAACCTTTTTGTACCAGAGGCCAAGCTATTATACCCACTTCCATTGTAAGGTTTTCTTTTTTTGTGATATAAAGCTCCTTGCTTTCAATTTCAATGTATGTTTTTGTGATGGGGTTTAAGCAAATTGTTGATGGGGTGTTTGTATTTTTAGCCATTATAGTGTAAATTTGCTCCCTTTTTGGTGAGAAAAGCTCCTTGCTTTTAATTTAAGTGTATGTTTGGTGATGGGGTTTTCACAATTCATGTTTTTGGGGGACAGGTTGGTGGTTTGCCTTTCAACAAATACTCATGGTTGATGACCCACAATTCCTTCAGTATAGTGGATGCTCCATCTTTACAAGGTGTTCAAAGATTGACATTTTACAATCAAGAAGACACTGTCACTAATCAATTGATGGTGTGTGCGCTTTTATATTCTGTTTCATTTACATGATCTGCTTGTCTCTTGTGTTCTTAAAGAAACAGATGAACTTATTTGCTATTTTGCATATTTGCTTTAGAATGGAGTGAGGGGGTTGATGTTGGACATGTACGATTTTAATGGCGATATTTGGCTCTGTCATTCGTTCCGGGGACAATGCTTCAACTTCACTGCCTTTGTAATATGCCTGCTGGTTTTTTTTCTTCTTTTTAATTTTTAATTTTCCAGTTTTTTCGAGACAATTTGTAATATGTTCATTTGGATCTTTTTTCAGCAACCTGCAATTAACACCTTGAGGGAAGTGGAAACATTTTTGAGTCAGAATCCATCAGAGATTGTAACAATTGTAATTGAAGACTATGTGCATACGCCAAAAGGACTGAGTAACCTTTTTGTAAATGCCGGTTTGGATAAGTATTGGTTTCCCGTATCGAAGATGCCAAAAAAGGGTGAAGATTGGCCTACTGTGAACGAAATGGTGCAAGCTAATCACAGGCTTTTGGTTTTCACCTCGGTTGCCTCAAAGGAAGCAGAGGAAGGGATTGCTTACCAGTGGAAGTACATATTAGAAAATGAAGGTAACGATTATATATATATGATACTTTTTTCTAGCTTTATATTGTGTTGAAATAATGCCCTCATGGTATTTCGGGTTTCAGCTGGAGATCCAGGGGTAAAGCCAGGCTCATGCCCGAATAGAAAAGAATCACGGCCACTCAATTCAAAAAGCGCCTCTCTTTTCCTCATGAATTATTTCCCAAGTTACCCGGTCGAAACCGAAGCTTGCAAAGAGCATTCAGCACCACTAGCTGACATGATCGGCACCTGCTTCAAAGCAGCAGGGAGTATGATGCCAAACTTTTTAGCAGTCAACTTTTACATGGTATTCGGTTGTTACTTTATAATATATATTTGTTGTAAAATATGCAAAGCACTAACACGAGATACGTCATGCAGAGGAGTGATGGAGGTGGTGTTTTCTATGATTTGGATAGCATGAATGGCCAAAGATTATGTGGATGTAATACAATTGCTGCTTGCCAGGTTTGTCATAATAACGAATTTACTTGCTCGGAAAGCATTGACAACTTTAGTTCCAATTATCAGTTAAGTCATTTGAGGGCTTATGGTTCACCAATAATAATGGGATTTGGGTGGTTTAGTTCAAAAGCTAGCATTTCATTGAAAACAGGTCAATTTCTTATAATGACATAATCCCATTTTCTAAACCTGTCTTGTTCGTATGTAGGCTGGAGCACCATTTGGATCTTGCAAGAACATTTCAATGCCTTCTTCAAGTCCAATGACCAATACTGCCGGAAGCTTTTCTGGATCTGTTCAATTTTCGAAATCCGCTTCAACAATCTATTACCCTAATCAATTTGCTATCGGGTTCTTTTCTATTCCATGGATGTTGTTTTTATTGTGACTAGAAATATAGATAGTTTTTCAGGATAGCATCTACACTTTTACTGAGGGCCTATAATATTTCTTAGTACGCAAATTTTTCGAGTTTAAGGCTTAGTATACAATACCCTGCCATATTTGGTAGAAGGTCAAGGAATGCTTGCTAGAATGAATACAATTTTATTATAAACAAAGATTCTTCTGTTAAGGCAAAATTAAATGGTTTGTATGTGAACCTGATTTAGGAAGTGGCCTAGACAGAGACTTGAAATGTACCAAAAAGCAATTTCAGGTATGCGATTTGCTTCACTATAGTATATGATTTACCTAAACATCATTGTGGATATGTGCATTATTTTTCTTATCAAGTTTCCTTTATCAATATCACTACTGCTTATATAATTTGGTGAACCTACATGGTAGGTCCCTCTACTGTAGGATCATATCAAATTAGCCCCTCTACTATTAAATGGATCAATTTAGCCCCTATACTATTAAAAAGAATCAAATAAGGTCAAATAGACTTGAACTTTGAATGCTTTTTATGATTCTATGGATGAAATATTTTGTTTGGAGTTGAATTGTAATTAAAAAAAATCTGTGTCATTGTTTAAGCGATAAATTTTAATTCTGTTCCAATTTGACCTTATTTGATTCTTGTTAATAATACATGAACTAGTATGAGCTAAAAGTACCATGGAGGCATGAACTAGCATGAGCTAAAAGTACGATGGAGGCCTTTGTATTAGGAGTCATATTGTATTTTGTCTCATTTACTCAATAAATGGACAAATTAGTCTTTGTATGTAAGATCAAAAAGCAAACTGGTCATTTTTGTTAAAAATTTCATCCATTTGTACTATTAAAAATTGGCGTGGCTGATAAAATAATCAACAAGTGGCACGTGGTGTGTTATGTGTATTTCATGTTGGCGTATAATGATCAGTTTTTAACAGCAAAAATGGATAGAATTATTAACAAAAGGACCAATTTGTTCTTTGATCTAATTTACAAATACTAATTTGTATATTTTTTTAGTAAAATGGGCAAAATGCAATTTGACTCTAGTATAAGGGCTTCCATAATACTTTTACCATTAATTTGATTCAGTCCCTATAAAAGGGACTTTGCGGGTATTTTCACCTATGTAATTTAGAGGTCTCACGTACTTAAACATCGTAGTGGATATATGCTTCTATTTCAGGCATTATTTTATGGAATGTAAGTAGAATCTATGCTGTTAGAATACAAACTTTTAATTTATGGAATCAACAAATTCATATAATATAATTTACTGAAAATCATAGAAGGTGATATTTACAGGCAATGTTCTTGTTAATGCAATGATTCACTAAAATGAACAGCTTATACGACAGGTAACATTACATTTAAGGGCAAACCTTGTGGTTTTATTTGAAGAGCTGGACGGATAGTAAGCAATCCAATGAAACAATCTAGAGGAACTCTTGTACCCCATACATTGATTGACTCTAGTTTCCGACATTTACTTACAAGTACAAACAGCCCTGTTTCTGTCACTTGACGACAACTCCATAGGACAATACTCTGTAGATTAGATAGTTATGACCAAAAACATTCAGTATCTCGGATGATTTCTGATGAATAAATAGTTATGCTACTCACCTTTAATCGTGGACAGCTATCTGCAATGGCGGATAAGGATTCATCTGTAATGAATGTACCTCCAACGTTTAGATGTTGTAAGGAATTGGCTCTTGTTATCTGTTTCAGATAATTCCATTTGAGGCAAAAGTGTGAGCATGTCCAGATATGCGTTTAACAGGTAAAATTACCATAGTCCCTCGTACTACAAGTATTGTATTTTGCTCTTCGCATTCAAAAAATGGGCAAAATTAGTCCATAAATGTTAGATCAAATACTAAATTGATCATTTCATTAAAAAATTTACCTATTTTTACTGTTATGAATTGGTCCTTGTACACTCAAATAAGTTACATGTGGCACGTTATGTGTAATTATTTAGTTATTTCATTAATCAAACCAGTTTTTAAAAGTAGAATGATGAAATTTTTAACAAAATGAACTAGTTTGCTCTTTGATGTAACGAACATGGACTAATTCATTCATTTTTTGGGTTAAAGGAAGCAAAATACAATCAAAATCTTAGTATAGAAATCTCCATGATACTTTTATCCGTTTAACATAAATGTTGAGCATATGGAAAAAGAGTCTCGTACCAATTGAACAACACCTTTATCAGTAATCCCTGTGATACCCCAAAGGGAAATAGATGTCAAGTTGCTAACACACTTTGCTAATGAAATTTGGCATAGTCCATTGTCAGTAATTTGGCAACCCCAACGACTCCTTGAACTGTCATGGAATGCATCAATTAATGCTAACTGAGAAACAATTCCAAATGAAGAAAAAATCCATGGATTTTCACTACAAGTTCTAACAAGTCCATATAATGAATTGTGTGGTTCATGAATTCGGATGAATGAACATGATATATATATTGAGAAAGATGATCAAGAAAGGGAAGAGATTGAGTACATATCGAGTTCTTTGAGGCTATAAGCATGATGAACAAGACGAGCAGTGGAATCATCATCCATTTTAAAACCAGCAAAACTCAGGGTTTGTCTTCTAGCAAGAGCCTGTTTCACCCCTTGTTTCCATTTCCTACAAACCCCACTTGCCCTATACCATAACCCATAATTATTAACTATTTCAAGGTCATCATCATCATCAACAACAACAACAAAAACCCAGAAATTAAAAAAAAATAATAATAATAATAATAAAAGGAACTTACTGGGCTAAATCGGTGAAAGAAGTAATCATGAGGAATATGTGAGCCAATAAGTCAATCGGCAGACGATCAATCTCTGCCTCTTGCTCCATATAATCAGAGGAAAAGAACAGAGAGTTCCCCTTTGTTTTCTCTTTAGGTACGTTCAATATGAAACTATGAGATGGTCATTGAATGTTTTGAAAATACTTTTATATAAAAGTACGAGAAGATGTGGCCATTATTTTCTCATCATTTTCTTCCATCTTCTAGCTTAAAATTAAGTATTATTTTAATAATTAGATATTCAGAATCTATATTTAAATTTGGGGTAAGATTCTGAAAGATTAAATAATAATAAAAATAATTATTTATTTGGTTTAGGGTTAAGTTTTAAATTAATTTTTTATTAAAATTAAAATTAATTATATTTATTTCCTTTTTCCAAATATTAAAATGGAAAATTTATATGGTTTAATTCAAAGAAATGGTCCCAGAATTAATATTTATTATTATCATCATCATCATCCTTCAAATTTCTCTTTCAAAATGTTTGTCATTTATGTAGACAATTATCATAAAGCTTGTAATAATGATATCAGCAATTATTTATTTATAGTGATAAAGACTATTTAATTTTTTTATTTTTTTATATTACTTTTTAAATTTGATAATTTTTTTTCAAAATTGATCTGCGATGAAACATTTAATATTGTGCCACCTCACCACCTAACTTTTTATTAAAAATATTATAATTTTTAATTGTGAACATAATAAATTTAGAGTTAGAGGGTGGGCATGAGATAAATGTTGAGTAATCAAGTCAATTTGATTTTAGTATAAATTATTAACAAAACTTTCAAAATTGGCTAATTACCACATTCATTGACCATGAAAAGTTCAACTTTCGCTAACTGAAAAGACAGGAATTTTAGAGAGTTTTTTAATTTTGATATTGAATAAATTGGTTTTTATCAAAAATAAATTAAAATAATTTAATTTCTGTCAATTTCGAAATTGAATGATTAAGAACAACTAATTGTACATAATTTTGATTGATACTACTTAATAAATTTTGAGAGCTAAATTTGTTATTATACTAATAAAAATTATGTAAAACTGATAATAAAAAAATATTAATGTTGTGATTAATTGTCTTATTTGCTCACTTTCGAAATTGACAGAGATTAAATTACTCTATTTCTTTTATTTTGATTAATTTGCTCAATATCAAAAGTCTTTTTAGCCATAAAAATATTACTTTTCCTTTTATAGGTGTGTTTGATAAGAAAGATAATCAATTTTCTTTTCATTTATTGCCTGATAGAGTTGGAAAATGAGAGAAAAGAAAATTAAAAATTTAAAAGAAAAAATACATATTTTGAACTAATATTCATTCCTCTCTCAATTTTGGGTGTGCTTGGTCGAGTAGAGAATGAAAAAACAATTCAATGTGTTTGGTAGGAAATAAAAAAAATAAGAAGAAAAAAACAATAGAGATGAACATTTTCCAATGCATAAAAACAGATCATTCGGAATTTGAACAATAAGAGAAAAGAAAATAAGAGATGAATATAAGTTAGATCAAAATTATGCAATTTTTTTTAAAGTTTCTTTTTAATTCCTTATTTTTTCGACTCAATTGATGTCCATGGAACTAAATAAAAATTTGACTAAGGCAAGTGTACCTATTAATTAATAATATAGCTATAGTAAGTAAAGTTATCGTTCCCACAAATACTAAAAGTACTAACAATGACTGTATTTCTATTATTTAACTGAATAATTCAAGTGATTGATTAAAACTAAAATTAACTAATAAGCACGACAAAGAACAAATCAAGAAAATAATTGATTAAAAACCAAAAAGCGAACCAATGTCCAAGAAAGAATTCACCTAGAGTTTATCTGTCACTATCAATCTAAATTACACAATTTATTTACTTAGTAACTTGATCCATAGAAATTTTAAAATTATGCAAATATCTCTTTCAAGCATAAGAGCAACTAACTTTAGGTTGATTAATTAAAATTTCTTTCTAATTAAAACTCCTATTATCGCATTAACTGGTGTTATGGATTCTCTATTAGATTTAACTCTAATTCGATAGATTTATGTCGTCCTATTTTTAGGATTGCATGCAACTCCACTCAATTACGCAATATATAATCTTCAATAGAATCTATTCAACCTCCGATTTAAACATATCTAACATGGATCAATACTCTAGAAATATCAAACCAAGAATTAAGCACATATAATTGAGAATAAGAAACTAATATTTATTGTGTAAAATAAAAATTAAACGACAGAATTCATCATAGGGTTCATCTCCCTAAATATTTAGAAATTTAGTTCATACTTGAAAATAAAAACATTCAAGATACAGTATAACCGAAAGAAATAAAGAAACTCATGATAATCTCCTAAGAAATCAAATGAGAATATTCAATCTTAACAGAAATCTATTTCAAAGTCAGCTTCAATTGTGTTTTTCGAGTTGTTTTCTTGAGTATTCTATGGCGGCTCACTCCTATCTTTTTATTTTTATCATATATACGTTTTAGAATGCCCGAAAAGCATAAAAATTGTTATTTTCCAAAGTTGGGTGTGAAATCCCATGAAACCGACAAGGTCTACCACACACTCGTATGGGTCACACGGCCGTGTGGAATAGTCCAACCTATGTAGCTCCTATAGCTTGCTCTGACGTTTCGATTTTTATTTGTTTTTGGCTCCTTTTACTCTCAAGTGCTCTATTAAGCACTAAAACATGAATTTAAAGGATAAGGAATATAAAATTCACAATTAATATCGGATAATCTCAAAAACACATTAAGAATGAGGTTAAAACATGTTACTTTTAGCACTTATCAACCATGCAATAAATAGAAAGAAAAATATTTTTTATTTCAAACTTTTTATCCTTCCTACAAAGCACACCAATAAAAAAGTTATATATTTTTTTGTATTTTTATTTTTCTAGTCTTTCATTTTTTTCTCCTTCCATTCTACCCTCTTCTTTATTCATTTTCATTTGAAATAATTTATTTTTATGCGTTATGAAAAAACAAGACCCTCTCTCTCTCTCTCTTACTCCCAACATATTCAAAATTCATTTTCACTTTCTATCCGTCAACTTTTCTAATTAATCAAGCACACTCTGAACTAATCAATCAAGTAAGAGCAAGGGCGATAGCAAGGAGAGAATAGTTTGCATAAACATCAATTTTCATCGTGTTCTTTACCTTTAAATTTATAACTTTACCATGATCCTTTACGACAAAATTTGTGATTTTATCACAGATTTCAAGAGCTCTTTCATGATTTCAGGCTCTCTTGAATAAATGTTTATATCAACTCAAAGTATATACTACTAGAAATTTGAAGAAATATAAATTCAAGGTTAGAAATCTTTATATGTAATAGGGTAAGTTTAGTTCGATTCAGTCAAGATTTTTGAATTTTTTTAACTGTTCATGATAGTTTAATCCAATTAAATTTTTGGGTTTTCTGTATGAATTTTGATTTTTGGTTTTTGGACATAATTTGACAAAATATGCTTTGTTTTATGGATTTTGGACATTAACTGTTAAAGTTTTCAAATATTTTTTTATAAATATTTTTTTAAAAAATTCTTTTCTTTCAAGTAAATAAAAATAATCAATAACTCTTATATATATTTTTTCTAAAAATATTTTTTATATAAAAATTTAAGTTAATTTACTGTTTTAAATATAAAATATTTACATCATAGAAAAATAAATTAAACAAAAAAAGAATTCAATTTGAATAATTGTAACCTTGTATCTCATAAATTGTCCAAACACCTGGATTTGAGTCAATTTTTCAGTTTATTTTGCTCAAGTTTATTCTACAAAAATACCAACTTATAAAGGTATCCACTTTCAATAGTGACGTATTCGAGTTGATTCTATGTATGGTCTTACTATTATCTATACTACTATTTAATATTTTGACCGAGTTAGTGTCACTCATAAACCATGTACCAATTCAATTGTAAATTTACTAAAAATCCATTATTTATGCAAAACAATAAATGTTATTTTGAAGGTTTTTTTTTCCTTTTAATAATTTTATATAAAATCTAAAAATTACATGTACATGACAGGGATTTGAACTCAAGGCATTATGATATTTACTTTCTAATTTTACTATTTCAACCAAAATTATACCTAATTTTCATATCGTTGTTTTATAAATTTATTACATAATTATTTTTACCCACAAAGTGGATGTACCATAATCTAATATATATTTGTTTAAATTTAGTATGTTTATGATTTCAAATATTTTCATATTTGTAAATGTATATTCTAGATTCATTAATTTTCACTTATATTATTTTTTCCTCTAATTTATAAAATGTTTTTTTATTAATTTTTTAAACATCAAAACTTAAAGTAAATTTTATTATTATATATTATAGTATTATATATAATTTTAATTTAGTACGAAAAACATATGTTGTTAGTCCCTATATTGTTAGAGAAATTGAGATTTAGTCTCTATATTTAAAAAGATAAAAATTTAGTTTAATCATTAAAATTATAATTATCTTTCATCAAAATTTGTTAATTTGACATGTTGATTAGATTGCCCTCTTATGTCGTAGCATATAATTATTAGGAAATAAGCATGTTAACTTGACAAATTTTAATAAAAATTATCGACAACAATAATAATTAGTTAGGATTTTTAAATTAAAAAAATAAATTTTTAATTTTTAAAATACAATAAATAGATCTCAAATTCTCTAAAACTACATAAACTAACAGCATATTTTAACTTGATATAAATTGCATAATATGTATAAAAACAAAACAAAATTAAAACATTGTAAAAATTAAAAATGGGCCAAGCAACTCTAATTGGGCAAATGCTTTGAATGTTAAACCCAATCTCTGTAAGGCCACCTTTCTCACAAGCCTATTATTGTAAGAATCAACTTATAAAGGGAGTCTCCAATTAATCATGAGATTGCTCCCACATACTTCAAAATTTTTCCATTAAGATCTAACTAATCTTTTCCTTAAAAAAAAAGGCATATTTTTAGTATACAATATTTTTATCTAAACTTAAGTTTGAATTTACTTGAATAACACTTTATTGCTAACATAAAGGTTTTATTGATACAAATATTGTTACTTCGAAGGCTCTTATACTAGGAGTCAAATTGTATTTTGTCAATTTTATTAAAAAAAATGAGTAAATTAGTCCTTACACGTCAGATCAAAAAATGACACTTTCTGTTAAAAATTTCATCTATTTTATTGTTAAAAGTTGGCGTGATTGATAGAATAAGCAAACAATTACACATGGCAAACTACACGTACCTCATTCTGATGTACAAGGACCAATTTTTAACAGAAGGACCAATTTGCTCTTTAATCTAACATATATGGACTAATTTGTCTATTTTTTGAGTAGAGAGGACAAAACGCAATCCGATTCTTTATACAAAGACTTTGATAATGCTTTTACCTAAAGTGAACTCTTGTAAGGCCTAACTCTTATATTTCTTACCAAAGACAAAGTCGAGATATCCTAATCAATAGGCCCTCAAATATTGGATTTTCATTTTAATTTTTACCATTCAAATAAATTAAAATTTTGTAATTTTGACCCTTTTAAAAATTAAAAATTTAATTTAATTATTTTTAAAAAAATTATTTTATCTTCAAAATTTTTAAAATTTTATCTCGATACCAAACCAACCATTCCTTAAAATTGGTAGCTATTTGCTTCAAAGTTCAAAGTCATCATAGTAGCAGAGAAAAGAAAAGAAAAGATTAGTTAGGGGAGAGATTCATTATATTTTAATCATAATTAAAGTACAGAACTAACAAACTCTTAATTATTTCGAAAATTAAAATATTATATATTTGCAATAATCAAAGTACACACAACAAATTAATGCACATCACTTGTAAAGCAAGGAAAGCTAAGATGAAATCAATCATTTAAAAGCAACAACAAATGAAAGAAAATTAAATCTACAAATCATTAGTAGGTAAAGAAATCTTAATAAAAATTTTAATTTATGAACAAAAGTACATTAGGGTGTTATTATTTTATAACTTATGAATCACATTTAACACGTTGATTTATTATATAATTACATTTTGGATGGCATGGGCATATTGGCTATGTCAATCATGTGCATGTATTTATATAATGCATTAATTAATATAAAATGTTCTGATTATATCTGTTCTTATTTATATAATATTTATAATTACTTATAGTTTTTCCTCAACCTATAAATACGAGGATAATGAGCTTCAGCATGCTCGAATCCATATCTCTCCACATTGACAATAATATTCATGCTAATCGAGTTAAGATTCAATCCACAGATTTAATTTTTTTTAATATTAAAATTGATAATAACCCATCGTAAATCCTAATTAACATAAAAGAAAATAAAAGAGTTTGGTGAGTGAAAAAAAAGAAAATAAAATACAATCCAAAAGTCTCCCACACAATCATTTTATCCTGCACCGACGGGCTTGTTTTACAGAGGTGTCGGCAGCCTCCCTAAATTCTTTGCTTTCTTTTGGGTACTGAGAAAATCATTATTTTTTTCTAATTTGTTTAATTCAATATAATCTTGTTTTATTAATTTAAATATTTAAAATTTTACTTCAATAATTATGAGAGTCGAAGTTTGAATTTTCTTAATCAAATGGGTAAATATCATTATTAATACTTTATTTTGACTCTTTTAATCATTCAAATAAATAGAATATTTGTATTTTTAGTCCTTCTTTAAAATTAATTATGCAATTTAAGCCTTTTTAGAAGACAAGTTAACTTCAATCTATAATTTAATTTCACTTCACTCAATTCTAAAATGGGAAAGGAAGTGGGAAAAATTTTAATGAATTGTCTATACATTACGTGGCCACTTTAGTAGCCAATCAGAAATTTTCAATCACAAAAAAGGTCAGTTCATCTATGGTTTTCTTTATACTAAAAATTTACAATAAAAAATATAAAAAAATTGATCATCACCAATTGCCAAGGAAAATCAATTGGATCAGAGCCGTCAGATTTGATGACGGCTGACTTATTTTCTTCTTCCTTTCTTCTACCTCAACGTGATCCAGTTCTCTGAAGCTAGCCAATTAGGTACTTCATCACAAACCAATTCACGAATTCGATCCAAACCCGATGAAACGTAACTCGAAACTGTTGACTCAGTTGAAACCCACTCTGGGAAATCAAAGGGACATCTCGGTGAAGCTGAAAATTCTTCAAATGAACAAGATATTGATTCTTCTTGACATCGATTAAATGAAATAATCTCATCGCCGGCCATGAACGGATGATCAAGTAGCATCTCAGCCGTCCATCGGTTCTTCGGATCTTTAACGAAGCATTTTCCGAGAAAATCTATTCCTTCCTCGGATAATTCTAGTGGAATCCCTGGTACTTCATCACTAACCCCGATTTTAATCAATAAACCCGCCATGTTCGTCCCTGGTTCGAAGTTCCAAGCTGGTTTTCCCGTAAACATTTCAACAATGGCACATCCAAATGCCCAAATATCCACTGGCGAATCATAAGCATTCTCATTAACAGACTCCGGTGCTAAATTCAACGGCGTCCCCCTAATTTCCATCCCCTGTTTTCCCCCATTCCTTTTCGCCAATCCAAAATCAGCTAATTTTACATCCCCATTACCAAACAAAAGAACATTGCGTAGCTTAACATCACAATGAACAAACCCTTTTGAATGAACAAATCGTAACCCTTTAAGTATCGATTTCCCATACCGTTTAACATCGGATTCCGGCAATTTTCCGCCGCTTTTTTTAACTTCATCAGCTAAACTTCCTTTACTAGCGTATTCCAAGAACAAATTATACAGCTTAACACCCTTTTCAACCGTGTAATTATCGCCAAAACAACGGACAATTTGTGGACAAGAACCGATTCGATCGAGCACTTCTTTTTCGTTCTTGAGTGAAACAGAGTCGATCACTTCACATGACTTGACCGCCGTTAATGGTGATTTTGAGCTCCCGTTTTTGGGTACCACCAAATTTACAGTGCCGAAACTTCCACTCCCAATCGTATCTCCTCGAACCCACTCCATTAAAGACTCCAACTTTGTGTTTTTGAACGAAAAATGAATGTTTTTTTTTTTTTTTTGTATCTTTGTTTCAGAGAAAAAACAGAGGATTTCACATGGTGGTTATGGTGGCGCAAAGAGGTCCTTTTTATATATAGGTGAGGGATTTAAAAAAAAAAGTTAATTTTAATTTAATGTGGCTTATTTTATTTTGGTATGCGTAGGGGGTTCAATTTTGTCGTAGGGATGAATTTGAAAAAAAAAAATAAAAAATGGTATAATTAATGCACGTGATAGGCAAGGATATTTTATTTGTTATTTTTGTTTGTTTTCATTTTTATTTAAATTTTCTAAATGTTGGTATGAAAATTACGGCTTACCACCCTCTCTATCTTGAAAAACGTGGTAGATATGAAGGGTCCGTTAAAGATTTTTTTTAACTTTATTATTCATATAATTATAATTTTTATTATATCACTACGTTTTTAATGTTTATTCAAAATAAAACATTCACAATCTTAATTTAATTCTACAATTCATTTTCATAGCATAAATCATGTGTAAATTTTTTTAAATATTTATTTTAATTTATATTTCAATTATATTTGTAGAGGAGAGATTGACGACTCCAGAAAAATTTTCAAATATTGTCTGATGGGAGGTAATAGATCCATTGACGAGTGATTTTTTCTCTTGACTTTGACGAGAGCTTGAGTGCTTGAGGCTGCTTAAAAAGACAATAGATTTACATAATTATCCATAAGTGCTATATATATTGTAGGGATTGAACTCAAACTTTACCAAAAGTAAATATCCATATTTTTTTCTATCCACTAAAATCGAACACAAAACTTTACTTAAATTACCTTAAATTCTTTACTACTTGGATTTTTTAGATTTAATTTTGGGTCATCGATGATACATGTGAGGGCATACAATATTTAACCCTTTATCGAAGATATATTGATATGAAAAACACCTTTAATCACTTGACCAACTCATAAATTATGGGTAATAGCTTAAACTATATCAAAGGAAATTCAATTAATCAACATAACGTAAATAATAAATATACTAAAATTTAACAAATTTAATTGAATAAACAATCAATTAAAAATTACCAACCAACTATTATCTATATAAATATTTAACAAAATAAAGTAAATTAATAATCAACACAAAAACATAAAATCAAATCAATTTACCCAAAAAAAATTGTAAGTTTTAGTTAGACCAACTAAAATTTTTAAAAATTTTCATTTAATTCCTATTTAAAAAAAAAGTTATACTCCTTTAGAACTTAATCCCAAGATTCGTTGGCGGAACATTCTGTCTATTTGTTTTTGAAGCATAAAAGGAACCTTTTATCAACAAATTTTGGGTGTAGTAATAAGGTACATTTCCTAAAGGGAGTACATACAAAGATGATATTGTTAGAAGGGATAGTCACAAACCTCAAACATGAACCATAAAACGAATATGAAAAGTAAAAATAAAAAAATAAATTTTATATTACATATAAAATATAATAAAAAGTTGCGCAATGCAAAATATCTAGTGTATTTTAATAAAATACATGCAAATGCAATGAGACAATTAATATATCCCATGAAGGCGGTGTAGGATTTTGAGATAACCCTCTCTCTCCAACTAGCTAGCCACCCATATAAATTGCATATGGAATTTTATCAAAATCCTCAGTATCAATTTGGCCAACTTGGGTTTAAACCCTAAACCCTATATATGTATATATGTCTGCGTGCATTGCTCATCGAACCACTCGCATTAACTAGCTTGGAATCCAGTTCTCTTTGTAAAAAAATTTTTAAAAATAAGGGTCTGCAAGCAAACCTTAGCCATCACATGTTGGCATGTTCTAATACCCTGAAATTTGTTGGCCACCGTTTTTCTTTTCTTCTTCTTCCCTTTCTTAAGCACCCAATCATTTTTCAGCTTTTTTTTGGCCTTTGCTTACTTTACAATTCATTGTTTTTTTGGTTTACCCTATTTCTATATGTATTCTATACTTTTCTTTTTTAGGGTATTGTTTAATAGCATCAACATGTATTGGATGCTTTTAGTAGTTGAATTCCAAGAACCAAAAACCTTAGCTAATCTTATCATGTGCTCACTTTCTTGCCCAACTTTTTCTTTTTCAAGGAATTCCATTTATTGGTATATTTTAGGGGTTTTTTTCAATGGATATGGGAAGAGTTTATGGTTTTTCTTTTGAGTTAGATTTATTTTTCAATTATTATAAATTTAACTAGGATTTGGTTTAGTTTGGGTTCTTTTCATATTTATTCCGGGACAAAATTAAAAAATTATTTTAAGAGATCAAAAATAAATGATAATTTTTTTAGAGGTGAAAGTGTAATTTTATCATCACACTAACTTGCAATTTCATAAACTTCGAAAAGGTCACAAGAAAATTCTACCGTTTTTTAAACCCTTAGATATATATGCGAATCTATCTTAATTTAGTTTTGAACACATTTCAATTATCAATCCCATCAAACCTTAACTCTTTATTAAAGTGAATTTTGATCCTTCAAACTTATTGTCACTAAACGATTTCAAAATTATCCGATTAAATGGTAATCTCATCATATCATTGTTTTGGAAGTAAAAATAAGTCATCTAATATACCCAAAATTCAACAACAACGACCGAACAGTTCTCGATGATAGCACAAAATTCAATTTTATTTTTATTTACACACGAAAGAAGTTATTAAAACGATATTATGATTAAATTCATGTTCCATAACTAATAATGTAATCATTTCGTACAAATTTA
Source organism: Gossypium stocksii (assembly GCA_020496765.1). Lineage (NCBI taxonomy): Eukaryota > Viridiplantae > Streptophyta > Magnoliopsida > Malvales > Malvaceae > Gossypium > Gossypium stocksii. The sequence continues at coordinate 3,175,661 of CM035622.1, read as the reverse complement.
TAAAGTTTATAAAATAATTGATATAACCGAAGTTACACCAAGTTGTGTACCAGAAAGTCCCACATCATAATTAGTGTCCAAAGTGAATGAATGGGGGGAATTGTGGGGTTGAAGCATTGCTTAAAATGTGTGAGTTCCAAGTTACTTAACTGACAATAAAGGGTAAAATCACGTCAACATGCATACATCAAAGCCTGCACTGAAAAAGAGAGCCGAAATTCTGGCCACTATTTATTATTTTTCCCAATTTTTCTTCTCTTTTTTAATAAAAAATTCATTTTTTTGTGCAATTCTTTGCATGAAAGTGGCAGAATGGGTGTGATTTATTCATTAGATATAGGAGCTCACTTTTTTTTTTCAGTTTGTTATTTTCTTTTATTAGGAAGAGTCCAAGTTACAAGTAAGTGATAATATATAATATACCCTTTATATATTGAAAAATTGGGTATACTATGACTAAATTACATTTTATCTGAAGAAGATTAGATTAAAGAGTAAATTAGTTTTTTTGTTAAAAATTTTATATATTTTTATTTTTAAAAATTATATTATACGTCGGTTTGAGGTACACATGACATGTCACGTGTGACTATCTTGTTATTTCATCAGTCACACCAGTTTTAAATAGTACAAATGAATAGAATTTTTGACAGAAAGTGATTAATTTACTCTTTAATCTTATTTTTTAGTAGAAAGAATCAAATGCAATCTGATTAATACAGGATCTTTCGTAATATTTTTACAGTGAATCAGGTATATATAATTATGATTAATTAAAGATGAGTTAAAGTTAATGAAGATGGGCAAATTGTGTGATTGAGTTGCAGAGGTTATTAAAATTAACTTTATTGAAAAAAGTTTGGTGACATTCAAGTTGCTTACAATTTTTTAATCTATGGGATAAGCATGAAAAGAGCCTTATAGCTTAGCTTAGCCTACTTTTTTTACATTACTTTAGGCAAACATTAAATTCATGGGAACATGTATTTAACGGCTCAACATAGATTTTTATCAAAGGAATATTCTCACAATTGCTTTAAAAATAATTAATATGTCATTTATAACAGTACTAAATTTAACCATCAATTCTTTTGTAAAGAGTTTGATTATTATTTTTTAATGAAAATATTAATTAAAACATTTAAATTTTAACCACAATAATTTATATAACAATTTACATATAATTCATATATTTTTATAATAAATAATATTATATCCGTATGAAATACAAATAAACTGCCGTATCAATTTTCATGCGGGTAAAATAATGTAATTTCAAGTTCTATTGTATACCAGAAAATATCTGCCACTTGCAGTCAAAAGGTCTATTTTCCTAGGAGAAGCAGAAAATGAATTATATTATATTATATAAAATTGAATTAGTGGGATTTTGTCAGTTAATGGATTAGGCAACGACTCACGTGACGTGAGTCAAGATACATCGAACCGTAATTAAAGCCGACGACGGCTTGACCGTCGCCGAATCCAATTTATTTACGTATCACATTGTCAAAACCATGAAACGGCCGACGGACGATGGTCCATAAACAAAGCATTTATAGCCACCACCCAAATAACTAACTAAAGCAACTTGATTCATGTAATGAACCGAATTTATGTGTATATATCCATAAATTTGAGATTAAGCTATTTAGGTAATTTAAAAATAAAAGAAATACGTCGAAATTAGATTAATGTAACAAATCAATCTGAATTTAGATAAAATAATTTTTTATTTATTTTGAATTGTGCTTATTTGAGTTGAATATAAATTAAATATAACGGATTTTTTGTTGGTAGGTAATTAACATGTTTTAAACTCTGTTAATGTTTGTACTTCTTTTTTGAAATCAATTATGTAAAGTTTTTTTATAAACAATTTTCGTCACTGATCATTAAAGTATTGGCATAGCTTTTAATGATTGTTGACTCAGTCGTTGTGATGGTGATGTGGTGGTCTACATAAAAATAATTAAAAAAATTATAAAATATATAAATATCAAATATAAAAATATTTTTTTAATACATAATCAATGTAATGGAATTGTCAAACTAAACTAAACAGAATGGAAATTAAAGTTGAACATAAAAAGTTTTAAAATATAAGTGGAGTTAAAATGCACCAACTTGAGTCAATATCCACACACAAAATGCAGCCTCATGTTGTGGGGGGACTCCCATCAAATGAGCTCATGCATATGCAACCACCTCTCACAGGTTCATGGAATCTAAGGTACATTAGCCATGGTCATGGGGGCCAGCCCTTTTGATTATGGCCCTTTTTGGCTTTAGCCACCGGTAGTTTTTGCTCAATTTGTAGAGTCCCAAATTTATTTAAGCTTTCGGCTACACTACCATTGGTGGGGTTTTATTGTTATTTTCCCTTTTTTCTTTTTCTTTTTTGAGTTAAATCTTTTGGTTAATTGTATCCATATTGATCTTAATCTTGTTTGTATCAGGTTTTTGGACCTACATAAGTGATCCACATATCATGGGAGATTCTCTTATAAGATCTTTTATTTTTGGTTGCCCCTCCTTTTAAAATGCCATCAACTGGGCTTTAAATTATTGCAAAAATCTTTGCTTAGATTTCAACTTTGCAAATAGATTTTAGCCGCAATTTAAAGGTTAATGTTGATATTTTACTTTTTAGAATCTATAAAATATCATTCTATGAAAACGACTCTTGAATAAAAATTGTTGACGTTTAGGGAAAATATACCTCACACAACTCAAAATCCCCCACGTTTATACAAATAGTCTCTCTACCATGTTGAAGTTTGATTTAATCCATTTACTTCAAAATTTCGTATAATTTAATTTTTATACATATTTAATGTTTTTGATAAGTTTAAATTTATAATGTTGTTAATTGTTTTGTTCTTAAAATGATAGCTCGGATAACTTTTTAATAGTAAAAACCCTGTGATATCATTTTAGCAGAATTCGAAAATTCCTATTATTATTTTTCTTTCTCAAGATATGTAACCCAATAACTAATAAAACAATACACATTATAGCATTACTTTGATATTGAAATGAAATTTACCTATATTGAAAAAGTCAAATGTTAATATAAAAAGGGTTGATTAGTGGATATGTGCACAAATATTATAATCAAGAGAGGTCTTTATGTAATCTTGATGTCAGCAATTACATGTGCAAACAATCATAGAAGGGCACCAAATTTAGTTAGAATTGGTTAGGTAGAATTATAGAGTTTGCCAATTTGATACCAACCCACCCACCTGTGCTGCCCTTCTCTTTCTATTGAAAGGCCATTTTATCTTGGATTAGCTAATTATCAATACAAGGTCGGATTCAAGGCATGATTGTTGACAACAATTTTGGTTAAAAGACAGTCCATCAAGACTGCAATTTTGCCCAAATTTTGAGTCCCTATTCACCATTTGATTAACATTTGAGATACAATTTTTTTTTAAACATCTGTAGTTGTGATTTGTTTTAAAATTTGAATCTGAATTAAATTATTTATTAGATGAATATCTGAATTCGTAAAATACCTAAATTTAATAAGTTACAAAAATTTAATAAAAATGAAAAAAATTATAAATAAAATGAATTTTGATATCTAAATTTTGTTACCTGCAACAAACAAAGCGGATTAAGATAGTGAGGGATATTTGAAATTCTTATCTGCAAAAGTAAAGTTGATTTAAATAATAGATACCATAGGGTTAATATTTGTATTTACTTCCAATATGCTATGATAGTAATTTGATTATTTAAATCTAAATATTATTCTAATCCGCAATGTCTAAATTTAGAATATTTATAAAGGTAAACTATAAAAATAGGTATTTTTGTTTGTCTCAGATTATATTTTACTCACTTATATTTGAAATGTTACGTTTTAGTCACTTACGTTATCGTTTTGCTACGAAGTAATCACTCTATTTTTAAACTCCCTAATGGTAATTCTATGTGGCAATCCAAATGGGTTTTAAATGCCAACTTTAATGTCCAACTGGGATGAGAATATTTTTTCCAGTTAAAATGAGAAATAAAACTAAAAGAAAAAAGAGGCGAGCAATTTTTCATTTCCAATTCAAAATGTAATTAATTTAAAATTTTCAATTAATTAAAAGCCTATTATCGTTCCAGTTAGACATTCAAGTTGGCATTTAAAACCTATTTAGACTGCCACGTAAGATTGCCGTTAGGGAGGTAACGGAACTTAATTGCAAAGTGACTATTTTGTAACAAAACAATAACATAAATGACTAAAACATAACATTTCAAATATAAGTGACTAAAATGTAATATAAGACAAACAAAATTAACTATTTTTATAGTTTATCCCATTTATAAATACCAAAATCATCACTATTCATTACTGCCCATGATCAACTCTCAATCACTTTATTCATTCCTGTAAAAGACCACTAAATACTTAGCTTAAATTTAGAGAGGATAAATCTCTGAATCTACACTTGATTTTAAATCAACTGTAAATCATTCTGATAAGAAGTCACTAAATAATTAACCTTCAATTAAGACTGAAATCTGTTTGATTATGTGTATAGAATATTGGAAGAGAGATTTTACACTGTTGTTCCACCAATAACAAATCTAGACTGATAAGACAAGCGAAAGTGCAATAATATAAATTAAGTGTATTTGCGCCAATTTGGCATCCAAAGCTTAAATCACTATTGGGTAAATGACAAGTGCAAAGTTTAAATGATGATGATTTCTTCATATCTACAAAGAAATGACACATTAGTCTATGTTATGTCAGGCAGATTTGGAATTTTCACAACTGGGAATTTTTGACACACATTTCATATCTTAATAAGGTTTGCATGGTTGGTTCCCACTGCACAAATTTGTGAATGAACCCATGCTTTGCTCCAATTTCCTCTAATTGCTGCATTAATTTCGCCGCTGTTTTATTTAGCAATCTCTATAACTATGATGATTCGTGTCGACAATACTAATTTGATGCTTTTGAGCCAAAAAGTTTGAGAAAACTGGATATAAAATTTAGGGTCGCAGAATTTGCGATAATATTCTATGTTTATTGAGTTAATAATTTGTAAATATTGATGTAAATTTGATACCATCACTTGTAAATGATGATTTGACAAAAGGGTAATAATATATAATTAAAAGCAAAATATTTCTATTTGTTTCCTAATGATTTGTGCATGCAAAAAGAAATTTGTACTTTCTTTTATAAACTGGACTGGACTAATTGAATGAATTGGTTAGACTGGAAATTAATTGGGGTATTGATTTAAAGAATATTTTTGAATTGATTAAATCTAAAATTGGTATAGACTGATTGAATCGACTAAAAAACTGGTTAAACTGGATTTTTAAAAAATTTTAATATATATTTTAAAATTTTAATAATTTTTTAATTGAACCAATGACTTATCTAGTTTAATCATCGATCTGGTTCTAAAAACATTGTTTGTGTTGTATAACTCTATGTTTGTTATAAAATCAATAACGTCTAAATTTAATATCATCCAATTCTAAATGATGCACACATAGCGCTTTATTTGTAATAAGCTTACTTAAAGGTGGGGTTACTTGTCTAATTTTGAATGTTTGTTTGACATTTGTGTGTTAAAGAAAAATTAAATTCGAAAAATGAATTTTAGTAAAAAATTAAGCTTATGTAAGATGAAACTTCGGCTTGAATTCTAGTATTTGATATTCGAATTTGAACCCAACCTAAATAATTATACATGACATTAATACTTGTATCAATCCATTTAACTTGATTTATCAGAACCTCTTATATAGATGTGGTTCATGAATGATCTATTTAAGGCCTGCCTTGGGTACTTCTTGGACTCATCAAAGTGAATTATGGGTCAAATCCCAAAGTTACTAAATGTAGTGGGCCTATTGCTAAAACTATAGGACATCTCATTACATACCAAATTTGATTCAAGTTCTAAAAGTATTAAATCTTTGATAATCGAGGTTAATTAGAAGGATTTATGTACTATAGAAAGAAATATGTACATGAGATTCATATCAATCATACCACAAATTATGAGCTTTTGTTTTGGTTTGCCATTGGTTGTTGTTGGGTTGGCTGACTCGATTATAGGCCTGATCCGTAGGACTATTGTATGATCCGTTTTTGTGGCCTCTTGTGTTTACTGAAATCCCAAATGGTTGCCAAAATTAAAAATTATGGCAAATTGGTGCCATAGGCTCCGTCATTTCACAATATGACTATTTCGTTATCTTTTCATGTTTGTTTTACGGTTAACAGAGATTAATCTTTTCAGGGTTTGTGACTACTCCTTTTAATAATGTCATCTTTAAGGTTTAAACATGAATTCTCTCTTTATAAGTACAATGTACTTTACTATTATACTCAACAGTGATTGGCGATGTCCTACTAACCGAACAAATATTAGTCTTTGAATTTTTATTTAATTGACGTCTAAACTTCAAAACGTTCCAATTAAAATTTAAAAGTATTAATATTATATTAAATTGATCTTTTTGTAAGCTTAGCCATTGTTTTAGATGTCAATTGAAAATATGGATTTCACATGAAGCATATTCAAAATACATCCATACTTATCATATGGACAACATGGATGTCATGTTAAAAAAAATAGACAATATCATTAAAATTTAAGAGGTTCTTTTTAACATGTTAAATCCAAATTATCCATGTAATATTTACGCATATGTTTATAATTTTATTTGTGTTTTGGATATATTCCATATCATCTTTGAGCTAATATTTAATACCTAAATTAATGACTAAACTAAAATAAGGATACGATCGATATAATACGAATACTTTCAAAGATCCAATTAAAAAGTAAAAGTATCATGGAGGCTCTTGTATTAGGAATAAAATTGTATTTTTGCTCTCTTTACTCAAAAAATGGACAAATTAGCCTCTGAACATTTGATCAAAGAGCAAATTGGTCCATTTTGTTAAAAACTAATTTAGCTGACGGAAGGCAATAACATTTGACATGTCATATGTACCTCATGTTGACATACACAGACCGGTTTTTAACAAAAGAAATTGATAAAATTTGTAATAGAAGTATCAATTTGCTATTTAATCTAACACATAAAGACTAATTTACCTATTTTTTAAATTAAAAAAATAAAATCCAATCTGATTTAGTCTCGACAATACTTTCAAAGACCCGATTAAAATGGTTTAAAAATCTAGAAATCAATTAAAGACTCAAAAACTCCAGTACATTTAGCCTGAATTGGTACATTAGCAGAATGTTGAACGGACCGCATTCGATGAAAGATGAATCATTGTTCCTCTAATCGTTATAAGAGAATCACTGACAACAGCTCCATCAATGACACTGAGTCTAAACATAAAAGCAGGCCACCTTATTTTCTCTTATCAACTTTCAAAATTCAAACTTCTCTTTTTGTCTCCTTTGTTTCTATGAAAGAAAATTAAGGAAAAAGGGTTTGCTTTATTTGAATCCCATAGGGTTCTTCTCTCACTTCTCTGCAATGTAAATCGATAAATTCGAAGGGTTTAAGTTCCCATTGCGGCTTTTGTTTTTGTTTCATTTGGGAAACCTGTATATAAAAGAACAGATCCAATCTTTGCTGATGATAGGAACAGTATCAGTGAAAAAGGAGAGTTAAAAAACAGGGCAAGATTCCACGGATGGGACCATTTTCTCAGCTTTGTAATTTACCTGCACTGTTAGTTTTCTTGAATAAAATGCAAATATTTGTATGTTTTGATTTTTTTTTTAAAAGGGGTTCTTTGGTCACTTTTGATTTTGAGAAAAAAAATTAAATAGTCGGTTGACATCGATATTGTTATCTGTGTAGAAGAATATGTATTTTAAGTGTACTAATTCTTTTATTTAAAAGTTGAGAAAAGATTATTCATAAATTTAATTATTGTATAAAAAGTTATTTAATATCAAATTTTAAATAATTTTTTCTCGTGCAAAGTTATTTAAATATTGTATTTTGAGTTAGTGAAATAATCTTGAATCTCATACCCCCATGTGCACTTCAAATGTACCAGTCATGGTCTTAGCTATCAAATTCTATTTAATTTATTGAAATACATGTATCATTTTGAATATGCTGTGAGTTGAACTTTACAAGAAATCTTGTTATACTTTATTATTATTATTATTTTCACGTCAGTAATTTCTGAGACAGATCCTTTTCAATTCAATATGATTGTCCTATATTACACAAATTGATGAAGACTGAAAAAAAGGGCAGCTTCACGAATGGAAGATGTCAGTTAAGCAACAAAAGAAGAACAACAAAACATAATAAAGTAAAAAAGATAATAATAATAAAAATTCAGCAGCCGAAGCCACCATTTGTAAACTTGGAGTTGCAGTGGAAGAGGGTCACTGGCTCTCTGCAATTGCTGCACCACCGTCACCCCTTCTTCCATCCACGTTGAAAAGTGTGCCAAAGGTAAAGCAATGATGAGAGAGACCGCACTGTACTTGTATAGTTAGTTAGTAAGTCAGTGAAAGTATCATGAGAGGAGTAAGTGTTAAATTGTATTTTATATTATTTATTTATTTATTTTTAACAAAAGAAATAAAATATAATTTAATTTTTAATACAAAATTTTCATAACTGTGACATATATACGGTGTGTGTCTCCCAAATTTACTGGAATCTTTATCAAGCTAAAGGATTGCTTGCTGTTCTGACAATGGAGTAATGTGTGGGGTTTCATGGTAAAAAAAGAAAAAAAAAAAAAAAAAGACAAGATATATTTTTTAAGGCAAAAGCATGCAAAGCAAGTACTCAATGGCACAATCCAATAAAAAACAAAGTGGTTCATGCACCTTCTTTGAACAATTATCCTCAAATCCAAGCCATCTAATTTGTGGGCCTAAATTGGATGAATCAATCTGATCTTCAACTTTGAGAGTTGGTGTTAAATAGATCGGAGGGCTGATAGGGTGAGTGAATTGAGTTTGCCCCGCATGATGGGCTGTCACTATCAGATATCACATATTCAATCATAAATGAGTTTTTTGGGGTCAATTTTCTGGTTTTTAGTCCTTCTAATATATTTGATTTTAGTATTTAGTCCTTATTTTTCTTTTGGCATACGCTCGATAGAAGTAAATCATCATCAATTCACATTGCTCTTATAATTCAAATCCAAGAAATACGTTTTTGGTGAACACCCAATGCCGCTAAGTCAAAAGCTGAGGTTCATAAGGGATTTATAAGATTTGAACATAAGACATCATAATTTTTTTTAAAGGCGTAAGGTATCATATTTTTATTATCTTAATTTTATTATTTTAATTAAAATCATATTTCTTTGCTTTTCAAATTTACTTAATTTGATCTCTTTCTTTTTATAAGATCATTAGATAGTGTATAATATTGTTGATTATTCCGGTTAAAATTCTAACTTAGACTTAGGAGTGAATGCAAACGAGGCAAGCAAGAGCCTTAGCCCTAGAAATATAAAATTACATTTTAACCTTTTTAAAAATTATTAAATTGTAATTTTAAATGTAATAAAATTGTATTTTGGTCCCAAAATGAAAAAAAAAAATTGTTTAGTCCTTTTAAAAAAATAAAATCATAAAATAATACATGATTTTTTTAATTATAAACTAATACATGATAATATTATATTTTGACCTTTCAAAAGTTTATAATTCAACCCGGTCCCTCTTAAAAAAAATTCTAGATTCTCCCCTACGTGATTTTTTTTGTAAAAAGCATATCATGTGATGAGTTAAAATGAGTATTTTAAAGAAAAATCTACATCAATATTTTAACTATAATAACTATGAAATAAAAACACCAAATTGTGTCGAAGTAAAAAGACTAAAATCCAAGTGAGAGCAAAGTAAGGGGACCAAAACTGGAATTTAACCTTTTCTGGGAGAGGGAACTTTCCTGCAAGCTTTGCAATGAATTTAAAATATATATATTGGTCACAAGTTGCTATATAAAGCCCTTTCTACTTCCTTCTTTGATATTAGTAGTACTTTTTAAATCACTTTTTTCAGTTTTCTCCATATCTCTCCTTATCTTTATCTCTGCACACATTTGATTTTATAAAAAAAAAAAGAAAGAAAGAAAAGAAAACCCTAATTCTATCACAGCTATCCCCACATTCCTCTGTCAGCTCCTCTCCATCCCTCTGCCATTCAATCTTTCAGCCCATCTCTCTTTTCTTCACTCAAAGCACACCCTCAAAGTAGCCGATAATACAGATATATTTGAGTGAGATTCAATGGATGTTAACATGATAAAATCTTCATCAACCGAAGATGATCATCACATGGACATGATGACAATGATGATGCAAATGGAGAAGCTTCCTGAATTCTGTGAGCCACCGCCTGAAAGCTCCACCACTTTGTTGCCTATTTACCCTAACCCTATTCATGACCCTTTCATGGCCTTACCATTTCCAGTTCAAGAATCCATGGCAGCTCCACCACCACCTTTTCAACCCAACAAGCTCAAGTACCCATCATATCCTGATAAGAAAAACTCCATGGCAGCAATGAGGGAGATGATTTTTCGTATAGCAGCAATGCAACCTATTCATATAGACCCTGAATCCATTAAGCCACCCAAAAGAAGGAACGTTAAGATCTCTAAAGATCCACAAAGTGTAGCCGCTAGGCATAGAAGGGAAAGGATAAGTGAACGGATAAGGATACTGCAAAGACTTGTACCAGGAGGGACTAAAATGGATACTGCTTCAATGTTAGACGAAGCTATACATTACGTTAAGTTCTTGAAGAAACAAGTGCAGTCTTTGGAACAAGCTGCTGTTAATAGACCAATGGGGATTGGGTTTCCAAGTGGACCAACAGTGGCTAATGTGGGTTACTCTTCATTGATGAAAGCTTGTCAGCCACCATCTCATCATCATCAAGGTGTGGGCAATATGCAGATGCTTAGATAAGGGGAAAGGGAATTTAGAATTTTAGATTTGGTTTGTGTAATGGATTAAAGTTGTTGGGGTTTTTTTTTTTTCACTTGTTGTTAGTGCAACAAAGAATTTTCATAATTGTATGCTTTCATTATCTATGGATTAATGCTTTTTATTATCGGCAAACATGCCAATAACTTCAAGAATCATATGGAGTTTAATACTGATAAATGATAATATATATACATATATATATAAAAATTATTAACAAATGTTGGTGCTTAAGGAGAATAATTAATAAGAGATATTTCCTTCTTCCATGCATGAAAATTCCTTTTCATTTTGAGAGTTACCTCTCATAGCGCAAAGCTTATATATATATACATATAAATCTGACGTGATCATAAGCAAATTGACAGAGAGAGCAATGGCTGTTTCTTTTTTCTTTGCAGTTCCTTTTCATTCTCAAAAGTTTTCAACTTTCTTTTTCACTCAAAAGAATTTCTCTAACAAAATATAGCTTTGTTTCTCTCTCTTAAGTTATATGAATTATCTCTAGAAAATTGAAAGATCCTAACCATGGGCATCTCATAAAATCAAAATCTGAAGCAATTAATGATAGCTTTTCATTAAATGAAAAATGAAAAATGATATCTTTTGTTGCATAATATATATTTTTAGTTCTTATATCGTTAAATTTAGTTTCTTTACCTTTTGTCACGCGCCATAACATTCAACGTCATTTGAGATAGATTATTGAGATAGATTATTAAAAATATAAAGTTGAGTGCCCAACATCTAACTCATTTAGTCATCGCATCAATAGCCATATTTGTCGTTCTTGATACTTGTCTTATTTCTACCTTTGAGTTCTTCTCTATTTAATTTCTAATTTTCAGTCTCAATTTTGGTAACCCCACCCTCTTTAGTCCAAGTATTAAGTCTATCGCTACTTTACAATCACACTCGATTAGCAGCCCACGCACCCCTTTATTCCAAATTGTTTTATTTGATAGGTAGATTTTATTAATGGGTTAATATTTAATGTCGTAGTGTTTGATTCTATACTTTTAAGATGATGATATATCCTTTCAATATAAAATCAAATGAATTTATTTTTAATAATTTTGGATAATATATTATCTTTTAATTCAACTTTGAATTGTTTATATAATTTTTTAAGAGGCGAGTATTTGGTATGTTAATAGTGTAATTACTTTTATTTCATAAGCAATTTTAAAAAAATTGACATATGTTGCACTTATTTAAATATTTACGAAATAATTTAACAATCCTTTTGTTTGTGAAGTTTAAAAACTTCACACATAATTTACGAAATAATTTTACTTTATAAAAAATAATTAAATATTATAAAATATATTTTATTTATACTATATAAAATATGTTAAAAAATTAAATTAAGTGGTTATTGCAATTTATTTAGTCATCAATTTTAAAAATTGATAATAAATTAAGATGATCAAATAAAACTAAATATTAAAAAATATGATAATTGGATTTTTGTGTAATTATAAGTAATTATATATAGAGAGGTATATATGTCACATATATATGTGTGTGTGTGCACGGGCATATAGATGTGTTTATTTGTTGAGCACGGTTTAATTTATTTTTAAAAAAATTCAAACTTAGACCCGAGTTGGTCTGGCTTGGCCATTCTAAATAACTCATTTCATTATTTAAATATAATAAAATATTAATATTATATATTTTTATATTAATACATATATATATTTCTAATTAAGGTTAAATAAAATTATATTTAAAAATATTTAATTTAAATTTAGGCCGAGTTGAGTTGGGCCTAGGATAGAACATCATTATCCAAGCCAGTCTCGAGTTGACCACCCGATGAATAAGTCTACACAAATGTAGCATGTTTGGTAACCATTTTAATCAATGGATTGTATTGCATTAAAACGCCCGTTACACTCTTTGATTTTTGTACTTATGACGAGATTGAAAATTGAAAAAATTATATCTTTCATTTTTTTTATAAATTTTTCCTTCTTTTTTAAAATGTAATTATATTTTACATTACAAACACAGCTACCTCATTATTTTATAGCAATGTAATTAACTAAATCCAACCAATTAATGCCCACTTTAAAATGGAAATTGATGTGGTAATGCAAATCTCATCAGCATGAGGTGGTATTATGATCAGCAAACTAATTCCTTCACTTGCAATATCTTCAATAAAAAAGACATCCAAAAAAGAAAACCCATTTTTTATTTTTCTATTCTGGTTAGGTCTCAATATTATTAAATGAAGTGAACGTGGGAGGTAGGTTGCCTCCCAAGGCAGGGTCGACTAGTTTTAGTGTTCATGTCTCAAGGATCATGCCTCACTTAATCAATTCCATAACAACACTTCTTTTTTTTTTTTTTTTGGAATAAGTTTATTAAAGATGGAAATGGTCAAACCTAATCTCATCAAAATAGATCCATGTGAGATATCCCACTAAGGTCCCAACATCCCCACACACAGGGCTTTTGATTATTGGAGAAGGGTAAGTATATATATATAATATATATTAGGGTATTTTTCCTTCAAGGCAATGTTCATTGCACCCTTCTCTCTTTCTGACACATTCTATCTTTTGTTTTAACTTTTCTTATAAATCCATTTTATCCATCTACTTTCTTTTTTCCCTTCCTTTTAAGATAAGTTCTCATGTTCTTTGTGACAGGATAAATGGGTATATATTCATGGAAGTTTCAATTTCTATAGTTGGTCTTATTTGCAATATTTTAATATTTAATCTCTACTATATTCTTTATAGGGTGAAAATAGAAAAAGTTTAGAAGATTAAAACTAAATTATAAATTTTTAGAAGAGTCAAAAAATAATATTATTACTATATTTATTTATAATTTTATAATTTTTTAAAGATTTTAGAAGTACTTTTATTATTTTGGGAAGACCAAGGTCTCAACCTGCCCCTTATATTCACCATTAACTATATACTTGTACTTACAATTTAGATCAACTAGTATGCTTATAACATTGAATAATTAGCTGAACTCTTACCAGTATTCTTTAAATCAGATTGGAGGTTAAATCGATAAGGTCATCAGCTCACTGGTTCAATCGGTCCAATTGATTCAAATAAAAAATTATTAAAATATTAAAAATTTTAAAAATCTTGATTCAATCAATTTGTACCATTTCTCAATCTAACTGATTCAAAACCACCTTCCAAATTGATCTCCAACTAATTCCCAATTGGCTGATTCGGTTCGATTCAAACAATATTCACTCAGACCATCTAATAATCTTGAATAAATTTATCTAAAATTATTATTTTATTTGTACGATGTTCATAGGAAGAGAAATTTAAATGATGAGCAATAAAATTTTGGGAGGTGATGAGGCTATAAATGAAGAAATTGGAGTGAGAAACCTCCAAATGCAAGACATATATTATATTAATAGATGAAGAAAAGACAATAAAAGGGTTGGTTGGTTGGTTTGGTATTGGCTTTAAAGGGAGGTAGGTGTGGAGGTTTTTGGATCTAATGTTTTTTGGACCGAAATTCTTCTTCTATTCCATGTCGCTTATGCAAGGTGAAATGCATGAAGATGTTGTAAGATCTCTGACAACACATATTTGGATAACTTTTGTTCATGTCTTCTTTTATATTATTTTCCCTCAAGTTCTTCATTATTTAATTTATTGCATGTTTTAAAGAAGAATTTAGAATCTTATTGTGGATTTCATTGAACCCAAAAGCCATTCATTGTTTGATCAATTTCCTTGTGAGCATAATGGGCTTTTAAGTGAAGAATAAAGAAGGTTTAGTTTCAGTCCTACTTAAGAGCCCCCAACTAACCATGTCTTGACAGGAACATGGGGCTCTGGGTTTTGCTACATTTTTTAGTTTCAGCCCAAATCTTACATAATTGGTCAAGTTTTACAATTAATCAAAGTTGACACATAGTTTTGGGGAAAAAAAATTTCTTATTTTCCCAATTAATTTATGAAGAGTGAATATGGGACCAACCAACTTTAACTTAAGTTTTGAGCAGCAAGATCATCTTTATTTATGTTAAATTTCCTGTATGTGCAGCCATGAAGGGAACAGAGATCCACAATATCTCCAAACATTGCTACAAAAGGGTAGATTTTTTCAGCCAAAAATTACATGAACCTGTTATTATATATATAGATCTGTACAGCATTTATTTACATTGGTGATGTGAATGAAATCTGTTACATTTTGTAGGAAATACAAGAAATGTCATATTCTTCTGCTTTGCCTTTTCTGCTCTGTGCAGAGCAATTGTAGTACATGTTCAACTTATATAACTTTTTGTATTAAGAGTTAGATTGTATTTTTTCTTTTCTACTTAAAGAACGGATAATTTAATTCCTGTACATCAAATGAAATAGCAAATTGATCATTTCTGTTAAAAAATTCATTCCTTTGTACTATTAAAAATTGATGTGACTGATGAAATAATCAAACAGTAACACGTAACATATCACGTACACCTCATGTTAACGTACAAAGACTAGTTTTTAATAGTAGAATGGATGTAATTTAATAAAATAACTAATTTACTCTTCGATCTAATGTATATGGATTATTTTGCTCATTGTATGAGTAGAAGGGACAAAATGTAATTTGACTTATAGTATAGGGGCCTCCATGATACTTTTACTCATTTAAGCCATTTAGCAAGGTTCCTTGGTAAAAATACCATGGAGGCCCCTATACTAGTTGTCAAATTATATTTTACCCCTTATACTAAAAAAATAGGCAAATTAGTCCTTGAACATTAAATCAAAGAGTAAGTTGATTCTTTTTGTTAATTTTTTGTTTCATTTCTATGGTTAAAATTTGGCATGACTAACAAAATAACCAAATAATGACACGTGACATGCTATGTATATCTCATACTGGCATACATAAACTGGTTTTTAACAGTAGAAATAGATAAAAATTTTAATAGAAAAACCAATTTACTCTTTAATCTATTGTACATAGAGGTGTGTATGGGCCGGGCCGGTTCGGCCTGCCCATATTAATTTTTATATTATTTTTATATAATTTTAAAATATATATAAACCATCAAAAATACTAAAAACATCAAAATAAATATTTCTCAACAAATTAAAAATAAATTTTAAAAAATATGTATGTAATGGCCAATTTTGGCCCGTGTAAATTAAAACCAAAAATCCAATGTCCATTTACAGTCCATATTACAAAGCCAAATAACCCCTAACCCATTACAAACTAACCCAATCCGTTACAAGCCCAAATACCTAGCCCAGCACCCAAACCCTAATCAGCAGAAACCCTAGCCCGAACCTCCACTTGCTCTGACAGCACCTGCGGCCACCGCCCTTCCGAGTCACATCCCACCGCCCTTGCGCCTCACGCACCTGCAAAGCAATAAAACAGACGAGACAGAAAGCAGTATAGGGAGGATAAAATAATAATTTGTAATGGCTATAAAAGCCGATTGAAAACACATTTGTAGGGGTTCGATTTTTGCTAATAAACATACTAAAAATTGCAAGCACAGAGAATCAACATCAGGGGCACGATAGCAGGGAACGCTTTCTAAATCAGAATCTAAACACCGAAATACCAAATCCAAAACCTAAGGTAAACAAGGAATTTATTCTCAGTTTCAAAACTGTTTGTGCCTATTCTTTGGTTTCTTTCTCGATTAGCCTATAAAGAAATACGTATTAAATAATAACTAAAAAAAAATAAAAAAACTAAAAATTTTACCTTTTTCCGGCCACCGGAACGGTGGCCGGAACGACGGCGATCGGCGGTCCTCGGCGGTCCGATCATCGGCCGGTGACTGGCCGGTGACCGGACGTTGACCGGTCCGGTGACCGGAGCCCCGGGTCCGGGGCCTTTTTCTCTCCCCTTCCTTCCCTTTCCCTTTCCCTTCCTTTCCTTCCCCTCTCCTCTCTTCCCCCTTTCCCCTTTTTTTTCTTTCTCCGGGTGACAAATGAACCCCAACAAAAAAAGTCACCTTTTATACTAACCGACCTGGGTCGGGTCGACCCGACCCGAACCCAGGAAGATCCGCGTGTTGTGACGTCACGTGGGTAATTTTCCGCGTCGGTCCTTCCGCTTTTTTCATAGTTTTGCAATTAAGTTCCTGAAAATTGTAAATTGGCCCCAGAATTTTATCATGTTTGGCCATTTAGTCCATCCCAATACGCATCGTTTCAAACGCGCGGGAAATTTGCTCTCTGGGTCCCCGTATGTTTCCCCCGTGTTCGCATAAGCCCTCCTTCCTTGGTTTTTGTTTCAAATTTGCCCCAAACTTTGATTTGTTATTCCTATTTCGTCCTTTTTTGCTATTTCTTTCAATTATTTAATTTTAATTATATTATTATTGTATTCATTATCATTATTATTGTTATCTTTAATATTAAAATAGTGTTTTGTATTTATGTGTATATTTTATATATAGGTATATATATATAGTATTAAATTTAGCAATATTATTGTTATATTTTATTTTATCACCATGCATATATACTAACACTAGATTATACTTCAAATATCTTATTATATGTATATAAGTATTATATTTATTCTATTACTATTAAAGGCTCTTTTACATTAGCTTTATTATCATTATTATTATTGTCATTTATATGTCTTTTATTATTATATTATTAAATATTATTTTAGTATGGTATTTTATTATAATATTTGCTATTTTACTACTATTTTCACTATTATTTACTTTGTTAAGTTTGTCTTATTATTATCATCATTAATATTAATATTATTAAGTATTAGTATTATTACATTTACGCACATACACGTATTATAGTATTTCGTATAGAATTATTTTGTAGCAAAGTTTTGTTTGTTTTATGTTTATATCTCATTTAATATTATGTGTTATACTTACTATTATTTTTTGATTCTATATATTTATTCGTATGTTTTATTATTTTCATTATTAAATCCATTATTTGATATTACTATTGTTAGCGTTTATAAATTATTTTAGTATTTATACGTATTATGCTTTCTTTAATACCATCATGTTTAAATCTACGTATATCACTAAACGTTAATATATCTTATGTAAATATTCGCGTATTAATAATCGTATTCAACTTTTTAATATATTACGTATTCATTTTTTACTATATCTGTGAATATATGTATTATGTATAAACCCTAATAATATGCCGTACTTGTGGTTTTCACTATTAATCTTCGTTATTATTTGTACTATCAATATTTGCCCACGTGCATTAATATACGCATATATGTATATATATTAACTTAAGCATGTATTTCTAGAAATTGTGTTTTTTTATATTTCAGGCATATAAACTTTTAACATTATTATATTCTTTCCAAAACATGTATTTTATATATTACACTTATATACATTGTGTGCACTTATAACGTCATTATTCGCATTATCACTGCTACCTTCATATATGCATTGTTATATATGTCATTATTCTTATCACATCATTAACATTATTTAGTTACAACTATTTTTATTACTACCATTTATTTCTAATATTTTCATTACAAATTATACAACATTTGTATCCTGCACCAAATTTCTTTCTTTTTATAAAAGGCAATATTTAGGTGTTTAGAAATTCGAGCATCGTGCCCTAACGTATTGGGTTTCGGTTTTCTCGTCTAAATCTAAATACTCAAATATCCTTCTTTAAAATGTAAATTTTAATAATAAAAACCCTACCCATATTATTATCATTTTGCGAATCATATTATCACTCTTGTTCGTATCTTTTATTATCGCATTTCGTCCTATTTTTATTGTCATTTCACCGTGGGTTTTACAAATTACCTTCTTCTACACAAAAAACGTTCTTTATAAAGGCAATATTCTGTATTTAGATACTCGGGAATCATACCCTAACGTATTGGGCCGTGATTTCTCGTTTAAATCTAAATAACCGAATAGCCTATCAAAATAACTATATAATTTTCCAAAACGTGTTCTCGAGAGTCCGAGATATTGCATCCTAAGGCATTGGGCGTGATATTTCGTGATCTCGAGATAAGACTTTCTAAATCAAGGCAATGTTCGGTACTTAAGAATTCGAGAAATCATTCCCTAACGCATTGGGTTCCGATTTTCTTCGTTTATTCCAAGTATTCGAATATCCTTTCAAAATAAATACTCAAACTCTAGATAAAAAGGCAAGTTTAACCTCAAAGGTCGAAATACCGTGTCCTAACGTATTGGATACGATATTTTGCCTTAAGGCAAACCGGCCTCCTACTTATACACGTTTTCAATCAATCCCCAAATGATTTTCAAACAAACAAGGATCGTATTTTAAAATTTTTCCAAGTTTTCGAATTATCGACTTCAAAAATTCCAATTAATCAACGAGGTACCGGTTTCCGGGCGTATCGGGGGTGCTAATCCTTCCCCGTGCGTAACTGACTCCCGAACCTATTTTTTTCTGGTATGCGGACCAAAATTGTTGTTTTAATAAATCAAATAGTTTATCAAAAACAACCCCCTTTTGAGGTGGCCGATCGCACCCAAAAAAAGATCGGTGGCGACTCCAGTCCTTGAAAAACCTTTTAAGTCGACGTCCGTTTTGTTTTCACAAAAATGGTATCGACAATGTAAACTTAAATAACAATAAAATAGATACAACTTAACAAGCAAATGCCTCTAAAATAATAACAAAATTAATAAATGTCTTTAAAATAATAACAAAATTAACAAAAAATAAGTTTTATACAATATCCAAACAATAACAACAAAATAGTAGCAACATAATAGTAAAATAGTAACAAAATAGGGAGAAAATAATAAGAAAATAATATTAAAAAATATATATATTTTTTGTCTTTAGTGAATTCGGGCCGGGCTCGAGCAAAAAATTCCTTACCCGAGCCCGGCCCATTTTTTAAACGGGCCTTATTTTTTTGTCCAAGCCCATTTTTCGGGCCTATATATTTGTCCAAACCCTCCCACATTTTGGGCGGGCCTTCGGGCCGGGCCGGGCCGCCCGGCCCATCTCACCTCTAATTGTACATGAACTAATCCATTAATTTTTTGAATAGAAAGTAAATTACGTTTTCACTCATATAAAAACTCCATGATTCTTTTACAGATTATGATAAATATGTAAAACAACTTGTTATCCTAAATTAAAAACCCGAATTTAAAAAACACCCCCAAAAGTTGACTTTTTGCTGTTCAATTTTGGCATACATAATTATTTTAAATAAGTTGAAATTGTATAGGACTTTTTTCATGTACTAAAACTGAAGTGATAGTTTAGTCAATTTATACACATTGAGAAAACATGGAAACAGTTTTGTGAAATGTGAGGCAAGGAGAAAATGGAAACACAGTCTACGAGGGACCAAACAACAAACTGTAAAGACACATGGGAGCCATTGACAATTTAACAAAAGCTGTCCTTTACAATAATTATTAACCCAACGATTTGACTAAATAAGCAGCAATCACTTTCATGTCAACCTAAGGTCAGTATTCAAAAGGTTTTCAACAAATCTCAATCCCCCAATCACCGTCCATGTTTATGTCTTGTATCACCCTTGATACAACGGTCCAAATATCTTCTATTTTTATAAACCCTCATCCAACTTCCGATCTCATAAGTAAAAGATAAGTGAGCAATTATTACACTATATTTATGGGTTATATTTATCTATTTATTATGTTAAAATATTTACCAATTTATCTCTTTTTAAATTTATAAACTATTAATAATATTATCTAATTATCATAATTTTATGTTAATATATTACATACATTAATAATTATATTAATTCATTATGAAAATAAATATATGTATAAAATCAAAGTTTTATATATATATATGAATCACAAACCAAATATCATGTGTATAATTATATCAAATCAAAATTTATATATCAAATTATAAATTAAATCAAAATTTATGTATAAATTTAATATTTATTTCATTTCTAAATTCGTCCCTTAAATTAGCTCTTACTCGAACTCCTGTGATTAGACCTTCATTTAGCAGATAATCTTATTATGAACTTTTTCAATGTTAGGCCCAACATGATCCTTTTATTTATTACATTTGAGTGAGCAAATTTTATAGAGTAATGATAAAAGGCTGTCAGGAGAGGTGCAGCCATATGAAGAGGGGGGGGGGGGGGGGGGGGGAGGCTAAAGTCCATTTTCTCTTTAATAAAATCCCACGTAAATATATGTGCCACCTCCACTTGTATGATGTATTTGCATATGAACTTTTATATATATATATATATGCATGCACTGTGCACATGTTGTTGTTCAGCACATGAAAGAGGTGAATGGCGGTGGAGATATTGGCACGTGACACCGTACCAACGGTCAGTTACTCGGTTATGGTGGTGGACGGTGGCGTTGCAATCACCATTGCTGCATTTAAATGTCTGTCTCAGTTGACTACACTTGGTATAGTATTATATATTACTATAGTACTTTCCGCTGGTTATAGTCGTTGGGTGTTACTAAATCTGCCGCTGTTTAATAGTTTATATATTTTGTTTCATTACTCGCTTTACTTAAATATAAAAATATAATTTTGAAAATTGTTATTATCTTTATGAATGGATTTTTTTTTACTTATCGCACTACTTTAATTTAAATTCTTTTATTTATTTTTATAATTTTCAATCATTTTAAATGTAAATAAATATTTAAATATAAAATTTTTTATAACATATTATTATATTTTTATTTTTTAATAATTATATATAAAATAAAACAAAATAGTAATTTCATATAATGACGTGGGGTGGGACAAGATAAACAATTATCAAACAGTTTTATACCCACTGTTCACAAAACATCCACTCCGCTCCACCTCAAATTTGTTTTTCAAAAAAAGAAAATTCTTCCATTCAAAACAAATCGATTCAGATGATTTAGATTTATCATTTCTATTATAGACTTTGAATAATCTTATTCGAGTTAAAAGTATTATTCCAATAAAAACCTCTTAATAATATGATTTTAGGATTCTACCACAATTTAAAGAAGGTTTTGTCTCACTAGCATTTTCTTCTGCTAAAAGATTTCCTTTATTGGTTTGGGCTTTTAGGTTTTATTATTTATGTTTTCAGTGATTTAATTATAGTCAGCAAAACATATTTTTTAAAGTCGCATCCAAATGTCAACCTAAATACTTATTTGGTAAATTACACAGTTATTTAATTATAAGTCTTTTAATTTAAATATTTAAAATAAAAATTTTGTAATTTAAGCACTTATATTACATAGTTCAGTCGCTCATATTAAAATTACAAACAGCAAGCTAATGTGGTAGTTAAAAAAATTAATATAATAATAACTTTAGGCCTCAATTTTTACATTTCATATCAATTTAATCATAAGAAAATTAACTCTCAAAATTTACAAAATGTTCTCAATTTGATCCTAATTCTGAAAAAATTTTAAAAGAAATATGTAAAGATAGATAAATATTTTTAAAAAATTACATAAAAATAAATAATAAATTTCAATAATAGATTTAACTTTTATATTAATATTAAATAAAATAAAAATCCCCTCAACCCATAGTATGTAACGTGGGTGCTTAAATTGCAATTATTTTATTTTGGATACCTAAAATGAAAATTTTTATAGTTAGATGACTATAAGTATAGTTTACCCTTTTTTTATTATGCAACACTAAAGGTTTAATATATTATTTGGTACTTGAGTTTGGTATTCTTTTAAGTTTATAATTGTATTTTTGAGGTCTGATGCGGTATCTATATTTAATAAAAGTTATACATTTCAATAATTGAAGATAAATGTTAAAATTTTAGTGTTTAATTTGAGTTTTAAGATTATTTCAAAAAAAATTAATTGTTAATACTATTATATTTGAATTTTCGTGATTTCGTTAATCGAATAAATTTAGTGTTAATTGTGAATTTATTTAATTTATTAAATACAATATGATGTAGGCGATTTTTTTCGAGTTTTAGGTTTAATTGCTAATATCATTAGTTAATTATGAATTCCCATCAAACGAATCCTAAAACTTAAATTAAATACTAATAAATTATACCGTTATTTTTTGGTAACAAAAAAATATACTATTAACCAAGAAAAAAACCAATTACACCGTTATCTTTAAGTAACAAAACATATAATTTACCAAATTTAAACCGCAAAAAAAACAAATATCACATTAAAGAGATTGTGAAACTGAGAGCAGTTAGTTAATCTCACAAGGCATAAACTTATTGTATTTGCAAATTTGCCCTTCAACTTTCATGAAAATTCAATTCACTGACAAAATTTAAAATTTAATCGGATATGGGGTTTTGTTTTGGGATTTCTTTTTATAGCCACAGCTTTGTTGGGGGTTGAAAACACACAGACATCCTCGTTGTTTTCGTCTCTTTAAAAGCTAAACGGTGAGGAGGATTCGGTGTCAGGTTTCAGTGTGAAAATGGGGAAGCTCCCATTATCCTTTTTTTTTTTCTTACCTCAAGTTCCGAGAGGATTGAATTATAAAATATTAATAAAATTCTAAAGTATATAAAAGATAAATAAGGTTAAATTTTATTATTAATCCTTCTACTACAATAAATTCAATTTTACGTTACTGTATTTTTCGAATTTTAAGTGTTTATTGTCCTAAATAAAAACATACAAACTGTTAGATGCAATATAAAGGTATGGGCTTAAATTTATCGAACTCAAATGCCTAAATTTACTTGATAGGTAACTTTTGCATCACAAATGATTCAATTCAATGAGATAATAACTTCATATGTTTTTTAGTGAAATTGAGAAATAAAATCTTGACTTGAGATAACATCGGATTTATTGAAGAATTTGTTAGCTCTTGACAAACAATACATTAAAAATTTCTTTCGAAAGAGTTAGAAGTCCTAAACAAAATTGTAGCAACTAAATTGTTAGGTTAATTTCTCTATTAATCTCGTATTATATATAAGTTGCAGATTATAATTTGTTCTCCAATTTGAACCTTGTAGTCTTGTAATTTTTGAAATTTGAAATTTAAGTCCGAAATCTTTAAATCTAGTAGCTAAAATAATGTGTATTTTGTGAATACTAAAAATAATTTTAAAAATAATATTTTAATTAATAAATTTAAATCTATATTACTAAGCCAATTGAGTCTTAATTCGATTAGTATGAACATTATTTTCAATATAAAAGAACGTAGATTCGAGTGCATTAGAAACGTATTATTCTCCCTATTTATATTGCTAAATAACCCATGAATAATATAAAAATTAATGGCAAAATTTGAGCAAAGATAAAAAGAAAGAGAAAAGAAATTCCATAAAATGTGTAAAGCTGTAAACAACAAAAATAACCATCTTTTTCATTAATTGTTAAATTATGAACAACAATTTGATTTTTTACATTTTTTTTTCTCTTTTTCATAGTACAATGTGTTACTTACCCTATAGTTTATTTTAATAATTCTTTTTACCCAACCCCCAAAATTTTTTAAAAAGACAAAAAAAAAGAAAAAAAAATTGAACCAATCTCATTACCGGATAACTGATTCACCAAGTTTCCCAACTTTTAGTACGAGCTCAGGGGATAATTTCTTAGCCGGTTTCTTTTCCTTTTCCCGTCGATAATCAAAACCTAGTGTTTCTGAAACTTCTTCGGAGCTCCATCCAGCTTTTCGGAGCGAATCCGAGAACCGATCCATTTTCAAAAGAAGTGCATCGAGAACCGCTTGATTATCCAATAAAACCATCTCTTCTTCGAAAAACCCAGATGCTGACACGTGTACGATCTCTGCTATATCGTACTCGCTCCACCCGCTTTTCCTAAGAACCGACCCGATTTGCTCGATGTAATCCTCGACCCATTTCGGAATTCCGGTTCTCGGCAGATCGAAATACGTCTCAGGCGATGAATCCGAGAGTGAAGACGATGAGTTTCTCCGGCGCCGATCAACCGCCGCGTCGCTCCAGAACTCTACCCATCTAGGGGTTCGAGTGCCGGTGAGGAAACCGGCATCCATACTACGCCTGGATACGTCGGTGGACGACCCGGCTAATTTTTCGCTAACCGATCTCTGTTTCTTCAACGATTCCGGGTCGGATTCGGAGGTCCGGAAAAAGGATTCCCTGTCGAAAAAGCTGGATATATCAAATCCGCAACAGAAAATCCGGGTTTCGTCGATGAAGAAAATCGGGTTACCGGCTAAAGATGGGTTACATGGAATATAGCAGTGACTAAAAATGGGGATTAAAAGGGGAGCTCTTTTAAGTGCATTCCTCGCCACCCGTAAAGCTTTTTCTGGGTTTGAAGGTCTTGGACCCCAAGATTTGGACCATAAAGTGTTACGGGCTATCTGAAAAGAAATTGCAACGATGGGAAGATCAAGGGAAGCCCGAAGATAAGGTCGGGCTCCATTGGATCGCCAATCGGGAAAACCAGGACCCACAGGTAAACCGGCCGATAATATAGCCCGGAGGTCAGGGGGGAAAACAAAACCAAACTCAGCTTCCGCCCGAGCGAACTCAGCGTCGGATAAACCCGGTTGGACTTTGAAACCCGAATCACGTAAATGGCTTATAACTTTATCCGCTAAAGCAGAGAAAGATTGAAGACCGTTGCGAACAGGGTGGGAAGTCGCCGTTGAAGGAGCGGAAGCCCGAGCTGAAAGCCGGCGTAAGCCGGCTATATGGGCCGGATTTAGACCGGACATCCTCCGATCTACGTCGACCATTATTGGTTTAATAACCAGTTCCCGTGGAGACGCTGCCGTTTAAAAAAAGGGACTTTTTGGAACCTTATTTTACAGAGAAAAGTGAAGTGAAGAAAGGGAGCTAGGGGCTTAAACTTGAAGAAATGGAGGGATGGTATATATATAGCTGTTTTCAACGATGGGCCTACCTTTGAGATTCTGCTACTGTTTTCTTTACCAATATCTTAGAAAATGATTTTTTTTAATTCCTTAAATCAAAATTGTTTATACGGTAGTTACACATTTATCGAATATTTATAACGGTGAATATTTAATGTACTGTTAATGAATAAATTTTATATATAGTTAATGAACAACAATATAATATTTTGCCACTGGTAAAATAAAATAAAAAATAAAAAATTTAAAAATAAATATTAATAATTTTATTTAAATATAAACTAAAAATCTGAAATTTGAAACCCGATGATATAAACTCTAAATCTCAACTTTAAATTTAAAACTCAAGAAAAATAATAATTATAATTAATATTTAAATAAAATTAACAGTATTTATTTATAAGTGATGAGGTGTCGTATTATTTAATAATTGTCTATAAAATTCATTCATTGATAACACATTAATTATTATTTTGATTTATAAATATAATTTATTTCATAAGTTACATTATTTGAAAATCAATTCTAAAAGAAATTAATTAGGCTTTATACATAATTGGGTACATGAGTTTGGCAATTTTTTCTAACGGTATACTTGTGTTAATTTTTTTGTTCAATCTAGTACATGTATTTGACAAATACTATATATTTTGGTACCCAAAGGTAATAATATTAATTTTTTAATATTTAATTCGGGTTTAAATGTTGATTTGATGAAAATTTATAATTAGCTAATAATATTAGCAATTAACTTTCACCAAATCAATTCTAAAACGCAAATTAAATTACACCCATTGGATTGTATTTGACAAATTAAAAACAAAACTAAATAAATTCACAATTAGTATTAAATTTATTATATCAACAAAATCATGAAAAAATGAAACATAATAATATTAGCAATTAACTTCTATCAGATCGGCCCTAATTCCGTATTAAACACTAAAAAGTTAATATCGCTACCTTTGAAAATATTATTTGATTATTTGGTAAAATACGGTTTATGTGTTGGATCAAATCTACTATTTTAAAAAAAGAAATAAGATTTGATATCCTTAACCATCAATTAACCTTTATACGATTCCTTAATTTAATCCCTTTAATTAAATTAATAAAAAGAAAGAAAGGTTTGTGTTTTGTTTAAGTTATTGTTAAATGCAAACCTTTTGCTTGGTTGGGTCAATTTGGGGGTCCTGTTTGCAATCATGAATTAGCTTCACATTCATAATCACACACTCTTCATCTCTAACGTTTACATTTTTTTCACTTCATTTTTAATCTTAGTTGGGTGCTCCTAAATAGGATTACAATTTTTTAGGTAAATTTACTTAAAGATTGAGTAAATTAATCATTGTACGTTAAATTAAAAAATAAAAATTTTTATTGTTAAAAATTAGTGTGACTTACGGAATAATATGACAGTTGCACATGGTGTGCCATGTGTATCTCATGTTGACGTACATGGACTAGTTTTTAACAATAGAAATAGATGAAGTTTTTAATAGAAGGAACGATTTGCTCTTCAATCTAATGTACTAAGACTAATTTATTCATTCTTTAAGTAGAGAGAAAATACAATTTGACTTTTAATATAAGAGTCTCCAATTACTGGATTTACTACGAATTATCACGAAATTTATCTCCAAATACATGTATTTCTCTCAATTTGAGTAGGGTGCTTTCAATGAAAGAAAGACTTTGGGGTTTAGACCCGTGGGATACCAATTTGCAAGGACCAAATTATAGCAACAACAAAGGTTTGAGATTAGATTTGTAGGGCTTTAAAAGGGGAGAGAGGATGGACCAAATGGCCGGCAATATGGTCACCAAGTATTAAAATCATAAGCTAAAAAAAAAAAAATGGCCTAGGAGACCGGTCATGAAATGTTGTGTGAATGTGGAACCAGAGAGGCAATTAGCTGCCATTGTCCTATATATGAAGCTAGAGGGGGTCCGATGACTGAAAAGTAGTGGTGATGAAGGATTGCTTATTTGTCTTCCTCATTAGGGTTTTCATATATGTTCCCTTTGAACATCAATAAGTCAAACCATCCTCCTTATACCATGGTCCATTAACGTTCACACAATAAACGAATTTGACAAAGGATGACAACAACATCAAACATTATTATTGGTAGGAGCGAGCATTCGGTCGAATCGAATGAAAAAATTTCAAGTTAATGAGTCCTATTATTATAAATATTTTGAATTTTTTTGTAATTTTTATTGAGAAAGACCATTTTGCTCATTTTCAAAATTAATAGAGATCGAAGGGGTATTTACACCAATCTGTTATTTGAATTATAAAATTCAACTCGACTTGCACTCGAAACTCAAATTACTTATTCGAGTTGACTTGAAAAAATCAAATAATTTGATACGATTAACTTGAAATGCGATTTTTTCGAATCGAATCGAGTTTTGCTCACTCTTAATTGTTGGCATAAGAGTGAGTATATGAGCTAGAAATGTCAGATGGTCAAGTCGAATCCATGTTTGGTATTAACATACTATTTATTTAAGCGTTTTATTAGGTTGGTGTCATTCTTAACCAGACCACAAATTCAGTTATGAAATTACAAAAACACCTTTTTTTAAATTATAATTAATATTATTAAGATGACACTTTTATCTTTTCATACTTTTATATCATCTTTAAATAAAACAATTAACAATTAAAAATCTAAGGATTGAGCATTTGTTCAATAGTACTAAAACATAAGTTCATTACCACTCGACCTATATTTATTACCTGTAATTATAAAATTTTAATTCAAGCTTGTTTGGGTCAGTTGATATTATTTTTTAGCTAAAAAATATTTTT
This sequence comes from Gossypium stocksii, assembly GCA_020496765.1. Taxonomy (NCBI): domain Eukaryota; kingdom Viridiplantae; phylum Streptophyta; class Magnoliopsida; order Malvales; family Malvaceae; genus Gossypium; species Gossypium stocksii. Next base: position 3,147,064 of record CM035622.1, on the reverse strand, counting down.
ATTTAATATATATTAATCTTATATATTTTGTGTTTTTTTTTAATTAACATATTTTTAATATTTATATTATAATATTATATATTTAATTTTTTATATGATATAAGTTACATCGTATATAAAAAAATAAAAAGTCGAATATAAGGGTTTGGGCTAGACTTGAACTTTGAATATAAAAACTTAAGTACAATCTATATTGAATTTTTTTTTAAACTTGAATAAAGAATAGGATATTTTGAGAGATTTAATATGAACCAGATGAACTAAACTTAGGGTTGTACAAGGTTGATATTTCGTTTTGGATGTGCTCCAATTTTCATAGCAAAATTCAGTTGGTTTTTGTTTGTTTCTTGGGAAACTGATGGATTTAAATGATCTTTGAGTTTGAGATTCTAAAAGGAACAAAGCAATCACTATATTGGTGCGAAATAAGTGACCAAAATGTTCCGCAAGAATGATTCCAGCTAGTAGCTATGGCCCTTTTGTAGGTCTCGTAGCTATAGTGGAATTTGCATTGCCACTATTATAGAACCCACTTGCTAAGCACACATATGTCACGTCAGACCTGTCCATGGACCAGTGATCTGGCTTAATCTAAAAGTTTATTTGAAAAATAGAAGGATTTAAATAAAAATATAAGTTTAAAAAATAAATTTAGACAAAAATAACAAGGCTCGTCTAGAAAATGAATCGGGTCTTAGGTAAGACTTTTTAACTCGAGCCTGGCCTGAATATGTAAAAAAAGTGCAATTTTTCTTTCTATTTTTTTGCCTTTTAAAAAAAATTATTTTGTTGTTATTTTTTTATTGTTTCTTTCACTATTTTGTTACCATTTCACAATTATATTGCTACTATTTTGTTATTATTATTTAGATATTGTATAACTCTTGTTTTATTGTTAATTTTGTTACTATTTTAGAAGCATTTACTTGTCAAGTTGCATGTATCTTAGTGTTATTTAAATATACTTATTTTTTAAAATTTATTTTCAATTTGTTAGGAAACATTTATTTTAATGTTTTAGTATTTTTGATGTATTACATATATTTTTTAAAAATTATATAAAAAATTAATACGAGTGGGCCATGACCGGGTTTTAGCATTTTTATTCGGGTGAAGCTTGGATAAAATTTTAGGACCATTTTTTTGGTTGGGTCTAACAAATGGGCTTAAAAATTTGGTTAAGCCCAACCCAATCTGACCCACGGACATCTTTAGTCACGGTTTGCGAAATTGTATGTTGACAGAGTGAAAGTCTCGATTTTTTATTATATCTCTTTTGAGAAATATTAAACAATATTATAGTATCTAATAATATCATCAAAGTTATTTGATAAATTGATAGTGACATTTATAGATTGGGTTAATCACATTAGATATCTTCAAGTTATAGTTAAGATTTTAAATTGATTTCTAAAATTTCAGAATATTTTAACTGAGTACTTGTCTCATGAACATTTTTTTTTGACAAATTGAAGAAAAGAAATAACCTTTCTAAACTCGAATGACGATGTGTTTTTTTCCCAAACAAATTAAGTCTAAATTGTTCATGTGATAGGTACACGTGTTTACAAGTTAATCTACATATTTAAAAAATATTTTGCATTAGACCCAAATTAGTGTTTGACAATTGATGGTTAGGTTGACAAAAGATTTGATTAATACAATACTATACTTTGAAGACTCAATTAGAACATTTTGAAAGTTAAAAACCCATTTAAAATCATGGGGATAGTTTGGGGATAGTTTGAGGACGTTAAGTGGAATTAAACCTTACTTACAAATTTAATAAGATCATAAGAGATGACATCATGTTTGATGCGAGAAGAAGATAGAAAAAAAGATCATCACATTTTAACCCCTAAAAGATGAAAGAAGGATTAATAAAAAAGTAGCAAAGAAATATAGATGCTTTGGAGAATCTTTAATCAAATTGTAGAGCAAGATCTAAGCTATGGATTAATCATTTTATTTATAGAAAGATTAGTGGGTAATTTAGCAAATTAAATTAATCATAGATATATACATCCCCCCATGTGCTTCCTCCATAATTTGTAATCAAGCAAATTAATTAATTGAGTTGCTAACTAGGGTTTGCTAGGAATAATTTAGCCGATAAAGTCAAGTTCAAGTGGTTGATTTAACAAATACATAAATTGGGATTCTTTGGGTCATTGTTTAATTAAATTAAATCTTAATAAAGCTAAATTCAAATGTTAATCTATTACGTAAAAAAGTCTCCCCAAGAAGGTACTTGATTATCAAGGCTCCTTCTATAAAGAATGGTTTTAGTGAAAAGAAAGCAATATTATATGATTAATCTTTACCAAGCACATTTGAAACAATGCTTTTGGTTTAAGTTCCTTCAATTTATATCGAAATGTATTGCTGATTAATAAATATTAACTATTTCATATTTAATAATATTAGTTACAAGGGTATACTTGTATTTGAAACTATTTGTTGAGGGCGAGTATCTGTTTTAGAGTGTCTATACTCGATTTTAGTTTCGAGTTTTTGTCTCCCTATTTCGAGAAAATCCCAAAGAGATTTATGGAGTTTTGATGGGAACACTTAGGTCCACCAAAAAATTGTTGTATCATTTAGACTTTTTAAAAGTAAAGGTTTAAACCCTATTGATGTCAAATGATAAATATTTCTTTAATGAACTTAAGTACTCCCACCAAAACTCTATAAATCCCTTTTGACTCTCCTCGAAATAGGAAGACAAAAATCCAAGATTAAAATTAAATATAAACACTCTAAAAATGATACTTAAATCGTTAAAGAAGTGAGATACTCTAAAATAACACTCTCTTCAATACTATATTTTTAAAAAATAAAGTAACATAATCTATGATTACAAGATAGGCAACACTAGGAGTCTTACCTAAAGCTAAAGAAAGTTACCAACATCACATGTAATAATTTTTATGAAAATCCATATGGGATGAAAGTGGGTGATTAAAGTAAGTGTCCCCCTCGTGTGGTGGTGGGATCATTGTCCATGAATTTGATGAATGATGATCTATTTTTTTTTTAATTTTATTTTTTGGGTTGCTTTTTATGATCAACTATGAACCAATAGGTAGCTAGAAGATAGGCAGGGTAACTAAAAGGGGGAGGCGGGGGGGGGGGGGTGCCCAATATTTATTTGTGGTTGAAGTTTTAAGAGAGAAGCCCCATGCTTTTCGTTTACGAGTGTAGAGACTCGAGCATGCGTGCGTGCATACATTTGACAATATGGAATAAATGGTGGATTCAATTTTATTTATCTAAATATCTTTATCAATATTAATTTTTTTATTAAGTGTTACGAGTCAATCAAATATTAATTTAATTAAATAATAATAAAAATATTTCTATTAATATTAAAATTTTTATTAAATTAGGCGTCATTCATCAAGTAGGCATTATTTCAGTTGGATAATGATAAAAATATCTTTATTTTACAAAATAAATTATGTTATTTTGAGGGCACTTTTATCATTTTATATCTTATACATAATATGATTTAGGCTAACTGATGGCTGTCGATTCCACCAATATAAACCTACACCTAATTTGCAAATTAAAGCAGTATAGAGAGTAGGGTCGATCCCACAGAGACTGGGTTTACTGAAAATTGTTTATCTCTCGACCAGATTTATGTCTGGGCAGTTGTCGTGCTCGCAATGTTTGGGGGGAGAATAAAATAGGAAACCTGAAATAAACACAAGAAAAACGTAAAAAGTAAAGATGAAATAAAAAAAACAACGAATTAATCTGAAGAAAAATCAATTAAACTTAGCTCAGCCTTAAGCACGGGCTTTTCTGTCTTTGACCCGATCCTCGAAATTAGGTGAACTCCTCCTTTCCAATAAGCTAGTTATAGCTACCAAGGACGCCTCGGACGCCAACTCTTCCTTTTGTAAATTTGGAACGTCCTATAACTAACCCTTACCGATCGAACAACCTACGCGTGATTTAGAACTCCGGTAGCTTTGCGTTCTAGAAGAGCCTAGCTCGAACCAATGCCCTCAAACGTTTGGGACATTTAAATCCGGTTACTACTTCCCTTGACGGAACCAAACAACAATCCCTACTTGGCACGCCAATGTGTTCACGGAAAACCAATTAGACAATCGATCCTTTTGGAATTCCAACTGTACGTCTAGCCACGCTAACTCAAACGACGTCTTTTTTGACTTAGTATTGACTTGACTTTGTGAGTTGACGAAGTCATACTCTTAATCCGGAGAAATAATAAATATCGAAAATTGGGAGTTTAAACAGCTCGGATTCGTAACTCACGGGTTTTTGACGGGGTTAACACCGGCTTAAAGCTGAAAGGGGTTTAGTGTGGCATGAATTTAATCATGCTTGAAGGTTGTGGATTGTGTTTTGGCTTGGTGTGAAAGATGATGGAATTTTGGAAAGGAAAGGGGACTTGGAAGGCAATTGGCCCAATTATGGAAAAGAAACAGAAATTGGAGACAAATCTACAAAATGTAATGTCAAATTGAAGAGAAAAAAAACTGATATTCCAACTCCAAATTGAAAAAGGAAATACAAGACAGAGAGTAATTCAATTCCAAAATGAAATAGGAATGTAAAGACAATGGATGGTTTCCTAAGAACTAAAAGCCCCTATTTATATAGATAGTGTTTACTAAAAATAGCCTAATTAAATTAAATTAATAAAATAAAATAAAAATTAAAACTAAAAAAAATATCTTCCTATTTTTAATATTTTTACAAAGTCAAAATTATGATTAGTCCTTGGCTTGCTCCATCTTTTTGCTTTGTCCCCAATTCAACAATTTGTCTTTCAATTCGGCCCATTTTTGCTTGTTTTTGTCCAATTATATCCCTGATAATTATTAAATCGTAAAAACACTTAATTAGCAGGGTTCAGTTTATCAATAAATCAAATTAAGCACAAAAAAATGCAATTTGACATGTTTATCAAATCCCCCCTACTTAGCTCATGCTTGCCCTCAAGCATGTTGTTCTTTCAAACATTAGAATTAATTATACAATTTATTAAAAATCGAGCCCCTTTTCCACATCCTCAATCAATGCAAACAACATAGGTAAAAAGAAATAAATGTTCAAAATATGTATTTTAATCAACAAGTGTCATAAAATTGAAATATGTCAACTAAACAATTTCGCTAAATTGAGTTTGAATCCCATAATTTGCATGGCATTATTAATTAACTACGCATTAGAAAATTAACAGACTAGATCAAACCTTTTTACGCGAACTAGGATGACAACCCAAGCACCCTATCCCGGTTACTCAGTTCAAACAGTCTTTATTTATTTTTTATTTTTTTATTTTTTTAATTTTATTTTGGGAGGTTCAGCTAGCGGAATGTTTGTAAGTTATCGACTTGTCACTCGAACCTTTTTACGCGAGACAAGATGACAACCCAAGCACCTTGCCCCGGTTACTCAATTCGGTCACGTTTTCGAAACTTCATTCATAGCCTGAACCTTTATTTATTTAATTTATTTATGCACAAGCAAATATATTTTATTCAATCAATCAATTCATACGAAAAAATTCTAGCCACATATACCAATTTTAAAACCTAAATGTTGATCAATCTATATACTTGAACATTTAATTCAAAATTTGCCCAATTGCTTAAATTGACTACCCAATTGCTTAAATTGACTAAGTATGAGGTTTTAAGGCTCAATGTTGAATAAATTGTCGAAAGAATTCATCGTAAGGTTGAACACATGCAAAAGAGAAAGACATGCAACAAAAATTAACATATCAATCCAACCCCCCCGCTTAAACTATGCTTGTCCTCAAGCATGTGAAATAAAGTCAGCAGCTCAAATAAATTAAAAATGAAAAAGTTCAGAACACTCCCCGTGTATTTTAATTACGTCATTGGTGTTGAGAGTCGCGACTTTGCAGGATATTGAGGATGGTGGCGACTTGTGTTTCCATTGTTTCAAGTCTAGCTTCGATTTGACTTAAACGGGCCTCCACAGTCAAATTTTGTTCCTCTTGCTCTCTCGTATTAATGTGTGGATGTTTGCGAAAAACTCTATTTTCACGAGTAGCCCATGTACCTGGAGGAACAGAATAACACGAAGTAGGGGTGCCGGCAAGCAATCCCATAGAATCCAAACAATGTTTATCTAGGTGGTCCATACGATATGCACATGTGAAGGTTGAGAAATCAATTTCAGATTGAAAAAGTCGAGAGGCTAAATTTGAAATAAATGATCCAAGTATAAGTGGACGGTTGTAACACAAAATGGCATGAAAATTTCGTGCAAACCAATATCCTAAATTAACTTTAAAACCTGAATGTATGCACTACAAAAAGAACAGTTCAGTTTTAGTCAAAACAGATGATGAGTCATTTCTACCAGAAAAACAAAATGCCAAAAATCGGTGTATGTATCTTAAAGTAGGTTTATGCACCAATAAGTCTTTTGTGGTCTTCGAATTATAAATATGGTCAGAATTAGTTAAAACATGATAAACATGCTGAGCATCGAAATTGCTGGGAACATCTAATAGAGCAAAATGATAGTAATCAGATTGAATGTCATCAGGGTCGATGAAACCCATGGCAATGTTAAATTCTGAAATGGACATCCGAAAGTCCTTTCCAAGCAAACGAAAGCATACAATATTTCGTGTTTCAATAGTTCGCAATGCATTTATATCGAAACTAAATGTGGTATAGAACTCATATACTAATTCATAATATGCATCACAAGTAATATTAGCAAATAGAGTCCAACCAATAGCGTCAAAATAATGAAGCACAGCATCATGAATATCTAAAAGTTCAAAAGTGGGGAAATTAATTTGCTTACAGACCGGAAGCGAGCGTTCTCGGATGGCGTCGTATCGTGTTTGATGTTTCGATGTCAAAAATTCTAGAAATCCTCGCAAACAAGTATCGGTAGGAATAACATTTGCTCGACTACGTCTGTTGCATTGATTTGCTCGGGGTGGTCGAGCGCGCTCGTTAGGCGAGTCGGGTGGGTGATTTCTTTTAGCAGCGTTAGTACTGCTGTGCGGGGGTGTCGATGGCTCACGTGTCGGCTGTCGACGACTTCGAGTTTGGCATTGAGAGACTCATTCAACGACGGTGGGTGTAGCCTCGACATGGTCGTTAGATGTTTCAACTTCTTCTGGACTTCCCGAAGTGTTTGTTTCGACCGGGGTCAGACTTTATTGACGGCGGATTCTCGATGGGCCGGTGGGTCGTCGTGGAGGAGATGGAGGAGAGTCATCGTCAGCTAAATCAACGATGGAAGGTGCTGAAAAATGGTGTCGATTCCGGTTGAGCGAAACTGGAACATTGTCAGCCGATTGGTTCTGAGTTCGGACCATATCTCTATTTTGGCGTCACAAGAGAGCGGCTCTGGACGTGTTCGTCGGCGGTGAGTTACGGTGGCACACGGCGGCGGGGGCGGTGCACGGCGACAGTGGCGGTTGGCGGCGTGAGATTTGGGTATGGTGATAGGGTTTTATTTTTTTGAAGAAGTTGGGGAAGATGTAGAAGATGGAGAAGAAATTGGGAAATTTGGGGGGTTTTTTTATTTTTTTTCTTTTTGGGTTGGTTTGGGGTATTAGGGGAATGGGTTTGTGTTTGTTGGGTGTGTGTTTGGGTATTTGGGTTGAATGGTGTGTTGGGTATTGGATTATTTGGTGTTTGGGTTATTGGATTTTGGTTTATGGGTTTATGGTGGGTATTTAGGTTGGTTTGGTGGGTTAAATGGATGGGTGGTAAAATGAGTTAAATTATTGGGTGATTTTTTTTGGGTTGGTATTTGGGTAGTTTTATGTTTATGAGTAGATGGGTTAAATGAGTAAATAGATTTTGGGTTTAAGGGATATTATGGGATATGGGTGTTGGATATGGATATAGAAATTCCATGAAGGTAGAAATTTTTGGGATTTTTATTTGGAACATGTCATGCCCACGCCACCATCACTACCCGTACTGACGAAAATTTATGACCTTATAGTTTCCCTGAAAATATAAAATTGACTGAGTTAAAATAGGAATTAATTTATTTATTTACAACCTAAGCTTTACTAAAAATTTAAATAGATAAAAATAGACGGAAATAAATTTGGGATGTCTCCTAAAAGCGTTTTTGTTTAACGTCGTTAGCTCGACGACTTGTTATTCAAACTTTGAGCTCATCGAGAACAATCTCCTCAACTGTGTGGGTTTGAAAATTCTCGAAAAACGGTTTCAGTCGTTGACCATTCACCTTAAAGCACTTTCGTGTCTCTTCACTTTGAATTTCCACTGCACCATTTGAAAATAAATTAGTAATAACAAACGCTCCTATCCATTTGGATCGAAGCTTACCAGCAAAGATTTTTAAGGTGGAGTCAGATAGAAGAACTTTTTGTCCTATTGAAAACTGCTTCCTTGCAATGAACTTGTCATGAAATGCCTTCGTCTTTTCTTTGTAAACTTGAGCATTTTCATATGCATCGTTTCTGATTTCCTCGAGTTTCTGGATGTCTAATTTCTGAGGTTTTCCTGCAGACTCCATTTCCATATTACACTACTTAACTGCCCAAAAAGCCTTGTGCTCTAACTCGACTGGAAGATGGCACGGTTTACCGAAAATGAGTCGATAAGGTGACATGCCTATCGGTCCCTTGTAAGCTGTCTTATAAGCCCAAAGTGCGTCATTCAGTCTCAAACTCCAATCTTTCCTGTTCGGTTTAACGATCTTGTCTAGAATAGACTTGATCTTTCGATTTGACATTTCGGCTTGCCCGTTTGTTTGTAGATGGTAAGCAGTGGCAATTCGTTGAGTCACTCCATATTTCTCCATAAGTGCACTTACGAGCTTATTGCAAAAGTGAATTCCTCTGTCACTGATTAATGCTCGTGGAGTGCCATACCTGGAAAAATAGAACTTTTAAGAAAGTCAACTACGTTCTTAGCATTATCATTGCGAGTGGCCTTCACCTATATCCACTTAGAGACATAATCAACAGCTAAGAGTATATAAAAATTATCGAAAGAAGAAACGAAGGGGCCCATAAAGTCGATGCCCCACACATTAAAAATTTCACAAATATGAATAGGAGTAAGAGGCATCTCATTTCGACTACTAAGATTGCAAACTCTTTGGCATTTTTCACAAGTTTTACAGAATAAAAAGGCATCACGAAATATGTTCGGCCAAAATAACCCACATTCGAGAATTTTGTACCCAGTGCGTTTAGGTCCAAAGTGCCCTCCGCATACATAGGAATGACAAAAAGTTAAGATAGACTGTACCTCTGTTTCTACTACATACTGTCGTATTACCTTATCCGAGCAATGCTTCCAAAGCTAAAGATCATCTCAAATGTAATATCGCGCATCTTTTTTTATCTTATCTTTTTTAGACATTGGTAATTCTGAAGGAACAGTACCTGTGACGAGGTAATTTACTATGTCTACATACCAAGAATGAACTGCATTTGCTGAAAACAGGTTTTCATCGGGGAAGTTATCCTTCAATGGTGCGTCGTCTACTGGAATCGGTAATCGAATTTTAAAATCGAACTCTTTTAGGAGTAAGATCCACCTGATCAGTCGGGGTTTTGCCTCCTTTTTCCCTATTAAATATTTCAAAGCTGTATGATCAGAAAAGATAATTACCTTAGTTCCCAATAGGTAAGATCTAAACTTCTCTAAAGAAAACACAACAGCTAATAATTCTTTCTCGGTGGTTGTGTAATTACTTTGGGTAGCATCCAAAGTCCTCGAAGCATAGTAAATAACATGAGGCTCTTTTTCTATTCTTTGGCCAAGAACAGCTCCCACACTTTGGTCACTCGCATCACACATGATTTCGAACGGAAAGTTCCAATTTGGTGGCTGCATTATGGGAGCGGGGACCAATTTCTGCTTCAGCACATCAAATGCGTCTTTATAAGTCTGGTCAAATTCAAATTCTTTATCCTTTTGTAACATGCTGCAAAGTGGTCGCGCGACTTTCAAGAAATTTTTCATGAATCGTCTGTAAAATCCTACATGGCCAAGAAACGAACAAACTTCCCTCACTGATGAAGGGTAAGGTAACGAGTTAATAATATCCGTTTTCGCCTTATCGACCTCGATTCCTTTCGAGGAAACTATATGACCCAAAATTAATCCTTTGTCAACTATGAAATGACATTTCTCATAATTTAAAACGAGATTAAATTCTAAGCATCTTTGTAATATCTTAGCAAGATTATTGAGACATTCATTAAAAGAGTTACCGTATACCGTGAAGTTATCCATAAAGACTTCAATGATTTTCTCGACGTAATCAGAGAATATGCTCACCATGCATCTTTAGAAGGTGGCTGGAGTATTGTAAAGTCCAAACGGCATTCGTCGATACGTAAATGTTCCGAAGGGACATGTGAAAGCCGTTTTGTCTTAATCCTCCGGAGCCACTGGAATCTGGAAAAATCTTGAGTACCCATCGAGACAACAATAATGGGTCTTACCGGCTAATCGCTTGAGCATTTAATCGATGAAGAGGAGTGGAAAATGGTCTTTCTGAGTAGCCACATTCAACTTTCTGTAATCGATGCAAACCCTCCATCCATTCTGGACTTGTGTAGGGATCAGCTCTCCCAACGGGTTTTTCACCATTGTCACGCTAGTTTTCTTGGGCACGACATAAACCGGGCTAACCCAATCACTGTTGGAAATCAGGTATATCATTCCAGCATCTAACAGTTTCTGGATCTCCTTCTTTACTACCTCCATCATGGGATTAAGGCGCCTTTGAGCATCTTTCTTTGGTTTCGTGTTGGCTTCAATAGAAATTTTGTGCATACAAGTGGATGGACTTAGCCCTTTTATGTTGGCTATCGTCCAACCAATAGCTTCCTTATAATCTCTCAGAACTCGAACTAGACTTTTCTCCTCGTCTTTGGTTAACTTGTTTGACACTATCATCGGTAAGGTGTCTTTCTCTCCCAAAAAGACGTACTTAAGATGGTCTGGTAATATTTTAAGCTCCTAGGTCGGTGGCTGCAAAACCAAAGGCAACATTTTGGTTTGAGAAGGTAATAGTTCAAATTGGTTACCTCAGTTTGTCAACGAAGGTTGCATTTCTAAGTGATTGACAATTTCATGCAACGAATCTTCAATGACTGCGAATTCCTCAAGATAATGTAAAACATCCATGTAAATGATTCTGTAAAGGACAGTTTCCAACTCATCAAAGTCATGATATTCGGAATAAGATTGAGTAAAACAATCTAAAATATCGATGCTAGAAATATTTAATAGTGAGTTAGGATGACTCATGGCTTCGTAGACATTGAATTTCATGATTTCGCCATCAAATTCCATGGTCAGCATCCTGCTTCGAACATCTATTTTTGCCCTTGCGGTACTTACGAACGGCCTTCCAAGCAAAATGTCAGACGAATTAGTTGAATTATCATCTTCCATATTAATAATGTAGAAATCTGCAGGGAAAACTAATTCGTTAACTTTAACAAGGACGTCCTCAAGCAGCCCTTCGGGATAGACGACTGACCTGTCTGCCAACTGGATTATTACTCATGTCTCTTTTAAAGTGTTATAATATAAATATACATGTGACTAATTAAGAGAGGAGGCAGTTATTTAGTCTGGTAGGTTGTTGAAGGTTGTTAGCAAAGGGCTAGGCTTATTCTATTTGTATATAAACCATTCTTCGTAAAAAAAGAAGTTAAGCTTTTCAGATCAGATCAATACAATTTCAGATCATTTACCTTATTTTTGAGTTTCTATCATGGTATCAGTCGCTCGGTGATTCTCAGGCATGGCAACCACGCATTCCGTAGATTCTGACTATGTTGAGCCTAGTAGCTCTATTTTTCTCGGAGATCGAGTTGTTACGTCGTTTCTTCGGCAGGACGTCGTAAAACTTGATGATAGCTCGTTTATTTAATAGCAACAGTAGATTTGGTTTATTCTTCATGGGTACGATCTGCTTGGGTTTCTTGATGGAACGTTGACGGCTCCGTCGCGGTTTGTTCAGTCTCCCGATGGTAATCTTGTGACTAATTCTTCTGCAGTGATATTTGAATAGCAAGATAACTTGCTCACCTCGTGGTTGTTATCCATGATAAGTCCTTTATTTTTGTCCTCGTTTACGGATGTACGCACTGCTAGTGATGTCTGGAGTATGGCGAATCGGTTGTTTGCAGCGGATACTAGCGCGAAGCAGTCGCAGTTGAGGCACGAGCTTCATTCGCTCAAGAAAGGTAGTCTCTCTGTTCGCTCATATGTTGATAAATCCAAGAGTTTGTGTTCTTGCAGTATCCAGCTCTTCAATTTCGGAGGCAGAGAGAACGGCGGTCTTGCTTTCCGATTTACCTTCGGAGTTTGAGGCCGTTGTGTCATATGCGTCGCTCTCTCTGGTGCCGGTACCGTTTCAGCGAGTTGTTGATGCTCTACTTGAGTGTGAAGGTCGACAGTTGCGTTCCGTGCAAGATGTGTTGGTCGCCGCAAATGTTGTCGAAGGGATTTAGTCACAGGAGATAGACGGTTCTTTTCGAGGAGGTCGCGTCTCTGTTCGTGGCCGTGGGGGACGGAGTTTTTGTTCCCGACCACAGTGCCAGATCTGCAGTAGGTATGGTTACCTCGCTCAGCGCTGTTATTATAGGTACAATCGCGATGATATTCCGAAGTCGGAGGCACCAGTGGTGCCCAACGGTGGTTTTGTGTCTGGCGAAAGTGGGGCTGTTTGGCAGAGAACTATTAAACCAAATTCATACGGTCAAAATTGGGGTTTCTATGGTCAAAATAATGACCCTTATTTTCGGTCAAATATGGGAGGTAATGATGGCACACGTGGGCCACATGCAAGTAATATGTATTATGGCCCCCACTTCTTTTAATGAGCTTGGTAGTGGGCATTATGCGTACTGCCCAAATTATGATAGGGTACATGGGCGTGATTATGAACCTTCACTAGGCACGCATTCTGGTGCTCGCTCCCGTGGGCCGAATGGTGCAGGCCCTTCTGTTGGGCCTCGTGGATTTGATGGACCTGGGCCTGGGCCCACTGCTAATCATGTTCAGGTTGATAGGCCTCTTGCAAATGATGGACATGAGGTGCCATGTCGCACAAAACCACGGGCTCGTGTGTTTGACGTTGATTCGTCTCTATATGACTCCTCGCAATTTGTTGGCATTTATCGACTTTCTAAATTGCATGCCTCGGATTATTCTGATGCTACAACATATGATTCAAATTTTAATAATAATAATGATTCTTTCATTCCGGGTGGGAATACGGCGTAGTATCCCGATTCAGGAGCCACTCATCACGTGTGCCGAAATGCGTCAGATTTACACGCGTCTAATACGTATACATGTAATTCCTTCCTACGTATGGGTAATGGGGTGTCAGCTACTATTGCATCTATTGGGAGTACTGCTATACCTACAGAAAAGTGATTACTTCATTTATCAAATGTTTTATGTGTGCCAAGTATCAGAAAAAAATCTGCTCTTTGTGTCTAGATTCGTTACTGATAACAATGTTTTTTTTTAGTTTCACCATTCCTTTTGTGTGATTAAGGACATACAGACGCACGGGATCTTAATGCGGGGCTGAGTTCGTGATGGGTTATACCACTTTACTACAAGCTCGGGTGATGTCTATCCTTCAGTTCATAATACTGTTGTTCAAAGTTGACCTACTGGTGATGATACTTTTTCGTTGTGGCATAAAAGACTAGGGCATCATTCTTCAAATATTGTGAAGTCTGTTCTTGATAAATGTCGCATTCGTTGCAATAAAAATGCTCTTGATAATATCTGTATTACATGTCAAAAAGGAAAATCGTGTAAACTCCCTTTTTCGCATTCGAATACTGAATATACTGAGTTGTTTAAACTTGTTGTTTCTGATTTGTAGGGACCGACTCCGATGCCGTGTAACGAGAATTTTTATTACATTTCGTTCATAGATATGTGTAGCCGTTTTACTTGGGTTTATTTGATTAAACAGAAATCTCAGGCCGTGGAATGTTTTCGACAATTTCAGAAATTGGTGTTCACACAGTTTATGAAGAATATTAAGAAATTTCAAAGTGACTGGGGTGGCAAATTTCGTGCGTTTACATCTGTACTGGCTAGTCAAAGGGATTATTCATCGTATTTTCTGTCCTCATACCTCTAAGCAGAACGGGGTTGCAGAACGTAAGCACCGACATATTGTGGAAACTGGCTTGACTCTTCTGGCTCAGGCAAGTTTACCCATGGATTACTGGGGATATGCTTTTCGTAGTGCAGTTCATCTTATCAATCGTCTCCCTACTCCGGTTCTGAATGGTAAAACTCCGTATCAAAGTTTGTTTGGTCAAGAACCAACGTATGATCATCTTAGAGTGTTTGGTTGCTGTTGTTTTCCCTATTTGCGTCCGTTTGTTAAGAATAAGCTTAGTTTTCGGTCTCAGTCTTCTACGTTCTTAGGATATAGTTCTCAACATAAAGGTTATTATTGTTTGACTCCAGCTGGTCAGATTATTATTTCTCTGTATGTTGTTTTTGATGAATCCCGGTTTTTGTTTCCTATGACTGCTGTCATTGGTAGTTCGGTACCTCTGGGTACTAAAACGTTTGTGCCAGTTGTTCGATCTTCTCTCCTCACGGAGTCTAGTCGATGTTCTAAGTTTAATACAATCAAACGCATTTGCCTGGTTCACTGTCTATGAGTAGTTCTTAATAGTGTGGCTTGGTGCCTAAAGCTGAAACACAAGAACTTTCGTCTCTTGATCCTGTTCCGGTTACTACTGTTCTGGTTACTACTAAGCCTGTTCGTGTTCCGGTGGGATCTACTACTAACACTCATGCGATGATTACTCAGTCTAAGGCTGGGGTGTTTAAACCTAAGGTTTTGGCAGTAGATAAAGTTGATTTTGAGCCAACTTCGGTTGAGGGGGCCCTTAATTATCCTAAATGGCGTCTTGCAGTTCAGGCTGAATATGATGCTTTAATTGCTAACTCTACATGGGAATTAGTTCATCTTCCACCGGGTCGTAAAGCGATTGGTTGCAAATGGTTGTTTAAAGTAAAGAAGAAACTTGATGGGACAATTGACAGATGGAAGACCCGTTTGGTAGCCAAGGGATGTTCTCAAGTACCTGGCTGTGATTTCAAGGAGACATTCAGTCCCGTTGTCAAGCCTGCCACTATTCGGGTCATCTTATCGATTGCAGTAACCAAAGGTTGGCCCCTTAGGCAAGTTGACGTCAATAATGCCTTTTTAAATGGAGACTTAACTGATGAAGTTTTTATGCAGCAACCTCTTGGTTATGTTCAAATTGGGACTAATGGTGAGAAGTTAGTGTGTCGTTTGACTAAAGCTTTGTATGGTTTACGGCAAGCTCTTCGTGCTTGGTTTGACAAATTGAAGCAGTTTCTTGTTTCGACTAGCTTTGTGATGTCTAGAGCAGATGCATCATTGTTTGTCCGGTCCTCGTCTGACTGCACGTTTTATGTTCTTATGTATATAGATGACATTATTATTACCGGTAGTTCCACTGACGCCATTAATAGTTTTGTGCAACAGTTACACAACAAATTTGCCTTGAAGGATATGGGTGATCTTCACTATTTTCTGGGACTTGAGGTTAGTAAGACATCCTCTGGTGATCTTCATTTATGTCAGCGAAAATACATTCGTGAGTTTCTTCATCGGAGTTCTATGTCTAATGCTAAGAGTGTTCATACGCCAATGATGAGTTCTTTCATGCTTTCTAAGGATGAGGGTGATCACCTTGCTGACCCGACTGAGTATCGCAGTCTTGCTAGAGCTCTTCAATATGTTGTCTTGACTCGACCAGATATTACGTATGCTGTCAATCAAGTGTGTCAGTTTATGCATACTCCCACTACTCTGTATACGATGGCGTTGAAACGTATTTTACGTTATTTACGTGGTACTCTTTCTCATGGACTGGTTTTTAGACGATCTGATAGATTGCCCTTGGTTGGTTATTCAGATACGAATTGAGGGCTTGATTTTGATGATCGTCGGTTTACTACAGGGTATTGCGTGTATTTTGGTCATACACCTATCTCTTGGTGTTCTAAGAAATAGCAAGTCGTTTCTCGGTCTACGGCAGAAGCGGAGTATCGCAGTTTAGCGGTTGTCACTAGTGATGTTGCTTGGATTGTTTCTCTTCTATCTGAGTTGAATTACATGTCGGTTGATTGTTCGACAGTGTGGTGTGATAATACCAATGCTGTTGCTATTGTGGCAAATTCGGTTCTTCACTCCAAATTCAAACATGTTGAGCTTGATTTGTTTTTTGTTCGTGAAAAGGTGGCAAGTCGAGACTTAGTTGTTAGGGAAGTTCCGGCTTGTGATCAAGTGGCAGATATTCTTACTAAACTAGTGTCTGTGTCTCTGTTCACTCGTTTTTGATGTCTTCTTAGTGTCGATTCAGTGGAGGAAGCTGGGTGAATGTTATGATATAAATATACATGTGACTAATTAAGAGATGAGGCATTTATCTAGTCTGGTAGGTTGTTGAAGGTTGTTAGCAAAGAATTAGGCTTATTCTATTTGTATATAAACCATTCTTTGTAAAAACGGAAGTTAAGCTTTTCAGATCAGGTCAATACAATTTCAGATCATTTACCTTATTTTTGAGTTTCTATCATAAAGGACCAGCGTTAATCGGCTTATAAATAGAATAAGGCATAACATTAATGGAAGCCCTTAAATCACACATGGCTTTCTTAATGCCTACATTACCTATCTCACAGGAAATAGCAAACATACCTTGGTCATTGCATTTGGGCGGAACTTTCTTTTGCAGCACTGCGGAGACATTTTCTCCTACATTTACTCTTTCGTTACCTATTAACCTCTTTTTGCTAGTACACAACTCCTTGAGGAATTTTGCATAACGAGGGATTTGTTTGATAGCGTCGAATAAAGGGATATTTACCTCCACCTTCCTGAATGTCTCGAGGATTTCTTTTTCCTCCCTCTCTTTCTTATCCCTTGCAAGCCTCCCTGGAAAAGGAGGTGGCATCACAACTGGTCTCTGAATTTCTGATTCTGGCCTGGCTGTTGGATCAGAGATCTGTTTTTCATGTTCCTTGTCTTACCCATGACTTTTGGCTGGAACTGTTTCTAGAACCTTTCCGCTACGAAGAGTTATTGCACTAGCATTCTGCCGAGGGTTCGGCTCTGTCTGGGAAGGTAATTTACCTTGAGACTCTAAGCGATTAACTGCCATCGAGAGTTTACTAACTTGATTAGTTAACTCTTATATTGATGCGTCTGTCCTCTGTTGATATTTTGTAGCATCGACAGCGAGTCTTTCCACAACAGCTTCTAGAGATGTGCTCGGCTTGTGTTGTTGTTGTGGTGGTTGCAGAGGTCTTGGTTGGTATGATGGATTATATCGGGGATTAGCTCCGTAATTCAGGTTGGGATGATCCTTCTACCCGGGATTGTAGGTGTTGGAGAAAGGATCATAGCGTCTTTGCGACGGTCCCGTAAAACCTCCGATAGCATCAACATGTGCCGTTGGATTGTCGTTAAGGATTGGGCACAAATCCGTTGGGTGTTCAGATGTAGTACAAATTCCACATAGTGGGGTCATACTCTTCTTTTCTGTAAGCAAAGATTGAACAACATTCGTAAGCTTATCCAATTTATCTTCTAAAGTTGAAACATTTACCCCATTAACCCGTCTTGTCGGTTCTGAATTTGACCGATGCTGTTGAGAATTTACCGCCATGGTGGATATTGGTTCTCTTGCCCTTTGAGGGGTCATATTGACAAGCGCCCCTCTGCTAGCAGCGTCAATCATCTTCATTTCCATAGGGAGCAAACCCTCGTAGAAATATTGAAGAAGTGATTGTTCGGTCAACCCATGTTGAGGACAACTTGCACGCAATTTTTTGTACTGCTCCCAATAGTCGTAGAATGATTCACTCTCCATTTAGCGAATTCCCACTATGTCCCTCTTAAGCTCAACTGCTCGTGACACTAGGAAGAATCTGTCAAGAAATACACGAGATAAGTTATCCCACATTGTGATAGAACTGGGGGGTAACTAAAATAACCATTCTTTTGCTGTATCAACTAAAGAAAAAGGAAAAGCCCGAAGTTTGATTTCATCTTCGGGTACTCCCTAGGGTTTCATGCTTGAGCAGACCGTGTGAAATTCTCTCAAGTGAGTGTGTGGATTTTCGTTCTTCAAGCCTTGAAAAGTGGGCAAAAGGTAAATCAAGCCCGACTTCAATTCGAAAGGAGTTTCTCCGGTTGGATAGTTGATGCATATCGGTGTTTGCTCGTTGGGAGTAGCGGCTAGTTGACGAATGGTTCGGTTTGCCATCCTTTCTGGTTCACCAAGGTTGCCTTTTGTTTCAAAGAGTGGTTCGGTCTCAGGTTCAACTTCTTCGACTCGTTTCCCAAGTCGAATTGCCTCTGCACGAATTACTTCGCTCAACTTTTCAACGTCAGATTCTAGGATCCCTTGTCCTAGATCAACTCCTGCTGTACTTGCACGTTTAAGAGCTTCTGTCTCTTTTCATCGTGCTCGCGCTGATTTCTCGATCTCTGGGTTATCTTCGAGATCTCCTGAAGAAGATCTGGTCATGAAGACGATTTAAACAATTGTAAGTATTGCCAGTCCTCGGCAACGTCGCCAAAACTGATGGCTGTCGATTCCACCAATATAAACCTACACCTAATTTGCAAATTAAAGCAGTATAGAGAGTAGGGTCGATCCCACAGAGACTGGGTTTACTGAAAATTGTTTATCTCTCGACCAGATTTATGTCTGGGCAGTTGTCGTGCTCGCAATGTTTGGGGGGAGAATAAAATAGGAAACCTGAAATAAACACAAGAAAAACGTAAAAAGTAAAGATGAAATAAAAAAAAACAACGAATTAATCTGAAGAAAAATCAATTAAACTTAGCTCAGCCTTAAGCACGGGCTTTTCTGTCTTTGACCCGATCCTCGAAATTAGGTGAACTCCTCCTTTCCAATAAGCTAGTTATAGCTACCAAGGACGCCTCGGACGCCAACTCTTCCTTTTGTAAATTTGGAACGTCCTATAACTAACCCTTACCGATCGAACAACCTACGCGTGATTTAGAACTCCGGTAGCTTTGCGTTCTAGAAGAGCCTAGCTCGAACCAATGCCCTCAAACGTTTGGGACATTTAAATCCGGTTACTACTTCCCTTGACGGAACCAAACAACAATCCCTACTTGGCATGCCAATGTGTTCACGGAAAACCAATTAGACAATCGATCCTTTTGGAATTCCAACTGTACGTCTAGCCACGCTAACTCAAACGACGTCTTTTTTGACTTAGTATTGACTTGACTTTGTGAGTTGACGAAGTCATACTCTTAATCCGGAGAAATAATAAATATCGAAAATTGGGAGTTTAAACAGCTCGGATTCGTAACTCACGGGTTTTTGACGGGGTTAACACCGGCTTAAAGCTGAAAGGGGTTTAGTGTGGCATGAATTTAATCATGCTTGAAGGTTGTGGATTGTGTTTTGGCTTGGTGTGAAAGATGATGGAATTTTGGAAAGGAAAGGGGACTTGGAAGGCAATTGGCCCAATTATGGAAAAGAAACAGAAATTGGAGACAAATCTACAAAATGTAATGTCAAATTGAAGAGAAAAAAAACTGATATTCCAACTCCAAATTGAAAAAGGAAATACAAGACAGAGAGTAATTCAATTCCAAAATGAAATAGGAATGTAAAGACAATGGATGGTTTCCTAAGAACTAAAAGCCCCTATTTATATAGATAGTGTTTACTAAAAATAGCCTAATTAAATTAAATTAATAAAATAAAATAAAAATTAAAACTAAAAAAAATATCTTCCTATTTTTAATATTTTTACAAAGTCAAAATTATGATTAGTCCTTGGCTTGCTCCATCTTTTTGCTTTGTCCCCAATTCAACAATTTGTCTTTCAATTCGGCCCATTTTTGCTTGTTTTCGTCCAATTATATCCCTGATAATTATTAAATCGTAAAAACACTTAATTAGCAGGGTTCAGTTTATCAATAAATCAAATTAAGCACAAAAAAATGCAATTTGACATGTTTATCACTAAACTATAAAAATGGTTACTTTTGTTCGCATCAGATTACATTTTAGTCACTTACGTTTGAAATGTTACGTTTTAGTCACTTACGTTAATTGTTTTGTTACGAAGTGGTCATTCTACCATTAAACTCCTTTACCTCCCTAACGACAGTCCTACGTGGCTGTCCAAATAGGTTTTAAATGCTAACTTGGATATCCAGTTGTTGGGATGAAAAATGTTTTTAATTAAATAAATTTAATTTGAACGGCCACGTAGGACATTCAAATTGGCATTTAAAACTTCTTTAGATTGTCATGCAGGACCGCCATTAGGGAGGTAACAGAGCTTTACTATAGAGTGACCACTTCTAACAAAACAATAGCGTAAGTGACTAAAACGTAACATTTCAAACACAAATGACTAAAATGTAATCTGAGATAAACAAAAGAGGCTATTTTTATAGTTTATCTTATGATTTAAACCTAAGGCTTTACAATTTTTAACATTTATACCTCACCACTCAACCAAAACCTCATTTATTATTTATGTCAATTTTTTAAAAATATATCTATTATATAAATCTGTTTTTCACTCACATTATAATTGTGTCATAATCTAAAATTATATAATTTTATTCATCATTAATTTATCATCATTTAATCCATTGATATCGCATAAATTTATAGCTTTAGTGCATCAAATATAGGATTTTTTATTTAGATGATGACAGAAACAACTTTTCTTCATAATTAATTTTTTGAATTGCAAATATATTAGTTTTTTTTTTTTACTTGATTGGCGGGGTTAAGACAAATATCAAGACCAAAAAAAGCTTGGTTCATATTATGAGATTTAAGCAAGGAAGTTGCTAGACATATGACTGAATTATTCCACAATTTCCCACTCTTTGAGTCATTATTGCCACTAAAATTATCCTAAATCATTCATAACACATGTTTTTTTTTTCATTGTCCCAAGTCATGTCATGTTAGCCAAACATTAGTGCTATCAATATCAGATTAGAAAGTTTAAATTGAAAGGATAAATTTTGTATACTAATTATGTTTTGGTCTTGTCATTATTCAATTTTAATTATGAAAAGAGAAACATATTATTGAATAATGTGATAGATTTGGACTATGCATCATCTAAATTAGAAATTGAACACTCTCTTCCTATCTTGAGATGATAGAGTTTACCCTATATGTCATGATAACTTGATAAACACAATCTTAAAAATCTTTTATTAATGGTTGAAATTAGACATGAAGTCTACACTAAATTCATTTGTCATTAGTTTTAACCACTTAATGGAGGTCCATCACTTAATCTACAATCACTTTGAGAATTTAGTTACTATTTGATACAGTGATAACAAGTGGTAGAACACTGACCCTTAAAAAAAGAAATTTTTTTATTTAAGCCTTTTACAGTTTAAAATTAATAATGGTAAAATTATATTTTGGTTCTTAAAATAATAAAAAATTAATTTAATCATTTAACATTTTTAAATATATAGACTATTAAAATGATAAAATTGCATTTTTTACTATCGTAAAAATATACAATTTAATTTCATATACCCAAAAAAATTTTCTAGCTCCACCATTAGTAATAATAATCTTATAATTAAAGTTAAAATATTATATATTTATCTTTTTCTTCAACATTTAATATTTAATTTTTTTTATTATATTATAAAGAGGTATGTATCATCATTCTAATTTTCAGTTATACTTACGGATTTTTTTTTCAATACGTGACTGTCGCTTCATCATAGAGAAAGTAAAAGCAAAGAGTTTCTGGCCTCCATCTTTCTATTAATGTTGTAGTTAATAACGACCGCATTGGCATATAAGGTGCTTCAGTAACCTTAAAAAAAAAAACCCGTTATACCTAAATGTTCTGTAAGTCGACCATACTCTTTATTCAACATTGAATAATGTATGTTTCGTCGAATTTAGAACTTTTGTTCATCAACTTAGTAAGTAAACAAAAACAAAAATAAGTCAATGTTTTATATTCAATATAATAAAAAAATTAACACTAAAATTAAATATTAACATATGATACTTGCTTAACTAATAAGTTAATAAAAAATTGGAGTAATATGATTCTCTTCCCTCAATAGAGCCATAGTAGGGTTTAAAAAAAATCGATTTCAAGATAAATAAAGTAGGATATGAAAATATTTTTGCCTTAAGAAGCCGACAATTGTGGGAGATAATTTTTGTTTGTCTGAACAAAAAATGAAAAGAAGAGATATTTATAGGAATAGTAAAAAAAATATTGAATTAGTCGACTCTTTGAGTGCTATGAGGGTTAGATTTATGGTAAATGGTGAAATTTTAAATAAAATTAAACTTATCACCCATAAGTGTCAACTTCCTTTAAAGATATTTATTAGGGTTAGGTTTATGGTAAACGATGAAATTTCAAATAAAAAATAACTCAATACTAAGTGTCGAGCTTCATTAAACACGTTTATTAGGGTTAGGTTTTTCAAATGGTTAAAATAATAATTAAAATTCAACTCTAACAATGAAAAAAAAAAAACTATATCCAAGTAGAAAAATCCTTTATGTATACATGTATAAAAGCTCCATCAAATATCTCCATTTTGAGGTTTAGGGCATATAGCTTTATTACAACTAACAAAATGACAGAACCCCAATATTTCGAATGGCAATCAAAAGGAATTTACTTGGATTTTGCAGGATGCTTAAAAATATTTCCTCAATCAATTCAATATAGGGTTTGATATTGGTCCAACTAGAATGGGCATCATGAAGTAGAGTGGTGAGTGAGAGTGATGAGTATCCACCACCTCAAAGATGAGTTTGGATGTGACTCCTACACACTTAGAACCGGCATGTGGGGAGCCCTCTGTACTCCAACTACTAAACATCCACCTCCCTTTTTCGACATACATCCTATGTATTTCTGTACTAAGATAACATCACTCCAATTGAGGCCCAGGTTTTAGAAGCTTTAGGCCTCAACTCAATCACTATTATTATTATTATTATTTAGGTTATGTATGATAGATTAAAAAATTAAGTATTAAATTTAATTTATAAAGTATGTTTGTTATTTTATTTAAAATTAAATACAGAATATAATTAGATTATTTGGTAAAAAATAATATAGTATTAAATAAAATAGAATAAAATAAAATAAAATAAAATCCATCAAAATTTATTCTCTATTAAGTGGTAAGTAAATGATTTATCTATTTATCATATTCTACTTTTTTTTTTTAGAAAAAAATTCTGTCTAATAGTTTTCTTTAAGTTATCAAATATATTTAAAAAATAAATTTATTGAATGAATTTATCTAATACTAATTCCATTTACTATCCTAAATGCTTTAGGAGTCATTTTTAAATCTTACATTTGTGTTGAAACATTTTTAAAATTTTATAAATATTTCAATAGTTAGTAGTGAAATATTATTATTATTATTAATAAAATTAATAAATTTTATTAATAAATGTGATTAAAAGAGTTTTAGCTATTTAAATATATATTTATTAATTCTTTAAAAAAGTATATATTTATTAAATAAATTTATTTATTTTTAAAATATGTAACCATCCTAAGAGATCTTAGTTATGTCTTTATTAAAATACATAAAAACTCTTATAAATAGGAATTAAATTTATTTATAAGATAAACTAAAAATTCAAAAATAAAAGTTTCTTTTCTATTTCTCTCTCCATCTATGATTCATAAATTATTTTATAAAGAATTACTACATGAATTTTTTTTATATTAATTGATCTTCTTATAGTTTCATTTGCTTGTATCCTTTTGCACACTCAAATATACAACAAAGGCAAATAAAACTTTGAAAAATAACTTGATATAAACCTTGGAACATTATCCTATTGATTGGTTATCCATTCGAGTACTATTTGTGTTCCATTCATGTGTTTGAAACTTCCTCGTCAATAATTCAAACATGTCAACATAAACAAAAGAAATAAGATATAGGTCTCATTCTTTGGATGCTACTACGTCTGATTGACTTTCAAAAATAGATAAATTTATAATAATAAATAATAATTCTGATAAATAAAATATATTTAAAGAAAATTTTTAAGATTAAAAAAAATCTTATTTGTAAAAGTATTAATGTATTATATTTGAATGACATGTAAAACTAATCCCAATACCCCTATTCTTATCCAACCCTGCATAACATAGATATCAAATACCCTGCTTGCTTGCCAGCAATATTTGCAGCAATCACCTTCTAATTCAGTACCTTGAATGGCTTCTTACCCTGCATTTTTTATACCAATATTAAATCAGCCTCCAAGCATCATTCAGAGAGAAGTCTTCACTGCCAAGCATTTTACCTGGGTGAGCGGGATTTTGAACGAGAATGCGAGCGAGAGTAAGAGCGGGACCTAGATCGTGAACGTGAGCGAGAAACATATCTTCGACTACGACTCCTACTAGAACTTCTACTTCGTCGATGTCTTCTGCAGTAAACAAATTATTCACCTCATAAATAGGATACATTATATGAGAGCACTGTGACAAAATTCGTTGCCTTCAACAATATGGAGTGAGCACAAATATATTCCAGGATATATACCTTGGAGGAGAACGACTATTGCTCCTACTGCGACTGCGGCTTCGGTACCTTTGATGACTTAATCGGCTTGTTTCTTCAAGTTTTTCCAGTCTTTGGCGCTCCTGCTCTCGTTTCTTAGCCATTTCCGCAGCAGTGTCCTTCTTAACTATAGAGGCACTCAGCTCATCAAATCATAAATAAAACACAAGAAACAATGTGATAGGACAAGCAGAAACCCAATTGTACAAACTAAAAACTGCCTCTTTTTATCTCAACAGTAAGAAAACAAATACGTAAATTCCCTTATAACTCCAATGGAGCATGACAGGATATCATTGAACCAACAGCTGCATAAAATAAATATCATTTATATCATACTTTGCTTGTTTAACTGTTTGTTCATAATCCTTTTTAGTCGCTCCTGTGGAGTTTCTTTCTTTTCAACCTGCCCCTGTTTTGAGGGCCCTCCAGAGGCACTTGCTTTTGTCAACTTGGCTAATGCTGATGTTCCACTAACAGAAAAGAAATAAAATTGTCAAATTCAATGCAACTCAAAATCTATTAACTAAACCTTTGTGGAAAAATGTAATGATAGAAGTAAAAATTTCCGTGATACCTCAATGCTGGTTTTAACACTTCACCACTCTTTTCTTTATCAAGAGATACACCAGATGCAGGATCACCATGAAGTGCCTCGAGTATATGACCAGATGATGGCCTGCAGGAGAGGAAAAGGATTAGTTATGGCCATCCTTATGGTTTCATTCAACTGGGAAGCATTCACATAGATTCCATTTCAGGAGAAAATATGATCTTCAGAAGGAAAGCTTCCTTCGTATTCCCTCTTTCCAGTTATGCTGATAAACCTAGGGAAGATCTATTTTAAACCAGAAAAGATTGCCTCAGGCAACAAAATGGGGATAAGCTGCAGCAGAGTAAAGACTGCCAATCTATCTTTGCAAGAATGAAAGGTCGAGTGCTCCGACCGGTTTAAAATGTCAGCCTGAGATGGAGGAGATGATGGTGGAGAAACTCCATCGAGCTTTGGTCCATTTGCGTCACCAGAACCCCCAAACTCTGTAATATACTCTATTTTTGGAGCCTTTGGTTTTCTTCTATGAGAATCATCAGAATAACCTCCACGGGCATGGCACCTTGAGTATGATGGAGAATATGAACGTGATCTAGATCTTGACCTGAATAGGAAAATCCATATTTAAATTCATTTTATGTGTCTCAAATAATAGCTCCAAGAAAAGCCTAGAACAGGGTATACCTCCTACGTGGATAAGCATCATAGGTTGGACTACGCCTAGATTCCCTGATTTGGCAAAAGAAAGCATTGAAACTTTTATGCATGATGTCAAACCAAATTCTAAAAGTATGTATCAGAGATCTAACAAACTTGGTACCGGTAGGGATCAGTACGGAGTACTCGTGCTCCGGTTATCCGTGCAGCTTCTCTTTCTCTCTCCCTCTCTATTTGAGAAGCTTTTCTCCTTTCTTTGCGACTCAGTTTCCTCTAAAAGTTCAGAATTTCACATTTGTTATCAACATACTTCAAATAATAAAATTCAACTATAACCAATGCGTCTTTTCCAACTTACAATTGCAGGATCGCCTTTGATTACTTCTTTCTGTCTTTTTTCCTCCTCTTTTGCTTTTTTATCCATATAAACAAGCCAACCATACCTTTTCACTCCAAATCCTTTCGCTATTATTTCCATTCCTTCATCATTACTATCATCACTGTCGAATTCATCATCATCTTCTTCATCCTCCTCTTCTTCATCAGCATCTGAAAAGTAAGCTTCCTCTTTCCCACCATCATAAGAAAATCCAACTTGTGAATAAGAACTTTTATTAGCTGGTTGCGCTGGCTGAGATCTGCCAACATACCAAAAGAGAAAAGAGAAAGAAGTCACATAACAACATACAGCAGTCAGATATATCAAAATACGTAAAAAGCGGAAAACTTTCCTAAAGGCAGAAATTATAACCTTGATAACCAACAGACCGAAATATATGCATCAAAGTCATTAATAAAAAATTATGTATTTCTCCTGCTTAGCAATCAATCAACTATGTATAGCAAAGAATAAGCCCACTAAAGAAGACTCCCAAAAATCAAATGAAGAACAAGTTTATAACTTTTTGTCTTCAATAAAGCTAACCAATCTCACATTTGTTTCTGAATAGCATAACACTAAAAGATTGATCCCAACCATAAACATAATTTCATGTCTAAAATTACCCAGAAACCCTATGCAGCACACATCAAAAGTAATTGAAAAGAACCAAAGTTTTCTTGAAACTTAAATAAAAGTCGAACTTTCAAATTTCAAATTTATATGAAATATATTAACTCTACTACTATCATATGCATTACCTGTCTGATTGAAATGGTGTGAGAACTTTCGCCTCCATTTCTAGATTCACATGCTGTAAACCCTCCTCATCCGTAACTGTCGAAAGATACAAACTTCAGCTCATAAAGCACATTCTGAAACTAAACTTTATTCTTATAACCGACTTTCATCCTTATTATATCTTATATAACAATCGTAACAACAATGCATTCAACACAAACAATGAAAACTAGAAAAATAAAGGTCATCAATTCAGGGAATTAAAAAAGAAGTACCGACATCCTCTACGCCGATGCTTAATTAAATCCCGATAACGCTCAAAATTAACAATTTCTTCTAATTCTTCCTC
The DNA here is from genome assembly GCA_020496765.1 of Gossypium stocksii. Lineage (NCBI taxonomy): Eukaryota > Viridiplantae > Streptophyta > Magnoliopsida > Malvales > Malvaceae > Gossypium > Gossypium stocksii. The sequence continues at coordinate 3,119,695 of CM035622.1, read as the reverse complement.
TTCTTCAGACTTTTCTAGATTCCTAAAATTCCGTGTTCTTGGCTCCCGAATAAAATCAAGTAGAGCTCGGCCATCAAATCTATAATGTAAACAAATGCATTATTTTCCATAAAAAAAAAAAGATCTAATACAATGTAACAAAAAGGGAAAAGAAAAAGAGAAATCAAATTACCTATCAATCAAAACGTCTTGTTTTCCATTCCATGGAATCCTGTAAATATATGGAGTAAAAATTTGAAATATTTAGGAAATATTAGTAAGATTATTAATAGGAAATTTGATTAAATTACTTACAGGCCTTGCTGGTCTTGAGTGGAGTGATAGAGAGCATCGTCACGGTAGATACGGCAGCGAGAGCCGATGAGTTGAATGGATTGTTGAGGATCGCCACGTCTTTTGGCTAAGAAAATGGCTCGTCTTTGAGCTCTCTTTCGAGCCGCGTCCATCATGTCGTGGACTTTCCTCTCTGATCGCCGAGCTTCGTGCCACATCTTTGAGGAACAGAATCGGGAGTATCTAAACCCTAAATGAAAGCAAATCGAAGATTATGAGTATTGGAGTGAAATGGGAAAATTAGCGACGATTATCAAAAATCAATCTCGGCTTGGTTTAGTTTCGCGGAAAATTTTAGTTTGGTGGAAAACTGGGTTAATAACTGAAAAACCCATGTTTTTGCTTGCTTTAATGGATAAATGGTGTTTTTTTTTTAAATAAAAAAGGCCCAGATTTTTTAGAAATGAATGGGCTGATAGGCCTCTTCTTTATATTTAGGATAATTACAATTTTTTATTTAAATAAATGATAAATTTTAAAATCATAAGTGAATTTTATTTCAATATATAATGTTATACATTAATTTTGATTTTGTGTAATTATAAATTTGATATTATGATTTAATTCAACTTTCACAAATCTCTAATATCATTATCAATATAACATCATTTTATGTTTACATATTATATACTCAAATAATTATATTTATCTAATATAAATATAAATTAATATATATAATTATAACCGTACAAAATTAAAATTCGCATAAAAAATTGAATCAAATTAATATATAATTTGCTATCTAATAACACTTTAAAAAAATTAACCGTCCTAGTTTATTGTTTTAATTACTATTCATAAAAGGAAGGAGACAATTATATGGAACACAAAAAAGTAAAGGATAACTCGATTATTAATTTTTTATTAAATCCTTTAATTTAAAAAAAATTATAAAATATCTCCTGACTTACCTTTTTATTTTAAATTTAAAATCGTTAAATACTTAACAGTTGGTTAATGTAGTTGTTAAGTTAATTTTTTAACATTTATTTTTAATACATATCATTTAAGTTTACACTTTGAGTATAATGGGAGAACTATATTAAACTGAACAGTCAAATTACTAACAAGTTCCATTAATTAGGTGTTGCTGACATGATTAAGATGTTCAATTTTCCACACAACATAATCCTAACACAATTAGGCCTCCTTCTATATAACGTTTAGGGTTCTAAAAGTGTTTTTACACTTGAATTGGATATCTAACTTTTATAGGTCAAAATTGCGGTGAAAAATTGTTTTTTTACTTAAATGTAAAAATTGGGATATTATCAACGTTTTTTACTTTTTGAGTTTAGAAGTGAAAGTTATTAAAATATTCTTATTTATATTCATTATTTAAAAGTTAGATAAAAACTTAGATTAATTTATATTTTGTATCATTATATTAAATTATTTAAATATTATTTATTATAATATTTAAGTTTTTAAAATATTTTATCTATCATTAATTTTACAAATAATTTATATAAAGTACTTAAAAAGTATGTAAAATTTATACTTCATGTACCATTATATTAAAGAATTTAAATATCATATAATTTAATTAATTTTTAGATTTCCACTAATTAAATCTTAATTTTGAATATCAATGTAAAAAAACACGAGTCCAAATACATTAAAATATATTATTTTTTTATTTATAAATTAAAAAAAAAATTAATTTTCTACTACCATACCCAAAAAATAAAACATTTTAACCTTTAACTATAATTTCTTTCACAGCAATCAAAAACATTAAAAATTAACAAATTAAACTTTTCAAAAATCACTTTTCACCACAGCAACTATTCAAGGCATGAGAACATGCCAGGAAAGTCCTGGAAGTTTCGAAAAGATAATTTGTGGTAGACATTGATAGGAGAATATGCCAGGAAAGCCCTAGCGTTGACCCGAAATGAGTTATTTTAGCTTACCCTTTTCTGCAAATCAAACGAATGGGAGATTCAGTTTCCATTTTCAAGGAGAAATAAAAAGATTTTCTAGTCATTAGAGGCATGTCTGCTAAGATTTTTGCTTCTGTTTTGCTATTAATACTGTCATCAAAGTGTAGTGGGATAAGAGATGGAGATGATCAGAAAGATACAGAGGATGATTCATGTTTGATGAGTTGTAACACAGCCTCAGATGCACACCATATCCAGTTAAAATTCAACCATTCTCCTGGGAATGTTACACCTATAGATCTATATGGTAAAATGTTTTATAATATTTGTTTATGAATTATGATCGAACTTTAATTATGTTAGAATTGATGTATGAATCTGACAAGGAGAATGGTGTTGTGTTGTTGATAATACTGCAGATGATTATCAAAATTATGTTGCTATAAAAAATTTGACTTCACACAGGTTGCCGATTCTATGTACCGTCACAAGTTATGAAACTGCTTTATCTGCGGAAATCAATGCGTTTACCAGGAGAGCCAAGGCAAACGTACTTTGTGCGCTGCCTGCAATAGATAAAGCAACAATGGGTAACGAATCTTCCACTAGTTACATGTCTCGTCATATGTACGAAATTGCTCGCGAGATTGCCAGTTTAATCGGCGACTACCTATGGTTGAAGCCTGGGACGACTGTTTACGAGGAATCTGATAGAATTAGTGATTTAGACATAGTCACTTTAAACTTGAACAGCCGTAATCCAACGCCTAATACAGGTGGGATCATTCAAATGGCTGCAACTATATCGTTTTCGACATCCAAGCCAGTTCACTATTATACAGAGAAAAGCATTGCCGTACCAGTAAGATCGATCCCCATGCAGTTTCTTAACATAAGCCAGGACGAGAAGAACCATAATGAAGCACAGATAACAGGGTTTTGGATTGATCTTTTTAAAGAAGCTGTTGCAGTGATGCCAGTCAATACCACTTATAAACTGGTCCCTTTCTACGGTTCTGATGATCAATTGTTTAAGGCACTTGCTCGCAGGGTTAGTTTGTGACTTTGTTCCTTATATTTCCTACAAATTATCAAACATCAGTTGACTGACTGAAATTTCCAAATCTTTTTTATGTATTGAAGACTTTTGATGCAGCCATTGGCTTAACAGTAATGACCAGAAAAGGGTCCGAGCTCTTAGAATTCTCATATCCATGTTTCGAAGTAGGCCCGATGCTAGTGATGAAGGAAAAGCCTGAACTGAACCAAGTTTTTTCATTCATGATGCCTTTCACCAACGAGATGTGGTGTACTTTGGCAGCTATGGCGGTGTTCAATGCTTTTGTTATTTGGTTAGTTGAGTCTAGATCTGGTCATGAATCTGTTGGAGCTATCTTCTGGTTCCCTTTGGCGACCCTCTTCTATGGAGGGCATAGTAAGATTTATGTTAACTTCAAGCATTTCACCTTGTTATTGAGCATGTTCTATATGGACTACATGAATTTTTTTTGTAATGCAGGGGAATCACCGAGGAGCAATTTAACATATTTTGTGTTGGCCCCGTGGTTGGTCCTGATCCTGGTTGTTTCTTCAACCTATACACAAAGCTTTACTTCCATGATAACAACAAGCTCAGACACCGAGTCATCATCTTGCTTAGATATAGAAGATCTCAAGAAAACAAATGCTATTGTGGGTTGTGATATGGAAGATCCAATTATGTTGCAGCATTTAGTGGAGTACATTGGGTTCCAAAGAAAGAACATCAAGCACATTGCTCAATCTTCAATCGATGATTATGCTAAAGCACTATCAACTGGAAAAATAAAGGCTGCATTCTTTTGGGCGCCTTATTCGGGTCTTTTCCTTGCAAAATACTGCAAAGGTTTCAGATCTTGGGGCCCCAACCGTAATCTACGTGGTTCTTCAGTTGTAATAAAAACCATACTCTTCAATTTTTTTTTTGCCTGGATACTCTTCAAGTTTAACTCTATTAAGCTATTGTTCAAGCTTTGAGGGATGTCATATGTTCATTTCTACAGATTTTTCCAAGTGGTTCCCCTTTTGCTCCATATATGTCAGAGGCCATGGTGCGATTAAGTGGGAATGGAAAGTTCAAGCGAATGATGGATGATTTGCTATCATTTCCAGAGTGTTCGAGTTCAACAATTGGTGTCACCATGAAACGAGGAATAGGACCTGGGCCATTCTCAGGCTTATTTATTTTATCAGGCACGGCATCTGCAGTTGCAATATTGATCACGGTCATTCGACCGATGAGAAGACGCTGGGAAAGGTTGGTTCAAGGAATGTTGATGGGTAGAGGACTTTGGGTATGGCTGACTACTCTGTTTTCTCGAGACCAAAGGGGAAATCAGCTCCAAGTTCAACTAGCAAGGATTAGTTTCACGTCCCAAACACAACTTACCAGCTCCTAGCATCATGGGTGTAAATGGAGGTCGAAGATGTCTTTAGTTTCTTATATATATCATGCCGATGAAAACAGTTATGTTAGAAACCTATAAGGAACGATCACAGAAAAATCAAAATATGTTTGAAATGGTATAATTTAGCTTGAGTTCAAATATATAAAAATATAAAAAAAATATTTTTCTTCATAGTTGAGTATAAAAATATAAGGAACGATGGGTGCCTTCGATCTCCTTGTCCAGGCATTGAAGGCCCTGTTTTTTTACATCAGCTCATCAGATCTGATCGACGGGTATGGAACTCCGGCCTCCTGGATTGTCACGAGTTATGAAATTGCATTCGTTGTGGAAATCAATACGTTTACCAGGAGAGCCAAGGCCAATTTACTTTGTGCTCTGCCTGCAAAAGATAAAACAACAATGGGAAACGAATCTTCGACGAGTTACATGTCTCGTCAAATGTACGAAATTGCTAGTCTAATAACTACCTCTGGTTGAAGCCTGGGACGTCTCTCTACGAGGAATCTGACAGAATTAGTAGTGATTTAGACATAGTCACTTTCAATCTGAACAGCCGCAATCCAACTTCAAAAACGGGAGGAATCATTCAAATGGCTGCAACTTTATCGTTTTCGACATCCAAGCCGCTTCACTATTATACAGAGTTAAGCATTGCTGTACTAGAAAGATCGATTCCCAGCCAGTTTCTTAATATAAGCCATGACGACAAGAGCCATAATGAAGCACAAATAACAGGGTTTTGGATTGATCTGTTTAAAGAAGCTATTGCAGTGATGCCAAACTTATAAACTGGTTCTTTTCTACGGTTCTGATGATCAATTATTTGAGACACTAGCTCGCAGGGTTAGTTTGTGACTTTGTTCCTTATATTTCCTACAAATTATCAAGCATCAGTTGGCTGACTGAAATTTCCAAATCCTTATTTATGTATTGAAGACTTTTGCTGCAGCCATTGGCCCATGGTTGGTCCTGATCCTGGTTGTTTCTTCAACCTATACACAAAGCTTTACTTCCATGATAACAACAAGCTCAGACACCGAGTCATCATCTTGCTTGGATGTAGAAAATCTCAAGAAAGCAAATGCCACTGTAGGTTGTGATATGGAAGATTCAATTATGCAAAGGCTCTATCAACTGGAAATATAAATGCTGCCTTCTTTTGGGCGCCTTATTTGAGTCTTTTCCTTGCAAAATACTGCAAAGGCTTCAGATCTTGGTGCACCAACCATACTAATCCCTGTATTTTGTAGGCGGATAGACACTGACTAGGAATTTTAAAACTTCTTTATATTTAAGGTGAGGATCGAACCCTCAACTACTGTTTAAGATAAGAGCATTAGTGGAGCCAGGAGTTAGGAGGGGCTTGATCCCTCTAAAATGAAAAATTTTCTATTTAAGCCCTTTATAATTTATAAAATTTTAAATTAGTAATGGTAAAATTATATTTTGGCCCCCTAAATAATAAAAAATTGATTTAATACTTTAAAAATTATAAAGATATAGACTATTAAAATAGTGAAATTACATTTTTAGTATTGTGAAAATATACAATTTAATTTCGATTCCCTAAAATAATTTTTTGGCTCAGCCACTAGATAGGAGAGATCCTACCATCTTACCTGACTTTCGTGGTTCAAGTTTATTTATTCTATCAGACATGGCATTTGCAATTGCAATGTTGATCACGGTTACTCGACCAATGAGAAGACATTGGGAGAGGATGATTCAAGGAATGTTGATGGGCAAAGGACTTTGTGCAGCGTTGACTACTATGTTTTCTTGAAATCAAAGGGGGAACTAGATTCAACTTCAACTAACAAGCATTAGTTCCACTTCCCAAACATAAGTTACTGGATCTTATCATTACCGATGTAGATGACGGTCATAGATGAAAAATAGGATTAATATTTATTACATGTTATACATGAATATATACTTTATAAAGTATTGTTTTTGCATTTATAAAATTCATGTACTCTTCATCTATAATTGTTTAATAGATTCTAATATTTGTGACGAATAATAGGAGTGTGTATAAGCTACGTATGTAATTCATGTTATGTGGACATGCGATTTAATCTAAGTGAGCCCCATTTGTGTGTATTTATTAGTATAATTAGGTTTCTTTCGTTCTTAATGCTATTGATAAGCTAAGTCTGATGACCGAATTTATAGAATTATTTGAAGGAAGAAGTTATAAGATTGTTTATTGATAAGAGGACTAATTTCAACAAACTTTCTTTTGATAATGAAATTATTTTTGCATTAATGATCAAACTAATGAATCAAAAGCGAGAAATTACTATTGAGACTCTCATTATATTAAAATTTTTAAATTTTATTTTGTGATATCTTTTTACATAATTATATATTTAATTTTAATTTTAAAACGCCTTTTTTTTGTTTTATTAAAAAAATAGAATTATCATACATGCATTTAAAAAATATAGAATTATAATACTGGGATTTAACGCTACTTGAGTAGGAATTTATTTTTGTCTTGACAACCATAGAGTTGTATTTAAATGAAAACCATACATGCATTTTTTTTTATTATATTGTGTTAATTGTGATTAAAGACCTAATGGATACTAGTCAGTACTGACCGCAACGAGTAAACGTAACAATTTTGTTTTTTTGTGTAGAACTAAGATAATCTGGTTTTATCATGTTGTCACGAGCAACAACCTTCATTGGTAGCAATGAAACGAATGACGCTTCAGTCATGGCACGCGGCCGGCTTAGCCATTATTAACTCCAATATTGGGTGCTGCTGACGTGAACATATTTTTCCACACAATTTCTAGGAGGTTACCAAGTAATGCAAGTTCCCAAGGATAATTTATGGTGGACAGGGACATGAGAACACGCCTTGAAAGCCCTACCGTTGACCCGAAATGAGTACTTTTAGCTTACCTTTCCCTGCAACTCAAACGAGAGAGGATTCAGTTTCAGTTTTCTACTCATTAGAGGCATGCAATTGCAGGGGGCAACCTTTACCAAGCTTTTTGCTATTGTATTGCTATTATCACTATCATCAAAGTGTAGTGGGACAATAGATGGAGATGATCAGGAAGATGTAGAAGCTGATGTATGTATGCGTTGTGTCGCCGCCAGAGATACACACCAAATCCAATTACAATTCAACCATTTGCATGGGGAAGTTAAACCCATAGATCTCGATGGTAACATGATGTAATCTCCTTGTTTCACGATCGATCGATTGATCGATCTATAATTAAGTTAGAATAGGTGTATGAATCTGACAAAAAGTAACTGCTATTAATTTTGCAGATCATTATCAAAACTGTGTGGCTGTGGCCGTAAAAAACCTGACTACGCACAGACACAGGTTACCAATTCTTTGTACTGTCACAAAATATGAAACTGCATTTTCAGTGGAAGTAAATGAGTTTGCCAAGAGAACCAAGGCGACCGTACTTTGTGCTCTACCCGCAAGAGCTGAAGAAACAATGATAAATGAATCATCAACGAGTTACGTGTCTCGTCATATGTATGAAATTGTTCGCGATATTGCTAGAGCAATCGGCAACTTCCCGTGGATGAAGTTAAAACCTGGATTGACTATGTACAAGTCCGACGGAATTAGTGATTTAGACATCGTCACTTTCAGCTTGAACAGCCGCCAACCACAAAATGCTAGTGGGATTGTTCAACTGGATGCAACTTTATCGTTTTTGGCATCCAAGCCGGTTCACTGTTATAAAGAGTTAAGCATTGGTGTACTAGTAAGATCGATTCCCGGGCAGTTTATTAACATAAGCCATGACAAGAAGAACTACGAGAAAACACAAATAACAGGGTTTTGGGTAGATATTTTCAAAGAAGCTACTTCAATGATGTCAGTCGATAGACCTTATAATCTTGTTCCTTTCTACAGGTCTGATGATCAGCTGTTTAAGGAACTTACTCGCAGGGTTAGTTTGTGACTCTGTTCTTTATATTTCCTACAAATCAAACATCAGTTAGACTGACTGAAATAATTTCCATATCTTTTTATGTATGATAAGACTTTTGATGCAGCCATTGGCTTAGCAGTAATGACCAAGGAACGATCCCAGGTTGTAGAATTCTCATATCCATATATTGAAGTAGGTCCGGTGGTGGTGATTAAGGAGAACCTTGAAATGAACCAATTTTTTTCATTTATGATCCCTTTCACCAACAAGATGTGGTTTGCTTTAGCTGCTATCACGGTGTTCAATGCTTTTGTTATTCGATTAGTTGAATCTGGAACTGGCCATGAATCTGTTGGAGCTATCTTCTGGATCCCTTTGGCGACCCTCTTCTATGGAGGGCATAGTAAGATTTATTTTAAAATCACGCATTTCACTTTATTCTTGAGCAGCAGGTTCTATATGGATACCAGTTGCAATTACCACACTACATGATAGGATATACAAGTATCTTCAAGTAACCCTCGTACTGATAATTGGTCATATTGTAATGCAGAAGAATCACCGAGGAACAGCTTAACTAATTTTGTGCTGGCCCCATGGTTCATCCTGATCCTGGTTGTTTCTTCAACCTATACAGCAAGCTTTACTTCCATGATAACAAGCTCAGACACCGAGTCATCATCTTACTTAGATATAGAAATTCTCAAGAAAACAAATGCAACTGTGGGTTGTGATATGGAAGATTCAATTATGTTGCAGCATTTAGTGGAGGTCATTGGGTTCCAAAGAAAGAATATCAAGCACATTGCTCAATCTTCATTTGATGATTATGCCAAGGCTCTATCAACCGGAAATATAAAGGCTGCATTCTTTTGGACGCCGTATGCCGAAGTTTTCCTCGCAAAATACTGCAAAGGTTTCAGAGCTTGGAGCCCAAGCCATGACCTACGCGGTTCTATAGTTGTAATATAAACGATGCTCGTTTTCCTAATTTGTTGTTCAAGCTTCGAGGAACATCTTCTGACAATTTTCTTTTCTTGTATTACAGATTGTTCCGCAGGGTTCTTCTTTCGGTTCTCATATGTCAGAGGCCATGGAGCTATTAATACAAAGTGGGAAACTCAAGCAAATGAAGGAAGATATGCTATCTCTTTCATATTGTTCGAGTTCAACTAATGATGGTACCATGAAACGAGGAATAGGACCTGGACCCTTTTCGGGATTTTTTATTTTATCAGGCTCGGCGTCTGCAATTGCATTGGGGATCACGGTCATTCGACTATTGAGAAGACGTTGGGAGAGGTTGGTTCAAGGAATGTTGATGGGTAGAGAGCTTTGGGTGTGGCTGGCTACTCTGTTTTCTCGAAACCAGAGGGGAAAGAAGCTTCAGGTTCAACTAGCAAGGATTAGTTGAAAATGTTGGAAGTGTAGGAGATGATCAACAATTGATGAACTACAAGCTAGGCCAGTATTGTATCTGAATGATAAGTATCTTGAAAGGTTGGTTCAAGGAATGTTGATGGGTAGAGGACTTTGGGTATGGCTGACTACTCTGTTTTCTCGAAACCAAAGGGGAAATCGGCTCCAAGTTCAACTAGGAAGTATTATTTTCACTTCCCAAGCAGAACTTACCAGCTCCTAGTATCATGGGTGTAAATGGAGGTCGAAGATGTATTCAGTTTCTTATATATATCATGCCGATGAAAACAATTATGTTAGAAATTTATAAGGAACGAACATAATATATATATCTTTTCCATAATCTAAAATTTATATATATCGCCCCCCTTCGTGTTGACGATTCTTTGGTTTGGATCCATAATCTAAATGGAAGGAATCTGTTCGATTCGATCTGGATATTATGTTCTCGTCACTTAAAGAAGACCATCAAGTTGCATCATCTAGTGTTGGGGATGAGGTGGAGCAAAGGAAGAAATCAGAGAACACAGAACAATGAAGTAAGATGCAAGAAATATTTTTACTTGCTCACAAATGTGCAGCAAGGGAGCTTGTGGCTGATTAGCTCATTTTGCTCATTCATTCAACTAGAAAAAACAATACATTTAAAGCCAAATACATCACCAAATACTATCTACTACCACTAATCATACTTTGAAATAAGTAAAACTTAACTTGCACACAAACTGATTATGTCAATCAGCACCTAAAAACATCAAAACAATACCAACTTAGTTCATTTTCAACTAAGTAATTTAACAAAGTAACGAAACCACCTTGCTGTTACAGCAAGCATCCGTGCTGCAGCAAGTTTACAAGCTGCATGCACTTAACAAAAAATATAACAGCAGCATGGTTGGCCAATTTTCAACATCTAGTGATGAAAGCTATTCAATTTGGGATTGGAAGAAAGGGATTTGGAATTTGAAGATCTTCCCTCGAGTTAAAAAAATTTCTATGGAGATCTTGTCACAACTCTAATCCCTCCCTCGAAAATCTCACTAAAAGACAATATGTGGTATCATCTCTATGCCAGAGATGTGGTGAAGAGATCGAATCGATGGAACATGTTCTATTTTTCTGCCCATTTTCTATGACAGTTGGGAAACTTTCTTCCTTTAGTTACTGTCCAAGGAAGGAAAGTTTCAGAGGGATGTTTAAATGGTGGACCGATATAGGCAGTTGGCTTACGACTAAAGGAGTAAAAGAACAGGTGGGACTACTCGCCCATATTTGTTGGAACATATAAATCGATTGATCTTCGAAGGTATCAAGGACAATCCTCTTGGTATTTGGCACAGCATTGAAAGAAGCTGCTGAGTTCAACGAGTCCTTTGATGCTGAATGTTTGACGACATCCACTTTTGGTTCTCATTGGTCTGCCCCAACCAAGGCGGTATTAAAATTAACTTCTTGGTGTTCCTCAAAAAAGTTAGCAGGGATTGCTGCCTTTGCTAGGGATGGAAATGGGAGGATTATTGAAGGTACTAATGCTCTTCTATATGAATATCGAAACCAAGTATTTGAAAGCGAAAGAAACTCCTCAACTTAGCTTTCAAATAAGATAAAGTCAAACCCTTAAAGATAGGATAAGGTTTCAGTTTGATAAACCCGATCTTTTCCCTTCCTTCGTGTAAAGATCTGATCAGCCGTCCACAAACTAGCAACAAGAACCCTTTCATGAGGAATGAATGAACATGAGAAGGGAAGAGAGGGGGCCGTACTAACCCCAGAGGAGGCCGCTTCAATTTCTACAAGAGGAGATGAGAAACAACTGAGAAGTTGGTGCTAACAGCATACCTAACTAACTTCTCAAATCTGTTTCCAGCAATAACAAACTCTAACTGCCTACACACTCTTATACTTCGAGATAGAAACATTAACCAAGTGAGAAATAAGATGCTCGTCGAATAAACGTAACAATTTTTTTAGGTTAAAAATATGACATAATTCTCTATATTTTTTGAAAAATTAGAATTTAATCATTATATTTTTATTTTAGATTTCAAAATTTAAGTCTAGTTGTTAACATTTAAAATTTTTTTTGTTAAATTTCAGGCTAATTATAATGTTATTTTTTAACTATGTGAGTATCAAAGTGAGTTTTGTTTTTTATTTCAAAATGTTACACCTACAAATTTAACATTGTTAACGGTTAAATTTGAAATCTAAGAGACTAAATTCTTGAAAATAAAAATCTAGGATCTAGATTTTAAAATTTCAAAAAATACAAGGATTTATAACCTATTTTGACCAAGATATTATGTTGTTATATTGTTGCTAGCATTGAATATTGGAGGTTTCCGAATAACGCATGTATTTCCTAAGGGTAATTTGTGGTGGACAGTGACATGCCCGAAAAGCCCTACCGTTGAGCCAAAATGAGAAATTTTATCTTGCCCTTCCCTGTTGCTCAAACCAACGGAGACTATTCAGTTTCAATTTTCAAGGAGAAACAGAAAGGTTTTCTAGTTATTAAAGGCATGTCTGTCAAACTTTTGACTTTTGTTTTGCTATTAATACTGTCATCAAATTGTAGTGGAATAAGAGACGGAAAAGATCAGAAAGATACGAAGGATGATTCACGTATGGTGCGTTGTAACATAGCCACAAATGCACACAAAATCTTATTACAATTCCACCATTCGCCTGGGAATGTTACACCCATAGATCTCGAGGGTAAAGTGTTATATAATATTTGCTTATGATCTAACTTTAATTATGTTAGAAATGTTGAAGTTGGCTTCCATGCAGACCAAGCTGTCTGAGCCATGCAAGTTAGAGCTGAAGCTTATGCTGCTGTTTTGTTACTTTCAAGTTAATGTTTTGTTACTTAGTTAGATTTGAACTAAGTTGTTGATATGCTTGATGTAATTAGGTGCTGATAGATTCATAAATCAGCTTTATCAAGTGTACAAGCAATGTTTATCAAGTTACTAGGCTACTTAGTGGAGTTAGGTATATGTTAAGGTAATATTTTCACATTTTTAACCAGCTGATTGCTTGGTATATGTAATGGCATTGTGCCTTCATTAAAATGTAATGAAATTGTAATAGCCCGATATAGGGCCTAAACGGAATAGTGGTTAGGAAACCACAAATCCGAGGATAAAATATTTATTCCGATTGAGTTTTATAATTTATTTTGTGTTTTCAATATTTTGTGAAATTTTCGTTACAAAATTTTATTGTTTGTTTGTCCAATTTGATAAATTGGACTAAATTGCAAAAGAAGTAAAATGTGCATTCTAGAAGGTAAAGTTGTTTAATTGAAATGGGTTCTATTTATATTTTTATGTTTTACGTTTTTATGAAATTATTTTGTAAAAATTTCGTACGAAAATTTCGACGTTTGGGCACTCAATTTAGTCAAAAGGACTAAATCGTAAAAAGTACAAAAGTTGAGTTCTACATGTTAGATGTGTCCAATTGTTATGAAATTTTAAATTGAAGGTCCTTAAATGGTAATTAGACCATTGGTTAATTTGTTGGACAAAAATGGACATGAAATGGGTGAAAAAGAATTTTTTTAAGTTAGGGGCATTTTGGTCATTTAATAATTAAATGAATTAAAAAATCAAATTAAAAGCCAATTTTTGCTCATCTTCTTCCTCAAGGCCGAAAATAGCATGGAGAAACCATGGCTCGGGTTTTTCAAGCTTCCAAGCTCGATTGTAAGTCTGTTCTAGCCCTGTTTTTAATGATTTTTACGTTTTTAAAATCCCGATAACATGATTTCTCTATTTCTATCATTTATTTGAGCTAGGGTTTGATTTCAAAAATTGACCATGTTGAATAATTGTGTTTTTTGATGTTTTATGATAGATTATGAGGTTTTAAATTCTGTTGAATAACTTGTGCTACTCGGTTTTAAGTGAAAACGAGTAAAGCGACATAATCGGTAAAAATACCTAATGTTCATAAGTATATGTTAGAGTGAGAATTTGATGTTTCCATTAGTAAATAAATGATTAGCATGCTCTAAAACATAAGAATTAGGGAAAAAAGTTTAATTTTCGAGCTTTGGGGCAAAAGTGTAAAAGTTTATGGGCAAAATTATAATTTTTCCAAAGTTAGAGTTAAGGACCGTTTTGATAAATGTAAGTATTAAATAAGCTAAATGTGTTATTTTAGATCAAGAAAGATGTGGAATCGACCTTGATTGGGAAAATGAAAAGATTATGGACTAAATTGCAAAATTTCTATATTTTGCACCGAGGTAAGTTTATATGTAAATAATGTATCGTTTTTATCTATGTTATAATATTTTGTTATTGTATGAGTTACGGTTGTATATTGAATGCTCACTTGAGGTAAATTATGAATTGAAATTGAGTATGGATGAATTGGCAAAATGTTGAAAAGTGAAGAATTTCCCGGTTGAACCTTCAGAATAGAAAAGATATAAATGATCCGTTGTGAGAACACATGTGTAGTACTATGTGCAGGCTACTATGTGTTCAAGATGATTTAGGTCACGTGTGTAGTACTAAGTGCAGGCTACTACGTGTACCACATGGATGGGTTGCATGTGTAGAGTACTATGTGCAGGCTACTATGCGTACTCGATTATTTCGATCACGTGTGTAGTACTATGTGCAGGCTACTACGTGTATCAGATGATATTGGTCACATGTGTAGTACTAGGTGCAGGCTACTATATGAACTAATTAGCTTCGGCTACAAGGGTGGTACTATGTGCAGGCCGTCGAATATCTGTTACTATTCCGATGTGTTCAACGGGAAAATCTATTAATTGTGAATTTATATGAAAAAGTGGTGATAAGTATAAGGACATGAATATATGTGTTGTAAGCAATGTGCTTGATAAATGATTGAACTTTGGTACGTTTGATATGGTTAAGTGTTACCATGAAAAAATTGATACAAGGGAATATATGAAAAAGGTGAAATTGGAAATATAGCAGTTTTGGACAGCAGCAGGGGAGTGAATTTGAAAAATCACCAAAAATGGTAAAAATTGAGTTAGAAGTGGAATGAGATATGAAATTATTGAATCTATTTTCATATAAAAGAAACATAGAAAACAAAGGAATTCTGTATTTTTAGATATTTATATTTTTGTAAGACTGGTTCAGATTGATTTCGTGATCCCCCTGTTTTGAATTGTAAAAATCATTAAAAATTGCACAAAAATATTTAAGGAACATAATTTATATGGTTGGATTTATTGTTGAGTCTATTTTCGAAATAAACAAACGTGAACATCTTTAGAATTTTGTATAAAGAGAAATTTAAATTTTAGTGAAGAGTGGTCAGAGCTGCTAAACTGCAAAACATGGGAGACTTCAATGAATAAACTGTATTAACTGGCTCAACCAAAAATTTTGAAATTTTTATGATAAGAATATATATGAGTATAGTTTCTAGGAAAATTTACGAATCTTACTTTGGAGCTCCGTAGCTCCGGATAAAAATAATTTAGTGACTAGGACTCGAATGGACAGCTTGTACTGATTTTAAGTAAATGATAATTTCATGTGAGATTAATATTGTATAATTGTGGAGACATATTTTGGGACTTAAAAATGCCATTAATAATGTATTATTATTATTATTATTTACATATTCACTTACTAAGCTATAATGCTTACTCCTTTCCCTTCCTTTTTCCTATAGAGTTTCAGATGCTAGCTCGAGTTGGAGGTCGCCGGAGATACTATCACACTATCAGGCTAAGGTTAGTATAAAAAAATTTCGAAATATTTATAAGTTTATGACATGTATAAGGACTTGAATATATGTATATATATATGATAAGAATGTGATTAGATTCTAAATTGAAAGAAATTTTATAGCAGGTTTTGTGTATTTGTAAGTGTACAAATCCAGTGATGCCTCGTACCCTGTTCCGGCATTGAACACGGGTAAGAGGTGTTACAGAAATCTTTCAAAAAATTCTTTTTGGTTTGGTCTTTACTTAAGCATTTTTGTTCACAAGGCTTTTGCTGATTTTGCTTGTTTAGTTAAGCAAGATATTGATGCTTTAAGCTTAAGTTTCTGTCAAAATTTCTCATTCTATTTTCTTAGTTTCATCAATTGGTATCAAGAGCTAATTTCTTCGTGGACCTTTCTTTTTTTCAACCTTCAAAAACAATGTCTTCATCTGGTTTCTCTCTAGCTCCACCACCAGTGTTCAATGGTGAAGGCTATCACATTTGGGTAGTGAAAATGAAGACCTACCTGCAGGCATTTGACTTGTGGGAGGTTGTCAATGCTGATGTTGAACCACCACCGTTGAAAGTTAACCCCACGGTAGCTCAGATTAGACAACACTCTGATAATAGAACCAAGAGATATAAGGCAATGTATTGCATTCAAAACAGTGTGTCAGACTTGATTTTCATAAGGATTATGGCTTGTGAGTCTAAAAAATAGGCTTGGGATAGGCTCAAGGAGGAGTTTCAAGGAATTGAAAGAACAAGACAGCAACAACTCTTGAATTTAAGAAGGGACTTTGAGAATTTAAAGATGAAGGAATCATAAACAGTTAAGCAATATTTAGACATAATCATGTTTGTTGTGAATAGCATCAGATTGCTTGGGGACAAGTTTAGTGAAGCTAGAATAGTGGAAAAGGTTATTTCAACCTTACCTGAAAGATATGAAGCCAAAATTTCCTCATTGGAATACTCAAGAGATCTGTCAAGCATCTCTTTGACTGAGCTAATCAATGCCCTTTATGCTAAGGAACAAAAAAGAGCTAGCAGATAGGAAGAGCATCAAGAAGGTGCCTTCCAAACCAAAAGTAGACCAATCTCGAGCTCCTCTAGCCATAAAGGGAAGAAAACTTGGTCAGACAAGCCTAGAAGAGATGGAGCAAAAAGAAGATATCCACCTTGCTTACATTGTAGAAAGCCAAACTGTTGGTTTAGACTTGATGTACAGTGCAAAATTTGCAAACAGATGGGCCATGTTGAGAAGGTTTGCAAAAACAAAGGCAAGCAGAAGCAAAACCAGCCTCAACAGCCTAGATCTAAAGCTCAAGTGGCAGAAGAAGGTTGTGATCAAGAAGAGCAAGTCTTTGCTGTCTCCTGCTCAGCCACCAGAAGAAAAACCCACAAAAATGTGGCTGATTGACAGTGGTTGCACAAACCACATGGCACCAGATGATACTATTTTCAAAAGTATTGACAGATCCTTCAACATAAGAGTAAAAGTAGGCAATGGACATTACATTAAAGTAAAAGGCAAGCAAGATATGCTGATTGACACTCCTATAGGTACCAAACTTATTTCTAATGTTCTGTTAGTAATTGGAATTGATAGAAGTTTGTTTAGTATAGCTCAGCTGCTTGAAAAGGGTTACTCTGTAGTTTTTAAAGACAAAGAGTGCCTGATTAGTGATCCAATTGGATCTAAGCTCATGTCAGTAACCATGACTGGCAGAAGCTTTGTTGTTGATTGGAGCAAGAACTCAATTTATGCCTACACAACTACTTTAGATGAATCTAAGCTGTGGCACAAAAGGTTGGGCCATGTCAACTACAAGTCTTTAGTTCAGTTGACCAAAAGGGACTTGGTTGAAAATTTCACAAAATCAATTAAAAAGGAGGATGTTTGTGAAGTATGTCAGCTAGGAAAGTATTGCCATTTCCTTTGAACAAAGCCTAGAGAGCCTCTAAAAAGTTGCAGTTAGTCTACACTGATGTGTGTAGCCCTATGCAGACACAGTCCTTGAATGGTAATAGGTATTTCATCTTTTTCATTGATGATTACTCAAGGTTTTGCTGGGTTTACTTTCTAAAGCTCAAGTCAGAAGTGGCCTCAGTGTTTTGGAAATTCAAGGCTGCAGTAGAAACAGAATCAGGTTGCAGGCTCAAGACACTAAGGTTAGATAATGGCACAGAGTACACTTCAATAATGTTTCAAAGCTTTTGTGATGAAGCATGCATTAAACACCAGCTCACAAACACTTACACACCTTAGCAAAATGGTGTTAGTGAGAGGAAGAATCAAACTTTGATGGATTGGCTAGATGCTTGATGTTTGAGAGAAATTTGCTTAAGAGCTTTTGGGCTGAGGCTGTAAACACTGCAGCCTATATTCAAAATAGGCTACCAACCAAGGTTTTGTTTCAAAAAACACCATTTGAGGTCTGGCTTGGGTTCAAGCCATCAGTTGCTCACTTGAAGATTTTTGGCTATAGGATTTTGGATCCCACAACCTACAAAGTCTCTGTGAGCAGAGATGTTGTGTTTGATGAAAGATCAAGCTGGAATTAGGACAAAAGTGAACCTGAAAGTACTTTGAAGAATTGGTGATAGAGCAGACTAAAGTTGATCAAAATGATTTTGAAATGGACATTGATCATGAACCATTTAGGAGAACCAGACCACTAACTAAAATATATGGGAGAGTAGATGTGGCTACTGTGGAACCAACTTATTTTGAAGAAGTACAAGCTCAAAAAGGATGGAGGTAAGTCATGCTATGAAATAAGCATGATTGACAAAAATCAGACCTGAGAATTAGTTACAAGACCAGCTAATAGGAAAGTTATAGGAGTAAAATGAGTGTTTCGAGCTAAGCACAATGCTGATGGAACTTTAAACAAGATGAAGGCAAGGTTAGTAGTGAAGGGATTCAATCAGAAGTATAGGATTGATTACTTTGAGACATTTGCACCAACAGCTAGACTTGACACTATCAGATTATTGGTTGCATTGGCTACACAAAAGCAGTGGAAAATACATCAACTTGATGTAAAATCTTCTTTTCTCAATGGCTTTCTTGACGAGGAGATATTTGTAGAACAGCCAAAAAGTTTTAAGGTTGCTGGTAAAGAAGACAAGGTATTCAAGCTAAAAAAAACCTTGTATTGCTTAAAACAGGCACCAATGGCCTGGTATGATAGAATCAACACCTACCTAGTAAGCTTGGGGTTTGAGAGAAGCATTAGTGAGCCAACACTTTATGTGAAGAAGGAAGGTCATGAAACACTGCTCATTGTCTCCTTGTACGTGGACGACTTGCTGGTGACAGGATGACAGGAGAAAATAATGTTATGTTGTCTGATTTTAAAGGCAAAATAGAGAGCATGTTTGAGATGTCAGATCTAAGAGAAATGACTTATTTCCTTGGTATGGAAGTATTACAGACTTAACAAGGGATTTTCTTAAGCCAAAAGGCCTTTGCCTTGAAAATTCTGAATAGGTTCTCTATGTTGAATTGTAAAGCAACCAGCACACCAGTTGCTATTGGAGAAAAGTTGACAAGCCAGGGTGATTTTGAGAAGGTAGCTAAATCAACATATAGGAGCTTAGTTGGATGCTTACCGTACTTGACAGCCATAAGACCATATATAATGTTTGTAATAAGTCTCTTATCCAGGTTCATGCATTGTTGTAATGTGAGCCATTTTCAAGCTGGTAAGAGAGTTTTCAAGTACATCAAAGGCACTTTGAGCTTTGGAATGATGTTTACCAAGGTTGACAGCATAAAGTTCCTTGGTTTTGTTGATAGTGATTGGGCAAGCTCAATGATGATATGAAAAGCACTTTAGGGTATCTTTTTACCCTTGGTTTAGCCATTTCTTGTAGGAGTTCAAAGAAGCAAACTATTGTTTCTCAATCAATAGTTGAGGCAGAGTATGTCAAGATTCAAGAAGCCATTTCTTATTGGAGTTCAAGGAAAATTATAGCAGACATGAACTTGTATCAAAGAGAAGCAACAGATATCAAATTTGATAACCAATCTACTGTTGCAATTGCAAAGAATCCAGTGTTTCATGGGAAAACAAAGCATTTTAAGATAAAGTTTCATTTTGTTAGGGAAATAGAATAGTCTCAAGAAATCTGGCTGGTTCATTACAATTCTGAAGATTAGCTAGCTGATATCTTGACAAAGCCTCTTTGCGTGTCAAGATTCAAGAATTTGAGAGCCAAGTTAGGAGTTTGTAGCATGCAAACCAAGGAGGAGTGTTGAAGTTAGCTTCCATGCAGACCAAGCTGTCCGAGCCATGCAAGTTGCAACTGAAGCGTATACTGCTGCTTTGTTACTTTCAAGTTAATGTTTTGTTACTTAGTTAGATTTGAACTAAGTTATTGATATGCTTGATGTAATTAGGTGCTGATAGATTAATAAATCAGCTTTAACAAGTGTACAAGCAATGTTTATCAAGTTACTAGGCTACTTAGTGGAGTTAGGTATATGTTTAGGTAACATTTTCACATTTTTGACCAGCTGATTGCTTGGTATATGGAATGGCATTATGCTTTCATTAAAATGTAATGAAATCTTTCAAAAAATTCTTCTTCATTTGGTGTTTACTTAAGCATTTTTGTTTACAAGGCTTTTGCTGATTTTGCTTGTTTAGTTACGCAAGATATTGATGCTTTAAGCCTAAGTTTTGGTCAAAATTTCTCATTATGTTTTCTTAGTTCCATCAAGAACTAATGATGCATGAATCTGACAAGAAAGAAGCTGTTGTTGATACTATTACAGATCATTATCAAAATTATGTGGCCATCAGAAATCTGACTTCACACAGGTTACCAATTCTATGTACCGTCACAAGTTATGAGAATGCATTCATTGTGGAAATCAATACATTTACCAGGAGAGCCAAGGCCAACGTACTTTGTGCCCTGCCTGCAAAACATAAAGCAACAATGGGAAACGAATCTTCGACGAGTTACATGTCTCGTCATATGTACGAAATGCTCGTGAAATTGCTAGTCTAATCTGCAACTACCTATGGATGAAGCCTGAGACATCTTTCTACGAGAAATATGAAAGAATTAGTGATTTAGACATAGTCACTTTAAACTTGAACAGCCGTAATCCAACGCCGAATACAGGTGGAATCATTCAAATAGCTGCAACTTTATCATTTTGACATATAAGCCAGTTCACTATTATACAGATATAAGTATTCCCGTACCAGTAAGATCGATTCCCATGCAGTTTTTTAACATAAGCCAAGACAAGAAGAACCATAATGAAGCACAAATAACAGGGTTTTGGATTGATCTTTGTAAAGAAGCTATTGCAGTGATGCCAATCAATACCACTTATAAACTGGTTCCTTTCTATGGTTCTGATGATAAATTATTTAAGGCTGTTGAAGTTAGTTCCCATGCAGCACATGCAGTAGCCAAGCAGCAGTTATGCGGGTGAAGTATGAAGAAGAAAATTAAGCTATACTTACGCCACATAAAGTATGTGTTTTGTACTGAACCAAGTGCTACTGTTTCATTTTGTTACTTTAATGACTATTTTGTATTCTAGTTCATTTTGAACTAGATTTATTTAATGATTGATGTATTTTGATGTTGATATAGCTGATTACCAGCTATGGTCTTGTATGTAAGCCTAATATTTCAAGTTCCTATGTAATTTAGTGGTATTAGGTAAGTTTTAGGTGAAAACTTGTTTGACTTTGCTATGTCAAAGTCCCTTTTATGTATTGGCATTATGCCATTGTCAAGTGTAATGAAAATCATCAGATTTCATTCAATTTTATGCTCCATTTTTCTTTCTCCCGTTCTGTTCTTGTTTTCTTAGCAAATTTCCTTTTTTTTTTCTATCAAGTATTAAGGCTTGCTGCCTGAGCCAAGTATTACCAGCATAGGTAATAAGCCTTCTCATCACCATCTCATATTCCAGTATAGGTAATCCTTGCTGTCAACACCAAATCTGAAGAACAAACTCTTGCTTGTCTAGACACAAAACCAATTACCTACATAGGTAATACACCTTTTCTCGCCAACATTCATACCAGCAAAGACTTGCTGTTAAAACAAAGATTACCTCCATAGGTAATACATGCTTCAAATCCCCAACAATTGGTATCAAGAGCTTTCATCTTAGAGGACCTGTTATACTCAAACTTTCAGAACAATGGCTTCATCAAGCTTCTCACCAGCTGCTCCACCAGTCTTCAATGGAGAGGGCTATCACATATGGGTGGTTAAAATGAAGACCTACCTGCAGGCATTCGACCTATGGGAGGTGGTCAACTCTGATGTTGAACCAGAACCACTTAGAGCCAACCCAACAGTGGCTCAATTGAAGCAGCATTCTGAAGAGAAAACAAAGAAGCATAAGGCCATGTCATGCATTCAGAACTGTGTTTCTGATGTAATCTTCGCCAGAATAATGGCATGTGAAACACCAAAACAGGCCTGGGACAAGCTTAAGGAGGAGTTCCAAGGTAACGAAAGAACAAGGCAGCAACAGCTTCTAAACTTGAGAAGGGATTTCGAAAATTTGAAGATGAAGGAAGAAGAAACTGTCAAGAAATATTCTGACAGAATTATGGCTGTTGTAAACAGCATAAGATTGCTTGGAGAACAGTTCAGTGAGGGAAGAATCGTGAAGAAGGTGCTCTCTACTCTACCTGAGAGATATGAAGCAAAGATTTCATCCCTTGAGGATTCGAGAGACTTAACCAGCATGTCCTTAACAGAGCTCATCAATGCTCTGTATGCACAGGAGCAGAGAAAGGCCAGTAGACATGAAGAGTACCAAGAAGGTGCCTTCCAAGCCAAAGCAAAACCAGACTCGAGCTCATTTACCTACATAGGTAAAAAGGCTTTTAAAAATAAGCCTAAGCCTGATGCTGCAAGAAAAGAAGACAAGCTCTGCAAGCACTGTAAAAGGCCTGGTCATCCAGAGGCCAAATGCTGGTTTAGGCCAGATGCACTGTGTCAATTCTACAAGAAACGAGGCCATGATAAAAGGGTTTGTAAAAGTAAACCGAGACAGAACCATCAACAACAGCAAAAAGTTGAAGCTCAAGTAGCTGAAGACAGAAGTGACCATGAAGAGCAGGTCTTTGCTGTTTCATGCTTAGCTGGTCAGAAGAAAGGCTCAAAAGGCTGGCTATTGGACAGTGGATGCACTAACCACATGTCACCTGATGCAACCATCTTCAAGAATTTGGATAGAAGCTGTAAAACCAAAGTAAATGTTGGTAATGGGCAGTTTATAAAGGCTGAAGGAAAAGGGGATGTGCTGATATGCACTCCTACAGGCAACAAAGTCATCTCAAATGTGCTGCTAGTACCTGAGATTGACAGGAATCTTCTCAGCATTGCTCAATTGCTTGAGAAAGGTTATTCTGTTGTGTTCATGGGTGAAGAATGCAAAATAAGTGATCCAAGTGGATCCAAGTTCATGTCAGTCACTATGACTGATAAGTGCTTTGAAGTAAATTGGCCAAGTGACTGCCACTCAGCCTGTATTGCATCTACTGAAGATTCCAAGCTTTGGCATAAAAGGCTTGGGCATGCCAACTTCAGAGCATTGACTCAAATGGTCCAAGAAGATCTAGTGGAAAATTTCACAAAATCATTGGAAAAGGATGATGTTTGTGAAGTATGTCACTTGGGGAAACAAGGAAGATTGCCATTTCCTACTAATCAAGCATGGAGAGCCTCTGAGAAGTTGGAGCTTGTACACACTGATGTGTGTGGCCCTATGAAGACTGAATCTTTGAATGGAAACAGGTACTTCATTTTATTCATTGATGATTATTCCAGGTATTGTTGGGCATACTTTCTCCGGAATAAGTATGAAGTACCCTCAATATTTCAGAAATTCAAAGCTGCTGCAGAGACTGAAACAGGCTGTAAGCTCAAGACTCTAAGGTCTGATAATGGAACTGAGTACACTTCAGCTCAGTTTCAAGCCTTTTGTGATGAGGAAGGTATAAAGCATCAGCTCACAACCACCTATACTCCTCAACAAAATGGTGTTAGTGAAAGAAAGAATAGGAGTCTCATGGATATGGCTAGGTGCTTGATGTTCGAGAAGAATTTGCCCAAAACCATGTGGGCTGAAGCAGTCAACACAGCAGTGTATATTCAGAACAGACTTCCGACTAAAGCACTTGCTCACAAGACACCTTTTGAAGCTTGGTTCGGGTTCAAGCCATCATTGGCTCATATGAAAGTCTTTGGTTCCTTATGTTACAGCCAAATTCCAGCTGTAAAGAGGGATAAGTTGTCTAAAAGAGCTCTCCCTGGTATTTTAGCCGGCTATAGTATGGTTAAGAAGGGCTATAGGATTTTGAACCCTTTAACAAACAAAATTCAAGTAAGCAGAGATGTAATCTTTGATGAAAAAGGATGCTGGAACTGGGAGAAGAATGAGCCAGAGGCTGTTTCTGAGGAGTTGATGGTTGATCATGCTGAACCTGATCAAGTTAGTTCTGAAATGGACATTAATGACATGCCAGTCAGAGGCACTAGATCCTTGGCTGAAGTTTATGAAAGAGCACAAGCTGCCATAGTGGAGCCAAGCAGTTTTGAAGAAGCTGAAGCTGATGAAGGATGGAAACAGGCTATGGTTGAAGAAATCAAGATGATCCAAAAGAATCAGACATGGGAGCTGGTTGAAAGGCCTACCAACAGAAAGACCATTGGTGTCAAATGGGTCTATCGAGCCAAACAAAATGCTGATGGCAGTTTAAATAAGCTGAAAGCCAGACTTGTTGTCAAAGGCTTCAGTCAAAGATATGGCCTGGACTACATGGAGACTTTTGCACCAGTAGCCAGACTTGACACTATCAGAGTGCTAGTTGCTTTAGCTGCACAAAAGCAATGGGTTATTCATCAGTTAGATGTAAAATCAGCATTTCTCAATGGTTTTCTTGAAGAAGAAATTTATGTAGACCAGCCTCAAGGCTTCATTGTGCCTGGCAAGGAACACATGGTGTATAGGCTCAAAAAGGCTTTGTATGGCCTAAAACAAGCTCCTAGAGCTTGGTATGCTCGAATTGACAGTTACTTGGTCAGTTTGGGATTTAACAGAAGTGTTAGTGAGCCAACACTATATATCAAAAGGAATGAAGCTGAAACTCAGCTTATTGTATCTCTCTATGTCGATGACCTTTTGGTGACTGGAGGAGATCAAAACATGTTGGCTGATTTTAAAGTTAAAATGAAGGACATGTTTGAAATGTCTGACTTGGGGCTAATGACATACTTTTTAGGAATGGAGGTGCACCAAGCAGAAGGAAAAATCTTCTTAGGACAGAAAACATTTGCCTTGAAGGTTTTATCCAAATTCTCAATGGAGAATTGTAAGCCAACAAGCACTCCTATTGCTGTTGGAATGAAGCTATCAAGCCAAGAGGTTCATGAACAAGTCAATGAGCCTACATATAGAAGTCTAGTTGGTTGTTTATTGTATTTGACAGCAACTAGACCTGATATCATGTTTGCAGTGAGTCTACTATCGAGGTTTATGCATTGCTGTAATGTCCAGCACTTTCAAGCAGCAAAGAGAGTGCTAAGATACATCAAAGGCACTCTTGACTATGGTGTATTATTCAACAAAGCTGAAAGTTTGAAGCTAATAGGCTATACTGATAGTGACTGGGCTGGTTCAAGTGACGATATGAAAAGCACTTCTGGATATGCTTTTACCCTTGGCTCAGCCATGTTTTGCTGGAGTTCAAGAAAACAATCGATGGTGGCTCAATCAACAGCAGAAGCTGAATATGTGGCAGCTGCTAATGCTGTAAATCAAGCCATTTGGCTGAGAAAAATTCTAGCTGATCTGAACTTACATCAAAGGGAAGCAACAGAGATCTACTGTGATAACAAGTCTGCTGTTGCAATTGCAAAGAACCCTGTTTTCCATGGCAGAACAAAGCATTTTAGCATCAAGCTGCATGTGATAAGGGAAATGGAGCAAGCTCGAGAGGTGGAGCTGATTCATTGCAATTCAGAGGAACAGGTTGCTGATATTTTCACAAAGGCCCTTTGTGTGTCAAGGTTTATAAAATTGAGGAAGCAGCTAGGTATTACAAGCATGGAAACTAAGGAGGAGTGTTGAAGTTAGTTCCCATGCAGCACATGCAGTAGCCAAGCAGCAGTTATGCGGGTGAAGTATGAAGAAGAAAATTAAGCTATACTTACGCCACATAAAGTATGTGTTTTGTACTGAACCAAGTGCTACTGTTTCATTTTGTTACTTTAATGACTATTTTGTATTCTAGTTCATTTTGAACTAGATTTATTTAATGATTGATGTATTTTGATGTTGATATAGCTGATTACCAGCTATGGTCTTGTATGTAAGCCTAATATTTCAAGTTCCTATGTAATTTAGTGGTATTAGGTAAGTTTTAGGTGAAAACTTGTTTAACTTTGCTATGTCAAAGTCCCTTTTATGTATTGGCATTATGCCATTGTCAAGTGTAATGAAAATCATCAGATTTCATTCAATTTTATGCTCCATTTTTCTTTCTCCCGTTCTGTTCTTGTTCTCTTAGCAAATTTCCTTTTTTTTTCCTATCAAGTATTAAGGCTTGCTGCCTGAGCCAAGTATTACCAGCATAGGTAATAAGCCTTCTCATCACCATCTCATATTCCAGCATAGGTAATCCTTGCTGTCAACACCAAATCTGAAGAACAAACTCTTGCTTGTCTAGACACAAAACCAATTACCTACATAGGTAATACACCTTTTCTCGCCAACATTCATACCAGCAAAGACTTGCTGTTAAAACAAAGATTACCTCCATAGGTAATACATGCTTCAAATCCCCAACAAAGGCACTTGCTCACAGGGTTAGTTTGTGACTTTGTTCTTTATATTTCCTACAAATTATCAAGCATCAGCTGCCTGACTGAAATTTCCAAATCTTTTTTATGTATTGAAGACTTTTGATGCAGCCATTGGCTTAGCAGTAATGACCGGAAAAGGGTCTGAACTCATAAAATTCTCATATCCATATTTCGAAGTAGGCCCAATGCTAGTGATGAAGGAAAAACCTGAACCGAACCAAGTTTTTTCATTCATGATGCCTTTCATCAACGATATGTGGTGTACTTTGGCAGCTATTGCGGTGTTCAATGCTTTTCTAATTTGGTTAGTTGAGTTTAGAACTGGTCATGAATCTGTTGGAGCTATCTTCTGGTTCCCTTTGGTAACCCTCTTCTATGGAGGGCATAGTAAGATTTATGTTAACTTCAAGCATTTCACTTTATTGTTGAGCATGTTCTATATGGACGATATGATTTTTTTGTAATGCAAGGGAATTACTGAGAAACAACTTAACATATTTTGTGTTGTCCCCATGGTTGTTCCTGATCCTAGTTGTTTCTTCAAGCTATACACAAAGCTTTACTTCCATGATAACAACAAGCTCAGACACCGAGTCATCATCTTTATTAGATATAGAAGATCTCATGAAAATAAATGCTATTGCGGGTTGTGATATGGAAGATTCAATTATGTTGTAGCATTTAGTTTACATTGAGTTCAAAAGAAAGAACATCCAGCACATTGCTCAATCTTCAATCGATGATTATGCTAAAGCTTTATCAACTGGAAAAATCAAGGTTACATACTTCTGGGCGCCTTATTCTGGTCTTTTCCTTGCAAAATATTACAAAGGTTTCAGATCTTGGGTCCTCAACCGTAATCTACGTGGCTCTTCAGTTGTAATAAAAACCATACCCTTCAATTTTAACTCTATTAATCTATTGTTGAAGCTTTGAGGAATGTCCTCTATTTATTTCTACAGATTTTTCCATGAGGTTCTCCTATTGTTTCCGATATGTCAGAGGCCATCTTGCGATTATATGAGAGTGGGAAACTCAAGCAAATGATGGATGATTTGCTATCATTTCCAGAGTGTTCGAGTTTAACAATTGGTGGCACCATGAAACAAGGAATAGGACTTGGACCCTTTTCAGGTTTTTTCTTTTTTCGATTTCCCAATTTATCCACTAAACTTGATCATGGGTTGGCCACCCACCTAAGCCCAAAAGTCCTGTTAGAAAATGATAGTGATTGAATAAAATATGATGCCCAAAAAATGGACTTAGGTAAATTTTAAGGTTTATTTTTTATATGGGCTAAGTCTTGGCAAGATTTTTTGCCTTAAGCTTGGCACGGTTTGGCCCAAATATTATGTTATAAAATAATATTATATTAATTATATATGTTAAATAACAATTATATATTTACATTAAATCTATATTCCAATAACAATTAAATTCATTGTCCAAAACCTAAAAAAAACTTACCCAACTAAATAACCCAACCCAAAATATAAAATTTTAAAATTTATATTTAATAAATAATTTTATTATTATATTTATTTGTGTTTTTAGTATAATAAAACATGTATTATATTTATGGTAATGTTTTTTTAATATAAATGCTTTTTAATGTATTTTTAATGTGTTAGAAAAATTTTATTTTACCCTTTTTTTTAGTGCATTTAGTGTATTATATTTAAAAAAAAATTAATTTGAATAAAAAGTTAATTTAAAAAAATCAAATATGGGCGAGCCTGGTCGAACCCTAGTTTACTTTCCTTAAATTGGGTTGCGCAATAAGTAAGCCCATTTTTTGGACTGGGCCCGAGCTTGGAAAAGTGGTCTAAATACCTTACATAGGCTCGACTGAACCCATGAGCACTCCTAGTATCCACTGGAGTGAGTCCAGTGACTAATCCTCTACGTTCTATAGGCTCATTAAGGGGTAAACGCTATCTATGAATTTTAAATATGCTCCATACTTAGGGCGGGGATTGAACCCTCAATCATTGGTTAAGATAAAAAGGACCCTTTCCATCTCACCTCACTCTCATGGTCCAAGTTTGTTTATTCTATCAAGCACAACATTTGCAATAGTAAAGTTGGTTGTGGTTATTTGACAAATGAGAAAACGTTGGGAGAGGGTGATTCAAGGAATTTTGATGGGTAAAAAACTTTGGGTATCGGTGACTATGTTTTCTCAAAATCGGAGGGGAAATCAGATTCAACTTCAACTAGCAAGGATTGGTTCCACTTCCCAAACATGTGTTACCGACTCCTAGCATCACAGATGTAAATAGCGATCATAGATGAAAAAATAAAATGAATATTTACTACATGTTATACTTGAATATATAAATAAATTAAAATTACTATTTAATTTTTATTGTTTTGATCTCTAAAAAAATCAATATAAATAAATTAGTTATATTATAAATGCATTGAATAATAATGTTATTTTGAATTTTAGAATAAACAATGTGTATGTTGTTAATGCTGAGAAATACTTTTACTTTGGAATTATATTTAAAATAAATTTTTAATATGTTGTTTTAGTTAACATTATTAATAAAATAATTATAATTATTATAGTTTCAACATTATTTTAATAATTTTTGTCATATTTACTAAGAAAAATGAAAGTAGGAGATTAATTGCACACTTAGATTACATACATTATACCTCTAACATCCATGGCAATAAAAATATTGATAATGATTTATAAAAATATTTAATGTGTAAATTTGTTATATATTTAAGATAAACTCCTTATTCGATGACAAAAGTATTTTTTATTTTAAATTATTAGTGGATTATAAGAATGCAAGTCCAATTGGTAATACTCTTAAAATTTATGTACTCCTCATGCATAATTGTTTAATAGATTTTAATGTTTTTGATAAATAGCACAATTGAGGTTAAGCTATGTATGCAAATCATTTTATGTAGACATGCGATCTAATCTAACTGAGCCTTACTTGTATGTGTTTATTGGTTAGATTTAGGCTTCTTTCATTCTTAATGTTATCGATCTAATCTAACTGAGTCCTAGTTGTATGTATTTATTGATTAGAATTAGGTCTCTTTTAGTTTCAATTTTCAAGGAGAAATAGAAAGATTTTCTGGTTGTTAGAGGCATGTCTGTCAAGCTTTTGGCTTTTGTTTTGCTATTAATACTGTTATCAAATTGTAGTGGAATAAGAGAAGGAAAAGATCAGAAAGATACAGAGGATGATTCGCTTATGACATGTTGTAACACAAACACAAATGCACACCAAATCTAATTATTATTCAACCATTCCCCTTCCCCTGAGAATATGTTGGAAAAGATAGATTTTTTGGAAGCTTTGAGGCATATTCTCGATTAGTAAAGGTGGAAATTTGAATCATAAAACTATGATTTTATATTCTTCTCCATGAGACATTTACAACGGCATATTATATGCTCAAAATGGTTGAGTGATGATTGAGAAATTGATGCACAAAATAAGCCACTTGTGAATTATGTTGAAGAAAATGGAAAGCTTAGTCCCACATTGGTTAGTTATCAAGTGTGGAATATGTTTATATATGTGAACCAACTTGGTAATTATTGAATGGCTAAACTAATACTCTCCTTTATGTATAGGGGGCCAAATCCAAACTTGTTGGGGTTGGGGGAGGTGCATGATGTGAGCGATGTGAAATGTTTTACTGGTTTTAAGCCTAGATTTTCAAAAGTTTTTCGTTTAAATTTTATTTAAAACTAAATAATCTAAAATTTAAAACTAAATAATCTACAGGAAAAGATAGAGACTGAAATTTTTTAAAATCTCAAGAGATCTTTTCCCTTCATATTTTTTGATCTATTTTCGGTGATAGACGAAGACAAGACTACTGTTCGTTGATCACTATGAATTTTTTCAAAAAGAGGAGTAATCATTCAAATGGTTGAGACTTTATCGTTTTTGACATACAAGCCGCTTCACTATTATATGGAGTTAAGCATTGTTGTACCAGTAAGATCGATTCCCATGTAGCTTCTTAATGTAATCCATGATGACAAGAGCCACAATGAAGCACAAATAACAAGGTTTTGGATTAATATGTTCAAAGATGCTATTGCAGTGATGCTAATTAATACCACTTATAAACTGGTTCCGCTCTACGGTTCTAATGACCAATTCTTTAAAATTTTGAATTTTAAAGTTTCTTTATTCTTAGGTGAGGGTCGAATTCTTGGCATTTGGTTATGGTAGAAGAGACATGTTACAAGTTGGTTAATCATGCAGTAGCTCAAACACATGTTAAAGTGCGAGATGTCTCCACAGAGAAGGGATTGTATGAAATTGTGATTTCACGTCATCCCTATCCTTTTTCAATATGGAATGACAAATTAGATTTTTCCTCCTGATTTTCATCTTTTTTCTCTTGAAAAAAATTCAAATTCAAGTAAATATGCTAAAAAGAAAAATCTGATTTGTCATTCTCCTATAGGAAAGGGATAAGGATGACGTGGAATTGTAGTTTCATACAATCATTTCTCGTCTTGACAAGTGGCGAGCTGCGAGAAGTCTCCACAAGTCGCGAAGTGCGAGATGTCTCTACGAAGTGCGACATGTATTTATACAAGAATTTATGAGTTCTATTGTTGTATGCCTAAATGCAATATTAATTTCAACTTTTACTTATTAAATAATTTTAACAAAGTTGTCCACTTGAGTAGTAGTTATTAAATTATTTATATCTTAGTCTACAGTGTTCCAAATTAAAATTCGCTTGTTGTTTTTGAATCTAGACTCAATGACCTTGTTCTGCTGCTAGGCAGTTTCAAACCTTCTTCACTAAAACTTTATTATCTTTTAGTAAAAAAATCATATTATGTTTCCATTTATTTCTCTTGAAAATATACTCATCAATATTTTAGGCAAGTAAATTTCATCTCCTAAAAATTTTTGTACAATTTGTAATATTTTTTCAAAATTAGAACAGGGGAACCCGAAATCATTTTGACATTGTCTCACAAAAATTCATATTTCTCATAACTTACAATTCCATTGCTTACATGGTTTTTTTTGTGCATAATTAGCTCAATAAGATTTAATTCCATATTTAATTCAACCCCTAAATCAATTTCTAAAATTTTTGGTGACTTTTCAAATTTGAACTACTGCTGCTGTCCAAAACTGTTTTGTTGAATATATTCACTTATTATGATTTGTATCACTGTACCAACAATTAACATCTATTTTACTTATCAACTATTAAATTGTTATTCAAGATTACTTAATTATGTATATCATCACACTTTCACTTTTTATTTCATCACTATCTTATCTCACTTCATTTATGTAACAGCCCGTTTTTAGTAAAATCAGAACAATGGCTTTGGAACCATAAATCCAAGGTTGAAATATTTATTTTATTATTATTTTAATTTCTACAACATGTTAGTAGAATCATATGAAAATTTCGTTAAGAAATTTTATGGTTTGCATGCTTAATTTGATAAAAAGGACTAAATCACTTAAAGCGTAAAACTTGAGTTCTATAAGTTAAATGCACTAAAAGCTATAGGATTAATGTGTATGAGTCCTTATGTGGTAATTATACCATTTTTTATTGAATGGACAAATATGAACATCATTAATGTGATTAGTAAAGATTATATAAGTAAATTAGTAATTAAAAACTAAAATAAGTAAAATAAAATCAAGGTTTTTGTCCATCTTCTTCACCTAGAGAATTTCAAAGGGGAAAACAACACCATTTTTAGGGTTTAAGCATTCGACAAGCTTATCCTTATGCATGTAAGTGATTTTTATCCCGTTTTTATTGATTTTTATATTTCTAGGATCGTTGTAGCTTAACATAGCTAGCCTGGGGACAAATTTGCAAGCTTATCTTTGTAAACAAGGGGATTTATTTTTGCCTTGGCTGACTGGGAGTGTTTGAGTGAGGTCAGAATTCTGATGAGAGTGGGGGTAGTGGATGGTTTGGGTGTTGGTGGGGTAATGTGAGTGTTTCGCGGGATTGGGGAGTGGATAGGGAGTTAGTAGACCACTTTCTGTTGAATTCTTATTGTTTCCTTTTTGCAAAAATTTGACTCTTTCTCCCTCTCTTTTCCCCAAGTTCTCCTTTCGATTTTCTACCCCCTTCCTTGCCAATTTTTCCCTTTTTATTTTGTTCATCTCTGTTTTCTTTTCGTTTGTTTTGGTTATTACGTCGTTCTCATGTCTTTCGGGTGTTGTTGTTAAGTTACCATCTTTTTTACTATTACGTATTGCTTGATGAATGAATAGTAATGTTCTCATCTGCAAATTAATGGTGTAAGAGGAAGTTCAGGTCAGTGAGTTTTGAGGTTCTTGTTTTAACAGTGATTGCGGGAGGGCGGTAAGTCAAGTTAATGTTGTTAAAGGTTGTTGAAACCTTGTAAAATAGATTGCTAAATCTGCTCTAAATGTTCGTTGTTAGGTTTCTAGGCTTAGGGAGAGTTTCGACATCGAAAACATACCAAGTGTGTAATTAATACACAGAAAATGAGACTCGGTGAAGAGCTAAAAATTAAATCTGTCGGCGTCATACGGGTGTGTGGTCACCTGTGTGGTAGGCCGTGTAACAGTACATGGGTGTGTGATCGACGAGCCAAGTCATGCACGCATGACACGACCGTGTAATGGCTAAATGAGGCCGTGTGTGACACACAGGCTCGACCAATTGGACCGTGTGGGCCCACACGAGTGAACCACATGGGCGTGTGAAATTTTAGGCCAGGCCGTGTGATCCATATGGCCAAGGCTAATTTAGGTCGTGTGGGCCCACACAGGCAGGGCACATAGGCGTGTGAGCCCATTTTTCTAAAAAGTTCTGTAAGGTTGCATGGGTCGCCCTAGTCGACTGTGGACCTACTGTAGGTTCGGTAAGCGCTATTTAAACCTCTAAATGAGTATTCTGACTGTCTAATTTCGGTATTAAGCATGAACTGTGATATCTGAACTGATTGTATGATTTGATAAATTGCATATTAGCATGTCATACTTGTATGTTGCATTGCATCGGGGTTGGGTTGATGTTATTTGGAGGAAGTATCTGAAAGGCTATTAAGTTTGTTATCTGGCAGCTCAACTACAATTATCTGATTATGTGCCGTATTTCGATACAGCATGGTGTGTAGGGATCGGTGGGTTAATTTTATCCCCACATGGTGTGTAAGGTTGGACAGAGATGGTGTTTAGAGGCTAGTGGGTAGGATTCTGATATTCTGTTCTGATTCCCCACATGGTGTGTAGAGTTGGACAGAGATGGTGTCTAGAGGCTGGTGGGTAGGATTCTGATATTCTGTTCTGATCTACATGTTATATTTGAGATAGGCTAAGGCCCTAATTTGTATCTGATTCTGTATCTGAGTGGGCTAAGGTTCACACCGATTCTATAATGGGCTCAGGCCTGAACTGCATATATGTGATTGATTTATGATGTTGTGCATGTTTTCTGTGGGGATTACACACTGAGTTTGCGAAAACTCACCCCTTTTCTGTTTAATTTATTTAGGTAATCATCAGCATTAGATAGATTGGAGCAGTGGTGGACTCGGCTGTGACCACGGTTTCGTATTGTTTTAATTCAGTTTTTATGCTATTTATTCTCTCTCCTTTAATTTCGGTTTTATTATGTAATTTTTTAGATTTGGACTATTTGGTTTAAATTGTGGATTTTGAACTGCTTTACAACTTTAATACTGTTAGTCACATCAAAACTGGATTTTTGCAAAAAACGACGGTTTCCTTAAAACAAAATGTTTTCGAAAGCTTTCGCTAAAGAAGGAAATACCTTGGTTAACTTAACAATGAATACACGTTTTCCAGAATAACTAAAAGCTAATAAATGGAACGGTTCTTGTTTATCAACGCGTTTTCAAATCCCATTCCATATGACATCGCCAGATTCGACCGTAACGTCTAGGCCGTGTTTAGGGTGTTACATGATTAATATGACTTTACGAAAATACTTGATAAAGATTTGGCAACGTATGAAATCTCGGTTGAACCTTAGGAATAGATATAGGATACAAATGACATGTCATTAGCGGTTACTGTGTTTTGGGTGTTGGTCCTGTACATCCTACCGGTGACTAAGTATCCGACATGTGTTGCGGTTACTTGACAGCTTGTGTGAGTAGCATCATGTAACTACATCTTGACCGACAGCTTGTGTGAGTAGACCCAGTGATACCTCGAGAGTGAGCATCTATATGACATATGAGATAGAGGTGGTTTTGACAATGTATTGGCACTTAGTGTGCGAGATACCCGAGTATCTGATAGAATTCCAAATGGTTCAACATGTACAAATGATGATACGAGGTTATAAGAGTTGAAACGAACCAATACAAGTATTTGTGTGAAACACGAAAAAAATTCGTAGTTGACGTAATTATACATGACTAACATAATTGTGATTATGTGTTAGGCTTTGGGCCGATTGAAATTTACCTATGTTTTAATTATGCTTATATAAATTATGGGTGGTGGTGAGTTGTATTTATTAGCCATACGAACTTACTAAGCTTAATTACTTACTCTGTTTTCATTTTCATGTTTTATAGTGATTCAGAAGCTCAATCGATTTGGAAGTTGTCAGAGATCGTGTCGCACTATCATCTCTCATTTTGGTACTTTGGACTTTATATATATTTTGGTTAAATGGCATGTATAGGTGTTTTAGCTAATATGGCCTATATGTCTTATTATGTTTTTGGTTAATTGAGATGGCTTGTAAGGTGGTCACATATTTTGATATATAAATATATATAAATGGCCTTATGATATATGGTGTATAGGTGCTATATGAATGCCTTGCTTGTGAAATTTGCGTTTTGGCACCAAATGGTTGGAATTGAGAGGAATATGCATGCTAAATTTTAGGCACAATGTCTTATATATGTATTTGACCATTTAGGTATACTTTGGAAGTATATTTGGCATGTTTTAAGGTGGTCAAATAAATATGCCTGTGGATATCATGTTGTATGTGTGGATATTACATGTTATAAACTTGATATTGGTTGGTTTTGAATGCTTATTTGTGCCATGGTTGTATGTGTATTGTTGAGCTTAGGTTGGTACCTCATTGGGTGAGAAATGTGGCTTAAAAAATAGCCTATTTTCGTCCACACGAGCAGAGACATGAACGTGTGTCTCAACCGTGTGTGACACACGGCCATGTGACATGACTGTATGTCCTTTGTAATTTTTAATGAAAGCAAGTTAGTGAGTTACATGGGCTAGTCACACGGGCATGTGGTTGGCTGTGTGACCTAAGTCAGTGAGTTACAAGGGGTCAGACATGAGTTGGGACACAGCCATGTGATCCCATTTCGAATGCCTACACGGCCTGAGACATGGGCGTGTCTCTTAATTGTGTGAGACACACGGCCTGGCCACACAGGCGTGTGTCATCTGCACTTTGAATATTTTTAATGTTTTCCCAAAAGTTTCTTGAGTTCACGTTTGAGTCCTACAGTGTTTTTAATGTTCATTTTGGGCCTTGAGGGCTCATATTTGGGACTATATGATTGTATTTGAATGGTTTTTGTTTGGTATGAGAAATGATTAGAAATTGTATGATTGTATGACGTATGAATTTGGTAATACTTCATAACCCTATTCCGGCATCAGATACGGGTTAAGGGTGTTACAATTTATGATCTTATTTCAATATTCAATTCTACATAACTTATTTTGTTTACTTTTTATCACTACTACTTTAATTAAATTCAGACACTATACATTCAACCATTATCATTTATAAACTTAAATATTTGAAATATAAATAAGGATAGTACAGAAAATCCATGTGTTCTTATTTTTTTCTAATTGCTTTGTAATTGTTCTACTGCCATTATCGACATTGATTTTAACAGTTAGTACAGGCCACACTACCGAGTTAGAATGGTTAGCACATGCCCTGCTAACGAGTGATAATAGTTAGCATAGGCCCCGTAAATGGGTTATAATAGTTAGCTCATAGTTTGGCTATTGGGTTGAACTCTTATTTATATCCGTAACAGAAATATATATTGTTAGTGATATGTGTGGAAGGATAGCTAAGTCTCCCTTTAATTTTGAGAGTATTTTTGATGTTGTCGTATTTCCCTTTATATCATCTTAAGACAATACTTAAATTATTGAGTATTGTACTAAGACGATATGGCCGTGTCATACTCCATCTCGTGGCATAACCGAAGATGCAGGAGAATGGGATAATTGGTGAGTTCTATGCCAAACTTTGTGATTTGTTTAATCGAGCTTTTGCCTTTAGAGATGAGTAAACTCAAAACTTGCTAAAAAAATTCTTCGATCTTTGCACGAAAGATTTAATATCAAAATGTTCAGCTGCCAGTTTAATTGATTTTTTTAATTTGATTCGATCGAGTTATGAATCAACAGGTCCAACATCTTATTTTAAACTAATATTGTCTTCTTTTAACAAAAATAGTAAAATGTTACATAACGTCAACTAAAGGCATCTCTAGAATGATTATTATTGGATTCAAGTATATTTGTGATAGGAATTAGCATGATTTCTTTTAAAATATTAAGAATAATGTCGTTATCAACTTGGCCATTAACATTTATTTTCCATAATTTGATATGTTAAATTAGGCTCCCCGTTACACTTAAAGAGCTTATTCTCGAGAAATTTCAAGGGTTTTTTTCGTAGTTTTCGCTTAAGTTCTTACATTCTAATAAGTTTTAATTGCATTTTTTTATTGATTTTGAGACTCAAATTAACCAAATGTGCCATTTGGACCCTACCAATCGATTGAGCGTTGTAGGAACTCCATGGTGGCACGAAATTGAGCGAAAACATCACCAATGATAGGGGTAGTGTGATATCAAAGCATGGGAATCGTGATACCCTTGACAGTCTTGGAATGAAGAGAAGAATAAAGACCACTTATAGTGGTATAATGATATCCTCCTTGGGTATCGCGATAACCAACCTTCAAGGGAGACATTCTATTTTGAGATTGACGATGATATCATGATATCACTGTGAAGGGACACAAATTGTCATCGGGGGTAGTTCTTGTCTAACTGAAGCACTAATAAAAAACACACGTTGAGCGGCATTTTGGTCAAGAAAAATAAGTCAAAATTCTGCTGAAAAAGGCCAAGAAATTAGCTGAGGAGAGAGAGAGGCAATTTAGACACAAGTTTAGGATAGTTTTCTTAGTTTTCTCTTCATCTTTTTTAGGATTTTCATTTTCCTCCATAGCCGTAGCACTTAATTTTTTGCACGTTCTTTATGTTCTTAGCATTTCCTTAATTAGTTAAGTTAGTTAATATTGTAGTTAGGGTTTATTTGCATGTGTAGTACCTCTACTTTGCCTGTAATGACACATTCATCTTTGGTTAATGCTATTTCATTTTCTTTCTTTCCATGTGTTAAAAATCTCATTTTTATTCTTCTCCTGTGTTTCTTTATTTTTGTGTTAGTTATTTTTTCTTTCAAGTTTATCAAGTTAAAAATCCAAGCTTTCATCTTTTTGTTTAGGTTTAATGTTAATGACTTTCTTGATTATTTCTTTGATGTTCGTTAGCTTTAATATGGTAATGGGTAACTAAACCCTAGGAGGTTGGTTGATGGATATGTGAGTAAACTAATTTTTGGGTTAGAGACTTAATTGCAACAAATTGGACTAAATTGAATGAACTTTAAAACTTAGGATTGATGCCCCTAAGGGTATGTAATGACCTCAAAAGTATGAGTATCAAAAAATGAATTATCCGGTCTCCGTTTTTAGTAAAACAGACTCGTAAATATTTATTAAAAATATTGCAAAGTTAGTTAAGTGTTTAATTAGGTTGTAATTAAGGAAATTTAGCTTAATTAAGAGTAATTGGGAAAAAAGTACTAAATTGAATAAGGGGGTAAAAGCCTAATTATAGATTGAAAGAAAGTACAAAGGGCCAAAATGGCAAATATGCCATTTGGCAATAGTTGAAGCGGCAAACTTAGAAAATCTAAGATTTTTCTTAAATTTTATGAATTAAATTATTATTATTATTATTGTTGTTATATTATGAAATAAATTAAATTATGATAAATGGATGGTAATGATAAAACACATGTGTAATAATATGTATAAGTACAAGTGTAATATATGTATTTGTTAGATATTTATATTTATTAAGTAAAAGATATTTATTGATAAAATAATTAAATTGTGAGATTTTTATTAGTAAATAAATTGAAAGTGTGACAAATGTATGGTATAGATGGAATACATTTGTATGTATATAATTAATTATAGAAAAGATATTTAGTGTTATTATATTAGTGAAATAAAAAGAATAAAAGAGATAGATTGTAAAAAGGAAGGAAAAGAAACGAAACAGAAAGAAAGAAGAAAAGAACAGAGAGCAAACGTGAAAGAAATAAAGAAATGGAGAAAGAAAAGAAAACGTAAAAACTATGGTTTGAAGGTTTAAAGCTTTATTAGGTAAGTTAATTTAGTCATTTTCTTTTAATTTTGATGTTTTATAAGTTCTAGGATAAAGTTTTGATGAATTTAAGTTGATGTTTTTGAAGTTTTAAGGTTTTTGAACATAGTATATGTTGAACAAAAAGATGAATTAGGGGTTTAATTGAAAGAATTTCAAGTTAGAATTGGGTAAAGGATTTAATTAGAAAATAAGCTATAAGAAAACAGTTTTGGGACAGCAGCAGTAGACTAAATTTAAAAAATCACAAAAATGGTAGAAATTGAATTAGAAGTTGATAAGCTATAGAATTAAAACTTATTGAGTCTATTTTCATATAAAAGAAACAAAGCAAGTAAAGGAATTCTGTATTCTGAGATAATTATATTTTTGTGAGACTGGTTTAGAATGATTTCGAGATCCCCTATTATGACTTGGAAAAATCATTAAAACTTGTACAAAAATAATTTTGGGAAATAATTTATATAGTTAGATTTCTTAATGAGTCTATTTTTAGAAGAAACAAACTATAACATCATTTGAATTCTATACAAAAAGATAATTAAATTTTAGTGAAAAGTGGTCGGAATTGTCTGACAGCAGAATAAGGGTGACTTTAAAGAATAAACTGTACTTATTGACTGAATAAAAAATTCTAAAAATTTTATGGAAAGAAGATATGTGAGTATAGTTTTATAGAAAATTTACGGATCTTAATTTGGAATTCTGTAACTTAAGATATAGATAATTTAGTGACAATGACTCAAGTAGGCAGCCTTGAAAGAATATATAAGTAAATAGTAGGATTGTATATATAAAGAATGTGGAATGAAGAGGAAGACTAGGAAATGAATAAAAATTTAATTATTTAAATTTTAACACTGTAATTAATAATGTAATATTTTCGTAGCTAGCAAAGAAACCGAAGCATTGGCATTGAAAGGAAAGGAAAAAGTCATTGAGGGGTAGTTGAACAAATCCGGGTTAGTATTACCATAATTCGAATTTGATTATTAATTGTTAAGTTTCAAATTAAAATATATATGATAAGCAAAATGAGGTAAGTATTAAGATTGAATTGAATGATAAATACATATTGAAATTGAATTTATTATTAGTATTTGTTGAGTTTTGAATAATATTGTATGTGAATTGAATGGAAATTTCTTGTAATATAATTTGAATTATGAATTGAATGAAATTGAAATGAAGTATGAATATGTATGAGAATTTGATGGTATATTGATTGGAAAGTGGAAAATGTATTGAATTGAATATATGGGGAATTATGATTGAAATGTCTTTGAATTGATGATATTAAGTGAATGAAATGGAAATGTGAAAAGTGATTGAAAGAATGAGAAAGTGATTGAATTGATATGTGATTCCGATACCCTATTAACTAGTCGGGCTAGGGTGGATATAGTTGGCATGCCATAGGATTGGAAGAGTTCAGGGATTCTTCGACATCGAGTCGATGAGACACTTGGTGTATCATTATATTGCTTCGGATAGACTCGATGAAGCGTTGGTCGCCACTTTACTTCAGCTTAGCTGATGAGACGTTGGTAATCACTTATTTACTTCGAACTATCCGATGAGGCGTTGGTCACCATTCTGGTGTGTTTGGTTGGATCTGTGTATCCGCCAGGTCCGAGTCTTGTTAATAGGGATAAATAAGTGAAATGATAGAATCAAATGAATTTGATTAATTAAGCTATTGAATGAAATGAGAAAGTGAAATTGTGAGATAAAATATGAAATGAAATTTGTGCTATGGGATGGAATGCATGAACCAAAGGTTCATGAAGTGTTCAAAGCTGAATTGTGAATTGAAATATTATACAAGATCGAGAAAAGAAACTAAAGTTCACAAATTGTTTAAAATTATATAAATGATATGAGAAGTTAATTGAAAAGAATAATATAATTGAATTATTTAATTGGAGTGTGAATTTGATATGTGAATATGAAATTGAGATATGAGATTTAAAATATCAACCAAAGGTGCATGAATTGATTAAAGTTTAAAGTGATAATATATGAAGTTAATTGATGAAATTGTTATTTTTGATATATGATTTTAGTAAATAAAAAGTTTAATAAAATAGATATTAGATAAGAGATAAATGAAATGAATTGTATATGAATTGAAATGATCTATTGAAATGAGATTGATAAATCTTATGAAATTGAAATAGAGAAAGAAGGTATGAGTTCAATTTGGATAAGATTTGAGATATTACTTATAATTATTATTGAATAATTTAATTTAAAGCATGAGAAAATGTAAGAATAATTATAGGCATATATTGAATGAATATAATTTATCGATTAATGTTATAAATTTGAATTGTGGTAATACCACTAAGTATTTTCAATACTCAGATACGGTTTTTTCCCGTGCACAGGCTAAATAAAGTTAAAGTACGATCAGGCATCCAAATCACTCCCAATCTCAGCTCTAATTTGGTAACGTAATCTAACTTTAGGTAAATGTGGCATATAATAGGTTTGTTTTTGTCACTTGTATGTAATGTGTAATTTGAATGTAATTATGGTATATGATATACGAGTTGAAATTTGGTAAGTGGTGTGAAATATAATTGACATGTATGGTAAATTAAGTACTAAAGTTTGAGATGAATGAATAAAATACAAGTTACATTTTGAATGGCATTATGAATGTTTATTAAATAAATTATTAAGTCATTGTTTAGTGCAAAAATTAGGTTTGTTAAAATGTGATGATTGTTATATTGGTTACGGTTGGTTTTGGTTTGAAATTGTAGGGAGGTTAGTTTAATTACTAAAGGCTCATATAGAGTCCACACTGCTTGGCACACGGGCGTGTGACTTGGCCATGTAAAAATTCAATTGTATATGAATTAGAAATCAGAATAGTGCACGAGTAAAGGACACGAGCGTGCCCCTAACCACCACGGCCGTGTTGAGCCACACAGTTCAACAACACGGGCATATCATGGGTCCACACGGGTGTGTGAGCCCTGCATCTAAAAAAAAGTTGAAAGTTTTCCAAAATTGTCTTGAGTACTCGAATTAGTTCCATACCACTTTTAAATTGTATATTAAATTATGTTTAGTAGTTATTTGTATGTTAATTGTAAAGTATCCGATAGTTCCGGTAATGCTCCATAACCCTGTTTCGGTGACGGTTTAGTGTTAGGGGGTGTTACAGGGTAAATCAAGATAAGTGAGACTGAGAGGTAATCTTGTTGGGTACTAATTCTTTAGTTCGGGTTAGTTGGGTGAGATCGAGAGATAAACCGAATTAATTTGTCTAATTTGGTAAAATTGAGACTGAGAGGTGAAATGGAACCACTTTGGGAGTTTAAGCAATTTGGAACCCTAATTTGAAGGTTAATTAACCACATCGAATTCAACCAACCACCGTTTGTTATAGATTATTTAATTTTACAACTTTGCATGCTTTACGATTTGGTCTTTCTATTAGTTTCTTGGTAAATTAGGTTTATCACTTCCAAATTAATGGTGTACCGTTGTATTATATTATTTAGTGAGTAGTTAGCTAGTCTCTTTATTTGCATGCTTTTAGATAGGATTTATTCAATTCCTAACTTCTGTGGATTTGATCTTCGGAGTACTCATTTACCCCATTGTACAAATATATTACAATTGACCTGTTACATTTGCAGATGCGGCACATATTTTTTTTATTTGTTTGTCGTTTAAGTGTTGATTTCTCCCACACCGTGGGAGGAGGTCAAGTATTAATTCCATTAATTGCGTGCTGTTGACCGTGATTAAGGTGCATATTTTTCCCATACAACATAGCCTTAACACAATTACTAGGAGGTTTCCAATGGAGAGAGTAAGACAATGTGAAAACATGCCAAGAAAAGTCCAACCGTTGATCCCAAATTAAAAAAGGATTATTCAGATTCAATTTTCAAGGAGAAATAGGAACAACAACTATGCTCATTAGAGGCATGTTGGAAGAAACGAGTAGCATCTTTGCCAAGCTTTTTGCTTTTGCTTTGCTATTATTATTACTGTCATCAAAATGTAACACTGTTGGAGATGCACACCAAATCCAACTACAATTCAACCATTCGCATGGGAAAGTTAAATCCATAGATCTCGAAGGTAAAGTGATTCAAAAAACATTTGATGCAATCTTCTTGTTTCATGATCGATAATTAAGTAGCTGTTGTTTATAAGATTGCAGATCATTATCAGAATTACGTGGCCATAAAAAAATCTGAATCACACAAGTTGCCAATTCTATGTACTGTCACAAATTATGAAGCTACATTCTCTGCAAAAACCAATGTGTTTACGAGGAGAGTCAAGGCCAACGTACTTTGTGCGCTGCCTGCAAAAGGTAAAGCAACAACGGGAAACGAATCTTCAACCAGTTACATGTCTCGACATAAGTATGGAATTGCTAGCGAAATTGCTAGTCTAATCGGCGGCTACCTGTGGTTAAAGCCTGGAACGGTTGTCTATGGGCAGTGTGACAGAATTAGTGACTTAGACATTGTCGCTTTTGATTTGAACAGCCGCAATCCAACGCCAAATGCAGGAGGGATCATTGAAATGGCTGCAACTTTATCGTTTTCGACATCCAAGCCGGTTCACTATTATACAGAGTTAGGCATTTCTGCTCCAGTAAGATCGAATCTCAGCGAGTTTGTTAGCATAAGCCCTGACGAGAAGAACCACAAGAATACACAATTAACAGGGTTTTGGATTGATATTTTTAAGAAAGCTACTGCGATAATGGCAACGGACACCACAAGGAAAAATAAAATGTTTCGACTTTATGGTGCTTCTATTGATGAATCGCTGAATGAAGTTTCACGCAAGGTTAATTTTTGTTCCTTATAATCTTTTCTCTAATTTGCTTTACAGTTTTGAATATCTGAATCTTGAAGCTTACAGTAAAGTAAGTAGCCATTATAAAATATCTGTTGACTGGCTGATATTTCAAAATAAAATTTTTTTTATGTATTGAAGGATTATGATGCTGCTATTGGCTTACCAGTAATTAGGAATTTCCAAAGAATGGTGACAGACCATTATGTAGAACTATCATCTCCATATTTTGCAAAAGGCTCAGATCAATTGAGGAAGGAAGACCTTAAGCTGAACCAAGTTTTTTTATTCATGATTCCTTTCACCAACGTGATGTGGTTTACTTTGTCGGCTGTGACGGTCTTCAATGTTTTTGTTATT
Source organism: Gossypium stocksii (assembly GCA_020496765.1). Lineage (NCBI taxonomy): Eukaryota > Viridiplantae > Streptophyta > Magnoliopsida > Malvales > Malvaceae > Gossypium > Gossypium stocksii. Next base: position 3,075,435 of record CM035622.1, on the reverse strand, counting down.
TGGTTAGTTGAATCTACAACTAGTCATCAATCTGGTGGTTTGCCTCTTGGACAAGTTGGAGCTATTTTGTGGCTCCCTATAGCAACTCTCTTCTATGGAGGGCATAGTAAGATAAATCTATGGTGGTTCACCTAGTTTCTGACCATGTTCTATAAGGATACCACTTACAGATAAACTATTCATATTGCAGGAGAATCACCGAGGAACAACTCAACATATTTTGTATTGGCCCCATGGTTCATACTGATCCTGGTTGTTTCCTCAACCTACACACAAAGCTTTACTTCCATGATAACAAGCTCAGACACCGAGGCATCACCATGTTGGTTAGATATAAAAAATCTCAAGAAAACAAATGCCATTGTGGGTTGTGATATGAAACATTCGATTATGTTCCAGTATTTAGTGGAGGTCATTGGGATCCAAAAAAAGAATATCAAGCACATTGCTCAATCTTCATTTGATAATTATGCAAAGGCTCTATCAACTGGAATTATAAAGGCAGCATTCTTTTGGACACCTGATGATCGCTTTTTTCTTGCAAAATACTGCAAAAGTTTCGGAAACCCAAACTGTAATCGACACGGTTCTTCCATTGTAATAAAATCATTCTCTTTCAGTTCTGGTTATGTTAATTTGTTGTTAAAGGTTTTAGGCTTGTCTTTTGACCATTTTTGGGTCTCTTATTTTACTTGCATTACAGGTATTTCAACGGGGTTCTTCGTTTGTTAATGAGATACCAGAGGCTGTGCTAGGATTCAAGCAGATGAAGGAAGAAGATTTAGATATGCTATCTCTTTCAGATTGTTCGAGTTCAACTAGTGATGGCACCATGAAACGAGGCATAGGACCCGGACCTTTCTCAGGTTTGTTTATTTTATCAGGCTTGGCATCTACAATTGCATTGTTAATCACGGTCTTTCGACTGTTGAGACGTGGTTGGGAGAGGTTGGTTCAAGGAATGTTGATGGGTAGAGGAATTTGGGTTTGGCTGTCAACTTTGTTTTGTCGAAACCAGAGGGGAAATCAGCTCCAACTTCAGCTAGTAAGGACTTAAATAGATGAATTTTCGATTTTTTATTGTGATTATAGACTTTAATGGATTCTCCTCGTTAATGCCACAAATACACAAGGCATTCAATCTATATTATTATAGATACTCTTATAGATAATCAAACCCTAAAAATATAGTATGTTGTTAATAATTTGATATGATGAAACTAGATGATATTTGTTAGATCCGTAATATATTAAGTCTATCAAAAACAATAAATTAATATAAAAATATATTTGAATCTATTAATTTATTAATAATTTTAAGCGTTATAATTTTGATTTTTTGGTAACTCATTTATTAAGATGGATTAATAGAAAAGTTATGTTAAGACTATAAGCACCAATCAACAATTAAAAATTGAATCATAAATTATTTGATAATTGAAGTTAGATAAACTTTAAAATCAATCCCTTTTAGTTTGAGATATTTCATCATGGTGGTCCCATGTGATGTCTGAAGTCAACATTCTTTTGACTTGATTAAGAGAAGTGAAATGATTCAAATATAATTAGGTAAGATGCTCATTTTTCCACACAACATAGCCCTACGTAATTACTAGGAGGTTTCAAAGTAGTGGAAGTTCAAAGAGATAATTTGCGGTGGACTAAATTGTCCTACCATTGATGACCCAAAAAGGAGATTCAGTTTCAATTTTCAAGGAGAAATGGAAAGATTTTCTACTCATCAGAGAATGCTGATGCAGGAGGAAACCTTTTGGCAATGATATTGGAATTCAACCATCCGTATGGGAACGTTACACCCATAGATATATATCCAGTAGCGTATTAGGGGTGTTGGGTTTTAAGTCAATATCCAAAGATCAAAACATAAAAAAATTTGTGTTTGAAAGATGAAAAATCGAAGCAAAAACCGGATGTTGGATGATAGAAAAGAGTTGACTTATCTCATTACTTGAATGAGCAATACACCATGTACATAAGTAGTTCTATTATATTGGAAGAAAATAAACTTAACTTGTGCTAGTATTCAAGCTAAAATTAACTTAATGATAACCTAAAAAGATACTAAATCAGTTAAGTACTTAACTAATCCTTAGCAAAACAAAAGTTAAAATCAAAACAACAAAAGTCACAATCAAACCAACAAAAGTCACATGTTACAAAAGTTTAATGGCCAAAATACATAATGGATATTTGCTTGTTGTTGTATTGTTGACAACTTTTAATAGGGGGACTGGCAGATCCCATCTCCTTAAAATGAGAAATTTTTAAAATTTTAAATTAGTAAAGGTAAAATTATATTTTAACCTCTTAAAAATGATAAAAAATTAATTTAATCATTTAAAAATTATAAAAATAATAAACTATTAAAATTGAATTTTGCCCCTAAAAATATTTTCTAGCTTCGTCTTGTACCGAAGTTTAGTTATGTTAAAATTGATGTATGAATCTGACTATTGTTGATAATACTGCAGATTATAAGACCTTCAAGAATCTGAATTGACGCAGGTTGCCAATTCTATGTACTGTCACAAGTTATGAAATTGCAAAAATCAATGCGTTTACCAGGAGAGCCAAGGTGATCTTAATTTGTGCTCTGCCTGCAAGAGCTGAAGCAACAGTGGTAAATCAATCATCAACAAGTTGCATGTCTCGTCGTATGCATGAAATTGTTTACCAAATGATTAGTGTAATCGGCTATTATCAGGAGTTGTTAAACAACAACAAAAAGCAATATTCAAGCTATTTTATTATCTCAGAAGATCTCCTCATACATGCAACTCATGCACGTTATATAGAGATGATGACTAACTGTATCTGACTAACCACCCTAACAGCTTAACTGCACAGCTTAACTACTAGTAACTATTTCATTAATTACTCTCTAACATTCCCTTGGCTTTTTGTTCTTCAACTCCTTTCTTAGATACCACCCGTAGTGCCTGTCGAAACCAATCAAAACTCTTAGGTGTGATTGGTTTAGTGAGAACATCAGCAATCTGCTTGTCAGATGGAACATAGTTAACATGTATAGTACCATCAAGAACTCTCTCTCGCACAAAATGATGATCAATCTCGACATGTTTCATCCTAGCATGATGTGTAGGATTTGCAGCCATGGACACAATAGACGTGTTGTCACACCAAACAACTGGAGTTTGACAAGTAGCCACCCCAACTTCATCTAGCAGCTGCTTGATCCACAAGAGTTTAGATACACAATTTGCAAGGCTTCGATATTCAGCCTCAGATGTTGATCGTGACACAACAGCTTGTTTCTTGGAAGACCAAGCAATGGGGATTGAGCCAAGATAGATCACATAACCCGATGTGAAGCGTCTATCTTCAATAGAAGAGGCCCAGTCTGCATCAGAGTAGCTGGTTAACTGAAAATTCCCTGTGTAGTAGAGAAGACCGTGGTGTAGGGTACCACTGAGATATCGTAGAACCCATTTTACTGCCCTCCAATGCGTATCTCTTGGAGCATTCATGTATTGACTGAGCTTGTTGACACAGTAGCTTAAGTCAGGCCGAGTAATACATAGGTATTGAAGCATACCAATTGTACTGCGATAGAGTCTGCCATCAACAAGCAACGGACTGTCATCATCAGCAACCAATTTTGGAAAACCCACCATAGGCGTTGGTGTGGGTGCAGAGTTTGACATCCCTGTCTTGGCCAAGATCTCACGAATATACTTCTGCTGACTAAGAACTAACTCATGAGCTGTATTAACAACATTTATGCCCAAGAAAAAGCTAAGTGGTCCCATATCTTTGAGAGCAAACTTGGTATGCAAAAGTTCAACAAGTCGGTCAATCTCAACATTAGAATTGCCTGTAAGAACGATGTCATCAACATAAACCATGAGGCGGATAAGACTATTAGATGTAGCGCGAATGAACAAAGACGGGTCTGCCTTTGAAGCACGAAACCCCACCTGATCAACAAGAAACTTTTTAAGTGTCTGGAACCAAGCACGAGGAGCTTGGCACAGACCGTAGAGGGCTTTCTGCAGCTTGCGAACAAGCTTTTCTCAATTGGGACTAGCTTCTTCAAACCCCAGTGGCTGCTCAATGTAGATATCCTCAACTAGTTCCCCATTAAGAAATGCATTATTGATATCAACTTGCCGCAATGGCCATTTTTGCATGACTGCGAGGGCAAGAATCGTGCGTATGGTGGTGGCACGTACTACAGGATTGAACGTGTCTTGATAATCCACCCCTGCATGCTGTGAAAGCCCCTTGGCAACTAGTCGGGCTTTGTAACGCTCGATCATCCCATCAGCTTTAGTTTTAACCTTAAAAAGCCACTTGCACCCTACTGCTTGTCGACCGACTGGTAAAGGACACAATTTCCAGGTATTGTTATGAATGAGTACTTGCAACTCACTGTAAACAGTAGCCCTCCAAGAAGCATGACACATCGCAGAATGAACATCAGCGGGAACATCATCAGGAGAGTCAGCAGTAGGTGTAACAACACTTACATATGCCTTCGGTTTAAAAATACCGGCCTTGCTGCGAGTGACCATCGCATGAGTATTGCAAGGAGCAGGAAAGGAAAAAGGGACAGGGTGAGTTAGTGGTGAGACAGCCGGACTAGAAGATACGGGTGAGTGTATGTTTTGTGGTGAAGGATTATTCAGGTGTACGGGGGAAGGTGTCAAAGAGCTAACATGAGGAAGGACAGGTGTAGGTACAGGTGTAAACTTTGTATGATATGATAACTGAACAGTAGGTGTATGTGGGGTACAGTTGGATGAAAAGACTAAAAGTTTAGAGCTAGTTTTAGGCTGCAGAGAAGGACCAGTAGAGGGAGGGACTTTTGCATGAAAAGGAAACACATTCTCATAAAAAGTAACATGCCGGGTGATATATACTCTACCATCAGGAGCTAAACAACGATATCCTTTATGAGACAAAGAATAACCTAGAAAAGTACAGGGAACAGATCGATACTGCAATTTGTGAGTATTATAAGGCCGAAGGTTAGGGAAGCATAAACATCCAAAGACACGAAGAGGGTATAGTCAGGTGAGACTTTGAAGAGCTTTTCAAATAGAGAAACACCACTGAGAGGTTAAGAAGGCAACCAGTTGATCAGGTACACTGCGCTAGCAAAGGCATCAGTCCAGTATAACAAGGGCATAGATGCATGAGCAAGCATTGAGAGACCCGTTTCGACAATTTACCTATGTTTCCGTTCAACTAGGCTATTTTGAGCTGATGTATAGGGACAAGTGATGCGATGTACAATTCCTTGTTAAGACAAAAACTTCTTCAATACTTGAAACTCCCTACCCCCATCTGTCTGAAGGCTTTTAAGCTTGCAACCAGTAGTTCTTTCAACCTGGCTGAGGAATTATGAGAACACAGTGAGAACTTCAGACTTGTGTTTTAAAAAATAAAGCCAGGTGAACCTTGTACAAGCATCTGCGAAAGCAACATAGAACCGATAATTGTTAGAAGTAACTGGGGTAGGCCCCCAAACATCAGCAAGAACGAGTTGTAGTGGGGCAGTGTATTCGGTTGTAGAATGCGAAAAAGGCTGCTTGTGCTCTTTACCCAAGTGACAGGCAACACATTGAACCAAACTTTTATTGATATTAACATGAATGTTAGATTTGTGTAAAGCTTTAGCAAGAACAGGTAAGCTAGGGTGACCTAGCCTACAATGCTATACGTCAACAGAAACTTTGGTCATGGCAACAAATGCTTGAGCAGGAGTAGGCGCAACACCAGAATCAGACAAATGAAGCTTGTACAGACCATGTTGCTCGAACTCTTTAAGCAGAACCTCCCCCGTGCGCATGTCTCGAACCTGACACTGTAAAGGTAAAAACTCAAAGATCACCTGGTTGTCTTTGGTAAACTTAGATACAGATAATAGGTTCTTCATGATGCCAGGCACAAGTAATAAAGACCGCATGAATAGAGGACGAGAATGAGTGAGTAAGGAAGACTAACCAGAGGAGAGAACGGATAGGGCATTACCATTGCCAACGAGCACTTTACCTGGGCCTTTGTATGGAAAACTTTCAGTGAGAGAGGTAGGCGAGTGCGTAAGATGGTGTGTCGCACCCGAGTCAGGATACCAAATACTATCTTCAACCGTTTCAGGCGTGGCAATGTAAGCCTGAGGTTGTGATACAACTGGAGTGGATGCATTGACTGGCGGACAACTATTTGTAGCAGCCATGGATGACCAATGATTGGCGGCCACTGAAGATGGAACAAACTAGTTTGGTTGTGTGTTGAAAGCAGGGACAGGCATAGAGGATGACCACGGCATCATTGAAGGTGCAGCACCATACATGCACATATTAGCTTACGGAGGTTGTGGAGGCCTATATGCAGCACTCTTATATGTTGTATCAAAACAATAATAACAATGATCGACAAGGTGCCCTTGTTTGCCACACAATTAACATTGAAACCGGGATCCAGACCGACCCCGTCCTCGCCCACGAACATGAGTTGACAGACGATATGCAGGTGTAGACTCAAGCTTATCATCTTGTGATGGAGACTGATGAGTAACAACATTAGTAGATGTAGGTATATCAAAAACAGACGACAATTGACGTGCCTCAACGTCTAAAAGCATGGTAGTAACCCCCTGCACAGTATAAGGGGTAGGACTAGCAGTAATGATAGTAATAACAGACTCGTAGTTAGATGACAAACCGTTTAGAATAGCCGTGACATGTTCATGCTCAGTAATAGGCTCACCACAGCTAGCAAGATTCGCACAGTAACCTTTAATCTTTATCAAGAAATCACACATAGACAAATCACCCTTCTTTTGAGAATGCAAAACGCGCCTGTAAAACATTAACCATGATGTAGTCTTGCTACCATAAAGGTCAACAATGGCATTCTAGATCTGAGCACTGGTATCCATGCCAATGAGGTGAGGAAGAACCCCAGGACTTACAGAAGAAAGAAGCCAAGATGCAAGAGCGCTGTCTTGCTGCTCAAACCAAATGAAATCAGCATTTTCCTGAGGGATACCATTAGTATCGGAGAGAAATTGAGGAGGGGCAAGAGTTCGAGAGTCGAGGAAGCTCTGAAGATTAAAAGCTTTAACCACCAAAAGAATCTGTTGACGCCACAACAGATAATTCGCATCATCAAGAAGAATACTAACCTTCTTTGTGGAAAGAAACCAACTATCAACAATTCCGTCAGACAAGCCAGAGGCCATCGGAGAAGTACTAAACTGGATTGCAGAGAGGCTAACAAAGAATACCCAAGACCCAAGGATCAATGGCAATTTGATACCATGTTAAACAACAACAAAAAGCAATATTCAAGCAATTTTATTATCTCAGAAGATCTCCTCATACATGCAACTCATATATGTTATATAGAGATGATGACTAACTGTATCTGACTAACCACCCTAACAGCTTAACTGCACAGCTTAACTACTAGTAACTATTTCATTAATTACTCTCTAACAGGAGTTAGAGCCTGGAATGCTTGTCCACGAGAAGTCTGACAGTGTGTCATTTAGATATTGTCATTTTCAACTTGAAAAGCCGCCCTCCAATGCAAAATGTAGGTGGGATCATTCAAATAGCTGCAACTTTATCGTTTTCAACATCCAAGCTAGTTCACTATTGTACAGAGTTGAGCATTACTGCAGCAGTAAGATCAATTCCCAGGTAGTTTACTTACATAAGCCATGACGACAAGAACCACAAGGAAACACAATAACGGCAACTAGTACCATTTATGCCTTGGTTCCATTATAAGATTCTATTGATCTATCGCTGAAAGAAGTTTCTTGCAACGTTAGTTTGTTCGTTATAATCCCTTTCTCTTCACTTTACATTTAGTATACTAACACTACCATGATATACATAAGTTGTTCTTTATTCTGTTATGAGATTGAAGATTACAGTTTTGAATATCTGAGTCTTGAAGCTTATAATAAGTAGCTATTATAAAATATCTATTGACTAACTAAAATTTTCAAATCTTTTTTATGTATTAAAGTGTTCATATCCATCTTACGCCAGTGCACGGAAGAAGGAAGACTATGAGCTGAACCAAGTTTTTTTCATTCATGATGCCTTTCACCAACTAGATGAGGTTTTCTTTGTCAGTTATGACGGTCTTCAAATCTTTTTTGATTTGGTTAGTTAAATTTACAACTAGACATTTGGACAAGTTGGAGCTATATTGTGGTTCCCTATAGCAACTCTCTTCCGTGGAGGGCATAGTAACATAAATCTGTGGTAGTTTACCTAGTTTCTGAGAATGACCATTTACAGGTATACTCAAATTATTTATATTGCAAAACAATTATCCAAGACTAACTTGACTTATTTTATGTTAGACCCATGGTTGGTCCTAATCCTGGTTGTTTCTCACCCTATACACAAAGCTTTACTTCCATTATAACAACATGCTCAAAAATCCAGTCATCATCATGTTGGTTAGATATAAAATACTCAAGAGAACAAATGCAATTTTGGGTTGTGATATGGAAGACTCAATAATGTTGCAACATTTAGTGGAGGACATTAGGAATATCAAGCACATTACTCAATCTTTATTTGGTGATTATGCCAAGACACTATAAACTAGAGTTATAATGGCTGCTTCTTTTGGAAGCCTGATAATCACTTTTTACTTGCAAAATACTTATTGAAGTTGGCCTGCATGCAGCACCCTTGGCGGGAAATAAGGCCACCACCAGTGTTTAATGGTGAAGGCTAGCATATTTGGGTAGTGAAAATGAAAACCTACATTCAGAAATTTGACTTGTGGGAGATTGTCAACTCAGATGTTGAACCACCACCCTTGAGAGCCAATCCCATAGTGGCTCAGATCAGGTAGCACTCTGATGATAGAGCCAAGATATACAAGGCCATGTCATGCATCCAAAATAGTGTGTCTGATGTAATTTTCATAAGGATCATGACTTGTGAGTCTCCAAAACAGGCCTAGGATAAGCTCAATGAGGAGTTTTAAGGGATTGAAAGAATAAGACAATAACAACTTTTGAATTTGAAAAGGGACTTTAAAAATTTAAAGATGAAGGAAGAAGAAATAGTGAAGCAATACTCAAATAAGATCATGTTTGTTGTGAATAGCATCATATTGCTTAGGGACCAGTTTAGTGAAGCAAGAATAGTGGAAAAGGTTATTGCAACCTTGCTTGAGAGAAATGAAGCCAAGATCTCATCCCTTGAAGATTCAAGAGATCTGTCAAGCATCTATTTAACTGAGCTGATTAATGCTCTTTATGCTCAAGAGCAAAGAAGAGCCAACAGACAGGAAAAGCATTAAAAAGGTGCCTTCCAAGCCAAGAGCAGACCAACCTCGAGTTCCTCTAGCTACATAGGGAAGAAGACTTGGTCAGACAAGCCTAGAAGAGATGGAACAAGAATAAGATATCCACCTTGCCCACATTGTAGTAGGCTTAGTCATTTAAAAGCAAACTGCTAGTTTAGGTCTGATGTGTAGTGTAAAATTTGCAAAAAGATGGGCCATCTTGAGAAGGTTTGTAGAAACAAAGGCAAGCTGAAGCAAAACTAGCCTCAATAGAATAGAGCTGAAGTTCAAGTGGCAGAAGAAGGTTATGATCAAGAAGAGCAAGTCTTTGCAGTCTCTTGCTCAGCTGTCACAAGAAAAGCTACAAAAGGATGGTTGATTGACAGTGGTTGCACAAATCACATGACATCTGATGCTACTATCTTCAAGAACATAGATAAAAGCTTCAACAAAAGAGTAAAAGTGGGCAATGGACACTACATTAAAGTAGAAGGCAAGGGAGATGTGCTGATTGACACTCCTACAAGTACCAAAGTTGTTTCTAATGTCTTGTTTGTGCCTGAAATTGATAGAAATTTGTTTAGCATTGCTCAGTTGCTTGAAAAATGATACTTAAATGTATTCAAAAGCAAAGAATGCCTAATCGGTGATCCAAGTGGATCCAAACTCATGTCATGACTATGGCTAATAGAAGTTTTGTTGTGGACTGGAATAAAAGATCAGACAGTGCCTACACAACTGTCTTAGATGAGTCTAAGTTGTGGCACAAGAGGTTAGGCCATGTAAACTACAAGTCACTGGTTCAGCTAACCAAAAGGGACTTGGTTGAAAACTTCACAAAGTTAGTTGAAAAAAAGGATATTTGTGAAGTGTGTCAACTAGGAAAGCAAGGTAGACATCCATTTCTTTTAAACAAGGCCTGAAGAGTGATATGCGTGATATGAAGTAATAAAATTTATAAAAGATGATCGTACCCAAAACTAACTATTATCATGATTTAAGGCAAGTGTACCTATCGAACAGTAGTATAGCTTAGTGGCAAGATCGAGATATCGAACCCAAAGGAACCTAAAGTACTAGTACTAACTTTCTTTCTATTATTTAACCTAGGAATAAAAGAGGATTTTTATTAAACTAAACTAATTATTAAACTAAGCTAAGAATGCACAAAAAGTGAATTGGGAAAACTCTTTAGAAAAACTGATTGATTTGGACAATACTCAAGGGAGAATCCACCTAGACTTCACTTGTTATCATCTCTTGAACTAGACGATTTATTCACTTGACTTGATCCTTAGGAATCCCTAACTTATGTTAATATCCCTCTCGAGACTAAGAACAACTAACCTTAAGTTGATTAATTGAAATCTCTTTCTAATTAAAACCCCTAGTGTCGCATTAACTCGATCTATGGATTCCCTTATTAGGTTTGACCTTAATCGGGCAGATTTATGTCGCCCTATATCTAGGGTTGCATGTAACTCCGCTTAATTATGCTAGATTTACTCTTAAATAGGGACTTTTGCTCCTCTGAATAAGCACATCAATACTTGAATCAATATCTTGGAATATTAAAGCAAGAATTAATAACACATAATTAAGAACAATTCAAATATTTATCATATAATTCAAGAGAAAATAATAACAAGATCTGTCTTAGGTTTCATCCCCCTCAAGTATTTGGGGGATTTAGTTCATAATTATAAAAGAAAACATCTTAGAAGAATAATGATAACAAAACATAAAGAACCCCAAAACCCTATAGGAAATTGAAGGGAGATCTTCAGTCTTGAAGGAGAATCCATCTTCTGAGATGAATCAATCGGCTTCCTTTGGAGTAATTCCTTGCTTCTGCTCTTTGTGTTGGCGGGAAATAAGGCACACCCTTGGCGGGAGAAAAGTACCTTTTGAAGTTACCTCCTAGGGTCTTTATATAGAGCTTAAAATGGCTTTCTTAGCCCCTAAGTAGCCTTTTCTGAGTGAAATTGAACTTCGTCATGACAGGGACACGCCCGTATGCCACGGTCGTGTGGTATATCATCAGGCCGTGTTCAAGACTATAGAGTGTGGCACGGGCGTGTGGTCTGCCCGTGTGAATCAAGGTTGGGCTATGTTAGAGCTCAAGGTGGCACGGCCATGTGACACGCCCGTGTGGCGAACTCCCAGGCCATGTTGTTTTTATACTTCGGCCCATTTTCTCTGTTTTTGGCCCGTTTCTCGTTCTTTTAACTTCCCTATGCTCACCTGAGTATAAAACAAGAAATTAAAGGTTTAAGAGCATCAATTTACACAAATCAAGGGTTAATTCATCCAGAAATTGGGTTAAGCATGGGGTAAAAACATGTATAATTTATCGTTTATCAAATACCCCCACACTTAAGCCTTTGCTTATCCTCAAGCAAAATCTCAATCCACAGTTAAGAATCATTCTTCTCAACTTATAATCGTCATCAATAATGTTTCAAACTAATCCACAAGTAATCATACAATGAAAATTCAATCAAAAGAACATTAAAGTTTTGAACACTCTAAGTTGAGAACTTTATCACAGAAACATAGGTTTCCTCCCTTCTCTTAAGTAATTACTTTTTAATTCAAAATTAACAAGAGTTGACATCCTCACTAAAGATTCACTCTATCCACTCAAAGTGTTTAGGGTTGAAGAATTAAGCACTCTTTAATCAACCTGAAAAGTTATTACCATAGGCTTGCAAGAAAATCAAATCTCCACCACTATAGATTGATATGACACATCAATTAAAAGGTCTTTCAATGGTTGTAATGGGGCTTTGGTTAGGGGTGTTGTCACAAGCTAAAAAAGAAAGGGTTAAAATCGAGATTAATTTGAAAAATCATCTAGCTAGAAAAATCTCTATCACTGGAACATATTCCTTAAGCTAAGTCTTATGATGACATCGTTTTGGATTTGGAAGCTTGTAGAAATATGAAAAATCTATTGAACTATTACAGATTACAACTGAATTAACTGTGTATACATTTTCATTCTTTTTTTAAAGAACAATTCAAATATAATACTTTGAATATTTACAAACTTTACAAACTGGAAAAAGAGAACAAAGCTAGATAATAATTCAACTCAAACCTCGACAAAAAATAGGGATCAAAATAATTGAATGGAATTCAACAAAAAATGGGTTATAGGTTAATATTAGAGGTAAGTCAAAGAATGGGTTGTTAGGCTCAATGGGGTTCACTAGGGGTTAATTTATGGAGGTAGGTTTTTATGAACTAAGTGGGTTAAATTCCTAGGTGCCTTTATCATTTCGGTATATCAAATCAACGATGTGGTCTTGACATGTATAATCGAAGCAAGTTCTAGAATAACAAATCAGTATTGACTCACTCAAAGCAACAATAAAAGTGAGCATGAAAGAATGTATGCTCAAAAGGCTAAAAAATCTCACCAGAATTATGGCTTTTGATGTCAATCCTGCAAATTTCAAATCTTAAGATAACACTTAAAATTAGGTAAAATAACCTAGAAAAAATTTAAATTCTCAAAAATTTCAACTTATCATGCTTGATTCCCTAATGTTTTGAAGTTTGAATAATCAAAGCATAAGCACCTATGTCTTAATTCTCAACACATCAATAAAAATCATAAATTAATTAGAATTAATTCCTAATAGGGGATTTGAAGATACTGCAGAGAGTGAAAGTGGGAATTTGAAATTTTGAGAACAATACAAAAAGTTAGTTTTAGAAATTTTTAGGGGTTTCAAAGAGAATGCAATGACTAAAAGTAAGTTTCCCCCTACACTTAAGATGTACATTACCCTTAATGTATAAGGATACATTAGTAGTAATAAAAGCATAATATCATAAAGTAGGGAAAGAAATGAAACTCCCTGAATTGGAAGAATTTTTGAGGTGGTGGTGTCTATAGAGTGTCTGGGACAAAGGAATATGTGAAAGTGGATACTCCAGTGGTGGTAGTGGTTGTTTGTCCACAACTTTTATGTTGGGAGTGTAGGCCTTGGCGGTGTCAACTGGGTGAAATTGTGGCATGGTTCCCATTAGAGTTGGAATGTGAGCTGTAAAGCTTATTTGAAACTGCGATAACACTTAAGGGATTTTAGGTGTTTCAGGATTAGAAAAATTACTCGTTAGGAGATAGCCGATATGAAATAATTGAAATAACATAAACTAGTTCTGAAAATACTAAAATTTAAATAATGAAAAAGATAAAATAAAATAAGACAGAAAAATAAAAATGAAAATAAAGGAGAAGAAAAGAGGATTCGGAGGTCCTAATCCTCAGATGGTTCGCGAGGTGGGGGTGGTGATGAGATGTGTAGATGCTGGCATATCTACTGAAGAGTAGCGTCGATGTGATCGAAGCTTGAAAGCACTGCTGCTCGAATTGTGTGAGGCGCTCGGATATGTCAGCGTATGAAGCTACTGCATGAACTGAGCGGTGAGGGGGTGGTGGCTCAGCTGGTGCCTCTTTCGACGGTGGTGGGACATCATCAGTAATGTCCTCGGGATCCTCCTGCTTGGCATCTCGAAGTAGACGGTATTGTGGAGGATCAGTCCTATATCGACGCTGGATTATCCTCATGTGTAACATAGTTTGGATGCCCTGTGGGGACATCTGGCCAATCAAGGTGTAGGAGGATGTCTGGGCTGCAGTGTTAAGTAATCCGAAGTGGCGAGCCAGTCGAGTGATGTATGGACCCATCAAAATTACACCTCTTTGATGCCTCTCGGTCTGGTGTTGAATCGCATGAGCGATGAAGTAAGCAAGGTCGTTGACATGTGCGTTCACCATGCTCCATAGGAAATAGGCATCGTGGGTGTCGACGACACATGTGCTCTCGCGTCTGCCCATCAATGTGTGTGTGAGGAATGCATGTATGTACATCAGAGATGGGGCGAGATTGGTCACTTTGGAGTGACTAGGGTTGTGTGTAGGCTGGCCAGGGACTAAGGCGCCCCAGCAGTTAACTGGAGAGACGTGGATATGACGGTGGAGCTCAAAAAGGTCCTATTCCTCCATGAACTGCTCCGTGTAGAGGCCTAAAGCTGTACCAAATTTCGATACACTGAGATGACGAATGAGGCCTCTAAGCCGAAATTGTATCGTTTTTGGATCATCGTGTCGGCTTATCACTGTTTGGCGGTAGAATACGGTGTAAAACTCGAGAGTGAGTTCGAGGTAGGTGGGCTCCACAATCTGAAAGAACTGCTCCCATGGATCTGTTGTCAATAGGGCCCGGACATCATCCGCTAGGTGGACCTGCTCTAAAGCAGCCCAGTCAATGCATCTTCTGGCTCCTAGAGGTCGTGCTCGCAAAATCTGAAATAACTCCTTTTGGGAGTTCTGCGGGAATTGAATAAAAGGATGGCGAGCTTCGGCTGTGGGTCTAGAGGATGAACTACCGGGCCTCTTTCGCTTTTTTGAAGTAGGGACGATAGCTTTCTTTCCACGTGAAGACAACATAATTCCTAAAAACAAAACGGAAAAGGATATGCATTAGACCTAAAGGTTGAAACTAAAAATATGAATATTAATAAGTTCTTATGCTTAAACGACAATTTAAACAAAACATATTGTAATGAAATGTTGATTTTACTAACCTAAATAATATAATCTATTTATTATAAGCATGGTATCAAATGATGGAGGCATGGATATCATTTTATACTAATTGAATATTACTCTAGATAAGTAAAAGTGGCAAGTAAAGGAGAGTCTAAATGGCATCATGAATTTCTCTAGAATGATCATGCTAATTGAATAATCTTCTATCAACAAATAAGCAAATACATAAATAAATGAGATAATAAACAAAAAGATAAAAGGCATAAAGAAATAAGAGAAAAAGTAAGAAAAGGGGAACCGAATGAGTTGGAATGGGGTAGAGCATGGTCGTGGTGACGTTACAAGGCGTGGCAGCACTGTTGAGGTCGACAGCGGCGCTAGGGATGGTGGGTATGGGAGTTGGGTTGAGAGGTTTTTAGGGTTTAGGGGAAGAAGAAGATGAATAATGGGCTGTTTATTTAGGATTTTGGGTCACACGGGCATGGCACACGCCCGTGTGGCTCGGGGGTAGCCCGTGTGGTTCGAAATTTAGGGATTTTGGCACGCCTAGTTCTAGACACACGCCCGTGTTCCTAGGGCGTGTTGGGGCACACGGCCGTGTCGTACGGCCGTGTCCTTTGGTGTTCGCTTCTCCCACGCCCGTGTATGGAGTCACACGCCCTTTTTTGAATTGGCAGGTTCGACCACGGTCTTGGGACACGGGCGTGCGTATTTGACAGTGTCATCTACAGAGTAAAGGCACGGCCATGTTCGATCTCACATGCCTGTGTATATTTGGTGCCACGCCCATGTAGTGCTAGACAGGTTCGCCCACGGGCACCTCACACGCCTGTGGGAATTTAATGCATCCCGTGTTGGGGAATTATTTTTGACCCTGTTTTCACACAGTCTTAGGCACAGCCGTGTGTCTGGCCGTGTGGTCTGTAAATCCTGCACTAAAAACAACATAAAAACAAAACAAAATAAAATAAAATGGTTAGTGGTGTTAGTGCTCGGGTTGCCTCCCGAGAAGCGCTTATTTAGAGTCTAAGCTCGACTCTGCTCTTATTGGTACAGTCATGGTGGTTTGAGGAGTTAGAACTCCTCTCGCCTGCTGATATCCTCGTGATAAGAAGTAATAAAATTTATAAAGAACTTGATCAAACCCAAACTAACTAATATCACGACGTTTAAAGGCAAGCGCACCTATCAATAGCAGTATAGTCTAGTGATAAGATCGAGTATCGTACCCAAGGGAACCGAAAGTACTATTACTCACTTCCTTTCTATTATTTAACCTAGAAATTAAATGGGGATTTGTTTAAAACTAAATTCTAAAATCTAAACTAAGAATAAAACAAAAGAAAAAGTAAATTGGGAAGACTTTTTAGGGAAAGCTAATTGATATGATTAATACTCAAGGGAGAATCCACCTAGACTTCACTTGTTATTATCTTCTTGAATTATACGAGTTATTTACTTGACTTGATCCGTAGAGATCCCTAATCTATGCTAAACCCTCCGTGGAGGTGAAGAGCAACTAGGCCTAAGTTGTTAATTAAAGTTCCTTTATTAATTAACTCCCTAGGTTGCATTAATTCGATCTATGGTTCCCCATATTAGGTTTGACCCTAATCCGGCAGATTTATGTCGCCCTATGTCTAGGGTTGCATGCAACTCCGCTTAATTATGGTAGATTTACTCTTATCACAGGGACTTTTGCTCCTCTGCTCTAAGCGCATCCAATTCCTGAATTAATACCTAGGATTATTAATTCAAGGATTAAAACACATAATTAAGAACAATTCAAATAATTATCATATAAATCAAGAATAAATAACCAGATCTGTCTTAGGTTTCATCCCCCTCAAGTATTTGAGGGGTTTAGTTCATAATGATAAAAGAAAACATCTCAGAAGTTATCAAATAACAAATCATAAAAGAAACTAAAAACCCCTGAAGGAATTTAGGAGAATCCTCTATGTTGATGCAGAATTTTGGCTTCTGAGATGAATCAATTGGCTTCTCCCTTCGAGTAATCCCTTGCTTCTACCTGTGGTGTGGCAGAAAGACGAGAGGAAACGAGTATAGAGGGTGTGTAAAAGTGGGAAGAAGGCCCCGTCTATGTTGCCTCATGGGATCTTTATATAGAGAAGTTTTGGGGACTCTTTCTTAGCCCCTAAGCATCCCAATTCGAGTGAAATTCGTCTTTCCCACGACTAGAACACACCCGTGTGCCACGCCCGTGTGGGTTTCGACAGAGGCCGTGTGATTTAGCACGCCCATATATATTGGTTCATTTTTCACCGTTTTGGGGCCGTTTTCTATTCTTTTATCTTCCCTAGGCTCTCCTGAGTATAAGATATGAAAAAGAATGGTTAAGAGTACCAATTCTCACTAATTTGATACTAATTCATCCAAAATATAGGCTAAACATGAGGTAAAAATATGTATAAATTAACGCTTATCAAATACCCCCACACTTAAGCCTTTGCTTGTCCTCAAGCAAAATCTCAATCCCTAAAGGAAACCATTCTTCTTAATCTACAACCCTTATCAATAATATTTCAAATTAATCCACAGGTAGTCATACAATGAAAATTCAATCTAAAGAACATTTAGGACTCAATCACTCTAAGTTGAGAATTTTATCATTGAAAACATAAGTCCCTTCCTTCCTTCTAAGTAGTTATCTCTCCATCTTAATTAACAGGAGTTGACATCCTCACTAAAGGTTCACTCTATTCACTCGAAGTGTTTAGGGTTCAAATTTAAGGCACTCCTTAGTCAACCTGAAAAGTTATTACCATAGGCTTGCAAGAAAATCACATCTCCACCACTATAGTTTGATATGATACATTGATCAAAAGGTCTTTTCATGGTTGTAACGGGGCTTGGTTAGGGGTGTTGTCATAGGCTGCAAAAAAAAAAGTTAGAATCGAGATTGAACTTGAAAAATTATCTAGCTAGAAAAATCTCTATCTCTGGAACATATTTCTCAGCCAATTCTAGTGATATTATCATTTCCGCCTTGGTAGCATTAAAATAGAAACATGCAAAAACTTTGACGAACTATTTACAATCTATAATTTACAATCGAATTTCACTGTATGCACTTTTTTTTTAAGAACAATCCAAATAATTACAATAAATTGAACAAAACTTTACAATCTGGTAGAGAGAATAAAGCTAGATGAAAAATTCAACTCAAATCTCGACAAAAATAGGGATCAAAATAATTGAATGAAATTTGACAAAAATGGGTTATTGGTTAATAATTAGAGGGTGAGTCAAGGAAAAGGTTGTTAGGCTCAACGGGGTTCACTAGGGGTTAGATTTATGTAGGAAGGCTTTTTCTGTGGAGTAAGTGGGTTACATCCTAGGTGCCTTTATCATTTCAGTATATCAAATCAATGATGTGGTCTCGACATGTATAATCGAAGCAAGTTCTAGAATAACAATTCAGTATTGACTCACTCAAAGCAATAATAAAAGTGAGCACGAAGAAAATGTATGCTCAATAGGCTCAAAATCTCATCAGAATTACGGCTTTTGATGTCAATCCTGCGAATTTCAAATCTCAAGATAATACTTAAAATTAGGGAAAATAACTGATGCAAAAATTGGGGATTCTCAAAAAATTTCAACTTATCATGCTTGATTCTCTAATGTTTTAAAGTTTGAATAGTCAAAGTACAAGCACCTATATCTTAATTCTCAATATATCAATAGAAATCATAAACTAATCAGGATAAATTCCTAATAGGAGACTGAAGATATTGCTATTAGGAAAAGTTCAGGGGTTTCAAAGATAGTATAAAAAGTGAAAGTACGTTACCCCCCACACTTAAGATGTACATTGCCCCTAATGTACAAGGAAAATATTAACAACAATAAAAGCATAAAATCATAAGATAAGGGAGGGTATGAAACTCCCTGCTTTGGATGGATTAGTGGAAGAGCTGGTAGGTTTGGCACTGTGTTCCCTTTTTCGTAGAGATTTTAGCTGTAGAGCTCATTTGAAACTGCGAAGGGGTTTATTAGTCGTGGGAGGTTAAGATAAAGAGGGATTACTTCGTTAGGAGATAGCCGTTATGATAATAAAATAGAAAATTTACGAAAATTCAAAATAAAGAAATATATAAGAAAATTAAAAAGCTGCAAAAGGAAAAAAGAAAGACTAATATCAAAGGTTAAGATTAGTGTATACTAAGGAAAGAAAATAAAGAAAAACAAAAGATAAAATAAAATAAAATAAGATAAAAAGTAAAAATAAAATAAAATAAAATAAAAGAGGATCTAATCCTCTGGTGGGTGTCGCAGTGGTGGGACGATGCCAAGGTGATGACATATGTGCGCTAAGGTGGCGTCGATGTAATCGAGGCGCTGTTCAAAGTGGTCCAGGAGCTCGGATATGTCAACACTAGAAGCTGCCGTCTGGGGTGATCGTGTAGGGCGTGGTGGCTCAGCTGGCGCATCCTCGGCTGGTGGTGGCGATGGGACATCATCAGGAATGTCCTCTGGATCTTCACCTTCTTGGACAAGGCGGAAGTGAAAGTGGTCACCACCGAGTCGTCTCTCGACCATCCTTATCGAAAGCATGCTCTGGATGCCCTGGGAGGACATCTGGCCAAGTAATGTGTAGGAGGAAGTCTGGGCTGTGGTGTTAAATAGGCCGAAGTAACAGCCTAGTCGAGTGATATACGGGCCCATGGATACGACTCCTTTTCGGTGCCTCTCAGTCTGATGCTGCATGGCAACGGCGATGAAATATGCAAGGTCGATGGGGCGGCCATTCGCCATGCACCATAAAAAGTAGATGTCGTGTGTGTTGACGACGCCTGTGCTCTCTCGGCGGCCTGTAATAGTATGAGCAAGAAGTGCATGAATATACCTGAGAGAGGGAGGGAGAGCGGAGGCTTTGCTGACGCTGGGGTTGTATAGTTGTCTTCCTGGGGCAATCTCTTTCCAGCAGTCAAAGGGTCGGATATGGATGCGCCTAGAGAGGGTGGGGAAGCTCTCCTCAGCCATAAACTGCGCGGTGTAAAACCCGAGTGCCACACCGAACTCTGGGACGTTGAGCTGTTGAACGAGTCCTCCCAAACGAAACTGGATCGTCCCAGGATCGTCGAACCGTGTCATCACCGTCTGAAGGTGGAATGTAGCACAGAACTCGAGAGTGAGTTCAAGGTATGTAGGCTCTACGATCCGAAAGAACTGGTCCCAAGGGTCGGTGGCGAGCAGGGCCCGGACATCATCTGCCAAGCGTACTTCTGCGAGGGCACTCCAGTCGATGCATCGGCCCATCGTGATATTGCGTGCTCGTAGCAGCTGGTAGCGCTCTTCCTGAGAGTCTTGTGGAAATTGAAGAAATGGGTGGCGCATCTCGGAAGTGGGCCTAGTTGAAGAGCTCCCTGGTCCTTTTCGTTTCTTAGATGCGGGGACGGCAGCTTTCTTGGCTCTGGAAGATGACATGGTATCTACAAAAATTTATTAGGAAAAGACAAATAATATAAAAGAAATGTAAATATTTAAAATAAAGAGGCTGAGGAAGAAAATGAACATGTTCCTAATATGAAAATTTACCTTGGTAGTAAAATCTAATCATTTTTGAGGTTGGGGATAAAAATAAAAAATCTTCTATGAATGGATGTATATATACTAAACTAAATAACAAATGGCATAATTATGTGCGTTTAAGTGGCCTATTTACAAGGTATATTAAGTGGCAACTAACTATGATGTTAAATGGCAGGAAATTGTGAAATGGAATCTAAAATGGCAAGCAAAATTAGAATTCTAAACTATTCTAGATTATTCTCTATTTCCTAATTCTCTAATAGCCTAAATCAATAGTACTAATAAATAAATAAAATAATAAAAGAATGTAATGTAAAAACCAAAAAATGCAGTAAAAATAAATAAATGAGAAAAATGAAGAAAAATAGAACCAAAATTGGTGTCACACGGTCGTGGGTACTGTTGCACGGGCGTGTGGATCGTGGAAATCTGGTATGGTGGCAGTAGGAGGGCTGGGATGGTGTTTGTGGAGGTTTGGGGAAGGTTTGGGGAGAAAATCTTAGGGTTTGGGTGAAATGGGAGGGTAGAAATGGCCCTGTATATATACATTTTGAGTCGCACGGGCATGTCGCACGCCCGTGTGAGTCATGTTTAGCCCGTGTTTTTCGAAAATCAGACGTTTTGGCTTGCCACGCTCGATGAGCACGCCCGTGCATAGTTTGAGCATGGCCGTGGAGATTGGTCCTTCGTTAAACACACGGGCGTGTCTGAATTGACAGTAGCTTCCACGGGCTTATGGCACGGGCGTGTGTTGCTATGTTTGCCCGTGTGGAAGGTGCAGGGTTGCCACGGCTATTTTGCACGGCCGTGTGTTTTCCTGTCTTACCCGTGTGGATTGTGATGAGTCGCCACGGCCATATTGCACGGTCGTGGGAGTTTATCGGAAGCCCGTGTTTTGGGGAAACGGTACTCTGTTTGCACACGGTCTGCCCCCACGACCGTGTCTCTGCTTTTTAGTATACACACGGCCTTAGGCACGCCCGTGTGCCTGGCCGTGTGGTCCATATTTTCTGCAGGAAAAACGTTAGTTTATGCAATAAAATTATGAAAAATTTTAAAAAAAGGAGAAACTTACTACGTTAGTGCTCGGGTTGCCTCCCGAGGAGCGCTTATTTAGAGTCTAAGCTCGACTCTTCCTAGAGGTGTTAAGAAGAAACGGGATGGAGCCTAAGCTCCTCCTTATTTTCTGTAAAGTTCTCACCTATATAATGTTTTAGCCTATGGCCATTTACCTTGAAAGTACCGTGGTTGGGGTGAGTTACCTCGACAGTGCCGTATGGAAAGACTTTGAGAACGATAAACGGACCTGACCACCTTGATTTGAGTTTTCCAGGGAATAGTTTCAACCTTGAGTTGTAGAGTAGGACAAGATCACCTGTTTTGAATTGCTTGGGTCGTTTTAGCCTTTTGTCATGACGTCGCTTTACGGCTTCCTTATATAATCGTGAGTTCTCGTACGCGTTGTAGCGCCATTCATCTAGCTCGTTTAGCTGCAGAAGTCTCTTTTCGCCTGCACTTTTAAGATCAAGGTTTAGAAATTTTATAGCCCAGAATGCTTTATGCTCGAGTTCAAATGGTAGATGGCAATTTTTTCCATAAACGATTTTATAAGGAGATGTTCCTATGGGTGTTTTAAATGCAGTTCTGTAAGCCCATAATGCATCATCTAATTTCCTAGACCAGTCCTTCCTATTTGATTCTATTGTCTTTTCTAAGATGTGTTTTAGTTCTCTGTTCGTTACTTCGACTTGACCGCTAGTTTGTGGGTGGTAGGGGGTGGCTGTTCTGTGGTGTACTCCATATTTTCTTAGGGTTTTTTCAAATTGGGTATTGCAAAAATGTGTGCCCCTATCACTTATGATTATCCTAGGTGTTCCAAATCGAGAAAAAATTTTCTTCAGAAATCGTACTACCATTCTAGAATCATTTGTGGGTAAGGCTTGAGCTTCTACCCATTTTGACATGTAATCTACTGCTACTAGTATGTACTTATTTCCGAATGAATTAGGAAAGGGTCCCATGAAATCTATACCCCATACATCGAATATTTCACATGAAAGCATATAATTTTGAGGCATTTCATTAAGTTGGGAGATATTACCTGTTCGTTGGCATTTATCACAAGAGGTCACATACCTGTTGGCGTCTCTGAAAAGAGTAGGCCAGTAAAAACCTGATTCGAGTACTTTGTGAGCGGTTCTATTTCCACTGTGATGTCCTCCTGTGGGTCCTGAGTGGCAGTGTTCCAAAATTTGATATGCCTCTATGTCATCCATGCATTTTCGTATAACCTGGTCTGCGCAAATTCGAAAAAGAAAAGGATCTTCCCAAAAGTAGTTTTTCAAATTAGCAAAGAATCGCTTCTTTTGCTGATGGGTTAGCCCTTTTGGGGTTATATTGGCTGCTAAATAATTTACAAAATCAGCAAACCAAGGAAGTGTCGTACCTGTTAAATTTAGGAGTTGTTCCTCAGGGAACATATCGTTTATATTCTCAAGGTACCTGGGCTGTGTATTTTCTAATCTTGAGAGGTGATCTGCTGCTAAGTTTTCAGCTCTTTTCTTGTCTTTAATTTCTAAGTCGAATTCCTGTAAGAGTAAAATCCATCTTATTAAATGAGGTTTTACGTCAGGTTTGGCTAAGAGATATCGAAGAGCTGAATGGTCAGTAAAAACGATGACTTTAGACAAGATTAAATAAGATCGGAATTTATCAAAAGCAAAAATAACGGCTAGCAGTTCTTTTTTCGTGGTGGTGTAGTTGGCTTGAGCGGCTGTCAATGTTCTGCTAGCATAGTAAATCGGTTGGAAATGCTTGTCTCTTCGCTGTCCAAGAACTGCACCTACGGCAAAATCACTTGCATCGCACATCAGTTCAAAAGGCAAATTCCAATCAGGTGAAATCATAATTGGCGCATTGACTAACTTGTCTTTAAGGGTGCCAAAAGACTCTAAGCATTCTTGGTCGAAGTTAAAAGGTATATCTTTTTCTAGCAATTTAGTTAAAGGATTAGCTATTTTAGAAAAGTCCTTAATGAATCTACGATAAAAATCGGCATGTCCTAAAAAACTTCTTATAGCCTTAACTGAACTGGGAGGGGGTAGTTTCTCAATAGTTTCAACTTTAGCTTTGTCTACCTCTATTCCTCTGTTAGAGATTTTATGTCCTAGCACAATACCTTCCTGAACCATGAAATGACATTTTTCCCAATTTAGCACTAGATTTGTCTCTTCACATCTCATCAAAACAAGCTTTAAATTATTTAGATAGTGTTGGAAAGAGTTACCGAAAATGGAGAAATCATCCATGAATACCTCCATGATATCTTCCACAAATTCGTTAAAGATAGCTAGCATGCATCGCTAAAAAGTAGCAGGAGCGTTACATAAACCAAAAGGCATTCTACGATATGCAAACGTACCGTATGGGCATGTGAACGTCGTTTTTTCCTGATCTTCTGGAGCTATCGGAATTTGGAAGTAACCGGAGAGGCCATATAGGAAGCAGTAATATATGTGACCGGCTAATCTTTCTAACATTTGATCGATAAAGGGCAGAGGAAAATGATCTTTTCGTGTGGCGTCATTTAGCTTTCGGTAATCTATGCATACTCTCCATCCTGTGACTGTTCGTGTTGGCACGAGTTCTTCTTTGTCATTGGACACCACGGTTAGCCCACCTTTTTTAGGAACAACCTGCACGGGGCTTACCCAAGAACTATCAGAAATAGGATAAATGATACCTGCATCAAGAAGTTTAATTACCTCGGCTTTTACAACCTCCTTCATGTTAGGATTTAATCGTCTCTGAGCTTGCACTGCTGGTTTATATTCATCTTCCATTAAAATCTTGTGGGTACAGAAAGAAGGATTAATTCCTTTGATATCCGAAATTTTCCAGGCTATGGCTTGCCTATGTTTTCTTAAAACTTGGAGCAGTTCTTCTTTTTCTCTAGATCCTAAATTTGATGCAATAATGACCGGTAAAGTTGAGTTCTCCCCTAAAAAGGCATATTCTAAGTGTTCTGGCAGTTGTTTTAACTCTAACTTAGGGGGTTCCTCAATGGAAGGTTTCTGCCTTAGCTTATCATGCATCTTTAAATTTTCATAGCTTATATGTCTGGTGATAGTTTCGCTAGACTCTAACTCTTTTCTTACCTTCTCTACTTCTAAGGAGGTTTCACCCTCCCCCTGAATGAGACACAGTTCCAGAGTGTCGGTGATAGAGATTTCCTGCAAATTATCTTGAACATAGTGATCAATTATATCGACAAAATAACATGGATCATCTTGCTCTCTAGAAAATTTCATAGCATCATAGATTTTGAAAATCACTTCCTCTTCCCCAACTCTAAGAACTAATTTACCATCTCCAACATCAATAATAGCTCTAGCAGTGGCTAAAAATGGGCGTCCTAAAATTAAAGATACGTCAATGTCTTCGTCCATGTCAAGCACAACAAAATCTACAGGGAATATAAATTTATCGACTTTTACTAGCACATCCTCAATGATTCCCCTAGGATACTTAATAGATCTATCGGCTAATTGAATGCTCATCCTAGTGGGTTTAGGTTCCCCTAGACCTAGTTGTTTGAACATTTTATAAGGCATGAGATTAATACTTGCACCTAAATCAGCCAATGCTTTATTGATAATTAAGCTACCAATTAAACAAGGGATAGTAAAACTCCCTGGATCCTTTAGCTTTGTTGGCAGTTTATTTTGGAGAATGGCTGAACACTCTTCGTTGAGTTCCACTGTGGCTAACTCTTCCAGCTTCCTTTTGTTCGTCAGGAGCTCTTTTAGGAATTTCGCGTATTTCAGCATCTGTGAAATTGCTTCAACAAAGGGTAAGTTAATATGTAATTGTTTGAAAAGTTCAAGAAACTTACCGAATTGGGCGTCTGTTTGGTCCTTCTTTAATCTTGCTGGGTATGGGATGCACGATTTGTATTCTTTGAGTGTTGGAATAACGTCATTCTTAAATTCCTCTACTTTATCTTTTGGCAGTTCGTGGGCATGCTTCTTTTCTGGTTCTGCTAGCATTTTACCATCTCTTAGGGTGATTGCTTTCACATGTTCTCTGGGATTTGGTTCAGTGTTGCTTGGAAGCCCACCCTGAGGTCTTTCCGAGATTAACTTTGCAAGCTGACCAATTTGGTTCTCGAGTCCTTGGATAGAGGCCTGTTGATTCTTTAATGCTGTTTCAGTGTTTTGGAAGCGAGTTTCTGAAGCGGCCATGAATTTGGTGAACATATCTTCAAGATTCGGCTTCTTTTCCTGTTGAGGTGGTGGCTGCTGAAATACCGGAGGCTGTTGTTTTTGATTTCCTTGTCCTCCCCATGAAAAATTTGGGTGATTTCTCCAACCTGCATTATAAATGTTACTATAAGGATTATTTTGAGGTCAAGAGTTATTACCCATGTAATTGGCTTGTTCGGCGTCCATGTTGTGTAGATGGTCTAAATTAAACGTATTTCCTGGGGCTGCATCACATTGCATCACTGGTTGAACCTGCGTAGAACCAACAAAATTATCAAATTTCTTATTCAATAGTTCTACTTGGTTAGTGAGCATAGTAACAGCATCAATATTATAAACTCCTGTGGCTTTTGTCGGCTTTGTCCTCATGACTTGCCACTGATAGTTATTCAATGACATTTCCTCAATAAATTCGTAAGCTGCGTCCGGTGTTTTATTATTGATGGTTCCGCCTGCGGCTGCATCGATCATCTGCCTAGTTGATGGGTTTAACCCATTATGGAAAGTTTGAACCTGTAGCCACAAGGGTAATCCGTGGTGAGGGCATCTTCTTAAAAGATCTTTGTAGCTTTCCTAGGCATCATAAAGTGTTTCTAAATCCATCTGCACAAAGGAAGAAATATCGTTTCGTAATTTAGCAGTTTTAGCAGGGGGAAAATATTTAAGCAAAAATTTTTCAGTCATTTGGTCCCATGTGGTAATGGAGCCTCGTGGTAAAGAATTTAACCACTGTTTTGCCTTATTTCTCAAAGAAAAAGGAAATAGCCTTAGACGAATGGCGTCATCAGTAACGCCATTGATTTTAAAAGTATCACATAGCTCCAAAAAGTTTGCTAAATGGGCGTTGGGATCTTCATCCTGTAGACCATCAAATTGCACAAACTGCTGAATCATCTGAATGGTGTTAGGTTTTAGTTCAAAATTATTAGCAGCAATAGCAGGTCTAACAATGCTAGTTTGAGTACCAATCAAACTAGGTTTAGCATAATCGTACATAGTTCGAGGAGCTGCTTCTGGTTCGGCTGGTAGTGCTGGAGGTTGATAAACATGTTGATTTACGGCCATCTCTTCAGTAAGTTCTGGCTCTTGCTCAAGTTCCTGCTCTGGATAATGTAGACTTCGTCTAAGTTCCCTACGATTTCTGCGGACTGTGGCTTCCAAATCTTCTTCAAAAATTAGTGGTCCTGTCGGGTTGTTTCTAGTCATAAACTAGAAAAATCCTAAAAAGAAAATAAAATAAAATAAAATAATTAAAAGGAAAATAAATAAATAATAAAAAATAATAATAAAAGTAAAAATAATTAAATAAATAAATAATGGCTAAAGTAATAGAAATCGAGCTTTCGTAATATTTCAGTTAGTTCCCCGGCAACGGCGCCAAAAACTTGATATCCTCGTGATAAGAAGTAATAAAATTTATAAAGAACTTGATCAAACCCAAACTAACTAATATCACGACGTTTAAAGGCAAGCGCACCTATCGATAGCAGTATAGTCTAGTGATAAGATCGAGTATCGTACCCAAGGGAACCGAAAGTACTATTACTCACTTCCTTTCTATTATTTAACCTAGAAATTAAATGGGGATTTGTTTAAAACTAAATTCTAAAATCTAAACTAAGAATAAAACAAAAGAAAAAGTAAATTGGGAAGACTTTTTAGGGAAAGCTAATTGATATGATTAATACTCAAGGGAGAATCCACCTAGACTTCACTTGTTATTATCTTCTTGAATTATACGAGTTATTTACTTGACTTGATCCGTAGAGATCCCTAATCTATGCTAAACCCTCCGTCGAGGTGAAGAGCAACTAGGCCTAAGTTGTTAATTAAAGTTCCTTTATTAATTAACTCCCTAGGTTGCATTAATTCGATATATGGTTCCCCATATTAGGTTTGACCCTAATCCGGCAGATTTATGTCGCCCTATGTCTAGGGTTGCATGCAACTCCGCTTAATTATGGTAGATCTACTCTTATCACAGGGACTTTTGCTCCACTGCTCTAAGCACATCCAAATCCTGAATTAATACCTAGGATTATTAATTCAAGGATTAAAACACATAATTAAGAACAATTCAAATAATTATCATATAAATCAAGAATAAATAACCAGATCTGTCTTAGGTTTTATCCCCCTCAAGTATTTGAGGGGTTTAGTTCATAATGATAAAAGAAAACATCTCAGAAGTTATCAAATAACAAATCATAAAAGAAACCAAAAACCCCTAAAGGAATTTAGGAGAATCCTCTATGTTGATGCAGAATTTCGGCTTCTGAGATGAATCAATTGGCTTCTCCCTTCGAGTAATCCCTTGCTTCTACCTGTGGTGTGGCAGAAAAACGAGAGGAAACGAGTATAGAGGGTGTGTAAAAGTGGGAAGAAGGCCCCGTCTATGTTGCCTCATGGAATCTTTATATAGAGAAGTTTTGGGGACTCTTTCTTAGCCCCTAAGCATCCCAATTCGAGTGAAATTCGTCTTTCCCACGACTAGAACACGCCCGTGTGCCACGTCCATGTGGGTTTCGACAGAGGCCGTGTGATTTAGCACGCCCGTGTATATTGGTTCATTTTTCACCGTTTTGGGCCCGTTTTCTATTCTTTTATCTTCTCTAGGCTCTCTTGAGTATAAGATATGAAAAAGAATGGTTAAGAGCACCAATTCTCACTAATTTGATATTAATTCATCCAAAATATAGGCTAAACATGAGGTAAAAATATGTATAAATTAACGCTTATCACCTGCTATCAATCTTGGTATCAAAATAAGGTTGAAGTCTAGTGTAATTTACCTTGAATGTGCCGAATTTGGAATGTGTCACCTCTACTGTATCGTAGAGAGAGATTCTTATTACTGTAAGGGGGATACATCATCTGCAAAAAGCTCTAAAATGGTAATTCGAGGGTCTCTCTTGTTTATCAGCACCTTATCTCCAATCTTAAATTGACTTGGTCTATCTGTAGGCTCGTCATGGTGTTGATTTGGTTCATTGTGTATTTTTGGTTTTTCCTTAACCTGTGTTCGCCATTCGTCTAATTCCTTGATCTGGAGCATTCGCTCCTTATGGATGGTTCCTTTGTTGTTGCATATTTTAAGGCATGGCTCATTTATGCTCTTTGAATGGGTTTTTTGCAAAGAAAGTCGAACTATGTGATCAATCTTATTAATAGGTTTTATAAAGCTATTCTCTTCACTCGATTTCTCAATTGAATCACGAGCTTGAAGGGTAATTATTTTGTTACCTGCACGAAGTGTAAGTTTACCTGTACCAACATCAATAATAGTTCCGGCAGTTGCTAAAAAGGGTCACCCTAAAATTAAGGGTACATCACTGTCCCCATCCATGTCTAAAACAACAAAATCAACTAGGAATATGAATTTATAGATTTTTACTAGAACATCTTCAATTATACCCCTAGGGAATCTAATGGTTTTATTAGCTAGTTGAATGTTCATCCTAGTTTGTTTGGGTTTTCCAAGACCTAATCGTTTAAACATTTTATATGGCATGACATTTATACTTGCCCCTAAATTAGCTAATGCATTATCAATGGTTAAACTACCAATTAAACAAGGAATCGTAAAACTCCGTGGATCTTTCATTTTGTTGGGTAGCTTGTTTAGCAAAATAGCTGAGCATACTACATTCAATTCCACATGCGACGACTCATCCAACTTCCGTTTGTTTGCTAAAAGCTCCCTTGAAAATTTAACCGCATTTGGCATCTGCGAAAGAGCTTCAATAAACGGTAAGTTAATATGTAATTTCTTTAAGAGTTTAAGAAATTTACCAAATTGTTCATCAGTGTGGTCTTTCCTTGTCGCATTGGGATATGGCACACGAGGTCTATACTCTTTAACTATTGGTTCTTTGTTACTTACCTCAACCTTACCTTTATTTACCACATCGTCTTGCCTTGATTCTGGTTCATCTAACCCTTCTTCATCCAGCACAGTGACAACATGGAGTTGTTCTCTTAGGTTAGCTTCTATGTTACTTGGCAAGCTACCTTGTGGTCGTTCAGAGATCAGTTTAGCAAGTTGTCCTATTTGTGTTTCAAGTCCTTGGATTGAAGCTTGCTGATTTTTAAGTAATGTCTCGGTATTCTAAAAATGCATTTCTGACACCGAGATAAATTTTGTGAGCATCTCCTCAAGGTTCAATTTTTTCTCTTGCTGATAAGGTGGTTGCTGAAATCCCGGAGGAGGTGGTGGTGGTCTTTAATTTCCTTGACTGCCCCATGAGAAATTAGGGTGATTCCTCCAACCTGCATTGTAAGTATTGCTGTAAGGATTATTTTGAGGTCGAGAATTATTACCTATATAATTCATTTGTTCGGTTTCTGTGTTATGTCCGTAGGGCTCGCTCACTCTTTCTAGGTTTGAGTCACACTGCATGACTGGATGTACCTACGTAGAACCAATAAAACCATCAATCTTTTTATTTAAAAGTTCTACCTGAGTGGAAAGCATTGTGACTGCATCAATATTAAAAACTCTTGCTGCTTTTGTCGGTTTTGTCCTCATGACTTGCCACTGATAGTTATTCTGTGACATCTCTTCTATAAACTCGTAGGCCGCTTCTGGTGTTTTATTATTGATTGTTCCTCCAGCGGCTGCATCAATCATTTGTCTTGTTGAAGGATTCAAACCGTTGTGGCAGGTTTGAACTTGTAGCCACAGAGGTAACCCATGGTGAGGGCATCTTCTTAATAAATCTTTGTATCTCTCCCAGGCGTCGTAAAACGTCTCTAAATCTATCTGCACAAAAGAAGAGATATCATTCCTTAATTTTGCCATTTTAGCAGACGGAAAATATTTGAGCAAAAATTTTTCAGTCATCTGTTCCCATGTAGTGATTGATCCCCGTGGTAAAGAATTTAACCACTGTTTAGCTTTATTCCTTAGGGAAAAAGGGAATAATCGGAGGCGAATGGCATAATCAAAAACACCATTTATTTTAAAAGTATCGCAAAATTCCAAGAAGTTGGCTAAGTGCAAATTGGGAACTTCATCCTGTAAACCATCAAACTGCACAAATTGCTGAATCATTTGAATAGTGTTAGGTTTTAGTTCAAAATTATTTGCAGCCACAGTAGGCCTAACAATACTAGATTCAGTGCCTGTTAAATTAGGTTTAGCATAATCATACATAGTACACAGAGCATGATTTTGATTGATAGGATTTGCGGCTACTACAGGAGGTAGTTGATTATCCTGATTTGCTTCCATCTCTTTAGTAGGTTCAGGTTCCTCTTCTTGTCCTTGTTCTAGATATTGCAAGCTTTTTCTTATCTCTCGGCGGGTTCTACGAACGGTAACTTCTAAATCTTCGTCAAAAAGCAGTGGTCCTTTTGGGTTTCTTCTAGTCATAAACTAGAGATACCTAGAAGAAAAGAAAATTTTAGTAAATAAAAATAAAAGTAAAAATAGGCTGAAAACAAATAAAAATAAAAATGGCTAAAGTAATAAAAATAGAGTGTTCCTAATATTTTACTTTCCCGGCAACGGCGCCAAAAACTTGATATGCGTTATATGAAGTAATAAAATTTATAAAATATGATCGTACCCAAAACTAACTATTATCATGATTTAAGGCAAGCGTACCTATCGAACAGTAGTATAGCTTAGTGGCAAGACCGAGATATCGAACCCAAAAGAACCAAAAGTACTAGGACTAACTTTCTTTCTATTATTTAACCTAGGAATAAAAGGGGATTTTTATTAAACTAAACTAATTATTAAACTAAGCTAAGAATGCACAAAAAATGAATTAGGGAAAACTCTTTAGGAAAACTGATTGATTTGGACAATACTTAAGGGAAAATCCACCTAGACTTCACTTGTTATCATCTCTTGAACTAGACGATTTATTCACTTGACTTGATCCGTAGGAATCTCTAACTTATGTTAATATCCATCTCGAGACTAAGAACAACTAACCCTAAGTTGATTAATTGAAATATCTTTCTAATTAAAACCCCTAGGATCGTATTAACTCGATCTATAGATTCCCTTATTAGGTTTGACCCTAATCTGGCAGATTTATGTCGCCCTATGTTTAGGGTTGCATGCAACTCCGTTTAATTATGCTAGATCTACTCTTAAACAGGGACTTTTGCTCCTCTGAATAAGCACATCAATACTTGAATCAATATCCTGGAATAATAAAGCAAGAATTAATAACACATAATTAAGAACAATTCAAGTATTTATCATATAATTCAAGAGAAAATAATAACAAGATCTGTCTTAGGTTTCATCCCCCTCAAGTATTTGGGGGACTTAGTTCATAATTATAAAAGAAAACATCTCAGAAGAATAATGATAACAAAACATAAAGAACCCTAAAACCCCTGTAGGAAATTGAAGGGAAATCTTCAGTCTTAAAGGAGAATCCAGCTTCTGAGATGAATCAATCGGCTTCCTTTAGAGTAATTCCTTGCTTTTGCTCTCTGTGTTGGCCGGAAATAAGGCACACCCTTAGCAAGAGAAAAGTACCCTTTGAAGTTACCTCTTAGGGTTTTTATATAGAGTTTAGAATGGCTTTCATAGCCCCTAAGTAGCCTTTTCCGAGTGAAATTGAACTTCCTCATGACAGGGACATGCCCGTGTGCCACAACCGTGTGGAGTGTGGCACGGGCGTGTGGTCTGCCCGTGTGAATCGAGGTTGGGCCGTGTTCGGGCTCAAGGTGGCACGGCCGTGTGACACGCCTATGTGGCGAACTCCTAGGCCGTGTTATTTTCATACTTCAGCCTATTTTCTCTGTTTTTGGCCCGTTTCTCGTTCTTTTCACTTCCCTATGCTCACTTGAGTATAAAACATGAAATTAAAGGTTTAAGAGCATCAATTTACACAAATCAATGGTTAATTTATCCAAAAATTGGGTTAAGCATGGGGTAAAAACATGTATAATTTATCATTTATCAAAGAGCCTAAAAAAAGCTACAACTAGTCCACACTGATGTGTGGGGCCCTATGAAGACACAGTTTTTGAATGGTAGCAGGTATTTCATCCTTTTCATTGATGACTACTCAATGTTTTGCTGGGTTTACTTCCTAAAGCACATGTCAGAAGTGGCCTCAATATTTTCAAAATTCAAGGCCGCAGAAGAAACAAAATCATGTTGCAAGCTCAAGACACTAAGGTCTGGTAATGGCACAAAATACACTTCAGCAAGGTTTCAGGGTTTTTGTGATGAACCAGGCATCAAACATCAGCTCACAAACACATAAACACCTCAAAAAATTGGTGGTAGTAAGAGAAAGAATCGAACTCTGATGGATATGGCTAGATGCTTGATGTTTGAAAAGAATCTACCTAAGGTTTTTTAGGCTGAAGCAGTAAACGCTGCAGTCTATCTTTAAAATAGGCTACCAACCAAGGCTTTGTTTCAAAAAACTCCATTTGAGGCTTGGCTTAGGTTCAAGCCATCATTAGCTCACTTGAGGGTCTTAGATGCATATGTTATGCACATGTTCTAGTAGTATAAAGAGACAAGTTGGCCAAGAAGGCTTAACCTAGCATCTAGGTGGGCTACAGTAGCGTCAAGAAAGGCTATAGGATTCTGGATCCTACATCCAATAGGGTTTTTGTGAGCAAAGATATAGTGTTTGATGAGAAATCGAGCTAGAACTGGGATAGGAATGAACCAAAATATGGTGTTGAAGACCTGGTGACAGATTAGACTGAAGGTGATCAAAATGATCCTGAAATAGACATTGATGATGAGCCAGTCAGGGGAACTAGACCACTGGCTAAAATTTATGCAAGAGTAAATATAGTTGTTATGGAACCTACTTGCTTTGAGAAGCTGAAGCTCAACAAGGATGGAAACAAGCTATCCTCGATGAAATGAACAAGATTGACAAGAACTAGACTTGGGAATTAGTTGCAAGGCCAGCTAATAGGAAGGTCATAAGAGTGGGACGGGTGTTTTGAGCCTAGCACAATATTCATGGAACTTTGAACAAGCTGAAGGTAAGGCTGGTAGTGAAGCGGTTCAGCCAGAAGTATGGCAGACTACTTTGAAACATTTGCACCAGTGGCTCGGCTTGATACAATTAGGCTATTAGTTGCTTTGGCTGCAAAGAAGCATTGGAAGATACATCAACTCGATGTAAAATCTGTCTTCCTCAATAGTTTTCTTGATGAGGAGATCTATGTTAAACAACTTGAAGGTTTTAAAGTAGCTCGCAAGGAAGATAGTGTGTACAAGCTAAAAAAGGCCTTGTATAGCTTAAAATAGGTACCAAAACTTGGTATGATAGAATCGATAGCTACCTAGCTAGCTTAGGGTTCAATAGAAGCATCAATGAGCCAACCCTATATTTGAAGAGGGAAGGTAATGAAACACAGCTCATAGTCTCCTTGTATGTGGATGACTTGCTGGTTACAGGAGGAAACAATGATATGTTGGCTAATTTCAAAGGCAAGATGGAAAGCATGTTCGAGATGTCAGACTTGGCTAATTTCAAATGCAAGATGGAAAGCATGTTCGAGATGTCAGACTTGGGAGAAATGTCATACTTCCTAGGCATGGAAGTATCTCAAACACAGCATGAAATTTTCTTGAGTCAAAAGGCATTTGCCTTGGAGATTTTGAATAAGTTTTCTATGCAAAACTGCAAGGCAACTAGCACGCTAGTTGCTATTGGAGAAAGGTTGTCCAGCCAAGGTGATTTCGAGAAGGTAGCTGAGTCATACTACAGAAGTTTGGTTGGATGTTTACTTTACTTGACAGCCATAAGACCAGACATTGATAAATGATAAATTATACATATTTCTACCTCATGTTTAGCCTAATTTCCAGATGGATTATCATTAATTTTGTGAGAATTGGTGCTCTTAATCTTTTTTTTTTTCACATCTTATACTCAGGAAAGTATAGAGAAGAGAAAAGAATGGAAAACGGGCCAAAAACTATGAAAATGGGCCGAAATATGAAATCGACACGGCCCAAGGGGTCACCACACGGCCGTGGCACACGGCCGTGCCACATGAAGATCACACAGCCCAGCCCCCGACAAGCACAACCAGGCCACATGGCCGTGCCTCCATCGACAGATTCTCACACGGCCTCTTGGTGTGGCACACGGGTGTGGCACACGGGCGTGTCCCTGTCGTGAGGAAGAGGAATTTCACTCGGATTTGGATACTTAAGGGCTAAGAAAGCCATTCTAAACTCTATATAAAGGCCCTAGGAGGCAACTCTAAAGGATATACTCTTTCCTCTTAAGAAAGAGCACCATATTTCTGCCAACACAAGGAGTAAAAGCAAGGAATTACTCCAAGAGAAGCCGATTGATTCATCCTAGAAGCCAGAATTCTACATCAAGACAGATGATCTCCTTAAATTCCTTCAGGGGTTTTTGGGTTCTTTATGTTTTGTTAGACATCATGTTTGCTATAAGTCTCCTATCCACGTTCATGAATTGTTGTAATGTAAGTCATTTTCAAGCTGCTAAAAGAGTTCTTAGGTACATCAAGGGTACACTGAGTTATGGAATGATGTTCACCAAGGCTGATAGCATGAAGCTACTTGGTTATGCTGACAGTGATTGGGCTGGATTGATAGATGACATGAAAAGCACCTTAGTATATTTGTTTACCTTTGGTTCAGCCATTTTTAGTTGGAGTTCAAAGAAGCAAACTGTAATTGCTCAATCAACAGTTGAGGCAGAGTATGTGGTAGCTGCAAGAGGTGTTAACCCATCTATTTAGCTAAGAAAAATCATGGTAGACTTGAATCAACACCAAAAGGAAGCAATAGAGGTCAAATGTGACAGCCAATCTGCTGTTGCAATTGCAAAGAATCTAGTATTCCATGAGAGAACAAAACATTTCAAGATAAAGTTTCATTTTGTTAGAGAAATGGAACAATATAAAAAAGTTAAACTGATTCATTGTAGTTCTAAAGATCAGCTTGCTGACATCTTGACAAAGCCTCTTTGTGTGTCAAGGTTCAAATTTTAAAAGCCAAATTGGGAGTATGCAGCATGCAAGCCAAGGAGGAGTGTTGAAGTTGGCCTGCATGTAGTACAAGGAGTAGACTATGCTGCCCAAGCCATGCAAGTTGTAGCTAGAACCTATGTTGCTGATTTTGTTGCTTTAAGGAAATATTTTGTTGCTTAGTAGATTTGAACTAAGTTGGTAACATATTTGATGTAATTAGGTGCTGATAGATTGATAAATTAGCAAATCTATGTGTGCAAGCAATGTTTTCATAAGTGTTAAGACTACTTAGTGGAGTTAGGTAGATGATTAGGTGACTTTGTATCATTTTAACCAGCTTATTGACTAATATATGTAATGGCTTTTTGCCTCAATTAATGCTTAATTAAATCTTTCAGAATTCTTCTTCAACTCTTAGTCTATACTTAAGCATTTCTTTTCTCAAGGTTTTGCTTGATTCAACTTGTTTGCTCAGCAAGATATCGAGCCTTCTAGCTCAAGTTTCTGTCAAATTTTTTCAAACTGTTTTCTTAGTTCCAACAAGCAAAGTTTTGGAAACCCAATTTGTAATTTACACGGTTCTCCCATTGTAATAAAAACCATGCCCTTTCAGTTTTGGTTATGTTAATTTGTTGTTCAAGCTTTCAAGGCTTGTCTTTTTGACCATTTTTGGGGGGGATTTTTTTGTTCTTGCATTATAGATTTTTCCACGAGGTTTTCCTTCTGTTAGTGAGATATCAGGTTCAAGCAGATTAAGGAAGAAGATTTAGATGTGCTATCTTTTTCAGATTATTCGAGTTCAAATATTGATGACACCATGAAACGAGGAATAGGACCCAGACCCTTCTTAGGTTTGTTTATTTTATCAAGCACGGTGTCTGCAATTGCATTATTGATCACGGTCATTCCACTGTCAAGAAGCCGTTGGAAGATATTGGTTCAAGGAATGTTAATGATGAGTAGAGGACTTACATTTTGCTGACTACCCAGTTTTATCGCAACTAAAGGGGAAATCAGTTTCAACTTCAACGACGTCCAAGGCTTTAAATGGTGGTTATAATGTTATAGAAGCATTTTTGATTATGATTGGACATTGGTGACCATTTCAAAAGTGGAACAATCGTAGTCTTGTATGTAGTTTACATGAAGAATGGTCATTGGTTACATTTAGTTATACAAGTATATTTAGCCTCTATGGCATGCAAGTCCCAATAGTTGCTCCCATGCAGTCACGGACTATGATACCAACACTAGCCTTCCCTTTCTTGTGGCAGCAGTTGTTACTACACTTGTTGAAGCTGGCTTGGGTTGCTACCTATGTTACAGATCATTTTTAGCTCCATAAGGTAATAAAAGCAAATGGCTCAAAAACAGTAGCCTTAATATCTTCATATATCTCTCGACTCCTATTGAACTTTAAGAATAACAAAGCAATGTTGAAATTCCCTATATCATGAAACCACATGCCCCCAATAAATTTAGGCTCACATAAAGTCGACCACTAAAATAAGTAAATTTATCAAAAATAACCTGTTGGCTTGAGAAATTTTCGTATTCTTGAATGATGGATCAAAACAGAGCACCACTTCTCATAGCCTCACCAAAGGCTATGTTGTCATCAGCAAATAAAATGTGCATAAGACTAGGACTTCTACAACTCTTTTCAGTGCCTCTCAAACCTATTTAATTTACTCAAATTGTACATTACCTCTAATAGTATTTTTTTAGAAATCTTCTTTTGGAAATATATATATCAATACTTTTATATTGAAAGTTATAAATGAATAAATATTTTTATTTAATATCTTAAAATAATTATTAAAAATTATAAATATCTGCAAAGATAATTTCTATTATAAAACTTTAATATAACCTCAAATTTTTATTTTTTTATATGTGGCTTATATTTTTTATATTTAAAAAATTTGAAGAATTTATATTGTAAAATTGTAGGATGATAAGCTGCCGACATAAACTTTTCTACCACATTCAAACATGACATGTAAAGTATCGGCGAGTGGAATATGCTGTGAAAATTTATTGATACAGTGGGGTATGCCCATGCCCCATGGGATGCCTTGTGGTTTAAGTCTGTCGAAACTATCTTTTTTTTAAATGAAAAATGAACGGGATCGACTTTTATTCTGAAAACAAAATAACGTAGTCACCACCAATCTTTTTTGTTTAGGTGTGATTCGATTACCTCGTGACTTGATTGATTTGATAAAATGTTTTGTTTTACTAAAACATCGATTTTGGTCTATGAAATTCGAGAAAACGGGTTCGGGAGTTGGTTACGTTTGAGGAAGGATTAGCACACTCGTAACGCCCAAAATTGATACTTAATTGATTAACTAATGTCTTAATGTCAAGAGTTGAGAATCCGTAAAGAATTTAAAAATACGATCTCGCTTTAAAAATGCTTGAACGAATTGAAACGAGCATTAAAGGCCCTCTCGTCTCGAGATTACAAGATGCCACATCCCGTAAGTTAGGATACGACGCTTGAATTCTCAAAAATAAGCTTGCATTTTAAATCTTTCATGTTTTAATTTAGAAGGATTTTCGATTATCTAGATCCAACGAGAAAAATCAAAAATCCCGTAAGTTAGGGTACGATTTTCTCAAATTTCCAAATACATAATATTGCCTTTATCTTTATTTGAAATTCGTGTATTTTGAAATTTGAAGGGATATTCGGCTACTTAGGTTTAACGAGAAAATCGTGACCCTGTAAGTTAGGGCACGATTTCTTGAATTTCCTAAGTGAGAAATATTGCCGGTTTTAAAAAAAAAACTCTTTTTTGAATAGTAGTAATTTCAAAATCTAAATAATGTGTTCTATTTGAAAAAAATGGCCTATTATGAGTAAAAAAAATTTAAAATGCGACCTTTCAAGTGAATGAAACATGATAGAATAATAATATACAACACGAAGTAAGAAATTGCAAATAAGATGCTACACTAATGGATTGCAAACAACATGTAAATACAAATTAATGAGTTACGATTCAATTGATAGCAATAATCACGCCACACTTGATATTTTAATACCAACATTAGCAATCAAAAACAGGGAATAGTACATAAAACAGATTAACGTAAATAATATAAAGCAGTTAAAATAAAACAATTTAAAATAGCATATAAAAGGTTTAAAATAAATAATATGTAGAAAGAAAATTAAAATAAGTAGTATGTGAAAAAAAATATAAACCATTTAATATATGTGAAAAATAAATAACAATAAATAAATAAATAATAAAAAAAAGGTAAGGATGAGATTGAAATTTGACTAAAACTTGGGGTATTAATATAAATATTAAAAATAGGCTATCAAGGACTGAAATGGATCGCGTGTAAGTGTGCAAGGATGGGATGGGAAATTATCCTTAGTCCTTATGCGCAACGTTTTAGTGCGGACCAAAGTGTGATGAATACAAAATTACACAGCCAGATTTTCAAAAGAAATATTAAAATCAAACGAATGAGGATTGATTTGCAATGTGGCACAAAAGTGGAGGGACCGCGTGCGCAATAATCCCTTCATCCCAGAAACAAGCAGATTTTGAGCGCCAGTGGGTTGGGTCACGGGTTAGAGGCTAAAACGAAGTCGTTTTGGCCTCTGAGCTTAATCACCAAGACGGTGCCGTTTTCATGGCCTATATAAATCAAATTTTGGACAAAAAAATCATTTGAACCCCTTGTAAAAAAAAAAACTCCCTTCCCCATTGTTTTTCTCTCTGGAAAAGGCCAGATTCTGGCCAAAGTTTCGGTGCCGGATCGCTGTCAATTTTGCGGTGGCCTTGCCGTATACGTCGACCAAAATTGCGTAAAAAAAGATTTTTTATCCCTTTCGAGTCCTTTTCTCTTCCTTTTAAAAAAACCTTTAAAATTGACCCTTTTTTTTAAAAATAAAATGCTATACGAAAGAAAAAAATAACTTTTGTTCTTTAAACCCTCATCGAACCCAAAGGGCCTCGGGTATTGAGATACCGACGACCATCAACAGTGAGAGGAGGCGAATCGACAAGGTAAGGTTTTTTATTTCGTTTCTCCATTTATAATGAAAAAAGAACAAATAAAATAAATAAAAAATAAGAATACAAGAACACCTTTGATTTTCATTTGAATATCTTTCTTTGTATTGATTTTTTTTCATCTAACGCATTGTTTCTAGGGCTTTTTAAAGTCGATACAAAATGATTCTCTTTTTTGTTTGTTTGCTATCATTTTCTACTGTTTGCTATCCTTTTTTGTTTGGTCCACAGGTAAGGAGGCCAGTTGTTGTACGGAGGTGGACGTGGTGGTATGGAACTCGTGGTGGCACGCGTGAAGGTCTCGTGAGGGGGCAGTGGTGCCGCAACAATTAGGGTTTCTACCCTCTTTTCTTTTTTTGGTAAAAAAATTAGCTTAGGTTTTGGGCTATTTGGGCTCTACGGTTTTCAATTTTTGGGCTAATAATTTGTTTGTATTTTGGGTTATAAGTTTTTATTGTAAATGGACTTTTTAATTGTTGGACTTGTGCTTATTTGGCTTTGCTTGGGCCCAGACCAAAATTGGGCTTTACAGCTGCCCCTCTTTGCTTATTGTCGTGTAATGAAAATGGAGCAGAGAACTTAAAAGGGCCAAATTTGCCCAGTCATGCCGGTCTTCGACTTTTTGGTGCTTCGATCCACTCCAATGTAATTTTAGGGAGAAGAGATTTGTAGCTTCGATCTACTCCACTGGAACTTCAAGGAGATAAGATATACAATCTTCAGTCTGCTCCACTGCTACTTCAGGGAGATAAGGTTGGTGGCTTTAATCTGCTCCACTGCAACTTCTGGAAGATAAGATTCGTCGTCTTCGATCTACTCCACTGCAACTTCAAGGGATAAGATCTACAATTTTCAGTCTGTTCCACTGATACTTTAGGGCGATAAGGCTGGTGGTTTCAATCTGCTCTACTGCAACTTCAAGGAGATAAGATTTATAGTCTTCAGTCTGCTCCACTACTACTTCAGGAAGATAAGGTTGGTGGCTTTAATATGCTCCACTGCAACTTCAGGAAGATAAGATTCACCGTCTTCGATCTGCTCCACTGCAACTTCAAGGAGATAAGATCTACAATCTTCAGTCTGTCCTACTACTGCTTCAGGGAGATGAGATTTATAGATTCATTGATCTTGCTACACCGTCCTTTGGGGACATGACCTGTAAAGTCAATTTCATATGCCTATGCTTATGCCAAATGATTAGGATGCTATGATCAGAATGGATCAAATGGTCCTAACTAGATGTGTATGAATGATATTTGTATGAATGCAAAATGTCATGAGAATGATCCCTTTTTAATGTTTGGGTTGTCATTGCTTGTTTTTCATCAGGGTTTTATTACTAATGTATTACGCTACCTTCTTTGCTCAGTTGGTTTGCTCCACTTCAGGGAGATAAAATTTATGGTTTCTTCATCCATCCCACTGCAACTCAAGGGTATAGGATTTGTATCTTCGTCAATCCATCCCACTACAACTTAGGGGTAGAGGATTTGTATCTTCTTCAATCTATCCCACTGCAATTTAAGGGTATAAGATCTGGCTTCTTCAATTAATTGATTTGGGTATGACTAGATGTGTATGCAGAATGTCAATTTTTCAAGAATAATCCCCTTTTAAGGCTTCGGTTGACATTGTTAGTTATTCGTCGAGGTTGTATCACCGACGCAATAACTTGTCTTCTTATTCAACTGGTATCTGATAAACCGTAATATATACATATTTTTATCCATGCTTGGCACATTTGTCATTAGATTTATGGAACTTGATGCTCCTAATCCTTTAATTTCATGTTTTATACTTAGGTGAGCATAAGGAAGCGAAAAGAGCAAGAAACGAGTCAAAAATGGACAAAATGGGCTGAAATCAACCTTCAATACGGCCTAGACATCTTCACACGGGTAAACCACATGCTCGTGTGTGACACAAAGAATTGCACACGACCTGAGCAGCCTCACACGGGCGTGTCCCTGTCGACCCTTGTTTCAATTTCACGTAGAAAAGTTAATTTTTGGGTATTATAGGAATTCCAAAGTTCATAAAAAAACCCTAAGGGGAGAAACCTAGGGGGACACAGAGTAGAAAGCAAGGAATTATTCAAGGAACGCCGATCGATTCATCTCGGAATCAAGGATTTACATCAAGACTAAAGATCTCCCTTCAATTTCTCTCGAAGTTTTTGGGTTCTTTATGTTTTGTTGTTTTCCCTATTTTGAGATGTTTTCTTTTATAAACATCAACTAAATCCCCTAAATACCTGAGGGGGATGAAACCTAAGACAGATCTTGTCATTATTTTCTGAATTATATGATATGTAACGACCTCAAAAGTACAAGTATCGGAATATGAATTATCGGGTCTCCGTTTTTAATAAAACGGACTGGTAAATATTTATTAAAAATATTTATGAAATTAGTTATGTGTTTAATTAGGCTTTGGTTAGATGAATTTAGCCTAGTTTAAGAGTAATTAGTAAAAAGGACTAAATTGAAATATGAGTAAAAGTTGAATTATAGATTGGAAGAAAGTATAAAGGGCCAAAGTGGCAAATATGCCATTCCTCAAAGTTGAGGCGGCATAATGTATAAAAATCTAAGATTTTTATACCTAATTAGTATATTAAATCCCTCAATAAGAAAACAGTTTTGGGCAGTAACATAAGCTTAACTTTGAAAAATCACCAAAAATTGTATGAATTGAATTAAAGGGTGAATAAGATATGAAATTAAAGCTTATTGAGTCTAGTTTCTTATAGGAGAAACAGTGTAATCAATGGATTCGTGAATTAAGAGATATTTGAACTATTGTGGGACTGGTTCAGAATAATTTTGAGATACTCTGTTTTGAATTTGGAAAATCATTAAAAATTTTACAAAAATAATTATGGGACATAATTTATATGGTTAGATTCCTTAATGAGTCTATTTTTAGAAGAAATAAACAAGAACATCATTTGAATTCTGTACAAAGAGATAATTAAATTTTAGTGAAGAAAGGTTGGAATTGTTAGACAGCAGAACAGGGGTAACTTTAAAGAATAAACTGTAGTTATTGGCTAAACCAAAATTCTGAAAATTTTATGACAAGAAAATATGAGAGTCTAGTTTCATAGAAAATTTACGAATCTTAATTTGAAATTCTGTAACTCAAGATATAGATAATTTAGTGATAATGACTCAGGTAGACAGCCTTAAAAGAACTTATGAGTAAACGGTAGAATTGTGTATAAAGAATGTAAAATGAAGAGGAAGAGTAGGAATTGAATAAAAATTCAATTATTTAAATTTTAATGTT
This sequence comes from Gossypium stocksii, assembly GCA_020496765.1. Taxonomy (NCBI): domain Eukaryota; kingdom Viridiplantae; phylum Streptophyta; class Magnoliopsida; order Malvales; family Malvaceae; genus Gossypium; species Gossypium stocksii. Next base: position 3,032,446 of record CM035622.1, on the reverse strand, counting down.
GTAATTAATAATGGAAATTATTATTATTTTCGTAGCAAGTAAAGAACTCGAGGCATCGAGCAAGGAGGGAAAAGAGAAAATAAATGAGGAGTAAAAACAAGAAATCCAGGTTAGTATTACTATAATTCAAATTTGATTATTTGTTATATTTTAAATTAATATATATATGATAAGCAAATTGAGGTAAGTATCAAGAATGAATTAAGTGATAAATATGTATTGGAATTGAATTTGTTATTAGTGATTGTTGAATTTTGAATAATATGTTTAATAAATAAAAATAATGTTAATATTGATATTGAATTAAATAAAATTGAATGAAATTGTGAATTGAATGAAATTGGAATGAAGTTTGAATATGTATGAACATTTGATGAAATATTGATTGGAAAGTGGAAAAGTGATTGGAATTGAATCAAATTGAGTTGAAATGTGATTTGAAGTGAAATTGCAGGATTTATGTGAATTTGAAATTGTGATTGAATTGCTATTGTGATTGAATTGAATCCGAATGATTATGATCAGTTGAAAGTGAAAGTGATATGGATATGTGATTTTGATACCCTATTAACTAGTCGGGCTAGGGTGGATATAGTTGGCATGCCATAGGATTGGAAGAGATTAGGGATTCTTCGACCTCGAGTCGATGAGACACTTGGTGTGTCATAGATTTGCTTCGGATAGTTTCGATGAGGCGTTGGTCGCCACTTTGCTTCGGTTCAGCCGATGAGACACTTGGTGTGTCATAGATGTACTTCGAACTATCCGATGAGGCGTTGGTCACCATTCTTGTGTGTTTGGTTGGATCCGTGTATCCGCCAGATTTCGAGTCAAGTTAATAGGGGTAAATATGTGAAATGATAAATTTCGAATAAATGTGATTGAGCTATTGAAAAAAATAAGAAAGTGAATTTGTGAAATAAATTATGATATGAAATTGGTGATATGAGATTGAATGCATAAACAAAAAGTTCATAATGTGTTCAAAGATGAATTGTGAATTGAAATGTTATATAAGATGGAAAAATGAAACGAAAGTTCACAATTTTGTTTGAAATGATATAAATAATATAAAAAGTTAATTGAAAAGAATAATATAATTGAATTATATGAATTGAGTGTAAATTTGATATGTGAAAATTAAATTGAGATATGATATCTCAAAATATGAACTGAGGTGCAAGAATTGATTAAAGTAAAGTGATGATATAAGAAATCGATTAGTGAAATTGTTATTGTTGGGACATGGCTATAGTAAACACAAATTGCAATAGAATTAATATTGAATAAAGTGATAAAAATTCAGTGAATTGTATATGATACGAAATGAGCTAATAGAATGAGATGTGAAAAAAAAATTCAATGAAAATTGGATAGTGAATTAATGTATGAATTTGATTAAATACAAGTCTTGAAATAATGCTTCTTATTATTAAATAAATTGATTAAAAATATGAAATAATTATTAAGTAATTGTAACATAAATTGAATGTATATAAGTTATTGTATAATTTGAATTATGGTAATACTACTGAGTATATTTATACTCAGCGTACGGTTGTTCCCATGCGCAGGTTAATTGAAAGCCAGTGTCCGGTCCAGCATCCAGATCAACCTCGACTTCAGAGAAATTTTAATTATGTACCTTACCTTTGGTAGTTGTGGCATGTTCCTAGGTGATGTATAAGTTAAGTATAAGAGTCTTGAGTTTTTGGTAGTAACATGATGGTTAAATTGGTTATAAGTATGAAATGGAACTAATATGACATATTAGATACAAGTATAAAATGGAATTAAATAAAGTTTATTAACATGAATTTAATTGGCATATGTATGATTAATGAACAAATAGATAAATAAATTATTTAAAAATGGTTAGATATGTTTGTATATATAAATGTGTTGGTTGCTACATAAATTGCACATTGGTTTTGGGTTGAAATTTTGCAGGGTTGGCTAGGTTAGTTTAGAAATACTCATATTGAGTCCACACGGTCTGGCACACGGGCGTGTGGCTTGGCTGTGTGAGAAAATCAGAATGCTCCACGGGTAAAGGACACGGGCGTGTCCCAAACCACCACGGCTGTGTTGAACCCTAGGTTCATTAACACGGGCGTGTGAGCCCTACTTTTTAGAAAATTTTTAAAATGTTCGAAAAATTTTATAGTATTTGAATTAGTCCCAAACTACTTTTAACTCGTATTTTTGGACCTCGAAGATCCAAATAAGGGACTATAAGATTATATTATAATATGTTTGATAATTATTTGTATATTATTTGTAAATTGTCCGATCGGTCCTGTAGCGCTCCGTAACCCTGTTCCAGTGACGGGTTGGGGTTAGGGGTGTTACATGATAAATATTTGATTTGTTCTTAATTGTGTTTTTAATTCTTGTGTTAATATTTCAGGATATTAATTCAAGTCAAATGTGTTTATTCAGTGGAGCAAAAGTCCCTGTTTAAGAATAGATCCAACACAATTAAGCAGAGTTGATTGCAATCCTAGACATAGGATGACGAAAATCTACCGGATTAGAGTCAAATCTAATAGGGAAATCCATAGATCGAGTTAATACAACACTAGGGGTTTTAATTAGAAAGAAATTTCAATTAATCAACCTAGGGTTAGTTGTTTTTAGTCTTGAAAGAGATATTAACATAAATTAGGGATTTCTACGGATCAAGTCAAGTGAGTAAGTCATCTAGTTCAGAATTGAATAACAAGTGAAGTCTAGGTGGATTCTTCCTTGGGTATTGTCTTAATCAATTGGTTTTCCAAAACTATTTTCCCAATTCATTCTTTGTCGCGTTCTTAGTTAATTAATTAGTTTAGTTTAGTTAGTTTAAAAACAAATCCCCTTTATTTTCAGGCTAGATAATAAAAAGAAAGTTAATACTAGTACTTTTAGTCCCTGTGGGTTCGACATTCCGGTCTTGCCATAAGCTATACTACTGTTCGATAGATGCGCTTGCCTTTATGGTGATAATAGTTTAGTTTACATGTACGATCGATATCACATCAGTATCTTTGACAAAAAAAATCCTCACTCATTATAGGCTCATATTGACCGAGTTCAGTTCAGGGGAATGCATTTTCCTATGGCCATGCGAAGATGAAAATCTCCTGAAGACATAGGTACAGATGTATCCTGAAAGCGATCCACTATCCCATGCAGAGGTGAAAACCTCACGAAGGAGTAGTTTCTCACTCCCACTTAAAAGGGTATAACTGAGCGGTCATGCAATGCAATATGTGAACATATACCAAGAGACTCGAATCAAAAAGCAAATATGAACAAAATGATGAAGACCGTAACAAAAACGAGTGAAATGTGATGAAATGATCGTATATTTAAACCAAATTTTCAATTTCTGGCAAGAAGACAAAAATTAATCAACTTGTGGCTTAACTCTTTTATTTTATCCCTAGTGGAGTTGCCAAGCTGTCGAAACCATTTTTGAAAAAGAGGGGGTCGACTTGATTTTGTAAATGAAAATAAAAAAGGGAGTTGCCACCAATCCTTTTTATTTAGGTGTGATCGGATCACCTTGTAATCGGGTCGTTTTAGTAAAATATTTGGATTCACTAAAACGATGGTTTTGGTCTACGAAATTCGAGAAAACAGATTCGGGAGTCAGTTACGTACGAGGAAGGATTAGCACCCTTATAACGCCCAAAATTGGTACGTAATTGATTATTAGTGTCTTAGTATCGAAAATTGAGAACTTTGAGGAGATTTAAAAATACGATTCTTCTTTAAAAATCATTTACTTTTCAAAAAAGGGCGTATTTCACATTAATCAAGGGAAAAGACCACATCCCGTAAGTTAGGACACGATGCCTTAAATCTCCGAAAACGAGAATAAATGCTAAAAATTTATTCAATCGAAAGATGTTTGATGATCTCGGTTTTAGAAGGAAATCATACTCTGTAAGTTAGAATACGATTTCTTTGTAATTCCCGAGATTATTTGGAAAATTTTAAAACTCTCGTTTGTTCGAATTTAACGGAAAAGTCGAAACCCTGTAAGTTAAGGAACGACCTCTCGAATTTTAAAACACTCAGTATTGCTTATTTTAAAACAAAATTTAATGTGTGGTAAGATGTGGCATAATTTGGTAATAAAATGAAAATAATAATTGCGGTGCTAATAGGCATAACAAGATGGATGCTTTAACAATGACAATAATATAAAAATATGAATAAATTAATTATAATACACAGTAGCAACGAACACACAACATATGTCACTTTAATCTTAACATTAATAATTAAGGACAAATGAAATAAAGTAATATTAATATATATATATATATATATATATATAACAAATTTAAAGACAAATAATATAAAGTAAATTGAAATAAAATAAAAAACAATTTAAAATGAATAACAAATAAGATAGTTTAAAGTAATAATATAGGCAGGGAAAAGAACTTAATCATAATAAAACCATTTAAAAAAAGTAATACAAAAATAAATAAATAAATAAATAAAACAGTTTGAAATTAACACTACATGAAACTTGAAATAAATAAATAAAATACGAATTTGTAAAAAGGGTAAAAATAAAATAAATTTATATATATATAAATGATAAGTAAATAAACAAATAAATAAATACAAATATTAAATAAATCAGTTTAATAGTATGATAATAATAATAGTAGTTGGAATAAAAATAATAATGATAATAAATATAACAAATATAATAATAATAGTACATAATAATAGTACATAATAATAATAATAAAAGTAATAGTAATAATAATAATGTTAATAGCAAAATAACTTAAAGAGGACTAAAATGAAATTTAAACAAGATTCTAGGGGTGAAATCGGAAATAAGAAACACCAAAAAGGGTTAAATTATAATACGCGCACAAGGAGGGGACCAAAACAGAAAATATCCCCCTTTTAAAAACGGTGTCGTTCAAATGTGGATCAAAATGACACTGAAATAATATTCTGGGGAAAAATTTAAAAAGTAAAAATAAACCGATTTGAAAGGTCAAGAAAGGAGGAAGGACCAAATGCGCAAATTGCCCATTAAAGGAAAACACACAGATCCTCAAGCGGGTCAAGTCATGCGCGAGGGTTAGGCCTTATACGACACCATTTTAGGGCCACTGAAACAGGCCCTAAACGGCGTTGTTTCACTTGTCTTATAAAAACAAACTTTTTTTTTTAAATCAGTCTGCTCCCTTTAAAAATTTTTTTTTAAAAAAAACTCTTAAAACCTCTCAACTCTCTCAACCCTTCCCTTGATTTACAAAATCCGACCAGGGTTCCGGCGACGGACCGCCGTCGGCTCCGCCGTGGACCTGCCGTATACGACGACCAGAACCGTGCAAAAATGGATTTTTTTTAATCCTTTTCGAGTCCTTCTCTTTTTCCTTTTTAAAAAGCTTTCCAAAATGATTTTTTAGAAAATAAAAATATTACACGAAAGAAAAACAACCCTTGTTGCCCTTTAAACCCTCATCGAACCCATATGGACCTCGAGTATTCAGACACCGACGACGATCGGCGGTGAGAGGAGGCGAATCGACAAGGTAAGGTTTTTTATTTTGTTTCTCCATTTATATTGAAAAAAAAACAAATAAAATAAATAAAAAATAAGAATACAAGAACACCTTTGATTTTTGGTTGAATCTCTTTCTTTGTATTGATTTTTTTTCGTCTAATACATTGTTTTTAGGGCTTTTTAAAGCTGATACAAAATGGTTCTCTTTTTTGTTTGTTTGCTATCGTTTTCTACTGTTTGCTGTCCTTTTTTGTTTGGTCCACAGGTACGGAGGCCAGTTGTTGTACGGAGGTGGACCTGGTGGTACGAAGCTCTTGGTGGCGCGTGTAGAGGTCTCGTGAGGGGGCAGCGGTAGTGCAACAGTTAGGGTTTCTACCTTCTTTTCTTTTTTTGCTGAAAAATTAGCTTAGGTTTTGGGCTGATTGGGCTCTAGGGTTTTTAATTTTTGGGCTGATAATTTGTTTGTATTTTGGGCTATAGGTTTTTATTGTAAATGGACTTTTTAATTGTTGGTTTTGCTTGGACCCGGGTTAAAATTGGGCCTTACAAAGTCAATAGCTTAGAAAAGCTTGTTCTGACCGGCAACCAATAACTTAACAAAAAATAAAGATTGGTTTTATGTAAATTATGTTAATGAAATTCATGAAAATAATTATGTAAATTATGAAAATAAAAATAAATTAATTTAATTACTTCATTCGATAGGTTGATGAAGGAATATATAAAGATGTATAAGGTGTTATTTTTTGGTAAAAGCATCATGAATATTTTTGTATTAAGAATTAAATTGTGATTTGTGTTATTTATTTAGAAAAAATAAGTAAATTAGTTATTACACATTAGATCAAAGAGTAAATTAGTCTATCAGTAAAACTTTTTATCTATTTTTACTGTTAAAAATTAGTCATGATACGTTGCATAATGTACGTGTGGCACATCACGTGTAACTGTTTGGATATTTCGTCAATCATACTAACTTTTAATAGTGAAAATAGATAAAATTTTTAATAAAAAGAACCTATTTTTTTTATCTAACATATAAAAATTAAATTATCTATTTTTCAAATGGGAAACATAACTTCTAATACTTGTTTTACTTTTATATATACGACACTGGAATTGTCAGAGTGTTCAAATTGGGTTATATCTTATAAAGGAAACTTCTTGGAGAAACTCAGCTAGAAATTTCAAGTGGGCTGAAGCTGACCATATGTATATATTATTTAAAAAATGAAAATTAATTAATTAATGTAAAGAGGATGAAAGAAAATTAGTTAAATTATGATATTAGTCTTTGTATTGTACGAAAGTTGTAGATTTAATTTTTATACTTTAATTTGATTAAAATTAATCTCCGTTTTTTTAAAATTTGAAATTTTAAAACTAACTGAACTATAACAATTAACTTTATTTAATTAAATTCAATTGCTAATCTTATACAATGTATATAAATTTATATTTTAGAAATTAATATGTCCACTATCAATAAAAATAATTAATATTCTTGTCGCGAGTGCTTTTCAAATAGATAAACAAATAGCAACAAAATATGTACTATTTCTATAGGCAAAAATTAAACCCAAAACTCATAGTTAAAAGATAATAATCACTACATCACTACATCACAAGTCATTATTCAATTTTATAATTAATCGTCATATGCAAGTGATATAGAGCTAACTTCAAATTAAAATAGAAGTTCCTTAGACCTCGCCTTGATTGTATGCTGATTTCAACATTAATTTAAAATTTTTATAGATTAGAACCAAAAAAATTTTATAGATTGCTTAATATAATATAAGGAAGCAAATAGTTGTATAATTTACGATTACCAATCTTCTAAGAAACATTTAAACCTTTATTTAAAAGCAAAATAAATTAGGGAAAAGAATAAAGATAGACCAACCAATCCCAAGTCTCCTCAGCGTCAAACCCTGACCCACCACCGCCACCATATAACCCATCTCATCCTTCGCTTGTAACCCAATATCCCAAAATCAACACCCGCCATTGAGCTCCCCACCCCGGCGGGCGAGGTTCCTCCGGACCTCCTCGGGGGAGCGGCTGTTTCCAATGTCTAATTTTATTAACCCGCCACCACTTCCACCACGGCGAGCAAATAAGCTAGAATCAGAATCACCACAACAACCGCCGATGATGCCGCCTTTATCCCAGCTTTACAAGCAGCGATCGTGGTCGCCGGATATTAACCGTGACGAGGCATGGCTTAGAAGGAAAGGAAACATCGAGAAGAGGAGAAGCAAGAGCGTGACGGATGAAGACCTTGATGAACTCAAGGCTTGTATTGAGTTGGGATTTGGGTTTGAGTTCGACTCTACCGAGTTGGATCAGCGTTTGTCTAGTACTTTCCCGGCTTTGGGTCTTTACTACGCCGTTAACAAGAACTATAACGACGTCGTTTCCAAGTCTGTGTCGTCTCCTTCAGCTGCTTCCGATTGTGATAGTATCCTTTCCCCTGTTGGCAGTCCCCATGCCATCTTTGACCCTGGTAAGTAATAAATTTTCAATTCAATATTATCTTAAATCTGTTGGGATTATTTCATTTTCATTTTCGTTTTCTGATTTTATTGTTTGATGATCGGTGAAGCCGATCCACCGCAGACGGTGAAGACAAGGCTGAAGCAATGGGCACAAGTGGTTGCTTGTTCGGTGAGGCAAAGCTCACGGTGATGATGATGGTCTTCAAATTAAAAGGATAACCCGGATTTGCTATCAATGTAAACAAAAAATCCAGAACTTTGATTCATTAGAAATTGAAGAAAAGCAGTTGAAAATCGCTATGTTGTATTGAAAAAAAAGTAGCTACTAATAGATTTGACTGTTCTTGCTTTAAGTAGGCAATTTTGCAATGCTCTCATGGTTTTTTTTTTTTTTACCCAATTTGACATTTTAAGGTAATATTGTTTCTGTCTGAACTCTGAACTAGAATGTGTAAAAGGTCAAAAGATGTCGGCAGCTTTTTCACATATGTTTTTTTTCAACTTTAAGGGCTTTAAACTCTTTGTATTTGATAATGGAATCCATCCGTTGGACAGAAAGTGGATACAGCTTGCTTTCATTCATGGATGGCAAATTAATCATTTTCTTACATGAAAAGAAAAGCATTTTGGGGTTTAAAGGAAAAGGGTTTTATGCTTTTTCCTTAATGCGAGTTCTTTTTAATTATCTTTATCACCTGCTTTGAGTAAAAAAATATGTAAACGAGTAATTTTAAATAGATATTCAATTAAGCTAGAAGAAAATATGGATTTCTAACTCTTGATTGCATTTCTATTTGAAAGTGTACCAATGTGACGACGAGGTGAAGATGGATTCATTCGTATCTACAATTAGCAACAGGAATTTCAGGCAACGCCAGCACTGAGCGCCAAAGATTTTAATTAATCATTAATTTGGTACGAGGTTGAATTTAAAAACAAAAACTCATATCTTAGCAAGCTATAATGAAATACTATTTTCCGTTGGATTTTGATTAGCCTTTAAAATAATTAGAGAGATGTAATTTTATGTGATTTTTATATTCAACATAATGATTTTTTGATCTTTTAATTTTATAAAAATAAATTATTTTAGTTATCGTGATTATTTTTTTTATCTTTTTCGCTTTTGAGTTTGTATTTTTTCTATCAAATCACCTTAAAATTAATGAAAAAAATTAATATTTGTTAACTTTACTAACATGATATATAATGTGAATGGCATATTAGCATTTAATTAAAATTTAAAAATTTAAAATTATTTTTTATAATTGGTATTTTTTAAATAATTTTTAATTTTAAAAATATTTTTTAAAACTTTTAAAATTTAAAAATTAATTAAATTCTTACATGTCATCTACATGATAATCTAATTGTATTCTATGTCAATAAAGTAAAAAACATCAATTTTTTAATTTATTTTAATTTAATTAAAAATAAATTTGAACATTAAAAAAATGAAAAATTGTTAAAATAATTTTTTTTATAAAATTGAAATTTGAAATAAATAGTTTTTGCATTGAAAATAAGTGGCTGACACTAATAACTTGTTGCAGCCATGGTTCTAAACTTCAAATTGGATGCAAGAAATGTTAGAATCCTTGTGACCATGGGAAGAAGATGGATCTGTTCCTCTTGGCTTAACGGAAGTTGGTTCACATAGAAGTGTAATCGATGTACAAAAAAGTGTGTTCTAAAATGATCTGACTAATGAAAAGGATAGATATGATTTGATGCCTTAAGATACCTGTCTTACTAAGAACAACTAAAAGTTGAGTCACGTTAGGCTTCCCACACATGTATTTGGACGTGATGTGATGGTAGGCCTACTAGCATGTTTAGGTTTACAATAACGAAGATCAATACCTAATAATTTCAATCTTTAGATTTATGTATAACATTTTCAATGAAAATTTTAATTTCATACTTCCTCTATGGCTTGAGAAATGATGAGATAAGTTATAGATGATATTCACCTTTTAGTTTCAAAATGGTCTTCACTCACATGTTTGAAAGAAACGTGTTAAGCTCAACATATCAAAAATTGAATGGCACATTAATCTCTATCATTATGCACAAATTTGTTTCAATGAAAATTACAATAAGATATCAATTCAACAAAATACAAAGCTACTTATCAATGTCACTTTTAATAGTTACTTGCCTTTCAATTCAATTGCTCAATTGTAGACTTAATAGAACACAATAGGATACACAGAAATGTTGATGAGATGCATCGAAGTGTCACTATTCTTCGCATGAACGTGCGAATGTCATTTTGCATAGAAGTGCCACCAACACTTGCACCGTAGTGCTGCTCTCACTAGTGTGCGTAGTCACTTTCCTAATGACATTTCATTTATATCCTACTAGTTCTCATTTTGTCCGATTAGACATTCAAACTATACAATTTTATTACATTCTCTCACCAAAGAAATCAATTCAAATTTACCATTTTTTACAATTTAGTCATTACCAAATAAAATCAACCAATCATCTATTTCACTTAACATCTATCATGTCAACATTCAACATTTCACTAAATTAATCCATGTCAATATCTAATTCACCTATCTAACTGATAAGCTGTAAAGGTAATATATTTTAATCTCATTTTTAATACGTTTTTAGATGATTAATTATGTAAATTAGTGAATTTAATTCTCCTAATCCTTTAAATTCATATGAATTGAAATTTTGCATCATACCATTATCATTCATTAATATGGAACATAAACATGAATTATGGTTAATATTTTATAATGTCTTTGCCTCGAAGCTATTAACATAATTAAGGATAGCGATTTCAGAAACTTCAGTTTCATTTTAGTAAAGAAAATCCATACGGTTTGGAGATGGTATTAATTAACTTTTTTTAAGGGAAAAAAATTGTATATGGAGATTAAAAACTAATTAATGCCCTTTAAGAGGGTGATAATGGAGATGGGGAATTTTTTTTTCATATACATCCTTTTTTACTATTGAAATTATAAAATTGCATTACATTTTTTCTTACCTTGAAACCATAAAAAATCATTAATTTAATTTATTAATGCAATTCCATATACAACTTTTTTTTCTCTGTTAAAATCATAAATGTCAAACTTTCATTTTTCTTCATCTTCTTCGTCTCTCGTTTTCTAGAGTGTTTGAATGTTTTTCATCATCTTTTTCTCTTATTTTCTTTGCCTATGAAGTAGTATAATAAGTAAGTTAAACTCAAAAATATTTTTTTTTTTGCTTCTCAAATATTCAGCACTTCTTTACTGATATTGTATTTTTTTCATTGTATTAATACTTTCTTCAAATCTCTCTTCTCATGCAACTGAAGGCTTAGGAGTCATATTATTCAAGGCTTCAAGAAGAACCAAATGATCATTGGTCTCGGTAACCATAACACGTCAGGAAAAAAAAATTTAAAATCATACTGGTGATGGTGGAGAGAAGACCAACACCAAAAAAAAAAAAAAAAAAAATCCTACCATGGGTGTCGACCACCATAGTGCCAACACCAATAAATACAAAAAAAAAAATTAATTTTTTTTTGTGCTAGCCACCTAGACGCCAACACCTAATAAATTTTTTTTGAACTGGGAAATACCTATATTTTTCAAAAAAGTACACAAAAAATACATATAGATGTTGACTATTGCAGTGTCGACACCAAAAACATATATTTTTTAAACCTCGACCAATTAGCAAGCAATCATTACACCGTGATTGACTTGAGTGTCGACCATCGGGATATCGACACCACCCGACATTGTAAATTTTAGGTCATTTACGTCATAGTCTTTCAAGTTAGGTCATTTTCATAAATATTTATTTATTTTAGGTTAGTTGGGTAAAAAAGCCGCTACTTTTTGTAATTTAATGGATAAATTAATTTTTTAATTTCTTATAATATTCTAATTATATTCCTCATTAATATTAATAATTCTATTTGTTAGAAATGAGGTAAGATTGATGATGAGTTGATTGTAGAAGAAGAATTAGTAGAGAAAAAGCTAAACTATAAGCTGAGAAAATGAATTCTGTTTTTTCGATTCTTGAATTTCATATCTCCCTCTCTTTACATTGTTTATATATAAGCTTTGAATAACTGCTCTTAACTACTTCAATCTACAACTTACTGACTTGTTTAACCTACTAACAACCTGCTAGCTATATGAGCTTAACATTCACCCAACTTCTCTGTGGGTAAGACTCGAAGAAGAGTACGGCAACGAGCAAAATACGTTGCTGATAATGGCTTGGTAAGTATATCAGCTACTTGGTCACATGCTGGAACCTCGCCTACCATAACAGACCCATCTGCTACTTTCTCTTGGATAAAGAATAGGTCTAGCTCAACGTGCTTGAACTTAGAATGTAAAACAGGGTTAGCTGCAATAGCTATTGCACCAGAGCTATCACACCAAACAGTAGGAGTATCATCTGACTTGACCTGTAGTTCTTGAAGTAACCAAACAGTAGACGGCGACGCTGTCGCCGATGACTAGTGACCGGCTCGGCAGTCTGGTGACCAGGGCCGATGGCCGGACTTTGGGGCTGGTTCAGAGGAAATGGGTGTGGTTTTTTTTTAAAAAGGGGGGTTGAAATGAGGGTTTTTGAAAATTTTTGGGCTTAAATAGCCAAGTGAAAACGACGTTGTTTTAATCAGCCCCCCAGGCGCCTAAGACGGCATCGTTTTGAGGGGTTGACCTGAAACCCGACACAAGACAGCCTAGGATCCGCGTGTTTTTCTACTAAAAGTCTATTAAGGCCCTTAGTCCTTCCGCTTTTGAGGCTGTTTTTAACGTGGTCTTATTTTATTTATTCTTTTTTTTTTAAATTTGCCATTCACCTTCATTTTCATTTCAATTTAATCCTTGAACCTTTTAACAGGCAAACACCTGAAACGACGTCATTTTTGGGATAGGGAATAATTTCCTATTTATTCCCTATTTTCTGTCGCGCGTTGCATTTTAATCCTTTAGTCTTTTTTTTTTTTTACATTTTTGTAATCTATCCCTTTAATTTCATTTCTATTCCATTTTGGTCTGCTTGATAAACACAAGCAAACGGACGAGGGATATTTCCCATTTTAGTCACTACTCTTTTAGCGCCTCGTATTTTACCCCCTAGTAGCTTTTTTATTTTATTTTGCACCCCTATTTTCATTTAGATCACAATTAAGTCCTTCTTTTAATTTCGACCCTTAAAATATTTTTATATATTTTGCTTTTTTTTTTTTTACCTAGCTTTTATTATTTATTCTTTTATATATTTTAAAAATTGCAATATCTAAATATATTTTTTTATCTTCATTTTTACTAATATTAATTATTTATTCATCCATTTACTTATTATTTGCTTTTATATATTAAAGTAAGTTTGCTACATTTTATTCGAGTACCTTTATTCATTTTTATAATTATTAGTATTGTTATATTTTTATCTCACCTTTGCTATTTTATTATTATTATTATTTTACATTTAAAAAAAAAAAATCTAAACTTAATATTATCTACATCTATTTTACTTACTTATATTTATTATTTTATATGTTTTATATACACCTTAAAGTTTGTGAGGTTAATATTTTCTTTATAAATATTTGTTGATTCATGTATTTTCTTGCTACTAAAATTTACCTATTTATCCAATTGTTTATTGTTTGTTCCCTTTTTATATATATGGTTTCATTGTTTCATTCATTTTTAAACATTTTCATGATATGTTTGTTTATTCTTATATCATGTATTTCTATTTACTTTATTTATTTATCGAGACTTGTTTATTAGTATTAAATTCATCTTTGTAATTACATCATTATAATATTTTATCGTATATTGTATATCGTTTTAAATATCACATTTATTTTTTATCCAAATTCAAGAAAAAAAGAAGAAGAAAGTTTTCGAAATAAGGGTAATATTTCGTATTTGGAACTTCGAGGAGTCGTACCCTAACTTACGGGGTTTTGATTTTCTCGTTGAACCTAAATAACCGAATATCCTTCTAAAATTAAATACATGACATTTAAAAAAAATAAAATTAAAAGGCAAGCTTATTCTCGAGGGTTCGAATGTCGTGTCCTAACTTACGGGATGTGACATTTTGTTATCTCAGGATGAGAGGGCCTTTTAATACTCATTTCAATTTATTCAAGCAAATTTTTTTAAAAAAATAACATTAATAAAAAAGAGGATCGTATTTTAAATTCTTTACGAATTTTTAACTTTCAACATTAAGACATTAATTAATCAATTAGGTACCAATTTTGGGTGTTACGAGGGTGCTAATCCTTCCTCGTACGTGACTGACTCTCGAACCTATTTTCTCGAATTTCGTAGACCAAAATCGTTGTTTTATTTAAATCAAAATATTTTATTAAAACGATCAAATTACGAGGTTATCCGATCACACCTCATAAAAAAGATTGGTGGCGACTCCCATTTTTGTTTTTAAATAAAAAAGTTGACCTGCTTTTTTCAAAAAATTGATTTCGACAATAACAAATTTAAAATGGCTACATATTATTTTTAGAAAATTCAAAGCAAAAATCCAAGAAAGGATTCTTTTCCGTCTAAATCAACCCAAATAAAATCCAACCCTCTAAATACATTATTTAAAATTAAAATACGTATATATATATATTATAGAAAATTTAAAGTTGACCCGCTTTTTTCAAAAAATTGATTTCGACAATAACAAATTTAAAATGGCTACATATTATTTTTAGAAAATTCAAAGCAAAAATCCAAGAAAAAGATTCTTTTCCGTCTAAATCAACCCAAATAAAATCCAACCCTCTAAATACATTATTTAAGATTAAAATACGTATATATATATATATATATATTATAGAAAATTCAAAGCAAAAAACCTAGCAATAGGACAAAAAAACAACTTTATTTTTCTAAATCAACCCAAATAAAATCCTACCTTTTAAATTTATAATTTAAATTTAAAATAATTATATAGTTTTTAAAGGATTAAAGCAAAAGGAGAAAAAATAAAATACAGATTTTATTATTATTACTATTTTGATATAATAATAAGAGTTCTTTTTCATTTTTGTGGTTTGAATGTATTCTTATTTAGGTCGAGATGATATTCAAGTAAAATTCTTCTTACAATATGAATTTCAAAATTCAGAGTTTAATCCAAATATTTGAAGAAGAAATTTATTTCCACTTCTTTCCATCATTTGTTTGTATTATTTTTCTTTCAATTTGTGGAACATGTAATAGCATGGAGGCTGAACAATCCTTGCTAAACTTATTTTTTTTAATAATCTGTTATCATTTTTAAGCTAAATACGTAATACGAAGCTTAAATTTCTACAATACATTGCATCTTCCATGATTCATACTATAGACGCAAAATGATTGAAATTTATTCTCCCTCGCTACTCCTAATCCTGTCCGTGGACACATATCTTAATTAACCACAATGGTCAATGAACACCACAGGGTTACGGCTCTCAGTTTCTTATATAAGGGGGGTGGGGGGGGAGCATCCATCTCAACTTTCAAACAGATTCATTGAGTAGATTACAATGGCAATAGTAGTGTTTCTGGTCTTTCTTCTACCACTCTCCTTGTTCCTGTTCATTCTCCTAAAACATGGCAATTCTAATCGTCTTCCCCCTAGCCCTCCTTCTCTTCCTTTGATTGGTCACTTACATATGCAGCTGTTTGATAACTCGGCCGCTCATATTTTTCTTTGGAAACTCTCTCAAAAGTATGGGTCTCTCGTGTACTTGCAATTTGGGTTGAAACCAATCCTTGTAGTTTCTTCAGCGAAAATGGCTAAAGAGGTTATGAAAACCCATGACCTTGACTTTTGCAGTAGGCCTTATCGACGTTGTAGTCATAAATTATCTTATAATGCCTCGGATGTGGCTTTTTCACCATATAATGACTACTGGAGGGAGATGAGGAAAATTTGTGTTGTACATCTCTTTAGCGGAGTGCAACAGTATCGTCCCATCCGAGAAGATGAAGTTGATCGCTTGATTGAAAAAATATCCAAATTATCTGTTGATGCTAAACCTGTCAACTTGAGTGAAGCAATAATGTGCCTTTCCAGTACAATAATTTGTAGAATAGCCTTCGGCAAGAGGTATGACGAAGAAGGAGCCGAAAGAAGCAGATTCCATGAGCTGCTTAATGAAACTCAAGCCATAGTATCAAGCTTCAGTTTTTCTGACTACTTTCCTTGCATGGGTTGGCTCGATGGATTCACTGGATTGCTTAGTCGTCTTGAAAAGGCTTTCAAAGAACTTGATACTTTTTATCAACAGCTCATTGATGAACATCTGGATCCTAATAGGCTAAAACCCCAACAAGAGGACATACTCGACGTGTTACTACAAACATGGAAGGATCACGACTTTTCATTTGATCTGACTATGGATCAGATAAAAGCTATTCTTATGGTCATTTCATCTTTACTCAACACTTATATCTTTAATTAACTTTTGAGCTTCACACTTTGTACATATATTTAACCCATTGTTTTTCTTGCAGAACGTGTTTATAGCTGGAACAGACACATCCGCAGCCACTATAATATGGGTGATGACCTTCTTAATGAAAAATCCAAAATGTTTGAAGAAAACTCAAGCAGAAGTAAGGAATTTGATTGGAAAAAAAGGTTTTGTAAATGAAGATGATACTCGAGATTTGACTTACTTAAAAGCTGTGATAAAAGAAACATTTAGATTGCAACCAATAGCTCCATTGTTAGTGCCACGAGAAACACTCCGAAAGTGCAACATTGGTGGGTACGATATACCTGCCAAAACCTTGGTTTATGTGAACGCGTGGGCAATAGGAAAAGACCCTGAAACTTGGGAAAATCCAGAAGAGTTTTATCCTGAAAGGTTCATTGGTAGTCCCATTGACTACAAAGGGCAACACTTTGAGCTCATACCATTTGGTGCTGGTAGAAGGGTTTGTCCTGGAATGCATATGGGAGTTGCAGTAGTGGAACTTGCCCTTGCTAATCTTCTTTACAAGTTCGATTGGGAAATGCCAATTGCAATGACAAAAGAAGACATAGACTTTGATGCACTACCTGGTCTCGCTACACACAAAAAAAATGCTCTTATCCTTGTGGCTAGGAAGATTTATGATTAAACAATCCCTGCCTTTGTGATAGTTGCTTGTTTACTGCTTGCTTATGAATAAGGTCTTTAATAACACTGTGGCTTTGAGATGCAATATGAAAATCACTTAAAAAAATAAGTTATGAATAAAACTCTCAATTATATATATATATACACATATATATATATATATATATATATATGTATATATTCTCTTTTGCAGCAATAAGGGACAACTGGTGCCAATAATCAGTTAGAGGTGTGGCCTCAATCAACACAAAGGGTTGTTTAGGTTTCTTTGATTGACTTTGGTGTTTGGGGTGGAGTGAAACTATCTAAAAAAAACCCACTAAAACACTTAAAAATAATAAAATTAAAATAATAATTTCATTGTATTAAAAAAAATTTCATAAAGTCATGATTTAAAAAATTTCTCAATTTACGGTTTCTTTTGTCAAAATTACACAAGAACTTTGTTCTAATATTAATGTAAGATATACAATTTAATTTTATATAATTATATCCATAAAATTTTAAATTTGTTTCAATTTTTATAAATTATTAATACAATTATTAAATGCAGTATTATTTAAAATTCATCCTTTAGTGCCTCCAATAAAATTTACTTAAAAATCATACCGTTGATGCAAATTTATCAATTGAAGGCATAAATGACTACATAGAACACTCATGACTACCCACATGAATTTACCATATATACGTAATATACTAAAAATCAACCACTCATTTATCAGTTCATTTCATCAAAGCTAAATTAACATTTAGTATATAAGAGCTGAATTTGCAATATTGTAGAACTTATCAAATAAAACTTTCTTGTTTTTAACCTTTTCTATTTCGTTCTATCTTATATCAATTGCTTACAAACTATTTATAGACAATAGTTTGCCCTTCAAAAATCTAATAAAAGCCATAAACGAAAATAACTGTTGACTCTTGACCTTTCATTCTCCTAGAAAAGAAACTGCTAAATTAAACCCATTAAAAACAAAACTGACATTTAACGTTTATTCAACAAAACTCCCCCATAAACTTAAATGCTTCTACCATCCTTCATGCCGATTAATTTCTTGCAGTTGTCGAGAAGTACCATCGGTAGCAGTTTTGTGAAGATATCTGCAACTTGGTCCCCGCTTACTACGTGCACTAATTTTACACTTCCTTCCTTTACATGATCTCAGATGAAGTGAAAGTGAATATTAATGTGTTTGCTTCTCTCATTATTAACCGGGTTCTTTGCCAACTCAATTGCTGATTTATTGTCAACTTGTATCTTAGTTGCACCAAATTGTTGTTTCTCCAACTCACCCAACAAATTTTTGAGCCATATAGCATGACACACACACACTAAGGTGCTGCCACATATTCAGCTTCACATGTCGAGAGCATCACAATTGGTTGCTTCTTTGAAAGCCAAGTAAACGCCGTGTTACCCATAAAGAACACATATCTCGATGTACTTTTCTGATCATCTAAGTCTCCGCACCAATCACTGTCAGAATACCTAATCAACTTGTAATCTTCCACATTTGAATAGAATAACCCAAGTGACACCGTTCCTTGTATGTACCGTAGGATTCGCTTCAACGCCTTCTAATGTGAATAAACCGGCTCCTCCATGAACTGACTTACAATGCCAACACTTAGTGAAAGATCAGGCCTTGTGCAAGTGAGATAGCGAAGGCTTCCCACCAAACTCTGGTATTTGCTCATGCCAACTCGTTCTCCTCCATTGAATTTCGAGAGTTTTATACCTGGTTCTATTAGTGTTGATACCGGGTTGCAAGATGCCATCTTGTACTTCTTCAAAATTTCCTTTGTATATCCTTTCTGTGACACAAAAATACCTGTCTCTTCTTGTCTTACCTCCAAACCCAGGAAAAACTTCATCAAACCCAAATCTGTCATCTCGAATTCCTGTGTCATTGTGCTCTTAAAATCTTGTATCATCTCACCATTGTTCCCCATAAAAATGAGGTCATCAACATAAAAAGCAACAAATAACATATTACCTTCATTCTTCTTCACGTAAAGGGCATGTTCATAGGGACATTGTTTGAATCTATTCTCCTTAAAGTATGCTTCGATACAATTATTCCATGCCCTCGGTGCTTGCTCTAACCCGTAAAGTGCCTTCTTCAATTTTAGCACCTTCTTCTCTTCTCCACTTTTCATGTACCCAGGTGGTTGTTCGATGTAGACTTCTTCTTCGAGCACACCATTCAAGAATGCCGACTTGACATCTATTTGAAATATCAGTCATTTAAATTGAGCCGCTTGTGAAAAGAGTAATCAGATTGTCTCCATTCTTGCAACGGGAGCAAACACCTCGTCATAATCGATCCCCTCCTTTTGCTTGTATCTTTTGACAACAAGCCGCGCCTTGTACCGATCTATCTCGCCTTGAGCATTCATCTTTTTCTTCAACACCCACTTCACACAATGGGTTGACTTCCTTTCGGCAACTCCGTTAACTCCCATGTGTTATTGCGGTCAATTGCTTTAATTTCCTCGTCCATGGCAGTTTTCCACTTTTAATCTCACACCGTCTCTTCAAAACATATATTCTCGGATTCTGCCAAAAGACATACAATATGTACCTCATTTGTTGAATCATACAAATCTTGCAAACTTCGCATTTTGGGTTGTTGCCGTTCGTCTTCGTCATCAGTAGTTTCAAGATTTGTCGGTATGATTATTGGTGTAACGGTTGATGATCCTCCATCTTCGATGATAATCTTCGTTGAGTTATTCCAATCTCACTCACTTGCTTCATTAACTCGTACATTATGACTCACCACTACCTTCTTGCTTATCGGGTCGAGTAGCTTGTATCTTTTTATTTTGTCATCATTCCCAATAAAAATAAACCTTTTGCTTTTGTCTTCGAGCTTCATTCTTCACTGATCTGGTACGTATGCATAGGCCTTACTACCGAATACTTTGAGATGAGAAACTGTCAGTTTTTGTCCGCTCCATGCCTCTTGTGGTGTTTGATCATCCAACTTTACATGTGGACACTGATTTTGCACATAGATGGCACATTGCAAAGCTTTCGCCCAAAATTCCTTCGGCATCTTCTTGCTCTTGAGCATTAATCGAACCATGTCGAGAACAGTCCGGTTCTTCCTCTCAGCCACACCATTTTGTTGGAGAGAGTACGGTGCGGTTAGGAATCATCTTATGCCTTGCTCCTCACAATACTCTATAAAAGTCATCGAAGTATACTTGCCACCTCTATCGGATCGTACAGATTTGATGTGTCTACCGGTTACTTTTTCCACCATCACTTTGAACATTTTGAACACCTCGAACACCTCGGGTTTTCTTTCAGAAAATAAACCCAAGTTTTTCGTGAGAAATCTTCGATAAAGGAAATGAAATACCTTTTACTGCTAAAAGATTCGGGGGTAATTGGTCCACATATGTTGGTATGAATCAATTCGAGAGGTTGCTTATGTAGTAGCCCATTTTTGCCCGGGCTATACAAATAGAAAATAAACAAGAATAAAAATAAACAAATTTTTAAAAGCCCCAATAAATGTCCATTTACATATTCTGTTTTGGCCCAAAATACAAATAAATGACCAACTCAAACCAATTAGCCTAAACCTAAACCCAATACCCCATGACCCAAATATCTAATTACAAACCTACCTAAGACTTAACCCAAAACACTTAGACCCAATACCCTATTAGCCCGAACCCGAATCAGGCCCAAAACGCCGTTTTGACCCAACAAACGAACATGGCCCAAGTGACCTAAGGTTGTTAGCCATTGGAAACCCTAGTAGGAGGTCTCGCGCCGCAAGCATCAGACCAAGGCCCTTGTTTCATGCCACAATCAGCGTACGAATCAGCATGCCGTCGCCGTGATACTCGGGTTTACCTACAAAAGGGAAGAAAGATTGAAGAAATATGGCAAGAAATCAAACAAAAAAACATATACCAAATTTGTATTTAGGAGCAGTGGCTATAAAAGCCCTTTTGTAATCTATAATCCCTACACATACAAACAGATACTACACATACTATGCATAAATAAAAAACCATTTCAATCAGAGAGAAGGTGATTTGTTTTACTATTATTTCACTATTTTTCTTTATTTTTTTATTATTTATTTCTTTTTTTTGTTGTATACGCATAAAAATCATTTTTTTATATATACAAACTTTTCTAAAATAAAGAAAAAAGAGTTACCTGCGATTTGCCGGAAAAAAGGAAGGTTTTTGACCTTCTGACCGCCGTGCATGGCGGCGCGTAGGCGCGTGAACGCATGGGTGCCCGATGACTGAGGCTTGGCCAGACGGTGGCCGGAGCTCAGAGGGCCTCTCCTTTTTTCCTCTCTTCAGAGGATTTTCGGTTTTTTTATAGGATGGTTTAAAATGAAAGTTTTCTTTAGTTTTTTTTATTTTATAGGGTATCTAAACGACGCCATTTTGGGGGTCACCTTTAAAGGCCAAAACGACGTCGTTTAAAGCCTAACTCGCACGCGTGTGACCTAACTCGGGGAGGATCCGCGTGTTTCTGTTAAAAGGGCAATTTGCCTCTTTGGCCCTAAAATTTTTTTAAATTCGGCCCAAAAATTTTGTTTTCTGTTTCAATTTGGTTTCTGCCTATCTAAACACAAGAGCCAGAACGGCGTCATTTTGGGATTAGGGTCTATTTGACCAGTGAGTCCCTCACCTTTAACGTGCGTTTCAATTAGGGCCTAAATCCAGTTTTATTCTTTTTGAAATTACCCCATAAATATTATTAAAATTTAATTTTAATCCTTTTTATTTTACTTCAATTTTGACTTAGTTTTTTAATTTATTTTTTAAATACTTTGTATATATATTATTTATCTTATGTTTTCTAAAGAATTATTTTATTACACATTTTTTTTATATATTTATATTTTCTATTACATATTATGTATCGTTTTAAAATTTGTATATTGTATAATATTTCAAATTGATTTATTATTAATGTAAAATTTTATATTGTTCATTTTTCAAATAGGTATATTATATTTTTATATAAAATTGTATCTAAATTATTATACATATGATATATTTTTTTAAATCCTAAGTTTTTTATTTTTTATTTAAAATACCTTAATTATTTTATATGTATATATATCCTTTAAAAAATATCATTTATCAATATTTTACCCTTTTTTATTGTAATTTCAATTTATTGATTAAAATACATTTTTTGGTCGTTTTTATTTTTTTATGATTTTGTATTTATTTCTAAGTTTTTTATATATTTTGTAATCTCTTATGATTTACTTTAGATCTCATATTTGCTTATGTTATATATTTGTTTATTTTTAGCATAGTTATTTTATTATAATTCATTATTTTAAATTGTTGTCTTTTATTGTTTGAATTTATATGAAATGTTGATATGGCATGTAATTTGTATATTACTTTAATATTTATGCTTTGTAATATATTTATGCTGCGTTTTTTATCAAAACATTGTTTTAAAATATATCCCATTTAATTATTTTTTATCCAAAAATTGTTTTTTAAAATAAAGGCAATATTTGACATTTGGGATCTTCGAAAGAATCGTGCCCTAACTTACTGGGCTTCGATTTCTTTAGTTAATTCTAAATGGTTAGGTATCCTTTTCAAATTAAAACGAACGATTTTCAAATAAAAAACTATTTTTGAAAGTTTAAGATATTGCGTCCTAACTTACTGGATGTGATGTTTTGATATTTCGAGATAGGGGTTTCTAAAAAACAAAAGATATTTAACGTTTGGGAAATTTGAAAGGTCGTGCTCTAACTTACTGAGATTCGACCATTTTTATCCAAATAATTAAATGTCTCTTAAAAGGGGTAATAAGTTTTTGAAGCTCAAAAGTATCATACTTAAAAAATCTTTTCAAATCTTCGACACTAGGACATTTTATAATCAATTTGGTACCAATTTTTGGGCGTTACGAGGGTGCTCATCCTTCCTCGTATGTAACCGACTCCCGAACCCGTTTTCTTGAAATTTTGTAGGCCCAAATCAATATTTTAAAAGGTGATCCAATCACACCTAAAAAGATTGGTGGCGACTCCATTTTCATTTTTTAAAAGTCGACCCTGTTGTCCAAAAATCTAAAAATGGTTTTGACAGCTTGGTGACTCCACTGGGGAACAATAAAAGAGTCAAGCCGTAAAATTGATTATTTTCTGTCCTTTTGTCGAAGTTTGGAAATTTGTTTTCAAAAATTACAATTTTTTTACATGTGTTTGCATTGTTGCATATGTTTGTTATTTTCTCGCACACATTGCATTCGCATGACCGTTGTGGTCACACCCTTAAGTGGGAGTAAGAAACTATGCCTTCGTGAGGTTTTCACCTCCGTGCAGGATAGTGGATCGCTTTCGGGATACATCTGTACCTATGTCTTCGTGAGATTTTCATCTTCGTGCAGCCATAGGGAAATGTATTCCCCTAAACTGAACTCGGTCCGTATGAGCCTATAATGGGTGAGGATCGAAGAATTTGCTGGTTCAGGTACCTCAACTTTAGAGCTGAACTGCATATAGAAGACATAAGTGCCCACCCTAGGTAGAACTATGTTAAACCTTGGTGGTCACCCAGATATGAGTTTATCTTATTTGCTTTATGTTTTATTCCATCATACTAACTTGTTGTACTTTATTTTTGGTGTATGTCATTTCATATTCTAAAAGGTATCGATTCACAGTCAGTTACTAAACTATAAAGCTGGTTATGGAGAACGAATTTCTTGATAAAGTGAGAAGTAATACGGCTGACCATAAATGGTCAGAGGAAACACAACTAGCAAAAGGAGATAGCCTAGCTAAAGGATACACATCGAAATTATGGGACTACACTCGCATCAGTGTAACGCAGAATAATCTCCAAGAGATGAAGGAAATATGGGATTGATGGAGTAATGAGACCAAGTAGTTGTTCTACTACAACTTTGGGGATCTGCCGTATTTATTGGATATGAGGGTAGATGAACATTTGTTTCGAGCAATCACTCAATATTAGAACCCTGCATATAGTTGCTTTACTTTTAGAAAGGTTGATATGGTGCCCACGGTGGAAGAGTATTCAGCCTTGTTACGTTGTCCCAGGATTCAAGTGGATAAGGTTTACTCAAGGGCTAATTGTATTCCAACTTTTGTGAGGAAATTGATGAACATCATGGGGATGAGCGAGCAGTGGGTCACACCTAGAATCAAGCAAAAAGGTGAGTGCAAGTGCATCCCATGGAAGGTTCTGAAGGATTTGATTCTAACCCATCTGGATGAGAAGAAAAAAGTTGATGTTTTTGCTCTAAGTATATATGGGTTAGTGATTTTCCCTAGGGCATTGGGATATGTGGATGAAGCCGTGTTAGATCTTTTTAATCGACTTGATAAACAGGTTACACCTGTTCTTACAATTTTGGCCGAGACGTTTCGATCGTTGAATGCATGTAGGAGAGCTGGCGAGGGTAGGTTCATAGAATGTGCACAGTTGCTGTTGGTTTGGTTCCACAGTCATTTCCAGAAGGTGGATAAAGTCTCCTATCAGGTTTTCCTCAAAAATTACTCTCCTTTAAAAGAGATTGTGACAGCACCACGAAGAGATGACGTCTCAGAAGAAAATTGGATAGCGCTTTTCGAAGACCTCCAAGAAGATGATATTGAGTGGCGAGCTCCTTGATTGGTACCCGATAAAATTTTGTACCGATGTGGGAGTTTCGATTGGGTCCCACTACTTGGAATTTGAGGAGCTGTTGGATATGCACATTTGCTCGTCTTGAGGCAGTATAGGTCAAGGCAGTTCATACAGGCAACACATGGGTTGGCTCAATGTGAGTTTTCATACAAGGGAGATCGTTATAAGAAGTTGGTTAAGGAGATTTCTTGTACTTGGAATCAGACTTGCCGTATGAAGATAGTGGATGTATGCTCAGTGACGTCCCCAGAATACACGGAATGGTGGAGTAGAAGAGAGAATGACAATATCCCAGTGCCAAGTTTAGAGGGTGCTCGACCGATTGAAGAGTACTTACGAATGGTCCAATTAGAGTTGGAGATTATGAAGCAAGAGTTTGAAAAGAAGAGTTCAGAGTTCGAAAAGCAGATAGAAAAGTTGGAGGAAGAAAAGATGCATCTCAGGTTAGACGCGGATGTTCAGGAACTAGAGGCTGAAAAGTTAAGAAAGAAGAAGAGGAAGGTTGAAGAAGGTCAAGATGACTTGAAGATACAATATAAGAAGATACAACTGTCGATGAAAACAGCTGGATTGGGGAAGACTTTGGAGCAGTGGCAACAAGAGATTTGGAAGGAAAGAGCCAAAGCCGACCTGTAATATCCCGAATTAGGGCCTAATCGGAATAGTGGTTTTGTGACCACAAATCTGACGTAGAAATAATTATTTTATAATTATTTTGATGTTTATGATATGATTTTATGATGGTGTGAAAATTTCGTGAAGAAATTCTAAGCGTAAAGTGCTTAATTTGAAATTAGGGACTAAATCGAATAAGTTGCAAAACTTGCATTCTAGAAGTTTCTAGTATGAAATTGCTTTGGAATATTAATTAAGAGGTCTTAAATAGAAATTTGACCAATTTTAAGTTCATGGACAAAATTTGGACATGGATGGAATTTTTGAAAGTTTAGTAAGGAGGGGCATTTTGGTCATTTGGATATTAACATGAAATAAAAAGGGAAAAATAACACAAAATTGGTCATCTTCTTCATTACCACGAAATTTCAAGGGTTCTCCATAGCTAGGGTTTGTTTCAAGCTTCCAAGCTTCATAGTAAGTGATTCCAAGCCCCGTTTTTAATGTTCTTTACGTTTTCGTAGTCCCGGTAACTCGATAAAGCTTATGTTAGCAATAATTTAAGTTAGGGTTCATATTTGGAAAAATACCCATAGGTGAAATTTGTGTATTTTGATGTTTTATGATAGAATATGAGGTTTTAAATTATGTTAGACAACTTGTGCTACTCGGTTTTAAGTAAAAACGAGTAAAACGGCTTAATCGGTAAAAGTACATATTGTTCATAAGTATGTGTTTTAGTGGGAATTTGAGCTTGCTAATGGTAAATAAATGATCAGCATGTCCTAAAACATAAGAATTTGTGATAAAATTTAATTTCCGAACTTTGGGGCAAAAGTGTAAATATGCAAAAGTTTAGGGGCAAAATTGTAATTTTGTCAAAATTTGAATTTAGGACTATTTTTGATAATGAGAGTATTAAGTAAGCTAAATGTGTTATTTTAGATCAAGAAAGACGTGGAATCAACCTTGATCGAGGAAAAGAAAAGATTTTGGACTAAATTGCAAAATTGCTATATTTTGTACCGAGGTAAGTTCATGTGTAAATAATGTAACATAATTGCTATTTTAAGTGATTTGATGCTATTTATATGATATGATACTTGTTATTATGAATATTATGCTTTGTGAAATATTATGTATTGGTATGAAAAGTATGCGATTAAATTGATAAGTATGAGATGCAAGCAACGTATTGGTTTCGATATTCCGAGGAGAATGACGGGGAAATGTGTGATTGAGGAAAATCCCGTTTGAACCTTGGGAATAGATTAGGATACAAGTGACATGTCACTAGGATGGTTGGGCATCCGAACTCGTTGAGTTGAGTCCGAGTTCACTTATGGATGCAAATGTCCGAACTCGTTGAGTTGAGTCCGAGTTCGTGAGATGTAACTAGGCATCCGAGCTCGTTGAGTTGAGTCTGAGCTCACTTATGGATGCGAACGCCCGAGCTCATTGAGTTGAGTCCGAGTTCGCTTATGGGCGGGTTACATGATTGATTGATTACATATGTGGCACTTATATGCAAATGATCCGTGTATCCGAGTTATATTCCGATGTGTTCAACGGGTAAAATTCTAGCGGAATGGAAGAATACTCAAGATGAAAATGATATTTTGGTAAGTGTTGTGAAATGGACAATTTGGACAGGTATGTACTTAACCCTTGGGTTGAAACTTGATATAACAGAAATAAGGTGGTAAGATGATACACGATAGCTAGAAATGTGGTTTGTATCTTGGTGATATCATGCTATTGTTGTTGATATAATTGCTTAGTTATGTTACTTGTTATTTGCATGTGAACTTACTAAGCATTTATGCTTACTCCCTCCTTTTCATTCATTGTAGTTTTTAGCGAGCCAACTTGGATATCGGGAAGGTCGAAGAAACGCTCACACTATCCGAGGAAGAATTAGTATATTGGTTTGTATGTTTTGATGTATGGCATGTATAGCAATATACTTGTTTTGTGTAAATAATCTTATGATATGGTTGTGGTTTGGTTGAGAAAATGCTTGATAATGATTAGTAATTGGTATGGCTAGCCTAGATAATGTTGGATGCCTTGTGAGTTTAATATGTTATATATTTCATGAGAATTCATAAAAAGATGAAACTTGCCATAAAACAGAACACTACAGCAACAACGACGTGAGTTTGAAAAATCACCAAAAATAGTAGAAAACGAATTATGAAATTGAAGCTTATTGTGTCTACTTTCAAATGGAAAAAGCGAAATAGGTAAAGGAGTTATATGTTATAAGATATTTGAGTTTTAGTGAAACAGGGCCAGAGCGATTTCTGGATCCCCTGTTCCAACTTTGAAAATTCACTATAAATTGAAAAAAAATAATTATGAGGTGTAATTTATATGCTCAGAATTTTTATTGAATCTAATTTTAAGAGAAATAAACGGTATAGTTATATGAATTTTGTACATGGAGAAAAGTGGTTTGTAGTAAGTAGAGGTCAGTGCAGTCAAGTCCTGAAACAGGGGTAACTTTAACTAATAAACTGTACTAATTGGCCCAACCAAAAATTTTAGAAAAAAATTAGTAGATAGATATGTGAGTCTAGATTCAGGGAAAATTTACGGATCTTGATTTCGAGTTTCGTAACTCGAGATATGATTTTTTTAGTGACCATGATGCAGAAAAACTGCTTATTCTGAAAGTCAAAATAAATGATGTAAAGTTGTTTAAATGATAAATTATGTTCGGTAACACCTCAAGCTCAACTCCAGCGATGGTCTCGGGCATGGGGGTGTTACATTTGGTGGTATCAGAGCAGGTTTAGTCGGTTCTCGAACTAACGTGTTTTATGTACGGATTTTGCTATACATGCCATATGTGTATATTATGATAGTGTGACGACTTCTGACCTTTTAAATGATTTTTTTTAAAGTAAATGGATCCCGATCCAGCTGTGGCCGATGATGTAGAAAGTAATGCACCAGCTCCGGCTGAAGGGGCAGTGCCAACTGAAAATCCACCTCCCACTATTAGTCAAGGAGGAGGAGAAAGGGGTCGAAAAGCCTTTCTCCAGATGATGAGTGCTTGGTATACTGAGTTCGTTCGTACGAACCCGAATGTACAACCTCCCCCACCTCCCCCAATTCCTCAACCTGTACCTCCGATGCCTCAAGATGTGAGTATGATGAAATTCCAAAGAACTCTAGTTGATAAAATCTGTAAGCTAGGGGCCGAAGAATTCAGAGCTAATGTAGATGATGATACCGAGAAAGCAGAGTTCTGGCTTGAGAATTCTATCCGGGTATTTGATGAGCTGTCTTGCACACCTGAGGAATGCTTGAAATGTGCTATATCTTTGTTGAGAGATTTAGCTTATAATTGGTGGAAGACACTGATTTTGGTGGTACCGAAAGAGAGGGTAACTTGGGAGTTCTTTCAAGAAGAGTTTCGGAAGAAATACATCAGTGAAAGATTTATTGATCAGAAGCACAAGGAATTTCTTGAGATAAAGCAAGGTAATATAACAGTCACTGAATACGAAAGAGAGTTTGTTCGATTGAGTAAGTATGCCAGAGAATATGTTCCTACAGAGGCCAAGATGTGCCGATGATTTGAAGATGGGCTCAATGAAGAAATTAAGGTATTTGTTGGGATTCTTGAATTAAAAGAAATGGTGGTACTTGTCGATTGAGCTTGCAAGGCTGAAGAACTACTTAAAGAGAAGAAAAAGGTAGAATCTGAGACACGAAATTGGAAGAAAAGACCAATGAGTAATGCACCCTCACAGTAACCCGGAAAATCAAGAAATATGAATCCTCGTTCCCAAGTTTCAACTGGACAGTCATATGGGAATTTTAAGAAGCAAAATATGGGTCTTAAGTCCCAGACTACTTCGGCAGCTAGTGTAGGGAATTCGAGATTTGTTAAACCCGAGTGCCAGCGGTGTGGTAGAAATCATTTTGGTCCGTACAGAGCAAATGCATGTTTCCGATGTGGTTCTCCGGATCATTTTATTAGAGACTGCCCAGAGAGGATTGAAAAAGAAAAATTTCAGAGTACAAAAGCAGGTGGTGCAGATTCGAGAGAAAGGTATCCAAGAAAAGCTGGGAGTGAAGCAAGCAGCAAGAATGTAGCCAGAGATGCAGCAGTTAGACCTGAAGGAAGGGCTCCGGCTAGAACTTATGCTATTAAAGCTCGTGAAGATGCTTCCTCACCCGATGTGATTACTGGTATATTTTCTCTCTATGATGTTAATGTTACTGCTTTGATTGACCCCGGTTCTACTCATTCATATGTGTGCATGAAATTAGTATCTAGCATGAATATACCTGTTGAGAATACAGAATTTATGATTAAAGTGTCAAACCCGTTAAGCCAATGTGTTATAGTTGATAAAGTATACAAGAACTGTCCTTTAATGATTCGGGGTTCTTACTTTCTGGCCGACTTGATATTGTTACCGTTTGATGAGTTTGATGTTATTTTGGGTATGGATTGGTTGACATTGCATGATGCTATAGTAAATTGTAAACAGAAAGTTATTGAATTAAAGTGTGAAATGGTGAAACTCTGCGGGTCGAATCAGATAAATCAGAGGCATTGTCTAGTGTGATTTCTTCAATGTCGGCTCAGAGATATTTGAGAAAGGGTTATGAAGCTTATTTAGCGTATGTGTTGAATACAAAGGAAATTGAAAAGAAAGTGGAATCAGTGCTGATTGTATGTGAGTTTACGGATGTATTTCCAGAAGAATTGCCGGGTTTGCCTTCAGTTAGAGAAGTAGAGTTTGGTATTGATTTGATGCCGGGAACAGCTCCGATCTCGATTGCTCCGTACAGAATGGCACTAACAGAGTTGAAAGAATTAAAGTCGCAGTTGCAAGAGTTAACCGACAAAGGCTTTGTGAGACCGAGTTTTTCGCCTTGGGGTGCTCCGGTATTGTTTGTGAAAAAGAAGGATTGTTCGATGAGATTGTGTGTAGACTATCGGCAATTAAACAAAGTGACAATTAAGAACAAGTATCCGTTGCCGAGAATTGATGATTTGTTTGATCAGCTGAAAGGAGCAACATGGTTTTCAAAGATTGATTTGAGATCTGGATACTATCAGCTGCGGGTAAAAGAGTCAGATGTGCCTAAAACTGCTTTTAGGACAAGGTATGGTCATTATGAATTTTTAGTTATGCCGTTTGGATTAACAAATGCTCCTGCCGTGTTTATGGATTTGATGAATCGAATATTTCGACCATACTTGGACAAGTTTGTTGTGGTATTTATAGATGATATCTTGATTTATTCGAAAGATGAGACAGAGCATGCTGAGCACTTAAGGATAGTTTTGCAAACTTTGCGAGACAAGCAGTTATATGCCAAGTTTAGTAAAAGTGAATTTTGGCTTCGGGAAGTTGGATTTTTGGGTCATATTGTTTCGGGTGATGGTATACGGGTTGATCCCAGTAAAATTTCAGCTATTGTTGATTGGAAGCTACCGAAGAATGTAACCGAGGTTAGGAGTTTCTTGGGACTAGCTGGATATTATCAACGGTTTGTAAATGGATTTTCTATAATTGCTACTCCTATGACTAGATTACTTCGTAAGGATGTTAAATTTGAGTGGACGGAAGAATGTCAACAAAGTTTTGAAGAATTGAAAAAGTTATTAACAGAGGCACCAGTTTTAGTACAGCCCGAGTCAGGTAAAGAATTTGTGGTATATAGCGATGCTTCTCTAAATAGTTTGGGATGTGTACTGATGCAAGAAGGAAAGGTTGTGGCTTATGCTTCGAGGCAGTTAAAACCTCACGAGAGGAATTATCTGACTCATGATTTGGAATTGGCTGCAGTGGTGTTTGCTTTGAAGATTTGGCGACATTATCTATATGGTGAAAAGTGTCGAGTATATACCGACCACAAGAGTC
Source organism: Gossypium stocksii (assembly GCA_020496765.1). Taxonomy (NCBI): domain Eukaryota; kingdom Viridiplantae; phylum Streptophyta; class Magnoliopsida; order Malvales; family Malvaceae; genus Gossypium; species Gossypium stocksii. The sequence continues at coordinate 3,001,099 of CM035622.1, read as the reverse complement.
TTAAATACTTGATGTCACAAAAGGACTTAAATTTGAGACAGCGAAGATGGTTGGAGTTATTAAAAGATTACGAGCTTGTGATTGACTATCATCCAGGAAAAGCAAATGTAGTTGCTTATGCTTTGAGTAGAAAACTGTTGTTTGCTTTGAGAGTTATGAACACTCAGTTGGAAATGTCAGATGATGGTTCCATTCTGGCCAAGCTAAAAGTAAGACCGATGTTTTTACAAGAGATTTGTGAAGCTCAGAAAAGCGATGAAGACTTGCAAGCCAAAAGAAAGCAATGTGAGGTTGATACAGAGTCAGATTTCAGAATCGGTCCTGATGGTTGCTTGATGTTTAAAGATCGAATTTGTGTACTGAAGAATGAGGAGTTAATTCAAAAGATTTTGCAGGAAGCACATGGTGGTTATTTTTTGATTCATCTAGGCAGTACGAAAATGTATAATGATTTAAAGAAAATGTACTGGTGGAATGGAATGAAAAGGGATATACCGGAATTTGTATCGAAATGCTTAATTTGTCAACAGGTGAAAGCTGAACACCAAGTGCCTTCAGGATTACTTCAGCCTATTATGGTTCTAGAATGGAAATGGGATCGGATTACTATGGATTTTGTTTCAGGGTTGCCGTTAACTCCGGGAAAGAAAGATGCCATCTGGGTAATAGTTGACAGATTGACTAAATCGGCTCATTTCATTCCAGTACGTACGGATTATTCTCTTAACAAGTTAGATGAATTGTATGTTAGAGAAATTGTTAGACTACATGGAATACCATTGTCAATCATTTCAGATAGAGATCCGAGATTTACTTCGTGGTTTTGGCAAAAGTTGCAAGAAGCGTTAGGTACAAGGTTAAATTTCAGTACTGCTTTTCATCCACAAACTGATGGGCAATCAGAACTTGAAGACATGCTTCGATGTTGTGTATTAGAATTTCAAGGAAGTTGGGAAAGATATTTACCGTTGTTGGAATTTGCTTACAATAACAGTTATCAGACGAGTTTGAAAATGGCACCTTATGAAGCATTGTATGGTCGTAAGTGTCGGACGCCTTTGTATTGGACCGAACTCAAGAAAAATCAGATCTATGGGGTTGATCTAATAAAAGAAACCGAAGAAAAAGTGAAGGTAATTCGAGATTGTTTGAAAGCTGCTTTGGATAGACAGAAATCTTATGCAGATTTGAAACGAAAAGAAATTGAGTTTCAAGTTGGTGATAAGGTATTTTTAAAGGTGTCTCCGTGGAAGAAAGTCCTCAGATTTGGACGGAAAGGTAAATTAAGTCCGCGTTTTATCGGGCCGCATGAAATAATTGAAAGAGTTGGACCGGTAGCTTATCGGTTAGCATTACCATCTGAGTTGGAGAAAATTCATGATGTGTTCCACGTATCTATGCTACGTCGGTATCGTTCGGATCCTTCACATGTGGTTTCATCGATAGAAATTGAATTACAACAAGATATGACCTACGAAGAAGAACCGATTAAAGTTTTAGCTCGAGAGGTCAAACAACTAAGAAACAAAAGTATTGCTCTTGTGAAAGTGTTGTGGCAAAAGCATGGAATAGAAGAGGCTACATGGGAACCCGAGGAAATTATAAGGAAACAATACCCACACCTGTTTACCGGTAAGATTTTCGAGGACGAAAATCCTAAAAAGGGGGAGAGTTGTAATATCCCGAATTAGGGCCTAATCAGAATAGTGGTTTCGTGACCACAAATCCAAGGCAGAAATAATTATTTTATAATTATTTTGATGTTTATGATATGATTTTATGATGGTGTGAAAATTTCGTGAAGAAATTCTAAGCGTAAAGTGCTTAATTTGAAATTAGGGACTAAATCGAATAAGTTGCAAAACTTGCATTCTAGAAGTTTCTAGTATGAAATTGCTTTTGAATATTAATTAGGAAGTCTTAAATAGAAATTTGACCAATTTTAAGTTCATGGACAAAATTTGGACATGGATGGAATTTTTGAAAGTTTAGTAAGGAGGGGCATTTTGGTCATTTGGATATTAACATGAAATAAAAAGGGAAAAATAACACAAAATTGGTCATTTTCTTCATTACCACGAAATTTCAAGGGTTCTCCATAGCTAGGGTTTGTTTCAAGCTTCTAAGCTTCATAGTAAGTGATTCCAAGCCCCGTTTTTAATGTTCTTTACGTTTTCGTAGTCCCGGTAACTCGATAAAGCTTATGTTAGCAATAATTTAAGTTAGGGTTCATATTTGGAAAAATACCCATAGGTGAAATTTGTGTATTTTGATGTTTTATGATAGAATATGAGGTTTTAAATTATGTTAGACAACTTGTGCTACTCGGTTTTAAGTAAAAACGAGTAAAATGGCTTAATCGGTAAAAGTACATATTGTTCATAAGTATGTGTTTTAGTGGGAATTTGAGCTTGCTAATGGTAAATAAATGATCAGCATGTCCTAAAACATAAGAATTTGTGATAAAATTTAATTTCCGAACTTTGGGGCAAAAGTGTAAATATGCAAAAGTTTAGGGGCAAAATTGTAATTTTGTCAAAATTTGAATTTAGGACTATTTTGATAATGAGAGTATTAAATAAGCTAAATGTGTTATTTTAGATCAAGAAAGACGTGGAATCAACCTTGATCGAGGAAAAGAAAAGATTTTGGACTAAATTGCAAAATTGCTATATTTTGTACCGAGGTAAGTTCATGTGTAAATAATGTAACATAATTGCTATTTTAAGTGATTTAATGCTATTTATATGATATGATACTTGTTATTATGAATATTATGCTTTGTGAAATATTATGTATTGGTATGAAAAGTATGCGATTAAATTGATAAGTATGAGATGCAAGCAACGTATTGGTTCCGATATTCCGAGGAGAACGACGGGGAAATGTGTGATTGAGGAAAATCCCGTTTGAACCTTGGGAATAGATTAGGATACAAGTGTCATGTCACTAGGATGGTTGGGCATCCAAACTCGTTGAGTTGAGTCTGAGTTCACTTATGGATGCAAATGTCCGAACTCGTTGAGTTGAGTCCGAGTTCGTGAGATATAACTAGGCATCCAAGCTCGTTGAGTTGAGTCCGAGTTCACTTATGGATGCGAACGCCCGAGCTCGTTGAGTTGAGTCCGAGTTCGCTTATGGGCGGGTTACATGATTGATTGATTACATATGTGGCACTTATGTGCAAATGATCCGTGTATCCGAGTTATATTCCGATGTGTTCAACGGGTAAAATTCTAGCGGAATGGAAGAATACTCAAGATGAAAATGATATTTTGGTAAGTGTTGTGAAATGGACAATTTGGACAGGTATGTACTTAACCCTCGGGTTGAAACTTGATATAACAGAAATAAGGTGGTAAGATGATACACGATAGCTAGAAATGTGGTTTGTATCTTGGTGATATCATGCTATTGTTGTTGATATAATTGCTTAGTTATGTTACTTGTTATTTGCATGTGAACTTACTAAGCATTTGTGCTTACTCCCTCCTTTTCATTCATTGTAGTTTTTAGCGAGCCAACTTGGATATCGGGAAGGTCGAAGAAACGCTCACACTATCCGAGGAAGAATTGGTATATTGGTTTGTATGTTTTGATGTATGGCATGTATAGCAATATACTTGTTTTGTGTAAATAATCTTGTGATATGGTTGTGGTTTGGTTGAGAAAATGCTTGATAATGATTAGTAATTGGTATGGCTAGCCTAGATAATGTTGGATGCCTTGTGAGTTTAATATGTTATATAGTTCATGAGAATTCATAAAAAGATGAAACTTGCCATAAAACAGAACACTACAGCAACAATGATGTGAGTTTGAAAAATCACCAAAAATAGTAGAAAACGAATTAGGTGAAGAATTAACTATGAAATTGAAGCTTATTGTGTCTACTTTCAAAGGAAAAAGCGAAATAGGTAAAGGAGTTATATGTTATAAGATATTTGAGTTTTAGTGAAACAGGGCCAGAGCGATTTCTGGATCCCCTGTTCCAACTTTGAAAATTCACTATAAATTGAAAAAAATAATTAGGAGGTGTAATTTATATTCTCAGTATCCTTATTGAATCTAGTTTTAAGAGAAATAAACGATATAGTTATATGAATTTTGTACGTGGAGAAAAGTGGTTCGTAGTAAGTAGAGGTCAGTGCAGTCAAGTCCTGAAACAGGGGTAACTTTAACTAATAAACTGTACTAATTGGCCCAACCAAAAATTTTAGAAAAAAATTAGTAGATAGATATGTGAGTCTAGATTCAGGAAAAATTTACGGATCTTGATTTCGAGTTTCGTAACTCAAGATATGATTTTTTAGCGACCATGATGCAGAAAAACTGCTTATTCTGAAAGTCAAAATAAATGATGTAAAGTTGTTTAAATGATAAATTATGTTCGGTAACACCTCAAGCTCGACTCCGGCGACGGTCTCGGGCGTGGGGGTGTTACACAACCAATGGGAGAAGAGGTTCCAAGAAATTCAAGCACGGAATGAGGCCTTAGAAAGGAGTTTGGCAGAAAGTCAAAAGGAGAAAATAGATTAAAGGCTAGAGTGGCTGAATTGGGACGCTCTCTTCATCAACATCGAACCCGTAATTCTGCAATCGAGCTAAAGGCAAGTCTAAACCAGATTGAGGAAATGAAGGACAAGATCGGAAGGTTAGAATTGACATTACAAAACTGTGAGCTCTGCATCAAACATCTTGAAGTGATAGAAGGGCATTGGAAGGAAGAGCTTCATCATTTCCAGGAACAAGTCAGAAACAGGGATTATCTCATGGGAGAAGCCATAGCTCAGATTCGAGAAGTAGCCAACCATTTGCAGACCCTGGCGGTACAAGCTGATACATTAAGCATGAGATATGAGCTGCAGTCTGATTGTGGTCAAGAGTTAGCCTTATTGTTTAGTAAAGTTAAGACTTTAGGCATTAGGACGAAAGCATATTTGTAGCTCATTTTATGTAAAGAATTTTGTTTTCTAATAAAGTTTTCTAAATGAAATTGAATCAGAATCAATGCCTTTTTGCATTTATGCATTTGCATTACATTAGATCATATGCATTTAAATCCATAGAAAGACCCTAATTAGTGGAAGTTATTATAGAAGAGAGAGAGGAAAGAAAAATCTGGAAACTACACACCGTTACGGTACACGTGCCAAGACCAAGAACATGGATCAAAGATTTGAACAGCTCCAAAAGGATATGCAAGACTAGTTGCAAGAGCAGTTGGCAAAAATGCAACAGCATATGAGAGAGCAAATGATGGAAGGTCAGAGGAATATGATGTCCCGAATATCCCAACTGCTGACTGGGGCAATGGACAAAGGAAAGGGTCCCATGACTAATATTGGAGAGGATAATGAGGATTATCCTCTAGGCTTTACCCAACCACATGCGCAAGCACAACCTGAGGCGTATCCCCGAAGGCCATTTGTTACAATTTGGCCTCAACAAGGGCAAGCTGATACTGGAATGCCCATGAATTTCCAGGTTGGATCTAGATCTAACCCAGGAGAAAACCCAGCTGATCTTATTCTCCCTGATCTAGACATGGCCGAGAGGGAATGAATAAGAATGGAATCCTCAAGGCAGTTAGAGGACTGTTGCAGATGGTTAAAGGAAAAATTTAAGGCTTTAGAAGGTCCTGATAAGCATCATGGAATTGATGCTAAAGATTTGAGCTTGGTCACAGATTTGGTACTTCCTCATAAGTTTAAGATGCCAGAATTCGAGAAGTACAATGGGACCAGTTGCCCTGAAGCCCATATCACCATGTTCTGTAGAAGGATGACCAGCTATGTTAACAATGATCAACTGTTGATCATTGTTTCCAAGATAGTTTAGTTGGGGCAGCGTCTAGATGGTATAACCAACTAAGCCGTGCTAGAATCAGTTCCTAGAGAGACCTAGCACAGGCTTTCATGAAGCAATACAATCATGTAACGGACATGACATTGGATAGAACCACCCTACAAAACATGGAAAAGAAGCCAAATGAGAGCTTCAGGCAGTACGCGCAAAGATGGAGGGAAGTTGCCATGCAAGTTCAACCACCGCTCCTGGAAAAAGAAACTGCAATGCTCTTTATCAATACTTTGAAAGCCCCATTCATTACCTATATGATAGGGAGTACCACTAAGAGCTTTGCAGACATAGTAATAGCAGGTGAAATGATTGAAAAAGCCATAAGAGGGGGTAGGATTGACGGCGAGACCACCAAAAGGTCAGCCCTAAGGAGGAAGGAGAATGAGGTGAAAAATGCCAATATTTATAGCAAAGGGTACTCAAAATCAATAACTGTCAGTCAACCAAACGTAGCTGGGCAACAGGTTTTGCAAAGGCATGAATCTAGTACAAAACAAAACTCTGAAAAGGTCCAGTTTATGCCCATTCCGGTGACATATAGGGAACTTTATTAGAGTTTATTCGACGCACACGTGGTAGCTCCCTTTTACTTGAAACTAATGCAACCTCCATATCCCAAATGGTATGATGCAAACGCTCGATGTGAGTACCATATAGGGATAACAGAACATTATATAGAAAATTGTACTGCCTTCAAGAAATTGGTCAAAAGATTTATTAAAATGGGCATTGTAAAGTTCGATGATAAGCCTAATGCGGAGAACCCGCTACCCAATAATACCGATAGTGGATTAAACGCGGTAGGTGAAGACATGAGAAGAGTTAAAACCGACCTGGCGAAAGTAAGAACTCCTTTAAGATAGGTATGGAAGGAGATGGTAAAAAAGGGGATAATTATTTTAGAATCAGAAGAAGGTTGTGAAAAGATGAGGAACTACTGCGAGTTCCACAGTACAGAAGGGCATGAGATTCAGGACTGTGTTAAGTTTAGGGTCTTAGTGTAGGACCTTACGGACAACAAAGAAATAAAGTTTTTTCAAGGCTCAGATGAAAGAAACGTATGCGCATCGAAAGGAGAGCTGACAAATCAAAAAGTCAACCATCCGAGGATTATCATTTCTCAACCAAGGAATAATGAGGTCGGAACACAAATACTGCCAAAAGTCATCATTCAGAAACCTGTCTCCTTTCCTTATAAGGATAACAAAAAGGTTCCTTGGAGTTACGATTGCAATGTGACGATACCAGGAGGTGAAAACATAGCTAGTACTTCCAAGAAGGTCTAGAGTGAGGGATCTTACACACGTAGTAGAAGGCGGTATGATTCGGTAAGCACTAGAACTGAGCCTGTGAAGTCGAAGGCCTTGGTAGTTGAGTAAGAAAAAGGGGCCGAAGCACTTATTAATGAACCGGTGAAGGAAGAAGAGGCTAAAGAGTTTTTGAAATTCTTAAAGCATAGTGAATACAGTGTGGTCGAGCAGTTGCACAAACAACCAGCTTGTATATCAGTGCTAGCTTTGCTTTTGAGCTCAGAAGTACATCGCGAAGTATTGATGAAAGTGCTCAACGAAACCTACGTTACTAACGATGTAACACCCCTATCCCGTAACCGTCGCCGGAATAGGACGAGGCATTACTGAAAACTAGGAATCAGATCGGGGCCGTAAAATTTTGAACATTTTCTTGAATAAAGATCATTCACTTACTAAATTGCTAGACGCAAACAAAGTTCGAATTTAAAACTTATATAAGTAAGTTCCATAATATACCGTAATCACAAGACTTCTACATGAAGGTCAAAGTATCAATCTACTTATTGTCTATCCTATACATGCCATCAGCTAAGTCTAATCACATGGTTATCGTAACGATAGATAGTGTGACGAAGTGCTGACGATCCCCCAGCTGATAGTCAAAATCCACAACGTATAGAACAAAAACACAAACAAACAGAGTAAGCTTTCATAAGCTTAGCAAGTTTTAAGCAAAACAATAATTTTGCTGAATCAAAGACGTTTTTCAAATATACTTAATCTAAGTAAAGTCTCATTTGTCCAAATATACCTAGCCAAAATTTCATATAATTTAGTTGACATTTCTTTAGCCTTGAATTTTAAGTCACAAAGTGTTGTCATTCAATATCATTGATCATTCATTTCTTCTGTTCGATAAAGTTAATCTAGAGCTTCATCTCGAACCATAGTATCAATAAATGCATCACTTAGCTAACACATATATACTTCTGAATAATAATGACTAAGATGGTCGAATATTTACATATGCATTACCTTTAAATGTTTTTGATTCAATCAAATGAAAACATAATACTTTAACTACTCTCAATTTCTATATTTGGAGACCCGTAGTCATATCATAATCTATCATGAATAGTTTCATAGAGTTACAACTCATTTAGCATAACATATATCCTTTTCATGATTGATTCCCAAAGCACATTCTTCATCAATTTAAATCTTTCAATAATCCTATCCATTTGTTCATAATCACATCAATATTTTCGAGTATTTCAACATGACAAGTACTAAATTTCCGTATAGGCACATAAAGAACCAAACATATTCCTTATCACATATACGTAAGTTGACAGAATATAATCCTTATTTTGTATTGGCACATCTAGTCGAATACAACCCATACTCAAATCATAAGGCCTTTTGGCTGAATATGCACTAATACATAAGGATATTTCATCACATACTTTATTACACAAGCATACCATTACCAATTAGATCATTCACATATTTGGAATTATATTATCAATCACATTTACATTCCTCTTTGACACTAATAATTTACTTCGAAATCAATCCACCGATGAGTAAGTAATACGTACCTGAACATCTTAAATGCATATTACTTATTTGATGGTAATTTACTGCGGATGCTCAATATCAAAATCTTACTTGAATCCCAGCATTTAGCCTTCTGGTCTTTAAACCCGAATATAGTATGAGCACGAAGCCTACGGATATTAAATCAGGATAATATTCTCGCATAAAGCCTGCGGGATCTTAACCCGGATATAGCACCGGCACGAATTCCCTTCGGGACTTAGCCCGGATATAACACCGGCACGAATGCCCTTCGGGACTTAGCCCGAATATATCATCGGCACGAATGCCCTTCGGGACTTAGCCCGGATATAACATCGGCACGAATGCCCTTCGGGACTTAGCCCAGATATAACTCACTGAACCTTTATGCATATTTACCCATCAAGCGTACATTTCACAATTCTATTACATTAGTAGTCTCATGTCACATTCGAATATAAGCACCATATAAACACCATCATTTAAATTTGGTTCAAAAGTCACACACAACATCACATATCTGACAAGCGTCATTTTGCCTATCAAAATAAAATAAACCTCATCAAAAATAAAATAAATAAATAAAAGGGTAGAATAGTGGAAGAGGGTCGATCCACAGGGAGTTGAATGGAATTCTTGATTAAATTTTTTTGTTCCCGACCTAGGAGCTGAAATAGAAAATAAAAAAGGGTGATTTGAGAAGTAACAAGAAAATAAAATAAACAAGTAAAATTGCAAAGAAAGATGTATTAAAATAGAAGCAATAAAATAAAGATAGTGAAGGATTAAGTTGAATAAACACGAGTATAAGAATCGACTCGAGCTAGTTTTGTCAATTTCCCACGATCATCGAAAATAGATTTTTGTTCCAGGATTCATGTCGGTTACAATCTACAAGGCCCAACCCATCGTAACTTACTTTTCTCTCATGTAACCGATTTTCCCAAGTCTATCTTCGAAAGTCGATTCTTAAGTAAATCAGCCACGTCTATCGCCGTTAAAATACTTAGTTTTAAAACAGGAAAAGCCCAACTCAGAAGTTGTCTCATCGAGAATTGTTTCCGATCTCGTCTTTCCTTAGCGGACCGCCGCTAAGAGTGTTCATAGGAAGTCGAAATGCCACAGGCCGATCCGTCCTCCCAACTGTAAAATTAAACGATTCCAGACCAACGGATCCTTTTTTATTTGAAAAATGTTTAAAAATTTTAGTAAGGCCGATTGCCAAACTATCTAAGTAGAAAGACGAAAATGTATCCCGAAGGGATTCAAGCAATATTCAATTCTCACGTGAGGAATTGATTCATACTAGCTCTTGGCTTGAGAAAAATTAGCCAAGCATGATATTGATTATCATGCTTAACATGTTTTGATAATGTAAAAAATAAAATAAAATAAAATAAAGTAGAAATAAATCAAAAGAAGAAAATTTTATTAAGAATGAAAACAAAGTAACAATAAGAACAAAGATAAGAAATGTTCTTAGCCTTACCCAAAGGTGGGTATTTATAGGCTTCAAATTACTAAAGCAACAAGGAAACTAATCAAAATAAAATAAGATAATATCCTAAAAATATAAAAATGTAATCCAAAATCCCCCAAATCACGTCAATGGATCAAGATAAGTTGTATTTAGAATATTCATGTGTTGACTTCTGATCAGCCATGTTAGATCCGTGTCGTGCCCAGCGTCGTGCCCACGTCTTCAGCCACGACAGAAAGAAAACTGCAGATTAAGTCCTTTTATTGCCATTTCCAGTATTGGGTTCACTACACAAGAAATAAATCAAATGCAACCAATTAAGTAGTGAAAAGTTCATAAGACAAAGAAATTAACAAGTAAAAAGTGTTAAATATAAGAGTACATCAAATTCCCTCTCACTTGTCTCATACTTGCCCTCAAGTATGTTTGAAATAAATTAATCAAAAGCTTTATCATCTTTCTCCTAAACCGTTGCAAGCCTTTAACAAAGTTATGAGAGTTCAAGTGCACAAAAAATGACGTGAATAAAGCATGAATCAAAATGAATAGGTGCAAGCAAGAACAATTATTCAACCTTACCATTGTCTATCAATTATCAATCAAATTCTAACCTAGGCTTAATTCTTACCAAGATGCACTCAAATCACTCAAGTGTTTTGGGTGTAGAAAACAAATTCACTCAAAGTCAAAATTTGAATAAGGGTCTCCATAGGCTTGTGGCAAGATCAATTCTCCACTATTTTAAAGAAATAATATGCGAAAATCATTAGGACTTTTTAATAAAGGGTGTAATGGGGCTTAGGTAAAGGTGGGGAATAAGGCTAAAATGAGGCTAAAGAAAATCAAGACAAGAGTTTCCCAGCAAGTAACTAAATCGTGTCCACAACATAGGCAATAAGAATAAGCAAACTAAACAAAGGTAGCTACAAGGAACAAATCATCAAACTTCTTTTTCTTTTTTTTTTTTCTCTTTTTTTTCTAATTATTTCTTTTCTTTTTTTTTTGTATTTTTTTGTATTTTTTTGTTTTTTTTTCGTGGAACATGCTCTCACAATATTAAACTCATGCTCTTTGTCTTGTCAAAGGTGGAAGAGAGGAATAAATGAAAAGGCTCGAGTTTAAAATCTTGGTGAAACAAAGAAAACGGGATTAGGCTTCAACTTGGTTCGCTAGGGAAAAAGAAAGGGTGAATCCTAATGCCTAAATCATATTAATGCATCAAATTCCAATGTAATCTCAAAATGCATACAAGCCACAAGTTCTAGATTCCAATGTCTAAACTGACACTCTCAAGCAAGAAAAAGAGCATGCAAATATAGTCATACATGCTAAAGGCTTAAGTTCTCACAAAATGGGCTAATTAATTAAGCTAGGTGAGAAATTCAACTAACAATATCAAGACAAAATGCAAGGGTTGTCAAATTGGACTTACTCATATCATTCGATTATCAAACATGCTAGAATTCAAGTATCTTTATGAACTAAAATAATCATAACATGCTTAGAGGCAAGCAACGACAAAGGAGTTGTTCTTCTAATCAATTCAAACAAACATATTATCAAGCAAATGTGACAAGCGAGGCAAAATTAATGTCATCCTTTACCCTCCCCCTCAATTAATCGTATTGTCCCAATACGAATATATATATATATATATATATATATAGAGTACATTTAAGAACAAAGATGGGTAAAGAATACTCCCCGTGATCAATGACGACTGCGGCCACTGCAACGGTTGGGGCAAAAGAAGGAGAGTATTTTTGTGATGTTCTCTTCAAGGGCTTGGACAAACGAAAAATAAAAGAGCGAAAATTAATATTAACGAAAAGTAGACAAATGGGTTGCCTCCCATTTAGCCTTTTGTTTAACGTCGTTTAGCTCGACATTTTCCTGTCAGATTTTTGGCTCTTCCAAACCGATTTCTTTAATTAGTCCTATTGGTGTGCTTTCGAAGACAGGTTTTAGCCGCTGTCCATTAACTTTAAATCGTGCACCTGAGCCATCCTCAATTTCCACGGCTCCATGAGGAAAAACATTGATCACGGTAAATGGTCCACTCCACTTGGACTTAAGTTTTCCTGTAAAAATTTTTAATTTTGAGTTAAATAGGAGAACTTTTTGCCCAACGGAAAAAGATTTAAATGAAGTGCGCTTGTCATGAAATGCTTTTGTTCGCTCTTTATAATGTTGTGCGCTATCTTAAGCGTTTCGGCGAATCTCCTCAAGCTCTTAGATATGAAGTTTCCGTGCTTCGCCAACAGCATTCATCTCCATATTACATTCCTTTACCGCCCAAAACGCTCTATGCCCAAGTTCGATAGGCAAGTGGCAAGGTTTGCCGAAAACAAGTCGGTAAGGCGACATTTCGATAGGTCCTTTGTAGGCCGTGCGATATGCCCACAACGCATCAACTAACTTCAAGCTCCAATCCTTCTGATTTGGTTTAACGGTCTTCTCTAGGATTGACTTGATTTCTCGATTTGAAACCTCCGTTTGTCCGTTGGTTTGCGGATGATAAGCTGTCGCTATCCGTTGAGTCACACCATATTTCTTCATCAAAGCTTCGACGACTCGATTAACGAAGTGTGTTCCTCTGTCGCAAATGATCACTCTCGGAGCTCCAAATCTGGAGAAAATAAAATCACGTAAAAAATTAGTTGTGGTTTTCGCATCATTTTCTCGGGTGGCTTTCGCCTCTACCCATTTTGAAACATAATCAACAGCCAAAATAATGTATAAATTTCCAAATGATGAGGTAAATGGCCCCATATAATCGAGCCTCTACGCATCAAAAATTTCACAGATGTGTATAGGATTTAATGGCATCTCACTCCTTCGGCTTAGATTTTCGACTCTTTGGCACCTGTCACATGCTTTGCAAAAGTTGTAAGCGTCCTTAAACAAGGTTGGCCAATAAAATCCGCACTCAAGAATTTTGTGTGCAGTACGTTTAGGGCCGAAATGTCCACTGCAAGTGTAGGAATGACAAAACTCAAGTATGGATTTTACCTCGCTGTTACTTACGCATCGTCGGATGATTTGATCCAAGCAATTTTTCCATAAATATGGATCATCCCAAATGTAGTATCGAGACTCTCTTTTTATGCGTTTGATCTCAGATTGAGATAGATTGTTCAGAAATTTACCCGTAGCTAGAAAATTCACCAAATCGGCGAACCATGGAAATGATGCGTGTGCTTCCATCAAGGTTTCATCCAGAAATTGTTCTCGTAGGGGAGGTTCGACCAGTGAAGTTGGCAAACGACTTAGGTGGTCAGCCACTAAGTTTTCGCTTCCTTTTTTATCCTTGATTTTAAGGTCGAACTCCTGCAGTAAGAGAATCCATCGTATCAACCTTGGCTTTGCTTCTTTTTTGTTCATCAAGTATTTCAGCGCTGCATGATCGGAAAAAACAAAAATTTTAGTTCCTAATAAATAAGAACGAAAATTTTCTAATGCAAAAATGACAGCAAAAAGCTCTTTTTCCATTGTCGAGTTGTTGCGTTGAGCCGAGTCGAGAGTCCTAGAGGCATAGGCTATCACGTGTGGTCCTTCTTTACTCCTTTGGCTGAGAACGGCTCCCATGCTAAAGTCAGATGCGTCACACATAATCTCAAATGGTAAAGTCCAATTTGGTGGTTGTACAATTGGTGCGGATATAAGCCTTCCCTTAAGCTCATCGAACGAATCTTTGCAAGATTGATCAAAAACAAAATTCACATCCTTTTGTAGTAATCGGCAAAGAGGTTGCGCCAACTTAGAGAAGTCCTTTATGAACCGTCGGTAGAAACCTGCATGGCCAAGAAAACTACGAATTTCCCTCACCGAAGTGGGGTATGGAAGTGAGTGAATTACATCAATTTTTCCTTTATCAACGGCAATTCCTTGGGCCGAAACCACATGACCGAGTACCAATCCTTTACTTACCATGAAATGGCATTTCTCATAGTTTAAAACCAATTTAAATTCAATGCATCGATTAAGAACATAAGAAAGATTGGAAAGGCATTGAGAGAACGAATTACCATAAACAGTAAAATAATCCATAAATACATCTATTCCTCGCTCGATGTGATCAGAGAAAATGCTTAACATGTATCGTTGGAATGTGGCCGGAGCGTTGCAAAGACCGAAAGGCATTCTCCTATAGGTGAAAGTTCCGAAAAGGCAAGTGAATGTTGTTTTTTCTTGGTCTTCGGGTGCCACTGGAACTTGAAAAAATCCAGAAAATCCGTCAAGACAGTAGTAATGTGATTTTCCAACAAATCTTTCAATTATTTGATCAATAAATGGTAAAGGAAAATGGTCCTTTCGGGTTTGTGAGTTGAGTTTCCTATAATCGATACACATTCTCCAGCCATTCTGTACTCTCTTTGGAATCATTTCTCCTTCGGCATTTTCGACCACTGTAATTCCAGTCTTCTTTGGCACAACATGGACTGGACTTACCCACTTACTATCAGAAATGGGGTAGATAATGTCAGCATCTAGCAACTTTTGAATCTCCTCCTTTACAACCTCCATCATTGGCGGGTTTAAATGTCGCTGGCCTTCTCTCGTTGGCTTCGCGTTCTCCTCTATTTTAATTTTATGCATGCAAGTGGATGGACTTAAGCCTTGGATATTAGCTAATGTCCATCCAATTGCCTTTTTATAGGTGCGCAAGACAGCAATCAATTCTTCCTCTTCCCGCCGTGATAATTCACTTGAAATGATAATTGGCAAGGTTCGGTTATCGCCCAAAAATTCATATTTGAGATGCGATGGAAGTTACTTCAATTCTAGTTGTGGTGCCTGCAAAATTGAAGGAAGGGGTTTAGATTGACATGGATTTAATCGAAAATCAGAAATAGAGGAGAGAGTTGAAATGATTTCACTTTCATCATCGAGATCCTCCAATTCCCTACAAAAATCATAAAACAAATCAGTTTCGATAAAATCATCGACTAATAGATCTATAATATCAACAAAATTTAAACTTGCGATGGAATCAGGATACTTTATAGCCTTGTACACATCGAATTTAACCACTTCCCCGTCAAATTCCATGGTTAAGATGCCGTTATGGACATCAATTTTTGTATGTGCTGTTGACAAGAAAGGGCGTCCAAGCAAGATTTCTGATTCGTTGTTGCTGCAGTCATTTTCCATGTCAATAATGTAAAAATTAGCAGGGAAAATAAGATCGTTTACCTTTACCAACACGTTTTCTAGTACCCCTTTAAGGTAGATAACTGACCGATCAGCTAATTGAACAGTCACTCGTGTTTCTTGTAATGGTTCTGTTGAAATTTTGTTGTAGACGCTTAGCGGCATGACATTAATAGATGAGCCTAGATCGCACATCGCCCTTTTTATTCCAACTTTTCCAATTTTGCAAGGAATTGCGAACATCCCTTGGTCCTTGTATTTTGGTGGTAGGCGTCTTTGAAAAACGGCTGAAATATTCTCACTGAGGTTAACTCTTTCATTTCCGGATAACCGCATCCGATTTGTGCATAAGTCCTTCAAAAACTTCGCATATTTTGGCACCTTCCGAATGACATCAAGGAGTGGAATATTGATTTCCACTTTTTTGAATATATCCAAAATTTCCTTCTCCTCTTCCTTTTTGTCACGCCTTGCAAGCCTTCCTAGAAAGAGAGGAGGAGTCTCGTAAGTAGAAAAAGAAGGACTAGGAATGACTTCACCTAAGGTAGGCGAGGATTTTTCTTCTTGACTCTTCAAAGAAGTGTCTTCTTTGTCTTTCTCGATTTTCTCGGGCTCCTTTGTCGGTTCTGGTGAAATTACGGTACCATTTTGTAAAGTAATCGCGCTCACATTTTCCCTCGGATTTGTTTCGGTTTGAGAGGGCAATCGTCTTTGAGACTCTAGACGACCAACGGTTTGGGCTAGTTGGCTTATTTGTTTGTCAATTTCTTGGAGGTGAGATTGTGTTTGGGTTTGGAATTTCTCTTGTGAAATAGCCAACTTTTCAACAATGGTCTCAAGAGAGGTTTTTTGTGGTGATTGATTAGGAAAGGGAGGTGGCCTCTGTTGGTAATTTTGGTTTTTGTTTCTATAGCTCATATTTGGATGATCTCTCCAACCGGGATTGAAAGTGTTACTTAGGGATTGTATGGCCTTTGAGGAGGTCCTAGAAAATTATTTATGGCATTGACTTGGGCGTCCGTCTCATCTTGTAGCATTGGACATGAATCGGTTGGGTGATTCGACATCGTGCAGATTCTATAAACCTTCGCGGCTCCTATCTTACCTGTAACAAGAGAGTTGACAATATCAGTCAACTTGTCTATTTTATTTTCCAAAGAAACGGTACTTACTTCGTGAACCCGTCGGCTAGGTTCACTTGAAGAACCGAACTGTTGCGAGTTTGCGGCCATAATAGAAATTAGAGTTCTCGCATTTTCTGGCGTCATATTGATGAGTGCGCCACCACTTGCAGCATCCACCATCTTTTTGTCCATCGGAAGCATCCCTTCATAGAGATATTGAAGGAGGGTCTGCTCGGATAGGCCATACTGCGGGCAACTTGCACATAACTTTTTGAACCTCTCCCAGTAGTCGTAGAGAGATTCATCACTCCTTTGTTGGATTCCCAAAATGCTTCGCCTAATCTCGCTCGCCTTTGCCACTGGAAAATACCTATCAAGGAAAACACGAGATAGTTCAGCCCATGTGGTTATTGAGTTAGGCGGAAGGTAAAATAACCATTCTTTAGCCATTCCGGCTAAAGAAAAAGAAAATGCCCTTAGTTTGATTTGGTCTTCCGAGACTCCTTGTGGCTTCATGCTACTACACACCATGTGGAATTCGGGGAGATGTTTATGTGGGCTTTCGCTAGGGAGACCGTTAAATGTAGGGAGGAGATGAATTAACCCCGTTTTGAGTTGAAAAGGGGTAGTGCCTTGAGGAAAGGTAATGCAGAGCGGTTGTTGTACGGCGAGGGTGGCGGCAAGCTCTCTAATGGTTTGGTTCGCCATTGGCTCTGGTTCAAACGTGGGATTTGTGTTTGGATTAATGGCGTTGGGATATGGTCCTTCGTTGGGAGTTGGTTCCAATTCTCGTGGTGGTGTCGCAGAAGTAGATTCCAGATTGGATTGTCATTCTCTTTGCTCTTGCTACTTCTTTCGTCGAAGCGTTTGACCGTGGTTTCTACGAGCACTTGCTTCAATTTCTGGGTTATATTGAACTAAAGTCCCCGGGTTTCTATTGGTCATAAAAATCAAACAAAATAATCAGTAATTGCCGAAAATAAAACTCTCCGGCAACGGCGCCAATTTTGACAAGCGTCGTTTTGCCTATAAAAATAAAATAAACCTCTTCAAAAATAAATAAATAAATAAAAGGGTAGAATAATGGAAGAGGGTCGATCCACAGGGAGTTTAATGGAATTCTTGATTAAATTTTTTTGTTCCCGACCTAGGAGCTGAAATAGAAAATAAAAAAAGGGTGATTTGAGAAGTAACAAGAAAATAAAATAAACAAGTAAAATTGCAAAGAAAGATGTATTAAAATAGAAGCAATAAAATAAAGATGGTGAAGGATTAAGTTGAATAAACATGAGTATAAGAATCGCCTCGAGCTAGTTTTGTCAATTTCCCACGATTATCGAAAATAGATTTTTGCTCCGGGATTCTTGTCGGTTACAGTCTATGAGGCCCAACCCATCGTAACTTACTTTTCTCTCATGTAACCAATCTTCCCAAGTCTATCTTCGAAAGTCGATTCTTAAGTAAATCAGCCACGTTTATCGCCGTTAAAATACTTAGTTTTAAAACAGGAAAAGCCCAACTCGAAAGTTGTCTCATCGAGAATTGTTTCCGATCTCGTCTTTCCTTAGCGGACCGCCGCTAAGAGTGTTCATAGGAAGTCGAAATGCCACAGGCCGATCCTTCCTCCCAACTGTAAAATTAAACAATTCCAGACCAACGGATCCTTTTTGATTTGAAAAACATTTAAAAATTTTAGTAAGACCGATTGCCAAACTATCTAAGCAAAAAGACGAAAATGTATCCCGAAGGGATTTAAGCAATATTCAATTCTCACGTGAGGAATTGATTCATACTAGCTCTTGGCTTGAGAAAAATTAGCCAAGCATGATATTGATTATCATGCTTAACATGTTTTGATAATGTAAAAACATAAAATAAAACAAAATAAAGTAGAAATAAATCAAAAGAAGAAAATTTTATTAAGAATGAAAACAAAGTAACAATAAGAACAAAGACAAGAGATGTTCTTAGCCTTACCCAAAGGTGGGTATTTATAGGCTTCAAATTACTAAAGCAACAAGGAAACTAATCAAAATAAAATAAGATAATATCCTAAAAATATAAAAATGTAATCCAAAATCCCCCAAATCAAGTCAATGGATGTAATATCCCGAATTAGGGCCTAACCGGAATAGTGGTTTCGTGACCACAAATCCGAGGTAGAAATAATTATATTATAATTATTTTGATGTTTATGATATGATTTTATGATGGTGTGAAAATTTCGTGAAGAAATTCTAAGCGTAAAGTACTTAATTTGAAGTTAGGGATTAAATCGAATAAGTTGCAAAACTTGCATTCTAGAAGTTTTCAGTATGAAATTGCTTTGAAATATTAATTAGGAGGTCTTAAATGGTAATTAGACCAATTTTATGTTCATGGACAAACTAGGACATGGAAGGAATTTTTGAAAGTTTAGTATGGAGGGGCATTTTGGTCATTTGGGCATTTAATGAAATAAAAAGGGAAAAATAACACAAAATTGGTCATCTTCTTCATTACCACGAAATTTCAAGGGTTCTCCATAGCTAGGGTTTGTTTCAAGCTTCCAAGCTTCATAGTAAGTGATTCCAAGCCCCGTTTTTAATGTTCTTCACGTTTTCGTAGTCCCGGTAACTCGATAAAGCTTATGTTAGCAATAATTTAAGTTAGGGTTCATATTTGGAAAAATACCCATAGGTGAAATTTGTGTATTTTGATGTTTTATGATAGAATATGAGGTTTTAAATTATGTTAGACAACTTGTGCTACTCGGTTTTAAGTAAAAACGAGTAAAATGGCTTAATCGGTAAAAGTACATATTATTCATAAGTAAGTGTTTTAGTATGAATTTGAGCTTGCTAATGGTAAATAAATGATCAGCATGTTCTAAAACATAAGAATTTGTGATAAAATTAAATTTTCGAACTTTGGGGCAAAAGTGTAAATATGCAAAAGTTTAGGGGCAAAATTGTAATTTTGCCAAAATTTGAATTTAGGACTATTTTGATAATGAGAGTATTAAATAAGCTAAATGTGTTATTTTAGATCAAGAAAGACGTGGAATCAACCTTGATCGGGGAAAAGAAAAGATTTTGGACTAAATTGCAAAATTGCTATATTTTGTACCGAGGTAAGTTCATGTGTAAATAATGTAACATAATCGTTATTTTTAAGTTAATTGATGTTATTTATATGATATGCTGATTTTTATCATGAAATATATGCTTTGTGGTTATTATCAAATAATATGCAAATTATGTGTGCTACTTGTTAAATATAAATTGCTACTGAGTATTGGTTTCGGTATTCTGTGGAAGACGGCAAGGATATGTGATTGAGGAAAATCCCGTTTGAACCTTGGGAATAGATTAGGATACAAGTGACATGTCACTAGGATGGTTGGGCATCCGAACTCGTTGAGTTGAGTCCGAGTTCACTTATGGATGCAAATGTCCGAACTCGTTGAGTTGAGTCCGAGTTCGTGAGATGTAACTAGGCATCCGAGCTCGTTGAGTTGAGTCCGAGTTCACTTATGGATGCGAATGCCCGAGCTCGTTGAGTTGAGTCCGAGTTCGCTTATGGGCGGGTTACATGATTGATTGATTACATATGTGGCACTTATGTGCAAATGATCCGTGTATCCGAGTTATATTCCGATGTGTTCAACGGGTAAAATTCTAGCGGAATGGAAGAATACTCAAGATGAAAATGATAAATTATGTTCGGTAACACCTCAAGCTCGACTCCGGCGACGGTCTCGGGCGTGGGGGTGTTACATTTGGTGGTATCAGAGCAGGTTTAGTCGGTTCTCAGACTAACGTGTTTTATGTACGGATTTTGCTATACATGCCATATGTGTATATTATGATAGTGTGACGACTTCTGACCTTTTAAATGATTTTTTTATAGTAAATGCATCCCGATCCAACTGTGGCCGATGATGTAGAAAGTAATGCACCAGCTCCAACTGAAGGGGTGGTGCTGACTGAAAATCCACCTCCCACTATTAGTCAAGGAGGAGGAGAAAGGGGTCGAGAAGTCTTTCTCCAGATGATGACTGCTTGGTATACTGAGTTCGTTCGTACGAACCCGAATGCACGACCTCCCCCACCTCCCCCAATTCCTCAATCTGTACCTCCGATGCCTCAAGATGTGGGTATGATGAAACTCCAAAGAACTCCAGTTGATAAAATCTGTAAGCTAGGGGCCGAAGAATTCAGAGCTAATGTAGATGATGATGCCGAGAAAGCAGAGTTCTGGCTTGAGAATTCTATCCGGGTATTTGATGAACTGTCTTGCACACCTGAGGAATGCTTGAAATGTGCTATATCTTTGTTGAGAGATTCAGCTTATAATTGGTGGAAGACACTGATTTCGGTGGTACCGAAAGAGAGGGTAACTTGGGAATTCTTTCAAGAAGAGTTTCGGAAGAAATACATCAGTGAAAGATTTATTGATCAGAAGCGCAAGGAATTTCTTGAGCTAAAGCAAGGTAATATGACAGTCACTGAATACGAAAGAGAGTTTGTTCGATTGAGTAAGTATGCCAGAGAATATGTTCCTCCAGAGGCCAAGATGTGCCGACGATTTGAAGATGGGCTCAATGAAGAAATTAAGGTATTTGTTGGGATTCTTGAATTAAAAGAAATGGTGGTACTTGTTGATCGAGCTTGCAAGGATGAAGAACTACTTAAAGAGAAGAAAAAGGTAGAATCTAAGACACGAAACTGGAAGAAAAGACAAATGACTAATGCACCCTCACAGCAATCCGGAAGATCAAGAAATATGAATCCTCGTTCCCAAGTTTCAGCTGGACAATCCTATGGGAATTTTAAGAAGCAAAATGTGGGTCCAAAGTCCCAAACTACTTCGGCAGCCAGTGTAGGGAACACGAGATTTGTTAAACCCGAGTGTCAGCGGTGTGGTAGAAATCATTTTGGTCCGTGCAGAGCAAACGAATGTTTCCGATGTGGTTCTCCGGATCATTTTATTAGAGACTGCCCCGAGAGAATTGAAAAAGAAAAATTTCAGAGTACAAAAGCAGGTGGTGTAGATTCGAGAGGAAGGTATCCAAGAAAAGCTGGGAGTGAAGCAAGAAGCAAGAATGTAGCCAGAGATGCAGCAGTTAGACCTGAAGGAAGGGCTCCGGCTAGAACTTATGATATTAAAGCTCGTGAAGATGCTTCCTCACCCGATGTGATTACTGGTATATTTTCTATCTATGATGTTAATGTTACTGCTTTGATTGACCCTGGTTCTACTCATTCATATGTGTGCATGAAATTAGTATCTAGCATGAATATACCTGTTGAGAATACAGAATTTATGATTAAAGTGTCAAACCCGTTAGGCCAATGTGTTATAGTTGATAAAGTATATAAGAACTATCCTTTAATGATTCGGGGTTATTACTTTCCGGCCGACTTGATGTTGTTGCCGTTTGATGAGTTTGATGTTATTTTGGGTATGGATTGGTTGACATTGCATGATGCTATAGTAAATTGTAAACAGAAAGTTATTGAATTAAAGTGTGAAAACGGTGAAACTCTGTGGGTCGAATCAGATAAATTAGAGGCATTGTCTAGTGTGATTTCTTCAATGTCAGCTCAGAGATATTTGAGAAAGGGTTATGAAGCTTATTTAGCGTATGTGTTGAATACAAAGGAAATTGAAAAGAAAGTGGAATCAGTGCCGATTGTATGTGAGTTTACGGATGTATTTCCAGAAGAATTGCCGGGTTTGCCTCCAGTTAGAGAAGTAGAGTTTGGTATTGATTTGATGCTGGGAACAACTCCGATCTCGATTGCTCCGTACAGAATGGCACCAACAGAGTTGAAAGAATTAAAGTCGTAGTTGCAAGAGTTGACCGACAAAGGCTTTGTGAGACCGAGTTTTTCACCTTGGGGTGCTCCGGTATTGTTTGTGAAAAAGAAGGATGGTTCGATGAGATTGTGTGTAGACTATCGGCAATTAAACAAAGTGACAATTAAGAACAAGTATCCGTTGCCGAAAATTGATGATTTGTTTGATCAGCTGAAAAGAGCAACATGGTTTTCAAAGATTGATATGAGATCTGGGTACTATCAACTGCGGGTAAAAGAGTCAGATGTGCCTAAAACTGCTTTTAGGACAAGGTATGGTCATTATGAATTTTCAGTTATGCCGTTTGGATTAACAAATGCTCCTGCCGTGTTTATGGATTTGATGAATCGAATATTTCGACCATACTTGGACAAGTTTGTTGTGGTATTTATAGATGATATCTTGATTTATTCGAAAGATGTAACAGAGCATGCTGAGCACTTGAGGATAGTTTTGCAAACTTTGCGAGACAAGCAGTTATATGCCAAGTTTAGTAAAAGTGAATTTTGGCTTCAGGAAGTTGGATTTTTGGGTCATATTGTTTCGGGTGATGGTATACGGGTTGATCCCAGTAAAATTTCAGCTATTGTGGATTGGAAGCCACCGAAGAATGTAACCGAGGTTAGGAGTTTCTTGGGACTAGCTGAATATTATCGACAGTTTGTAAATGGATTTTCTATAATTGCTGCTCCTATGACTAGATTACTTCGCAAGGATGTTAAATTTGAGTGGACGGAAGAATGTCAACAAAGTTTTGAAGAATTGAAAAAGTTATTAACAGAGGCACCAATGTTAGTACAGCCCGAGTCAGGTAAAGAATTTGTGGTATATAGCGATGCTTCTCTAAATGGTTTGCGATGTGTACTGATTCAAGAAGGAAAGGTTGTGGCTTATGCTTCGAAGCAGTTAAAACCTCACGAGAGGAATTATCCGACTCATGATTTGGAATTGGCTGCAGTGGTGTTTGCTTTGAAGATTTGGCGACATTATCTATATGGTGAAAAGTGTCGAGTATATACCGACCACAAGAGTCTTAAATACTTGATGTCACAAAAGGACTTGAATTTGAGACAGCGAAGGTGGTTAGAGTTATTAAAAGATTACAAGCTTGTGACTGACTATCATCCAGGAAAAGAAAATGTAGTTGCTGATGCTTTGAGTAGAAAATTGTTGTTTGCTTTGAGAGTTATGAACACTCAGTTGGAAATGTCAGATGATGGTTCCATTCTGGCCGAGCTAAAAGTAAGACCGATGTTTTTACAAGAGATTTGTGAAGCTCAGAAAAGCGATGAAGACTTGCAAGCCAAAAGGAAGCAATGTGAGGTTGATACAGAGTTAGATTTCAGAATTGGTCCTGATGGTTGCTTGATGTTTAAATATCGAATTTGTGTACCGAAGAATGAGGAGTTAATTCAAAAGATTTTGCAGGAAGCACATGGTGGTTATTTGTCGATTCATCTAGGCAGTACGAAAATGTATAATGATTTGAAGAAAATGTACTGGTGGAATGGAATGAAAAGGGATATATCAGAATTTGTATCGAAATGCTTAATTTGTCAACAGGTGAAAACTGAACACCAAGTGCCTTCAGGATTACTTCAGCCTATTATGGTTCCAGAACGGAAATGGGATCGGATTACTATGGATTTTGTTTCAGGGTTGCCGTTGACTCCAGGAAAGAAAGATGCCATCTGGGTAATAGTTGATAGATTGACTGAATTGGCTCATTTCATTCCAGTACGTACGGATTATTCTCTTAACAAGTTAGCTGAATTGTATGTTAGAGAAATTGTTAGACTACATGGAATACCATTGTCAATCATTTCAGACAGAGATCCGAGATTTACTTTGAGGGTTTTAGCAAAAGTTGCAAGAAGCGTTAGGTACAAAGGTTAAATTTCAGTACTGCTTTTCATCCACAAACTGATGGGCAATCAGAAAGGGTAATTCAAATTCTTGAAGACATGCTTCGATGTTGTGTATTAGAATTTCAAGGAAGTTGGGAAAGATATTTACCGTTGGTAGAATTTGCTTACAATAACAGTTATCAGACGAGTTTGAAAATGGCAGCTTATGAAGCATTGTATGGTCGTAAGTGTCGGACGCCTTTGTATTGGACCGAACTCAAGGAAAATCAGATCTATGGAGTTGATCTAATAAAAGAAACCGAAGAAAAAGTGAAGGTAATTCGAGATTGTTTGAAAGCTACTTCGGATAGACAGAAATCTTATACAGATTTGAAACGAAAAGAAATTGAGTTTCAAGTTAGTGATAAGGTATTTTTAAAGGTGTCTCCGTGGAAGAAAGTCCTCAGATTTGGACGGAAAGGTAAATTAAGTCCGCGTTTTATCGGGCCGTATGAAATAATTGAAAGAGTTGGACCGGTAGCTTATCGGTTAGCATTACCATCTGAGTTGGAGAAAATTCATGATGTGTTCCATGTATCTATGCTACGTCGGTATCGTTCAGATCCTTCACATGTGGTTTCACCGATAGAAATTGAATTACAACAAGATATGACCTATGAAGAAGAACCGATTAAAGTTTTAGCTCGAGAGGTCAAACAACTAAGAAACAAAAGTATTGCTCTTGTGAAAGTGTTGTGGCAAAAGCATGGAATAGAAGAGGCTACATGGGAACCCGAGGAAACTATAAGGAAACAATACCCACATCTGTTTACCGGTAAGATTTTCGAGGACGAAAATCCTTAAAAGGGGGGAGAGTTGTAATATCCCGAATTAGGGCCTAACCGGAATAGTGGTTTCGTGACCACAAATCCGAGGTAGAAATAATTATATTATAATTATTTTGATGTTTATGATATGATTTTATGATGGTGTGAAAATTTCGTGAAGAAATTCTAAGCGTAAAGTACTTAATTTGAAGTTAGGGATTAAATCGAATAAGTTGCAAAACTTGCATTCTAGAAGTTTTCAGTATGAAATTGCTTTGAAATATTAATTAGGAGGTCTTAAATGGTAATTAGACCAATTTTATGTTCATGGACAAACTAGGACATGGAAGGAATTTTTGAAAGTTTAGTATGGAGGGGCATTTTGGTCATTTGGACATTTAATGAAATAAAAAGGGAAAAATAACACAAAATTGGTCATCTTCTTCATTACCACGAAATTTCAAGGGTTCTCCATAGCTAGGGTTTGTTTCAAGCTTCCAAGCTTCATAGTAAGTGATTCCAAGCCCCGTTTTTAATGTTCTTCACGTTTTCGTAGTCCCGGTAACTCGATAAAGCTTATGTTAGCAATAATTTAAGTTAGGGTTCATATTTGGAAAAATACCCATAGGTGAAATTTGTGTATTTTGATGTTTTATGATAGAATATGAGGTTTTAAATTATGTTAGACAACTTGTGCTACTCGGTTTTAAGTAAAAACGAGTAAAATGGCTTAATCGGTAAAAGTACATATTATTCATAAGTAAGTGTTTTAGTATGAATTTGAGCTTGCTAATGGTAAATAAATGATCAGCATGTTCTAAAACATAAGAATTTGTGATAAAATTAAATTTCCGAACTTTGGGGCAAAAGTGTAAATATGCAAAAGTTTAGGGGCAAAATTGTAATTTTGCCAAAATTTGAATTTAGGACTATTTTGATAATGAGAGTATTAAATAAGCTAAATGTGTTATTTTAGATCAAGAAAGACGTGGAATCAACCTTGATCGGGGAAAAGAAAAGATTTTGGACTAAATTGCAAAATTGCTATATTTTGTACCGAGGTAAGTTCATGTGTAAATAATGTAACATAATCGTTATTTTTAAGTTAATTGATGTTATTTATATGATATGCTGATTTTTATCATGAAATATATGCTTTGTGGTTATTATCAAATAATATGCAAATTATGTGTGCTACTTGTTAAATATAAATTGCTACTGAGTATTGGTTTCGGTATTCTGTGGAAGACGGCAAGGATATGTGATTGAGGAAAATCCCGTTTGAACCTTGGGAATAGATTAGGATACAAGTGACATGTCACTAGGATGGTTGGGCATCCGAACTCGTTGAGTTGAGTCCGAGTTCACTTATGGATGCAAATGTCCGAACTCGTTGAGTTGAGTCCGAGTTCGTGAGATGTAACTAGGCATCCGAGCTCGTTGAGTTGAGTCCGAGTTCACTTATGGATGCAAACGCCCGAGCTCGTTGAGTTGAGTCCGAGTTCGCTTATGGGCGGGTTACATGATTGATTGATTACATATGTGGCACTTATGTGCAAATGATCCGTGTATCCGAGTTATATTCCGATGTGTTCAACGGGTAAAATTCTAGCGGAATGGAAGAATACTCAAGATGAAAATGATAAATTATGTTCGGTAACACCTCAAGCTCGACTCCGGCGACGGCCTCGGGCGTGGGGGGTGTTACAATGGATCAAGATAAGTTGTATCTAGAATATTCCCGTGTTGACTTCTGATCAGCCATGTCAGATCCGTGTCGTGCCTAGCGTCGTGCCCACGTCTTCAGCCACGACTGAAAGAAAACTGTAGATTAAGTCCTTTTATTGCCATTTCCAGTATTGGGTTCACTACACATGCAACCAATTAAGTAGTGAAAAGTTCATAAGACAAAGAAATTAACAAGTAAAAAGTGTCAAATATAAGAGTATATCAATATCCAAATCACCATTCAAGCTTAAATCATAGTGACCATTTGGCTTTACCACATATACATATCTCATACATATTTCGCATTAGCCAATCGGCTTTACCACATATACATATCTCATACACATTTCACATTAGCCATTTGGCTTTACCACATATACATACCTCATACACATTTCACATTAGCCATTTGGCCTTACCACATATACATATCTCATACATTAATTTCATCATAACTAAATTGACTAGGTATACTAGTTGTTTACGGCTTATAGCCTCACTTTAATACGGATTCGGTACTTTGATTACCAATATTTAATCGATAGCTTATAAACAACTCAACAGTTTCATCAATGTTTACTACATAATCACAAATTCACTCAAGCTGTTTTCCTAAGCAACAGTCATTAAATTATTCGTAACTGGAGCTACAAAACTCCAAATGAAGTGCCGTTAATTTTCCCTGAAAATAGACTCATATATCTTCTAACCATGAAATTTTCAGAATTTTTAGTTTGGCCAATCAATACCATATTTTTCTTAAAATTTCCCCTGTTTCACTGTCTGACTATACTGACCACTCTTCACTTTGAATCAAATTTCTCGTTGTACAGAATTCAAAATATGTTCTTGTTTATTTCATTTGAAACTAGACTCATTGAGGAGTCTAAGCATATAAATTTTATCTTATAACAAGTTTTGTAAAATTTATAATGATTTTCTAAAAACAGAACAGAGGATTTTAGAGTCATTCTGACACTGTCTCACACAACTTTAAATATCTCATTATTAACAATTCTTTTGCTTACACGGTTTCTTTTATAAGAAACTAGACTCATTAAGATTTAATTACATTTTTTATTCAGCCTCTAATTCAACTCCAACAATTTATGATGATTTTCTAAATTCACATTACTGCTGCTGTCCTAAGCAGATTATTTCAAATTTGCACTTAAATTTCCAAGTTCAAACACTTAAGAACTTACCTCGGAAGTGGTCGACGACTAGATATCCACGGCTATTCATTTACTTTCTCTTTTCCCCTATCCGACTTTGATCCTCCTTGCTCTTAAGCTAAAGTAAAACAATAGATTTGCTTAAGTACTTAACTAATATTATTTACTTAACAATCGCATTTGGCAATCACATATCATTTTCAATATGAATCATATTTAATAAAATATGCCATGACTCGATTTCATACTTATTTAATCTATATCTAATTCACATTCACAAGCAAAGAGTCACTTAATTTGTCATGCTTTCTGCTACATGAATTTAATCATATTGCCGAATGTCCTTATGTGTACATGGTACATACATAAGGCATAAATATATATACCTATATATATGACCATTACAATATAAACATTTAATCATAATCGGCAAATATACAACTTTATTACTAATTCTTACTTTGATTTTCATTCGGCAATCTTATAAATGCACATTAACAACCTAAATAATCCCAATTTAGCATAATTTTTGCACACCATTAAATCAACCGTATACAACTTGTCTAAATAAATCACTTAACAAAGTTAACCAAATCTTTACTCACTACTAATCATCCCCAATACAAAAGTAATTCATCACTCAAGTGCTAAATAAGCTAACACGTATACAATTACTACTAATTTCTCATTAATCATGCATACTCCCCACTTAGCCGATTGCCACAACCAAAATAATCACAATTTATTTTGCCAACTCAATCCATAAAAATTCAACAAGAAACGCATATAGTTTAGCTCAAATCATCCACCAACTCAAATACTTCCATTCATCACTTGATTTCATCAATTCAAGACTTAATTTAATAATTTAACATGAATTACATGTTTTTACATGATTTCCCTATTTTCCCCAAATGGCCGAATGCACTAAACCCATCTCTACAATGCCGAAAATCATAGATATGCCCAAGTCTCATTTTATTTTTCATCAATTAGCCAGTTTCTATGCATACAACCATAGATTTCCATTATTAAGAGTAAAACACAAAATCTCCTTCAATTAGCCATGGCCGAAACATATATATAAAAAGTACACAAACACAATTTCATCCATGGGTTGAATAGATAACAACAAAACCATTACAAAAATATCAAACATCCATAAAAAATTATCAAATAAGCTCACCTAAAGAAAGAAATCAAGGTGCCGAAAATTCAAGTTCTTCCCCCCCTTTTTCCTTTCAATATTCGGCCAAACAACAAAAATATGAACACTTTTTTTTTTATTCTTCCTTGTTTTTATTTAATACATTTTTATTAAGTTATTATAACAATTATCAATATAATAATATAGGAAAATTCATACATAGTGGAGGGACATCATTACATGGCCGGCCACTAATTTAAAATAGGGCATTTTGACATGCAAACCCATGTTTGCATACTATACCACTATTTGGTCCTCACACATTTACCTAACATATTTTCTAAGTTTCACAATTATGTCCTTTTTAGCTAATTTCACATCCAAATGACAAAATTAGAGCATGAAATTTTCACACATACATATTCACAAATAATAAGCATCAGATATGACATTTAATTATTATTGTGACTCGGTTTTGGTGGTCCCAAAACCACTTTCCGACTAGGGTCACATTAGGGGTGTCACAAACAACATATCCATTAACAAGTTGGACCGCCTGGTTAGTAACATAAGCACTGACAACTTCATCTATTTCAATGATGATGAAATTCCACCTGGTGGCATGGGATCCACAAAGGCTCTACATATCACTACTCACTGCAAAGGATATACTCTACTCAGTGTGCTAATTGATAATGGGCCTGCTTTAAATGTTCTGCCATTGTCTACATTGAATAGGTTGCCAATAGATAGGTCTCACATGAAAACATGCCATAACATAGTGAGAGTATTTCATGACACGGAGAGAAAAGTGATGGGAAGAATTGACATACCTTTATTGATTGGACCAAACACGTATGAGGTGGATTTTCTAGTGATGGACATCAAGCCTTCCTATAATTGCCTGTTGGGAAGGCCCTCGATACATTCGGCAGGAACGGTGCCCTGGTCTTTACACCAAAAATTGAAATTAGTAATGGATGGACGTCTGGTTACTATAAATGTGGAGGAGGACATCGTAGCAACAGTTACCAGTGACGCGCCCTATGTAGAGGCAAACGAGGAGGCCATTGAATGCTCTCTTCTTTCCTTAGAATTCATCAACGCAACATTCATTTTGGAAGGGAATGTGGTACCAGTGCCCAAGATATCCAGAACCACAGGAATGGGTGATAAACGATAAATTATACATGTTTTTACCTCATGCTTAGCCTAATTTATGGATGAATTATCATTGAATTTGTGGAAATTGGTGCTCTTAATCCTTCTATTTCATGTTTTATGCCCAGGTAAGCTTAAGGAAGAGAAAAGAGCAAGAAACGGGCCAAAAATGGGAAAATTAGGCCCAATTCAATAATCAACACGGCCAGGAGATTCACCACACGGCCGTGCCACTTTGAGCATAAACACGGCCCAACCCCGACTCACACGGCCAGACCATACGCCCGTGCCACCTTAACAGGCTCAAGAACAGCCTGGGCTTCGATCCACACGGGCGTGGCACACAGGCGTGTCCCTGTCGTGAGGAAGTTCAATTTCATTCGGAAAAGGTTGCTTAGGGGCTAAGAAAGCCATTCTAAACTCTATATAAAGACCCCAGGAGGCAACTTCAAGGGACACATTATTTTCCCGCCAAGACGGGGAGTTAAAGGCAGGGAATTACTCGAAGGGAAGCCGATTGATCCATCTCAGAAGCCGAATTCTCCTTCAAGACTAAAGATCTCCCTTCAAATTCCTACAGGGGTTTTCGAGTTCTTTATGTTTTGTTATCTCATATCTTCTAAGATGTTTTCTTTATTAATTTTGAACTAAATCCCCCAAATACTTGAGGGGGATGAAACCTAAGACTAATATTGTTATTATTTTCTCTTGAATTATATGATAAATACTTAATTTGTTCTTAATTGTGTTTTTAATTCTTAAATTGATATTTTCGAGATATTAATTTAAGTCGAATGTACTTATGTAGAGGAGCAAAAGTCCCTGCATAGGAGTAGATCCAACACAATTAAGCGAAGTTGATCACAATCCTAGAGATAGGACGATAAAAATCTACCGGATTAGGGTCAAACCTAATAAGGGAATCCATAGATCGAGTTAATGCAACACTAGGGGTTTTAATTAGAAAGAGATTTCAATTAATCAACCTAGGGTTAGTTATTTTTAGTCTCGAGAGAGATATTAACATAAGTTGGGGATTTCTACGGATCAAGTCAAGTGAATAAATCGTCTAGTTCAAGAGTTAATAACAAGTGAAGTCTAGGTGGATTCTCCCTTGAGTATTGCCCAAATCAATTAGCTTTCCCAAGAGTTTTTCCCTAATTTACTTTTTGTGTATTCATAGTTCAGTTTTAGAATCATAAAAACCCCTTTTATTTCTAGGTTAAATAATAGAAAGAAAGTTAGTACTAGTACTTTTGGTTCCCTTGGGTACGATATCACGGTCTTGCCACTAAACTATACTAATGTTCCATAGGTGCGCTTGCCTTAAAATCTTGATATTAGTTAGTTTTGGTGTGGTCGATTATTTATAAATTTTATTACTTCATATCACGCATATCAAGTTTTTGGCACCGTTGCCGGGGAACTAAAATATTAGGAACACTCTATTTCTATTACTTTAGCCATTACTATTTTTTATTTATTTTCAAAATTTATTTTTTATTTGTTTTATTTATTTATTTAAATTTTCTTTGCTTTTTCCCTTCAAGGTATCTCTAGTTTATGACTAGAAGAAACCCAGCAGGACCACTATTTTTTTTACGAAGACTTGGAAGCTACAGTTCGTAGAACTCGTAGAGAGATCAGAAGAAGCCTACATTATCCAGAACAAGACCAAGACTAAGAACCTAAACCTATTGAAGAGATGGAAGCAAATCAAAACAATTTACCACCTCCCGCGATAGCCGCGCAACTAGTAAATCAAGATGATGCTCCTCGTACTATGTATTATTATGCTAAACCTAATTTGGCTAATACTCAATCTAGTATTATTAGACCTACTATTGCTGCAAATAATTTTGAATTAAAACCTAACACTATTCAAATGATTCAACAATTTGTGCAGTTTGATGGTTTACAGGATGAAGATCCCAACTCACACTTAGCCAACTTTTTGGAACTTTGTGATACTTTTAAAATCGATGGTGTTTCTGATGATGCCATTCGTCTTCGATTATTTCCTTTTTCCCTAAGGAATAAAGCTAAATAATGGTTGAATTCTCTACCACGAGGCTTAATCACTACATGGGAATAGATGGCCGAAAAGTTTTTACTTAAATATTTTCCTCTAGCTAAAACAGCTAAATTGCAAAACGATATCTCTACTTTTGTGCAGATGGATTTAGAGACGCTTTATGATGCCTGGGAGAGATATAAGGATCTTTTGATAAGGTGCCCTCACCATGAGTTACCTTTGTGGTTACAAGTTCAAACCTTTAACAACAGTTTGAATCCATTAACGAGGCAAATGATAGATGCAGCCGCCGGAGGAACAATCAACAACAAAACACCAGAAGCAGCTTATGAATTTATAGAAGAGATGTCACTGAATGACTATCAGTGGCAAGTCATGAGGACAAAGCTGACAAAAGCTGCAGGAGTTTTTAATATTGATGCTGTCACTATGCTTTCAAATCAGGTAGAACTTTTAAATAAAAAGTTTGATAATTTTGTTGGTTCTACGCAGGCACACCCAGTGATGCAGTGTGACGCAACCCAGGGAAATATGTTCAATACAGATTACTCATCCTATGGACACAACATGGAAACTGAGCAAGTCAACTATATGGGTAACAATTCTAGACCTCAAAATAATCCTTATAGTAACACTTACAATGCAGGTTGGCGGAACCACCCCAATTTTTCATGGGGAGGACAAGGAAATCAAAGACAACTACCTCCTCCGGGATTTCAACAGCCACCATTCCAATAAGAGAAAAAGCCAAACCTTAAAGAGATGCTCACACAATTTATTGCTGTGTCAGAAACCTGTTTCCAAAACACTGAAACAGCACTGAAGAACCAACAAGCATCCATTCAAGGACTCGAAACACAAATAGGCCAGCTCGCCAAGATAATTTCTGAAAGACGACAAGGTGGATTACCAAGTAACACTGAGACTAATCCTAAGGAGCAACTCAATGCCATAGATACAATAGATAAGGAAAGGTTAACCAAAACCAAACCAGAGCCATGTAAGGAGAATGAGGTGAGTAAAGGTAAGGTCCAGGTAAGTAATAACGAGCTAGTCATCAAGGAATATAAACCTCGTATCCTATACCCAAATGCGCTAAAGAAAGACCACACAGATGAGCAATTCGGTAAGTTTCTTAAACTCTTAAAGAAATTACATATCAACTTACCATTTGTTGAAGCAATTTTACAGATGCCGAAGTACGCAAAATTTTTAGAGGAACTTCTCACAAATAAAAGGAAGTTGGAAGAACTATCCATAGTGGAACTCAATGAGGAATGCTCAGCTATTCTTCAAAATAAACTGCCAACCAAACTAAAAGATTCAGGGAGTTTTACTATTCCTTGTTTATTTGGTAGCCTAAACACAAAAAATGCTTTAGCTGATTTAGGGGCTAGTATAAATGTCATGCCTTATAAACTGTTTAAACAACTAGGTCTTGAAAAACCTAAGCAAACCAAGATGAGCATTCAACTGGCTGATAAAACTATTAGGTCTCTAAAGGGAATAATTGAAGATGTACTTGTCAAAGTTGATAAATTCATATTCTCAATTGACTTTGTTGTTTTAGACATTGACAAGGATAGCAATATACCCTTAATTCTAGGGTGACCCTTTTTAGCAACTGCTAGAACCATAATTGATGTAGGAACATGTGAGCTTACACTATGTGTAGGTGATGACAAAGTTACTTTACAAGCTCGAAACTTGATTAAGACTATTGATAATAATATAGTTACGAGTCCTTGTAAAAACACTGAACTCATCACCCAACCTTCTATGCAGGATACACCCCACATAAAGGCAACCCAACCACAGACAAGGCCATCCAAGGCAGATAAACCTGAAAAGCAAATGCTTCAGATCGAGGAACTAGATGAGTGGCTGAACTATCATGAAAAGCCCAAAATATGCCATACCAACCCAAAGCATCACCAAGATGACCCTCAGGTGAAAACGAATCAAATCAAGGTAGGAGATAAGGTAATATTAGGGGAAGATGATCCTCAAATCCTGAATTTAAAAGAACATACAAGTGACATACCCTACTTCACGGTAATGAAAATCTTTCCCTATAGTATAGTAGTGATAAAACATGAGTCACTCGGCACTTTCAAGGTAAACCACACTCGACTCAAATCTTACGTTAATAATGAAATTGTAAGCAAGGTAGAAGAGTATCAACTCTTCAAACCACCATGATCAAACAAGCTCGAGCAAAGTCGAGCTTCGACTATAAATAAGCACTTCTCTGGAGGCAACCCGAGCACTGACTTAGTAAATTATTTTATTTAGGATCTTTAATACATCAATTAACCCCTTAAATATAACACCCCTAACCCGTTCCGATCGCCGGAGGGGTTACGAGGTACTACAGAACCAATTCTTATGCAGACTTTCAATGATAAATTCAACATTCACAAAGTTATTCTATCTCGAATAAATCGATACAAGTCAGATCCTCGAACAAAGAATATTAAAGGATAATTGTCTTATCTATCTTTGCAACTAGTGAAAACTGGATTCTCAAGCTATTAATTTATCAATTACAAACACTACTTCAGCATGTCTTACACTCATTTATGTATCATAAAATAATTCACTATTCATTTGGTAATTTACCTTCATAGCCGAATGCATGACCATTTATACCTAGCCTCTTCACATCATAGCAAATACATCTCATGATCCCATCTTCTAAATGTAACTTAAGTATTCAATCTATTTAGTAACGATTCACTTAAACAAAAAGTTTATTTATAAAACATACATAACCACATTTGAAATTTTAACACTTAGGCCATATTTGCATGGCCATTTACACAAAAGGAAACATTACATCATCGACATCCCAAAAATAAAGTCTATACATGCCAAAATATCATACTCAAGACTAACAAAACGAGGTACCAAAATGTTGTTGACAGGTGTGATGACTTTGATGACGGTCCTGAGCTTATGGAGGATCAAAAGAAATCTAAATAAGAGACAATTAAGTACACCAAATGAGTTTTCAACTCAGTAAGTTGTAAGCAATATAATATAACAGTTACTCAATATATCAAAATAGAATCAAGAAGAGTCAACAATACGATTCATGTTTTAAAGTTATATTTAACTCTTTATTATTTCACTTTTATAGTCATCTAATTATTATAATATGCCTTTGCAAAATCAACTATCATGGCCGAACTAATCCATGCCACATATCACTTAGATTATCAAACCAAGTACATCCCAAATCATACAGTTCAATCAAATAACATACAATCACATGTTTTAAATCTTTCCATCAAGTATAAAACCATGACAAAATAATTATGTTCGTATATATACATGTCACATATCCAATTTCTTATTTTACTCAATAGCTCAATGCCTCCATCCGATTATTACACCTATTGAATTACCAATCGATTTCACACATATTACTCTCAAATCCGCACACATTGTGCTCTTAAATCCATACACATAGTGCTATCAAATCCGCACACATAGTGCTAACAAATCCGCACACATAGTGCTCTTAAATCCGCACACATAGTGCTAACAATCTGCACACATAGTGCTAACAAATCCGCACACATAGTGCTATCATATCTGCACACATAGGGCTAACAAATCCGCACACATAGTGCTATCATATCTGCACACATAGTGCTAACGAATCTGCACAATCACATGTTTTAAATCTTTCCATCAAGTATAAAACCATGACAAAATAATTATGTTCGTATATATACATGTCACATATCCAATTTCTTATTTTACTCAATAACTTAATGTCTCCATCCGATTATTACACCTATTGAATTACCAATCGATTTCACACATATTACTCTCAAATCTGCACATATTGTGCTCTTAAATCTGCACACATAGTGCTAACAATCCGCACACATAGTGCTAACAAATCCGTACACATAGTGCTATCAAATCCGCACACATAGTGGTAACAAATCCGCACACATAGTGCTATCATATCCGCACACATAGTGCTCTTAAATTCGGGAGTTACTAGTTCTCTAAGCCTACATAGAGATGTAAGACTTAATTGCTTAGAACTTACCTCTTATTAGACGAACAGCTCCGATCAGCTACTCGACACTTTTAGCTTTCCCCTTCTTCGGCTCTTCCCCTCTGGGCTCTTGAGCTAAATCAATAAATTAACTAGTTTAATCACCTCACTAAACTTATCTAATATTCAATTTAATGAAATTTTCATACACCATGGGACATACGGTATTTCGAATTTTCTATTACAATATACATGCATTAATTGGAACCATTTCTCTTTTATCATCTCATTGCACATCACTTATTTATTTCATTAGTTAGAATCACATTCGGCACTCTTGCATACCAAGGCTGACAATTATGCACTCATTTCTAAGAAAATCAAGTATTAACTTATATTTTCTATACTACTCAATTCATCACTCTCATCAATCTCAATAATTGAAATTTACCAACCATTCAATACATTTCTTTTCATAACCTAATATAAATACACATAACCACATCCTAATATACAACATATATATACTAATTGACCGAATGCTTACAGCTTTTATATTCATTCAATTAAATCATTGCTTGATTAAAAACACCACATTCGATAAAATGTATTTATATATATATATATATATATATACGCATATATTTTAACAACAAAACAAAAAGAATCAATTCATTTACATTGCTTGGTCTCATACGACCATTTTCTATTATTAGTTTATTTGAACTCCTACTAAAATTTATAATACAAGTGCATTATTTCATAACATCTAGCTTAAGTTCCACAATTTATCACACCTCATTACATGACCTTAACACCTCAACCAATTAGTACATGTTAAGCATGTCCGAAAGCATCCTTGGCTACATTATTCAATTTTAAACATAAAAAAAAAACATTTAAATAAAATCCCATTCATTCACCTCATGAACACATTCGGCAATTGCAAGATCCAACACATAACAATCAAAGCTGAACCTCATAGACCATATGAATTACCTTTAACTAGCTTATCAATTCTTAACTCAATTTCTAAACCAATTTTAAATCTCTTAATTTAACAACCCTTCTACCCCCACGGTTGCTATATATATATATATATATATTTATATCAATTAACATCAAAACCAATCCTTCTTATGAATATATACCAAGGCCAAATGTAACATTCATTTAAAGCACCAAAAACAAATTTTTATTAGCTCCTTCCTATACCATAATCATTTTCCATTTTAAAGCATCAAAATTTAACCATTTCTCTCAACTCCTTCCATGGCCGAATGCATATACCATTATCAAACTCAAAGTTTTAACATGGGCTATGTAAAGAACTCATCAACCAACTCAAAATCACCAAATTTATAAAAAATAAAGCAAAAATCATACCTTAATTGCTTGGACAAGATGACCGAATGAATACCCCCTTTCCTTTTACTAAGTTTCGGCTAATGAAGAACAAAAAGATGAACTACCTTGTTTTTTCACCATCATCTTGTTTTATTAATCTTTATTCCTTAAAATAATATTTTATGCCATAATTTCTTTAATATAAAATGTATATTTTACTCACCTAATACTTTCATGGCTGGCTTTATGATTAAAAATTGGGAGTTTGACATGCAAATCCCCATGTTTTAATCCATGAATTATTTGGCCACTTCAATTGACCTCACATAATTTCAAATTTTCTCATATAAGTCGCTCTAAGCAATTTCACATTCAAATGACAAAATCAAAGCATCAAAATTTCACACATGCATTATTACTAAATAGTAGACATAGAATATAGCATTTGATTATTTTTGTGTCTCGATTTTGTGGTCCCGAAACCACTTTCCAACTAGGGTCAAATTACAGCTGTCACATTGAATGCGGGTTTTTTGAGCCACACGGCCATGCCCACGGGCGTGCCTTAGGCAGTGTGGACACCATAAGCAAAGACACGGCCGTGCGATGTGGCCGTGTATGAGTAGGGTAAGATGTCCCTAACACACGGGCTTTGATAACTTACCACGGCCGTGCGATGTGGCCGTGGCCAAACCTGTTAATACAACACGGGCGTGCGACATGCCCGTGCTCCAAGACCGTGGTCGCACCTGCCAATTCAAAAACGGGCATGTGATCCCTTACACGGCCATGGGGCCAAATCATTGTTACTTAATTTTTATTTTTAATTTTTATTTTCTTTACTTTTTATTTCTCTTGTTCCTTTTATTTTACAATTAAATTCCTATCGAGTAATACTTGAGCTTTACACAGTTATGATTAATTTCTCCAGTCACCCAAAATCATGAACTTCAAGTATTCCTTCCTCCAAAACAGCTTTCACAATTCAAGGGTTCCATCCAATATTCAGGGAGTTTTACTTATTTCCCTAACTTATGATCTTATGCTTCTATTGCTATTAATGTTATCTTTGTACATTGAGGGCAATGTACATCTTAAGTGTGGGGGGGAACTCACTTTCATTCTTTATATTATATTTGAAATCCCTGAAAATTGCTCTCAAATTTTGAATTCTCTGCATTAATCTCAATCTCCTATTAGGAATGAATTCTAATTGATTTATGATTTTTATTGATATGTTGAGAATTAAGACATAGGTATTTATGCTTTGATTATTCAAACTTTAAGACATTAGGGAATCAAGCATGATAAGTTGAAATTTTTGAGAATTTAAATTCTTTTCTAGGTTATTTTCCCTAATTTTAAGTATTATCTTGAGATTTGAAATTCGCAGGATTGACATCAAAAGCCATAATTCTGGTGAGATTTTTGAGCCTTTTGAGCATATATCCTTTCGTGCTCACTTTTATTGTTGCTTTGAGTGAGTCAATACTGATTTGTTATTCTAGAACTTGCTTCGATTATACATGTCGAGACCACATCATTAATTTGATACACTGAGATGATAAAGGCACATAGGATTTAACCCACTTACTCTATAAAAGCCTACCTCCATAAATTGATCCCTAGTGAACCCCATTGAGCCTAACAACCCATTCTTTAACTTACCTCTAATATTAACCTATAACCCATTTTTTGTTGAATTCCATTCAATTATTTTAATCCCTATTTTTGTCGAGATTTGAGTTGAAATTATTATCTAGCTTTGTTCTCTTATTCAGTTTATAAACATTCAAAGTATTGTATTTGATTTGTTCTAAAAAAACACACACAAAAAAAACAAAAAAACAAAAAGGTGTTTATACAATTAATTCAATTGTAATTCATATTTTAGTTATAATTTAATATTTTTTGCATATTTCTATTATAAGCTACCGAATTTGGAACGATGCCATCAGAAGACTTAAGCTCTAGAAATATGTTCAAGTGATAGAGATTTTTCTAGTTAGACGATCTTTCAATTTAATCTCAATTTTAACCTTCTCTTTCAGCTTGTGACAACACCCCTAACCAAAGCCCCATTACAACCATTGAAAGACCTTTTGATCAATGTGTCATATCAATCTATAGTGGTGGAGATTTGATTTTCTTACAAGCCTATGGTAATAACTTTTCAAGTTGACTAAAGAGTGCTTAATTCTTGAACCCTAAACACTTTGAGTGGATAGAGTGAATCTTTAGTGAGGATGTCAAATCTTGTTGATTTTGATCGAAGGTGATTACTTAAGAGAAGGGAAGAAGCCTATGTTTCTGTGATAAAATTCTCAACTTAGAATGTTTGAAACTTTAATGTTCTTCTGATTGAATTTTCATTGTATGATTACTTGTGGATTAGTTTGAAACATTATTGATAAGGATTGTAAGTTAAGAAGAATGATTCTTAACTGTGGGTTGAGATTTTGCTTGAGGACAAGCAAAGGCTTAAGTGTGGGGGTATTTGATAAACGATAAATTATACATGTTTTTACCTCA
Source organism: Gossypium stocksii (assembly GCA_020496765.1). Lineage (NCBI taxonomy): Eukaryota > Viridiplantae > Streptophyta > Magnoliopsida > Malvales > Malvaceae > Gossypium > Gossypium stocksii. Next base: position 2,960,984 of record CM035622.1, on the reverse strand, counting down.
TGCTTAGCCTAATTTATGGATGAATTATCATTGAATTTGTGGAAATTGGTGCTCTTAATCCTTCTATTTCATGTTTTATGCCCAGGTAAGCTTAAGGAAAATAAAAGAGCAAGAAACGGGCCAAAAACGGGCAAATTAGGCCCAATTCAATAATCAACACGGCCCGAAGATTAACCACACGGCTGTGCCACTTTGAGCATAAACACGGCCCAACCTTGACTCACACGGCCAGACCACACGGCCGTGCCACCTTAACAGGCCCAAGTACGGCCTGGGTTTCGATCCATACGGGCGTGGCACACGGGTGTGTCCCTGTCGTGAGGAAGTTCAATTTCACTTGGAAAAGGTTGCTTAGGGGCTAAGAAAGCCATTCTAAACTCTATATAAAGACCCCAGGAGGCAACTTCAAGGGACACATTATTTTCCCACCAAGACGGGAGTTAAAGGCAGGGAATTACTCGAAGGGAAGCCGATTGATCCATATCAGAAGCTGAATTCTCCTTCAAGACTAAAGATCTCTCTTCAAATTCCTACAGGGGTTTTCAAGTTCTTTATGTTTTGTTATCTCATATCTTCTGAGATGTTTTCTTTATTAATTATGAACTAAATCCCCCAAATACTTGAGGGGGATGAAACCTAAGACTAATCTTGTTATTATTTTCTCTTGAATTATATGATAAATACTTGATTTGTTCTTAATTGTGTTTTTAATTCTTAAATTGATATTTTCGGGATATTAATTTAAGTCGAATGTGCTTATATAGAGGAGCAAAAGTCCCTGCATAGGAGTAGATCCAACACAATTAAGCGGAGTTAATCGCAATCTAGAGATAGGACGACGAAAATCTGCCGGATTAGGGTCAAACCTAATAAGGGAATCCATAGATCGAGTTAATGCAACACTAAGGGTTTTAATTAGAAAGAGATTTCAATTAATCAACCTAGGGTTAGTTGTTTTCAGTCTCGAGAGAGATATTAACATAAGTTGGGGATTTCTACGAATCAAGTCAAGTGAATAAATCGTCTAGTTCAAGAGTTAATAACAAGTGAAGTTTAGGTGGATTCTCCCTTGAGTATTGCCCAAATCAATTAGGTATCCCAAGAGTTTTTCCCTAATTTACTTTTTGTGCATTCATAGTTTAGTTTTAGAATTAGTTTAGTTTCATAAAAACCCCTTTTATTTTTAGGTTAAATAATAGAAAGAAAGTTAGTACTAGTAGAAAGTTAGTACTAGTAGTTTTGGTTCCCTTGGGTACGATATCTCGATCTTGCCACTAAACTATACTACTGTTCGATAGGTGCGCTTGCCTTAAAATCGTGATATTAGTTAATTTTGGTATGATTGATTATTTATAAATTTTATTATTTCATATCACGCATATCAATGGGTTTACAGATGATGGTGGGGAAATGAGCCTTGCCAGGAAAAGGATTGGGAAGATATCTCCAATGAGGAATTCAAGTTTCAGAACTATAGGAAAAAAGAGACCGTTTTGGCTTGGGTTTTAGGCCAGATCATAAATAGAGAAGGAAGGAAATAGAGAAAAGGCAAGAGAGAAGAAGGGCACGACTAAGTGGGAAAGAAGTCAAGTGGGAGTTGATGACATTCCCTCACATATCCCAAACGTTTGTATCTGGAGGGATAATGCATCCTGAGAGAGGGTTGTTGAGAAATGAAAACCCTCATATCAATGCTATATACGAGGAAGGAATTGAACAGAGAAATTTGGAGGGCATTCATCCTTACGAACTGGGAAGCTCTTTAAACAACTGGACTATAGAAGAACTTTTTGTAGTCTTTAGAAATTATACAGAGTAATTTTCAGAACACTCTTGTTGCTCTAAAGCCTAGGAGTAATAAGATTTCATTTGTGAAATAGGCTCATGATCAGACATTTTTGTTTCAATAAAACACACATTTTTTATCAATTCAAGCAAATATTCTTTCATTCTTTTATACCGATAAATATTCTTTTGACCTTTTAATTTCTTTCTAAATTTTTTCATGCCATTCATAAACATGTAAATAGTCATTCTTAAATTTATTCTTTCTTTGTACATTCTTTTATGCCTACTACAGGTCCTTAGATATCAATAACATGAGCAATGATACTACAAATCCTGAATTCTCTTTTGAGCAAGACATGTGTTTAGAGGAATCTCAGGATTTTGAAGGTGACAGGGATTGTGACGTGTCTCCAGATATGTTAAGAATGGTAAAACAAGAAGAGAAGCAAATTTTGCCCCATGAGAAAGAGGCAGTAGAAAATGTAACCTTGAAGGAAGGGAAAGAAGTGAAAATTGGGATACACATTGCCAAAGAAACAAGGCAGGATCTTGTTGAGTTGCTGCAGGAATTTAGAGATGTCTTTGGATGGTCATATCAAGATATGCCTGGGTTGAATACTGATATTGTAGTACATCGCCTTCCCATAAGAGAAGACTGCAAGCCAGTCCAACAAAAGCTGCGGATGATGAGGCCTGATATTGTGTTGAAAATAAAAGATGAAGTTAAGAAGCAGTTTGACGCGGGATTCCTGCAAGAGGTTAAGTACTCAGAATGGGTAACTAACATTGTACCTGTTCCTAAGAAGGACCGGAAGGTACGAATGTGTGTTGATTAAAGAGATTTGAATAAGGCTAGCCCAAAGGATAATTTTCCCTTACTGCACATTGATACTTTGGTAGACAATACGACAGGTTACTCGTTGTTTTCCTTTATGGATGGCTTCTTAGGGTATAATCAAATAAAGATGCATCCTGAAGACATGGATAAAACCACTTTCATAACATTGTGGGGTACCTTATTCCATGATATGATGCACAAAGAAATTAAGGTGTACGTTGAAGTCTTGAAGAAATTGTTCCTGAGATTAAGGAAATTTCAGTTAAAGCTCAATCTGGCAAAGTGTACTTTTGGAGCTAGGTCGAGAAAACTATTGGGGTTTATAGTCAGCGAAAAGGGAATAGAAGTTGACTCAAACAAGGTCAGAGCCATACAAGAGTTGCCTCTACCGCGCACTCAGAAAGAAGTTCGAGGGTTTCTTGGAAGGTTAAATTACATTGCTCGGTTTATTTCACAATTAATTGAGAAATGTGATCCCATATTTTGCCTTCTTAAGAAGCACAACCAAGGTGCTTGGGATGCGGAATGCCAAAATGCTTTTGATAAAGTCAAGCAATATTTGTCAAATGCTCCAGTACTATCTCCACCCAGTCCAGATAGACCGTTAATACTATGCTTGTCAATATTCAGTAATTCTATAAGATGTGTGCTGGGTCAACATGATGAGTCAGGAAGAAATGAGAAGGCGATATATTACCTCAGTAAGAAATTCACTGAGTGTGAGATGAGATATTTCTCAATTGAGAAGTTGTGTTTTGCCTTGATTTGGATGACTAGAAGATTGAGGCAATATATGTTATATCATACAACTTGGCTGATTTTGAAACTTGACCCATTGAGGTACATGATAGAGCTGATTGCTTTAAATGAAAGAATGGCAAGGTGGCAAATATTGCTTTCTAAACTTGATATAGTCTATGTAAGTCAAAAGGCTATAAAAGGAAGTGCAATAGTAGAATTTCTGGCTAGCAGAGCTCTAGAAGATTATGAACCGTTGAGTTTTAACTTTCCCAATGAAGGGCTAACGTACGTGGCAACTACTGAAGAGTATCCGTGGAAGTTGAACTTTGATGGAGCATCAAATGCTGTGGGAAATGGAATTGGGGCAGTCTTGGTATCCCCAAATGGAGATCATTATCCATTTACATGCAAACTGAATTTCGACTGCACAAACAATATGGCCGAGTATGAAGCATGCATCATAGGAATTCGGGCAGCCATAGAGCACAAAATTAGAACATTAGAAGTATATGGAGACTCCGCATTAGTGATTTACTAGCTCAAGGGAGAATGGGAGACAAGAGAACCCAAATTGATTAATTATCGAAGGATAGTTTTGGGGCTAATTGAAGAGTTTGATGACATCACTTTCAATTATCTCCCACGAGATGAAAACCAGATGGTAGATGCTTTGGCAACTCTAGCTTCCATGATTAAAGTAAACAAGGAAGAGGATGTGAAACCCATTCAGATGAGTATTTTTGAGGCTCCAGCTCATTATTGTAACATCGAAGAAGAGGAAAAAGATGACCACCGTTGGTATCAGGATATACTACGATGTGTGAGAAATCGTGAATACCCTGAGTGGGCAATTGAGAATGACAAAAGAACATTGAGGAGGTTAGCCTACGACTGTGTTTTGGATGGGAATATCCTATACAAAAAAAGGAAAGATCAAGTGCTCTTGAGATGTGTTGACGCTGTGGAAGCTAGGAAAATTTTGGACGAAGTGCATGAAGGTGTTTGTGGGACACATGCTAACGATTTCACGATGGTTAGACAAATCATGAGATTTGGATACTATTGGTCTACCATGGAAGGAGATTGTATCAACTATGCTAAAAGATGTCACAAATGCCAGATTTATGGGGATAAAATTCATGTACCACCTCACCTTTGCATGTTATGACTTCTCCATGGTCTTTTTCCATGTGGGGTATGTATGTCATTGGGCCGATCTCACCGAAAGCTTCGAATGGGCATCATTTCATTTTTGTGGTTATTGACTACTTCATGAAATGGGTGGAGGTTGCTTCGTACGGAAGCCTTATTAAGTTAGCAGTTAGTCGATTCTTAAAAAAGGAGATCATCTGTCGATATGGAATGCCTGAGAGGATTATATCGGACAATGCACTGAACTTGAATAACAGCACGATAGCAGAAGTTTGCAATCAGTTCAAGATTAAACATCATAACTCATCTCCGTATCGCCCAAAAATGAATGGGGCAGTGGAAGCGGCCAATAAGAACATCAAAAAGATAGTCAGGAAAATGACTGAGACTTACAGAGATTGGCATGAGAAGTTGCCATTTGCACTTATTACCTATCAAACGTCTGTCAAAACCTCTACTAGGGCAACTCCCCTATCATTGGTTTATGGGATGGAGGCAGTTCTACCCATTGATGTGGAAATACCTTCTCTTCGAATTTTGTCAGAGATAAAGTTGGATGAAGCAGAATGGATTCAATCGCGATATGATCAATTGAACTTGATTAAAGAAAAGAGGCTAAGGTATTCATCATGGTCAAATGTATCAAAAGCGAATGATGCAAGCTTATGACAAAAAAGTTTGTCCAAGAGAATTTCACGAAGGGGACCTTGTACTGAAAAAGATCCTTCCCATACATAAGGATTTTAGAGGAAAATGGATGTCGAATTGGGAAGGGACATAAATGGTAAAGAAAGCTTTCTCTAGTGGTGCACTAATTTTGACTGAAATGGATAGGAAAAGCTTACCCAATCCTATAAATTCGGACTCAGTCAAGAAATATTTTGCCTGAAAGGGAGGAGAAGCCAACGTGAAAACCCGCAAAGGGCGCCTTGAGATTTCTACAAAAAAAAAGGGGGAGAGGCCAAGGTGAAAACCCGTAAATGATACCTTGAGACCAAATGGGTTTTAAGTTGAAAACCCAAAAGGGCAGCTCAAATTTTGAAAGGCATGCAGTGATCTTGCTATACTTAAATCGACAAGAAGCGAAGTATGTTACATGCCGGGGCATCAACAAAGTATTTTGGATATTCTAAACACATGTTAAGCTCAAAAGTAGTCTTCATAGAGCTTGTATATAGAAGCCCAAGCTGCGATATCTAGGGCACCTGGTTTTTATCCTATTTACTATCTTTGGATTCTTTTTCTTCTTAAAGATATGTTCCCAGATTAATCTCCTTTGTATTTTTGATAATTTGTTCAAACTTTGATTATCCTCAAAGATCAATTTATTTGCTGCCATTATTCATAAAACGTGTTGCATTGAAATAATGACTGATGAACTAATAATATTTTTACAAAAGAAGTTTTGCATACTACTTTGGAAAATTCTAGATAAATACAAGAAACTGAAATAGGACAATTGTTTAAAGAAGTCCCATGTGTAAAGATCGGAGGTGCTTGAGAAAAATTGAGACTATCTCTTTTGTCCAAATTAATGAGTTGAGCAATACTGATCCTAAAAGAGGATCATGTCATAAACATCTCCAGTGGGTCATAATATTCAGGGAATGATATGATAGACAAGGTTCAGAGCATACTTCGAGAAGAATGAAGATGAAACTCTTAATGAACAATGGCACCTTAAAAAGGAATCATCCTCGTGACATTTTGTATTCATAACACATTTGGCTAGGAGCACTTGATTCATTCTAATCATAGCATCCTAATCATAACAAAAGAATACAGAACCGATTCTACAGGACATATCCCCAGAGGGTGGTGTAGCAATATCGGTGATTTCAGATCTTGTCTCCTCAAGATAGTAGTGAGACAGATTGATGTTGGTAGATCTTATCTTTCTGAAGTAGCAGGGGAGCAGATTTTAGCCACTAGTCTTTTCTTCCTGATGCAGCAAGAGAGTAGACTGAAAAATGAAGATTTTGTCTCCTCAAGATAGTAGTGAGACAGATTGATTTTGGCAAATCTTATCTTTCCGAAGTAGCAGGGGAGCAGATTTTAGCCATTAGCCTTATCTTCCTGAGGTAGTAAGGGAGTCGGCTGAAGATTGTAGTCTAATCTTCTTAATGTAGCAAGGAAGTAGACTGAAAAATGAAGATTTTGTCTCCTCGAGATAGTAGCGAGGCAAATCGATGTTGGCAAATATTATCTTTCCGAAGTAACAGAGGAACAGATTTTAGCCATTAGCCTTATCTTTTTAAAGTAGCAAGGGAGCGAGCTGAAGATTGTAGTCTTATCTTCCTGATGTAGCAAGGGAGTCGACTGAAGATTGAAGATATGGCAGCCTTAAGTTTTGCAAGGAGCAGATTTAAGACAACAATCTGGTAATCCTTGAGTTGGCAGGGAGCAGATTGAGGATATCAGCATAGCGTCCCTGAAGCCGCAGTGGAACAGGCTGAAGATAGCAGATATTGTCTTCCTGAAGTTATAGTGAAGCAAATTAAAGCTGTCATAGTTATGGTCCAATACTTCTGAAGTTGCAGATGGGTTGGAGGCAATTTGAAGAAGATGGGGATCAAGATCTCAAGACTCGGCAAGACTAGGCAAAATTGGTCCTTTTATAGTCTTTGTTCTATTCTTGTTACACAGCAATGAGCAAAGAGGGGCAGCTGTAGTAGCCTATTTTTGCCTGGGCTATACAAATAGAAAATAAACAAGAATAAAAATAAACAAAATTTTAAAAGTCCCAATAAATGTCCATTTACATATTCTGTTTTGGCCCAAAATACAAATAAATGACCAACTCAAACCAATTAGCCTAAACCTAAACCCTATACCCCATGACCCAAATATCTAATTACAGACCCACCAAAGACTTAACCCAAAACACTTAGACCCAATACCCTATTAGCCTGAACCCGAATCAGGCCCAAAACGCCCTTTTGACCCAACAAACGAACATGGCCCAAGTGACCCAAGGTTGTTAGCCACTGGAAACCCTAGTAGGAGGTCTCGCACCGCAAGCATCAGACCAAGGCCCTCGTTTCATGCCGCAATCGGTGCACAAATCAGCATGCCGTCGCCGTGATACTCGGGTGTACCTGTAAAAGGGAAGAAAGATTGAAGAAATATGGCAAGAAATCAAACAAAAAACATATACCAAATTTGTATTTAGGAGCAGTGGCTATAAAAGTCCTTTTGTAATCTGTAATCCCTACATATACAAACAAATACTACACGTACTACGCAAAAATAAAAAACAGTTTCAATAAGAGAGAAGGTGATTTGTTTTACTATTATTTCACTATTTTTCTTTATTTTTTTATTATTTATTTCTTTTTTCGTTGTATACGGAGAAAAATCATTTTTTATATATACAAACTTTACTAAAATAAAGAAAAAAGAGTTACCTGCGATTTGTCGAAAAAAAGGAAGGTTTTTGACCTTCCGACCGCCACGCATGCCGGCGCATAGGCGCGTGGACGTATGGGTGCTCGATGATTGAGGCTTGGCCGGACGGTGGCCGGAGCTTAGAGGGCCTCTCATTTTTTCCTCTCTTCAGAGGATTTTCTTTTTTTTTTTTTTATAGGATGGTTTAAAATGAAAGTTTTCTTTAGTTTTTATTTTATTTTATAGGGTATCTATACGACGCCGTTTTGGGGGTCACCTTTAAAGGCCAAAACGACGTCGTTTAAAGCTTGACCCGCACGCGTGTGACCCGACCCGGGGAGGATCCGCGTGTTTCTGTTAAAAGGGCAATTTGCCTCTTTGGCCCTTCAGCATTTTTTATTTTTATAATTTTGTTCAATTTTAAATTTCTTTTTTTTTAAATTCGGCCCTAAAATTTGTTTTCAATTTCAATTTGGTTTCTGCCTATCTAAACACAAGAGCTGAAACTGTAACAGCCCAAATTCAGTGGTGTTGGAATAGTGATTCAAAATCACTAAATCCGACCAATGAGTAAGAAAATATTATTAATTTAATGAGTATAAATTAAATGTGAAGTTAGGAAAATAATTGAAATAGTGGATAGTATTTTAGAAATAAATATTAAATAATTGAGAAGTGAAAATGAGGTATCGAGACCTCGGGATATTAAACCAAGCCATAAATATTTTTATAAATATTTATGGAGTGTTAATAAGTTAGTATTAAGGTTTCGTTAAGAAATTTTAAGGTTTCGGTGGTCAATTGAGTAAAAAGGACTAAATTGAATAAAGTGTAAAATTGTGAAAAGTGATTAAATAGCATGAAGGCTAAATGAAGAAGGACTTAAAGTGTAATTAAGCCCAAAGTTAAATGGGCTGAACGGATGAGTTAAAAATTGGCTGAAATATAGTGTGAACTAATGGCAATTTTGTAAATAAGTTGAAATCCAATAGTATAATTTGGATTAAATTAGAAGAAATATCTAGATTTTTATTTTCTTTCATCTTCTCCAGCAAAAACACCATAGGAGGGTTTCTAAAAGCTGGTTTTTCTTATTTTTACTGCAAGTAAGTCCAAATCTTGATTATTTCTTGTAATTTTTGTACTTTTATGACTTTTACAATTAGGTCCTTTTGTCTAATTCAATAGTTTTTGATTTTATGGTGATATTGGAAGATGCTATGAATATGTGCTGGAAGTATGTGATGATTTAGCATGGAATTAAAGCTTTAATTTGTTTATATGTTTATTTTATTGAAAGAATTGAATAGAAGTGAATATTTAGGGACCTATTTGTAAAAGAGTTGAAATTAGGATTTTATCTGGAAATTTTGAATTCTAATGGTTATAAAATAGCTTATGAGATTTAGATAAAATGTTAATTGAGGAGAAAGGGTTCTATTGATGAGTTAATTGTTCAATGACCAAATTATGAAAACTACAAAATTTGGGGCAAAAGTGTAATTTCAGGAATTAAAAGGTACAATTTTTGGATTGTAGTAAAATTGAAATAAATGCTAATAAGTGAATGGTTTTGTAATTATAGATCAAGAAATCGAAGTAAATCGAGGAAAGGAGAAAATAGCCGAATAATTCATGAATTTCTACAACTTTTATGAATTAGCCCAGGTAAGTTCATGTGGCTAAATTTTAATGATCATTGCTAATATTATAAATTTTGTAAAGTGTTATATGATGTGTATGTGACAAAATTATGTGATAAAATTGTAAACAATGTAAAAGTATGAAATTGTAGGAAACTATCGGATTGAGTACCTTTGTCTCATGATAAGTGACGAATTGACGGAAAAAGACCATGTTTGGACCATGGCAACAAATGATAAGTGATTTCCGTACAAGACGATAGCTGGGCTATGGCATCAGAAACAAATGATAAGTGATTCCTGTATAAGACCATAGCTGGGCTATGGCATCATGAAGTGTGCCAAGTGATTTTCGTATAAGACCATAACTGGGCTATGGCATCGGAGAAAAGTGATATGTGATCCATGTAAGACCATATCTGGGATATGGCCTCGGTATGATATGTGATCCGTGTAAGACCATTGCTGGGCTATGGTTTCGAAAAAGGAAACGTGATTATGTGTAAATCCATAGTTCTACTATGGTGAAAAGAAGGCAATGTACTCAATTCCGTCTAGTTCCTAATTTGAGAAGAAATGATAAATGGTAAATGGGCCCAAAAAGAATGAAGTTCGAGTATGCGTATTATTGAATGATACTAAGAAAAATTGACTTGATTTGTGATTGACAGGTGATAATAATGAAATGTATACTATGTGAATGATTTGTTATTTTGGTAAGTTTACTTTCCAAGCCTATGAACTTGCTAAGCTTTCATAAGCTTACTTGAATGTGTTTAACATGTTTTGTAGATTAACGTGGTTTTGGAGGATCAGATCATCACGAGGAATCACACTATCCTGATATTCTCCGGTAGTTTTTGGGTTATTAACTTTTGTTTTATATGGCATGTATAAATTGGTTGGTTAGATGAAGTTATTAATGGTTATGTTATGTGAAATGTGATGGAATGCATCTGTGTATAAAACTTAGTTTGATGGTCAAAAGATTAAATTACTATTATAAAGGTGGTATACATTGGGTTTTGTTCAAATTACTTATGTGTGTATGTATATTAGATTTTGAGTATAATGTGATATGTAACACTTGTGAAGCATTTGAAATGAATAAATGAATAATTACTAAGTTTGATAGATGAAATGAATGTCATTTGATCAATATTTGTAAGTAAATGAATTGGGTATGAACTAGGTGCATTTAGTGGGTAAAAGTAGCTTAAAATAGTGTAAAATGATGTTTTCACACGGCCAAAACACATAGGCGTATGCCCAGGCCGTGTGGGGAAAGTCAGTGTTGCCCACGGGCAAGCCCCACGGGTGTGTCCCAGGCCACACGGCCATGTCCCAAATCACACGGCCATGTGCCCTGTGCCGCACGGCCATGTCCCAAACCATACGGCCATGTGCCCCTATTTTCCAAGAAAAATTTTTAATGTTCTCGGTTTAATCTCAAATCATTTTCTAGACCTATTTTAGGCCCCGTAGGCCTATATTAAGAAGAACTTGATGGAAATTGGGTGGTTTTAGATTGAAACTCAAATTTATGTCTCGTTTTTATTCGTATGTTAGTGTATAAGTTCGGTAATACCTCGTAACCCTGTTCCGGCGACGGTTTGGGGTTAGGGGGTGTTACAGGAACGGTGTCATTTTGGGATTAGGGTCTATTTGCCCAGTAAGTCCCTCACCTTTAACGCGCGTTTCAATTAGGGCCTAAATCCAGTTTTATTCTTTTTGAAATTACCCCATAAATATTATTAAAATTTAATTTTAATCCTTTTTATTTTACTTCAATTTTGACTTAGTTTTTTTATTTATTTTTTTAAATACTTTGTATATATATTATTTATCTTATGTTTTCTAAAAAATTATTTTATTACACATTTTTTTTATATATTTTTATATTTTGTATTATATATTATGTATCGTTTTAAATTTTGTATATTGTATAATATTTCAAATTGATTTATTATTAATGTAAAATTTTATATTGTTCATTTTTCTTATATAAAATTGTATCTAAATTATTATACATATTATTTTTTTTAAATCCTAAGTTTTTTATTTTTTTATTTAAAATATCTTAATTATTTTATATGTATATATATCCTTTAAAAAATATCATTTATCAATATTTTACCCTTGTTATTGTAATTTCAATTTATTGATTAAAATACTTCATTTTTTGGTCATTTTTATTTTTTGATGATTCGTATTTATTTCTAAGTTTTTTTATATATTTTGTAATCTGTTATGATTTACTTTAGATCTCATATTTGCTTATGTTATATATTTGTTTATTTTTAGCATAGTTATTTTATTATAATTCATTATTTTAAGTTGTTGTCTTTTTTTGTTTGAATTTGTTTCTAAAAAACGAAAGATATTTAACGTTTGGGAAAATTGAAAGGTCATGCTCTAACTTACTGAAATTCGACCATTTTTATCCAAATAATTAAATGTCTCTTAAAAGGGGTAATAAGTTTTTGAAGCTTAAAAGTATCATACTTAAAAAATCTTTTCAAATCTTCGATACTAGGACATTTTATAATCAATTTGGTACCAATTTTTGGGCGTTACGAGGGTGCTAATCCTTCCTCGTATGTAACCAACTCCCAAACCCGTTTTCTTGAAATTTCGTAGGCCAAAATCAATATTTTAAAAGGTGATCCAATTACACCTAAAAAGATTGGTGGCGACTCCATTTTCATTTTTTAAAAGTCGACCCCGTTTTCCAAAATCTAAAAATGGTTTCGATAGCTTAGCTCAATATTCTGCCTTCTTTTGAAACGAAGTTCTCGCATGCTTGCCGAGCACACATTCTTCACAAAATTTTCCATCGTAATCCATGTCCGGTAGCCCGTGCACCATGTTCTTCTTCGCTAACTAGTTTAGACCACCATAATGTAGGTGACCAAAACTGAGATGCCACAACGACGCTTTGTCTTCTACGTCGACTCACAAACATTTTTCTGGAATGCTTCTCAGATTCAACTTGTACATGTGATTTCTGCCCATTTCAACTTGAGCGACCAAACGTCCTTGCTTATCTTTCAAGTGTAACACCCGGTCTTTCATAAGTACCGAATAACCTTTTTTATAAGTTGCCCCATACTTAAAATGTTGCTCTTGAGATCTGGTACGTAATACACATCTTGGATTAACCCAACCAACCCATCTTTTTGTAAATAAAAAATGGTACCTTGGCTTTTTACCTCAACCTTCGACGCATCTCCAAACAACGCATGTCCCATTTCAACCTTTCGTAACTCTTTGAATAGGTGCTTGTGCCTGCACATATGGTTGCTTGCACCCGTGTCAAGGTACCACACCATGTTGTTGTTGGTGTTGACTTCGTTGTGTGCCATCAAGAGAAAATCTTCTTTCGCCTCATCATCTTCCGTGGTTAAGTTGGTTGTCTCTTCCACCTTTTTCAAGACGTTACATTCTTTCGTGAAATGTCCCACCTTGGCACAATTGTAGCACTTATCGAAGTTTCAATCCTTTGCATAGTGACCATATTTACCATACTTGTAGCACTCGATGTTGGAATAATTTGATCGACCGCCTCTTCTACGATTGCATCCTCTTCCACGCCAATTTTGTTGTTTTGATTGCTCCTTTTCCTCATAATGCCCTTCTTGATTGCGGCCTCTTCCACCGCCTCAACCTCCACGGCCACGCCCTCTACCTAGAAAGTTTTGAGAATAAAAAACTTTTCGTCTTTGATTGATGCCTTGGTTTGAAGTGCTTGCTCGAATGTCTCATCTTTCTTCTTCTTCTTACGTTGTTCATGTGCCTCGAGAGAACCAGCGAGTTCGTCGACTGTGAGCGTTGCTAGATTCTTTGACTCTTCTATGGCACATACGACATTCTTAAAACTATCAGTTAGTTACCTCAAAATCTTCTCCACAACTCGTGCATTGGTTAACGCTTCTCCGTTTCAGTTGAGTTGGTTCACCATGGTTTGAACACGCGTGATGTAGTTGGAGACACCTTCCGATTCCTTCATCTTCATGCCTTCCAACTCGCTGTGAAGAGTTTGAAGGCGGACTTGTTTAACTCGGTCGGCTCCTTTGCACACTTTTGCCTTTGAAGTTGTCACACTCGCAATCTTCTCAAAGCTTGACTCGTCAACAGCTCGGAACAACATGTACAATACCGCCTTATCTTTCAATCGCATCTCTTTCAACGTCTTGTTTTGAGCCGCCGTACAAAACCTTCTTGGACCACTTCCCAATCATCTTGAGACCCGAGAAGAGCTTTCATTTAGATGTTCCAATTCTCGTAGTTCGCCTTCATTAGTCGAGGTAGCGGCACATTACTGGTCACACTCTCCATAGCTCTTGATACCAATTTGTAGAACTTATCAAATAAAACTTTCTTGTTTTTAACTTCTTCTATTTTGTTCTATCTTATATCAATTGCTTACAAACTATTTATAGACAATAGTTTGCCCTTTAAAAAACTAAAAGTATTAAAATCTAATAATAGCTATAAACCAAAGTAACTGTCGACTCTTGACTTTTCGTTCTCCTAAAAACGAAACTGCTAAATTAAACCCATTAAAAATAAAACTGACATTTAACATTTATTCAACAAATATTATGTTTTCTCTTAAATAACTTTTTTCGGTGAAAATAGAGAGTATCATCAAAATTTCAATAATTTTATAAAATTCTTCGAGACAAATAGAATATTAGAATTTAAAATTTAGGAGGGACCTACCAGTATTATAACCTAAGCTAAATCCTTGTCTTGAAGAACGTATAATTAAAATATAAGGTTAAATAATTTTTTATCTGAACTTAGTAACTATTATCGTATTAAAATTTAAGTTTTCTTTTTAAGTCTTGAATTTGTAAATTGTTTCTATATTGGGATATGAATGTTAAGTTAACTTGTAAATTTGGCAATTATTCTCAGGTTTAAATTTTTTTTTTCAAGTTAATCATTGATTTTTTTTAAAACTCTAAAATTTAAGCTCAAATATGAGAACAATTGATACATTTAGAGACAAACCTGAAAAAAAATATTTAAACCTTAATGTGAAAACAATAATCTAATTCAAGTTTCTTTATAAAAATAATTATCTAAATAAAAGAAACTCAACGTAAAAATTGTTGTTAGGTTTTCGCGCTATATAATCCTAAAATATATCATAAAAAATAATGAAACGTGTGTTAAAATCTATGTTTGAGAAAACCAATAAAACTTGCAGAAAACTTATATGGTCACGTGATAAAAATAAAGAAACAAAGATATGCGTATAGTATAAACCTTTTATAGGATATGCTGTATCCAATTGAGATTCCCAATCTTAACATATGAAATTCTAAATCCTATGTCAAAATCTGCTACGATGCTTATTGTTTGCAAATTATTGTGTCCAATTGTCATCTTCAATTGGTTGGAGATTGAAATATATATCCAGGCAGGTTGTAATGTTCTAATTTTTCACATTTGGTATATGTGATGTTGAGATTATTTTGCCACATTAGAGCTTACCCAAATTTTGAAAGATTGGACGTTCATTTTACAGATAGTTGCATAGATGATAACATTATAGTATTAGCTAGTAAACGACGTAAGTGGAAGATTACCAAATTCATTTGTTAAAGCCATGCACGCGTCCTTTTCTCTTTCCCACGTTGGATCTTGGAGAATGCTAAAATTTAATTTGGATATTGGAAATATAGCACACAATTAACTATTAGTTATTAACTAAAAGTTTTAATTATTATTATTTTTAATATAATCGCAGAATTCTTCATTCATTCTACTATATATATGAGATTAATCTTATTTAGACTAAAATTATATTTAAATTCAATTCATTTCTACCATTTTATAAATCAATTATTATTTTTTAAATCTTTTAAATTTAATACTTTAATTAATTTCTAATCTAATCGGCTTGATTGATTAGACAAATTTAATTATGAAAGATTTTAACACAAACAAAAATGAGTTATAAGAATATGGTAATCATAACAATTATATATATTTTCAAATAAACAATATATAAATTCATAAATTTGTATATAAATAATTGCATTTCTTTCTTAAGAAAAAAGTTTATAACCGGGCGGAAATTTTTTATTTTGGATAAAATGAAAATCCTTTTAAGTGACGTATATGAAAGAGAGGAAATTAGAGCGAAAAAGAAGAAAAGGAAATATTTATGTCATATTTTTATTATTTTTATATAATATTTTTTTAATATATTAATTTTCTTTATATATATTAGCATCACATCACATATATTAGACATAAATATTATATATATTATTTATTGGGTTAAATACTTAAAAATGTTGAATTTTTAAAAACAAATTATCGGATGAGGCCAATTTTTGGAAAAATTATGGGATTGGGCCGAAATAAGGAAAGTACTTTCAACTAGAAGCATTTTCAACGAATTTATAGGAAAACACTTTGTAACACCCTAGGCAAATCTCACATTGGCAAAACACAGGAGAGACCTAGGCTATATAAAGGGGGTAGCAACACTTAAGTGTTAAGAGACATTTTGGGGGTGTATGAGCGCTCCCAATAACAAAACCGTGAGGGCCGTGTGCGCCTAAAGCAGACAATATTTTACCGGGCTAGGTGTTGGCTATGACATTTACAAATGTAATACCCCTCACCTGGTTCGATTGTTAGACTCGTGTTATAGGATGCTACAACAACTATAGGAACTTATACACATGCATGTACGGTTTTAATTATGAGCAACGACTACCACTAAAAACATCTAAAGATGAAATCATGAATAATCAACATATAATGAACATCGGAAATAGAATTATTCAAGAAATAGGGACCAATCTAAAAATTTTCGAAATACAACATAAGTATCGATATTGTTTTAGCTCTCTACCAATTTTGGTTAAAACATTTTATTGATACCTTTTTAGGGGTATCAATATTTTTATCACAAGTATCGATACTCGTGATTGGGTATCGATACCAAATTGAGTTACTGTCGATTTTTGAAAATGTTCCATTCTTATGGTATCAATATTTTGGTCATGAGTATCGATACTTTTAATTAGAATGCTAAAAAATTCATAAGTTAAAATGTTCTTCATGCTCAAAACAATATTCTTACTCAACATACAACTAATGTCTAATTTAGTTGAACCTAATTACATCTTTTAATCATTTGTCATGCCATATCAATATATTTTTATCGAGAATACCTAACATGTATTATCAACCTCAATCTCAAAAATCAAAATGTCCATAAGCGAAATCCAAAAGCATCTTCAACATTCTATCAATCTAATCTTAAAATAGTAATAATAAAATAATGATAATAACTCAAACTCAAACTCAAACTCAAACCCATATTGCCTTTATTCAAAGTGTCCAAAAATTATAAAACCACCTATTCGAAAGCTATTACTTTGCTTAGATCACTTCCTTTGTAATAGCCCATTTTTTATAGAAATCGGAATAGTGATTTCGGGACCACAAATCTGATTCCGGAAGAAAAATTATTTTAATGTTATTTTATGATCTACAAGATGATAATAATGTCATATAAAAAATTCGTAAAAAAATTGCACAAAGTGCAAAAGTTGAGTTCTAATAGCTAAAAGGATTAAATAGCTATAGAACTTTAAATTGGAGGTCCTTATATGGTAAATAGACAATTTAAAAATGCTTAATGGTTACGGATGATGATTCATCCATGGAAAATAAAATAAAGAAAAGGATGAAATTGGTAAGATGAAAAATAAAAGATGATAAATTAATTACATAACAAAATATCATTAATTTATGTCATCTTCTTCCCCAAAATACATGGAAACCCTAGAAGAGAGAAAGGAAACTAATCAAGCTTAAGGTATGAATTCTTGTCCCGTTTTTAGTAATTTTTATATTTCCGAGATCGTAGTAATCTAATCTATCTATTTTGGGGATTAATTTGAAAAGATATCAAAGTATAGAAAATTTTCCATGGATGAATATGTTGAAATTTTGAAATTTATGGTAGAATATGAAAGGTTGTTGATAGATAAACAACTTTTACAAAGTGAATTTTGATGAAAACATGATTTAGGGACTAAATTGAAAAGTTGTAAAATTCACAGAAAAATTCTAAATTTTATGAAATACATGGGCTGAAAATGTTACATGTGAAAATTGGCTAGGCTTGGAATAAGGATTAAATTGCATGAATTTTATTTTCCGAGCTTAGGGACGAAACCGTCATTAATTAAAAGTTTAGGGACAAAATGGTAATTTTCCCTAAGATGTGAATTGGACTAAATTGAGTTTAAATTGTATTAAATTGATGTTAAATTTACTCATATAGATCTGGATAGACTAAATTTGGAGTTAGAAAGGGGAAAAGAGAAAAATGTTGGATTAGTAGATTTTATGTACACGAACATTTATTGAGGTAAGTTCGTGTAACTAAATTGTGTATATTTATATGTTTGAATTAAATGTTGTGTATGTAAATGGTATAAATATTATATATATATATATATATATATATATATGACATTGAAGACATATTCGAGAAAGCCCGATAAATGATAATGCCCGATAAATGATAAATGATAAAAATGTTACTTTTATGCTTAGAATGAATGTGGAATGTGTTTATTTGAATTATATAAATATTGTAAATGTATGAAATAATCACATGCGTGGTAAAGTTTGAAAAACGTTAAATCTCGTTTGAATAAATGAAAGTCGATGGATACTTGATTTTCCGTAATGAATATAGTTCTGCATATGTTGCAGACAAGATTTAGCTCGAACGAGTAATCCTGATATAGCCCTCTCGAGCATGCTGTTATATAGTTCCTATGAGCATCCTAATCGGTAGTGATTTAGCATGTGTTGCGCACTACTGCAGCTCTGTTTTATTTTTCCCTGTTCTATAGTAATTCGGAAGCTTGTTGGATCGGACGCTTGACAGAGATCACTCACACTATCCATCGGCCCATTTAGGTATTTATGCTAAATCAATTACAGTTATGATGGCATGTATAGGTTATTTAGCCAATAATGGCATGTAAATGTTTTGAATGAAACTAGCCATTAGAATGGCTTGTATTAACATGTTTTGATATGTTTATAAGTGGATCTATCATGTTTGAAGAATGAATGTGATCATCCATATATGCATTTGGTAACTAGACAAGTATGAATGATAGTTTAACATGATAATAAATTGTCATCTGAGGTATCTAAAAATATATTGGTTGTATATTATTGTAATAGCCCAGTTTTAGCTAAGTCGGAACAGTGGTTTTGAAACCACAAATCCGAGGTCATAAAATTATTTTAATATTATTTTTGGTGTTTATGGCATGTTATTTGATATGTGTGAAAATTTTGTGATTTAATTTTACCGATTGGTTAGTTAATTTGATAAAAGGACTAAATTGCATAAAATGCAAAAGTGGCTTTCTAGTTGTTAAAGTACTTATTTGATATGGTTTCTTGATTTTAAAGTCCTTAAAATGAAATTAGGCCATTGAATACATGAGTGGACATAATAGGCATGCATTATATGGTTTTCTTATTAAATCATTAAGGTTATTATGGTAAATGGATAATAAATGATAAAAAAAAATAAAACAAAACATAAAATGCATGCATTATCATATTTTTTGGCCAAAATTTAAGAATAAAAAGAAACCATTTTGAAGCTTGCAAGTTTGGCACTTTGATGTCTTAAATTAGGTATGTTCTTTGCTCGGTTTTTGATCATTTTTATGTTTTTGAGATCGTTGCTTGGTATACTAGCTAGCCCATGCTTAAATTTTTGGTTTGGTTGAGGATTTTGTAAAATTCCATTGATGAATAATCAAGCTCCTTGTTGTTTGATGATAGATTATGAGAATTTGAGGTTAGATTATTATGTTTAATTAAGTGATTTTTTGATAAAAATGCTTATTAAGGATTCAATTATGAAATTTGAAAAATTATGGGTCTAAACGTGAAATAAATGGAATTAATGGGCTTCTAGGGACTTATGGAAAATTTGGCCTAACTAGAGCATGTTGAAATTTTGTATATTTTGAGTTGTTTTGAAATAGGGACTAAATTGAGAAAATGTGAAATATTAGGGTCTAAAGTGCAAAATGCCCATTTATGTGTTTTTGGGTGAAATTGGATGAATATGTCTTTAAATAAGTTAAATTTGAATTTATTTAGATCAAGAAAGGAAAAAATTGGATTTGGATCGGGGGAAGTCGAAAGTTGTTGAATAGTTGTTCCGATCCGTTTATTTTTGTACGAGGTAAGTTCATAAGTAAATAAATGTTCTTAAATTCAAATGTATATATTATATAATGCCAAATTGAATTGTATATACAAATAAATATGTTTCCGAATTGAACTAAGCATGGGATGACTTGTTTCGAGCTTGAATTGATTGAATTATGATGTCCGAAAGCCCTGTACGAACCATAGGAATAGTATAGGATACGTATGTCATGACATTAGGACTTCAAAGGTGTGACGTGTAAGACCATGTCTAGGACATTGGAACCGATATGAGATTACATGTAATACCATGTCTG
This sequence comes from Gossypium stocksii, assembly GCA_020496765.1. Taxonomy (NCBI): domain Eukaryota; kingdom Viridiplantae; phylum Streptophyta; class Magnoliopsida; order Malvales; family Malvaceae; genus Gossypium; species Gossypium stocksii. Next base: position 2,940,885 of record CM035622.1, on the reverse strand, counting down.
GGACATTGGCATCGTATATGATTCGTGTAAGACCCTGTCTGGGACAGAGGCATCAATATATGTTAACATGTAAAACCATATTCGAGATATGACATTGTACGAGCTTATTATGATTTCTGTGTGTCCTTAACGATTCCAAATGGTTCAACAGGCAAAGACATGACAAGACCGAATGTGAATTTGAGTTAAATGATTCAGGTATGTGTTAAGCTTATATGAACATTGAAAGAAAAAGGTAAATATGGATACTTAATGTGATCATATGAACTACAAGAGAAATGTGATTATATATGTGTATGGAACTAATTAGGTTTGGCCTATTCGAATTGAATTATTAATACTCTTGTGATGATTTATTTGCTTATGACTTACTAAGCTATCAAACCTTACTTTGTGCATTCTTTCTCTATTTTATAGATATATAAAGCTAGCTCGAGTACAAGAATCGTCAAGGATCGTCAAGGATTATCATCACACTATCAATCACCATTTCAGTACTTTGAAAGCTTGTACTTTTGACATATGGCATGTATAAGCTCGTATTGATGTGGTTGGTTTTGAAAAGCCATGTGAAAATGGCTTGATCATGATGTTAATGTTTGTGTATATTCGGTCATGTTATAAGCTTATTTTGAAAGTATGTTTCATGGTATATATGTATGATGTATTGGTTATACAATTTGGTTATGTGATGTTAATGTGGTGATGTATGTGTTTTTGATTATGATAAGTTTATATTAGCTAAGTTATGAAAATATTATTGATTGTATATTGGTTGTTTAGGTGCAGTTTTTAAATGGAAAATGATGAATATGTTTTAGGAATGTTTTATTGGTCTTTTGGGCAGTTAATAAGTAATATATTCATTTAGTTATTTGATTATGAGGTGATATATTAGTTTGGAATTGAGTTGTGAAATTGATTTGATTTTTGTGGCTAATTTGATAGTCGAATAGATGATAAATGAATTGGTTAGGTAATTGTAATTTTGGCATGATATTAGCATATGGAATAGGTTTGTTTTAGTTTGGCATTCGTGTTCAAAAGAAAATGGTTATGAGTGCTATATTGAAATGCGCATAATTTGGAAATAATAATATTTGTATTTGGATATCTGGTAATGTTTGTTTTTGAATTATACATGTATGTTTAATAAGCCGTGTGGGATAGCTTAACTTAGATTAATGTACGATTGTGCATGATATATGTGAGTTGGTATGTTCATTAAATAGTTAATGGAATAGGATAGCTATGGTTTGATATTTGTGTTTAGAAATGGTTTAATGTTTTTTTAGGATGATATGCGCCTAATATGATAGCATTAAAAGTATATTTGGCCATGTTGTAATGTTAGCTATTGTTTTATATGCTAATGAATATTATGTTGTGTGATATGGGTTGATATGGTAATATGCGAATATGATAGATACATAACATGGTTTGTTTAGTATTTCATTGAAGGAGTGAAATTGTACTAAAGAATGTTTTAATGTACGCTTGTTATATGAGTTGAATTATGTTCGACTATGAGCTAAGTATTCGAATGTTATGTAGTTAGGTCACATGGTTCGTATTTTTTGTCTAAAAGAAAATGTGTGTGTGAACTTGGCTTGATGTATGCAAATTTGGTTCGAATATTTGTAAAGAAGCTGATATGTCTTTGAACATGAAATGAATTATATGAGTGAGTTAAACTGTGTTTTGTCAGGTAATGCCTCGTAACCCTAATCTGACGACGGATATTGGTTAGGGGTGTTACAGTTATAATATGTTATGTTAAAAAAACATGATATTAGACTTGATTTACATGCTTTGATATGGTTTGTGAATGTGTTTAAGTGTTGGTGTAGGAGGAAGATTAGTTGGGTGAGAAATGTGCTTGGAAAATAGCCTATTTTCATCCACACGGGCAGAGACACGGCGCGTGTCTCAACCATGTATGACACACGGCCTATCACATGGGCATGTGACCTAGCCGTGTGTCCTCAGCATCTTGAATTTTCAAAATAGAATACTCAGAATTGATCACATAGCTTGGCACATCGGCGTGTGGCTTGGCCATGTGACCTCTGCACTTTAATGTATTGCAAATCAAAGAGTTACACGGGCTGGGGACACGGCCGTGTGCCTCATAATCAAGGCCTACACGGCCTAGGACATGGGCATGTCACTTAGCCGTGTGAGCCACACGGCTTAACCACGCAGGTGTGTGACCCCTCACCCTATAAAAATTTTGAAAATTCACGAAAAATTTTTTGAGTTTCCGGTTCAGTCCCGACCTGTTTCTAATACATGTTTTGGACCTTGAAGGTTCATATAAGGGACTTTATGCCTAATTTCTGACATGAATACTATATAAAATGAATTATCTGTTTACTTGATCTGTAAATTCTGGTAACGCTTCGTAACCCTATTCCGGCAACGGATACGGGTTAGGAGTGTTACATCTTTTGCCGCTCCACTTACACCAAAAGAGCTATTTATCTATAAAATTTTAACATAGACTACATGAGCTTAAAATAAGATCAGCGAATGTTAGAAATTACCACAAAACATACACAACATTATAAGTTAAGCAAGAGCATACCAAGGCACATTCATAACCATATTTTTGCCAAGTCAAAGTAACGTTTTCATGCTTCATTAATTCATAAAACGAGCATATACTCTTACATGTAATTATGCACAACATAACTCATATATATAATTCATTTAATGGTAATTTGGCAACTTGAGAATATGAAACATAAAAGTGGGCTCTATCACCACACATTGGATAAACGAATCTCCATCACACCAAAGACTCTGAGAGTCCAACATGTCCCATAAATATAACATAAAGCTAAACACTCTCCAATACACCAACATGTCCCGATAAATGGAGTTTAGATCAACATTCCCTTATCTCTCCAATTAGTCTCAGGACCTCAATGCCCAAATAAAAAAAACACAAATGTGAGTACTCACAACCCTATGACATGCCAACTATATCCAACAATTTGAGGAGATCATAAGGCCAAATTATGCACAATTATACATATTTAATTATTGTTTTAATGTACATAATCTCTGTTCGTATTCCTTAATTTACATCACAAACTTGTACACAACACATGCTTATTAGATTCACATTTAATTGCACTTCACGTGCCACAATAATGCTCATTGAGCCAACATATATTACATCCCACATGTGTGCATTACAACTAGTATATCACATATCACATATAAGTATTCACACACATTACATGTCATAATAGCCTCACACTCCACAACTCAACATACATCAGGCATAATTTCACAACAAGGTAAAAAAAAATAGAGAAGGCTTACACTCAGAACTTAAGATAGGGGTTTAGGCTAATCCGGAGCTCCCGATTAATGCTACAAATCACGTATACCAACGGTGACTTCAGACAATCACCAATCACACTTCTGCTTATTAGTCAAAAGCTTGCCTTTTGACTTGCTCAAAATTGCTCTCACTTGATCCGAAACTTTGCACATGTAATAAACACATTGCAAATTCATTAAAAAATAACCTTGAGCACAACCAAAACAACAAGAAAATACAATTCAAGCCTCTCCTTTCTCACTATCGAAAACTAACTAATTTTGTCGAAATTGAAGTTTCGACATCCTAATCTCGTTTCTAATTTCCCATTTCAATTTCAAACATCCTAAATAATATTTAATTTCACATCTAAGCCATTAATTTCACCAAAATCTGTGATCCTAAAATTTTCGAAAAATGGAAGCTTTCAAGAACATGTAAAAAGGAAAATGCTTGATTCTTAGAAATTCGGTTATGAACTACCAAATTGAAGTGAAATACCTTATAATTTGTTTAGAATGAATCAAAAATCACTTTGAAAGAACAAGTTTACCAAAGATTTCGAGATTTACCATTTTTGAATCCAAGCTTCATTTAAAAACATAAAATCTAAATATAATCATTTAAAACTCAATTTGAATTAACGACACTCTTTGTTTAATCCTAGAAATTCAGAATATTACCTTAATTCGATGAAAACGACAATCTAGAGCTTTAATTCAAGTTTTGAATTAAAAAAATAACGAATTTTGGAGAGAAAATGCGATTTTCGTTTGAAATTAGGAGTCATTTTGGTGTTTGGAAAGTTAATAAATCTGAAGAAATGAATTGATTTTGAAGGAACTCTTGATTTTAGGTTTTGGGAAATTTTAAATGATTTGGGGTTTTAAAGAGAAGGGGGAATACATGAGTGGTTGTAAGTAGGAAACCAATTTACAAAAATTGGGCAATTTCCCTTTTGGTCACTCCTGATTCTTTCCTTTTCCATTTAGGTCCTAAATCAATTAAAATTAAAATTTCCCAATTAGACCTCAAAATTGAATTTGTTTTGAGCTAATTAATAAAATAAAAACTTGATTATGTTACTCACATACTTAATTTACTCATTTACGACCCTAGTTTCTAATATCTGACTAAACCCTCGATTTTATGACTCGGTTCTACTAACCCGATTTTCGGGATGTGACATGTTTCCATCTAGAAGCGTTTTCAGTGGATTGGTAAAAAATCGCTTCCAGCTAGAAGCGTTTTCCACAACGGTTACCTCTCCCAATGGCTATTTAAATAGCCATTGAACCCCCTCCCTCAACTAACAACTATTTTTTTTCTATATAAACCCCCTAATTCTTTTATTTTTATTTAGTTTAATCTCAACTCCTCTCTCTCACATTCTCAAATCTCTCTCAATTCCTTCTTAATTTCTCACTCAATATTTATTCCTCTCCCAACTATATTTTTATTAAAATTGTATTAAGGGTTTTTTAAATTATTTTTATATTACAATTTATTTCATATTTTTTGAAATTAGTAATGGCAAAATCTTTGATACGTTTGAATGACAAGCACATTTTGGTCGATCAATTGCAAATGTAAGAATTTTTTTATTATATTTAATCTATTTTAATTTAAATATATTTTTTTGATACTGAAATTTAATATTTTTTAGTTTTTTATATATAGTCGAAAGATCGGATTTTGGAGACATATAATCGTAATCTACCCGCTCCTCCATCGTCCTTAATCGAACCATACTTGAGAGATGCGAAATTTTTGCACGTGGCCTGTATGGGTAGGGGGTGTAAATTGGACCCCATACTTGCAAGCGCGTTGGTGGAAAGATAGAGGCCTGAGACGCACACATTCAATCTCCTAAAAATCATAATTTTCCACTATTCAGAGTAAACCTAAGAATGAGATAAAAACATGAATTTCACAGTTTGCACTCTGAACTACGGAAAATCACGATTTTTAGGTTTTTCGGACATTCTGAGGTGTATATATGACAAAAATAAGAAGATAAGAGGGGGTTGTCATAGAATATTCAAGAAAACAACTCGAAATATACCATTGAAGCCGATTATGAAGCAGATTTCCGTCAATATTGAAGATCCCCATTTGATTTCTTAGGAGATTATCATGAGTTTCTTTATTTCTTTCGGTTATATTGTCCCTTGAATGTTTTCATTTTTAAGCATAAACTAATTTTCTAAATACTTAGGGAGATGAACCCTATGATGGATTTTGTCATTTGATTTTTATTTTATGCAATAAATTCTTAGTTTTTTGTTCTCAATTGTGTGTGCTTAATTCTTGGTTTAATATTTCTAGATTATTGGTCTATGTTTGACGTGCTTTAATCAGAGGAGGAATAGACCCTATTTAAGAATAGATCTTGCATAATTGAGTGGAGTTACATGCAATCTTAAAAATAGAACAGCATAAATCTACCTAATTAGAGTCAAATATAATAAGGGAATCCATAGCACGAGTTAATGCGATAATAGGAGTTTTAATTAGAAAGAAATTTCAATTAATCAACCTAGAGTTAGTTGCTCTTATTCTCGAAAGAGATATTACCATAATTTAGGGATTTCTATGGTTCAAGTTACTAAGTAAAGAAATTGCGTAATCTAGATTGATAGTGACAGATGAAATCTAGGTGAATTCTTTCTTGGGAATTGTTAGCTTCTTGGTTGTCAATTGTTTGTTTTTCTAATATGTTCTTTGTCATGTTCGTTAGTTAAATAATTTAGTTAATTTTAGTTTTTAAATCAATCACTCAAATTATTCGATTAAATAATAGAAAGCCGGTAACTACTGGTACTTTTAGTCTTCGTGGCAACGATATCTTTACTCACCAGAACTATACTATTAATTGATAGATACACTTGTCTCAATCAAATTTTTAGTTAATTAATTCGCGACGCATCATCTTCGCATCTGATTTGCCAAGGTTGATTCATCAACACCTTGAAAAATAAAGAACAATGCTTTCTTATCCTTTTTACGAGCTTTTTTCTATACTCTTTTTTCTTAATTTGTCAAAGCCATTTTGGCAATTATATTTTCGAGCTTGACATATCCTTTTTCGATAACGTCTCAACAATCTTGAGAACCGATCAAAATCTTCATTTGGATGCTCCAAATACCATAATTTATCTTCATTAATTTCAAGATCTGTAATTGAATCATGTTTACCATTTTGTCGCGTACACAAACTTAATTCTAATACCACTTATTGAAAACGTTTATTACACACTAATATTACACAATAGAAATACAAACTTTCTTCTCTCTTAATTAACAGCAGCTAGTTTTCTATCTCTCGCACATTTTTTTTTTCACTTTCAGAATCATGAAACTTCCAGTAAGCATGTACTATTAATGTTTATCCTATGAGTTGCAGGCCAAATTGTAAAGTTGCAGGCCACTTTGCAATCAACTTCAAAGCCACGTTTTGTAAAGTTGCAGGCCAAATTGAATAGAAACTCTTAGCTTCAATTTTATGCCGACTTTGAAAGTCGATTTGACTTCAACAGGGAGCGTCCCTCCCAACTTTCTGACAGATTCATTGAGTAGATTAGAATGGCAATAGTAGTGTTTCTGGTCTTTCTTCTACCGCTCTCCTTGTTCCTGTTCATTCTCCTAAAACATGGCAATTATAATCGTCTTCCCCCTAGCCCTCCTTCTCTTCCTTTGATTGGTCACTTACATATGCAGTTTTTTGATAACTCAGCCCCTCATATTTTTCTTAGCAAACTCTCTCATAAGTATGGTTCTCTTGTGTACTTGCGATTTGGGTTTAAGCCCATCCTTGTAGTTTCTTCAGCAAAAATGGCTGAAGAGGTTATGAAAACCCATGACCTTGATTTTTGCAGTAGACCTCATCGACGTTGTAGTCATAAGTTATCTTACAATTCCTCGGATTTGGCTTTTTCACCGTATAATTGTTTGAAGGTGGCAACTATAGCATCAACGTGCATGCAGCCATGCAAACATGCAGGAGCAAGCAAGTGACTGATCATCACAGCTGGAGCATGCTATTGTCCAAGGAGAAATTCAACAAACTATCTCATGTGATAGTTGACTTTTGTTTAAATGTAATTTTTTGTACTAGCTAAGGTTTAGTTTGATACTTAGCTGATTTAGTTGCTTTTTTAGGTTGTAATTATGCTGATTTTACAGCTTAGATACTTGCACAAGCAAGCTTTAGTTTCTCCCTAGGTAATCCTTCTATTTATGTATTATGTATGTAAAACAAAAATGTATGAGAGTAGCCAATCTGTTCTCTCCACCATCATCGTTTTTGCCTCTGTTCTTTGAGTTCAAAACACAAAGAATTTCTTTGTTTTTGTTTCACAAAATGGTTTACCATCATAGGTAATTCCCTTCTGTTTTCCATCATCGGTAATTACCTTGTTGTCTTTGAGGGCCTTGTTTTTTGTGGTTGATTTGTGTTTGAAAGAAAGAAGCAGGAGCTGTTGTTGTTGGCCTATTTTTTTGGTTGTTGCAAGCATGAGTTTCTCACCTCCACCACCACCGGTTTTTGCTGGTGAAAACTACAACATTTGGGCTGTCAAAATGAGGACATATCTACAGGCACATGACCTGTGGAATGTTGTTCAAAATGACACTGAACCACCTCCCTTGAGAGCAAATCCAACCATTGCTCAAATCAGGCAGTATAATGAAGACTGTGTAAAGAAGTACAAGGCCATGTCATGCCTTCAAAGTGGAGTTTCAGATGTGATCTTCACAAGAATAATGGCTTGTACCACTCCAAAGCAGGCATGGGATAAACTCAAGGAGGAGTTTCAAGGATCGAAGAAGACAAGGCAGCAACAACTGATAAACTTAAGGAGAGACTTCGAAAATCTGAAGATGAAGGAGTCTGAGACTGTCAAGCAGTATGCTGACAGAATCATGGCCACAGTCAACAATATAAGACTGCTTGGGGATGATTTTAGTGACCAAAGGGTAGTTGAAAAAGTCATAACAACTCTGCCAGAGAAGTATGAATCAAAGATCTCTTCCCTGGAGGATTCGAGGGACCTATCAACAATCCCTTTGACAGATTTGATAAATGCTCTCTATGCACAAGAGCAAAGAAGAGCAAACAGAATGGAGGACCACTCTGAAGGAGCCTTTCAAGCTAGAAGCAGAGAAGGTTCAAGTTCGAGCTCAAATTTCAAGGGAAAGAAGCCGTGGGCAGAAAAAAAGACAAAGGAAAGAAAGAAGCTGCAAAGAAGAAGTTTCCACCTTGTTCTCATTGCAAGAAAACTACTCATCTTGAAAAATACTGCTGGTACAGACCTGACATCCAGTGTAGGGGCTGCAAACAGCTAGGCCACATTGAAAAGGTGTGTAAGAACAAGTCAAAGACACAGCCACACCACCAAAGTCAAGCTCAGGCTGCTGAAGATGTTGAAACACAAGAAGAGCATGTCTTCACAGCTACTTGCTTTGCAAGCTCCAGCAAAGTCAGCAAAATGTGGCTGATTGATAGTGGATGTACTCATCACATGGCTTCAAACAGAAGCATGTTCAAGGAGCTAGACACCACTACTGTGTCCAAGGTCAGAATAGGGAATGGTGAACTCATAGAGGCCAGAGGCAAGGGCAAGGTAGTGATCAGCACAAGGTCAGGTAACAAAACCATCTCTGAGGTTCTTTATGTACCTGACATTGACCAAAATTTGTTGAGTGTTGGTCAGCTACTCGAGAAGGGGTATTCTCTCATTTTTGAAGGCAAGGTCTGTATAATCAAAGATGCTGCTGATCAAGTGCTAGCAATAGTAGCCATGAATGATCGAAGCTTCACTTTAGATGTGAATCAGCTGGAACCCAAAACACATGTGGCTCAAGCTGATGATTCAAGTTTGTGGCATAGGAGGTTGGGTCATGTGAACTACAAGTCACTCGACCTGTTGCACAAAATGAACCTGGTGGAAGACATATCATGCATCGAACCAAAGAAGGATGTGTGCGAGATCTGTCAACTTGGCAAGCAGACCAGGTTACCTTTTCCTGTCAACAAAGCCTGGAGAGCCCAAGAGAGACTTCAGCTGGTGCATACAGACATCTGTGGACCTATGAAGACCACCTCACTAAATGGCAACAGGTATTTTGCACTATTCATTGATGATTGCACTAGATTTTGTTGGGTGAGTTTTTTGAAACAAAAATCAGAAGTTGTCGACTTCTTTTGCAAGTTCAAGGCATTAGCTGAAAACCAAGCTAGTTGTAAGCTGAAATGCTTAAGGTCAGACAATGGAACAGAGTATGTGTCTCATAGTTTCCAAAAGATATGTGATGATGCTGGAATTCAACACCAGCTAACGACAATCTATACACCACAGCAAAATGGTGTTTGTGAAAGAAAGAACAGGACAGTTCTTGATACGGCCAGGTGCCTTCTGTTTGAGGCTAAAATGCCTAATAATTTTTAGGCTGAGGCAGTAAACACATCTGTTTACTTGCTAAACAGACTGCCAACTAATGCAGTGAAGGGTAAAACACCCTTTGAAGCCTGGTTTGGACAAAAACCAACAGTGTCACATTTGAAAGTGTTTGGTTGTTTGTGCTATGCACTTGTTCCAGCAGAGAAAAGGACCAAGCTTGAAAAAAGGTCCATGCCAGGGGTGTTTGTAGGGTACAGCAGTGTAAAGAAGGGTTATAGAATCTTTGATCCATCGACCAAGAAGGTTGTTGTAAGCAGAGATGTAAAGTTTAATGAAGAAGGGCACTGGAAATGGGATGGAACTGATGCAAGCCTGATTGAGGAAAATCAAAACAATCCTGATCTGCAGCCTGCTGAAATTGAAGTTGATGCTGAAGATGATGTTGATGATGTACCTACTCGTGGTACTAGAACATTGGCAGACATCTATGAAAGGTGTGCCATGACAACACTTGAACCATCCTGCTATGCTGAAGCTGCAAAAGAAAAGTGCTGGCAAGAGGCTATGGAAGCTGAATTGAGAATGATTCAGAAAAATGACACTTGGGAGCTGGTCGATAGGCCTATAGATAGAAAAGTTATTGGAGTTAAATGGGTGTTCAGGACCAAGAACAATGCAGATGGGTCACTGAACAAGCACAAAGCTAGGCTGGTTGTGAAGGGCTACAGTCAGCAGCAAGGGATTGATTTTTTTGAAACCTTTGCACCTGTTGCAAGGTTGGATACCATAAGGCTGCTATTTGCCTTAGCAGCTCAAAACCAGTGGGAAGTGCACCAGTTAGATGTGAAGTCAGCATTTTTAAATGGATTTCTCAAAGAAGAAATTTTCATTGAGCAACCTGAAGGATTTGAGGTCTCGGGTAAGGAACACAAGGTCTATAAGCTCAAGAAGGCCTTGTATGGTCTAAAACAGGCACCAAGGGCCTGGTATGATCGAATTGACTCTTACCTGTCAAAGCTCGAGTTCACAAAGAGCACAAGTGAACCCACTCTATATGTTAAGAAGGCTGGAAATGAAACCCTGCTGATCGTGTCACTGTATGTTGACGACTTGCTGGTCACGGGCAGCAAAGGCAAGCTAATTAAAGATTTCAAGAGGCAAATGCAAGACATTTTTGAGATGACCGATCTTGGTCTAATGTCATACTTCCTTGGTATGGAAGTAAAACAGAATGAGCAAGGAATTTTTATAAGCCAGCAAGCCTTTGCACTGAAAGTTCTAAGCAAATTTAGTATGTCAAAGTGCAAGCCTGTCAACACACCTGTTGCACTTGGAGAGAAGCTGTCAAGCACAAGTGAGTACGATCGAGTTGATGAAACAGGGTACAGAAGCTTGGTTGGATGTCTACTCTACCTGACAGCAACAAGGCCAGACATTCTTTATGGTGTCAGTTTACTCTCGAGGTTCATGCATTGCTGCAATGTTACACACTTTAAAGCAGCAAAAAGGGTCCTAAGATATGTCAAAGGAACCTTGAACCATGGTGTGAAGTTTGAAAGAGCAAAGGAGCTAAAACTTGTTGGCTATTCTGACAGTGACTGGGCAGGCTCTGTTGATGATATGAAGAGCACATCAGGCTACTTCTTTAGTTTAGGCTCAAGTGTTTTTAGCTGGAGTTCAAGAAAGCAACAAACAGTGGCTCAATCCACTGCAGAAGCTGAGTACATTGCAGCTGCTGCTGCAGTTAACCAAGCCATTTGGCTTAGAAAACTACTTGATGACTTGAATTTCAATCAAGCAGAATCAACTGAGATTAAGGTTGATAACCAATCTGCTGTTGCCATTGCCAAGAACCCGGTGTTCCATGGAAAGACAAAGCATTTCAAGATAAGGTATCACTTTGTTAGAGAAGCAGAATTGGCTAAGGAAATCTGCTTGGTGCATTGTTGTTTGAGGGATCAACTTGCTGATGTTCTGACCAAACCATTAGCTGGAGCAAGGTTTGAGTATTTGAGAAAGGAAATTGGAGTTAGCTGCTTAGTAGCCAAGGAGGAGTGTTTGAAGGTGGCAACTATAGCAGCAACGTGCATGCAGCCATGCAAACATGCAGGAGCAAGCAAGTGACTGATCATCACAGCTGGAGCATGCTATTGTCCAAGGAGAAATTCAACAAACTATCTCATGTGATAGTTGACTTTTGTTTAAATGTAATTTTTTGTACTAGCTAAGGTTTAGTTTGATACTTAGCTGATTTAGTTGCTTTTTTAGGTTGTAATTATGCTGATTTTACAGCTTAGATACTTGCACAAGCAAGCTTTAGTTTCTCCCTAGGTAATCCTTCTATTTATGTATTATGTATGTAAAACAAAAATGTATGAGAGTAGCCAATCTGTTCTCTCCACCATCATCGTTTTTGCCTCTGTTCTTTGAGTTCAAAACACAAAGAATTTCTTTGTTTTTGTTTCACAAAACGGTTTACCATCATAGGTAATTCCCTTCTGTTTTCCATCATCGGTAATTACCTTCTTTTATTGTTGGATATCATTCTCTCAACATTAAGGTTTACACAAAACCTTTTACCAACATCGGTAATACTTTGTTTTTGATCCAACAATAATGACTACTGGAGGGAGATGAGGAAAATATGTACTGTACATCTCTTTAGTAGAGTGCAACAGTATCGTCCCATCCGAGAAGATGAAGTTGCTCGCTTGATTGAAAAAATATCCAAATTATCTGTTGATTCTAAACCTGTCAACTTGAGTGAAGCAATAACGTGCCTTTCCAGTACAATAATTTGTAGAATAGCCTTCAGCAAGAGGTATGACGAAGAAGGAGCCGAAAGAAGCAGATTCCATGAGCTGCTTAATGAAAGTCAAGCCATATTCTCAAGCTTCAGTTTTTCCGACTTCTTTCCTTACATGGGTTGGCTCGATAGATTCACTGGATTGCATGGTCGTCTTGAAAAAACTTTCAAAGAACATGATACTTTTTATCAACAACTCATTGATGAACATCTTGATCCAAATAGGCTAAAACCGCAACAAGAGGACATACTCGACGTGTTACTACAAACATGGAAGGATCACGACTTCTCATTTGATCTGACTATCGATCAGATAAAAGCTATTCTTATGGTCATTTCATCTCTGCTCAAAACTTTTTATCATTAATTAACATTTGAGCTTCACACTTTGTACATATTTATATTTTATAACCCTTTGTTTTTCTCGCAGAACGTGTTTATAGCTGGAACAGACACAACCGCAGCTACTATAATATGGGTCATGAACTTTCTAATGAAAAATCCAAAGTGTTTGAAGAAAACTCAAGCGGAAGTGAGGAATTTGATCGGGAAAAGAGGTTTTGTAAATGAAGATGATACTCGAGATTTGACTTACTTAGAAGCTGTGGTAAAAGAAACCTTCAGATTGCAACCAACAGCTCCATTGTTAGTGCCACGAGAAACACTTCGAAAGTGCAACATAGGTGGGTACGATATACCTGCCAAAACCTTAGTTTATGTGAACGCATGGGCAATAGGAAAAGACCCTGAAACTTGGGAAAATCCAGAAGAGTTTTATCCTGAAAGGTTCATTGGTAGTCCCACCGACTATAAAGGACAACACTTTGAGCTCATACCATTTGGTGCTGGTAGAAGGGTTTGTCCTGGAATGCATATGGGAGTTGCAGTAGTGGAACTTGCCCTTGCTAATCTTCTATACAAGTTCGATTGGGAAATGCCGATTGCGATGACAAAAGAAGACATAGACTTCGATGTTAAACCTGGTATCACTGCACGCAAAAAAAATCCTCTTATCCTTGTTGCTAGGAAGATTTATGATTAAACAATCTCTGCCTTGTAATAGTTATTACTTGTTTACTGCTTGTTTATGAAAAGGTTTTTAGTAACACGATCCATGTGGCTTCGATTTTCAGTTAAAATAACAAGTTATGAATAAAATTCTCAATTTACATATATATATATATATATTCTCTTTTGCAACAATAAGGGACAACATGTGCCAATAATCAGTTTGAGGTGTGGTTGTTTAGGTTTCTATTCTAATATAATTTCTTTGATCGACTTTGGTGTTAGGGGTGGAGTGAAACTAACTCAAAAAAATAAATATTAAAACACTTAAAAATAAAAATAATAATTAATTAAAATAATAATTTCATTGTATTAAAAAGAAATATATAAACTCAGGTTTTTAGAAAGTAGTCTTTCTCGCCATTTATTAAAATAATAGTCTTTCTCGCCAACACTAATGGAACTCTTATATTTTACAAATTGTCGTTGTCCCTTTCTCTTCCTCTTCTACTTTTCAAAAAAAAAAAGAACAACCTATCCACCGCCTCTGCTCCGCCGTTGATGCTGCCGTTTATGGTGACCAGAGGTAACCAAAAACTAATTTCCTTCCCCCCTTCGCTTCTACCGGGTCCACTCTTCCAAAATCAAACCAAAAATCACTTCACCTACTTCCAAAGCTTCGAAAGAAATGGGTGCAAAGGAGGTGTTGCGGTGGAGTAGAAAAGGTTTGATTGGAATGGTGGTTTGATGGAAGATGCTGCTGCTATGAAGATGATGATGGTGGTGTAGGCTAGCTGCTAGGAACCAAGATTATTCTCTGTTTTTAATTGCTGTAAAAAAATGGCCAACCCCCTTTCTCTGTTTTCAGGTGATGACTATATATGAGCATCAAAAGGAGGAGCATGAGCTCCTCATGGGACTGCTACAGCATGGGATTGGGGCCTAATCCTGCCAACTGCTACCATGAGCCGAGGGTACTGTTGCCAGGGTGAGGCGTGGCAACTGTACCAGAGTACTGGTGCCCTTGTAGCTGCATTTAGGACAAAATTAGGACTAATTTGTTGTAGTTGTAAAATTTAAGCTCCAAATTCTCATTTATTAAGCTAAACTCAACATTGATCAACTTAAGTTCGAAAGAAATCTCAATTTAAAATTTGTGATATCATATCAAACTGCTGGATGGAAAACAATTTGTGATTTTGATATTCACAAATTTAAAAAAAAAAAAAAAAAAAACTCAAATTCTTTGTTACTTAAGGATCCCGAACAAAATTTGGTGTCTATAAAGTGCTCTCAATTTTGAAGCAAGATGAGACATTTTCATAATGTACTCCCTAACATTGTCGTTCCTTTCGTACGTTATAAAATTCAATTTTACTCGAAAATAATTTAAATTTTAAATTATTTGAATTGAAATAATTAAGTTAATAAAAGTAATTTAACTTTTTAAAATTTCAAATTTAAATCGAGTTAAATTTTTAAACTCGAATAATTTAAATAAACTCAATAACAAATCATTTTATTTCCTTTCCTCTCAATTTCCCCAAAAGATTTTACTCTCTCAAACACTCCAAACTTTTTTCCTTTTACTTCCCGCTCAAAAATTTTACTTCCCCAAGCTCTCAAATTTTTTTTTCTTTTACTTTCTCTCTACAACTTTTATTTCCTCCAAACCCTTCAAAAAAATTTTCCCCCTAATTTTTACTTACACTCAAATTACAATTCTATTTTTCAAATTTATATCTACTATTTAAGGTATTGAATTAAATATCATATTTTTTATTATTTATATTATTAAATTGTTTAATCATGCTAAATCTGTATCAATTTCTGTTAAAATTAAATTATTGATAATGCCATAAAATATTCATGTTAAAAATTTTTGTTGGTATCAAATTTACATTTTATATTTAAAATAACATTTATTAAAAAATCACCTTTTTTTACATTTAAAATATGTATATTTTTTAATTTCAAAATACATGGTGATAAAAGTCAGAAGATAATTGAAGCAACTAAGCAAACAAAAAAACTAACCCATATATAAGGGTGAGCAAAACTCGATTCGATTAAAAAAATAAAATTTTAAATTTCGAATTAATTGAATCGATTTATTCGAGTCAACTAGAATAAGTAATTCAAGTTTCGAGTTTGAATCGAGTTGAATTTTACAATTCGAATAACTCGAATAACAAATTGGTATAAATACCCTTTTGGTCCCTGTCAAGTATGAAAATAAGCAAATTGGTCTCTTTTTCTCAACAAAAATACAAAATAATTTTTAAAATTCAAATATTTATAAAAATTTCAAAACAAATTGTAGAAAAATATAAAGAAGGTTAAAAAAATAAAAAAATTCTAGAATAATAATTTTGGTATCTCAATAAGTTAATTAATGATTCAAGTTTATCATACTAAAGTATTTTACATGATTTCAAATTTATGTGCTCTAAGATGTAATTAGTTATATTGTAACAAGATTTTAATTTGACATTTTAATTTTTTTAATTTAACTTGAACAGTTTCACTCGATTCAACTCTACTTGAATTTCATTTCACTTGACTCGATTCGAAATAATTTCAAATCGAGTTAGGATGATAAAATAGGACTACTTAAGTCGAAATTTTTTTCACTCGTTTTGATTCAACTCAATTCGATCGAACACTACCCCGACCAGTATATAAAAGATTAATAAATAAATCATGAGAGGATGAAAGTTAATAACAAATTTGATTATGGTGGTGACAGTGGCTACAAGGACTTTAAAGTCATTTTTTTAATTTAACTCGAATAAATATATTCGATTCGATCAAACGCTCACCACTATACGTCATTGAAACTAGATTTGTCAAGAGCATATTGATTTCAACTTTTTCATTCATTACAAACTATTTTTGTCAATATTAACCATGAATTCTTTAACTGTGGTAATCTTATCAGACATAGTGCCCCTGAATGTTTCTATAATAGCCTTATTCATGACCATCATACACATGCTATTTGATCTCTTCTTTCTTTCATTAGAGGTACTCTCATTGGTAAGTGTTGGAGGATCAATTCTTAATGCAAGGTCAAGATCTACGACTTTGAGAACAACCATGAAATTCTCTTGCCATGATTTAAAGTTGATACCATTCAACATAGGAATCGAGTTAATGTTCATAGTGATGCGGTTAGGTGTAATAGTAGCTTAATCAAACAAAGCAATCTCATATAAGGCTTTGAATATAAAGCAAAACAATAATAAATTCGAATAAAGGTAAATCTCATCTTAAGATACCGAACACTTCATTAATATTTCATCTTGGATAAAATATTAATTTATAAGTGATATCTTGATATAGTAATTAAACATGGGCAATAAATCTGCTAAAAAAAATCATCCTTTGAGCTTATTTATTGCTTAAATGTAAAATCAAATAATAGTCACATGTTAATTACCATAATTGCACATATAATTTTGTTAAATATTAACCTTCCTTTGCGCCGATTGATATTAACACAACTTAAATCACATCCACACAAGCTTTTATATTTTTAAACAAAAATATTTTCCACAACAAAGATCACTTTAACAATTTATTACTTAGATTAAATTATTTTAATATATATCAAATATTCAAATTTAAAATTTTCATTAGATTGAAAATCAAAATTTCTGATCATGCTATAATTTTGAAATAACTTAAAATAAAAATGTTTAAATGATGTAATAAAAAATTGAAAATCTTAATAATATATATTAAATATTAAAAAATAAATATAACACTGGAAACTTAAATTAAAAAAAAATTAGATATAGACCACAACTCATAGCCATTATCGAATAAAATTATATAAAAAAACCAAAAGCGTTTATATTGATTATAAAACTATATAAAATTCTGAATAAAATGAAAAACAATCACATCACATACTATGCCTGACTTTTTAGTAACTTACAAGCATTAAAAAGTATTCAATGGCAATTATAAATCTAGTATGTCATATGATTACCTAATCAAGAATTTCATGCCATAAATCAAGAATATTTCAATTAAACATTGAATCTATATCATCAATAAAACCTTAAAAAGCTAGAATCTACAATTAATCAAAATAAAAAAATTTCCATGATTAGACTCAGATGCCATTGAAGAGAAATATAAAAAATTCTAATATAAAACATAATAAATTAAGATTTGTCATGTAAGGTCATTTAGAAAAAAATCAAATACAGAAGTGGATCTGAATCGATCGATATGTTAAAATCCTCCAAATTAACACACAAATATTTTAAAGAAGGTAACTCTATCTTTTGTGAAGATGAGATATAAAAAAGTTATATATGTATAATTTGAAAACTATAACCTTAATATATAACTTTAACACTTTAACCTTAATTTCTAATTATTCCATCATCAATTTAATTACTAAGTTACTTTATTTAATATCTAAAACCTAATAAACATAATTTAATATATTTAATATTTTATAATAATAAATAATAATATGTAATTATATTTATTTTTTTCCCATTCTTGGAAAATGTTAAGCATATTCAATGCATCAAATTATTGTGTTTTGGCAAATAATTAATCGTTGACACACGCATGCTAATAATTTGTCATTAAACCGAGCAGGATTCACGATAAAAACCAAACTTTTGTATGGTTAGAAAACTTGTCCATGGCTAGGTATAGCTTTAAGTTTCATATAAGATGGCTGGCTTCAACTTGGTCGATGAAGACAAAGGAATTGCCCATGCGAGTGAGTGGCAACTTCTACATTTCGTACTCTTAACCATCATAACAATATATTTGAATATAAATTATTGTATCTCTTTCTTTAAAAAAAAAAAGTTTATTACGGAATGGAATTTTTTTATTTGGTTAAAATAAAAATCCTTTCAATTGGAAAAAAATTGAAAGAAAAAAAAAGCAAAAGAATAAATAAAATATATTTGTGCATTTCTAACATTTTAAAAAATTATTATTTGCATATATTAATAATCTATTTATATATATTAAGTGTTAATGTGACACATCACGTATATCTTATGTTGACGTGGTAATATTTAAATAACCACATCCAGGGTTCATCCTAGGTGTGGTTTTTCAAATAATTATAAATATAAAAAATATAGAAAAATTTTAATTTTTTTAAAAGTTTATTAGATATTTGCGAGGCATTTTGCCACATCAACATGATGTCCACATGGCACACCATGTCTCGTTTTTAGTTGCTCTGTCAACCATGTCATCACTAAACAACAAAAACAGATGGAATTTTTTTAACAGAAAGGTTAGTTTACTCTTTAATCTAATGTACAAGGATCTAATGTACAAGGACTAATTTGTCTATTTTTTTGAGTAAATAGGGCAAAATGTAGTTGACGCCTCATATAGGGGTCTCCATAATACTTTTACCTAATCTTACTCATATTTTAATTCTACGTCACATACGTAAAGGTTTTTTTTAAAATCATCACTTAATAGCACAAATGGATGGAACATTTAATAGAAGGACCAATTTGTATTTTCTTAACATATAGGGGCTAATTTTATATTTTTTTAAGAAATTACAATTTTGAATTAATTGTGTTTTAGATATTACTTTAATTGTTATTATATTGTTGTCATAACAAATTTTTTATCATGATTGCTTGAATTAAATTGAATTGGTCGATCAAATTGGTTAAATGAGTATTGGTCTAGAGAGAGGCATCAAATCAATTGACCTTCGAACCAGTAATGACCAATTGAACCAGACTAAAACACTAGTTGAACCAATTTTTTTAATATATATATATATATATATATTTTCATTTTTATGATTTTTTAATAATTTATTTAATTGAACTGTTAAATTAATAAACTAAAAACTTGACCAACTTAATTATCGATTCAGTTCTAATTTTTATTTAATTATATTTTAACTATTTGAAAGTTAATTTTTATATTTAATTTTTTTACCATTTCATTTCATTTCGTTTTTTTTAATAATTCCTTTAATTAAAATTCTCGAAACTTTGTTTTATTAATCTGAAAGCTGTAAGGATAAAAAAAATACTTTCAATTAATCTCTAATGCTATTTTTATTAATTTATTTATTTTTTAATTTAATAAAATGCTACATCATCATTTTTCATGACTTAGCGGAAAATAATATTACATACAATATTTAATATCAAAATAAAAATCATATAAATATAAATATATATATATATATATATATATTATTTCCATGCATTAACATAAAATAAAAATGATGTCCTATGAGCAAACTTATCTTTCTTACCTTAACTTTTCCAAAATCTCTAATTTTTCTTTATTTTTCTTTGTCCTCCAAAATTGACTATTAATAAGCTTTGCAAGATGATAAGCTCACTATGGAGTTATCCTCTTAATTTTGCTAACAATCTATGAATAAAGTTTTGCGTTTAAGTTTGGGAAAGGGTTGAAAATGGAGGAGGGACTAAAATGAAAGAAATAGAAAATTTGATAAGATTAGGGAGAAAGAGACGTATGTTGGAAAATATAAATATCACATATATAATAAGAGTAATTATATGTTATTATTTATTATCATAAAAGGTTAGCCTAATTTAAAAGTGATCTAATTTGGTTAAGTTTTAGTTGGCTTTAGTTATTAATAAAATATGAGCCAAATCTGTATAGAGATTCTAGTAACTAATTTCTAATTGATGATGGGTTGATTAGAAATTAAGGTTAATGTGCAAAAATTATATATTAGGGTTATGGTCCCCAAATTACATATAACGTAACTTTTCTAATATCCCATCTTTAGAAAAGAGAGAGCCACATTCTCAAAATTACTTGTGTGCTAATTGAAAGATCAAAACCATAAGATCAAAAGATTTCAAAAAATTCATGAATTTAGGTACGCTTCCACATCTACTTTTGTTTTTAATTTATTCTTGATGATTTGACATGAAAAATCCTAATTTACAATTTTAAGTTTATATTAGATCTTGTTTTTACAACTCTAACAAGTGGTATATGTTGAACAACTCCTTATTCAAGATGAGATAATTATTCTAGAAGAGCAAACTTAACAACCTCAAGAATGAATGTCATTAAGAAGGTCCAATACTGAAAGGATTATAATGGCTTCAGTGGAATATTTTAACCTTAAGCTGCATCAGATTAATGTTAAGTTAATGGTTTTTCAATTGTAACATTAATCATACATTTATATGGTGCAACTAGAAAACTTTGTGTCTAATGATGCAGAGTTAATGATTTGTAAATTAAAGAACTCCATCTATATGCTTAAGCAGACTTTTCATCAATAGTATTACAAATTTTACCAAATGATTATCTCATTTGTTTTAGAGATAAATTTGGTCGATAATTGTATATACCACAAGTTTAGTGGGAGTAAGGTTCTATATTTGGTTTTATATGTTAATGGCATACTGCTTGTCAATAATATGTTAAGTCTTGACCAATACCCCAGAATGATTTTTAGATTAAGGAAATACATAAGATTCCCTACATCCTAAGAGTTAGGAGTCTAATGTATGCCCAAATATGTACATGTCCGGACATTGCATACATTTTTGAGATGTTAAGCAGATATTTAAGCAACCCTAGTATTGACCATTGGATAGCAGCCAAGAGGGTTATGAAGTATCTTTAGAGAAGACAAGATTACATGCTCACATATCGGAGGTCTGATAAGTTAAAGATCATTAAGTATACTGACTTCAATTTTGATGGAATATTAAAGCAAAGTTGTCACTAGGGTGCAAATTGTGACAATAATTGGTCGTCCTTTATTCCAATAATTGCAGGAGCACATCAAAGTCAAAGCACATAGACTTTAAATTCCTGGTTGTTAAAGTAAAAGTTTAGAGTGGTTAGGTGCCTATAAAGCATATTGGGAGAAACTCCATGACTGCAGACCCGCTTACTAAAGGACTACACCCAAGGTTTTTCATGAGCATATTGCTTATATGGGTGTAATTTCATTTAAGAATATTTGGTTTTAGTGGGAGTTTGTACTTTTAAATGCTTTTATGTTATAGACACTGTCGAAACCATTTTTTAAGGGTTTTGGAAAAATGGGGTCGACTTTAAAAAAAAACGAAAATGGGAGTCGCCACCAATCTTTTTAAGTGTGATTGGATCACCTTGTAAAACATTTTGGTCTACGATTTTTAGAAAACAGGTTCGGGAGTCGGTTACGTACGAGGAAGGATTAGCACCCTCGTAACGCCCAAAATTGTTACCAATCGATTAGTTTTCTGTCCTAATGCCGAAACTTTGAAAAGATTTAAAAATATGGTCCTTTTTAAAATCTGAACGATTCGAGTTAAAATTCGAGATTCTTTTGTTCTGAAAGAATACAAACATCACATCCAGCATGATAGGACATGATATTCTTAAACTCTCGTAACTGAAATCATCTCGTGATTTACAAAATCTATTTAGAAGGATACTTTAGGCATTTAGACAAACAGGAAATCGCAACCCAGCATGTTAGGGCACTATTTCCCGAATTCCTAAATACGAAAAACATTGCCTATTTTTTTTTAAAAAAAATCTTTTGGATTAAATGAAATATAATTTTTTAAAACAATGATGCATTTAACATATTACAAGATATCAATACTAAATAATATAAACTACATGATACATATTTTAACATTTCATGCAAAATACCACATAGAAAACAATGAATATAAAAATATAAATTACATAATATATATATATATATATATATATACACAATAATATTTCATGCAAATATAACTAAAAATAACAACATAAATAATCAATTTTCATGCAAATATATATAAAAAAATAACATAAAAATAACAAATAACTTATGCGTTAAAATTAACATACTAAAACAATACTAAATAAATAAAAAAACGAAAATAAATCGACAAATTATGAACATATATAAAATGATTAAAAAAATAAAGATAAAAACTAAATAAAATTAAAAATAAATGAGGTAAAAAAAATTTAAAACAACATATAAATAATAAAGGAAAATTTTTATAAAAATGGTTAATATATAATTTATTAATAAAAATATACTATATGATATAATAACTTAATATATATTTATAAAAATAATAATATGTTAAATAGGAACAAAACTTTATAGTAAATTTTAGAATATTATATAACATACTAAATATTTAATGATAATATAAAAAATATAATATTTAATAATAATTTATAAATTTTAAAATTATACATAATATAATAAGTAATATATAATAAAATATAAATAATATAATAAATAATATATAATAAAATATAAATAATAAATAATATATAATAAAATATAAATAATAAATAATATATAATAAAATATAAATAATATAATAAATAATACATAAAAATAATAAAATAGTATACTATAAATAGATTTTCTTTTTTATAAATAAGGTTTAAAATAAAATAAATAATATACACAGTATATAAAATAAATAAATTATAAAAAAATAAAAAGGATTTAAATTAAATTTAAATGAAACTCTAGGGTTAATTTCAAAAATAAAAAATGAATTTTGGGCCCAACTGAAATGCGCGTTAAAATCAAGGGATTCACTGGGCAATTAGCCGTAATCCCAAAAACTACATCGTTCCCGAAATAGGCCCTACAATGGCAGCTAGGACTAAATTGAAACAAAAATAAAAGGTTAGGGCCAGATTAAAATAAAATAGAATTTTAATTGAATGAAATTATAAATTCTGAAAATGCGGAAGGACCGGGTCAACGCGCGGATCCTCTGCCTCGAAACGACGTCGTTTTGGGCTTATTGAATTAAGCCAAAACGGCACCATTTTCAGAAGGCTATAAAAGCCTAATTTAAAAAAAAATTATTTTTAACCTTGGTTTTAAAAAAAACCTACGAAACCCTCTCAAAAAAAAAAAAAAAACAACCCTCCGAGCTCTGGCACTGGGTTCGGCCACGCTCAGTTCATCGGGTGTCCCACGCGCCCACGCACCCACGAGCCACCATCAGCTCTGCCGTATACAGCGGTTAGAAGCTGAAAAGCTTCTCTTTTTCGTGCAAATCGAAAGGTATAACTCCCTTTTCTTCTTTATTTTATCATTATTTGTGAAAAACTTGTATATAAAAAAAAAAACAGTAAACAAGATAAAAGAAATAAACCACCTTTAAATAGTAAACAAAATGAAAAATAAATCACCTTTCGTAAAAACTTTGTTTGTATTTCTGTTTTTTGAATATTTGTATGTGTACCTCTTACAACAAATTTCAAAAAGGCTTTTATAGCCACTGTTGCTAAGTACAAATTTGGTATCTGTTTTTTGTTTTGATTTCTTGCTCTATTTCTTCATTCTTTCTTTCTTTTTGCAAGTACACACGAGGAAATCTCGGCGGAGGGCGTACTGAATTCGCGCGCCGATTACGGCGTGAGACGAGGGATCGGTCTGGATGCTTGCGGCGCAAATCCCTGACTAGGGTTTCCAACAGTTGGAAACGCCTTGAGCCATTTGGGTTGGTCCTGCTATTAGGCTTCGGGTTGGGTCTGAAACTAAGCTAGATGGGTTAGGTCCGGGTATAGTGGTTTGGGCTTGAATTAAGCATTGGGTCTGGTAGTGTTTTGGGTTTAGGTGGGTTACGGGTATTTGGGTGTTTATGAGTTAGGTTAATTGTAATCGGGCTTGGAATTGTAATTGGTTTTGAATTTTGGGCCATTTAAAATGTATTTAGGCCTGTTCTATTGTAAAAACCAACATTAGACTTTTATTATTTTTTGGTTTTTATTGGTTTTTTAGGCCCGGGCAGAAATGGGCTATTACAGCTGCCCCTCTTTGCTCATTGTCGTGTAACGAGAATAGAGCAAAGATTATAAAAGGACCCATTTTGCCCGGTTTGGTCCTAGTCTTGAGATCTTCTTCAAATGCCTCCAACCCATCTGTAACTTCAGAGGTATTGGACCATAAATATGATGGTTTCAATTTGCTTCACTGCAACTTCAGGAAGGCAGTATCTGCTCTCTTCAGCCTGTTCCACTGCTACTTCAGGGATGCCATGCTGATATCTTCGATCTGTTCTCTGTTAACCCAGGGCTTGCCAGATCGTTGTCTTAAATCTGCTCCTTGCAAAACTCAAGGATGCCAGATCGTCAATCTTCAGTCTACTCCTTTGCTACATCAGGAAGATAAGACTACAATCTTTAGCCACCTCTCTTACTATCTTAGAAAGATAAGGCTAATGGCTAAAATCTGCTTTCCTACTACTTCGGAAAGATAAGATTTGTCAACATCGATTTATCTCGTTGCTATCTCGAGGAGACAAAATCTTCACTTTCAGTCTACTTCCTTGCTACATCAGGAACATTAAACTATAATCTTCAGCTAACTCCCTTACTACCTCAGGAAGATAAGGCTACTGGCTAAAATCTGCTCCCCTGCTACTTCGGAGAGATAAGATTTGCCTACCTCGATCTGTCTCACCACTATCTTCAGGAGACATGATCTTCACTTTCAGTCTACTTCCTTGCTACATCAGGAACATTAGACTGTAATCTTCAGCCGACTCCCTTGCTACCTCAGGAAGATAAGGCTACTGGTCAGAATCTGCTCCCCTGCTACTTCGAAAAGATAAAATTTGCCAACATCAATCTGTCTCACCACTATCCTGAGGAGACAAGACATTCACTTTCAGTTTACTTCCTTGCTACATCAGGAACATTAGACTATAATCTTTAGCCAACTCCCTTGCTACCTCAGGAAGATAAGGCTAATGGCTAAAATCTACTTTCCTGCTACTTCGAAAAGATAAGATTTGACCACATCAATCTATCTAACTGCTATCTTGAGGAGATAAAATCTTCATTTTTTAGTCTATTTCCTTGCTACATCAGGAAGGTTAGACTACAATTTTCAGCCGACTCCCTTGCTACCTCAGGAAGATAAGGCTAATGGCTAAAATTTGCTTTCCTGCTACTTCGCAAAGATAAGATTTGGCCACATCAATCTGTCTCATTGCTATCTCGAGGAGACAAAATCTTCATTTTTCCAGTCTACTCCCATGCTACATCAGGAAAATTAGACTATAATTTTCAGCTGACTCCCTTGCTACCTTAGGAAGATAAGGCTAATGGGTAAAATCTGCTTCCTTGCTACCTCAAAAAGATAAGATTTACCAACATCGATCTACCTCGCTACTGTCTCAAGGAGACAAGATCTGAAATCACCGATGTTGCTACACTGCCCTCTGGGGACAAGTCCTATAGAATTAGTTTTATATGCTTGTGATTTAGGATGCTATGATCAGAATGAATCAAATGCTCCTAGCCAAATGTGTTATGAATGTCGTGAATACAAAATGTCACGAGGATGATTCCTATTTAAGGTAACATCATCTATTGTTCATTCAGAGCCTCATCTTTGTTCTTCTCGACGTATGCTCTGAACTTGGTCTTGTCATTTCATTCCCCGAATGTTACGACCTACTGGAGATGTTTATGATATGATCCTCTCTTAGGATCAATATCATCTAAATCGTCCAATCACCATCTGAACTGAAGAAATCTCTATTTTCTTGAGTACCTTCGACCCTTACTCATGGGAATTCTTTAAACAATTTTCTTGTTTTAGTTTCTTGTATTATCTAGAAATTTTCAGAGTAATATACACAACTTCTTTTGTGAAGACATTTTAATTCATCAATTATCATTTCAACGCAATATGCTTTATGAATAATGGAAGATAAATAAATTGATCCTGAGGATAATTAGATTTGAATAAATTATCGGAAGAAATAAAAAAAGATTAATTTGAGAACATATCTTTGAGAAGAAAAAGAATCCAAAGATAACAAATAGGACAAAAATTAGGTGCCCTAGATATCGCAGCTTAGGCTTCTATATACAAACTCCATGAAGACTGCTTTGAGCTTAACATGTGTTTAGAAGATTCAAAGTACTTTGTTGATGCCTCAGTATGTAACATACTTCGCTTCTTATCAAACCAGGTATAGTAAGGTCACTGCATGCCCTTCAAAATTTGAGCTGCCCTTTGGGGTTTTCAACTCAAAACCCCTTTGGTCTCAAAGCACCATTTGCCGGTTTTCACCTTGGCCTATCTATTTTTTTTGTTTGAAATAGAAGTCTTAAAGCGCCTTTTGCAGGTTTTCACCTTGGATTCTCCTTCCTTTCAGGCAAAATACCTCTTAACAGAATCTGAATTCACAGGATTGGGTAAATTCTTCCCATCCATTTCGGCCAAAATCAGTACACCCCAGAGAAAGCCTTCTTTACTACATATGGTCCTTCCCAATTCGGCATCCATTTTCCTCTGAAATCCTTTTGTATGGGAAGGATCTTCTTCAGTACAAGGTCCCCTTCATGAAATTCTCTAGGACGAACTTTTTTGTCAAAAGCTCACATCATTCGCTTCTGATACATTTGACCATGACGAATAGCCCTTAGCCTCTTTTATTCAATCAAGTTCAATTGATCATACCACGATTGAATCCATTCTGCTTCATCCAGTTTTATTTTCGACAAAATTCGAAGAGAAGGTATTTCCACTTCAATGGGTAGAATTGCCTCAATCCCATAAACCAACGAGAAAGGAGTTGCCCCAGTAGAGGTTCTGATAGACGTTCGATAAGCAAAGAGTGTAAATGACAACTTCTCATGCCAATCTCTGTAAGTCTCAGTCATCTTCCCCACTATCTTCTTGATATTTTTATTGGCTGCCTCCACTGCCCCATTCATTTTTGGGCGATACGGAGATGAGTTGTGATGTTTGATCTTGAATTGGCTGCAGACTTCCGCTATCGTGCTGTTATTCAAGTTCAGTGCATTGTCTGATATGATCCTCTCAGGCATTCCATACCGACAAATAATCTCCTTCTTCAAGAACCGACTAACTACTGACTTGGTAACACTAGCATATGAAGCAGCCTCGACCCATTTTGTTAAATAATCAATAACCACGAAAATAAAACGATGCCCGTTAGAAGCTTTCGGTGAGATTGGCCCAATAACATCCATGCCTCACATGGAAAAATGCCATGGAGACGTCATAACATGCAAAGGTGACGGTGCTACATGAATCTTATCCCCATAGATCTGGCATTTATGACACCTCTTGGCATAATTGATACAAATTCCTTCCATAGTAGACCAATAGTATCCAAACCTCATGATTTGTTTAGCCATGGAAAAACCATTAGCGTGGGTCCCACAAACTCCTTCATGCACCTCTTCCACAATTTTTCTGGCTTCTGCAGCGTCAAGACATCTCAAGAGCACATGATCTTTCCTTCTTTTGTACAGGATATCCCCATCCAAAATATAATCATAGGCTAACCTCCTCAATGTTCTTTTGTCATTCTTCGTTGCCTATTTAGGGTATTCACGATTTCTCACATATCGCAATATATCCTGATACCAAGGGTAGTCATCCTTTTCCTCCTCTTCGATGTTGCAACAATGAGCTGGAACTTCAAAAATACTCATCTGAATAGGCTTTATATCCTCCTCTCTATTTACTTTAATCATAGAAGCCAGAGTTGCCAAAGCATCTGCCATTTGATTTTCATCCCGTGGAAGATAATTGAAAGTGATGTTGTCAAACTCCTTAATTAGCCCCAAAACTATCCTTCGATAATTAATCAATTAGGGGTCTCTTGTTTCCCATTCTCCCTTAAGCTGGTAAATCACCAACGCGGAGTCTCCATGTACTTCCAGTGTTCTAATTTTGCACTCGATGGCTACTCGAATCCCCATGATACATGCTTCATACTCGGCCATATTGTTTGTATAGTCAAAATCCAATTTGCATGTGAATGGATAATAATCTCCATTTGGGGACATTAAAACCACCCCAATTCCATTTCCCACAGCATTCGATGCCCCATCAAAGTTCAACTTCCATGGATATTCTTTAGTAGTTGCCACATACATCAACTCCTCATTAGAGAAATCAAAGCTCAATGGCTCATAATCTTCTAAAGCTCTGCTAGCTAGAAATTCTGCTATCACACTTCATTTTATAGCCTTTTGACTCACATAGACTATATCAAACTCAGAAAGCAGTATCTGCCACCTTGCCATTCTTCCATTTAGGGCTGTTGACTCCATCATGAACTTTAATGGATCAAGTTTCGAAATAAGCCAAGTTGTATGATATAGCATATATTGCCTCAACCTTCGAGTCGTCCAAATTAAAGCACAACACAACTTCTCAATCGGCGAATATCTCATCTCACACTCAGTGAATTTTTTACTGAGGTAATATATTGCTTTTTCCTTCCTTCCTGACTCGTCATGTTGACCAAGCACACATCTCATAGAATTACTGAACACTGATAAGTACAGTATTAATGGTCTATTTGGGCTGGGTGGAGATAGCACTGGAGCATTTAACAAGTATTGCTTGACTTTATCAAAGGCATTCTGGCATTCCTCATCCTAAGTACCCTTATGCTTTCTAAAAAGGCCAAATATGGGATCACATTTCTCAGTTAATTGTGAAATAAACCAAGCAATATAATTTAACCTTCCAAGAAAACCTTGAACCTCTTTCTGAGTACGCGGTAGAGGCAGTTCTCGTATAGCTCTGACTTTGTCTGAGTCAACTTTTATGCCCTTTTTGTTGACCACAAAGCCTAATAATTTCCCCGACCTAGCTCCAAAAGTACACTTTGCCGGATTAAGCTTCAACTGAAACTTCTTCAATCTCAGGAACAATTTTCTCAAGACTTCAATGTGTTCCTTCTTGGTTTGAGATTTGGCAATCATGTCATCAATGTATACCTCAATCTCGTTGTGCATTATATCGTGGAATAAAGTCACCATAGCCCTTTGATACGTTGCCCCTGTATTCTTTAGCCCAAATGGCATTACCTTGTAACAAAAGGTGCCCCATAATGTTATGAAAGTGGTTTTAACCATATCTTTATGATGCATCTTTATCTGGTTGTACCCTGAGAAGCCATCCATAAAGGAAAACAACGAGTAACCCGCTGTATTATCCACCAAAGTGCCAATGTGTGGTAAGGGAAAACTGTCCTTTGGGCTAGCTTTGTTCAAATCTCTATAATCAACACACATTCATACCTTCCCATCCTTCTTAGGGACAAGCACAATATTAGCTACCCATTCTGAGTACTTAACCTCTTGCAAGAATCTAGCATCAAACTGTTTCTTGACTTCATCTTTTATTTTTAGCACGATATCAGGCCTCATCCTTCACAATTTTTGTTGGACTGGCTTGCAATCTTGTCTTATAAGAAGGTGATGTACTACGATATTAGTATTCAACCCTGGCATATCCTGGTATGTCTATGCAAAGACATTTTTGAATTTGCGCGATAGTTCTACAAGACCTTGCCTTGTTTCCCCAGCAATGTGTGTCCCAATCTTCACTTCTTTCCATTATTCTAAGGTTATATTCTCTATTGCCTCTTTCTCATGAGGCAGAATTTGCTTCTCCTCTTGTTTCACCAGTCTCAACAGATCTAGAGACACATCACAATCCCTTTCATCTTCAAAATCCTGAGGTTCTTCTAAACACAAGTCTTGCTCAAAAGAGAATTTAGGATTTGTAGTATCGTCGCTCATGTCGTTGATATCTAGGGACCTGTGAGGGTACGAAAGAATGTACAAAGATCGAATGAATTTAAGAATGTCTATTAACATGTTATGAATGAAATGAAGGATTTGAACGGAATCAAAAGAATATTTATTAGTATAAAGAATGAAAGAATATTTGCTCGAATTGGTAATAAAGATGTGTTTTATTGAAACAAAATTTTTGAACATGAGCCTATTTCACAAATGAAATCTTATTGCTCCTAGGCTTTAAAGTAACAAGAATGTTCTAAGAACTACTCTGCAAAATCTTTAAAAACTATAGGAAGATCTTCTGCAGTCCAATTATTTAAAGAGCTTCTCGGTTCGTAAGAGCGAATGCCCTTCAGGTTCCTTTGTCCAGTCTCTTCATCATGTATGGCATTAACGTGATGACTTCTATTTTCAAGCAACCCCTTCTTAAGGTGAATTATCCCTCCTGATACAAATGTCTAGGATATAGGAGGGAACGTCATCAATTCCCACTCAATTTCTCTTCTGTTCAACGCGCCCTTCTCCTTTCTTGACTCTTTTCTGTCTCCTTCTTTCTCTCTCTCTGATCTGGCCTAAAACCTAGGCCAAAACGATCTCTTTTCTCCTTAAGTTTAGGGACTCGGATTCTTCCTTGGAGATATTTTCCCAATCCTTTTCCAGGCATGGCTCATTTCCCCACCATCATCTGTAAACCCATTCTTATGGTCTTGGATATCTTAGGCACCGGTATCTCATTGCCCTCTGAAATGAATGTTGCATTGACAAATTCCAAGGAACGAAAAGAACATTCAATGGACTCTTCGTTTGCCTTCACATAGGGTACGTCACTGGTAACTGCTGTTATGATGTCTTCTTCTGCATTTATGGTCACCAGCCATCCGTCCGTTACTAACTTCAGTTTTTGGTGCAAAGATGAGGGCACCGCTCCCGCCGAATGTATCCAAGGCCTCCCCAACAAGCAATTATAAGAGGGTTTGATGTCCATCACTAGAAAGTTCACCTCATAGGTGTTTGGCCCGATCATCAAAGGGATGTCAATCCTTCCTATCACCCTTCTCTCTATGCCATCAAATGCTCTCACTACATTATGGCATGTTTTCATGTGAGAACTATCTATAGGCAATCTGTTCAATGTGGACAATGGCAGAACATTCAATACTGACCCATTATCGACGAGCACACTAGGCAATATATATCATTTGCAATGAGTAGTGATGTGCAAAGCCTTAGTTGATCCCATGCCACCAGGTGGGATTTCATCATCGTTGAAATAGATGAAATTGTCAGCACTTATGTTACTAACCAGACGATCCAACTTATTGACGGATATGTCATTAGTAACATAAGTTTCATTAAGCACTTTCATCAATGCCTCGCAATGTACTTCTGAACTTAGAAGTAATACTAACACTGATATGCAAGCCGGTTGTTTGCGCAATTGCTCAATCACGCTGTACTCACTGTGTTTCAAGAATTTTAGAAACTTTTTAGCCTCTTCTTCCTTCACTGATTCGTTGATGAGTACCTCAGCCCCTTTTTCCTTCTCGATGTTTAAGGCTTTTGCTTTCGTGGGCTCAACTCTGACACCTCCTGTGTCGTAACGCTTCCCACTACGTGTATAGAGACCTTTACCTTGGACTTCTTTAGAAGCACTAACTATATCTTCTCCTTTAGGCATCATCGCGTTACAGTTACAATTCCAGGGTACCCTATTGTTATCCTTGTAAGGAAAGGCAATAGGTTTCTGGATCACAACCTTTGGTATCATTTGTGCTTTGCCCTTGTTGCTTTTCGGTCGAGCAATGATAATTATTGGGTAGTTGACCTTTGGATTCGTCAAATCTCCCTCCGGCACACATATATTTCTTTCATTTAAGCCATCTTCATAGAATTCCAGTTCTTTGTTATCCATAAGGCTTTGCACCAAGACCTTAAACTTATCACAGTCCTAGATCTCGTGCCCTTCTGTACCATAGAACTCACAGTAGTTCCTTATCTTTTCACAACCCCCTTGTGATTTTAAAACAATTACCCCTCTTTCTACCATCTCCTTCCATACCCATCTTAAAGGAATCTTTACCTCTGCTAGGTCAGTTTTAACCCTTCTCATGTCTTCACCTACCGCGTTTACCCCACCATCTGCATGATTGGGTAGTGGGTTCTCCGTATTGGGCTTATCATCAAACTTTACAATGCCTATCTTGATAAATCTTTCAACCAATCTCTTAAAGGCAGTATAATTTTCTATAGAATGACCCGTTATCCCTGCATGGTACTCACATTGAGCGTTTTCATCATACCATTTGGGATATGGAGGTTACATTGGTTTCAAGTAAAAGGGAGCTACCAAATGTGCATTAAATAGACTCTGATACAATTTTCTATACGTCACTGGAATAGGTGTAAACTAATCCTTTTCAGATTTTTACCTTGTACCAGATTCGTGCCTTTGCGAAACCTGTTGCCCATCAGCAGTTGCCCTCGACTGACTGACAGTAATGGCCTTCAATTTATAAGTACCCACGTTGTTCACCTCATTATCTTTTCTTCTTGGAGCTGACCTTTTGGTTTCCCCTGCTTCAATCTTGCCACCCGTTATGGCATTTTCAATCATCTCTCCAGCCATAACTATATTAGCAAAACTTTTAGTGGTATTCCCGATCATATGGGTAATGAATGGGGCTTTGTAGTTTCTTTTTCAAGGAGTGGTGGCTAAACTTGCATGGCAACTTCCCTCCACCTTTGCGCATACTGTCTGAAGCTTTCATTTGGCTTCTTCTCCATATTTTGCAGCATGATTCTATCTTGTGTCATGTCCGTTACATGACTGTTTTGTTTCATGAAAGCCTGCGCAAGGTCTCTCCAAGAACTGATTCTAGCACGGCTCAATTGATTGTACCACCTAACTGCTGCCCCAACCAAACTATTTTGGAAATAATAGATCAATAGTTGATTATTGTTTACATAGCCGGTCATCCGCCTACAAAACATGGTGAAATGGGCGTCAGGGCAACTGGTCCCATTGTACTTCTCAAATTCTGGCATCTTGAACTTATGAGGAAGCACCAAATCTGGGGCCAAGCTCAAGTCTTTGGCATCAATTCCTTGATAACTATCAGCATTTTCCAAGGCCTTGAATTTTTCTTCTAACCATCTGTAACGCTCTTCCAATTGCCTTGAGGATTCAATCCTTATCCTTTCTCTCTCAGCCACATCTAGATTGGGAATGACTGGGTTGGTAGGGTTATCTCCAAGGTTGGAACCCGAGCCAGCTTGAAAATTCATGGGTATTTCAGCGTCAACCTGCCCTTGTTGAGGCCTAATTGTAATAGACAACCTTCAAAGAGGCGCCTCAGTTTGTGCTTGCGCATGGGGTGGGGTAAAACCCGGAGGATAATCCTCATTATCCTCTCCAGTGATAGTCATAGGGGCCTTTCCTTTATCTGTTGCTCCCTTTAGCAGCTGAGCCATTTCAGCCATCATATTTCTCAGGGCTTCCAACATCTGATCTTTCATCTCTTGTTGGATTTTCGCCAATTGCTCCTGCAATTGATCTTGCATCTCTCTCTGGATTTGCTCAGGTCTTTGATCCATGTTCTTTGTCTTAGCGCGTGTACCGTAAG
Source organism: Gossypium stocksii (assembly GCA_020496765.1). Classification (NCBI taxonomy): domain Eukaryota; kingdom Viridiplantae; phylum Streptophyta; class Magnoliopsida; order Malvales; family Malvaceae; genus Gossypium; species Gossypium stocksii. The sequence continues at coordinate 2,907,135 of CM035622.1, read as the reverse complement.
GATGTGTAGCTTCCAGGTTTTTCTTCTCTCACACACACTCTCTCTGTAGTAATTTCAACTAATTAGGGTCTTTCTATAAATTTGAATGCATATGATGCGATGAGATGCAAATGCATGAATGTAAAAAGATATCGATTCTGATCCAGTTTCTTTTAGAAAACGTTATTTAAGAAACAAAAATCTTTACACAAAACAGATTATAAATACGCTTTCGCCCTTAGGCCTAGAGTTTTAACCCTATCAAATAACAAAGCTAACTCTTGACCTTTATCAGACACTAACTCATACTTTGAACTCAATACATTAGCTTGCGTTGCCAGGTCTTGCAAATGATCACCAACCTCTCGAATCTGGACTATGACTTCTCCCATGAGGTAGTCCCTATCTCTGACTTGATCTTGAGAAAGGTAAAGCTCTTTATTCCAATGTCCTTCTCTTGCCTCAAGCTGCTCAATACGAAGTTCACAGTTCCGCAATACTGCTTCTAACCCTCCAATGTTGTGCTTCATTTCCTCGATTTTATTCAGACTTATCTTTAACTCGACCACAAAGTTACGACTTCGGTGAAGATAAAGGGACCGTCCGAGTTCAGTCACTTTAACTTTCAATCCTTGATTCTCTTTCTGACTCTCTACCAAGCTTCTCTCTAGGGCCTGATTCTGTGCCTGCATTTCTTGAAACTTCTTTTCCCAATGCTCAGCTTTAGCTCTTTCTTCTTGAACCTCTTATTACCACTGCTCTAAAGACTTCCCCAATCCAGCTCTTTTCATTGATAGTTGTATCCTCTTGTATTGTATCTTCAAATCATCTTGGTCTTCCTCAATCTTCCTATTTTCCTTTCTTACTTTCTCAACCTCAATTTTCTGAACATCGACGTCTAAGCTTAAGTACATCTTCTCTTCCTCCAGCTTCTCTATCTTTTTCCCGAGCTCCAAACTCTTTCTTTCAAACTTTTGCTTTATGACTTCTAACTCTGATGGAACCACTCGTAAACTCTCCTTTATTGATCGAGCAGCCCCTAAATTTGGCCTAGGGATGTTATCATTGATCCTCTTGCTAAACCACCCTTTGTATTCAAGAGTTGTCGTCGCCCCTTTAGTCAGAATCTTCACACAACAAGTCTTTTTCCAAGCCTCAGAAATCTCTCGCATCTTCTTCTTATAATGATCCCCCTTATATGAAAAATCACTCTGAGCTAACCCTTGTGTTACCGGTATAAACTACCCCACTTTGTATTGCCTTAGGACAAGTAATGGTGCATAACCAACAACTCCCCAAATTTCAGGAAGAGGTACCCAATCAAAGCTTCTGCAACGATAAATGACTTCATTTGGAGCCATCCAAGGGGCTTTCCACATAACGTCCTCCTCTCGGAGATTCTGAAGTATTTCCATCCACCTCCTCTGTAATGTCGTTCCTCTTCGGCGTAGTTGCTGCTTCCTTTAAGGGAGAATAATCCTCAAAGAACACTCGGCAAGGAACCTTATCAACCTTCCAAAAGTGACTGTGGAACCATACTAACAATAGTTGTGCGTATCCAATGAATCTACCTTTACTGGCTCTCCGACATGCACTTAAAGATCTAAACGTCTCAGCTAGGATTGCAGGCACAGGTGTGTTCTATTTACCAAGTCGATCGAATAAATCTGCAACTGCCTCATCTATGTGCCCCATAGCTTTGGGGAAAATCACCAAACCATAAATACTTAAGGCCAAGACATCAACCCTCTTCCTCACATCTGGGTGTGCCAATATCAGATCCCTCAAACTTGCCCACAGAATACATTTACCATCACCCTTTTGTTGGATTCGAGTTGTAGCGCACTGTTCACTCATCCCTGTGATCATCATTAATTTCTTAACGAAAGTTGGGAGATTAACAGCCCTAACATAAGCTTTGTTACCTTGAATTCTTGGACAGTGAAGCAAGGTCGTATACTCCTCCAAAGTAGGTACTAAGTCTATCTCTCCAAATGTAAAACAACTATAAGCAGGGTTCCAAAACTGTGCCATAGCTCGAAACAGATGCTTATCCATCTTGATGTCTAGCAGATAGGGAAGATCTCCATAATTCTGGTAGAACAGCTGCTTAGCCTCGTTATCCCATTGAGCCCAAATGTCCTTCAACTCTTGAAACTCATTCTATGTCGAACTGATGCGAGTGTAATCCCACAACTCTGACGTATATCCCTCGGTGACACTATCTCCCTTTCTTAACTGGGTTTTCTCTGACCATGCCAGACGGAAGCATTGTCCTCCACTTTATCAAGATATTTGTTCCTCATTACAAAACTTTCTAATTTAGAAATCGAACCGTGAATCGACACCTTTAAATGTTGAATAACGTGCAATGATAACAAAATAAAATAAGTTAGTGTCATATAAAAAAGATATAATAAACAAGCACTTAAAAAGGTAGTTATTAAGGGTTATCACTGTACTACCTAGGGCAAGCACTTAAAGTTCACTATATGTGGTTCAGTTCTAAAGCAAGGGTACCTGAACCAGCAGATTCCTCGATCCTCACCCATTATAGGCTCATATGGACCAAGTTCGGTTCAGGGGGACACATTTCCCTATAGCCATGCGGAGATGAAAATCTCACGAAGACATAGGTACGGATGGATCCCGGAAGCAATCCACTAGCCCATACGGAGGTGAAAACCTCACGAAATCGTAGCTTCTTACTCCCACTTAAGGGTGTGACCACAACGGTCATGCAAATGCAATGTGTGCGAAAACAAAATAACAAACATATGCAGCAAACACATGTGAAAAAAATCGATATTTTTTTAAAAATTTTCCAAACTTCCGACATTAAGACAGAAAATTATCAATTTCGGCTTGACTCTCTTATTGTCCCCAGTGGAGTCACCAAGCTATCGAAACCATTTTTTAATGGTTTTGGAAAAACGGGTTCGACTTTTAAAAAAACAAAAATGGGAGTCGCCACCAATCTTTTTAAGTGTGATTGAATCACCTTATAAAACATTTTGGTCTACGATTTTTAGAAAACAGGTTTGGGAGTCGGTTACGTATGAGGAAGGATTAGCACCCTCGTAATGCCCAAAATTGGTACCAATCGATTAGTTTTCTGTCCTAATGCCGAAACTTTGAAAAGATTTAAAAATATGGTCCTTTTTAAAATCTAAACGATTCGAGTTAAAATTCGAGATTCTTTTGTTCTAAAAGAATACAAACATCACATCCAGCATGATAGGACATGATATTCTTAAACTCTCGTAACTGAAATCATCTCGTGATTTACAAAATCTATTTAGGAGGATACTTTAGGCATTTAGACAAACGGGAAATGCAACTCAGCATGTTAGGGCATTATTTCCCGAATTCCTAAATACGAAAAACATTGCCTATTTTTTTAAAAAAAATCTTTTGGATTAAATGAAATATAATTGTTTTAAAACAATGATGCATTTAACATATTACAAGATATCAATACTAAATAATATAAACTACATGATACATATTTTAACATTTCATGCAAAATACCACATAGAAAACAATGAATATAAAAATATAAATTACATAATATAGATATACAATAATATTTCATGCAAATATAACTAAAAATAACAACATAAATAATCAATTTTCATGCAAATATATATAAAAACAATAACATAAAAATAACAAATAACTTATGCGTTAAAATTAACATACTAAAACAATATTAAATAAATAAAAAAAGGAAAATAAATCGAAAAATTATGAACATATATAAAATGAATAAAAACAATAAAGATAAAAACTAAATACAATTAAAAATAAATGACGTAAAAAAAATATTTAAAACAACGTATAAATAATAAAGGCGAATTTTTTTAAAAATGGTTAATATATAATTTATTAATAAAAATATACTATATGATATAATAACTTAATATATATTTATAAAAATAATAATATGTTAAATAGGAACAAAACTTTATAGTAAATTTTAGAATATTATAATATTTAATGATAATATAAAAAAATATAATATTTAATAATAATTTATAAATTTTAAAATTATACATAATATAATAAGTAATATATAATAAAATAAAAATAATATAATAAATAATATAATAAATAATATATAATAAAATATAAATAATATATAATATATAATAAAATATAAATAATATAATAAATAATACATAAAAATAATAAAATAGTATACTATAAATAGATTTTCTTTTTTATAAATAAGGTTTAAAATAAAATAAATAATATACAAAGTATTTAAAATAAATAAATTATAAAAAATAAAAATGATTAAAATAAAATTTAAATGAAACTCTAGGGTTAATTTCAAAAATAAAAAATGAATTTTGGGCTCAATTGAAATGCGCGTTAAAATCGAGGGACTCACTGGGCAATTAGCCCTAATCCCAAAAACGACGTCGTTCCCGAAATAGGCCCTACAATGGCAGCTAGGACTAAATTGAAACAAAAATAAAAGGTTAGGGCCAGATTAAAATAAAATAGAATTTTAATTGAACGAAATTATAAATTCTAAAAAAGCGGAAGGACCAATTGGGCAATTAGCCCTTTAAACAAAAATACGCGGATCCTTCCCAGATCACGGGTCAACGTGCGGATCCTCTGCCTTGAAACGATGTCGTTTTGGGCTTATTGAATTAAGCCAAAACGGCACCGTTTTCAGAAGGCTATAAAAGCCTAATTTCAATAAAAAAATCATTTTTAACCCTGGTTTAAAAATAAAACCTCCGAAACCCTCTCAAAAAAAAAAAAACAACCTTCCGAGCTCTAGCCCTGGGTTCGGCTACGCTCAGTTCATCGGGTGTCCCACGAGCCCACACGCCACCAATAACTTTGCCGTATACGGCGGTTAGAAGTTGAAAAGCTTCTCTTTTTTGTGCAAATCGAAAGGTATAACTCCCTTTTCTTCTTTATTTTATCATTATTTGTGAAAAACTTGTATATAAAAAAAAATAGTAAACAAGATAAAAGAAATAAACCACCTTTAAACAGTAAACAAAATGAAAAATAAATCACCTTTCGTAAAAACTTTGTTTGTATTTCTGTTTTTTTGAATATTTGTATGCGTACCTCTTACAACAGATTTCAAAAGGGCTTTTATAGCCAATGTTGCTAAATACAAATTTGGTATCTGTTTTTCTTTTTGATTTCTTGCTCTATTTCTTCATTATTTCTTTCCTTTTGCAGGTACACACGAGGAAATATCAGCGGAGGGCGTACTGGATTCGTGCGCCAATTACGGCGCGAGACGAGGGATCAGTCTGGATGCTTGCAGCGCAAATCGCTCACTAGGGTTTCCAGCAGCTGGAAACGCCTTGAGCCATTTGGGTTGGTCCTGCTATTGGGCTTCGGGTTGGGTCTGAAACTAGGATAGATGGGTTAGGTCCGGGTATAGTGGTTTAGGCCTGAATTAAGCATTGGGTCTGGTAGTGTTTTGGGTTTAGGTGGGTTACGGGTATTTGGGTGTTTATGAGTTAGGTTAATTGTAATCGGGCTTGGAATTGTAATTGGTTTTGAATTTTGGGCCATTTAAAATGTATTTAGGCCTGTTCTATTGTAAAAACAAACATTAGACTTTTATTATTTTTTGGTTTTTATTGGTTTTTTAGGCCCGAGCAGAAATGGGCTATTACGGACACATTTTCAGTTATTTTAGTTTATGGATATTAAGTTTATTTTCTGTCGAAATAAAGTTTATTTTGTTTATTCACACTTTGGTTTTGGTAGAGATTGACCTCACTAAGATTATGGAGGACCAATTGGAAATAGGCTTATTTAGATCATATTACATATAATTTCCATGCTACACATCCATACTTGATCTATGTCATTTGGTTGTGTTAATATATGTGATTAGGGATAAATATAGTGATTGGTGATCCCAAAACTAACTATGATCACGATAGGCCGTCTGAAACATTGAAATTAGCCCATTTTGTCTGTTTTTGGCTCGTTTCTTACTCTTTTCACTTTCCAATGCTCACCTAAATATAAAACATGAATTTAAAGGATTAGGAGCATCAAATTCATTAAATTATAAGGAAAATCATCCAAAAATACACCAAGCATGGGTTAAAAATATGTTACATTTACAGTTCATTAAAAATCCCTACAGTCAAGCATTTGCTTGTCCTCAAGCAAAATCCTCAACTCACAATTTAAAAACAAAATTTTTTCAACTTATAATTCTTATCAAAAATATTTCGAAATAATCCATAAGTAATCATATATTGAGAATTCAACTAAAAGATCATCAAAGTTTCAAACGATCTAAATCGAGCATTTTTATCACGAAAACATAAGTATTTCCCTTCATCTAAGTAGTTAGCTCTAATTTAAAATTACACAGAGTTGACATCCTCACGAAAGATTCACTCAAATCACTTAAGGTATTTAAGGTTCAGAAATTAGGCACTCAATAGTCAACATGAAAAGTTATTACCATAGGCTTGCATGAAAATCAAATCTCCACCACTATAAATTGAGATGATACACCAATCAAAAGGTTGGATGGGGTTTAGGTTAGAGGTGTGGATAAAGGCTGCAAAAGAAGGTTAGAATCGAGATTGGATTGAAAAATTACCAAACTAGAAAAATAACTAATACTGAGAAATTACATCACTGGATAAATAATCATAAAATTGAGCTCCTCCTTATAGATTACACTGTTTAAGCTCAAGTGCTATAGCAATTCGTAATAATAGTAAACTAAACGATAATTTAACAACTGGAATAACTTTGTATATGCACTTTTTTTAAACATATCAAGTAATGAAAATTTACTAACTGAGTAGAAGAACATAGCTAGGCGTTAATTCAAATCAAATCTCGATAAAATAGGGATCAAATTAAATAAGGGAAATTCTTAAGGAATAAAAAAGAATGGATTATGGGTTAATGTTAAGGGTAAATCAATAAATGGTTTGTTTGGCTCAAGGGGGTTTACTAAGGGTTAATTATGAAGGTGGGCTTTTTTATGAGGTAAGTGGGTTAGAACCTAGGTGCCTTTACCATCTCAGTGTATCAAATCAAAGGTGTGGTCTCAACATGTATAATTGAAGCAAGTTCTAGAATAACAAATCAATATTGACACACTCATAAGCAACAATAAAAGTGAGCAAGAAGGAATGTATGCTCTAAAGGCTCAAGATCTCACTAAAATTATGGCTTTTGATGTCAATTCTGTGAGTTTCAAATTTCAAGATAATACCTCAACTCGGGGAAATAACCTAGAAAATTTTTTAATTCTCAGAAATTAACTTATCACACTTGATTCTCTAATGACCTAAAGTTTAAACCATCAATGCACAACTGCCTATGATTTAATCCAAAACATATCAATAAAAATCATAAATTAATCAAAATTCATTCTAAAAGTAATATGAGAAAGTTATTTGAGAATAAAACAAAATTTAGGGATTTTCGATAATGATATAAATAACCTCCTGACACGCCGTTGTTATGATGTCAAAAATAAATAGCCTCAATCTCGATAACATAATTGGAATAAGTAGAATAGGGAGAGTAAGGGTCGATTCCACAGGGACTAGGAGTTTGATGATTTTCTTGCTTTTGACTTTGCTTAGGCGTGATGAGTAAAGGGAGGAGTAGAAGGGGGGTTTGTAAGATTTGAAGTGAAGTAAATGATTGAAATTAAACAAGTAAATTACAAAGATTGAAATTGAAATCAAGAGATAAAAATTAGCCTTGGGCTAAAGACTTTGCCTCGATTTAAATCGATCCTCGAATGGGATTTTACCTCTGGGCACATGCCGGTTACAGTCTATAGGGCCCAACCCCTATAACTTGTTTTTCTCTCAAGTGAATCGAGAATCTAAAATCAATTTTTAGATCTTAATTCTTTATGAGCTAATAGCGTCAATCGCTTATTAATTCAATGCTTTGAAAATCTAGAAAAACCCGACTCGAATTTTGTCATCTCAAATAAGAATCTAACCCGATTTCAGTTTCCCTTAGCGGACCGCCGCTAAGCGTGTCCACAGGAAGTCGAAGTGCCACAGGCCGATCCTTCCTCCCAACTGTTAATTGAAACTGAATTTTATTCCAATGTGCACTTTTTGAAATCAAACCGATTTGATTGTAAAAGGGTGGTCGATTACCAATCCTTGATTCTCGAAAACTGAAAATGTAACCCTCGAGGGTATGAAGTGCTTTTCGATTCTCACGACTTAGAATCGACTCATCGCTTTAGCTTTCGGCTATGGAAAACTTAGCTAAGCATGGTAGAGACCATACTTAGCATTTTAAGAAAATAAAGTAAGAACTAAATCAAAAAAGAGAAATTTATTAAAACTAGAAAGAAACAAAGAGTTTAAAAAATGCAAAGTGAAGAATGCTCGATGGATAGATCTCCCTTGAGGCTTACCCCAATAGGGTATTTATAGTCCTCAAAAATCCTAAAAAGTAGCATTCAAAATTAAGAAATAAATCCTAGGGAGTAACACAAAGAAAAGGATCGAGTCACAATGAGGGCTCAAATTGGATAAGGCTCAAATTGGTTCACTAGGGGGTAAAACAAAGACGGTAGACTGTTTTATTTGGGAAAAGAAATGGGTTAAATCCTAATGCTTCCATCACATCATAGCATCATAATCAACAATGTAATCTCAACAAGCATCGAGTCACAAGTTCTAGAATGGAATCAATTGGTTCGGCATACTCAATTAAAACAAAAAGCAAGAATAAAAGATATGCTCAATAGGTTCAAAAACTCATATAAAGGGCTTGTGAACTAAGTCATGCATCCAATTCGATCAATGAAAGCATGAAATTACCACGAAAAATTTACTCAAATTAATCATGCCATGCTATCTTGAATCCTAAATTCAACAAGAACATGCTTGAATTCACAAAGAAACACAAAGAAACTTAATAAATTAGAGATTGGCAACCAAGATAAATCAACAGTCATAATCAAGAAATACTCAATTTCAAATCAATGAATAAACAAGAGTTAACTTGATTCTAATCCCACCCCCACTTAAAATCATATTGCCCCAATATGAATAATAAAAATTAAAATGCACAAGAGAGAGGGTGAAAGTACTCCCTGATTAATGTGAGGGTGTTGGCGGCAAGGGGACAAAAGGTGGGTTTAGGTTGTGCTATCTTGCGCTGGCCCTATTCTTGCTTCTAATGTGCGCTGAACGCTCCCCCTCACTTAATGATATGGTGCGTCTAGAACATGGGGGACTCTGCGGCTACCCTTCCACGATATTTGCTAGAAATTGGCCTTGAATTCGGTTAATTTATGCTTTAACTAAACCAATTCTTTGCTTCGGTTTTGTCCGAATTAAAATGCCCGGGGTACCTACAAAATTCAAATCAAAGAATTAAAAATGATTAGGCGAAATTAACAAAAAAATCGAAAACTAAAGATTGAAAATAAGAAACAAAAACGAAATGGGTTGCCTCCCATTAAGCGCCATTGTTTAACGTCATTAGCTCGACGACCCGATTTCAAAGCTGGGGTTCTTCCAATTCAATCTCTTCAACCAATCTGACAGGGGCATTCTCATAGTATGGCTTCAATCTTTTCCCGTTAACCTTGAATCGAACTCCTGAGTCGTCTTCTATTTCCACGGCGCCATAGGGAAACAAGGAATGGTCTGAGCCACTTTGATCGAAGTTTTCCTACAAAAAGCTTAATTTTAGAAATAGCAAAACCTTTTGATTAACATTAAATGATTTAAAGGATATCCTTTGATTGTGGAGTTCTTTCGTCTTTTCTTTATAGATTGTGGCACTATCGTAAGTGTTTCGTCGGATTTCTTCTAACTCTTGAATGTGTAATTTTCGTACTTCTCTGATCGCTTCCATCTCCATGTTACATTGCTTCATCGCCCAATAAGCATGATGCCCAAGTTCAACCGGTAAGTGGCACGGTTTATCGAAAACTAGGCGGTATGGAAACATTTCGATTGGCCCTTTGTAAGCCGTTCTATACGCCCAAAGTGCTTCGGATAACTTTAAACTCCAATCCTTGCGGTCTGGTTTGACAATCTTTTCCTGAATCGCCTTAATTTCATGATTTGACACCTTCGCTTGCCCATTTGTTTACGAATGGTAAGCCGTGGCAATTCTTTGTGTCACGCCAAATTTTTTCATGAGTGCTTCAATAATTCGATTGATGAAATGGGTTCCTCTATCGCTAACGATCGCCCTTGGTGTGCCAAACCTGGAAAAAATAAAATTCTTTAGAAAATTAACAGTAGTTATCGCATCATTATTATGGGTTGCTTTCGCTTCGACCCACTTTGAAACATAATCGACTGCAAGAATTATATAAGTGTTACCGTAAGATAACACAAAAGGTCCTATATAATCAAGACCCCACACATCAAAAATTTCACATACATAGATTGGATTCATTGGCATTTCATTCCTACGACTTAAATTACCTGCTCTTTGACAGTTTTCACATGATTTACAATAAAAATAAGCATCTCTAAATATATTCAGCCAAAAGAAACCGTATTTTAATATTTTATGAGCAGTTCGCTTCGGTCCAAAATGACCACCAAATGCATACGAATGACAAAAATTAAGGATCAAATTTACCTCTTCTTCGGCTACACATTGCCGAATTACCTGATCGGAGTAGTGTTTCCAAAGATAAGGGTCATCCTAAATGTAATATCGAGACTCCCTCTTAATTTTATTAATTACCGTTCTTGATAGGTGCATCAAAATTTTACCCGTAGCTAAGTAATTTACCATGTCAGCAAACCATGGTAAATTCCTTTGTTGCACTAACATTAAGTGCTCTTCGAGAAACTCCTCTTTGATCGGTGGATTAGACGAAGTGATGGGAATTTGGCTCAAGTGATCGGCCACCAAATTTTCTCGTCCCTTATTATCCTTTATTTCCAAATTAAATTCTTGGAGAAGTAGAATCCAACGAATTAGCCTTAGCTTCGCTTCCTTCTTGCTCATCAGGTACCGCAATGCTGCATGATCAGAAAAAAACAATAATATTAGTACCTAATAAATATGAACGAAAATTTTCTAAAGCAAATACTATAGCAAGAAGCTCTTTTTTGGTAGTGGAATAATTTTTCTAAGCCGAGTCTAAAGTTCGAGATGCGTAGGCAATAAAGTACAGCTCTTTGTCGATTTTCTGACCGAGAACCGCGCCAATGCTAGTGTCGAAGGCATCACACATCAGTTCGAATGGATATTCCCAATTCGGTGGTTGTACAATTGGAGCCGTAATTAGCTTTTCCTTTAAGGTGTTCCACGACTTTTTGTATTCTGGATTGAAATCAAAGATTTGGTCATTGTGAAGAAGACTGCATAACAGTTGTACGATCTTTGAGAAGTCCTTGATAAATCGTTAGTAAAATCCTGCATGGCCAAGAAAAGAACGTACTTCCCTAACCATAGTTGGGTAAGGGAGTGAGCGAATAACATCGGTCTTGGCTTCATTGACCGCAATACCGTTAGAAGAAACTATATGTCCTAGAATCAACCCTTTATCGACCATAAAATGGCATTTTTCATAGTTTAAAACAAGGTTGTATTCTAGGCATCGCTTCAAAACATTTGATAAATTAAAGAGGCATTCGGTAAAGGTGTTACCATAAACAGTGAAGTCATCCATGAATACCTCTATACCCTTCTCGATAAGATTAGAAAAGATACTAAGCATGCAACGTTGAAATGTGGCTGGCGCATTGCATAGATCGAAGGGCATCTGTCTATAGGCGAACATTCCAAAAGGACATGTGAACGTTGTCTTTTCTTGATCTCCAGACGCCATCAAAATTTGAAAGAAACCTAAAAATCCATCAAGACAGCAGTAGTGAGTTTTACTGGCTAATCTTTCTATTAATTGATCAATAAAAGGTAACGGAAAATGATCTTTATGAGTTAAAGAGTTCAACTTCCTGTAATTGATACAAACTCGCCATCCATTTTGCACTCTAGTCGGAACTAACTCACCTTTCGAGTTTTTGATTACCGTTACTCCAGTCTTCTTAGGCACAACATGTATCGGACTTACCCAACTACAATCCGAGATGGGATAGATAACATCGGCATCAAGTAGCTTTTGAATTTCCTTGTTTACCACTTCCATTATAGGCGAATTTAGTTGACGTTGTCCTTCACGTGATGGTTTCGCTCCTTCCTCGATCTTTATCTTGTGCATACATGTTGAGAGACCTAACCCTTTAATGTCGGTAATTGTCCACCCAATGGCTTCTTTGTGCGCATGTAGTATTTTCACAAGGTCATTTTCCTCGTTTTTACTTAGTTTGTTCGACACAATAACGGTAAAGTATCATCATTGCCCAAAAAAATGTACTTCAAGTGATCCGGTAATTCCTTTAGTTCAATCCGAGGAGCCTAGAAAACCGAAGGTAATAATTTAGTTTTTGAAGGTGTAGTGATTTCGTTAGAATTAATGGAATCAATAGAGAAAGTTTGTTTCAACTCCCTGAATTCACTATCGAAATCATCAAATTCCCTGCAAATTTTATTAACAAAATTAGTCTCAACAAACTCATCAATCGTAGCCTCAATTATATCGACAAAATTAATGCTTTGAACATCATCAGTATACCTCATCACTTTGTAAACATTAAATTTAACGACCTCACCATTGAACTCCATTGTGAGGATCCCACTTCGGACATTGATTTTAGTGTTGGCGGTGCTAAGAAAAGGTAGCCCAAACAGAATTTTGGATGAAGTGTTTGAGCGGTCGTTTTCCATGTCAATTACATAGAAATTGGCCGGAAAGATTAGATCATTTACCTTTACCAAGACATTCTCCAAGACTCCCTCCGGTAAATAATTGAACGATCCGCCAATTGAATAGTGACCTTCATTTCTTTCAATGGATCGGCTGAAAGAGTATTGTACACGAATAGAGGCATCATGTTAAGGGAGCCTCCCAAGTCGCACATCGCCCTCTTTATGCCCACTTTGCTGATTTTGCAAGGTATGGCGAACATGCCTTGGTCCTTCAACTTCGGTGGAAGTCGTTGGGTCAAAACCACAAAAATGTACTCTCCAAGATTTACCTTCTCATGCTCGGTTAGTCTTATTTTATTAGTACAAAGTTCTTTAAGGAAACGAACGTACCTTGGCACCTTCTGGATTACCTCTAAAAGAGGGATGTTGATCTCAACTTTTCGAAAAACGTCTAGGATTTCCTTCTCCTCAACTTGCTTATCTTTCTTTATAAATCTCCATGGAAAAGGAGGTTGCGTGGCGTAAGGGGATGGTGCTGGTTCGGATATTGGATTCTTAATTTTTCTTCGGGTTGTGGCATCATTTTCCTCTTGGGGATTGGCGTCATCTGCTTCTTTGGTACTCGTGGATTTTTCAACAACTGCCTTATCATTTTTGCTTGTTTCGGCGTCGTTTTTCTTTCGGATTGGCGTTATTTGCTATTCAACAATTGTTCCGCTCCTAAGAGTGATGGCACTCACATTCTCCTATGGGTTCACTTCGATTTGTGAAGGAAGCTTGCCTTGCGATTCTAAGCGGCCCACGGTTTTCGCCAATTGACTTATTTGTTTGTCAATTTCTTGCAAATGTGACTCTGTTCTGTCTTGAAATTTCTCTTGCGATTATGCCAATCGCTTTACGAGAGACTTGAATGAACTTTTTGGCGGCTAATATGGTTGTGGTGGAGGCGGCCTTGGTTGGTAAGATTGGTTCGACATCTGGTTTTACGCGTACCTAAAATTTGGGTGGTCTTGCCATCCCAAATTGTAAGTATTACTGTGGGGGTTATAAGGTCTTTGAGGTGGCCCCAGAAAATTCCCTACGGCATTCACTTGTTCACCTATCCCCTCTTGGAGTGTCGGGCAACAATCGATTGGGTGGTCTGGCATCGTACAAATTTCACATACTCTGGCTGATCCATTCTTTCCTGCAATTAGAGAATTAACAACGTTAGTTAATTTATCAATTTTATTTTCAAGTGAAACGGTACTTACCTCTTGAACCCTTCGGCTAGGTTCATTCGTGGCGCCAAACTGTTGAGAGTTGGCTGCTATTGTCGAAATTAATTCCCTTGCTTGGGTGGGTGTCATGTTGACAAGCGCTCCTCCACTGGCGGCTTCAATTATTTTCATTTCCATCGGAAGCAAACCTTTATAGAAATATTGTAGAAGCGTTTGTTCGCTCAATCCGTGTTGCGGACAGCTCGCACATAGCTTCTTGAATCACTCCCAATATTCATAAAGCGACTCGTCATACTTTTGTTTAATTTTAAGAATGCTTCACCTTAGTTCACTTGCCTTTGCTGCTGGGAAAAACCTGTCAAGAAAAATACGATTCAATTCAGCCCAAGTAGTAATGGAATTTGGCTGTAGATAAAACAACCATTATTTTGCTATGCTGGATAAAGAAAAAGGAAACGCTCGTAATTTAATTTGGTCTTCAGATACTCCTTGAAGTTTAATGCTTGAACAAACCAAATGAAATTCGGATAAGTGTGTGTGTGGACTCTTGCTTGGAAGGCCACTAAAGGTAGGAAAGAGATGAATTAACCCCGTTTTGAGAGTAAAAGGGGTAGTGCCTTGAGGAAATGTAATGCAAAGTGGTTGTTGTTTCGTAGGAGCCGCGGCTAACTCGCGAATTGTTTGATCGCCCATCACTTTTGTTTGTTGTGCGTCAGGTGTTGGATCAGCAATAGGAGTGTCATTGGCGTCGATCGGATTGGTGGAATCCGTTGATTCTTTGTTGGTAGTGCTAGTTGATCTTCGAAACTTGTTTGTTGTTGTCGTTTCTTCTTATCCCGAAGTGTTTGACCGTGAATTCTTCTTACTCGCGCTTCAATTTTTGGATCAAATTCTTCAAGTGTGCCCAAATTTTGCCTGGTTATAAATCAAAAACAAGAAAATTAAATCAGTAACTTGCCGAAGTCCCCGACAACGGCACCAATTTTGACACGCTGTCGTTATGATGTCAAAAATAAATAGCCTTAATCTCGATAAAATAATTGGAATAAGTAGAATAGGGAGAGTAAGGGTTGATTCCACAGGGACTAGGAGTTTGATGATTTTCTTGCTTTTGACTTTGCTTAAGTGTGATGAGTAAAGGAAGGAGTAGAAGGGGGTTTGTAAGATTTAAAGTGAAGTAAATGATTGAAATTAAACAAGTAAATTAAAAAGATTGAAATTGAAATCAAGAGATAAAAATCAACCTTGGGCTAAAGACTTTGCCTCAATTTAAATCGATCCTCAAATGGGATTTTACCTCTGCGCACATGCCGGTTACAGTCTATAGGGCCCAACCCCTATAACTTGTTTTTCTCTTAAGTGAATCGAGAATCTAAAATCAATTTTTAGATCTTAATTCTTTATGAGCTAATACCATCAATCGCTTATTAATTCAATGCTTTGAAAATCTGGAAAAACCCGACTCGAATTCTGTCGTCTCAAATAAGAATCTAACCCGATTTCAGTTTCCCTTAGCGGACCGCCGCTAAGCGTGTTCACAAGAAGTCAAAGTGCCACAGGCCGATCCTTCTTCCCAACTGTTAATCGAAACCGAATTTTATTCCAACGTGCACTTTTTGAAATCAAACCGATTTGATTGTAAAAGGGTGGTCGATTACCAATCCTTGATTCTCGAAAACTGAAAATGTAACCCTCGAGGGTATAAAGTGCTTTTCGATTCTCACGACTTAGAATCGACTTATTGTTTTAGCCTTCGGCTATGGAAAACTTAGCTAAGCATGGTAGAGACCATACTTAGCATTTTAAGAAAATAAAGTAAGAACTAAATCAAAAAAGAGAAATTTATTAAAACTAAAAAGAAACAAAGAGTTTAAAAAATGCAAAGTGAAGAATGCTCGATGGATAGATCTCCCTTAAGGCTTACCTTAATGGGGTATTTATAGTCCTCAAAAAACCTAAAAAGTAGCATTCAAAATTAAGAAATAAATCCTAAATAAATAAAAATAAATCTTAATCCTAATTTGAATTTAAATGGGCGGCTAAGTCTCATTCTCTATGCCAAATGCCTTCTAGAAATTGCTGACTGGACCTTCTAGAAACTGCTGACTGGATGCCACGTCAGCGACATCATGCCCCAAGTCACGCCCCGATAATTCGGCCATGTATCCAGAAAATCCAAAATTTGCTCAATTTCGTTGATTTAAGCTCAATTTCTGCAATTCAATGACCTGAATAAAAAAAGAATGAAAAAGGCCAAGTTAGCAACTCAAAATAGCTAATAAAGGAGTAGTCAACCATGAAATAATGTTTAGTTTAAACACTAATCACCTCCCCACACTCAAGATGTACATTGTCATCAATGTACAAAGATAGATAATAAGAATATAAGCATAAATCATAAGAGAGGGAGATAAATGAAACTCCCCTAAATTTTGGATGAAATCATTGGGTTTGTGAAAGCGGAATTGGAGAAAAAGGCTAATGAAGTGCATGATTCTGAGCTTTCTAATAAAATAAACACAACTGTGGAAAAGAATTAAAGCATTACTTGATAAGAACCATAAAGATAAACATAGTTCAAAATATAACTGACAAGTCTTTAAAGGAAAATTAAAAACATAAAAATATAAAGAAAAATAAAAATATAAAAATATAAAAAGAAATAAAAATAAAGATAAAAAATAAAAATAAAAATAAATGGACTCAAAGGTCCTCATTGTCGGATGCCTCATGAGTCGACGGTGCCGAGGAAAAATGTGTAGGTGCTGGCAAATCTGTCAAAGAGTGGCATCGATGCTATCAAATCGCTTAAAACACTACTGTTCGAAGCGAGTAAGTTGCTCTGATATATCTGTCAATGTGGCAGTAGTAGGTCGGTGACTCGATGGTGGTGGTGGGTGTGGATCCTCGTGAGGAGGAGGGCCGAGAGGGGTGGTGGTGTTTGCCCGAAAATGGGGAAGGGGTGAGGAGGAGGGAGGTTGAGTTTGTGGGTGTGCAAGGGAGAAGAAAGAAGGAATGGGAAGGGGAAGGGGAAAGAGTCAAAGGAGGAGGGAGGTTGGGTTTGTGGTGGCTCTAGTGGCCGGAATAGGGGGCGGTGTGAGCGGCTAGGGTTGGAGAAGAAGACAAATGAAAAAAAAGAATAGGGTTTGGGGGTTTAAAAGGGCATGGCCATGTAACAGCCTTGTGTTGGGCCACACGGGCGTGTCACACGCCCATGTGGATCGAGTGTTACCTGTGTTCGTCTTGAAAATTTAATGGTCATTCGTCACACGGTCGTGTCACATGGCCATGTACCTTATTCTTCGCTTATCCCATGCCTGTGTAATGTCCCCCACGCCCGTGTTACCTTTCACATGCCCGTGTTGTTAGGTTGTGTCTCGCACATGGCCGTGTGCCTTGCCCGTGTTTGACTCTAACTTGTTCAAAATTTGAAAAATTAAGCTCTAGGTTTCACACGGCCTAAGATATGCCCATGTGTCCAGGCCGTGTAGTTTACATAGTCGTGTCGTAACTGTGTAGCTCTGTTGATGGTCGTGTTCATATCGATCCTTGGGGATTTTTTGGCCCTATTTCCACATGGCCAAGGACATGCCCGTGTGTCTAGGCCGTATGGGTCAGAAACCTGCACTTAAACATTAAAAAAATAGAGAAATTAAACTAGTTAGTGATGTTAGTGCTTGGGTTGCCTCTCAAAAAGCACTTATTTAGAGTCTAAGCTCGACTTACCTCTTGTTCACGTGGTCATGGTGGTTCGAGGTGTTGAAACTCCTCTCTCCTGCTATCAATTTTAACATCAAAATAAGGTTTAAGTCGAGTGCCATTTACCTTAAAAGTGTCGAATTCTTTGTGTTTTACCTCAACTGTACCGTATGGGAGGAAATTTAGTATCGTGAAGGGAGTTGCTCCGTTTGCATTAGGCCTTGAAGCGGCAACTCGAGGGCTGCTTTGTCTAACAGTCCTTTGTCCCCAACCTTAATTTGATTAGCCTTGGGTTCGTCATGGCGTTGTTTCAATTCTGCATGGCATATCCTAGGTTCTCTTTTGCCATAGGTCTGCCATTCGTCTAGTTCATCAATCTATAGCATTCTCTCTTCATAGATGGCTCCCTTGTTGTTGCATGAACTAGAACGTGGCTCATTGGTGCTTTTGCGAGGAATGTCCTGCGAAGAAGGTTGAGTAGTAAGGTTACTCTTATTAAGAGAACTCGTAATATCATCTGTATCATTAGATATCCTAACAGAATCACGACCTTGAAGAGTAATCGTGTCATCGCCTACACGAAGTGTGAGTTCATTTGTGCCCACATCAATAATAGTCCTAATAGTTGCTAAAAATGGTCGCCTTAAAATTAAAGGCACATCGGTATCCTCATCCATGTCTAGAACAACAAAATCTACTGGGAATATAAATTTATCAATTTTAACAAGAATATTTTATAGGGCATTACATTTATACTATGTAACACCCCAAACCCGGCCTAGACGTTATGGCCGAATTTGGTGGCGTCACATGAGAGTGTTTTTGGAAACCATTTCGAATATCAAAATCTTGTGCGATTTATTATCTTCTATTTATCGCGAAAGCTTATAAATCATTCATTAAACAAAAATCTTAAGTTTTAAAATGCGTTTGGAGAGTCGCGATTTACTAAAAATCAAAATTGACAATAAAACAATTTGAAAACTCTAAGTATAAAACAAAACAGTTCAAAGGACCACAATACATAAAACTCCCTAAATAATGGCAAACTAATAAAATTAATAAATAATAAATAACTAGTGATAAAAATAGGAAGTCCAGTAAAGTGTCCATCAGTGGTCACCCTCGAGCCCGTCGCCATATCGATCCATCTACTATTGGGGATTACTTGACAGACATGAAAATAAAAGGGTGAGTTTTCGTAAACTCAGTTTGTACATCCCCCACAGTAAAGCAAGCATACATGCATATAACAGATACAGTCATAATTCGGGCTTGAGCCCTTAATAATTACAGTGTAGGCCTTAGCCCACTCAGATCAGTATCAGATACATTCGGGCCTTAGCCCATATAGATAAGCATGCATATCGATCAATACAGTATATACCCACCAACCCTGCACACCATCTCCGTCCACCCTACACACCATGTGGGGATAAAATCAACCCACCCAGCCCTACACACCAAGTATGAGGAAAAAACCAACCCATCTAGCACTACACACCAAATCGTACCGAATCACGGCACATATCATAAATAAGCAGTAGAGTTGCTAGTCATACGACTAAAAGCCTATCAGTCTTCCTTCTCTCTAATATCAAGCCCAACCCAATCCAATGCATCATAAATTTCATGACATGCTTTAATGCAAAACAGTAGATCATAGATATAGTCATATATAGAACAAAGTCAATACCCATGCTAATATCACATGCTATCTCATGTAATCAGATCACAGAACAAGGCCTAAGTAGTGCTTACCGACCCCTTAAACTGGTCATAATCGGCTAGGGCGACCCGTGCAACCTTTCAGATTAATTAAGTAAAATGGACTGACACGCCTATGTAGTCTGCTCGTGTGGGCCCACACGCTCGTGTGGCCCACATGGCCCAACTTGGCCTTGCCCGTGTGGATCACATGGCTTGGCCCAAAACTCTACACACCCGTATGGTTCACCCGTGTGGACCCACATGCCCGTGTGGCCCACATGACCTAATTAGCCTAGCCCGTGCCTCACACACGGCCTAGTCGGTATCACACGCCCGTGTCCATTGTGCCCGTGTGGCGCGCGCATGACCTTCTTCATCATCAACACGCCCGTGTATCGCCACACGGCCTACCACATGGGCAGTCCACATGCCTGTGTGGCATCGATAGCTTTGTTTTCGGCTTTCGTCGAATTACGTTTTCAATGCGTTTAGAGTACGCACCTGGTTTTAATTGAAGCATAAACACTCTTGAGCAATTCCAAAACCTAAAATCATTAATAAAAAGCTCAAATTTAGTCACTTAACACGAATTAATATGAGTGGGTAATTCCCGAAATCTAATGACAACCTTACCTTCTTCCGGAAACTACGATTCCTCACTGTTAACTCATTGTTTGACCGTAAGACGGCACCTTGATCAGTCCCTAAACATCCAAAAAATTTCCCCCTTATATCGAAACTAATAATCATAACAAAACACAACAAACAAAGCTTACCCAACCGACAGAACCAATGGTAGAACGCAAATTAACCCGAATGGAAGGAAAAACAGACAAGAGGGACGGAAAAGGAATATTTCGGCAGCAAAGGGGAAGGAGAGAGCAAATTGACAAAAAGAAAACTAATCGGGAAAAGAAAATCTTGAAAACACCTAATTTAAACCCCCAACTCCCTCCACATAGTCTTTCGGTACAACACAAACTCCTTACCATGATTTGCAGAAAAATAATGTCTCAATTTGGTTTCGAACCCATGACCTCCCATCACAATAATACACAACTTAACCACCAGACCAGCAGGCTCATTCTAACATATCTTAACCAACTTTAGCCTAAAAGCCTAATAAACAAGGATGAGGCTTTATTTAATAAAAACCCAAAATCTAGCCCAAGTTAAGGCTTGAACTTGAGACCTCCCTAACACTTTCCTAGGCACATATCCACTAACGCAGACAATTATTTGTGTCCAATCCATGCAAAAACATATTCAGAAAATTTTACCACCACAATTTCACAAAAATTCGAAAATAAAAAATTTGGGGCGTTACATACTAGCCCCTAAATCAGCCAAGGCATTATTAATAGTTAAACTACCAATTAAACAAGGAATCGTAAAACTCCTTAGATCTTTCAATTTGTTGGGTAGTTTGTTTTGCAAGATGGCTGAGCAAACTGCGTTCAGCTCCACATGCGACGACTCATCTATCTTCCATTTGTTTGTTAAAAGCTATTTTAAGAATTTAACTGCGTTTGGCATCTGCAAAAGAGCTTCAATAAATGGTAAGTTAATATGTAATTTTCTTAAAAGTTTAAGAAATTTACCAAATTGTTTGTCTGTGCGGTTTTTCTCTATCGCATTTGGGTATGGCACACGAGGCTTATACTCTTTACCTACTAGTTCATTGTGGCTTACCTCATCCTTACCTTTACTTACCATATTTTCTTGCCTCAGTTTTGATTTGTCTTTAACTAACCCTCATTCATCGAGCATAGTGATAGCATGTAGTTGCTCCCTTAGGTTAGTTTCTGTGGTACTTGGCAAGCTGCCTTATGGTCTTTCTGAAATCATCTTGGCAAGTTGACCAATTTGATTTTCCAGCCCTTAAATCGATGCTTGCTGATTTTTGAGCACGGCTTCAGTGTTTTAGAAATGAGTCTCTAACACCGAGATGAATTTAGTAAACATCTCCTCAAGGTTCGGCTTCTTCTCTTACTGGTAAGGTTGTTGCTGGAAGCCTAGATGGGGTGGTGGCCTTTGATTTCCTTGACCACCCCACAAGAAATTGGGATGGTTTCTCCAACCTACATTATAAGTGTTACTATATGGATTATTCTGAGGTCTAGAATTGTTACCCATATAGTTGATTTGTTCGTCCTCTGTACTAGGATTGTAGGATGGATTGTCTGAGTTGTGCACCCCTCCTCCAATTGAATCACACCTCATCACTGGTACCTGCGTAGAACCATACAAACCATCAATCCTTTTATTCAAAAGCTCTACCTGGTTAGATAGCATGGTGACTGCGTCAATATTAAAAACACCTGTGGCTTTTGTCGGCTTCGTCCTTATGACTTGCCACTAATAATTGTTCAGTGACATCTCTTCTATAAACTCATAAGCTTCCTCAGGTGTTTTGTTATTTATCGTTCCATGGCACCTGCATCGATCATTTGCCTCGTTGAGGGGTTCAAACCATTGTAGAAAGTCTGAGCATGAAGCCATAGAGGTAACCCATGGTGAGGGCACCTTCTCAATAAGTCCTTGTATCTCTTCCATGCATCGTAAAGCATTTCTAAATCCATCTGCACAAAAGAAGAGATATCATTCCTTAACTTTTTCGTTTTAGTAGGTGAAAAATATTTTAAAAGAAATTTTTCGGTCATTTGGTCCCAAGTAGTGATAGACCCTCGTGGTAGAGAGTTCAACCACTGTTTAGCTTTATTTCTCAATGAAAAGGGAAATAACCGAAGATGAATGACATCATTAGAAACACCATTAATTTTAAAGGTGTCGCGGAATTCCAGAAAGTTTGCAAAATGTGTATTGGGATCCTTGTCTTGCAAACCATCAAACTGAACAAACTGTTGTATCATTTCTATGGTGTTAGGTTTCAATTCAAAATTATTTGCAGCAACAGAAGGTCCAACAATACTGGATTCAATTCCAGCTAAATTAGGCTTAGCATAATTATACATAGTACGAGGAGCAGGATTTTGATTTACAGGAACTGCGGCTACTACAGGAGGTAACTGATTTTTCAAATTTTTCGCCATCTCTTCGGTAGTATTGGTATCTTCCTCTTGATCTTCCTCTATGTACTATAGGCTCCGCCTTATTTCTCTATGATTTCTGCAAGCTGATGCCTCTATCTCACTACCGAATAGTAAAGGTCCTAACGGGTTCCTTCTAGTCATAAACTAGAGACACCTGTCAGAAACAAGTAATAAAGAGATTAGAAAATAAAAATTAAATAAAAAAACAAAAGGTAAATTGCAAAAAGTAAAAATGGCTAAAGTAATACAAATCAAGTGTTCCTAATATCTTAGTCCCCGGCAACAGTGCCAAAAACTTGATTGGTGATCCCAAAACTAGCTATGATCACGATAGAGGCAAGCACACCTATCAAACTGTAGTATAGCTATGGTAAGACTGGAATATCGTATCCACGAGGACTAAGAGTACTAGTATTAACTACCTTTTTTATTATCTAACCTAAAGATTAAGGGGATTTGTTTTAAACTAAAAACTAACTAAACTAAGAATGCGACAGAGAGTAAGTTGAGAAAATACTTTTAGAAAACTGATTGATTAAAACAATACCCAAGGGAAAATCCACCTAGACTTCACTTATTATTCAATTCTGAATTAGACAATTTATTCACTTGACTTGATCCGTAGAAATCCCCAATTTATGTTAATATCTCTTTCGAGACTAAAAACAACTAACTCTAGGTTGATTAATTGAAATTTCTTTCTAATTAAAACCCCTATTGTTGCTTTAACTCAATCTATGGATTTCCCTATTAGATTTGACTCTAATCTGGCAGATTTTCGTCGTCCTATCTCTAGGATTGCAATCAACTCTGCTTAATTATGTTGGATCTACTCTTAGACAAGGACTTTTTCTCCACTGAATAATCACATTCAACTCGAACTAATATCCTGAAATATTAACACAAGAATTAATAAACATGATTAAGAACAAATCAAGTATTTATCATGTAATTCAGATATTAATAACAAGATCCGTCTTAGGTTTCATCCCTCTTAGGTATTTAGGGGATTTAATTCATGTTTATAAAGAAAAACATCTCAAAAATTGGAAAACAACAAAACATAAAGAACCCAAAAACTTTGAGGGAAATTGAAAGGAGATATTCAGTCTTGATGGAGATCTTGCTTCTAAAATGAATTAATCAGCTTCCTTTGAGTACTTCCTTACTTTTTGCTCTGTGTATCCTCTCTAATACTCTCCTAGGGTGTTTATATAAACTTAGGAGTGCCCAAAATACCTAAAAATTAGCCTTTTTCGAGTAGAATTGAAAAAGGGCTCGACAGGGACACAGGCGTGTGGTCTACCTGTGTGCAAAGGTTTAGGCCATATGCAATACTGACTTGGTTAATCCTCGACACGGTCGTGACACACGAGCATGTAGCCAGCCCGTGTGTCTCACACGGGCATGTGATTTACCCGTGCGGAAGTGCCTAGGTATATATGTAACGAAAGTCGCTGGTTCTATGTTAACATAATTAATGGACAAGATTGTTCAAAATACCTTGTGGATATGATTGTAAGGTTTTGAGCTCATAAGGTTATATAATGACATGTAATTATAGAGTAATTAATATATATATATATATATATATATGTGGTCTAAGTGAGAGATTGTTGGAAAATATAGGTATCACATATATAATAAGAGTAATTACAAATTATTATGTACTATCATAAAATGTTAGCTCAAATTAAAAGTGATCTAATTTGGTTAAGTTTTATTTGGCTTTAGTTATTAATAAAGTATGGGCCAAATATGTGTAGATACTGTAGTAACTAATTTCTGATTGATGCTTGGCTGATTAGAAATTAGGATTAATGTGTAAAAGTTATATATTAGGGTTATGGTCCTCAAATTATGTATAACGTAACTTTTCTAATATCCCATTTTAAAAAAAGAGAGCCACCTTCTCAAAATTACTTGTGTGCTAATTTGAAAGATCAAAACCATAAGATCAAAAGATTTCAAGAAATCCATGGATTCAAGTATGCTTCTTCATCTAGTTTTGTTCTTAATTTATTCTCGATAATTTGACATAATAGATCCTAATTTACAATTTACAGTTTATATTAGATCTTGTTTTTACAGTTCTAACAACGTGGAAGAGAAGCTTGTGGAAAGATAATGATGACGACAAAGTGTTGACTGTCTTTTTTTTTTTTAAGACAAATCCTAAAATTATACATGAACCATGGTTTAATGTGCAATTAATATACATGAACTTTGATTTTATGCAGTTTTATATATGAAATTTTGATTTAATCTAATTCTTGTAAATTATTAACATAATTATTGATGTAACCTCATTTTATATTTATATATTGCATACATAAATAATTATATTTATCCGATATAAAAATAAATTGATATATTTATTTCTTTAAATGTGCATGATTAAATCAAAATTAAAGTTTCAAGTATACATTTGAACTACGATTAAAATTTTGTGTGTATAATTGCACCAAATTAAAAATCATATATACAAATACGCATTAAATCCAAATTCATGTATAATGTAGGGGATGGGACAATTAGGACACTCTCAGATGTCAGGTATGTACTTGATTTACGAAAGAATCTCATCTCCTTGAGTATTTTAGACTCGAAAGGTTGCAAAATCAACATCGAGTTGAGTAACATTAAGGTGTTTCATGGAGCTCTCATTTTGTTAAAAGGTAAAAGGGCCGACAATTTTTATATTCTGGAAGGTTTTGCAGTGACAGGTGAAACTGGACGTCCCTTTTCTGTTATGGAGTCAAAGTCAACTCGTTTAGAATAGAGACAACTTAGTCATAGGAGGGAAAAATGTATGATCGTTTCATTGAAGAGAGGATTTCTTTTGGATATAGGTTTTGAAAAGTTAGGGCATTGTGTTTGTGAAAATCAGACCCAAATTAGTTTTTATTTGACAGTGCACAAGTTGAAGGCTAGAAGTCTTCTAGTTTTTAAGCACATATTTGACTCAGTTAATTCTCTACATTGTTCAAGATAGGCCCATGGCGGGCTTTGTGATGATTGCCAAAACTAACTTTTGATCACAATAAAGGCAAGCGCACCTATCGAACAGTAGTATAGCTAAGGTAAGACCGGAATATCGTATCCACAAGGACTAAAAGTACTAGTATTAACTATCTTTTTATTATCTAGCCTAAAAATAAAGGAGATTTATTTTTAATCCAAACTAATTAACTAACTAAGAACGCACAGAGAATGAATTGGGAAAATACTTTTAGAAAAACCGATTTATAAAGATAATACCCAAGGAAGAATCCACCTAGACTTTACTTATTATTCAACTCTAAATTAGACGATTTATTCACTTGACTTGATCTGTAGAAAATCCCTAATTTATGTTATTATCTCTCTCGAGACTAAAAACAACTAACTCTAGGTTGATTAATTGAAATCTCTTCCTAATTAAAACCCCTATTGTCGCATTAACTCGATTAATGGATTCCCTTATTAGATTTGACTCTAATCCGGCAAATTTTTTTTGTCCTATTTCTAGGATTGTAATCAACTCCGCTTAATTATGTTAGATCTACTCTTAAACAGGGACTTTTGCTCCAGTGATAAGCACATCAATACTTGAAAATATTAAAGCAAGAATTAAGAACACAAAATTAAGAACAAGACCAAGTATTTATAATATAATTCAGAAAATAATAAGATTCATCTTAGGTTTCATCCCCCTTAAGTATCTAGGGGATTTAGTTCATGTTCAAAAAGGAAAACATCTCAAACATTGGAAAACAATAAAAAAACTTCGAGGGAAATTTGAGGGAGATCTTCAGTCTTGAAGGAGATCCTGCTTCCAAGATGAATCTAATAGCGTTCTTCGAGTAATTTTCTGCTTTCCACTCTGTGTTTCCCCTTTGATCCTCTCTAGGTGTGTTTAAATAGACTTTGGAATGCCCAAAATACCTAAAAATTAGCCTATTCCGCGTGAAATTGAAACAGGGCTCGACAGGGACATGGTCGTGTAGCCAGCCCGTATGAAGATGCTTAGGCCGTGTGCAATACTAGCTGGATAGAAGTCGACACAGCCTTGACACACGGGCGTGCGGCCATTCCGTGTGGAAGTGCCTAGGCCGTGTTGAATGTTGAATTTAGCCCATTTTGTCTATTTTTGACCCGTTTCTTACTCATTTCACTTTCCAATGCTTACCTAAGTATAAAACATGAAATTAAAGGATTAGGAGCATCAAATTCGTTAAATTATAAGGTAAATCATCCAAAAATATACTAAGCATGGGGTTAAAATGTGTTACTTTTATGGTTTACCACTTTGGCAAAGATGACGTTGTGAGAATTCGTGTCAATGTGAAGATTGTTAGAGTTGTGTGATCCAAATTCTTGTTAAATAAAATAAAAGATTGCTTCCAAGTCAAGTTCAATAAAATATATTTTCTTTCTAAAAGATTTAATATTTATTAGTATAATATATTTAACATTTATTAGAATTAGGTTTCTTTTCAACCTATAAATAGATGTGGTCGAAACTCCTTTTATATCATTCAAATTTAACATTAATGAATTTTCATATTCTTTGCCTGTGATTTCCCCCGAAAGGGTTTTCACGTAAAATTTATGTATTCTATTATTTTTTTATTTGCGGTCTTTCTAAATTGCTATTATCGACGTTAAATTTTAACATATATTTTTGTGATTTGTCCTTTTTTTTCTCCATCTTTTCAAGGTTCATCTTTTCACCTTTTTAATTAAGAAAATTCCAATCATCTCCATGTCACATGTGCGATGCTTATCTTCTTCCAACATCATCCACTCCTTTTTGTACTTAAATGAACAAATTACACCCCAAGTCCTTGCCTTTTTTCTTATTTATTTAATCTAGTTATTTTTTATTTTTTTATTTTTACACTACGACCCAACACTTTTCACACTTTTACAATTTATTTCATTCCTTAAATTAAATTTCCTAAATTTAAAAGTCTTTTTAATTTTTTATAATACTCCTATTACCTTATCCAGTAATATTAATAATTCTATTTTATCTATTCCAAAAATTTTAAACATGTATCAACCCGAATCAATATTATTCACATCTCGAGGGATGTCATGGTGTTACATGTAACATGTCCATCTTTTAAACAATGTATCAAATATAATTTTTTAAATATTTTATACTTACATTAATTACTATTTTAATCCTTTTATTATTAAATATTTTATATATTTTAATTATCTTTTGATAATAATTACTTACATAAATTATATCAAATAACAAAAAATAAATGCATCTTGCACTTGAGCTTCCAAATTTTTTAACTTGAAAGTTTTGTTGAATGGTTTAGAGGTGATGCTTTTTATAGCATCATTCGTTCAAATGAAAGAGTGTTCATTTGGAATATAACTCTTCATTTGAGTGATCCACAAATATTTAAACTACTTTATTTATTACTTACCTCATATTAATTTAATTAAGGGTAAATTACACTAACAGATACTCAACTTTGGGTAGCTGACAAAACAGTCACTCAAGTTTTAATTCATTCAATCAACTTTTGAAAAATAACAAAATAGTTCTTTTAACCATTTTCCATTATAGATGTAACTGAAAAGTGACATGGCATCCTATTGTGTAAATAGCCCCAATTTAAAACCCTAGTTGGGTTGGATAGTAGAAGAAGAAGAAGAAGAAGAAGAAGAAGAGGAGGAGGAGGAAGAGGAGAAAGAGAAGAAGAAGAGAAAATTTCCAGAGCTCCACTCATCACCAATGGCGTATCACCATTACCTTCAAAGCTCCTTAAACCCACTTTCAAATCCCCAGAATCTATCAATCCAAAATCTCATTCAGGTTTCTCAAATTTTGATTTCTTCTATAGAGGAGAAGAAAGCCCCATAGAGGAGAAGTGGTGGCCAAAATTTTATCTATATGTAACAATAGAGATGGTAGATAGGGGTATTTTAATTTCTCAAAATTGTGACATGTTTTTTGCTCTCAAATAGATGGGTAAATTTTCGACATGTTTTTTGTTTTATCAAATTTTGTAGCAATGGCTTTGCTTTCGGATTCTTCCAAACAATCCCTTCTCACAACCTTCATTTACTCTTCCCTTAAATCTTTCTCTCTTGATTGATTCCACAATGCCAACACTTCTGCCTTCACTGCTTCGCACAAATCTCTTGATGCCAACAACCTGCTCAATCTTAAGTTCCCTTTCAGCAAGTTCAACCCAATTGAATTTCTTCGTCATTTCCAATTCCTCAATTCTTCTTTTCTCTAGCAGGAACCATTTTTTCTTCAAGGCTTGAACAAGGTGAGCTATTCTTAGGTGCTTTCCAAACATCTTTTGATCTAGGTTGTTGATTGTTGAATGGATGATTGAGATAAGGTGGTGGTGGTGGTGGTTTGGAGGTCAACGATGGTGACGCTAAATATGGTTGTGGTAGAGGCATTGAAGGCAAGATTCTTGGAATGGAGAAGAAGAAGTATAAACATATTGAGCCATTTACGTAAGAAGTAAAAAATATTGGGCCATTTATTAAAAAAACGAAAAAAGAAGGATGAAAAAAAAGTCACTAACTTTGCCTTGTCCAACGTGACAAGTTAACTGGCCACGTCACCTGTCTCGTTAGGTTTGTAACAGAAAATGTTAATGAGTGACTATGTTAGTGACTGTTTTTTTATTTTTCGAAAGTTGAGTGACTGAATTGAGACCTGAGTGACTATTTTGTCAGTTACCCCAAAATTGAGTGACTATTGTTGTAATTTACCCTTTAATTAATTAGAGATTAAATAATATTTAATATTATCACTTAATTAATTTAATTTAATTAGTGATAATATAATTTTTATTATTTATCTCTTAATTAATTAGTGAAAAATAATTATAACATAGGATATGGTGTCATATTTTAATCCATGATAATTTCAGCCAAACATTTATACTTTGTGATTGGTCTGAAAAGTTTTTCACTATATAAGTACTTAGAGTTATGTGACCCGAATCTTGTTTGATCCTACCTAAAAAGTTTAAGGTGCAACTCACTTGTTAAAGAAATAAAATAGAGAGGCAAAACAAGGGATTTGTGGGGAGTTATACTTCTTTTATTAGACATTGATTATAACAAGGTTGTTTAACCCTTAAAATGTGTGTAGTTGAAAACCTGTTGTATTGTTGTTTTTCAACCTTAATGAATTTCTTCTCCTCTGCCCATAATTTTTCTCGAAAAGAGTTTTCTACGTAAAATCTACGTATTCTTATTTTTCTTTGTTATTGTTTTGCGATCATTCCTACTATCATTATTAACGTACAATATAAAAAAAAATTCTAAATCAACCCAAATAAAATCAAACCCTATAAATACATTATTTAAATCTAAATGGCTATATATTCTTTTAGAAATTCAAAGCAAAAAATCTAGCAAAAGGAGAGAAAAAAATAGCTTTTTTTCCCTAAATCAACTCAAATAAAATCCAACCCTCTAAATACATAATTTAAATTTAAAACAATTATATATTCTTTTAAAAAATTCAAAGAAAAAAACTAAAGGAGAAAAAAAAGTATTATTATTTTAGTATAATTACAAGTGTCCTTTTTCATTTTATAATTTGAATCTAGTTATATTTGGTCAAGATTATATTAAGATAAAATTCTCCTAGCAATGTCGATTTTAAAATTTGAACTTAATCTAAATGTTCAAACAATAATTCACTTTCACTTTTTTCAATTCCTTATTGTTTTTCTTTTTTATTTGTGTAACATGTAATAGAATGAATGCTGAACAATCCTTGCTAAGCTAAATTTTTTTTAATCATCTGTTATCATTTTTAAGCTAAATACTTAATTCGAAGCTTAAATTTCTACAATACATTGCATCTTTCGTGCTTCATACTATAGACGCAAAGTTGGTTGAAACTTATTCTCCCTCGCTACTCCTGTCCATGAAGATATATCTTAATTAACCACAACGGTCAATGAGCACCACAAGGTTACGGCTCTCAGTTTCTTATATAAGGGGGGGAGCATCCCTCTCAACTTTCAAACTGATTCATTGAGTAGATTACAATGGCAATAGTAGTGTTTGTGGTCTTTCTTCTACCACTCTCCTTGTTCCTGTTCATTCTCCTAAAACAGGGCAATTCTAATCGTCTTCCCCCTAGCCCTCCTTCTCTTCCTTTGATTGGTCACTTACATATGCAGCTGTTTGATAACTCAGCCCCTCATATTTTTCTTAGCAAACTCTCTCAAAAGTATGGTTCTCTCGTGTACTTACGATTTGGGTTTAAGCCAGTCCTTGTAGTTTCTTCAGCAAAAATGGCTAAAGAGGTTATGAAAACCCATGACCTTGACTTTTGCAGTAGGCCTCATCAATTTTGTAGTCATAAAATGTCTTACAATGCCTCGGATTTGGCTTTTTCACCGTATAATGACTACTGGAGGGAGATGAGGAAAATATGTGTTGTACATCTCTTTAGTAGAGGGCAACAGTATCGTCCCATCCGAGAAGATGAAGTTGCTCGCTTGATTGAAAAAATATCCAAATTATCTGTTGAGTCTAAACCTGTCAACTTGAGTGACGCAGTGATGTGCCTTTCCTGTACAATAATTTGTAGAATTGCCTTCGGTAAGAGGTATGACGAAGAAGGAGCCGAAAGAAGCAGATTCCATGAGCTGCTTAATGAAAGTCAAGCCATATTATCAAGCTTCAGTTTTTCTGACTACTTTCCTTACATGGGTTGGCTCGATAGATTCACTGGATTGCTTAGTCGTCTTGAAAAAGCTTTCAAAGAACTTGATTCTTTTTATCAACAACTCATTGATGAACATCTGGATCCTAATAGGCTAAAACCGCAACAAGAGGACATACTCGACGTTCTACTACAAACATGGAAGGATCACGACTTTTCATTTGATCTGACTATGGATCAGATAAAAGCTATTCTTATGGTCATTTCATCTCTATCATTAATTAACTTTTGAGCCTCACACTTTGTACGCATATATAACCCTTTGTTTTCCATGCAGAATGTGTTTTTCGGTGGAACAGACACATCTTCAGCCACTGTGATATGGGTGATGAGCTTCCTAATGAAAAATCCAAAATGTTTGAAGAAAACTCAAGCAGAAGTAAGGAATTTGGTTGGAAAAAAAGCTTTTGTAAATGAAGATGATACTCGAGATTTGACTTACTTAAAAGCTGTGATAAAAGAAACCTTCAGATTGCAACCGATAGCTCCATTGTTAGTGCCACGAGAAACACTCCGAAAGTGCAACATAGGTGGGTACGATATACCTGCCAAAACCTTAGTTTATGTGAACGCATGGGCAATAGGAAAAGACCCTGAAACTTGGGAAAATCCAGAAGAGTTTTATCCTGAAAGGTTCATTGGTAGTCCCATTGACTACAAAGGGCAACACTTTGAGCTCATACCATTTGGTGCTGGTAGAAGGGTTTGTCCTGGAATGCATATGGGAGTTGCAGTAGTGGAACTTGCCCTTGCTAATCTTCTTTACAAGTTCGATTGGGAAATGCCGATTGCGATGACAAAAGAAGACATAGACTTTGATGCACTACCTGGTCTCGCTACACACAAAAAGAATGCTCTTATCCTTGTGGCTAGGAAGATTTATGATTAAACAATCCCTGCCTTTGTGATTGTGACTTGTTTACTGATTCCGTATGAATAAGGTCTTTAGTAACACTTTGGCTTTGATATGCAATATGAAAATCAGTTAAAAAAATAAGTTATGAATAAAACTCTCAATTTATACATATACATGAGTCATAATACCAATTCATAATACATAGATATAAATATAAAATTAAAAAAAATAAACCAATAAGATGAACCAAAGAAAATCATAATTATTTTATTTATTAATAGAGCCCTCGGAGTGGTTATAGGAATTTATTTTTTCAAAATCTAGACAAAAAATCGAGTATTGTATTAGTAACATATTATTAAATAAATAATAAAAAGAATAACAACAAGAGATATAAATGAATAAAAGAAAAATATGTCTTCTATTTATCAATAGCCATATTTACCATACTTTTTCAAAACTTATACTTATAAAAATAAAAGAGTATAAATAAAATAC
Source organism: Gossypium stocksii (assembly GCA_020496765.1). NCBI lineage: Eukaryota > Viridiplantae > Streptophyta > Magnoliopsida > Malvales > Malvaceae > Gossypium > Gossypium stocksii. Next base: position 2,874,654 of record CM035622.1, on the reverse strand, counting down.
ACATATTAAACATCAAAATCTTAAAATGAATTGCGCATTAAAAGGAATTTCTTTTAACACTGTTTGGTCACTAAACAAAAAAAAGGGAAAATGAAAATGAACTTTAAAAAAAAAAAATAAAGGAAAAAGAATTAAATTATTTAACAAGAAAAAAAAGAATATAGAGAGAAATGTGCAATTTAACTTAAAATTTTTTCTTAAATTAATAATTTAACATATTACATTAATAATGATGAAATCAAAATTTTTACAATAAAAATACGATTTCACCATTTTAATATTACAATTAATATGACACTATTTTAAATTTTACGTTTTACATGTAAAAGAATTATTCATGAAACATGATGGATTATTGTTTTTCTAAATTTTAAAATTGAATAAAAATAAAAATTATATAAATATTTAAATAAAAACTACAATTTTAATATATAACTATATCAAATTAAAATTCAATTATCACGTCACAAATCAATTAAAAGTTGGAATATAATTTTGAGATTATTGGTTTACAATATTCTGACCTTTTACTAGTGGAAGTTCGACAAATAAAACAGTAATAAAAACAGTAAGTGCATAAGAAATAATTCGTGGTTAAATTGCACTGTCTGTGCCAACTACTGTATCACGTTATTTCCGCTGAATAACATGGTCTTAGATGTAATAATTATTTTAATAAGAAGTTGTAATAATTATTAGGTATAATGTTAAATTTTATTTTTAATGGTGATAATTTTTGTTAATTTTTTTAATTTGATTGAGTCTAATTAATTTTTTAAAGGTTGAATAAAATATTATTTTTTAACGATATTAGTATGTTAATTTGTATGGCTGTTTACGTATACTTCATGCTAATACTATTTATCTTATGTTTTATGACAACGACTAATTTAAAATTTACAAAAATATTTAAAATTTAAAAAATTACAAAAAAATTTATAAAAAAAGCGTATTAACTTTTTTAAAAGATTATCGTTGAAATTTGAGTATTTTAAAAAATAAACACTAAATATACAAAAGATATTATTAATTATTTCATTAAAGAAAATATTGTAGGTCTTAAATTATTAAGATATTAAAATTATTTTTTTTGATAAAAATATATACTTAGAAAGCTAACGAGTAATCTTATTTATTTTTGCTGAAAAAGCAAATGAGCAGAAGCGAATTCAGGGGTTGGTAGGGGTCTCGGTCCCCCTTAAAATGAAAAATTGTTGTTTTGACCTTTTAGAAAATTTTAAAATTTTAATTAGTAAAAATAAAATTACACATTAATCCCCTTTAAAGTATGAAAGCTTAATTTAATCCTTTAAAAATTATAAAGATACAAACTATTAAAAATTAAAATTTCATTTCACATCTAAATTAATTTTTTTGCTTCACCCCTACAAACGAATTAGGTAGAATGTACTCATGTAGTGCTTATTAAGAGAGGGGCCAAAGCATGAGTTGAAAAGAAATATATAAATAATGAGAATATTTTGGTATCCAAGCCAGGTTATCCTTGCTTAAAACTCATAAAATTTTCCTTTCATCAGATAATCTAAAGAGAGAATACTTTTCTCCATGTCCAAAAATCAGCTTTCAAGACCTTCTACTTCTTCAACTTCTGTTTCTTTACCTAATTGTCCTTATAGATCACATTCTGCAAAGAAAATCTCTTCTTTGTATGAAATAGATTGTCTTAGTGAATATAATAAAATTCAGCCTACAGATCTTCCTACTGTAAATCCTTATTCTACTTATAAAAAGACCTCTTTCTCCCCCATCAGGTCTATAAAAACTCTTATCCATATGCAAAAGAGTATGTTCAAGCCTAACGGTTTGATAGTCATCCTATTTTTGCTTCATCTCAAGAACACTTTGTTACACTTGAGATTCCACCAGAATTCCCTAAAGAATGGCAAAAAGCAGGTTACTCTCATATCCATTTTGGAGCAATTCGTCTTATTTTAAATTATCATGGAGTTGAAGGAAAACCAGTTGTCGCCAGAATTGCCCTATTAGATTCCAGATATTTGGAACATGCTTGTATTGCTACTGTAAAGGCTACTTTAAATTCTGGCCTTGTCATGGTTACTCTTTTTCCAAATTTTACAATGGCTTTGGCAAATCCAAATATGCTCTTAGCTTTTCGAGTCAAAATCCAGATTGTTAGAGCCCCTCAAGTTCCATCAACAATTGTGGCTACGTTGCATTACCAAATAGTTTACAGAATTCAAGACCATGCTTTCAATCTCTCCAAGCATGGATCAGGAGATTTTCTCTTAATCACTGTCAACACAAATGATCAACCTCACTGTGTTCATGTTCCAAGACAGATCCTAAGAAAGGAATTGATCAAGCTTCTCCCAGAAAAGTGGGTTACCAACTATGAAAAGCTTCATGAGCATAGTCAACCCATTCAGTTTACTAAAAGTCATATATTATCTAAGGGAGATGGAACCACTGAAATCAAATTTGATCATGATCATCTTCATGATTCCAAAGGTCCTCTAATATTTCCTACACAACTGATGATGCAGCCTTTGGGAAATCCAACAGCCAGTCATGATAAAGATGATCCAGAATGCTGCTGTGATCTTTGTGACCTAGGATCTGAAAGAAAATTGATACAAGGTTTTTCTGCTGACAGAAAACCTTTGTATATTTTTAAAGATGAAAAGACAGGACACTGTCATTGGGATTTAGATTGTTCATGTCAGTCATGTTTCAATGACAGGTTGGATGCATGGATTGATGGTATGGACCATTCAACTTCAAAACCAGGCAAAAAGAAAAACAAGAAGAAATCTACCCAGTCAGAATTTTATAAAAGGTGGATGAATGGAGATCGATCAATTGGACCACTTGGTGAAAACAATGGTAAATTTGTCTATCTTGTTGATTATTCTGCTACTTTACCGCCACCTATTCAAATCCCTCTTCCAAAAACAAACAACTTTCTACCAAAATAATGGTAAGGATATTGGATGAGATTAAAAAAAGAAGAGCTTGTAGCAGGTATGCTATGCCAAAAACACATGTCATTCTCTCTCGGCCATTCAAACAGGCACTGCCTTTTAGCTACAAGTACTTAATTCATGACACTTCCGCAATCCTTAACAATATAATGGCATCTTTGATCGGAGTTTAAATATTTCTGATGTGTAGGATCCATATGAATATGACAAACACAGAGCATACTCTATTAAACTCTTTTTAACTCATAAACTTAAACCCTTTTCAGAAATCTAAAGAGAAAACAAGAGAATTTAGAAAGCCATGGATAAAAGCACACTAGTATTTTTATTAAGTGGAAAACTTGATGCCTTTTCCATTTTACAACATCTCCTTTTATAGGTCAAGGAGATAGGATACAACAAAACACTTCTGACACATTAATAATACAATTGCATGCTATGTTTAACACAAGGAATAGTAAATATTCCTGACACATTAATAATACAACTGCATGACATGTTTGACATAAGGAATAGTAAATATTCCTGACACATTAATAATACAACACGTAGTTTGCAAATACTAATAGTCCAAAATATTCCTAAGATGAAAAATATGAAACATATCATACCAAAACAAAAGGATGATGGCATAAAGTCAAAAGGATGATGACATAAAGGATGACATCTAATTCTTATATCTATTCGTGACTTTAAAGCACAAAAGTAAAAATAAAAGTAAAAGTGAAAGTGAAAAGTCTAGCTATTGGTGTTGGAATGAGGGAGTTGTGCATTGTCCATAGAGCTTTCACTGTAATTGTCTCCTTCTTCAGATTTTTCTTCTTCCATCTTATTTTCTTGCATTCTTATCTTGTTCAGATTAATCTGACTACAATACCAAGGATAATCTTGTGACCATTTTGATGGATCTGGTATACTTTCATAATATTCCTGAATGGCTTTTAAGATTTCCTTGTGATATGGTTTATACTGGACTGGCTAAGTATCCCATGGAGCATCCACATCTGGAGGGGGCCGTATTTCAAATGGTATTACCTTGTTTAGTTGACAAAGGAATTTTTGGATTTCTCGATAATTAATATCGGAATTCCTAATGTCATCTAAATAAACCTTGTGTATCCATGCAGTAGGGAAAGATCCTAATTGAATTGATCTGCCACATTACATGAAATATTAAGGTTTTTAAAAGATAACTACCATATGGCATTTTGCTTTGTCCTGAGAATATTGTTCCACCATATTTAACCATTGTGTTAGAGGATGAAACCAGCTCATGAAAGTAAAGAAATTCTGATGTTTTGGTTGAATATTTCCTTGGACAGCTTTTAATAGATGATAATGAAGATCTGGAATAAAGAACTGAATGACAATATGGTATAAATGAGTGAGATACCATAAAAACCATTTTATCTCGTCTGGTTGTTCAACAAATTCAAATTTGATGGGATGTATAAATGGATAATCAGGATGTACACCCCATGGCTTGAGAATAGGTCCTCCAAAATTTTTAAAAACTTGGATTTGATATTCAAACATCATGTCTCTGGTTTTTTGATGGAAGATTTTTTGTTGAACAAGGTTCATGACTTCTGGTGGAAATTCTGGATTTAGATTGGGGCAATAGGATGAGAAGTGGGAAAAAGTGAGGATAAAGAAGATGGTCTGTACATTATCATGGGTCTAGGCCAAAAGTAGGTTCGTTTGAAAGTCAATATTTTTTCTTTGGGCCTAGAAAGGAAATCAGCAAAATTTTTTTCCTTTCCTTTGATATGTTTGACATCAAAAGAAAATTTTGTAAACCATTCAGCCCATTGAAGGAGTTAAGAATGTGGTACTATTTTTTTTTTTTTTGAATTTGAGCATTTGGGGAAAAGAAGACATGTCTATTTCAATAAAAAAATGGTATCCTGTAAGATGAAATTCAAAATTTGAGATAACTTTTTTGACCGCCAAGATTTCTTTAAATATGGAGTGATAATTGATCTCTGCATTTGAAAATCTTCCACTCTTGAATCCACAGAGTTGTCTTTTGCCTTCTTTTTCTTCAAAGAGTATTGCACTCCAATATTTATCACTGGCATCTGTTTGTAAAATTCTTTTTCCATCAGAAGGAATTTGGAGTGGAGGCAAGTTCTGCGATATTTCCTTTAGCTTTTGTAAAGCTTTTTTCTGAAAGGATGACCATGTAGGAGGTTCTTTCTTAAGCATTTTTCTCAGGGGATTAATATACTTAGAAACCTTAGGAATAAAGTCTCTAAAGTAATTAACAATCCCTAAGAATTGTTGCACATGTTTTTTAGACAGGTTTTCTTCTGGAAACTTGAGAAGTTCTCGTGAAATACAAGGGCCAGGAATGTATTGTTCGTCTTTCAGATTTATTCCTAAAAATTCAATTTCTGACTTGTTTATCTTCATCTTCTTTTCTGAAAGCATTATCCCATATTTGAGAACAAGGGATTTGAATTCTTGTAAGAGTTGAACATGAGATTCTTCATCTGGGCTATAAAGCAAGATATCATCAATGTAAATTAAAGCATTCTTCATGATGGGTTGGAAGATCTTTATCATCGCCTTCTGGAACAATGATGGAGTAGTTTTTAATCCAAATGGCATGACCTTCCATTAAAAATGTCTGTTAGGAATACAGAATCCTATTTTTGCTCTATCATCAGGATGAATTCCTAATTGCCAAAATCCTGCCTTAAGATCAAACTTGGAAAAGATTCTTGCTTTAGTTAAACTAGAGAAAAGGAAATTTCTATTTGGCAATGGAAATTTGTCATCTTGGAGGAAATGATTAAGAGGTTGGTAATTAATAACCAATCTTAATTTTCATATGACTTGTTCTGATCTTTTATTGACATAGAATGCTTCACACGCCCATTGAGAATCTGATGGCTCAATCAAATCTTGCTGTTGAAGTTCTTAACATTCTTGTTTAGTGATAAACAATAAATTATACATCTTTTTACCTCATGCTTAGCCTAATTTATGGATGAATTATCATTGAATTTGTGGAAATTGGTGCTCTTAATCCTTCTATTTCATGTTTTATGCCTAGGTAAGCTTAAGGAAGAGAAAAGAGTAAGAAACAGGCCAAAAAGGGGCAAATTAGGACCAATTCAATAATCAACACGGCCCGGAGATTCACCACACGGCCGTGCCACTTTGAGTATAAACACGGCCCAACCCCGACTCACACGGCCAGACCACACGGTCGTGCCACCTTAATAGGCTCGAGCACGACCTCGGCTTCGATCCACACGGGCGTGGCACATGGGCGTGTCCCTATCGTGGGGAAGTTCAATTTCACTCGGAAAAGGTTGCTTAGAGGCTAAGAAAGCCATTCTAAACTCTATATAAAGACCCCAGGAGGCAACCTCAAGAGGACACATTATTTTCCCGCTAAGACAGGGAGTTAAAGGCAGGGAATTACTCGAAGAGAAGCCGAATTCTTCCTCAAGACTGAAGATCTCCCTTCAAATTCCTACAGGGGTTTTTGGGTTCTTTATGTTTTGTTATTTTTATTCTTCTGAGATGTTTTCTTTTATAATCATGAACTAAATCCTCTAAATACTTGAGGGGGATGAAACCTAAGACAGATCTTGTTATTATTCTCTCTTGAATTATATGATAGATATTTGATTTGCTCTTAATTGTGTTTTTAACTCTTAAATTGATATTTCTGGGATATTGATTTAAGTCGCATGTGCTTATGTAGAGGAGCAAAAGTCCCTGCATAGGAGTAGATCCAACACATTAAGCAGAGTTGATTGCAATCCTAGAGATAAAATGATGAAAATATGTCGGATTAGGGTCAAACCTAATAAAGGAATCCATAGATCAAGTTAATGCGACTCTAGGGGTTTTAATTAGAAAGAGATTTCAATTAATCAACCTAGGGTTAGTTGTTTTTAGTCTCGAGAGAGATATTAACATAAGTTAGGGATTTCTACGGATCAAGTCAAGTGAATAAATCGTCTAGTTCAAGAGTTGATAACAAGTGAAGTCTAGGTGGATTCTCCCTTGAGTATTGCCAAATCAATCAGTTTTCCTAAGAGTTTTTCCCCAATTTACTTTTTGTGCATTCTTAGTTTAAGTTTTAGAATTAGTTTAGTTTCTTAAAACCCCTTTTATTTTTAGGTTAAATAATAGAAAGAAAGTTAGTACTAGTACTTTTGGTTCCCTTGGGTTCGATATCTCGGTCTTGCCGCTAAACTATACTACTGTTCGATAGGTGCGCTTGCCTTAAAGTCGTGATAATAGTTAGCTTTTGGTACGACCATTATTATAAATTTTATTTCTCCATATCACGCATATCATTCAGCTAAAAGCAAATGATTTGGATTCATTCCCATATGACTAGCTTTTGTAGGACTGATGCCTTCATTTTTCTTAAATGAAAGGGTAATGAAAAAATCAAAATTTTTCCACAAAGGGTTTTGGCATTTTAGAAGAAATTCTGAATAGGAATTTGCATATGATTTTTCTATTAGCTCTTAGGTGATCTGAAAGATTTTTTCTGTTTGAATGGAAAAAATTTTGGGTGTGGAGACAAAAGGTTGAAAGAGATTTTTGAAACGAACTCCATCAGGAAGAATTCTTAGACGTTGGGCTTTTGTGTAGAGGTCAAATCCTAAGAAAATATCCTTTTCTAGGAGTTTTGAACCCAAAACTGTAGTTCTAACACAACAGCCTAGAAAGAACTGAATAGTGATGGGTTTACTAATCAAATGGGTAGCAAAAGGATGATCTGCGGCAGAATTAAAATACCTGACATGAGGCTTCCACCATTCTGGAGGTAAAACATCTGGATTCATGATAGTTTCTGCTACTCCAGTATCTATAAAGGCAATTATAGTAATGGGTTTACTATGTTTGTCTAAATAGATCTTGACTGGAATATGAAGAACTAGGACTGGTATAATACCATTGCAATTTTTTTGGCGTGATTTTGAGTTTGAGCCAGCATCATCTGAATATCTAAATAGTCTGATTCTGAATTTGAAATTTTATCATGATCCACTAGGATAGCACAAATGGTTTTATTTGAAGGTTCATTTTCAATAGAGCAAACAGGCTCTATATCATCTTCTCTTTGAATTTTGATTCCTGCTTGTTGAATCATTTGTGCAATCTTCTTTAATCCTTTCTTGTTCTTTGGACAATCTTTTGAAAAATGTCCCTTTTGATTACAGATATAACATTAATCAGACTTTGTTGTAGATCTTCACTTTTTTCTGAGATATCTTTATTAAGGCTTCTTTTTCTTTTTCAATTTTGTATTCTTTGGAAAAGAATATCTTCCGGAACGCTTCTTTTTTTTTTTAGCGGTAGTCACAAAACTTATCTTTTGGGCATTTAAGCTTCAAATGAGATTCATCACATGCTCGATCAATTCTTTTATCACCATGAAGATAATCTTTGAATATCTTTCTTCTATTGCAAATATCTTCTAAGGCAATGAAGACTTCTTGCTGAATTTCTCCAATTGTTAACTGGAGTATGTCTCTATTTTACCTTTGAAGTGTTTGATTAATCGCAACTTGAAGAGAATCTGGAATAGATGATAAGATGACTAGCTTCAAATTTGGATTGAGACCTAAGGCACAAAATAATTGTAACACCCCAAACCCGGTCTAGACGTTATGACCAGATCTGGTGTGTCACATGAACCTAAAGCTAAGTTTACGGCCCTTTGTCTGTTGTGATTTAAGTGTGATTTTCAGTAAAGCAGTAAGCTTGTGAAAAAGTCAGTTTGTTACTCTTTAGAGTTGTCCAAATTTTAAACTTGTTGAGTTGTGAAAACGTTCTTAAGAATTTAAAAACCCGCGCAGCCTATACTAGCAGTTTCGACCAAATACGATTTAAACCATCAAAGAAAATAAAACCCATAAAGAAAATTTAAGCAACGGCCTTATTACAATTAAAACCCAAAAATAATAGCAAAATAAAATTACTAAAAATAATATGAAAACTCGAACTTGCAAATGTTGCGACCACTCCGAATCCCTCGCAGCTCCAAGCCCACTATGGTTGAGGGTTACCTGCAGAGATGAAATAAAAAGGGGGTGAGTTTCACAACTCAGTGTGCAACGTTATCTCAACCATAGGCCAAAACAGATCAAGCCTCAGAATCAGATTAATTGGGCCTTGGCCCATTACAGAAATCAGGTTAAGCCCATAGGCCCATAACAGATACAGATCAGATATAATATGCAAACAGAAACCTAACCCAAATCCATCCATAACACCCTCGTACCAGCCTTACACCATGTGGGGAGACTACTCGACCCACTCAACCGCTACACACCACAGATATTTGTAGCGAAGCTGCCAGATATAATTTGCAGCGAGGCTGCCAGATATTGTGACGAGGTCACCAGATGCAGATATTGTGGCGAGGCCCCCAGAACAGATGTATATATGTGGCGAAGCCACCAGATTGCAGCGAGGCTGCCAGAACAGATATATATGTGGCGAGGCCACCAGATTGCAGCGAGGCTGCCAGAACACTCCCTCCATCATAAACCCATACCCCATGCAACAGATATACATACTAGCATGCAACATATAGCATCTCATGCATCAGATATGTTCACATTAAATGGTAACTCATACAGATACATAAAATCATACATTTCATACAGAATTGACCCTAGGGGTATAATAGTCTTTTTACACCTAGGGGTATTTTGGTAATTTTCCATATTCAGGGGTATTTTAGTCCCTTATCATATCTTCAGAGTTTTTATGCACGTTCGATTAATTATTAGTCCACAAATTACCACAGAAGTCCATTTAAGCCAAATTTCCAGTTTTACCCTTTTTAACTTAAAACCCCTAATGGGCCTTACTAAGTCCATTATCATCTCAAACCTGTTAAGTCTAATTTTTAGGTTTAATTTACCAACTTAACCATGTTTTTATTAACCATGTCACCAGAAAGCCTATAATAGTCATTTTACCGATTTGGGCTCGGAAGCCCATTGGGTCCATCTTTGGCCCGTTGAAGCCCAACTTACCAAAACGTTCAGAATTGCACCTTCTGCAATTCCTCTGGCACTGAATTCATAGTTAAGCCCAATGGAGTAAATGGTTACTCTCAAATATCATACGAATGCGTTTTCGGTCACTTACACCAGATGTCGGTAACGTTACGCCCTTTCCGGCTTTTACCACTTTAGTCTAATAGTTGGGATTAGTTACACACCTGTTAGTTGTCGAAGTGCTTGAAGAACCCACGAGCGAATAACCTACAATTGCACACTATTGCGTTAACCTAAAACTCAGTAACCAATAAGCCATAATCTCCCAACCAAAATCGGCCAACATGGCCTAAGTCCTTAAAAGCCTTTACCTTCTTGTCGAAAGTGGATTAGATCCTAATGTCCAGCAGCGTTTAGCCTTCCGAGTCCCTAGTTGCACAACCTCTTGATCACACTAACGCAAACAAACCAAAAGAAAGCGGCCATCAAGCCCCCTAGTCACTAACGTTAGCCTCCCCATAAGGGGTTTCGGCATCAAGCCTTAAACTTGAAAACTAACGAGATAGGATCACGAAATACTTACCAATCTAAGTCCCAAACCACAGCCGTTCTACTTGTAACAACGAGAAAGAAAGAGTTGAGAGAAGAGAGGATTCGGCCAAGCACAATGAGGTTTTGGTCAAGAAGGAGATTCGGCACTGGAAGTAGGATGAGAAGAGACAATATATTTAATAGAAGAAGAGGGATTCGGCAAGATGGATGTTTCGGATTATGGAAGGTTTTAGAAAAAAAAGTAGAAGAATAAGAGTGATCGGCTTTGGCAAAGAACAATCGGCAGCGAGATTTCGGCTTCTTCTTGCAGTTGTCGACAGAGGTTTTGAGGAGAGAGGCAAGGGAGAATGGATTCGGCTAGCAGAAGAATGGTGATAAGGGGTTGGTTTATGGTTTGAGAAGAAGAGAAGCAAATAGATGAGAATAGAAAAGAAAACAAGGGAGGTGTTTAGTCAAATGCAAATTCGGCTCAAGGGTGGAATGAGGTTCAACTACTAGATTAATGAGAGGAACAAAGTGGCAAAAAAGGTACCTAATAGGCTATGTGAGATTGGCAGAAGAGGGGAGCTTCCACACTTAGGGAAAATCGGCACCAAAATCATAAAAGAACTAAAGGAGAATTCGGCACCCTCTAGCACCTATTTGCCAAAAATGCAAATACCAAGCCCCCCTAGCCGAATTGCACTTGCAAAGTCCAAAACCGGCCACTTCCTTCAAAATTCAAAACTCCACAAATCCCTCCTTGATTTACTCCCTTGACCGATTCAAATTCCTCCAAGCAGAGTTCAATTCTGCTTCAAATTCTTACCTGCTCAAGCTTAAAAATTAAAACACCACATTCGCAGCCTCTGAAGTTTGAACCTTAGACCTCCAAGCACACTTAGGCGCCACTTTTTAAGGAGCCTAGTGACGCCTCCCTTGCCACTTTACCACTAACTCATTTGTGTCTTACTTCACAGATATTTTCTTATAACACCTATCTTCAAGAGACCCCTAACTCCTAAGTCAAAAATACAAAATTTTGCCGAGCTTCCAACCAACACATGGGCCTTCCATAGGCCCATTAACACCCTCCAAACATGCATTACATACCCAAATACTAGAATTTAAACATTTTATCAGATAAAGAAAAATCTAAGAAAAACCCGAAAATTAGGGCGTTACAACTCTACCCTCTTTAAAGAAATTTCGTCCTCGAAATTTACCTTATCCAAACAAATAGGGATATTGCTGACGAATTGCCTCCTCTGGTTCCCAAGTAGCTTCCTCTCTGCCATGGTTACGCCAAAGTACCTTTACCAATGGAACCGACTTTCTCCTTAGGACCTTCACGTCTCGTTTCAAAATCTGTACAAGCTCTTCCTCGAAAGTCAAATCAGGCTGTACTTCCACTTCTGCAACTGGTAATTCCAACTGATACGCCACCGGACCTATTCGCTTAAGAACCCGATAAGGCCCAATAAACCGTGGACTTAGCTTGCCTTTCTTCCCGAATCTTAGTATCTTCTTCCAAGGCGAAACTTTCAAGAAGACCATGTCACCTTCTGAATACTCAATCTCCTTACGCTTTAAATCCGCGTAAGACTTCTGTCGATCAGATGCCTCTTTTAACCGATCCCTTATCATTTTGACCTTCTCTTCAGTCTCTGCTACCAACTCAGGTCCAAGAACTTGCCGCTCGCCCAATTCAGTCCAACAACTAGGTGAACGACACTTACGCCCATACAGTGCCTCATAAGGTGCCATACGGATACTCGCCTGCTAACTGTTATTATACGCAAACTCTGCTAAGGGTAGATAATCCTCCCAACTGCCTCAAAAATCGATAACACATCCCCTCAACATATCTTCCAGAATCTGAATAACCCTTTCTGACTGACCATCAGTCTGAGGATAGAAGGCTGTGCTAAAATTCAGTCGCGTTCCCAATGCCTCATGCAACTTTTGCCAGAACCGAGATGTGAATCTAGGATCTCGATCAGAGATAATAGACACTGGCACCCCATGCAGTCGCACAATCTCTGCCACATACAACTTGGCTAACTTCTGAAGCGAATAATCAGTACGTACAGGGATGAAATGAGTAGATTTAGTCAACCTATCCACAATCACCCAAATCGAGTCCTTCTTTGATGGCGTTAAGGGCAACCCACTTACAAAATCCATGGTCACCCTCTCCCACTTCCAAAGTGGTACCTTTACTGGTTGCAGTAGTCCAGAAGGTAACTGATGTTCAGCTTTCACTTGCTGACAAGTCAGACACTTCCCAACAAATTCCGTTACCTCTCGCTTCAGTCCAGGCCACCAATACAACTCCTTTAAGTCATGATACATCTTATTACCTCCAGGATGCATAGCACACAGTCCTTTATGAGCTTCATTCAAAATTGCTTGCCTCAAATTGGAATCCTTAGGCATACAGATTCTACCGTGGAAACATAGAACACCCTCACTGTTAAGTCCAAACTCAGAAGTACTCCCATCCTTAACCTGCTAAAATCGAAAGACCAGAGACTCATCCTTTGACTGCTTTTCCTTAATCTCATCCACCCAGGTCGGCCTTACATGCAACTCTGCTAATAGACTGCCGTCATCATATAGACTCAAACGTGCAAACATCACTCGCAGATCAGATACAGCTCTACAACTTAGGGCATCAGCCACCACATTAGCTTTGCCTGGATGATACTCAATTGCACAATCATAATCCTTAAGCAACTCAATCCATCTCCGTTGCCTCAGATTCAGCTCCTTCTGAGTTAGTAAGTACTTAAGACTTTTATGATCTGTGTATATAATACACCTTTCTCCATACAGATAATGTCGCCAAATCTTAAGTGCAAAGATTACTGCTGCCAACTCCAGATCATGGGTAGGATAGTTCACTTCATGAGGTTTAAGCTGTCGCGATGCATAAGCAACCACTTTACCCTCTTGCATCAACACACACCCCAACCCAACATGGGATGCATCACTGTACACGGTAAAATCTTTTCCAGACTCTGGTTGAATCAGTACAGGTGCCTCGGTTAGAACCTTCTTTAACTTCTCAAAAGCTTCTTACTGCTGCTCGGTCCAAATAAATGGCACTCCTTTCCTTACGAGTTTTGTCAATGGCGCTACCATCACAGAAAATCCTTCTACAAACCTTCTATAGTATCCAGCTAAACCCAGAAAACTTCGAATTTCTGCCACTGACCTCGGTGGTTTCCACTCCAGAATTGCTTCAATCTTTCGAGGGTCTACCTTTATCCCCTCAGCAGAAACAACATGCCCCAAGAAAGTTACTTCCCTTAACCAGAACTCACACTTACTGAATTTCGCATAAAGCTCCTTTTCCCTTAACACTTGCAGCACAATACGGAGATGTTCATCATGTTTCTCATCGGATTCAGAATAAACCAGAATATCGTCGATAAAGACGACCACGAATCGATCCAAGTATGGCTGGAACACTCGATTCATCAGATCCATAAATACTGCAGGTGCATTGGTCAGCCCAAATGGCATAACCAAGAATTCATAGTGACCATAGCGAGTTCTAAATGCCGTCTTGTGAATATCCACCTCTTTCACCCTTAGTTGATGGTACCCAGACCGAAGGTCAATCTTGGAGAATACTGAAGCTCCTCTAAGCTGGTCGAACAGATCATCGATTCTTGGCAACGGGTACTTATTCTTAATCGTCAGTTTGTTCAACTGCTGATAATCGATGCACATTCGCATTGACCCATCTTTCTTCTTTACGAACAGCACTGGTGCTCCCCACGGAGACACACTTGGCCTAATGAAGCCTCTATCCAATAGTTCTTGAATCTGCGCTTTCAATTCCACCAACTCCTTTGGTGCCATCCTATACGGTGCAATAGACACTGGTGCCGTACCAGGCAACAAGTCGATCCCAAACTCAACCTCTCGATTCGGAGGTAGCCCTAGAAGCTCTTCTGGAAAAACATCTTGAAAATCCTTAACGGTTCTAACTTGATCCACAGTTAGTTCCTCAGTTTCTACTTGACCTATGAATGCCAAATAAGCCGCACATCTTTTACGAATCCACTTCTCAGCTCTTAATGCTGAAACCACATTGGACAAATAATCTCTACGTTCACCTATCACCATAACTTCCTCATCCTCTGCAGTCTTTAGCCTCATTCGTTTTGCAGCACAATCCAAAGTAGCCCTATGCTTTACAAGCCAATCCATTCCCAAGATGAGATCAAATTCTCCGAAAGGTAGCTCCATCAAGTCTCCAGAAAAGATTTTTCCTTGAGTCTCTATAGGCACGTCTCTATACAGTTTGTCTACCCTAACCGAGTGACCCAAAGGACTTAATACAGATACCCCACTCACTGTCTCCTCAGAATGCACTCCCAGCGACCCAGATATGGCACATGCAACATAAGAATGGGTAGATCCAACATCTATCAACGCAGTGTATGGCATACTAGAAATCAAAAACGTACCAGTTATGAAGTTGGGAGCATCACCCTCCTCTCGGCGACGAGTTGCATAAACTAATGCTGGTTGACGAGCCTTAGTAAAACCAGCACCCCTGCCAGGCACTCATCGTCCTCGACCATTACCATTTCCGTCTCTACCTTGTCCACGACCCCTCGGAGCTGGTGGTCCACCCCTCACTGGTTGGACAACCCTTTGAGCCATAACTTGTCCTTGATCCGGTTCTTCGGGACAGTCCTTAATCCTATGCTCCATCGACCCACATCGAAAACAGGCTCCAGAACATTTCCGACACTCGCCCATATGTATCTTACCACAACTCCTACAACCCTGCGGTCTGACAGCATTTATTGGCACCGCTCGCACTGGTTCTACCACTCTTGCTCTCTTAACATTTCTATTAGCCCCACCTGATGATCCAGAATCCCTCCGGAAGCGATTTCTATCCTTTTCGCGATTCTGTCTCTCGGTACGCTTTTCTTCCTCAGCTATCTTAGCTTTTTCAACCAAAGCAGCAAAGTTACGCTCTCTCTGCGGAGCAATCAGTACCCTTAGTTCATCTCTCAGACCATCCTCGAAACGCACGCTACGCTCATATTCAGTAGCAACTATCTCGGAAGCATATCGGCTCAGCCTCAGAAATTCAGCCTCGTACTCAGATACTGTCCTACTTCCCTGAACCAAATTTAAGAACTCTTTCCTACGGGCGTCCACATAGCTAGCCCCAACATATTTTCCTTTAAAGGCTTTCTTAAACAGCTCCCATGTTACCTCACCATCTGAAGTTCCATCTCTTACCGTAAGCCACCACTGATAAGCTTCATCTCTCAGCAACGACACGGCTCCTTTCAGCTTTTGCTCTATAGAGCAATCCAGATCATCCATAATCCGCTCTGTGGCCTCCAACCAATATTCAGCCACATTTGGGGCTACACCAGACACACCCCTAAAGAACTCTGCCCCGTTAGCTCGGAGTCGCTCAGAAATGGATCCCTGAAATCCATTACCGGTACTTGCCCCAGCAACCCTTTCCAGAACTCGAAGCATCGCTTGCGATAGGGCGTCGTCCCCAACACCTCGATCATGGGACTCCACCTCTGTTGCCGGTGGTATCGGTATATCAGCTGCTGGCGCATGACCCGAAGATGAAGTTTCAGCTCGTGCACTACCTCGGCCACGTCCACGGCCCCTACCACGAGCTGCTCGCGTACTCATTTCGTACTTTCTGTTTTAGAAATTTTATGAGTCAGATTAATATTTCAGTGTTTATTACAGATGTCTTATAAATAAGTAGCATTTCAGAGGTTATCTTCTTCCGCGGTAACCTAGCTACAGTCTCAGTCCACCTATCAGAGTCTCTATAGTTTCAGTAATACCCTAGCTAAGGTATCATAATAGGGTCTTAGTTAGGCATATAATCAGAAATTCAGAATTAACCAGAAAAGTTCAGAAAACTTACAGGCTTGGGCCGGAGATTCGGTGTGCCACTCTTTAGAAAGATTACATAGGAAAACTTAATTTATTCTTTGAAAATAAATCATTTATATACGAAAGAAGTTCATCAAAACAAGTTCCAATTAGTTTTGAAAACAATGTTAAAAACATAATTTTTTCTGAAAATCTTTGTTTTGATTGTTTGAAAGCTCCCATTTTTAGACCCGATCCACAACCGAGTTGTTGCAACTTGGCTCTGATACTACTAAATGTAACACCCCAAACCCAGTCTAGACATTATGACCAGATTTGGTGTGTCACATGAACCTAAAGCTAAGTTTACGGCCCTTTGTCTGTTGTGATTTAAGTGTGATTTTCAGTAAAGCAGTAAGCTTGTGAAAAAGTCAGTTTGTTACTCTTTAGAGTTGTCCAAATTTTAAACTTGTTGAGTTGTGAAAACGTTCTTAAGAATTTAAAAACACGCGCAGCCTATACTAACAGTTTCGACCAAATACGATTTAAACCATCAAAGAAAATAAAACCCATAAAGAAAATTTAAGCAGCGGCCTTATTACAATTAAAACCCAAAAATAATAGCAAAATAAAATTACTAAAAATAATATGAAAACCTGAACTTGCAAATGTTGCGGCCACTCCGAATCCCTCGCAGCTCCAAGCCCACTATGGTTGAGGGTTACCTGCAGAGATGAAATAAAAAGGGGGTGAGTTTGACAACTCAATGTGCAACGTTATCTCAACCATATGCCAAAACAGATCAAGCCTCAGAATCAGATTAATTGGGCCTTGGCCCATTACAGAAATCAGGTTAAGCCCATAGGCCCATAACAGATACAGATCAGATATAATATGCAAACAGAAACCCAACCCAAATCCATCCATAACACCCCCGTACCAGCCTTACACCATGTGGGGAGACTACTCGACCCACTCAACCGCTACACACCGCAAATATTTGCAGCGAAGCTGCCAGATATAATTTGCAGCGAGGCTACCAGATATTGTGACGAGGTCACCAGATACAGATATTGTGACGAGGCCACCAGAACAGATGTATATATGTGGCAAAGCCACCAGATTGCAGCGAGGCTGCCAGAACAGATATATATGTGGCGAGGCCACCAGATTGCAGCAAGGCTGCCAGAACGCTCCCTCCATCATAAACCCATACCCCATGCAACAGATATACATACTAGCATGCAACATATAGCATCTCATGCATCAGATATGTTCACATTAAATGGTAACTCATGCAGATACATAAAATCATACATTTCATACAGAATTGACCCTAGGGGTATAATAGTCTTTTTACACCAAGGGGTATTTTGGTAATTTTCCATATTCAGGGGTATTTTAGTCCCTTATCATATCTTCAGAGTTTTTATGCACGTTCGATTAATTATTAGTCCACAAATTACCACAGAAGTCCATTTAAGCCAAATTTCCAGTTTTACCCTTTTTAACTTAAAACCCCTAATGGGCCTTACTAAGTCCATTATCATCTCAAACCTGTTAAGTCTAATTTTTAGGTTTAATTTACCAACTTAACCATGTTTTTATTAACCATGTCACCAGAAAGCCTATAATAGTCATTTTACCGATTTGGGCTCGGAAGCCCATTGGGTCCATCTTTGGCCCGTTGAAGCCCAACTTACCAAAACGTTCAGAATTGCACCTTCTGCAATTCCTCCGGCACTGAATTCATAGTTAAGCCCAATGGAATAAATGGTTACTCTCAAATATCATACGAATGCGTTTTCGATCACTTACACCAGATGTCGGTAACGTTACGCCCTTTCCGGCTTTTACCACTTTAGTCTAATAGTTGGGATTAGTTACACACCTGTTAGTTGTCGAAGTGCTTGAAGAACCCACGAGCGAATAACCTACAATTGCACACTATTGCGTTAACCTAAAACTCAGTAACCAATAAGCCATAATCTCCCAACCAAAATCGGCCAACATGGCCTAAGTCCTTAAAAGCCTTTACCTTCTTGTCGAAAGTGGATTAGATCCTAATGTCTAGTAGCGTTTAGCCTTCCGAGTCCCTAGTTGCACAAACTCTTGATCACACTAACGCAAACAAACCAAAAGAAAGCGGCCATCAAGCCCCCTAGTCACTAACGTTAGCCTCCCCATAAGGGGTTTCGGCATCAAGCCTTAAACTTGAAAACTAACGAGATAGGATCACGAAATACTTACCAATCTAAGTCCCAAACCACAGCCGTTCTACTTGTAACAACGAGAAAGAAAGAGTTGAGAGAAGAGAGGATTCGGCCAAGCACAATGAGGTTTTGGTCAAGAAGGAGATTCGGCACTGGAAGTAGGATGAGAAGAGACAATATATTTAATAGAAGAAGAGGGATTCGGCAAGATGGATGTTTCGGATTATGGAAGGTTTTAGAAAAAAAGTAGAAGAATAAGAGTGATCGGCTTTGGCAAAGAACAATCGGCAGAGAGATTTCAGCTTCTTCTTGCAGTTGTCGACAGAGGTTTTGAGGAGAGAGGCAAGGGAGAATGGATTCGACTGGCAGAAGAATGGTGATAAGGGGTCAGTTTATGGTTTGAGAAGAAGAGAAGCAAATAGATGAGAATAGAAAAGAAAACAAGGAAGGTGTTTAGTCAAATGCAAATTCGGCTCAAATGTGGAATGAGGTTCGGCTACTAGATTAATGAGAGGAACAAAATGGCAAAAAGGGTACCTAATAGGCTATGTGAGATTGGCAGAAGAGGGGAGCTTCCACACTTAGGGAAAATCGGCACCAAAATCATAAAAGAACTAAAGGAGAATTCGGCACCCTCTAGCACCTATTTGCCGAAAATGCAAATACCAAGCCACCCTAGCCGAATTGCACTTGCAAAGTCCCAAAACCGGCCACTTCCTTCAAAATCCAAAGCTCCACAAATCCCTCCTTGATTTACTCCCTTGACTGATTCAAATTCCTCCGAGCAGAGTTCAATTCTGCTTCAAATTCTTACCTGCTCAAGCTCAAAAATTAAAACACCACATTCGCAGCCTCTGAAGTTTGAACCTTGGACCTCCAAGCACACTTAGGCGCCACTTTTTAAGGAGCCTAGTGACACCTCCCTTGCCACTTTACCACTGACTCATTTGTGTCTTACTTCACAGATATTTTCTTATAACACCTATCTTCAAGAGACCCCTAACTCCTAAGTCAAAAATACAAAATTTTGCCGAGCTTCCAACCAACACATGGGCCTTCCATAGGCCCATTAACACCCTCCAAACATGCATTACACACCCAAATACTAGAATTTAAACATTTTATCAGATAAAGAAAAATCTAAGAAAAACCCGAAAATTAGGGCGTTACAATAATTTAGTCATTATTTTAAAATCCTTGCTAGATCTCTTTTATCATAAGAACAACACTTTCTTTTGTGAAATTCTCTTCTTTTGAAAGTCAAAACATCATCTGGATTTCCCACGAAATGATGATGTATAATCCATATTGGCTGAGCTAAATCTTAAAGAACCAAAAACTACATCTGATCATGTTGAGTACTTGAATTCCACCAATCTTTTAGCATACTCGTGAATCTGGAAACAAACTCCATGAGAATGTTGTAATTGCTGTCTTCAGTAAGCTTACGGATTTCAAGCCATGAATGAAATTCTTGATTTCTTTCTGGCCATTTCTTTTGTGGAATATCATCAAGTAAAAGTGGTTCTTCCAAAAGAAGATTTATGCGTAGAACCTTGCTGTGAAGAGGATGACTCTGGTACTTCTTCCATTTCCTCGTCATCTGAATGTTCTACTTTTGGATGAGTTTGTAACACCTTCAAATGATTTTCTTCTTCTTCTAATAAATTTTCAGATCCTGATTTTGAAGATGTTCTAATGATGAATTGGAATTTGAATAATCTGTATCAGAATCTAATTATTGATCTTGAAGCTGCAAAGCTGAGATTTTTAGGATCATGGCTTCATTGTAATCCTTTAAAAATTTTGTTAAAGGATTTTGATTTTGCTGAATCATCAGTGATTTTGAAGCTTGTTTTGGAGGAGGTGACTTTGGAGGTGAATTGTCTACAATTGGCCTTTTGCCAAGATGAGCTTCCTTAGTTTTTTCAGCTTCCTTTTGTTTCTTCTTTTTCTCAGCTTCTTGTCTTTTGATTTCCAGAAACACCTTTTATGTGCTTGGTTTAGTTTTTTCTGGAAACTTTGCAAAAGAGATACGAACTCTTTCTGTTGGAAGAGTATTTCTTTGTCTGATTGAAGGAAACAATTCAACTGTTTCTGATCTAGAGGATGGTACTGGAAATTTTCCAGTTTCCTGGAGTGCCTTGATCTGCTCCTTAAGATTCTGGATTTCTTTCTCTTTTTGAGCTAAATGAGAAAAGAAATCTTGGCCTGGTGCAGCTGGTTCTTTTGCCACAGCATCTAATCTCTTTTTAAAGAGACTGATAAGGTCTTTCACCATCTTTGTGTTATCATCTACTTTAGCTTCAACTGCTAAAATATTTGAATCAATCCTTTTTTAAAGCATGATTTTGAGCTAAAGCATTCTCAGTTTGCCAATTAAGAGTGGCTTCTGCAGCACTTATCTTTGAAGGAGCACCAGGAACATCTGTCTGGAGTTTTGAAGGGATTTTAGGTGCATGTGTATAATTTTTCTCAGTGTATTCATCAAGGGGTGGAAAATCCCTATCGTACGCTGTTTTTTCAGAGGATTGTAACATACATACAGTAGAAATTGGTTTTTGTTCAGGAAAAGGGTTTTTTTGAACCCATTTACTAATCTTTTTGTAACAAGGTTGTGGAAAAGGTTTTGGCTTTTTCTGAGATTTTGACTCTTGAAGGGGTTTTTTATCTGGTGGTTGGCTTGGTGGTGGAAAGTTGTTTGTTTCTGGAAGAAGGATTTGAACAGGTGGTGGTAAAGTAGCAAAATAATCTGTCATTATTTTTAAACGCGATTAAATATACTCCAATTAAATTAGTTTGAGGCTAAGGGTTTTCACTAATTATGAAATGTATGTATATATAGATATAATTCCATCAAACATTCTAAACTATGGTTAAATTTTAAATGGTATGATGAAAACATTAGTATTTAATCTTTATTATTTTAACTTTTAACTTTTAAATTTTTTTCTCACTTTTAATCTTTAAAATTTGGTGGAATTGTTATTTTTTATGCAAAATTTGATTGAATCCTTGAAATTTAATAGTGTTGATATGGGAGTAGTGTGACAGTTGATATGTACCTCAAAAAATATCCACGTCAGTAATGAAGTATATATAAATTGTCACATGAGATATCACACTAACCTATTAAAATTTTATTAGTCTAGTCAACTTTTTCATTAAAAAACTTTTTACTAAATTTTGAAGATTAGAGATCAAAATGATCCAAAAAAGCTATTAAGGCCATACTAAAATTCTATATAATGTTGTTAATCGAGTTGGTGTCACAAGTTAACTCTAAATTAACTCACAATTTATGACAAAATCATGATAAATAATTGTAGTGCATTTACTACAGCAAATTAAGCTTTTAGCGGCGGTTTTAGTAGCATTTGGAGCAAAAATGCTGCAAGGGTTGAACTTTATATACCATTAGTGGCGCTAAATGAAAAACACTACAATAAGTCGTACTATAGTGGCCTTTGTGGAAATAACGCCACAAAAGGTAAAGAAATAACGGCTTTTGTCCCTAAACACCGCTAAAGGTATAACAACAATACAAAATTCCATCTGACCTGAACTAAACGCAAAATAAAGAAAGGAAAATGGGAAAGAAACCAGTGGCTGACAACACAGAACAAAGCAGAAGCAACTTAGCTGATCTCTGTCTCCCTGCCTCAAGAGAAAAAAAAGTATCTGAGAAAAGGAGATACATCGCCATGATTCTCGCGGTGTTATTCGCTAACTCTAAAGGCAACATCTTAGTTGAACGGTACATCTACCCCTCCATTTTCTCCCATCCCATCCCATCCTATGCTTTGATTTCTTTTTGTAATTTTTCCAACTGTGCTCTTTATCGCTTCTAGTTTGTTGAATTAGTTGAATCTTTTTTATATAGATGTAGATCGTTAATGGATCTTTTTTTTATGGAAATCAAATAATTTTATTCTACTTTCTGGATGGGATTTGATTTGGTAGAAATTGGAAATGGATGATGTTTGGCAAACACGTGGTCTGTTGTAGCAATTCATGATCTATGAAGCTTGCGTTATAGTTATTAGTAGAAACGAAAAAGAATGATGGTGAAATGAGATAGATTCAGACAAATGATGTTGCTTTTGAGTTTATCATTCCACCATTTGCTAATGAAACCCTACCTTTTCTTCTCTCCTCTTCTAATCATTATTGGGAAATATTTTTGGGAATCTGAACCTAGATTAAACCTCTGATATTAAACTCAAGAAACAATGTAAGAGAATACTATCTATTCCAAAGTCTAAATGAGTTCCAAAGTCAAACCAATGTGTAACACCCCAAACCCAGCCTAGACGTTATGGCCGAATCTGGTGGCGTCACATGAAAGTGTTTTTGGAAAACCTTTTCGATTGTCAAAAACGTGTTTAGCTTATTATTATATTTAATGCGAAAGTCTTGAAAACCATTCATTAATACGAAAAACTATAATTAAGTTTTAAAACATATTTGTGATGTCGCGGTTTATAAATCAATAAAAATAACAAATTAAAAACCCTAATTATAAAACAAACAATCCACAATACATAAAACTCCCAAAAATAATAAAATAATAAATAAACAGTAATAAAAACATGAAGTCCAGTAAAGTGTCCATCAATGGTCACCCTCAAGCCCTTTGTAGCACTAATCCATCTACTGTTGGGGATTACTTGACAAATAAATAAAATAAAGGGGTGAGTTTTTGCAAACTCAGTGTGTACATCCCCACAGTAAAGCATACATGTAAACAGATAACAGTCAAGCAGTCATAATCGAGCCTGAGCTCCTAATAGAATTAGTGTAGGCCTTAGGCCACTCAGATCAGTATCAGATACATTCGGGCCTTAGCCCATACAAATACTGTGACAGCCCTAATTTAACCCTAGTTGGAAAGTGGTTTCGGAACCACAAAACCGAGTCACAAAAATAATTAGATGTTATATTCTGTGCTTATTGTATGTGAAATTAGTATGTGTGAATATTTCGTGCCTTGATTTTATCGATTAGATGTTAAATTATAAGAAAGGACTCATGTGGTAAAACTTGAAAATGTGATAGGTGAATTTTAAAGTGGCTAAATAATGCATGATTTATTGACATGGGGGACTTGCATGTCAAATGGACCATTTCTATTATAGTGGCCCACCATAATGATGTTGATAAATAATATATGCATTTTTATTTTAGCATTATAATAGTTAATGGCTTTATATTATGAAATAAAGAATAATTTAAAATAAGAAACGGGTGATAAAAACAATGTATGTTTATCTTTCTTCTTCCATTACCGTAACTAGTAAAAGAAGAAAATAAAATTTTGTTAAGGGGATTCGGCATTGGTGAATCAAATTGAAGGTATGTTTTGATTTTATTCTTGATAATTTTTGTGAAATTGAGCTAGTTGCTAAGTTCATTCCATAGCCTATGTTGAAATTTTGAGTTTGGTTGAGGCTTGTACTTTCGGCCATGGAAGTTTTGTGTTTCATGGATGGAAGGTTGATGTTTTTAAATAGAAATGATAGAAATTGATAAATAAGTGTTTAATAGACATTTTGATGTTAAAAATTTATGGAATTTTAAGATTATAAGTTTAGTTATGAATGGGAGCCTTGTATAGCTCAATTTCTTGATATGAACATTCGGCCATGGCTAGGAGGTGCAAATTGTTGATAATTGATGTATATGTGTAATGAGAAATGATATATGTGATTTACTTGGTAATTGAAAATCGGCTAAAGTGATTAGTGTGCATTTTGATAAAATTTTTACAATGGCCGAATATGGATATGAGCCATATGTGAATAAATGGTTGTTGTTGTGGTAGCCGTATATGTGTATTTGGAAAGGAAACTATCTTTGTTGGAATTAGCCATGCCGTTGTTAAATTAAACTTTGAGATAATGTAATTAAGTGATAAAGTAAGGGATGGAGTTGAGAAACGAATGTTTAAATGCTTTAATTGATATTTGGTTTATTAGTATATGAAAAATTTATTGAAGTGTGAAATTTGTACGTGTACTAAAGATTAGATGTGTATTTGGCTATAAGGTTTATAGATGTGAGTGTAGGCTAAATGAAATATGAATTTTATATATGCATTTATAGAAGTATACATTTGGCCAACTTAGGTCTTAATGATGGGGAAATGTTGGTTAATCGTGCTATTGAACAAAGGTGTACTTGGTCAAGCTATAGATTATGCAAAGTTATATGTAAGGGTTGAATGACAAATGGTAGTAGATTAAGATAATTAATATGTACTTTGTATACATGCCGATTGATGCATGTTAAGATGAATGATGTGTGTATTCGGTCTTAAAGGTATGTACAAAAGAAAATGCTAGATCATTGTATTAAAGGCCGAATGTGCTTAATGCTAAAGTATGAGTTAGTTAAATAGAGAAATGGATAAAACTATGATTAGAAAGTGAATGTCGAGTTAATTTAAAATAAGTTGAGGATATTAGAGTTGAAATAGTTAAAAGGTTACATAGAGCCGAATGTAACCATGAATGAATGAGTTATGTTCATGTTGTTTAATCAAAAGAATGGCTAAGTTAATGTATAATTAAGTGTTTGAATGTGACTTACAAGTACATAATATTGAAAATGAAATGGTGATGGGTTATGAGGCCAAATGATATGTATGATGTGATTTTAAAAATATATATATGTGTTTACCGAATGCATGGTGAAGTAAATAATTGCATTCCTTGTTTTTGAATGAGATATGTTATGATCGAATAAGATGTATGAATAATGGTTTAATGATAAGTTAAATTTGTTTAAAATTTAGCTCAAGAGCAAAGAGAGCCGATTTCGAATAAGGGAAAAATGAAGGTGGTGGAATAGTCGATCCGTAGTTGTTCGACGACAAATAAGGTAAGTTCTTAAGTGTTAAACTTGATTTTATATGATTAGCAATTAAATGAAAATAGCTAAGAGAATGATATTATTGTTAATTATGTGGGATTGTCGAATGTAATTAAGGTATGGAATTCGAATGTAATGCTTTTGTACAAATGTATGTTCGGCCATATGTGAAGCTGAAGCGTAAGTTGTGAAAATATGAAAGAATATGTGAAATGATTTTTGTAATGTGATATTCGGGCTTTGAGCCTAGCAGGCGTAATGCCGATGAAATGATATTCGGGCTTTGAGCCTAGCAGGCGTAATGCCGATGAAATGATATTCGGGCATTGATCCTAGCAGGCGTAATGCCGGTGAAATGATATCGGGCCTTGAGCCTAGCAGGCGTAATGCCGGTGAAGTGAATTCAGACTTAAAAAGTCTAGCAGGCTTTGAGTCGGTGATAAAACTCAGGTCTTATACCCAGCAGGCCAAGTGCCGGTGAATTGGTAAAAGTATATGACAATGAGATCCTGTGTTAAAATGGGGAATTGAATTCGCATTATGCATTAAATTATCTAGGTATGTGATACTTACCTATTTATACGAGAATGAGTCTAATTGAATTATGGATTTGCTCGTTTGTGACATTATTCATGGAAGTAAAATAGTATGTATGTGGCTTTGAATAAAGAAGGAATGTTTTAAATGTGAAGGTGATTAGATATATATATTCAGCCTCGTGGAATTATGTACACTGGAACATAAGTTGATTCATATGTGATCTAGGTTGATGACATTATATGTTGATATGGTGCCTTAAATTAACCTTATTGAGTGGATCAATGAATGAATAATATTGCGGTATTGGATGATGTGATCATACGATTTTGAATTTTAAGCTCATGAGATGTTAATGGAAAATGTGCATATTGTGGTTAGGCCTATTCGGCCAAATGTTATTATTCTTAGTTCATGTATACTTGATTAATGTGTTTAATTAAGTTAGGTTGATTAATTTACTTAAGACTTACTAAGCTAATTAGCTTACTTCGAGTGTCCTTGTTACTCTATTTTATAGATCTCTTTTGAAGCTACGGGCTCGGGGATTCAAGCTGAAGTCATCCACGCTATCATCACTATTTTGGTACTTTTGATAGCTTATTTTGAAAAATGGCATGTATAGGCTTAACTCCTTATTTTGGTACAAGTGATATTTTTATTATGTATATATAATAGAGCCATGCGAAAATGGCTTGTTCATTTGTTAAATGTAGTTCCATGGTTTCATTAAATGATGTGTTTGATTTAATTATGTTTAGCATTTTCGGCTGATGCATATAAACATTTATGCTTGAAATAGTTTCTCAATCGTTAAGTTGTACGTTTGCTTTAAGTGAATAAGCTACTTGAATATTATTACATCTATATGTTTTAAAAGATGTTCGTTAAAGATTGCAGGATGAATTTAAATTGCTTAAGCTTTCTTGTATTCAGCTAATGCTTTGTAACATGTACATGTTTGTGTTAGACCATTTGATGATGATTCATGTTTGCATGTAGTGATTTTGGTTATGGTATAAATGTTTAAAATTTCTTAGTTATTTACCATCGCTTAATGAATAAAGAACTTGCGTTATTCGTTTATCGCGTGAATGTCTGAAAGTTGTGGTTGATGAGTAATACCTTGTAACCCTATTCCGGTGATGGATGAGGGATATAGGGTGTTACAAATACACAGCATATCAATCAGTACAGTATATGCCCACCAACCCTACACACTGTCTCCGTCCACCCTACACACCATGTGGGGATAAAATCAACCCATCCAACCCTACAAACCATAAGGTACCGTAAAATGAAACATAACAAGTAAAGGCAGTACATCTGCCAGTCAAACGGCTAAAAGCCTTCCAGTCTTCCTTCTCTCCAATATCAATCCCAACCCGATGCAATGCAACATAAATAATGTCATGGCATGCTTTCATACAGTAAACAGATCATACGTACCATACTCAAATTAGATCAGAACAATATTAATACACATGCTAAGTATAACATGCTAGCATACATCTCAGAATCATATCACAGTATAGGGCTTAAGTAACGCTTACTGACCCTTTAACAGGTCACAATCGACTAGGGCGACCCGTGCAACCTTTCAAAACAATTCAGATTAATGGGCTCACATGCCCATGTGGCCTGCTCGTGTGGCCCACACAGCCCAATTGGCCTAGCCCGTGCCTCGTACACGGCCTAGCCTGTAACGTCCCCACGCCCAAAACCGTCACCGGAGTCGAGCTTGAGGCGTCACTAAACGTAATTTATCATTTTAAACAACTTTACAAAAACTATTTTCATTTTCGGAATAAACTATCTCCTGCGTCATGGTCGCTCGAAAAATCATATCTCGAGTTACGAAACTCAAAATCAAGATCCGTAAATTTTCCCTGAATTTAGACTCATATATCTATTCACTAATTTTTTTCTAGAATTTTTGGCTGGGCCGATTAGTACAGTTTATTAGTTAAAGTTGTCCCTGTTTCAGAACTTGACTGTACTGACCCCTGTTTACTACGGACCACTTTTCTCTCTGTAAAAAACTCATATAATTGTGCCGTTTATCTCTCTTAAAACTAGATTCAATAAGGATTCTAAGCATATAAAATACACCTCCTAATTATTTTTGTAAAATTTATGGTGAATTTTCAAAATTAGAACAGGGGATCCAGAAATCGTTCTGGCCCTGTCTCACTAAAACTCAAATATCTCCTAACGTGTAACTCCTTTACCTATTTTGCTTCTTCCATATGAAAGTAGACACAATAAGCTTCAATTTCATAACTAATACATTACCAAATTCGATTTCTATGATTTTTAGTGAATTTTCAAACTCATGTCAGTGTTGCTGCAATGTTCTGTTTTATGGCTAGTTCCATTTTCATAAAAGCTTCCATGTGCTAATTAATCTATTATTCTTTCATGACATCAAACATAACCTATATTGGCCATTTCAATGACTCATCATTGTCAAGCATTTCCTCAACCAAACACCACCATATCACAAGATTATTTACACATAGTAGGTATATTGCTATACATGCCATTCTAAGTTCTATAAGCCGTTTACCAAAAAGTCCTTCGGATAGTGTGATCGAGTCTTCGACCTATCCCGATTCTCGAGCCGGCTTGTCCAAAACTACAATGAATAAAAAGGAGGGAGTAAGCATAAATGCTTAGTAAGTTCACATGCAAATAACAAGTAACATAACAAAGTCATTATGCCAAACAACATTAACATAGCATCACCAAACATATGTCACCATTCTAATCATCATACTTCATCTTACCACATCTTTGTTGTTGTGTCGAATTTCAACCCGAGGGTTAAGTACATACCTGTCCAATGTGGCCATTTCTCAACATTACTGAATTGTCACTTACACCTTGAGTATTCTTCCATTCCGCTAGAATTTTACCCGTTGAACACATTGGAATACAACTCGGATACACGGATCATTTGCACATAAGTGCTGAATATGTAATCAATCAATCATGTAACCCGCCCATAAACGAACTCGGACTCAACTCAACGAGCTCGGGCGTTCGCATCCATAAGTGAACTCGGACTCAACTCAACGAGCTCGGATGCCTAGTTACATCTCACGAACTCGGACTCAACTCAACGAGTTCGGACATTCGCATCCATAAGTGAACTCGGACTCAACTCAACGAGTTCGGATGCTCAACCATCCTAGTGACATGTCACTTGTATCCTAATCTATTCCTAAGGTTCAAACGGGATTTTCCCTCAAATTTCACCTTTTTGGCCATCTTCCTCGGAATGTCAGTACAAATAATCGCTAGCATTTCATGCTTATCAAGCTAATTACATACTTTGCATACCAATAAATAATAATTCACAAGGCATAATATTCCATGATAGTAAGTACCAATCATATAAATAACATTAAATTACTTAAAATAACAATTATGTTACATTATTTACATATGAACTTACCTTAGTACCAAAATACAACGATTTTGCAATTTAGTCCGTAATCTTTTCTTTTCCCCGATTGAGGTCGATTCCACGTCTTTCTTGATCTAAAATAACACATTTAGCTTGTTTAATATTCACATTTTAAAATTAGACCTTAATTCAAATTTTGGAAAAATTACAATTTTGCCCCTAAACTTTTGCATATTTACACTTTTGCCCCAAAGCTCGGAAATTTACTTTATCACAAATTCTTATGTTTTAAGACATGCTGATCATTTATTTACCATTAGAATTCTCAAATTCCCACTAAAACACATACTTATGAACAATATGTATTTTTACCGATTAAGCCGTTTTACTCGTTTTTGCTCAAAACCGAGTAGCACAAGTTGTCTAACATAATTTAAAACCTCATATTCTATCATAAAACATCAAAATACACAAATTTCACCTATGGGTATTTTTCCAAATGTGAACCCTAACTTAAAATAATGCTAACATAAGCTTTATCAAGCTACCGGGATCTCAAAAACGTAAAAATCTTTAAAAACGGGGCTTAGATGCACTTACTATGAAGCTTGAAAGTTGAAGAAACCCTAGCTATGGAGAGAGCAAGTTTCGGCAGCAACCAAATGAAGATGATAACAATTTTGTGTTATTTTTCCCTTTTAATTCATGTTAATAACCAAATGACCAAAATACCCCTCCTTACTAAACTTTCAAAAATTCCTCCCATGTCCTAATTTGTCCATGAACTTAAAATTGGTCTAATTACCATTTAAGACCTCCTAATTAATATTTCAAAGCAATTTCATACTAAAAACTTCTAGAATGCAAGTTTTGCAACTTATTCGATTTAATCCCTAACTCCAAATTAAGCACTTTACGCTTAGAATTTCTTCACGAAATTTTCACACCATCATAAAATCATATCATAAACATCAAAATAATTATAATATAATTATTTCTACCTCGGATTTGTGGTCACGAAACCACTATTCCGATTAGGCCCTAATTCGGGATATTACAACTCTCCCCCCCCTTTTAAGGATTTTCGTCCTCGAAAATCTTACCGGTAAACAGATGTGGGTATTGTTTTCTCATAGTTTCCTCGGGTTCCCATGTAGCCTCTTCTATCCCATGCTTTTGCCACAACACTTTCACAAGAGCAATACTTTTGTTTCTTAGTTGTTTGACCTCTCGAGCTAAAACTTTTATCGGTTCTTCTTCATAGGTCATATCTGGTCGTAATTCAATTTCTGTCGGTGAAATTATATGCGAAGGATCCGAGCGATACCGACGTAACATAGATACATGGAACACGTCATGAATTTTCTCTAACTCAGATGGTAATGCTAACCGATAAGCTACCGGTCCAACTCTTTCAGTTATTTCATACGGCCCGATAAAACACGGACTTAACTTACCCTTCTGTCCAAATCTGAGGACTTTCTTCCACGGAGACACCTTTAAAAATACCTTATCACCAACTTGAAACTCGATTTCTTTTCGTTTCAAATCTGCATAAGATTTCTGTCTATCCGAAGCAGCTTTCAAACAATCTCGAATTACCTTCACTTTTTCTTCGGTTTCTTTTATTAAATCAACCCCATAGATCTGATTTTCCTTGAGTTCGGTCCAATACAAAGGCGTCCGACACTTACGACCATACAATGCTTCATAAGGTGCCATTTTCAAACTCGTCTGATAACTGTTATTGTAAGCAAATTCCACCAACGGTAAATATCTCTCCCAACTTCCTTGGAATTCTAATACACAACATCGAAGCATGTCTTCAAGAATCTGAATTACTCTTTCTAATTGCCCATCAGTTTGTGGATGAAAAGCAGTACTGAAATTTAACCTTGTACCTAACGCCTCTTGTAACTTTTGCCAAAACCGCGAAGTAAATCTCGGGTCTCTATCTGAAATGATTGACAATGGTATTCCATGTAGTCTAACAATTTCTCTAACATACAATTCAGCTAACTTGTTAAGAGAATAATCCGTACGTACCGGAATGAAATGAGCCGATTTAGTTAATCTGTCAACTATTACCCAAATGGCATCCTTCTTTCCTGGAGTCAACGGCAACCCTGAAACAAAATCCATAGTAATCCGATCCCATTTCCATTCAGGAACCATAATAGGCTGAAGTAATCCTGAAGGCACTTGGTGTTCAGCTTTCACCTGTTGACAAATTAAGCATTTGGACACAAATTCTGATATATCTCTTTTCATTCCATTCCACCAATACATTTTCTTCAAATCATTATACATTTTCGTACTACCTGGATGAACTGTCAAATAACTACCATGTGCTTCCTGCAAAATCTTTTGAATTAATTCTCCGTTCCTCGGTACACAAATCCGATCTTTAAACATCAAGCAACCATCAGGACCGATTCTGAAGTCTAACTCTGTATCAACCTCACATTGCTTTCTTTTGGCTTGTAAGTCTTCATCACTTTTCTGAGCTTCACAAATCTCTTGTAAAAACATCGGTCTTACTTTTAGTTCGGCCAGAATGGAACCATCATTTGACATTTCTAATTGAGCGTTCATAACTTTTAAAGCAAACAACAGTTTTCTACTCAAAGCATCAGCAACTACATTTGCTTTTCCTGGATGGTAATCAATCACAAGCTCGTAATCTTTTAATAACTCCAACCATCTTCGCTGTCTCAAATTCAAGTCCTTTTGTGACATCAAGTATTTAAGACTTTTGTGATCGGTATATACCCGACATTTCTCACCATACAAGTAATGTCGCCAAATCTTCAAAGCAAACACCACTGCAGCCAACTCTAAATCATGAGTAGGATAATTCCTCTCGTGAGGTTTTAACTGCCTCGAAGCATAAGCCACAACCTTTCCTTCTTGCATCAATACACATCCCAAACCATTTAGAGAAGCATCGCTATATACCACAAATTCTTTACCTGACTCGGGCTGTACTAACACTGGTGCCTCTGTTAATAACTTTTTCAATTCTTCGAAACTTTGTTGACATTCTTCCGTCCACTCAAATTTAACATCTTTTCGAAGTAATCTAGTCATAGGAGCGGCAATTATAGAAAATCCATTCACAAACCGTCGATAATATCCGGCTAGCCCCAAGAAACTTCTAACTTCGGTTATATTCTTCAGTGGCTTCCAATCAACAATAGCTGAAATTTTACTGGGATCAACCCGTATACCATCACCCGAAACAATATGACCCAAAAATCCTACTTCCCGAAGCCAAAATTCACTTTTACTAAACTTGGCATATAACTGCTTGTCTCGCAAAGTTTGCAAAACTATCCTCAAGTGTTCAGCATGCTCTGTCTCATCTTTCGAATAAATCAAGATATCATCTATAAATACCACAACAAACTTGTCCAAGTATGGCCGAAATATTCGATTCATCAAATCCATAAACACGGCAGGAGCATTTGTTAATCCAAACGGCATAACTAAAAATTCATAATGACCGTACCTTGTTCTAAAAGCAGTTTTAGGCACATCCGACTCTTTTACCCGTAGCTGATAGTACCCAGATCTCAAATCAATTTTTGAAAACCATGTTGCTCCTTTCAGCTGATCAAACAAATCATCAATTCTTGGCAACGGATACTTGTTTTTAATTGTCACTTTGTTTAATTGCCGATAGTCTACACACAATCTCATCGAACCATCTTTCTTTCTCACAAACAACACCGGAGCACCCCAAGGCGAAAAACTCGGTCTCACAAAGCCTTTGTCTGTCAACTCTTGCAACTGCGACTTTAATTCTTTCAACTCTGTTGGTGCCATTCTATACGGAGCAATCGAGATCGGAGCTGTTCCCGGCATCAAATCAATACCAAACTCTACTTCTCTAACTGGGGGCAAACCCGGCAATTCTTCAGGAAATACATCTGGGAATTCACATACAATCGGCACTGATTCCACTTTCTTTTCAATTTCCTTTGTATTCAACACATATGCTAAATAGGCTTCATAACCTTTTCTCAAATATCTCTGAGCTGCCATTGAAGAAATTACACTAGACAATGCCTCTGATTTATCTGATTCAACCCGCAGAGTTTCGCCACTTTCACACTTTAGCTCAATAACTTTCTGTTTACAATTTACTATGGCATCATGCAATGTCAGCCAGTCCATACCCAAAATAACATCAAACTCATCAAACGGCAACAACATTAAGTTGGCCGGAAAGTAATAACCCCGAATCATTAAAGGACATTTCTTGCATACTTTATCAACTATAACACATTTGCCTAACGGGTTTGACACTTTAATCATAAATTCTGTATTCTCAACAGGTATATTCATGCTAGACACCAATTTCATGCATACATATGAGTGAGTAGAACCGGGATCAATTAAAGCAGTAACATTAACATCATAGAGAGAAAATATACCGGTGATCACATCGGGTGAGGAAGCATCTTCACGAGCTTTAATAGCATAAGTTCTAGCCGGAGCCCTTCCTTCAGATCTAACTGCTGCATCTCTGGCTACATTCTTGCTACTTGCCTCGCTCCCAGCTTTTCTTGGATACCTTCCTCGCGAATCTGCACCACTAGCTTTTGTATTCTGAAATTTTTCTTTTTCAATTCTCTCTCTTTCGGTACCACGGAAATCAGTGTCTTCCACCAATTATATGCTGAATCTCTCAACAAAGATATAGCACATTTCAAACATTCCTCAGGTGTGCAGGACAATTCATCAAATACCCGGGTAGAATTCTCAAGCCAGAACTCTGCTTTTTCCGCATCATCATCTACATTAGCTCTGAATTCTTCGGCCCCGAGCTTACGAATTTTATCAACTGGAGTTCTTTGGAATTTCATCGTACCCACATCTAGAGACATCTGGGGCACAGGTTGAGGAATTGGGGGAGGTGGGGGAGGTCGTACATTCGGGTTCGTACGAACGAACTCCGTGTACCATGCATTCATCATTTGGAGAAAGGCTTCTCGATCCCTTTCTCCTCCCTGACCAACAGTAGGTGGTGGGTTTTCAGTCGGCGCTGCCCCTTCAGCCGGAGCTGGCGCATTACTCTCTACTTCATCAGCCACAGCTGGATCGGGATCCATTTACTATAAAAAAAATCATTTAAAAGGTCAGAAGTCGTCACACTATCACAATATACACATATGGCATGTATAGCAAAATCCGTACATAAAACACGTTAGTCCGAGAACCGACTAAACCTGCTCTGATACCACCAAATGTAACGTCCCCACGCCCACAACCGTCACCGGAGTCGAGCTTGAGGCGTCACTAAACGTAATTTATCATTTTAAACAACTTTACAAAAACTATTTTCATTTTCGGAATAAACTATCTCCTGCATCATGGTCGCTCGAAAAATCATATCTCGAGTTACGAAACTCGAAATCAAGATCCGTAAATTTTCCCTGAATTTAGACTCATATATCTATTCACTAATTTTTTTCTAGAATTTTTGGCTGGGCCGATTAGTACAGTTTATTAGTTAAAGTTGCCCCTGTTTCAGAACTTGACTGTACTGACCCCTGTTTACTACGGACCACTTTTCTCTCTGTACAAAACTCATATAATTGTGCCGTTTATCTCTCTTAAAACTAGATTCAATAAGGATTCTAAGCATATAAAATACACCTCCTAATTATTTTTGTAAAATATATGGTGAATTTTCAAAATTAGAACAGGGGATCCAGAAATCGTTCTGGCCCTGTCTCACTAAAACTCAAATATCTCCTAACGCGTAACTCCTTTACCTATTTTGCTTCTTCCATATGAAAGTAGACACAATAAGCTTCAATTTCATAACTAATACATTACCAAATTCGATTTCTATGATTTTTAGTGAATTTTCAAACTCACGTCAGTGTTGCTGCAATGTTCTGTTTTATGGCTAGTTCCATTTTCATAAAAGCTTCCATGTACTAATTAATCTATTATTCTTTCATGACATCAAACATAACCTATATTGGCCATTTCAATGACTCATCATTGTCAAGCATTTCCTCAACCAAACACCACCATATCACAAGATTATTTACACATAGTAGGTATATTGCTATACATGCCATTCTAAGTTCTATAAGCCGTTTACCAAAAAGTCCTTCGGATAGTGTGATCGAGTCTTCGACCTATCCCGATTCTCGAGCCGGCTTGTCCAAAACTACAATGAATAAAAAGGAGGGAGTAAGCATAAATGCTTAGTAAGTTCACATGCAAATAACAAGTAACATAACAAAGTCATTATGCCAAACAACATTAACATAGCATCACCAAACATATGTCACCATTCTAATCATCATACTTCATCTTACCACATCTTTGTTGTTGTGTCGAATTTCAACCCGAGGGTTAAGTACATACCTGTCCAATGTGGCCATTTCTCAACATTACTGAATTGTCACTTACACCTTGAGTATTCTTCCATTCCGCTAGAATTTTACCCGTTGAACACATTGGAATACAACTCGGATACACGGATCATTTGCACATAAGTGCTGAATATGTAATCAATCAATCATGTAACCCGCCCATAAACGAACTCGGACTCAACTCAACGAGCTCGGGCGTTCGCATCCATAAGTGAACTCGGACTCAACTCAACGAGCTCGGATGCCTAGTTACATCTCACGAACTCGGACTCAACTCAACGAGTTCGGACATTCGCATCCATAAGTGAACTCGGACTCAACTCAACGAGTTCGGATGCTCAACCATCCTAGTGACATGTCACTTGTATCCTAATCTATTCCTAAGGTTCAAACGGGATTTTCCCTCAAATTTCACCTTTTTGGCCATCTTCCTCGGAATGTCAGTACAAATAATCGCTAGCATTTCATGCTTATCAAGCTAATTACATACTTTGCATACCAATAAATAATAATTCACAAGGCATAATATTCCATGATAGTAAGTACCAATCATATAAATAACATTAAATTACTTAAAATAACAATTATGTTACATTATTTACATATGAACTTACCTTAGTACCAAAATACAACGATTTTGCAATTTAGTCCGTAATCTTTTCTTTTCCCCGATTGAGGTCGATTCCACGTCTTTCTTGATCTAAAATAACACATTTAGCTTGTTTAATATTCACATTTTAAAATTAGACCTTAATTCAAATTTTGGAAAAATTACAATTTTGCCCCTAAACTTTTGCATATTTACACTTTTGCCCCAAAGCTCGGAAATTTACTTTATCACAAATTCTTATGTTTTAAGACATGCTGATCATTTATTTACCATTAGAATTCTCAAATTCCCACTAAAACACATACTTATGAACAATATGTATTTTTACCGATTAAGCCGTTTTACTCGTTTTTGCTCAAAACCGAGTAGCACAAGTTGTCTAACATAATTTAAAACCTCATATTCTATCATAAAACATCAAAATACACAAATTTCACCTATGGGTATTTT
Source organism: Gossypium stocksii (assembly GCA_020496765.1). Taxonomy (NCBI): domain Eukaryota; kingdom Viridiplantae; phylum Streptophyta; class Magnoliopsida; order Malvales; family Malvaceae; genus Gossypium; species Gossypium stocksii. The sequence goes on along the minus strand of CM035622.1, from coordinate 2,837,792 downwards.
TCCAAATGTGAACCCTAACTTAAAATAATGCTAACATAAGCTTTATCAAGCTACCGGGATCTCAAAAACGTAAAAATCTTTAAAAACGGGGCTTAGATGCACTTACTATGAAGCTTGAAAGTTGAAGAAACCCTAGCTATGGAGAGAGCAAGTTTCGGCAGCAACCAAATGAAGATGATAACAATTTTGTGTTATTTTTCCCTTTTAATTCATGTTAATAACCAAATGACCAAAATACCCCTCCTTACTAAACTTTCAAAAATTCCTCCCATGTCCTAATTTGTCCATGAACTTAAAATTGGTCTAATTACCATTTAAGACCTCCTAATTAATATTTCAAAGCAATTTCATACTAAAAACTTCTAGAATGCAAGTTTTGCAACTTATTCGATTTAATCCCTAACTCCAAATTAAGCACTTTACGCTTAGAATTTCTTCACGAAATTTTCACACCATCATAAAATCATATCATAAACATCAAAATAATTATAATATAATTATTTCTACCTCGGATTTGTGGTCACGAAACCACTATTCCGATTAGGCCCTAATTCGGGATATTACATAGCCAGCCTTACACTCCCATGTGCATTGTGCCCGTGTGGCACGCGTATGGCCTAGCTCGTCGATCACATGGCCATGTCTCACCATACGGCCTCCACACGGGCAGTCCACATGCCCGTATGGTGTCGACAGTCTCATTTTCGGCTTTCACCGAATCACGTTTTTAGTGCGTTAGGAGTTTACACCTGGTTTTTTTTCGATGTTAGCACTATCTCAAGCCCTTGCAAACCTACAATCATTAATTTCAAGTCTGAATTTAGTCTCTTAACCTGAATTACTACGAATAGGTAAATCCCAAAAGTTATCGATAACGTTACCTCCAACGAAAAACAATGGTGATTCCTCGCTGTTAACTTGCTGTTTGAGAACGTAGAACAGCCCCTTAATCAGTTCCTAAACATTCAAAGGAAACCCTCTTAAACCACGCTAAATACCCAAACCAAAATACAAGATTCGAAACTTATCGAAAATGCAACGATAATTATTGATTGCAAAAGGTGAATAGAACAAAACGAAAAGCAAGAGAAAATGATAGCAATGGAGTAAATGGCAAGAGAAAATGGCAGCAATTAAGAGGAGAAAGAAAAGGGAAAAAGAGGAAAACGTGAAGGGATTTTCCAAAACTCTAAAACTAATAGTAGCCACCCTTGTTTCACCCTACTACTCAGTATTTCACTGAAACTCAAACTCCTACTAGGAAGTAGCAACAAAAATACATCCCTCTTGCACGAACAAGGATTTGAACTCAAGACCCCTAGCACTCCAAGACACCACTTACCCTCCAGACCAGCAGGCCCATTCTATTATGTTTTAACCAACATTTATTTAAAAGCCTGATCACCAAGAGTTAGGCTTTATTCAATAAAAACCAAAATTTAGCCCAAGTCTTGGCTTGAACTTGGGACCTCTTCAACACACCCAAAGCACATATCCACTAGTGCAGACATTTAATTATGCTAAATAATTGCAAAAACAATTTCAAAATTTTTCATGCAAAACAAAACACAAAAGCCGAAATTTTGGGTCGTTACACAACATAAAGAAAGGACCATAGTTTCAAAGGCCTTGGAGACTGATCACAACTTTTCTTGTCATCCATATGCCAATGATGGTCACTAAACTAACTATAATTACGACAAAGGCAAGCGCACCTATTGAATAATAGTATAGCTATGGTAAGTAGGGAATATCGTATCCACGAGGACTAAAAGTACTAGTAATTACCATTTTTCTATTATTTAGCCAATAAATTAGAGTAATCGTTTTTAATCTAAATTTATAATCTAATCTAACTAAGAACGCAACAGAGAATGAAATAGGAAAATAATCGAAGATAACCAATGAGATAGACAATACCCAAGAAAGAATCCACCTAGACTTCACCTATTATTATGAATTTGAATTAAACGATTTATTCACTTGTATCTTGATCCGTAGAAATCCCTAAATTATGTTAATATCTCTTTTGAGAGTAAAAACAACTTACTCTAGGTTGATTAATCAAAATCTCTTTCTAATTAAAACCCCTATCATCGCATTAACTGGATCTATGGATTCCCCTATTAGATTTAACTCTAATTCGGTGGAATTATGTCATCCTATTTCTGGGATTGCATGCAACTCCACTTAATTATGTTAGATGTACTCTTAAATAGGGACTTTTGCTCCACTAAAATAAGTCCATTAAACATGAATTAATATCACAAAAATATTAAAGCACGAAATAAGCATACATAATTGGGAACAAGAATCAAGTATTTATCACATAAAAACAAAAATTAAATAATAAGATTCATCATAGGTTTCATCCTCTCTAGGTATATAGGGAATTTAGTTCATAATCCTCAATAGAAATATCTCAAAGTTAGGATAACCATAAGACATAAAAAAACTCAATAAAACTTTAAAAAAAAATTAAATAGAGATCTTTGATTTTGTGGGAGATCCGCTTTCGAGTTGATTCTGATGGCATTCTTCGAGTGTTTGCTTTGATTTTCTCTTAGTGCCCCCATTAGGTCTTTTTCTAATTGGTATTTATAGACTTTAGAATGCTCAGAAATCCTAAAAATTGGGTTTTTATGCTTATCTAGGAAGTAGGTCGTGAAATAGACACGGGCTAGCACATGTGCGTGTGGCCAGCTTGTATGGCTCACACGGGCGTGTGTCCAGGTCGTGTTGGATCCTAAAAATAGCTCTTTTTGTCTGATTTTAGCTTGTTTTTCGCTCCTTTCACTCCCCTATACTCACCTAAGTATAGAAATATGAATTTAAAGGATTAGGAGCATCAAATTTACTAATTTACATAATAAACCATCTAAAAATGTATCAAGAATGGGATTAAAAATATGTTACCTTTATGGCTTATCAGTCAGTAGTAGAGGTGTGTGCTTAGAAAGAGTGAAAAGAAACATAGTCTGTAACTTTCATAAGTATGAATATCTTTGTTCGCGTGGCCTGGTAACTTTCATAAGTGGAAAAGTCATTTTGAGAGTGAAAAGAAACATAGTCTGTACTTACGGATATGTTTTAAACTGGGCAATGGGTTTTTGAAATTCAAAATACAGTAGTAGCATAACCTTTTTGCTTCTGTCATGTTTTATTTTTTTCTACCTTGAAATTAAGTTAATTCCATGAGTTAATTCATCATGGCCACAGGTTTCCTGTCTTTTTTTTTTTTTTTTTGAGGATGGATCTATTTCCTAAACCTTAATGAAAGCTATCCTGAGATATGAGGTTAAATAAATGAACAAAAATGTTCTTTTATCAGGTCTGTTTACATTGTTTACACGGTGTTTAGAGATGTCAGCGTCTATGTTGTTGGCAAAGATGAGTATGATGACTTCTAATGATGAGTGTTCATCCAATGCCAAAGTCTTATTCTGTATGTGAGGGGATCTTTGTGAAATAACAAGGAGGAAATTTGATTTATGCTAAATCAGTCATCTAAGTGATCAATTGGTGTTTTCTGGTGATTGTGATGTGAATAAAATGACCAAATCTTTACCTTAATTGTTAGGATTCTTAGTTGCATAAATAAGTTATTCATCATCTTCTGGAAAATTGATTTAAGGGATATAACTTTCATGTTTTACCATTTTGGTTTATATTCATTACATTTGGAGTTTACTGTGTAGGGTAAAAAGGCAGTTTGGATTAAATTGCCTATTGGACTCATACATCTAGTTGAAACTACAATGAAGGTAGTCTGTGCTAAGAATATTCCATTGCCTAGTCTTAAATTGTAGACCAAAACTTAGAATATATATTTTATCTTCACTTTGATAGTGAAGTTTGATATTGTTGACAATATTATGTAACCCTTTGCATATCTTCTTGTTGATAATTATAGTGTTTTGACAATCAAGTTGTTTTGAAACACATTAAATTGCTTATATGAGGGGTTCAGATGCCACCATGCTGAGCTAAGTTACCTCATGCTCGTGTTCTAGATTCCTAAGACCCCTAGCACTATCCTTGGAAATGCAACACACCGAGTAGGTGTTGATGCAATTATCTTGAATGATAAGAGAGCAGTACTCCCTTAATTTCATTGTTTTTTTAGCTTTTAATGCAAGTGATTAATTGATTATTTATTCTGCTAATGTAGAGCTTGTTAATTGGTTTGTTCCCTTTTGTGTTTATTTATCCCCTTTTCTTCCTTCTTATTTTATCCTTCCTTCAAAATATATTTCAGTCTAACATCAATTCATTATATAAAACCCAAATTGCTAACTTTACATGTCTTCCAATCATATACGTGTAACACCCCTAACCCGTACCGTCGCCGGACTAGGGTTAATAGGCATTACCAAACATAACACAACTTATAACATCCATCTAACATACACTGATCATACATCATCATTTCATAGACGTTCATAAACACAAAGTCCCTTTAGAAGGTTTACGAGACCTTAAACATGCATTAGAGAGGGTTCAAACTAAACCAATCTCGCACAAAATTTTCTAAAACTTTAAAACTTTTTTCGAAGTAACAGGGGTCACACGCCCGTGTGAACAAGCCGTGTGCCTCACACGGTGTCTGACCGTGTCTCAAGCCGTGTAAAAACAGGGCATACATACTAACTTGGTCACACAGCCACCTGACACGCCAGTGTGCCTAGGCCATGTAACTCGTTGAGTTATTTTAATTTAGCATTAGGGGTCAAGCGGTCGAGTCACACACTCGTGTGCTTAGGCCATGTGGCACGAAAATAGGCTTGGTTTAAGCCACATTTTCTCATCTAATTTCATATACCTACAAAAGCTCAAATAACACCAAATCTCATACCAATATGCAGCCAAATCAATGTCATACTATTACCAATATAAGCATATTTCATATCCTAAACAACATCAACCAATTCTATACACATTTGCTACCAGAAAACACACCAATTCTACATGCCAAAATCATTTATTCATCTATTCTCAATAACACAAATTCCACATCATACCTTATACCAAAATCATGTCATATCCACAACTCAATCTCATAACCAAAACAACATCATAACAAACTTACCAAAATGACCATTTTCATTAGGCCATATATATACACATCATAAACCATAATTCATCACATAACATATATCAAACCAAGTTCATCCTTTCCATCAAACTCAAGCCATATCCCATGGTAAGATTCAAAACATAAAACATAACATAATACTCCTAGCCTATACATGCCATACACTAATATTTACAACTTCAAAAGTACCAAATTACCGATCGATAGTGTGAAGACGATCCTTGAAAATCCCCGAGTTTACGTAGCTTCGATGATCTATAAAACAATAAAAAATACACACAAAGTAAACTTTCAAAAGCTTAGTAAGTCATATACAAATAAACTTATCACATAAACAAATATAAGTCAATTTATCCATTAAATCCATAGCAAAACACATATACAAGTTTTATAATTCACATCTAACTCACTTGTTCAAAATTCACTTACATATAACCACCATTCTTTATCATGTAATTCACATATCATCATTTATATTCATACTCACCTTTCGTTCTCAATGAATATATAACATTTTCCATACCTGAATCAAATAACTCATTCACATAGTCATTTGCTTCTTGACTTTGCCCGTTGAACCGTTCGGAATTGGCAAAAATACTCGGATAACTCGTAAAGCTCGTACAATGCCATATCCTAGATATGGTCTTACATGTTATCACATATAAATGCCACTATCCCAGATAGGGTTTTATACGAAATCACATCCAATGCCGATGTCCCAGACATTGCCTTACACGTAAATCTCAAATCGATGCCAATGTCCCAAACATGGTCTTACATACACCTCGGTAATCCTAATGTCATGACATTCGTATCATATACTATTCCTATGGTTCGTATAGGGCTTTCAGACATCGTAACTCTATCAATACTTCTCATATTCGATCATTCATTATCCAAAGCAATTTAATAGCATATAAACATAAATAATTCAATTCAAATACATTTATTTGCATATAAACTTACCTCGTATAGAAACGAACGGATCAAAGTGACTATTCAACAACTTTTGAGTTCCCCCAATCAAATCTGATTTCTTTCGTTCTGGATCTACACACATTCAAATTTAACTCATTTATTCACATGATACTCGCGATATTAAGTAAAAAAATTTATAAAAACTGATCACACCAAAAACCAACTAATATCACGATTTAAAGGCAAACACACCTATCGAACAGTAGTATAGTTTAGTGGCAAGACCGAGTTATCGTACCCAAGGGAACCAAAAGTACTAGTACTAACTTCCTTTCTATTATCCAACCAAAAAGTAAAAGGGGTTTGTGTGAAACTAATTCTAAACTAAACTAAAAGGGCACAAAGAGTAAATTGGGAAAAACATTCGGGAAAGCTAATTGATATGGGCAATACTCAAGGGAGAATCCACCTAGACTTCACTTGTTATTGTCTTCTTGAACTAGACGATTTCTTCACTTGACTTGATCCGTAGAGATCCCTAAACTATGTTAATACCTCCGTCGAGGATAAGAACAACTAATCCTAGGTTTGTTTCACTAAGGTTTCTTTCTAGTTAACACCCCTAGGTTGCATTAATACGATCTATGGATCCCCTTATTAGGTTTGACCCTAATCCGGCAGATTTATGTCACCCTATGCCTAGGGTTGCACGCAACTCCACTTAATTATCGTAAATCTACTCTTAAAACAGGGACTTTTGCTCCTCTGCCTAAGCACATCAGTTTCTTGAATTAATACCTAGGATTATTAAATCAAGAATGAAGAACATATAATTAAGAACAATTCAAGTATTTATCGTATAATTCAAGAATAAATAATAACAAGATCTGTCTTAAGTTTCACCCCCTCAAGTATTTGAGAGGCTTAGTTCATAATTAAGAAAGAAAACATCTCAGAAGATATAAAATAACAAAACATAAAGAACCCAAAAACCTCTGAAGGAATTTAGGGAAATCCACTGTCTTGATGTAGAATTCCTGGCTTCTGGGATGAATCAATCGGCTTCCCTTGGAGTAATCCCTTGCTTTCACTCATTGTGTTGGCAGAAAGGATGCGCTCCTTTTGGGAGAAAAGAAGTTGTCTCCCTAGAGTCGCCTCCTAGGGTCTTTATATAGAGCTTGGGAATGTCTTTCTTAGCCTCTAAGTATCCAAATCCGAGTGAAATTAAAATTTCTCACGACAGGGACACGCCCGTGTGCCACGCCCGTGTGGTTTCGACAAGAGGCCGTGTGGCCTGTTGAGGGTGGCACGGCCGTATAGCTGGCCGTGCTTGTCAGGGCTGGATCGTGTTTGACCTTATGTGGCACGGCCGTGGTGTGGTGACTCTTTGGGCCGTGTCATTTTCACATTTTGGCCAATTTTCCTCGTTTTTGGTCCATTTTCCGTTATTTTCTCTTCCCTATGCTCTCTTGAGTATAAGATATAAAAAAGAAAGATTAAGAGCACCAATTCTCACAAAATTGATAATAATTCATGCAAAATATAGGTTAAGCATGAGGTAAAAATATGTATAATTTATCGTTTATCATCACCAAACTATTCAATTTAATCCACAAACACATTTTGGGCATTTTTACACTTTAGCCTCAAAAGTTCCACATTTATTCAATTTAGTCTCTATTTCACAAATACATCAAATTCACAAAATTCAATTTAACCCATGCTTAACTGAATTACCAAAGTGCCCCTAGCTGCCCATATTTCATATTTATTTCACATTTCAACCCCTCAATTTATAGATTTCACAATTTAATGATATTTAAGCATTTTCATCCAAAAATCACTTTACAAAATATGAAAATCTATTAACAATTATTCATTTTCCATCATCAACATTCAAAAAAATCAAGCTATCATCAAAGGAAACTCACAAAATCATCAACCAATTCAAAACTTACGGCACGGGCTAGCTAGTACTCAAAGCAACGATCACGAAAATATAGAAATCATCAAAAACTGAGCTCAAACATAGCTTAATCAAGAACAACCATGGTCGAATCCTAAAAAAACATTTCCTCTTCTTTCTTCTTCCAATTTCGGCAAACAAAGATGAACATTCCACTAACCTTTTGTTTTATTTTAATTTATTAACATTAATTCATAATTTACCATTTTACCCTTGGCTATTTAACTTATAAATTAATTAATGGTTGTCCATAAATGTCCACTTATTATAATCTTGGTCAAATAACATTATAAGGACATCCAATTAAATAAATCATGGCAAATAAGTACTTAAACAATTAGTATGCCACTTTTGCATTTTACGCGATTTAGTCCTTTCGTCAAATTAAGCACTCAAGCGCTAAATTATTTCATGAAATTTTCACACATACATATTCACATGCTGTAAACACCAAAAATAATATATATATAATTTTACTACCTCAGATTTGTGGTCCTGAAACCACTGTTCTAACTAGGCTTTAAACCGGGATGTTACAATACGAGTCTTTGATACAATATACTTATTTATTTTTAAAATGATTTTTCTTTTATATATTTTTAGGAGGGTTGTATATCATGCGTGTGTGTGTCAGTGTATATATATAATATGCTAGAATACGTACATAATTTTTTAAATATTTTTTAGGGGGTTCAGTTGTTTGAATTTTGAACTTGATGCAACTGTGTTAGGTTCTGCATCTGAGAAGAAACTGTATGCCAATCATATGGCCTTCTCAAATATCAAGGCTCAAGCTATAATTGTTAGGTATTCAAGTTGTAAGATAAGGAAATACAGTAATGGACGGGATTTAGTTACACGAAAGGATGTGATGGGGTTGTTTTTAGGATTTTCGATCATCTCGTTGCACTCGCAAAATTCTAATGGTGTCGGCTTGCCATTCAAAGAAAAGCCAAAACTATGCGATGATGCCTGCGAAAAGGAGCTTGAAAGTGTAGGTGAGATTGCATAGCCCCCTTATCTGTGATTTTTCCTCCATCCATAGGCTACTAGTTTACTTATTTAACAGCATTTCATGTATCTTATTGTGTTTGGGTTCTTTACCATATCATATCATGATCAAGTTATTTTATATAAATTTTAAGACATTCATGTATTCATGTTGTGTAATTTGCCAAGTAGGCATTGCATCTGTAAGACATTAGTAATGTACTAATCAAGAAACCTAACCTTTGCTTAATATCCAATGAAGTTGACCTTATCTAGCCATTACAATTGATGCTTTGAAACTTCTTGTTGGCATGCTTGATCATCTTATACACCAAAGTATAACACTATGTTACCCTAATTTGATGTGAGCTTTTAATACTGGTATATGTTCAGCATGTATATATACTTGGTTCTAAAGTTTTTCTTTATGTTTGAATGTGTTAGACAGGTGTAGGAAATGGTAATTTGGGGAAAATAAGAGAGCCTGAGTAACAAAGAGATTAATAGACAGTAAACAAACACCAATGATGATGATAAGCATGTAATTTAACCTGTAAACAAAGGATTAATTTCCGTAGCTGATGATTGGTAGCTATTTATACTTTGTGTTTGATAAAGGTACCTATGGTAACTACGGAACCCAGTTTGTAGTACAAGGATATTAAAGTTAGTGAAGGTCCTAGTCTTGTAGTTGGTTTTCAGGTGTGTCAATTTTTCTTCTCCTACAAGTTTGCCATATTTTCCTGCAATCTGAACTACTTGGAATATGATTTGTCTCTTGTACGAATTGACTTTGAAGGTTTCTAAGTAATGGCACTCAAATTCTAAAATCGGACTTCTTTTTTAAATTCAGCAATCCATGTTTAAGCTATGCCCTAATCTTATCAATTCACCAGCATTTTGGTATATCCTCTGCTGTAGTATGTATTTACTATGTGAGTATTGTGTAATATCATGATTCCTATTCTGCATTACAAATATTTTTCAGTTCTGGGTTGGAGCTTATGGAATTGTTGGATGGACATTGTGATATCCCGACATTGATAGGATACTAGTGAAATGTTTTTTTAATTGAAGTTGTGACTTAAGATCAGTTTGAAGACATAAATGTACTTTATTGTTATTTTCATGACCTTACTAACTTGAGATTATATATAATGTTGATTTGTGTGATATGAAGTAATAAAATTTATAATAATGATCATACCCAAAAACTAACTAATATCACAATTTTAAGGCAAGCGCACCTATCGAACAGTAGTATAGTTTAGCGGCAAGACCGAGTTATCGTACCCAAGGGAACCAAAAGTACTAGTACTAACTTTCTTTCTATTATCTAGCCTAAAAATAAAAGAGGTTTTTATGCAACTAAACTAATTCTAAAACTAAACTATGAATACACAAAAAGTAAATTGGGTAAAAACTCTTTAGGAAAAACTGATTGATTTGGGCAATACTCAAGGGAGAATCCACCTAGACTTCACTTGTTATCAACTCTTGAACTAGACGATTTATTCACTTGACTTGATCCATAGAAATCCCTAATTTATGTTAATACATAAGAACAACTAATCCTAGGTTGATTAATTGAAATCTCTTTCTAGTTAAAACCCCTAGTCTCGCATTAACTCGATCTATGGATTCCTTTATTAGGTTCGACCCTAATTCGGCAGATTTATGTCGCCCTATGTCGAGGGTTGCATGCAACTCCGCTTAATTATGTTGGATCTACTCCTATACAGGGACTTTTTCTCCTCTACACAAGCACATTCGACTTAAATCAATATCCTGGAAATATCAATTTAAGAGTTAAAAACACAATTAAGAACAAATCAAATATTTATCATATAATTCAAGAGAAAATAATAACAAGATCTATCTTAGGTTTAATCCCCCTCAAGTATTTGGGGGATTTAGTTCATAATTAATAAAGAAAATATCTCAGAAGAATTAAAATAGCAAAACATAAAGAACCAAAAAACCCCTGAAGGATTGAAGGGCGATCCTCTGTCTTGATGTAGAATTCGGCTTCTGAGATGAATCAATCAGCTTCCCTTGGAGTAATCCCTTGCTTCCACTCTCTGTGTTGGCAGAAATACAGCACTCTCTTGTGGAGAGTAAAGTATTCCCTTAGCGGGAAATAAGCACACCCTTGAAGTTGCCTCCTAAGGTCTTTATATAGAGTTTAGAATGGCTTTCTTAGCCCCTAAATATCCTTTTTCGAGTGAAATTGAACTTCCTCATGACAGGGACACGCCCGTGTGCCACGCCCATGTGGATCGACAAGAGGCCGTGTGTAGGCTTGTTGATGGTGGCACGGCCGTGTGGTCTGGCCGTGCTTGTCGAGGTTGGGCCGTGTTGAACTTTATGTGGCACGGCCGTGTGCCACAGTCGTGTGGTGAATCCCTGGGCCGTGTCGTTTTCTCACTTTGGCCCATTTTCTCTGTTTTCGGCCCGTTTTTTGTTCTTTTCTCTTCCCTGTGCTCTCCTGAGTATAAAATATGAAATAGAAGGATTAAGAGCATCAATTTCCACAAATTCAATGATAATTCATCCAGAAATTAAGCTAAATATGAGGTAAAAATATGTATAATTTATCGTTTATCAAATGTAAATAATTTGGTATTGTGCTTTCCCTATAACACATATGTACAAAACTTGTTACATTATCTCAACTAAAATTATTGACATCATGCGGCCTCTGCATCTTTATTGTAACACCCCAAACCCAGCCTAGATGTTATGGCCGAATCTGGGAAGGTTACGAAAAAGGGTTTTGAAACCGATGATACTTTCATAAATCAATGTTTATTTATTTGATAAAATATCCAAGTTTTGTAAAACATGTTCATTTCTATATATGTTACTGAAACAGTTACATGTTGTTCTTTAAAGTTAATCAATTATTTCATAGCAGAAATTTGAAAACCATTTAAAACAAAACCATTCACTCGTGTTTTCAGAACATTTATTCACATAAAACCACAATTTATCAATCATCATAATTTTAAAAACTTAAACGCAACCAAACTGATAAACCATAATTTATACATATTTTTACCCTATGCTTAGCATATTTTTGGATGAATTATTCATTAATTTGTGGAATTTGATGCTCCTAAACCTTTAATGTCATGTTTTATACTTAGGTGAGTATAGGAGAGTGAAAAGAATGAGAAACGGGCCAAAAACGGAGAAAATGGACCAAAGTAAGAGATCAACACATCCTAGAGTTCCTTAGACGGGTGAACCACACACCCATGCCACATTAACAGGCTTAAACACGACCTGGGCTCGATTCACATGGGCGTGCCACACGGGCGTGTCCCTGTCGTAATGAGTTTCAATTTCACGCTTAAAAAGCTACTTAGGGGCCAAGAAAGACACTCCACACTCTATAAAAAGACCTAGGAGGCGACTATAAGGGTGTACAGTGTCTCCGCCAAGACTCAGAGTAGAATGCAGGGAATTACTCGAAGAAAGCCGATTGATCCATCTCAGAAGCAAGGATCTACATCAAGATTGAGGATCTCCCTTCAATCCTTTCAGGAGTTTTGGGTTTTCTTTATGTCTTGTTGTCTTCTTTATTTCGAGATGTTTTCTCTTTCCATTATGAACTAAATCCCCAAATACCTGAGGGGGATGATACCTAAGACGAATCTTGTTATTGTTATCTGAACTATATGATAAATATTTGATTTGTTCTTAATTGTGCTTTTAATTCTTGAGTTGATATTTCAGGATATTAATTTAAGTCTAATGTGCTTATTCAGAGGAGAAAAAGTCCCTGTTTAAGAGTAGATCCAACACAATTAAGCGGAGTTGATCGTAATCCTAGACATAGGACGACAAAAATCTGCCAGATTCGAGTCAAATCTAATAGAGGGATCCATAGATCGAGTTAATGCAAAACTAGGTGTTTTAATTAGAAAGAGATTTCAATTAATCATCCTAGGGTTAGTTGTTATTCTCGACGGAGATATTAACATAATTTAGGGATCTCTACAGATCAAGTCGAATGAAGAAATCATCTAGTTCAGGGTTAAATAACAAGTGAAGTCTAGGTAGATTATTCCTTAGGTATTGCCTTTGTCAATTAAGTTTTCCTAAAGTAATTTCCCAATTTACTCTTTGTCGTGTTTTTAGTTAGCTAGAATTTTAGTTTACCAACAAATCCCTCTTTATTTTTAGGCTAGATAATAGGAAGAAAGTCATTACTAGTACTTTTAGTTCCTTGGATTCGATTTTCCAGTCTTGCCACTAACTATACTACTACTCGATAGGTGCGCTTGCTTTTTATCGTGATAATAGTTAGTTTCCAGGTACGATCATTATTACTTCATCAAAATCATGATCACAAACCAAAACCAATAGTTAAACCCATACAGTCTAGAGAGTCCTAAAAATTACAAACTGTCAAATAAATTTAGAATTTTAAATACCAAAACTAATGGTAATGGGGAAACAATTTCCCAACAAGTGGTCACCGCTAAGCCTCTGTCCCAATGACCAATCTATGACTGAAGGTTACCTATACAGATCAGACAAACAGATGTGATTTTTCGTAAACTCAGTATGTAACCCAACAGAGATAGTCGTGCAACATTCACAGAATCTCATATGAAAACAGAAATAAAATCGGACCTAAGTCCTTAATAGATATAGATATTAGAATCAGATGTACAAAATAGATATATGGTATCCTGCCCCTATCCTCTACACACCATCTCCAACCATCCCATCACACTATGTTGGGTTAAAAACAACCACCCATCCCTACACACCATATAGTGTCGATGCAACATAACAAAATAATATGTAGCCAAACTACCAGATAATAGGTGAAAGGTTGTCGTACGAACCACTTCCTCCACATATGCAAATCCTACCCCAAACACAGATATAGATTACATAATTAACAAAATTATCATGCTTAGCATGCTTGTATACAGATAACATGTACACTCAAACAGAATAGATAGATAGACATATTAATTTTTTACTTAGATCAGACTATCAGAATATTAGATCACATGAAATAGGGTTTGGTTAGCCCCTACCGACCTTACGGTAGGCCCATAGTTGATCGGATCGACCCATGCAATTTTTAGAATTTTAGGCCCACACACCCAAATTGGCCTTGCCTGTGTGGCCCACACGGCTTGGCCCAAAACCCACACACCCGTGTGGCTCACACGCCCAATTTGGCCTAGCCCATATGGCCTACACGGCCACACTCTCGCCATCACATGGCCGGGCGCCTGTGTGGCGTTGACAGTCCCCTTCTTCAACTTTCGCCAAACCTTATTTTCTCGTATGTAGGGTACACACCTGGTATGGTTTTGACGTGAACACTCCCACGAGAGAACCATAACCTAAAATTCAATTAAGAATATTTGCCAATAACTAAAACAATGTATAGAACTAAAAATCCCCAATTCACTGAAATGCTCACATTTGACGAACAACGCTTCTCAAATCTAAATCACCGAAGAAGTGAATGTTTCTAGTCCCTCTCCTACACAATCAACCAAATCCTAGCATTTAAACTCAACATTCATGAAAATTGCAAACTAATTCCCATAACAGAAAATCCCCAACACACAACGAAAAAGGTTAAAACTACTTATGAAATACTTCGACTACAGAACAGACAATTACAAGCACCCGAATAGTTAAACAAAATCGAAGAACTTACCATGCCATTTTTTGACCAAACGCAAGGGAAAGAAGGAAAAAGAAAAACACAATATGGAAGATGGGAAAAATGGACGTGAATTTGGAAAAGAAAATAAAAATAATAATTAACTAATATTATTTTAGTAACACATCCCTAAAATCTCTCTAACTCTCCACTAACCAAATCCCACCACCTCAGAATTTACCAAAACTCTATTAGACAATCGAGACAAAAATTAACATCTATGCTTGCATGAGGATTTGAACACAAGACCTTCAACAAGCTAACTCCTTACCACACAAACTAACAAGCTCATTCTAATATGAGTTTACAAAGAATATTACAAAAGCCTCCCCAGAAGGGATAAGGTTAGGATAAAAAAAATAAAAAATTGGCCAAAAATAGGCCTTGGACCCAAGACATCACACACACACCCAAAACACTTAACCACTGAAGCAGATACACATTTATGCTAAATTTCACAAAAGCAGACTTAAATTATTCAAGGCGTAACATTCATGAACTACTTATGAAATTATACAAATTGGGATTTTGAACTTCTCTCTATCTATAGGTTTTTACGTTTTAGTATTTATGATATTTAATTTGAAATTGGAATTATCGAAAATTGCTTCTTCTTTTTATCACTAATTTGGTAGAGTTGAAAATAGAATTTGATTTTTTAGTAAAATGGTGGGTGGCTAAAATATAGAAAGGTAGCTAAAATATTACTCACCTGTAATTGGAAGCCCTAATTTAGAATATAGAAATGTAGCTAAAATATTAAACAACTATTAATGTTACAGGAAAATATGTTGAAAGTTCGGGTTCTATCTGAAATAAAAGGGGTTGGTAAAATCTATTAATGTTAGTGGTGTTTTCCCAAAAACGCTGCTATAGAATATGATCTTTTGCAGTGCTTCTAGCTACAAACACCACAACATGCTCGACTCTCTTGTGGGTTTGTAAAAAAAGCATCGTTAAAGATCATGTTCTTTAGTGGCATTTTTCCACATAAACATCACAAACTGTTTTAGCGGCGCTTATAAGCGGTGTTATAAGGCCAAAAAAGGCTGCTAAAAACATGTTTTGCTGTAGTGTGATATTGTTTATTTGATAGATTTATCTATATAAATGTTGTTTTATTCATATTTTAATTTAACTTTTTATTTTAATATCGTACATATTTCATATGTTATGATAACTAATTAATTTTCAATAATATGTTTCATTGTTTATCATATATTATTTTTAAACAAACATCTTAATTTTAAATCCGTAGTTTCCACACAAATAATAATATGATAGAATTTCTAATATAATATATCCACTTTAGGTATTTTCAAAAATAATATAATTATTTATCATTTTGTTTTCAATGTTATTATCATTATTTATTAAATTATTCATAAGTTTGATTTCTTCTCTTAGCATGATTTTATTTTTTTTAGCTTTTTTCAAGATCAAAGTAATTTTAAAATTTATTTATGTAATGAAGGTGTGATGGGCGTCGAAACCACCAAAAATAATTCCTACTAAATAACTCTAAATAGTAGTAAAGAGTGGTAGTACGGTTGAGTCCACAGGGATTAGATGTTATAATCAATTTCTGCGGTTATCTTATGTATAGAACGTTTGTCGTGTAGAAAGTTGTGGCAAAGGTCGTGCCCACGACTTCAAACGGACCTGCAAAAGAAATAAACAAATAAAATAAGGGTTTTGGAAATTTTCAGAAAATAAATAATCAAAACAGCATAAATAAATAATAAAAGGAATTAGAAATAAATTTAAATCAGGATATAAATTCAGATTTTTGTAAACAAATGTAATAAGCCTTAGCCCTAAACTTGGTAGATTCCAAATTAAGAATCGATCCTCGAAAATTGATCTTCTCCTCCAAATGATAAGCTGGTTATAGCGGTTAAGAACATCCTAACCACCAATTCTTCCTCTCATAGCTGGTCCCGATACGACCTGCAAACCAACCCTTACCGATTATCTAACCGAGATACACGTGTTCCAGATTCAAGATTCCAGTAGCTTGCGTTATGAAGAACCCAACTCGAATTAACGGCCTCAACCACATGGTTCGTTTAAACTTAATCACTTCTTCTTTTATTTGTTCTCGGAGAACCGAATACAGCACGGCCGACTCGTTTCTCCAACTATTAACAAACATGACTCTAACCCAACGTGCACTTTGACTTGAAATTGAGTTTAACTTTAAGGGATGATTTGTCTATCCCGATACTTAAGAAAAATGTGAATGCCGATTGGAAGGATTTTTGGCATGGATACATATTTCACGATTCCCAACCGGAAAGAACACCGGCCTAAAGCTAAGATGGAATTTAGTGTAGCATGGATCCAATCATGCTTGTAAGTTGTAGAAATTGACTGAATTTTTATGATAAAGGAAGAAATTGGGGAATGAAAGGGCTTGGAAGGCAATTGGACGAGTTTAGGAAGAACAAATAAATTGAAATGAAATGAACAGAATTCTCACGCCAAATTGAAAGAGAAAAAGAAAGGAAAATAATTCTATTCAATTCCAAATTGAAATCAGAATGTAGAATTGGATGTGTCCTTCCTAAGAACATTAAGGCCCTATTTATATACATAGAGTTTACTAAAATTAGCCTAAACTAATTTAATATAAAATCACAATAAAAAATAAAATAAAATAAGATTTTTTTTCTATTTTTGGCTTTTACAAAATTAAAAAATCTGATGAGTCTTTGGCTTGCTCTGCATTTTTTATTCAGCCTTATTTAATTGAGTATGTTTCAATTTGGTCCTTTTCTGCTCGTTTTTGTCTCTTAGTGTCTCAATTGAGTCCCTGACAAGATCAAAACATAAAAGCACTTAATTTAGCAGGGTTCAATATAAAAATAAACCAAATTAAACACAAAATATGCAAATTAATATGTTATCAAGAAGGTAACTAATGCGTCAAAGAAGTTATATTTTATTAAGATTCGGATCATATTTTGCGACCTTGACTAAAAAAGTGGACAATTAGCTCATGTAAATAAAAAAGTACAAATTAATAATTTTGTTAAAAATTCACCATTAAACGATGACTTGAAAGGTAATATCTAAGGTGGAATTAATTTTTTATTTGGAAAAAAAAAACATAAAATCCAACATGGTAAAAAAATCATGAAGGTCCCTATATTAAGATATAGATTGCATTTTTTGCCCCCTTTACGAAAAATGGAAAAATTAGTTCTCGTGTATTTGATCAAAGAGCAAATTAGTCCTTCTGTTAAAAAATCCCTTCATTTTTACTATGAATTGCTAAAGTGACGTACCATATATACCTCATATTGACGAGATAATATTTAAATAGATTATAAAATTTATAAAAATAAATAATTTTTTAATTATTTAAAAAAATACATCCTTATTTATCTTGGGTAATATAATTTTAAATGAAATAGAATAAAATAAAATAAAAATAATTAAATTTATTCTCTATCCCACTTCACGGGATATATAATTAAGTGGAATGGGATAGAGAATAAATTCAATTATTTCTTTTTTGGATTAACGAGTGAATATAACTAGAAATATAAATTCAATCATGATTATAAAAATATATATTATAATCCCAGGATTGAGTAAGTACAATGATAATTAGATCGTTTGATACTGGAAAATATAATCTTAAATGAAATAAAATAAAATAAAAACAATTAAATTTATTCTCAATCCCATTATTTATTTATTTATTTATTTATAAGAAAACTCTAGATGTTCATTGTAATGCCTTGAATAACTTATTTATGTTTTTTTATGAAATTTAACACAAATATGTATTTGCTTCAGTGCTTAAGTGTTTTGATTGTGTGTTTGAGGTCTTAGGTTTAAGTCCTAATATTAAAAAATTTTGTTATTTTTGATCCAAGCCTTAACCCTATTGAGTGGAAACTCTTAACAAAATAAGTTTGTTGGTTTGAGTGGTAAGAAGTTAATTTATTGGAAGGTTTTGGGTTTGATTCCCTATGGGAGCATAGATGAGATTTTTTTGTTTCGGCAGTGAGATAAAGGTTGGGTGGAAGTGAAATTCTGAGGTGGCTGAGAGTTAGTGGGTTAGTAGGGAATGGGAGAAAAATTAGGGAGATTATCAAATTTCTTAATTTTAATTTTAGTTTTCTTTTTCCCAAAATTGTTTTTCTCTGACTTTTTTTCTCCTCCATTGTTTTACCACTTTCAATTTTCATTTCCTTCTTCTGATTTCTGTCAAATTTTCTCATTCTTTAATTGGCTTGGTAAGTGAAACTTTGTTTGTTGTTAACATTTGGTTTTTGAGATGTTTGCAATGTTAATGATAGCCAATAATTGGTGAGTAATCAATGAATTCTGTGTTTCGATGAAGGTTGTCGGGCAGAAAATTGCACTCCAACAGCTTAGTACTCGTTAGTAGTGGTTTGTCATCGGTGGTAAGTCGGTTTCGCGTTGGATTTTTGTTGACAAATGTGTTAACCAATCTTTTAAATCAGTGTTGGGTATTCTGTTTTTAGGTGCTGATGGTCTCGGGAGTGGTTTCGCGGTAAAAATGAACTAGGTGTGTACCCTAAACACGAAAAATCTAAGTTCAGCAAAAGCCAAAAAAAGGGCATGTCGACGCCACACGGGCGTGTGCTTGGTCGTGTGGTTGGCCCTGTGCGACACAATGCTGTGTGTTTGATGAAGGCGTAGCTATGCGCAAGACATGGCCGTGTGACGGCGTAAGTGTGACCGTGTAGGCCACACGGGTATTCCACACGAGCGTGTGGGTTTTGGGCCAGGCCATGTGGGCCACTCGAGCAAGGCCAATCTGGTTGTGTAGGTCACACAGGCATGTGGGCCCATAATTCTGTAATTTTTTCCTAAGGTCGCACGGGTCGTTCCGATCGACGGTGGACTTATCGTAGGGTTGGTAAAGGCTAACCAAACCCTATTTTGTGTGCTATGATATTCTGATAGACTGATCTGAGTAGGATACTAAATGTATGTTTGATTGCACTGTATAAGTATGTAACCATCTGTATACGAACATGTTAAGCATGTTTAATCTGATATATCTACTTCTGTATTATGTATCTGTGTTTGGGGGTGTGAATTGCATATGTGGAGGAAGTGATCTGTATGGTGACTCCTCTCTTATTTTCTTGCAGCTTGACTGCATATTATCTGTTATGTGTCGTATCGCCACTATATGGTGTGATGGGATGGTCAAAGATGGTGTGTAGAGGATGGAGGTAGGATTTTGTATATCTATTTTGTTTATCTGATTCTGATATCTGTATCTGTTATGGACTTAGGTCTGAATCTGTATCTGAGTGATCATGAAATTCTATGCATATTGCATAACTATTTATGTTGGGTTATAGACTGAGTTTACAAAAACTCACATATGTTTGTCTGTTCTATTCAGGTAATCCACAGACTTAGGTGGGTCGGTGCGACAGAGGCTCAGCGGTGACCACTTGACCGAGAACTGTTTTTACTTAGTAATTTATGGTTTTTAATTAAAATTCTAGATTTATTTGAGAGTTTATAATATGTAATTTTTAGGACTCTCTGGACTGTATGGTTTTAACTGTTGGTTTTGGTTTGATTGTTTTTTATCCTGCATGGTTTTTCAAAATGATTTATGAAAAAGACGGTTTTATGCAAACAAAGGTTTTTCTAAACATATGAATTGAATTGCCAAAATATAACGATTTCTAAGACTTCCATTGTAAATTATGTTTTGGAAAATGAATTAATTAAATAACACTTTTAGTAATAGTTATATAAACGAATATGGGTTATAAAACTTGGATGATTTATCGAACAACTATACAAAGTTTAATTGAAGTAACACTGATTTCAAAATCCTTCTTTGTAACACTCCCAAATTCGGCTGTAACGTCTAGGCCGGGTTTAAGGTGTTAAATTCATTGGAATAATTGTTGAAGGCCAGTATCAATCTTTAATTAATTGGTGAGTGGAGACAAATTCTAAACCAAATGATTCACACTTAAGACGCAAAACTGATTGAAAATTATGGTCCCTCGCTACTTCTATTCATGAAGAGATGTTAATTAATCACCATGATCAATGTGCACCACAAGGTTACGCGGTTCTAGTTTATTCTAATCTTCTTCTCGCTACTCCTATTCATGAAGAGATGTTAATTAATCACCATGATCAATGTGCACCACAAGGTTACGCGGTTCTAGTTTATTCTAATCTTCTTCGTCCTACCCTTCCTACTCTTCCTTTGATTGGTCACTTACATATGCAGTTGTTTGATGACTCAGCCCCTCATATTTTTCATAGGTAATTCTCTCAAAAGTATGATTCGTTCGTATACTTGCGATTTGGATTTAGGGCAATCCTTGTAGTTTCTTCAGCAAAAATGGCTAAAGAGGTTAGGAAAACCCATGACCTTGATTTTTGCAATAGACCTCATCAACGTTGTAGTCATAAATTATCTTATAATGCCTCGGATTTGGCTTTTTCACCATATATTGACTACTGGAGAGAGATCAGGAAAATTTGTGTTATACATCTCTTTAGAAGAGGCAACGGTATTGTCCCATCAGAGAAGATGCAGTTGCTTGCTTGATTGAAAAAATATCCAAATTATCTGTTGATTCTAAGCCTGTCAACTTGGGTGAAGCAATAACGTGCCTTTCCAGTACAGTAATTTGTAGAATAGCCTTCGGCAAGAGGTATGATGAAGAAGAAGCCGAAAGAAGCAGATTCCATGGACTGCTTAATGAAAGTCAAGTCATATTATCAAGATTTATTTTTTTTTACTACTTTCCTTTTATGGGTTAGCTCGATACTGAAGTGCACAATCATCTTGAAAAACTTTCAAAGGACTTGATACTTTTTATGTAACGTCACTTATCTAACCTGATTGTTGGGTTAAAGTACCAAAATATTACATTTGTTGTCGAAAAAACTATAATAATTCCATACTAATTACACATTCTTACTCAAGCTATTAAGCTCATAATACAATTAAAATATGATTAACAATCTTATCTGAGCTTTACATGAGCTTATGAAAGCTCCCAAAGTGACCAAAGATTGTTTAGAGACTAATTTGTAAAGCTCCAAAGCTATCGAGAATTCGCCTCGACTTCAGAGATTCCACATCGTGATGTCACCTATTAACTTGGGTCATCGCAACTCGAGGGCTCCTGGTCGCGTTGTCACATACTAAGTAAGCTCGTCGCGACCTCA
Organism: Gossypium stocksii; assembly: GCA_020496765.1. NCBI lineage: Eukaryota > Viridiplantae > Streptophyta > Magnoliopsida > Malvales > Malvaceae > Gossypium > Gossypium stocksii. The sequence continues at coordinate 2,815,913 of CM035622.1, read as the reverse complement.
TAAGCCCAACATCACGACATGAATCCTACCACCTTAAATTTTAAGCATTTTTCTTCCTAACACCAAAGACAACATCCATATGGTACATGTCATTCTTTTTAGCCAATATAACATACCAAATCAAACAAATCCAAATTACAAAATTTACAAAGAGGATCAAAACCACCAAAGCTTCCATAGAATTCATCCATAATCATACTTAACTTATTCTTAAGTACATGCCAAAAGTCATTGCTAAAAATTTAGATTCATACTCTCTTCCGAGCCTTAATTTGTGATGAGATGAGTGGAAATCAACTTTCACTCTAGAGTTTCAATCAAGTCTTCACCTACGTGTTTGAAAAGAAATACGTTTAGCTCGCGAGAGCTTAGTATAGGTGAATTAATTTTTGGTTAGGTAATTTTATTAAATTAGTGTTTAACTAAAGATATAGGAGCTAAATCGTAAAACTAATAAAAGTTTAATTATTATAGATTATTATTAATTAATAATAAAATAAGTACTTAAGTGGTAACTATACCACTACATAAAGAATAGTGGGCAACAAATGGATTGTTTTACTTATTTATGTAATAAAATGTTAATTAAAAAAAACATCTCATCAATACAAAAATGGGGGTTTAAAAAGAAAAAAAAAAAAAAAGAGGGGAGTCTTCTTCAACATGGATTATTTTCGAAAGAGAGGAGGACACTCAAAAAAAATTCTACTTGTTTTTCTGGCTACAATTCGATTAGAGAGGGAGAAGAGAATTGTTGCATGCTAAATTTTGAGCTCGTTTAGGAGCTGATTTTCCTCAAGAAACTTGCAAAAAGGAGAATGAGAAGGCAGCAGCAAGGGGGGAAGAGATCTTACTCAAGGTTATAGTCGACTTCGAGTTTCTGTGAGTCCTCTATACATTTTTCTTTCTTGATTGTTTTGTTACACTTTCATGTTAGTATGAATGTTATAAATCCAAGGAAAATTTTAGTGGAATGCATGTTGTCGAGGGAGCTGCTTATGCATGCAGTTTTTAAGCAGGCTGTTAAATTTCCTGGCCAGAAAAAAGAGGTTCGGTTGGTGGTGATCTAAGCTATCCAAATATTTTTTATGAATGTTGTTCAATTGAGCATAAATAAATAGGTGTACAGTTAAAAGCACCTAATCGATTGTCTTTTATACTCGGTCTATCGAAGAACACATTGGTGTGTCTAGTTAAATAATTAGTTAGATTTGTCAAGGGAAATAGTAATCAGATTTAAATGACCTGTGCAGTTGAGGGCATTGGTTCGAGTTGGACCTTTCTACTTCGCAAGGCTACTAGAAAGTTAAATTGTGGATGTGTGTTTCGTGGTTGTTTGTTCGATAAGGATTAATTGTTGTGTGTTCCTACAATTAATTTACACATGGAAGGATTGATGTTTGAGACATCCTCGAACACTATAACTAACTTATCAATTAAAGGAGAAGATTTGTTATTAAGGATCAATTCAAAACCGGAGCAAAAAATCGAGCCTAAAACTAGAATTTCATCATATGGGTTTATTAAATATAATTTTTTTCTGTTTATTTTTATTGTTATTTCAATTTTAATTATCTATATTATTTTTACTTTTATCAAATTTAAATTTTTCTTATTTTTAATTTTGCATAGACCGTCGCACATTGTGGGCACAACAGCAACATGGCACGCAACCTGGTTAATTCAAAACGATAATTTTAGATATTCCGATCTCTATGGGATCGACTTTGCTCCCTATACTACTATTTATTTACTACTTAGGCATAAGAGTATTATTTTTAGTGAATTTGACACCCGTCAGTATTGATCCATCGTACCTATCATATAGTTGTTGCTTGGATCTCATTATCCGAACTTAAAAAATATATATTATTTTAGGACTTCTATTATGAAATTGTAAAATCCCAATACAGTAAGAAAATCCATTTTATTTGAGCTTCTTTAAAAAATTAAATATACAAATAAATATAAAATGTGTTTTATTCACTACAACAAAACAGGCCTATCGCGACTTTTTTTTTTTTTACTTTACACGACATAGAAAAAATTGGCATAGATCATCCTGACGCTTCTCCCGATGCTTCCGAAAACATCATCTATAGTGTAGTTGGCATAGGTTCCGCAACGCTTTTGAAAAAGCGTCAGTATAATTCAACATAAGCCGACCTTTATTGAAGGGTTGACAAAAACCTAATCAATGCCAACATTTACAAAAGGTTGCGATAAACTCGTCTAAGTCAACCTTAAAAAGGTTGCGATAGACCTTATCTAAGGTAACTTTTAAAAAAGGTTGGGATACACATGTCTAAAGCAACCTTAAAAAAGTCGGGATAGACCTTATCTAAGGCAACCTTAAAAAAGTCGGGATAGACCTTGTCTAAGGCAACGTCTAAAAAAGATTGGAATAGACCAGTCTAAGGCAACCTTAAAAAGGTTGGGATAGACCTTGTCTAAAGCAATATTTAAAAAAGGTTGAGACAAACATGATTAAGGTAATTTTTTTATATTTTTTATTATTTCAATATTAATATATTTTCATAAACATTTTATAGTAAATAATGATAGATATTCCGATCTCTATGGGATCGACTTTGCTTCCTATACTACTATTTATTTACTGTTTAGGCATAAGAATATTATTTTTAGTGAATTCGACACCCATCAGTATTGATCCATCATACCTATCATATAATTGTTGCTTGGATCCCATTATCCGAACTTAATATATATATATATATATATATTATTTTAGGACTTCTATTATGAAATTGCAAAATCCCAATAAAAAAATCCACTTTATTTGGGCTTCTTTAAAAAATTAAATATATAAATAAATATAAAATATGTTTTATTTATACAATTTTTTATGAAAGGTGTATTGTCAAGGAAAGCTAGTAATTGAATCATGGTGAGATTCCCACATAGGGGGTTGTATTGTCCTATGGAAGCATCCTTAAGTGGATTTGACATGATTTGGGGACTGATCATGTGCTAAGTTTGTAAGAAATAGGCGTTGACGAAAGATGTAATGTAATTATGCAGTATGAGGCAATCCATCTGGACCTAATGTAAGATGGACATGAGATAAGCTTGTTGAACTATTAGATATATCAAGCTTGGAAGAGACTAAGCTTGAACCAAGCCTTAATGAGGTTTGGATGAATCGAGAGCAGATAGATCCAGGCAATGGGCATGGTAGCGTGAAAGATGAGGGCTTAATGGAGGTTCATATGACAAAAATGGTCAGCACATCAGCTTAAATGGAAGGAGTAGAAACAACTTTTTTAATGAGTGACGCTAATGAATAAACTTCTAGTGTTGCAAATAATATTTTCGTGAACCAATCTTTTAGTGATTCAGATGTTAAAAATAGGAAAAAGATTCTTCGTGAAGAGGCTGAAAAAGAATGGGAGTGGGTAAATTGATTGAGCTTAGAGCAGATGATGAGATTATAATTAGGGAAATGATGGACGTCGAAAGATGCCGAACCAGATGAGATGGGTGGATTTCCATACGATTAGGAGTTTAAGGGTTGCAAAAGGAAATTGTAGGTGATGATATGAAATGTTAGAAGGCTTGTGTATTTAATAAAATATAGATAGTTCTTATATATATATTTGCAAAGTCTGAAATACAAAAAGGATTGTTGAGAACAACCCAAACAAGTTCAATTACAGTTAAAAAAAAACGAATAAAACAAAACAGCCTAGCAAATACTACTTAGCAACAGATTTCCCCGTTGGACTCTGCTGCAGAAAACAGCAGAACATCCCAGCATCATCCACTCTGCTTCAGCAGCAAATCACCGGGCAGCTTTAAAGAAGTTTTTCCTTGACATGCCTGCCTTTGCTAGAGTTTCCGTGATAGGAGTTAGCAGTTAGTTAGTTAAAGCTGTTAGTAGGTTACAGTTAAGCTGTTAGTAATCAAGCTTAACTCTCTCTCTCTTGTTTTAAATACGTAAGCACTTTCAGTAATGAAGTATGAGAATATGGCCTTTACATGCATACGTTACTGTTCTTAGCATTCCGCCATTCCATTCTTTTTATGATTAGTGACTGCAAACTAGATTTCAGCAATATGTCTACATCCATCTTCAATTTCCGCAAACAACTTCTTTAGCGACCTTGGACGATGACTTCTATATTTCAACTAATTCGAGACCGTATTCAAATCAAACTCTATAATAAAAGGAAGGTGCACCTTATGAAACAAACTTGAAAACATCTCTATTGCTACTTTTGTAGCCATCAGTACCACCATTTCCAAACCCCCCCAACCATTGCACAGTTACCTGAAAATAGAGCTGAAACAACCCCTTTCTCGTACCGCAACCCCCCCCCCCCCGGGGGCAGCCCGCTCTTTCATCCAAAGAAACCCCAGCCACATTAAATTTCATCCAACCACAAGGAGGTGGTTCCCAATCCATAATCCGCACATTCCCCACTCTTTTAACCAAACTGCTCTTCCTTGGCCACCCCCACCAATCACTCTCCGTAAAAATACATTCCTCACAGACCACTGTCGCCCATACAAACAATCTCAATTTTGTTTGGTAAATTAATGAGTCAAGTGTTATAACCTTACCTTCAAACGCTTTCTCATTACGAGAAATCCATCCTGACCAATATGCTTATAGTCATATCTAAAAATGTTTATGGATTGAATTTGGGTTTTAATTTATTTTATTATTTAGAAATAATAAAAATATAATAAAAAATCATATATAATATCTATATATTTTAAATTTTAATAAAAATTATTTGTATTTATTATTTTAACAACAAAACGTGCTATGTGGACGGGCTCACTGCTCAATCCAACAAAACAGTAATCAGATTTGCCTACAGGTCGTGCAAAACAACCCGCAACTAAGGCACATTTTGATTTCAGTTGTTTATTGGGATTATTTGGTCGGACAGGATTGACTCATTGTTTAGAACAGATTCAAACTTCATTTACTTATTCTAGTTAAATTGTAAACACTCCAATAAATTATATTTTTATTAAGATAATTATTGTAAATCTTAAAGGATAAAAATGTATAGAGTTTAAATCCCTTAGAATTTTCTTACTGTAGATGAGAACTAATTTCAATCGTTGATATAATTTGATATGTATCGTTAGATCTAGAGGAACACTTATTCTTGAATTAAAGAATATTTTAAAAGCATTTATTCAAACATTTTGTGTGTATTATTTTTTTGTGGCTTTTCAGTTCTTTCAATTACGTTGACTTAAATGGATTTGAAGTAAAAAAATTACCTAAAACCGTGTGAGTTACCAAACTTAAGTTCTAGTCCTATGACACTAGTAGTATGTTGCACCCATGGTTCTAAATTTCAAAATTGGACATAAGAAAAGCCAGAATCCTATGGGACATGGGAAAAAGATGAACGTTTCTTCTCCTTTTTACGCTATGAAACCCAATCGAGAAAACGAGATGGACGTGCTTAATTCAATATCTGATAATAACTATAAACAATCCCGGCTAAATACAACATGTGATAATAACTATAAGCACTCCCGGCTAAATACATGGCTGATAGATACCTTAATGATTGTTAAGTACTGAGAGATTGTATTTTTTTTCAAGTAAATAGCAACAATATTAGTGTACAGCCCAAATTTTGCCCGGGCATAAAACAATTAACGGCCCATTCTTACAAAACCCAAAACCAAACCAACCTAAACCAAATCAAACCCAATTAAAACTACCCTAGCCCAAAACAATACAACCTAAACCCATAACAAACAAAAAACAGAACAAACCCTAGAAACCCTAATGCTAGTCGCCCTTAGTCTTTTGACCTCTGCCACCCCCAGTCTGACGCCGCCTGCAGCATCGCCACCTGCAAGGATAAAAAAAGAAAAGACAGCAAAAATAAATAATAATATTGTAAAATGGCTATATAAGCCAAGCAAAAATCCATTGTAACTTCTTCTTGGAATATTATTGAATACAAAACAGATTCAAGCATATAGAAATAAACAATAGCAAAGCAAATCGAAGAGAAAAACAAAGTTAGAAACGTGCAAAGGTCCTTTCGTTTTTATTTTTTCCTTTTTTTTGAAACTGTTCATACATACGAATATCTCTTTATTTCCTTTTCTTTTTTAACTGTATACCTATAAATGTATATTAAAAGTGCATAAAAAGAAAAACTTACCCTTTTCTTTATTTCGCTAGAAAAAGGGCGACTTTTGACCTTTCGACCGTCGTAGACGGCAGCGCCGACGCCGGAGGACGGTGGCTGGCGCGATGGTGGCCCATGAAAGACCAGGCTGGAGAGGAGAGGTTTTGCAGAGAAAAAAATGGAGGAAGGTTATTTTAAAAACAGGTGCTGAAATAAATTTTTTCTTGGAAAATTTGCTTAAATAGAGGGTTAAAACGACGTCGTTTTGGCCTGGGTCCGTGTCGTTTCATGCTCAACCTGCGCGACCCGACCCGCTTCGGCCTAGGATCCACGCGTTCTTACAAAAAGGGTTATTTACCCTTCTAGCCCTTCAGCATTTTAATTTTTTTAATCCAGTTTTCTTTTCGTTTTCAATTTATCCCTAGGATTTTATTTCAGTTTCAAATAGGTCCCCTTTGAATGATGCGTTTTGGAGGATAGGGAATATTTCCCTGTTTGGTCCCTCCATGTTATTCGCGCCATTCAAAATGGTCCCCTCTCTTGTTTTATTCCGATTTCCTCCCATTGAATTTTGTTTTGATTTCAATTTAATCCTTTTTGTTATTATTATTATTTTAGTATTAAGTTAATCTAATATTAAATTTTTTTATATAGACTTTACTTATTTTTATTACTTTTATTATTTTTATTTTATTTATTTATTATTTTATATCTTCTTACATGCTTTCAAATTTTAGGTTTTATTATTATTATTATTATTATTATTATTATTATTATTATTATTATTATTATTATTATTATTATCATCATCACCATCATCATTTTTTAAACCTTTTTTACTTAATATTTCTTTATTCATTTATTCACTTGCTTACTCTCATTTTTTTAAAATTAAAATTTTATTAATATTCATTTATTTATTCATTTATCACTCTTTTTTGGCTAGTTTTATCTTATTCGTTTATTTTATTCATATTTTATATTTTTGTCCTTATTATCGTTATTTATACTATCGCACTCATTTTTATCCTATTATGTATATTAACACCGTATTTCATCTTATATTTCACCACAAAACCGCGTTAATCTTTACCCGACACATAAAAAGAAATTTTTTAAATAAAGGCAATATTCCGTATTTAGAAATTCAAGAAATCGTGCCCTAACAAGGCAATATTCCGTATTTGGAAATTCAAGAAATCGTGCCCTAACATACTGGGTTTCTATTTTTTCTCATTTAATCCAAATAACCGAATATCCTTTTTTAAAATAAAATACATAAGTTTTAAATAAAAAAGCTTATTCTCGAAAATTCGAGGTGTTGTGTCCTAACTTACTAGATGTGACATTTTATTACCTCAAGATAAGATTTTTTAAAATAAAGGCAATATTCTGTATTTGGAAATTTGAGAAATCGTGCCCTAACTTACTAGATTTTGATTTTTTCTCGTTTAATCTAAATAACTGAATATCCTTTTAAAATTAAAATACATGAGTTTTAAATAAAATTAAAAGGCAAGTTTATCCTCAAGGGTCGAGGTGTTGTGCCTTAACTTACTGGATGTGACATTTTGTTACCTTGAGATGAGAAGGTCTTTGACATACGTTTTAATTATCCAAACGATTTTTAAGTAAAAATTACCACAAAGAAGGATCGTATTTTAAACTCTCTTCAAGTTTTCAACTTTCGACACTGAGACTTTAAGGTACCAATTTTGGGTGTTACGAGGGTACTAATCATTCTTCGTACGTAATCGAATTCTGAACTTATTTTTTGAATTTCGTAGGCCAAAATCGTTGTTTTAACAAATTAAATTGTTTATTAAAAACAACTGTTTTACGAGGTAACCTAATCACACATCATCAAAAAGGATTAATGGCGAATCCCATTTTTTCATTTTCAAAATAAAAATCGATCTTCCTTTCAAAAAAATGGTTCCGAAGTAATTGAGATACGCATTTTAATGGATAACGTCATGGACGGCGCCCGCCATGCACGTGGGGGCATCAAATCTTCTAATCGGCCCCCTTTTTTCTCTCTTTTTTTTTTTTTTTTTCATTTTGCATCTTGAAGAATTTTCTACAAATTTCATATATTTTGGATATATATATATATACTTTTTATTATTATTTATTCAAACCCAACACTACACTGCCAGCCGAAATGGTGTTGTGATAATTATTCTCTATGGTTCAAAAACGTGTGTATGGCTTAGTTTCAAGTTTCTTATAAGATGGCTGGCTCCAACTTGGTAGATGAAGACAAAGGAATATGCGAAAGCAGAGTGAGTTAGAAACCAAAAAAATTCTACATTTCTTTGTCGTATCTTGGTCCACAAAGACTTTATAAGGGAACAAATGTCTTTGATCTTTTTCTTTTTTTTTTATTTCAGTATGGAGTAGCCGAAAAAACCTTTTAAAGTGTGGAGGGGAAATAGTAAGCAGCTAAAGTCGAGCCCCTGGTTTTCAAACTAAATTTTTTTGGGTTAATTGCACTAAAAGTATTTTAAATTAGTTATCAAACTTCAAAATGTTTTAATTGAACTCTCACACATGGGGAAATACAAAGAGCAAGCAGGGTCATTAAAAGTTATTAAACTATAAATATATATATATGGTAAAATTATATTTTAGTCCCAAAAATGAAAAAAAATCTATTTAGTCATTTTAAGAAAATGATAAAATTATAAACTAATACATGATAAAATTATATTTTTAACCTTTCAAAAAATTTATGATTCAATTTTGGCCCTTCTTAGAAAAAATTCTAATCTCACCCCTGCGCTTAGCCCTTAAGCATATACTTATTGTCTAGACAATTTGGGAAAAAAATGAAATATTCCTCTTAAATTTATTCACACTACTAGTTTTTTTAACACATTAAATTTACATATATTTACAATTTTTTTCACATATTTTAAATATTCTTCATGTCATATTTGAATTGAAATTTAAAGCCTATCTAATTAATATAACATTAATGCATTAAGGACTCAATTAAAACATTTCAAAGTTTAAGAATCACTTATAATTTAGATAATAGTTTGGCGATAGTTTGGTATAATTAATCCAATTTTTTTAAAGAGGAGAATGGTTTAATTGTATCTCATTTAATCATCTCTTAATACCATGTACATCTTTTTATTTAAGAGATAAATATTAAAACTATACATAAACTATGATTTAATGTGTAATTGTATACACGAACTTTGATTTTATGTAATTTTATACATGAAATTTTGATTTAATCTAATTTTTGTAAATTATTAACACAATTATTGATATAACATCATTTTATGCAGAGGCAAATCCAGGGGGGCAGGCATGGGCCCCGGCCCCCTTAAAATGTAAAATTGCTACTTTAGCCCTTGAGATTTTTTAAAAATTTCAAATTAGTAAAGGTAAAATTGCACTTTGGCCCCCCTAAAATTTTAAAAATTCAATTTAATCCTTTAAAAATTATAAAGATATAGACTATAAAAAATTAAAATTTTTTCCGGCCCCCCTATAAAATTGTTCTGGCTTCGCCCCTGATTTTATGCTTATATATTGTATATACAAAATAATTATATTTATCCAATCTAAAAATAATTTGATGCATTTATTTCTTTAAATGTGTATGATTAAATCAAAATTAAAATTTCAAATACACATTTAAACTAAAATTAGAATTTTACATGTATAATTACACCAAAATATAATTCATGTATATAATTACATATTAAATTAAAGTTTATGTATAATTTTAAATTTTATCTATTTATTTAAGCATGCAGATATTGCTATTTGGTAGCACATTCCATCATTTTTTATCGTTCTGTGTCTTATCTATCATTTCGAAATGCCCAAGCAATGTGCACTTTTTTTTACTCATTAAAAGATAAAATTTTAAAATTATGAATTAGTTATATATAATATATATATATAAATTTTATCTTAATTCAACCATATATATATAACTCTTTTAGTCGACTGATAAAATACCTAATCTATTCCAGTTTCCAAGTCTGAAATGTTTGATTCTTCATCAACACAGTTTAGTACGTTACGTCTTTGACAATTTGTCACTTCGTAGAAAACAAAGAGAAACAAACATTAAAATAAAAATCTGTGATGTTAGTGCCATAAATAATAAGGTTGTTTATCTCATGCTGATGCTTGCTTGAGTTGTGGGGTTTTTAATGGCCAAAATTGAAAAAAAGATGACTGTTTAATTGTTACACATTAGTCAACACGATATATATAAAGATATTCAATATAAAAATTATCTAAATTGATAATATTAGAATACTAGGAAGGAAAAGGTTTATACTTTATTTACTTTTTCAAGGATGAGAATCGATGTTTGGCCACGTATAAGAGTGCATTGTGGAATATTGTACTTGTGGTAAAATTGCTATAAAGGCCTTTTACTAAAAGTTGAATTATATTTTATTTCTTTATTAAAAAAATTAGATAAATTAGACCAAAAAGTAAATTGAACATTCTATTAAAATTTTCATCAATTTTTACTATTAAAAATCAGTTATTGCATATTAGCATAAAGTGCACGTATTATTTCATCAGTCACACCAATTTTTAACAATGGAAAAGAATAAAATTTTTAATAAAAAGAACTGATTTCTTTTTTTGAAATAAGTAAAATGTAATCTAATTTCTAATACACGGACTTACTTTCATAGTACTTTTACCTCATAAGTATATAACCTACTTGTCTTAGGTTTCCTTTGCGTACAGATATCATACATAATTAATATTACACACAGTGGCAAATCCAGGGGGCAGGCATGGGCCCCGGCCCCCCTAAAAGGTAAAATTTCTATTTAGACTCTTAAGATTTTTTAAAAATTTTAAATTAGTAAAGGTAAAATTACACTTTGGTCCCCCCCTAAAATTATAAAAATTCAATTTAATCCTTTAAAAATTATAAAGATATAATCTATAAAAAATTAAAATTTCTTCCGGCCCCCCTACAAACTTGTTCTGGCTTCGCCCCATAATACTGACATTTCTTCTCTGCAGGTTGTATTGTATATTTTTACCAACTAAGGATTTCTAGACTCTGAACTGACGCCTCCAACAAACATATTAAGACACTCAAACTCTGTAAAATCAAAAGACAACTTCAACACCAAAATAATACTTTATCATTGTTAGGGTCTAATCCCCCTCAACAAAAAAACTTTGAACGGTTCATTTATAATGTAATTAAGCCGTCTTCTTATCTTTCAAATTTACTTAACTACCTAGAATTTTAATATTAAGTTCACTCCATCAAAGATATTCACTTAATGAAGACCTAAATTCCATGTGAGAAAATTCAATCATAAAAAAAAAAAAAAAAAAGGTGAAAATGTTCAACCAAACTCTCAAATAATTAATCAATTAGCACCCGAAACAGTACTTTACGTACGTGAACAATTCCTTGCTGTAAAAGTTGATTGAGTCTATCAAAATTAATTTAAAAAGAGAAAATCCAAACATTATAATTAAATTTTAATATTTTGCACGTGCATGACCCATGTGATAAATTATTTTTTGATACAATAAATTATAAATATCGTTGAAGTGGAAACTTGGAAAATATACACACAATATATCTATGAGTTTATAATGTGAAAGCTAGAATAAATTGAAACAGCTGCTTAATTTATCAAACTTGTAGCATAGTTTATTGATTGGACTTTACGAATAATATTAAAATTACACATAATTCTAATGTGAAATTAAGTAGAAATATTATTTGTTTCTTAAATGAATACAAGTGAATTATATTAAATTAAAATTATATGTATCAAGTTGTGTCTTATGCATCAAATCATAAGTTCCCTTTGTCCTACTCATAAAAAAAATTATGTTTTTTCCATTATAAATTAAAATCAAAATTGGTATTAATTTGAAAATTTATCCCTTTAATCATCCACCTACTTTTATTAAATCAGAAAACCATTAATTAATAGTAGTCCACTTACATAAATACAAGTGGCACAGATATTAAAATATTTGTTTTTATTAGTCGAAGTTTGACAAAGAAAAAAAAAAAAACAAGATTAGAAAGTCAAATTGATTTGTAATTAAATTCCAACATCTGGGGCACCACGTTATTTCCAGAGAAAACTTTATCGTCCACTTTACGTTATCCTACACAACATGTTAGAAGTTGTAATAATTACATCTTGTAATATGGGTTAGAGCACAAAACAGAACAAAACAAAATTACTATATGACCTTAATTTTTGTCTGAATTTATTTGGTATAGATTGAACTTCTTAACCGTTTGAAGAATTTGAAAGTCATAAATTATTAAGATATTCTTTTCATTAATGCTTATTTATTTATGGCTTAGGCTTGCTGATAAAGAAAGCAACCGGAACATCCTTTGAAAAAGTATTAGAGAAAGCTTAATCCACCTAATATTCTTAAATTATAGTTGAAATTTTCTAAAATTACTTGAATTTGATAAATTATTTATATAACATAAATTATTAAATTAAATTTTCTTAAAAAAAATCACATTTGACTCGTAAATATTAAATAAAATATTTATGAATTTATTCGTCGGATTTGGTGGCTCCGAAACTACTGTTTTCGACACTACTAAAAAACGGGTTGTTACAACTCTTCCCCCTTACGAAAATTTCGTCCTCGAAATTTCTTACCTAAACTTAACTAAGTAGTTCTGATGATCTCCTACCATCACTTTATCATTAGTAGTATAACTACCGAGAAATTCCCAGAATAACTACACAACTAGCTTAATAAATATTTATTAAAAATATTTACGAGTCCAATTTACGAGATTGGAGTCCCGAGAATGCATTTTTTATTTTTTTCAATTTGGTCATTTTCTTTTAATTAATAATCGAAACATTAAAATTTCTTAACGAAACTTTAGTACCACATTAATGACATTCCGTAAATATTTATAAAAATATTTACAGCTTGGTTTATAAAAATAAGGTCCCAATACCTCATTTTCTAAAAGCACTTGAATTTAATAAATCACTTATATAATATAAATTATCAAATCAAACCTTTTTTTTTAAATCACATTTGACTCGCAAATATTAAATAATAATATATAAGAACTTACTCATCGAATTTGGTGGCCCCGAAACTACTATTTTTGACACCATTGAAAAACAAACTGTTACATCCATGATATTGTAATCATTTCTCCCTTGTAGTTGTTTGAGGTTAGCCACCACAACCTTTTTCTAATTCATTTCGCAACTTCACCTTTGTTCTCTTCCCATCTTCTCTCCTATCCTCTCATCCTACCAAACTACCATACGTTGGATTTCTTACCAATACCCCTTCCTCAAAACCCTTTTCTACTCCTTACCTTTCCTTTTTTCCTAAGCAAATTTCTTAGTTTCCTTCATGGCTTCCAAAGGGAAATTCAAACTCCTTGTATACTCAAATACAACTTGTTCCACCAAAGCCATTCTATTAAACTTGTCCTTATGTAATTTGGGCTTTTACACAATATTTTTCTAATTTATATCATTCATCCCCCTCCCTATAACACCCCTAAGTAGTTTTCATCATCAGAATAGGATTACGAAGTATTACCGAGCAAAGTAGAACATCTAACTTCATAATAAAACCAATTATACAATTACATGTTAACATTTAATAATTGAATCTAATCATGGTAAAAATATACTTACAGCCCTTCAATCAAGCTACGGGGCCCTAAAATATTTTGGGAACATTTTTAGATCATTCGAAACAAATCAAAAAATTTTGGAAAAACTTGAAAATTTTAGAAACAAGGGTTACAGGGTCATGTGACATAGCCCAGACCGTGTGGATATTCGAAGTTTGGACACACAGTCCTGTCCTAGCTCGTATGGGTATTCAAAATAGGGCCACACGATCGTGTCGTAGGCTAAATGCAAACCGTGTGTACATTTGATGTTGGGTCACACGACCGTGTCGTAGGTCGTGTGCCAGACCGTGTTGCATACTAACTTGAGACACACGTTCGTGTCGCAAGCTGTGTCTTAGACCGTGTGAAACATGCACCTAAAATAATAATGACATATGATCATGTGTAGTGGCCGTGTGACAGCCCGTGTCCCAGGTCGTGTGCTCTAATTTTAACCCTTAAAACAAGACAATTCAAGCACCATTTCTTGCACAATAAAACCACCATAACTAGCATATTTTACATGGTTAAAAGTACATTCAAAACACCAAATACATGCCTAATATTCATCCATTCTATGTTTAACCAATATGCCATCAAAAGGCACCTCAATTCACATACCAATTCAATTCAAAAACAAAGTTACAATTTCCACACCTTAAACACATAACATTTATACCAAAAAAAGACCATTTCATTTTCATACTACACCACCATAACTTACCACTTTAAAAGCATAACCAAAATGACCATAACCATATAAATTTAAACATTACAAGCCAAACCAAACCATATATATATATATATATATATATATATACAAGTAAGACCAAAACACACCATATTAATAAGCTAATCTAAAGCACCTATTACATGCCATTTATAACATTGTACCAAGGTAACCAAAAACTACCAAAATGATGGAGGGATAGTGTGATCGTGCTCCGACGAGGTTCCAACCATTTGAGCTTTCCAATAACCTATAGAATGATAAACAACTAACATAAGCAATTAGCTTAGTAAGCTCATATAATGTAAATTTAAACTTACCAACTATGTTATATTTTAACCATTCAAGCATGGATTCAATCATTTAATCAAGTTCATACATTTCAATCCCATACACACAACTCCACAAAGTTAGTAAGTGTATAATGAGCATATAAATTCAACCAATTCATGGAACATTTCATGAAATGAATCTCAATATACAAACCATCCATCACATATTCAATTAGTTCAATTTCCAATCCAATTACACAAATCATACTTTCTATTTCATATGTTTAATAACATAGCTCGTTTCATATTCGTACCTTTCCGTTTAACCTTAATTATTGTTGAACCACATAGAATAATATCAGATGCTTAGGAAATGCTCACACAAAGTTTGTCTTTTCATGTAACTGTAACTATCTATATAATGCTCACACGATCTATGAGTCGAGATATTAGCTACACGATGTTGCTCACATGAGTTGTGGAGAATTCGTAACAAATGTAAAACCTCAGCCATCGATAGGACATCTAGTACTAGCAACCGAAACCATATAATCCCTAATGACATGTCATTTGTATCCTAAGTATCCACAAGGTTCAAACGGGACTATTAAACTATCTATAACATCCCGATTTTTGGGGTTAGAAGTTTTGAGATTTATAGGTAAGGTCAGTGGTTAGGTCGGACAATTGGGTTTGTTGTTATGTTTTAATATTAGAATAGGCCTACTGGTCTGGTGGCTGATAGTGTGTTAGTGTGCCTTTGGGTCTCTGGTTCGAGTCCTCAAGAGTGTTTTGAGGGACTATTTTGTTTTGATTTTGTTTGTTTTGATTTAAAAGTAGAAAATATTTATTAGTTTTAATTTTATTCTATTTAGGAAAGAAGTCAAGTTCTTTTTCACATTCTTTTCTTCCTGTTCTATACGTTTTCTTCTTTTCTTCTTCTCCCACATTCTCTTTAGCACGTTTTTATTTTTTTCTCTCTGTCAATTGGAACTCTGTTCCTTTGATTCTACTCTATTTCTTTTGCTTTGTTGTGCAATTTCATCGACAGAGGTTTCGAAATCGGTGGATTTGAGGCGTCAATTATTTTAAGTATTTTAATCGTGAATTTAGGTGTGTGTTTGAAAACCTTTCTATTCCTTTAATGATTACTGTTTAGGTTATAAGATATTTGTCAAATTCGGTGTGTTTCCGTAATTGCTTGATATAGATGTTGTTTTGTTTTGAGCTGTTGGTGTATCATAGAAAAATCTGCAATTTCTGGTATACTTTTGGGTTTAGGTAATTAGGGGGTCAGTTTGGTGGTGAATTACGTGTTTTTCAGGTTGTTCTAGTGTCGTATCGTGAATACACGGGTGGCCACATGGGCGTGTGCCCCCACACGGGCGATTCACACAACGTTCGCAATTGTGAATTAGGGTTTCTAAGCTAATTTGGGTGCCACACGACCTAGCTACACGGTCATGTGGCTGATTTGAGGAAATTAGTCAATTTTCACATGACCATGTCCCTTGGGTACACGAGCATGTGCAATTGAAAATTTAGGGTTTTCGATGATTTTTGGTACCACACGGCTTGTCTACATGGGCATGTATCCCTACACGGGTGTTTGAGCTTTCCACACGGTCGTGTCTCATTTGCTTTTAATTTTTAGCACTTTTGGACAGTAAGTTACATAGGCTGCTCACACAATCGTGTATCCTTGGGCGTGTGTGGCCTTCACATGGCAGTAGACCCCCACACGGCCGGGGCATACAGCCATGTGGCCTTATGTCCTCAATTTTTGTATGGTGTTTTTTTTTGTTCTGATTTTGATTTTGTGTGTTTCGGCCCTTAGCTAGGTCTTAGTAAGGGTGGTTGGGACTTTGATTCGGCCTAGACTGGTTTGTTTCATATAGATATAGCTCTATTTAAGCAAATTATTTGATTGTTGCTCGACGTTGCTATACAATTGATACTGAATTCAGGTAAATGAATGTATGTATTTCTGATTCTAAGTGATTGGTGTGTGAGTGTTTATGTATTGTGTGCATCATTAACTGCACAGGAATTCTGTAACTGATTGACTGGATGTGAGTTTCTGTGTCTGAATGATTGTTTGGAAATCTTGTATTCAGATTATATACCCCTATCTACATACATACATCTGCATAAAACATTTAGGGTTTGGTTGTAAAGAGAAGAGAGACTGATTTTGATCTAGTCTGGCAGTTTAACTACAACTTATGCATATAGTGGTTTACCGCATTGTACCGCGAGTACGTCAGCTTTGTTGCGTAGCATTATCTGACCTGGCAATTTAAACTGCAATATATCTATATAGCGGATTACCGCATTACACTATACTGCATATACGCTAGCCCTGCTGCATATTAATATCTGAATGGCTTAGTCCACATATTTGGTGTGTAGGGTTGGATAAGCTTTTCAAGGTCCTATGTGGTGTGTTTGGTTGGATAAACTTAAACAGCTCTTTGGGGTATGATCAGGGGACAGAGAGGTGTTTTGGTTGGAAGGGTGGGTTTTTATTACTTGACTGTATTCATATGCATCTATTTAAGTGATTTGGATGTAAGATTATCAGACTATATTCTGTTCGACTGAATAACACTTGTGACTGAGTGTCTATGTGTGACTTGGTGTGCACATGTGACTGAGTGTCTGTGTGTGACTTGGTGTTTTAAGTTGTTACATTCTGTTGGAACGTTGGTTCCAAGTTTACTTCCTGACTTTGTGTATATCTATAAGTCTGTTTTTCTATTAAATTGAGTTCCATAATTTTGTTATGAGTCACGTGTTGAAATCGCACCGAGCAAGTGAAGCTCACCACCTTCAGTCTTTTCCTCTTTCATGTGCATTTGCATGTTCTGAAGCTAGACTCGGTATGCGAAGGTCTCGGAAACATAATGTTTTTTTTAAACTGGTTAATAAAGTACTTTCTGTAAATTTGATTTTATGTAAACAAATTTTAGATTGTAAGTTCTATTATTAAAATTGTAATATTTTTCGGGTTGTTAAACAAATTTTCACACGATCATTTCGGTGATCAATGTAACCTCCAGGATTCGGTCCAAACTTCTAGGCCGAGTTTAAGGTCTGATATGCGTGATATGAAGTAATAAAATTTATAATAAATGATCACACCAGAAACTAACTATTATCACGATTTAAGGCAAGTGCACCTATTAAACAGTAGTATAGCTTAGTGGCAAGACCGAGATATCGTACCCAAGGGAACCAAAAGTACTAGTACTAACTTTCTTTCTATTATTTAACCTAGAAATAAAAGGGGGATTTTTATGAAACTAAACTAATTCTAAAACTAAACTAAGAATGCACAAAAAGTGAATTGGGGAAAAACTCTTAGGAAAACTGATTGATTTGGACAATACTCAAGGGAGAATCCACCTAGACTTCACTTGTTATCAACTTTTGAACTAGACGATTTATTCACTTGACTTGATCCGTAGAAATCCTTAACTTATTTAATATCTCTCTCGAGACTAAAAACAACTAACCCTAGGTTGATTAATTGAAATCTCTTTCTAATTAAAACCCCTAGTGTTGCATTAACTCGATCTATGGATTCCCTTATTAGGTTTGACCCTAATCTGGTAGATTTTAGTCGTCCTATCTCTAGGATTGCGATCAACTCTGCTTAATTGTGTTGGATCTACTCCTATGCAGGGACTTTTGCTCCTCTACATAAGCACATTCGACTTAAATCAATATCTCGAAAATATCAATTTAAGAGTTAAAAACACAATTAAGAACAAATCAAATATTTATCATAAAATTCAAGAGAAAATAATAACAAGATCTGTCTTAGGTTTCATTCCTCTTAAGTATTTGGGGGATTTAGTTCATAATTATAAAAGAAAAAATCTCAGACGAAATAAAATAACAAAACATAAAGAACCCAAAAACCCCTGTAGGAATTTGAAGGGAGATCTTTAGTCTTGAGGCAAAATTCAGCTTCTGAGATGGATCAATCGGCTTCCCTTGGAGTAATTCCTTGCTTCTATTCTCCTCTTCGAGGGAGAAAAGTACTCTTTTAAGGAGAGAAAAAGTATCCCTTAGTAGTTGCCTCATAGGGTCTTTATATAGAGCTTTGGAGTGTCTTTCTTAGCCCCTAAATAGCCTTTTTCGAGTGAAATTGAACTTCCTCGCAACAGAGACACGCCCGTGTGCCACGCCCGTGTGGATCGTGGCCCAGGCTGTGGTCGGGCCTGTTGATGGTGGCACTGCCATGTGGTCTGGCCATGCTCATCGAGGTTGGGCCGTGTTCGAGCTCAAGGTGGCACGGACGTGTGGCATGGCCGTGGGTGAATCTCCGGGCCGTGTTGTTTGTTGAATTGAGCTTAATTTGCCCCTTTTTTGCCCGTTCCTTGCTCTTTTCTCTTCCTTAAGCTCACCTGGGTATAAAACATGAAATAGAAAGATAAGAGCACCAATTTCCACAAATTCAATGATAATTCATCCAGAAATTAGGCTAAGCATGAGGTAAAAACATGTATAATTTACCGTTTATCAGGATCATTACACTGTCAAATATCCAAAACATCGTAATATTATTAAGTTAAATTATACCTAACATAACATTAATTAACATATAATCCAAACAACAATTAATAAGTTTAATACTCATATGAACTTACCTCGATTACAACGATTGTTACAACAAAGTCGAGAACTAATCCGAGACTTTCACTTTCCCTCGATTCAAGTCTGGTTGATTCCTTTCTTGATCTAAAAATTAATTTCATTCAATTAACTAATTCAAATAGTCTAATATTATTAATTCTAGCTTATAACTCATTTTACTGTGAATTTACAAAATTACCCTTGACATTTTAACTTTTGTGCAATTTAGTCTCTAAATCTGAAACTTACAATTTAGCCACAATTAATAAAATTTCATGCTAGCAAATTTTCATAGGGTTCCATAGCAGCCTATATTTATCAAAATTTCACATTAACAAGAATGAATTTTACTATTTTAACAAATTAATCCTTAAAAATTAAAATTTAACAAAAACTACTTTACAAAATAATCCTATTTAACAATCAAACTTAACAATCTATCATTAACTTCAAGAACACTTCAATTTTATCCATGGCAAGTCCCTAGACTTTTAACAACTTTAAAAATTGACCCCCAGGCTAGCTAGATTAATCTAATACGATAACAAAAACATAAAAATTACTAAAAAAAGAATTAAAATCACTTACATGCAAGCAAGATTAAGAACTGAATCTTCCAAGCTTACTTCTAGAGTATTTTGGCTTGAGAAAAACCAATTTCAGAAGATGATAGCTTTTTTTAGTCTTTTGTTTGTTTTAATTTTCATTTAATTATCATATTACCATTTTATCCTTAATTGTTTTAACTAACAATAATATGAGTCCATAAATGTCCACTATATATATATATATATGGTATAATTACCATATAAGTTTATTAATTAAATATTCCATAGCCATTTGACCTCTTTTTCTAATAGAAATCAACTTTTTGCAGCCTTTACTATTTAGTCTTTTTTAATTAATTAACTAACTAAATATTAAAATTTCTTAACCAAATTTTAATACGACCCTAATAAATACTCCTAATCATTAAATAAACATTAAAATACTAACTCGCTAGTCAGAATCGTGATTTCAAAACCACTGTTTCCAACACTACTAAAACAAGATGTTACACTCCCTCTTTTCAATTTTAATTTTCCAAACTTAGTATTTAAACCATTTTCTTGTTCCTCACCTACCTTCTTTTCCTATTATCATTCCCTCCATTTTCCTTGATCTCCCTATCTAGGGGGTAATTCAACGATGTATGGTTGATTTCTCTTGGCCTCATCCTTTCCTTGCTAGCCTTACCACTCCCTTCAATCCTAACCTTCCACACCTCACCTAACTTTCCTCAAATCTCAACAACTTTCCCACCTTTAATTCCAAATTCCTCACTCACCCACCTCATTTCCACTCCCTAACCTTTCAATATTTTTTCCATACTCTTTTCTTCAAAACACATCCCATTAGCACCCTCCCTTACCTCTATTCTAACCTTATCATCCCTCTTATTCCCATTAAACTCTCTTTCTTCATCCCTTGTCCTTTCTAAATCTTCATCATTAACCTTATTAAAAGCCTCACACCGATTTCCCATCCTTAACCCCTCCTTCCATCCTTATAAAACTAGAAGTTACAACCTTATCGCACCATTTTTCTCCCTCCTCAATAACACTCTATTGTCAGGACAACTCCCTCTCAACCCTTTTCCTCTCTCACTCTTTTTAGTTCAATAGCTATTAAATGTTAGGGAAAATGAGACAAAGTCAAAGAAAAAAATGATATGAAAATCTCAAGACTCAAGAAACTTACTCTTAGCATAAAATAGAAAAACTCCCAAGAAGAGAGAGAAGTTACATCTCGCAAGAAGTTCCTAGTTCCATCTCCAAGGTGAATTTAAGCATTAAATGTCAATTCAAATCTAATATGAATACATTTAAAAGATTTAGATCAAATTGTAAGCATGTGTCGCAACTATAAATTATTTTTTTTTTTTACTCCTCTCTCAAAGAAAAAACTCTAACCTCTTTTTAAAAGCTTCTTTTACATCTACCTCTTCAAGCATCCAACTGCTTCACTGCTGACAACTGGCCATCATCCTCCCCCTTTTCTTTTTCTCTTTGAACTATTCTTTTAGTGTTGGTTTAGGCAATCCAATGACCCTAAAAAGTAATGTCGATAGTGACAGTAGTGAAAGACATGTTTACAATGTAATCAACATATTCTAAATATACTTCATATCAAATTTAAGATGATATTTACTTATTAAAAACTTAATTGATTTACTATTGATATTTTAAACATTAAAAAATCAATTGGTGAAATATAAAAATCAGCATACAATCTAAGCATAATTAGGAATCTCTCGTAAAAAAAAACCTATAAAAACATATATGGGGCCGATTTAAACGAATATAATCAAGAAAGGATTGTGGGTGAGATCATTATTAATTTCTTTTATATTATACATACATACATATAATATCTCCATTATTTTAACCCCCAATTATGTTGATAATAAAAGAAAAGGCAGGGGTTTTTGGAAGGACAAACTTTGTCTAAAGGAGAGGAAAATGTAAAAGGCTTTGGTCTCTGAATTACCTAACTTAACCTAACACAGATGGTCTACCACCTAGTAAGCTAATAAATGAGGATATTTTGGTCCATAAACTTCACTCTTGTTTTCCAAATTCCAAAATTATTCTCCATTTAATTGTTGTCGCATAATTGCATTAAAACTTTTGTTTTTGAAATGTTTTTTAACAAATGGTCAACTTATTCTTTCATCATTTTTCCATAAATTATGTTTTAGAATAATAATACAATACATCTCAATACCTACAATTATATCATTTATTACAAAGAACTAAGATTAATTAAAAAAAACACATTTGGACAAAATTCACTAACAAACCAAAATATATAGCAAAGAATCATAATAAATATTGATATAACATAGGATGGGATTCAAACCTGAAATTTTAAAATTTTCAAACACAAGCCATGAATAAATTTGAGAATCACGTAATAAACTCTAATTTAAGATGACTCTTAATTATGAATACAATTAAAATATGATGACAAATAAATATATTAATAGATGTTTATGCATGTCAACTTTTACATAAAAACTTCTTTTTTTGGGTTGGTGGATGGCTGTTTCATTCATATTTTTAAGAAATATATTTTTCAAATATATTAATAGTATATTTAAAAAAATGATTTAAAATGAAGCTGCTTAATTACACTAATTATCAAGGCTTAAAGCTATTGGTTTTGATTTGATTTGACTAGAAAGAGGACCTACCTTGGAGGCATAGAAGACTGAACTGAACCTTCTAATTAAAGTTCATTTTCATTTGTATGAAAGGAATCTTTTTTCTTATCATTTTATTATTAAATTTTTTAGAGGTAAAACTACAAGTGATCAACTCTTTTCCATATCATTTTATTCATAATCACATAAGTAGAATACAGTTAGTATATAATTATCATAAAAATAAAAAATATTGTTTATTTAAAATTCAATCTAATATCAATTATCATGTTTTTAAAATTAAATTTATATAGTCTTATGTTTTAATTTCATAATCATATTATTAATGAAATGTTACAAAATTTATAAAAAAATATAAATAATTAAATATAATTTAATTAATACATACTACCAGGTAAAGAAAATTAATATACATATTATATGTGTATATAAGTGTAAGCGTGAGTAGTTTGCAATGTTAGTAATCTCACGCGGCAAAAGGAAACACAATATAAAGAATATAAATATCAATTTCTTTAAAACTTGTCTAAATTTGGCTAGGGGCTTAGTATACTAAGTGGGTGAGTTTACTTATTGAATTTTGTGGTGTCGCAATAATTTCTTTTCGGATTAATTATAATAATAATTATTTATTTTATTACATTTTCGAAAGAAATGTTAATATGAAAACATACCTTATGCCCAAAAGTATGAAGCAAAGGATATATATTTTGGTATAAAACCATCAGGAAAGTTATTCACGCCTCAAGTCTTACTTTAATTTTTTAGCAAATTTTTCTAACAAAAAGAACGAATCTTTATTGGATTATTATCTAAAATGAGTTTTTCATTTTTCCAATCTTTGAACCAAAACTCGTTTTTTTTTCTTCCGTCTTGGAGAAAAACAAAAGTATGAAATAAGTTCATAAAATAAAATTGCTTCTCCTTTTACCCCTTCAAAGCATGCCATGCACTAAAATTTTCAATTCTTCTAAGTCAATTTATATAACTCTTTTTTCTTATAAATTTTAGAATAATCTAAATCATTAATTACAACAAGCCTCGTCTTCCAAATTTAAACGAATTCTCAAAATATAAATATCATGTCTAGTAACATAATCGTCAATTTTGATATTAAATGCCAATTTAAATATAATGAATGTATTATATCAACATATTAAATTTGACATGCAAAAAAAATTAATGGGTTTTTGGTCAATTATTAATATATTACTACTAATTACTAAAATCTTTTAAGCAGTGGCCTTTTGGTCAATTTCTAGTCATATGTCCACTCTATTTTCACGAATATAAAAGAACAAATCTTAGTTGGATTATTGTCTAAAACACGAATTTCCATTTTCCAATCGTTTAAACCAAAACTCCTTTTTTTTTTCTTCTTGGAAGAAAACAAATGTATGAATTATGTTAATAAAATTGCTTCTCCTTTTACCCCTTCAAAGCATTCCATATATTATATTCTTTTCAATTCTTTTAACCGAATTAATTGCAAAAAAAAGTCTTCAAATTTTTGTTTTAATTTTAAATTAGCTTTTTAAACTTCAAAACACTATAATCAAGTCCTCAAAGTATTAACATTATACCAATCAGATCCTTTCATCAACATAGCTATCAATTTAGGCATTGAATATAAGTGTAAATATTATGTAGAGCATATTTAAAACATTTAGAGTACATTGTAAATACATATGTATGTACTACATGTACAAATTGGATCAAATATGTTTAAAAAAATTGGTGTAAAAGACTATTCTTTTTAAAAAAGTGATCCAGCATTTTCATGTATATGTGTTTTCAATTTGATCCATGAATTTTAAATATACTTCATGTTAGATTTGAGTTGGCGTTCAATAACTAAACTAGGGGCTAAATTGATGGAATAACTTTGGTTGATACCAGGGGCGACGGAAGAAAATTGTTTTACAAAGGTCATAGATGAATCATAAAATTTTAGAGGTGCCAAAGTATAAACTTAACAGTATGTTAATTTGTAAATTTTAAATTCTTAAAGGGCTACAAAGTAATTTTACCATTTGGAGGGGCAAGGATACTTCCTGTCCATCTATGTCCATGGTTGATGCTATATAGATATTTTGATAATGGTTTAATGTTTGAGACATCAAAATTCGAGGTTTTCTGATGAAATTAATCCAAAATTTAAATTACTTAATGGCGATGAATGGAAGCAATCTCAAATATTTATTATTTGGGGGGGGGGGGGGGGTAGGTGGAGAGGAGCTTCTTGAATAAAAATGGTGAAAGGCACGTGTACTTACGCGTTCCATGTGAAAAACCCTCCCTCCTTTCTCCCCACTTCAAATCAACTCTTTAGAAAAATGTATTCGAAGCTTCCTTTCAAGAAACCACCAATAGAAAAAAGAAAGAATCCCCCAATTTTCTCACTTTTTCCATTAGAAAAGTCCACATTTTCTCCTCCTAAAAGATAAATAAAGCATGTTGTTATGTTTCCTAACCTTTGAAAACAATGACTCTCTAGTGGAGAAAAAAAGGCATACCCTTTTGAATACTTTTTTTTCTTAAAAGCCCTCTCTGGCTGCTCTGTTTCTCAAAATTTTCTAGAACCCATTATCGGTTTCCTTTTTCTTTTCCCCTTTTATAAACAACCCATCATCAACAATCTGTAAAAAAAGATAGAGAATTTCAAGTCTCTGTTTTTCTGATTTTTTTTTTGTAGAAAATACAATAAAAAGTTATGATCTTGTTTCGATTCCAGAAAGTAAAAGCCTGGTGTTGTTACTAATGGAAACTGATACGATCAAACCCTGCGATAACGTCGTTCATTCTCGATTCTTCCTTTCTGGATTTTATTGCTGGGGTTGGGAATTCTTGACTGCTCTGCTTCTCTTTAGCTGTTCTGCCTAAAAACGACCAGGTTTTCAATTTGTTCTTCCTTTTTACTTTTGTAATCATAATTCTTTGTTAGAATCTTTTTTTTGGGGGGGGGGTTTACGTGTACTTTGGGAGGGATTTGATCAATCGGAAAGTCGGAAAATATGGCGCAAAGGTCAGTTCCGGCGCCGTTCTTGATCAAAACGTACCAGCTGGTGGATGATCCGATCACCGACGATGTGATTTCATGGAATGAAAACGGCACGTCTTTTGTCGTTTGGAAAACTGCTGATTTTGCAAAAGATTTGCTTCCCAATTATTTCAAGCACAACAACTTTTCCAGCTTTGTCCGTCAGCTCAACACTTACGTAAGTAATTTCATTTTTTTAATTAATTAATGGTTAAATACTGATTTTGGTTCTTTTATTATGCTTAAATTCAAGATTTAGTCCTTATACTTAGTTTAATTTCTTTGCTTTATAACATAACACCATTCATTATGGATCTTAAAAAAAAAATAAAAAATAATTTTTTAAAGAAAACTTCGCTAGAGCATTTTATTCGTAATAGTTAAGCTATGTTATGAAGTGAGGGGACCAAATTATGAGAAAGTAAAATATAAGATTAAATTCAAAATTTAAGAAATAGTAATAGGATGAAAACTAAAAATTGACATTAATAACTTATATGGTAGACCATTTCTTTAAGGAAAAAGATGGGTAATTTGTTTAGGATTTTTTCTATTTAAAGGAAGTGAAATGGATTGGATTGTTTTAAAAAATTAATGAAAGTTGGAATAATAGGGTTGATTATGATAGGGATTGGTGAACTAATTTAAGGAATTAATTAATCCTTCAACCACTCAAATTGTAATTGTTGTTTTGAAGAAAGGGATTTACTTGCAAATTGATTTCCAACCACAAAATATTAGGTGAGGGGTTAGAACCGTCTTTTGACTTTTTTCAACCAATCGTACGGACCGTTAAAAAAATGAATTTGCCGTTTTATTACAGGGATTTCGAAAGGTTGTTCCAGACAAATGGGAATTCGCGAACGAGAACTTCAAGCGAGGGCAAAAAGAGCTCTTGTCCGAAATCCGTCGCCGGAAGACGGTGACAACATCGCCGGCTAATAATCCGGCGAACGGGAAAACGTCTGGTGCGGGGGCTTCCTCCCCTACTAACTCCGGCGAGGACCTAGGGTCAACTTCCACGTCGACATCACCGGAATCGAAGAATCCGGGATCGGTGGAAACGACGCCGGCAGCGAACACGAATCAGTACACGGATCTATCAGACGAGAACGAGAAGCTGAAGAAGGATAATGAGATGTTGAGCTCGGAGCTGGCGCAAGCCAAGAAGCAATGCGACGAACTGGTCGCGTTTTTAACCGAGTACGTGAAGGTGGGGCCCGATCAAATCGATCGCATCATGCGGCAAGGAAACGGTGGTTCCACCCTTGAAGGCGACGATCTTGGCCGTTTCTACGGCGTCGATGACAACGACGATGATGAAAAAGGCGGCGGCGAAGATGGAAACGGAAGTTTGAAACTGTTTGGGGTGTGGTTGAAAAGCGCGGGAAAAAAGCGGGCACGCGAGGAGAAAATTGTGTACGGTGGGCCACACGCTAAAGAGATGAAGACCGTTGATTTTCGCCACGTGGCTTTGATGATGAAGAGCGGCAAGGTTTGCAACTGAGCCAATCACCGGTCCTCATCGATAGCAAGGAAGTTTATCTCGTACAAATATAACTAGGATTAAATAAAAAGTTTTTTTTTTTTTAATTTTGGATAATTATTTAATATATGGGTGGTGGAAGTGTTTTCTTAACTTTAGAAGCGTGGTTAAAAATTGTCAAATGTATTTAATTAATATTTAAAAATAAAAATATATAATTAAATATATGACAATTTTTTAATAATACTTATAAAATTTAAAAATTCCACCTTATGTATATTAAATATTAATCCATTTGTTTTATAATTTTAGTAACAATATGGTAGTAAATATTTTTTAGAAATAAATAAAAACAAACAAACGTGAATTTGTAATTTTATAATTTCCTTTTCTAAAGTTAGGTGGGTCAATTAGTCAGCAATTGTGGGAGGCAAAAATCAAAAGGCAAATGGGTCATTCAACTCTGCCCTATTGTTACAAAATTGTTGTTTCCTTTTTCAATAGTATATGTTTAATAGATTGTTCTACTTTTAAATTCCATTTTTCAATTTATGACTTTACTTAGTACAAAATATGGAAATGAGTAAAAATATAAAATTTGTTAATCAAGTGGTTAAAATTCATGATTAAGTATTGCCTTTGTCTAAACAGGTAACACTGTTAAATTTTGTTGACTTAAAAAGTAACACATTTCTCATTTATATGCACAAAATTAACAAAAACCAACCATTTATAGCAAACATTATTAGCTGTTTAAATTCATGTGTTTCCAACAAATTGGACTAACTTTTAAATTTTTATAAAATATAAAGATTAAATTTTAATAAATTAAAATAAACGGGACTATCTTGATTCATTCATTTATAATATTTTAAGTTAATTTTTTGCATTTCATCATTTAGAATTGCAAAAAAAGTTTGCAACTTATATCTAGTTGCAAACGGAATTCAAAGGTAATTTGATATAATTATTTTTATGGAAGTTATAATAACTTTTTGTAGAATGAAAATTTTTAATTCTTTGCTTAAATGTAACGGTGTAAATAGGATATCGGTAATTCCAAGTTATTTGAGTTTGACTAAAAAAATATGAATTTAATTCGGTAATTATCGAGTCGACCTTTAGCTATCGATCAAGTAAAATCAAGCTTAGATATACTTACTCGAATGAATTGTGAGGCTTATCAAACTTTTTATTTTTAATATATATTTTAAATGTTTATATATTATTAAAGTATATTATCGTCTTTAATATATATTATTAACCTTAATTTAATTATCTAAGATTGAGCTTGAATATGCATAAATTTTATCCAGCTCAAGTACATTAATTAGCACTTATTTGATGCGAAATGTTAATGGGTTTTTATAAGTTTTTATTCACTATTCGTACATTAATTTAAAACACAAAGTATATTATAACTTTATTTCAAGCATCAAAAGTACAATTTTAATTAGCACATAAATATGACTTTTCTTTAAAAAAAAAATTAAAGGTAACTAGAAAGCACATATCAAGGCTTATGCATGTGAAGCTTAAAGGAGGAAGAATCCAAAATTAGTTATAATACCGACAATGTAACACCCTAAATTTTTTATAAAATTACGCAAGTTTGTTAAGTTGATTTGATTATGTGATTAAGTGTTTTGTAAGTTTACTTAAGGTTTCATGTACGAATTTCGGTGTTTGCAAGCTAGGAATATTTTTCCTTTTGTGTCGTTATTAGTAGTAGAGTTTTGATAGAGTTTGGATTCTTGGTGACCATCATTGGTTCTTTAATTCCATGGGCAATTTCTTGTTCGTTGCTTAAGGGCCATTTGGACGTTGATCTTGCAGGGTGTTGTTGGTGAGTTTCGGGTTCTTTACTTGTGAGTAATTCGGGGTTTTTTTTCTTTAGTTATTTAATTGTTGGATATGGTATTTTGTGATTTAAGATCGTTTGTTATTAAAGGCTTTGGGGATTGACTTGGATTCTCCTTGTGATGAAATTTTATTTATTGTGGAATTTTTCGTTTTAGAAGAATAGTGTGTGGTGATAGATGATCCTCTAGCAAATTAAGTTCTTGGAGGAGTTGTTGTAAGTTGCCGTAAGTGCTCGTTATTGATTTAGGGACTGTTTTCTTGAGAAAAGAGTGAATTTAAGTGGAAATCTTTGTGAGAAAAGAGTGAATTTAAGTGGAAATCTTTGTGCTAAATTGAAGTCATAAACGTTTAGTTTTGATGCTGTTTGTAGGGTTCTAAGTGTTCAGTTGTGTGGTGGATCAATCTCATTATCAAGTGTGTAACTTCGACCTAAAAACTTGATTTAATCACGAAATTAGCTATTTTTCAAAATTGTCCAATGTCACACAGTCGTGTGTGCAGGCTGTGTGACTAATTGTGTGTTGCCACATGACCGTGTGGTAAGGTGTGTCCATGTGTAATTTTTACAGGTCATGTGGGTAGGCTGTGTGGGACACACGATCATGTGTGATTTTTTGTAGATCGTGGACCACACGGGCTAGCTTTTTGGGCCATGTAGGCCTTTTTGCCCAAATTTAGGGCTTTATTAGGGGTTGCTTAAGGGACTCAAAATTTGGGTCCATAGGCATCGTATGGGGTCGGAAAGGCCAAAGTTCAGGTACGTAAAAGTGTATGGATAAGCTTAAGAAGTATGTTAAGTAGGAAATGTTACCATTAAATCATATGTTGTGTTATGATTTGTATGTAAATATATAAGTATGCATGCTGTATGGTTTATGATATATGTAAGTATGATATATATATATGTGTATATATATATATATATATATGATTATGATTTGTTTGTGTTTCAGGGTGGGTTATGATATGATGAAGGAAGTGCTATATGACAGTTTATACTGCAATTATGGTGGCTAGACCGCAAATTTATGTATGCAGCTCAGCTGCAATTATATGAGTGGCACACTGCCATCTATTGGTGTGATTGGATAGATGGATGATAACATGTTTATTTTGCATATTTTATGTGTTCAAATCAATTAATTCTTGAAATTATTCTTGCTAAATTGGTGATTTTGTGTTTAAATTTTGTCAGGAACAAAATTCGGATATTTTTAATTCAAAGACAAGTAGAAAAGGATTAAAGTGGAACATGGGCAATAAAAGAGAGGCCAAATCGAAAATTTGGAGACATTTAAGGGCTGATTAGATTTTTTGACTTTGTAAAAACCATATTTAGAAAAGAAAATCTGATATTTTATTTCATATAATTAGGGGGTAGTGGGTTAGTTAATTTTAATATATGATTTGTGTATAAATAGGGTGTATGTTGGACTTGAAAAAACACACCTTGGATACTTGAAAATTGAATTGAATATTTTTCCTTTCTATTTCATGTGTCAGTAGCCACCTTTTTCATAAGCATTCTGCATTTTTTATCATTTCATCTTTCTTTGCTTTTTCAAATTTGTTTAATTGCTTCCCAAGTCCTTTTCCCTTTCCATCTTTCTCCATTTCCATACACCATCCAAGCATGATTAATTTCATGCTTCACTAAACTTCCAACTTGACTTTAGGCCGCTATTCTTTTTGGTCAAGAATAATGAGAAATGAATCCGCATTAAAAATCTTTCATAATAGTATTCACCATCTCTCCAGAATATCGGATAGTACAAATTCATCCCTTAAAATTAATTTGATTTCAACACAAAGTGCACGTCGGGTTGGAGTCATTTTGGTGTACAATTGGGAAGACGAGTCGGAAATGCTGTATTCGGATTCTTGTGAACAAATTGGCGTGTCCTGGCGGGGTCATACTAGTGAGATTTTAATCAAGGGAGATAGTGATCAGATTTAAACGTCCTGCACAGTAGAGGCCGTTAATCCAAGTTGGGTTCTTCAGGACGTAAGGCTACTGAGGTTTTGAATTGTGAACGAGTGTATCGCGATTAGACAAATGGTAAGGGTTGATTTGCAGGTCATATTGGAATCAGCTACGAAAGGAAGAATTGGCGATTAGAATGTTCTTGATCGCTATAACTGAGTTATGGTTTGGAAAAGAATATCAATTATCAATGTTTCAGAGATTGGAATTCACCGATTCTAAGGCTAAGGTTTTATGTTTTTGTTTACAAAATTCAAATCACTTCCTTATTTTATTTTATTTCCGATTAATATAATTGTTTATTTCTGCTATCTCATTTATTTAATTTCTAAAACATTTTCTAAGATGAGCTAAATCATGTGTTTGCTTGTACTGAGATTATAGGTTAAAAGACATACTGGGCTCAAAGCTCATGGTTTGTGTGCTTTGTTTTAGATAATCCTCTGACCTAGGAATGGACGACGACTAGGGAGCTCAAGTTTCATAAATTTTTAAATTAAGCACTACGAACTTTTTCATTTATTTTATCATGGACATTTCTGGACATTTTTAAGTTTTTATTTTTGGTTGGACATTTTAATTTTTGTTTTTGTTTAGTTCGTTAGGACTTTTTTTTTACTCACAACACGAAGGCTTTATAATTTAGGAATACTTAACTTAAGACAATTAGAATGAATCGTGGTTTTATATACAAAGAACTATAAGGTTTTTCCCTGCAAGGCTAATCAAATTGTTCTAAAATGTTTTAGCATGCAAATATTTTCAAGGGAATTGGTTTTGTTTTTAGATACAAAATTAAACTGTGATTTCGAAAAGTTGTAGTGTTTTTCAAAAAAGTAATTTAATTGAATTTTCCTTCCGCTGAAGTGGTTATCATCAGATCAAACATTTGTCTTTTTTTGCATAACCGTTTAACCTCCATAATCCGACCATAATGTTTAGGCTAGGTGTATGGTGTTACATTTGGTGGTACTAGAGCTTAATTGTAAAACTTAGTTGTGAATTTTAGGTGCAAATTGTTTTCAAAAGTAGACTTTGTTTTAAATTGAATTTTATGATCTTCGAATATTTGATATGTGAAACTGAGACTTCAGCGTCGATCCAAGTAATAACTCTAAACTTTAGTTATGCTTTAGAGATACTTTGTATGCGATACTTTAGTATAAGAAATGACCTTTAGAGATTGTAGTGTAGAAGAACACTCTCTATACATTGATAAGTGTTCTAATAAAACTTTAATATTAAGGTTTAAAACATAGACTGATTTTATAAAATTCTTGAAAATTGTAAGTAAGATAATGAGCACTAGTGGTTCTCGTAGACGTGGTACCCATGGGCACGGTGGTCACTATCGGGGGGCTCGAGCTGAGCCTTCTTCAATGGGTAGTATACCCCAGTTAGATACGAGCGAGATTGTAGGAACTCCAACTACTGAGACTGAGTTTGCGGCTTAGATTGTCGAGGACGACACATTATCTCAAGCAATATTGAGGGTTTTAGAGAGGGTCACTGTGACCCATAAAGGATTTGGATCTGGGAGCCGAGGGTCGATAACTAAACGACTCTGGCCTAATAGATTTGAGCTATTTAGAGGCGTCATTAGAGTCACCCCTACTATGGCTGAGTATTTGTAACACCCCAAACTCGGCCTAGACGTTATGATCGAATCTTGTGATGCCACATGAGAGTGTTTTTGAAAATGCATCGATACATTAAAAATTATTCCAGTTATTATCTTTACTTAAGTCAGGAAAACGTGAACTAATTAATTTGCTTAAAACCATTTCTCTTACGCGGAAGCTTTGAAAACAAAATACTTTTCGCAATTGTTTCTACTTATAAAAAACGTAGTTTATTTTAAGAAAATGATACTTTGTTGCGTTGCAGTTTATAAGCCCATAAACAACAGTTCAAAAACCCAAATTAAAACCAAAAGTGCAACTCCAAATAATTACATAAAAAATTCCCAAAAATAATAATTAAGGCAGTAAAAAAACCGTGGAACCAATGTATATATGGCAGTGGTCACCGTCGAGTCCTCCGTTGTACCGATCCGTCTACTGCTAGGGATTACCTGAACAGTTTAAACAGAAAAGGGCGAGTTTTCGCAAACTCAGTGTGTAACCCCCACAGAAATCATGCATACATACATACATTAAAACATAGCCATAAACAGTCTAGGCCGAAGCCCCTTAAGGAAATTAGTGTGAGCCTTAGCCCACTCGGATACAGGATCAAAAATATACTAGGGCCTTAGCACAATCAGATACAAAATCAGTACAGAACAGAATAACAAAAAAACCCAACCCACCAAACCTGCATACCAACTCCGTCCAACCCAACACACCATGTGGGGATATAATCGACCTATCCATCCCTGCACACCAAATTGAATATAAAGTACCCATCCATCCCTATACACCATACAGTACCGAATTACGACACATATCAAAAATATGTAGCTTAGTTGCCAAATATCAAGCTTTAAAAGCCTTTTAGATACTTCCTTCAACTTCATCAACCCAACCTCGATGCAATGCAATATACCAATATGACATGCAACCATGTAGATAACAAACATAAATTTATATTCAGATCAGTACAGATATACATGCTAAATGTAACATGCTTAAAACTTATATCACATAATCAGATCATAAAATTAGGGTTTCAGCATTACTTACCGACCTTACTATAGGTCACAGTCGACTTGGGTGACCAGTGCAAACTTACAGATCATTTCAGAGAAATAGGCTCACACGACCATGTGGCCTACCCATGTGGGCCCACACGCCTGTGTGGCCCACACTACCCAAAGTGGCCTTAGCCGTGTGTCCCAAAATCCAACATGCTCGTGTGGTTCACCTGTGTAGGCCCATATGCCCGTGTGGCCCACACGGTCCAATTGGTCTAGCCTGTGTCTCGCACACAGCCTCACTGGCCATCACACGGCCGTGTCATACACCAATGTCACGCACGCACGGCCTGGTTCATCGTTCACATGGCTGTGTACTGCCACACGGCCTACGACACGGGCAACCACACGTCCGTGTGGCATCGACAATTTTATTTTTTTGGCTTTCGCCGATTATTGTTTTCTGTGTTTTTGGGTATACACCTACTTCGTTTTAGCTGCTAACACAATCCTAAGCACTTCAGCACCTAAAATTGATAATCTCAAGTCCAAGATTAATCACTTAAATCAAGTAATCACGAGCAGACAAAACCTTAATCTTAACGAAACCTTTACCTTTGAGTAGACATTGACAAAAATGCACTTCATCAACATTGTTTGGAGAATCACAGCCACTTTACAGACCTTCTAAACACAAAAATACTTCTCTTAGTAATCATTCGTGAATAACAGATAAAATTGATTAAAAAAGCATCACTTACCGATTACGCGCTAACGTAGAGTAGAAAAGATGAAAAAAGAAACGGAACCAATAAAAAGAAACAGAGGTTCAGCAGGAAGAAAAAGAGGAATTGAAAGACAAAAAAATTTTTTTGCAGAGTAGAGGGAGGGTGCCGAATTTGCCAAAACAAAACCTAGTACTCAGAATTAGATTTTCTGATAACCTCCAACTTACATTCCCTTAATTCTTTCCATTGAACACTCCACTATTAACATTTCAATTCCAATCACACTCATCCACCCCCCACACGCCACATGCAAAAAGAAACACTCCCTTGCTTGCACAAAGATTCGAACACAAGACCTCCCCCACACCAACACACTACTTATCCTCCAGACCAGTAGGCCCATTTTGACATATTCTACAAACAATAAAATATAAGCCTAATGGACCAAGTTCAGGCTTTATTCATTAGAATACCAAAATTTACCCAAGTTGTGGCTTGAACTTAGGACCTCCCCAACACACCTAGAACACTTAACCACTGAAGCAGACAGATATTTGAGTGTCAAATTAATACAAAAACATATACAGGAATTTTGGGGCGTTACAGTATTGGTTAGAAACCACAGAAAGGATAATGAATGATTTAGATTGCACCTCTGAGTAAAAATTGAAGGGTGCGGTATCCTTGCTTCGCAACGATGCATACCAGTGGTGGGTGATTATGCATGTGGGCATTGAGCTTGAGCAGTTGACTTGGGATTATTTTCAGAATGCCTTTTAGAGTAAATACATGAGGGCAAGATATGTTGAGGCCCATAAATGCGAGTTTATGGGGCTCACTTAGGGGGACGGATCGATGGCTGAGTACGAGGCTGAGTTTTTGTGATTGAATAGGTATGCTCGAGGGTTGGTTACTAATGATTATGAAAAGATAGCACGTTTTGAGGAGGGCTTGAGGTATGATCTTAAGGTTTTGATAGCTCTTTTGAGGGAACGAGTTTTTGCGACCTTAGTGGATAAGAAAAATATAGGAGAGGAAATTAAACGTATTGAGTGTGAGAAGAGGGGAAGAGAGAAAAATCAGAAAAAGAACAAGAGGGATTCGGGTCCTTCTAGCTTCTCTTAGCAGCCCACGAAACGGGTCAGGTTCAATAAACCTCCGTAAATTGAGCTAGTTGCCAGAGTTGAGCTAGTTGCTAGAGCCGAGGAAGTTTAAATCTTTGGATACTGTAGTAAGCACCATCGAGGCAAGTGTTGGAGGTGGACTGGGGCTTGCTTTAGTTGTAGGAATATGGAGCATAAGATTAGTAAGTGTTCCTTTATGGTTGAGCTAGGTCAAGCTCCGGTTTAGGGCCAAATTTCACCTTAAAGGGTTGGTTAACAGCCTGCTAGAGGCTATTGTCAGGTGTGAGGGGGTAATAGTGGTGGTCGTGGTCAGAGAACACTAGGCAAATGTGCAGGTCAAGCTAATGCTAGGTTGTAACGACCCGATTTTCAGTGGTGATGGAATAGTGGTTTGGGACCACAAATTTATGTCGGGTCAACTTGTAAATATTATTATTATTATTATATTTATAGTCATTAGAGTTGTATTAAAATTTGGCTCGGAAATATTAACATCTAGATAGTTAATTAAAGAAAAAGGACTAAATTGAACAAGGTGCAAAACTTATTAATTAAAGCATTAGGATGATTTAATAGCTTTTTTATGAGATGAAAAGGGACATAATTAATAATTATCCCATTAGTATATTGATGGAAAATAATAGGTTTTTAAATTGTTGATTTATAAGGTTATATTTAAGGATAAATGTGTAATTTAGTAATTTAATTAAGGTTTAATAAAACAAAAAAAAATATCATAATATTTTTCATGTTTCACCAAAAATCAAAACCACCATTTTTGAAGATTCAAATTTGGCTAGCATAAAAGCTTTGCATGTAAGTCCATTTTGATTCGGTTTCTTGTAACTTTTATGTTTTTGAGATCGTTGCAACTAGGTCCAGCTAGCTCATACCTTCGTTTTTGATTCTGTTAAAAATTTTTGAAGTTTCCATTGATGAATCTTGAATTATTTTGATGAATCCCATGTATTTGGAGTTTTGATTATGTTGTTTGATGATTTTGTAAAGTGATTTTTGTTAGATTTTAATTTTAGGATCAAATTGTAAAAATGTCAAAATTTTAAGGTTTGATAGTAAATTTAATGTTCATTAGGGACTTTTAAAGGGCCTAGTATATTTGGATGGAATATTTACTTGAGAAAAAAAGTTAATCTAATGAATTTTGGGTTAAAGGACTAAATTGAAAAAAAATTGTAAAAGTTTGAGGTAATTGTGTAAATTTAAAAAATAAAAGGGAATTAATTGTAAAATGGATTGAAATGTGAAATCTAAGCTGATAATTGAGAAATTTTACATTTTAGATCAAGATCCTATAGATACTCGTGGAAAAGAAAAAATCGCGGAATAGCCCCTAAACTTCTACAACTACTACAACTTAGTCCAAGTAAGTTCATACAGTTTGAAATTTAACATATATATGAATTTTTGAATAATTTAAGATGATACAATAGATATATTAAATTGTTGTTGATGAAAGGTTAATTGAGAAATGTTATAAAATTTTGATAAATGTTATCAAATTTTGATGTTTGGATCAGATTGAACGCAGGGTAGAGTACTACCGAGTTATGGTGTGTTATGGGGGTTTGGAGTGGAGATTTTTATGGAAACTGTTTCCCGAGTGGACCGAGGTTCAGCATTTGTTGTGAACTCTTGTGTTATACTCTCTGTTTTGGTGTGTTTCGAAGGATTAGCTCTTATGAGCATTTGAGTGTTTTGGATGGATTGGCTCTTGTGAGCATCTGGTGTGTCTTGGTTGGATTGTCAATGTACTCGTATCCGTAAGTCATTCAATGAATTGAAAATTTTAGTAATTTATCTTATTTTATGATTATGATGGTTTTGCTGTATATATTTGAGTATTGAATTGAATTTTTATGATTTATCGGTTGAGGTTATAGATGTACAAGAAACATTCATGGTTGAATTATTATTATTTGAATTTTTTACTTACTTTAGTAAGGTTTATTGTTTTAATACATCGAGCTTACTAAGCTTCATTGAGCTTACTTGTGTATTTATTGTTCTTTTGGATACTCAGAAGGTTGGACGATTGGATTGACACTCAAGTCACACTATCCATAAATCTCGGTAGTTTTTAAATTGTTCATTTCAGATTATATGGCATGTAATAGGCTTTTGTGTTATTATTACTAATGTTTTGGGATATGTAAGTATTAAGTATGATCTTTTGTGTAAATTACTAACTTATATGATATATGTGAATGAGGTTAGTTCTAATGCTAGTATGAATGATATGTGTTAATGATACGTTGTGGTATCTATGATGATACATTGGTTAGGCACTTAGGATGTTGATTTGACATGTTTTTAGCTGGTTTAAAGTCACTTTGAGTAGGTCTTTTGACTGGTAAATGGATTGCTTAGAGTCCAAGTAATCTTGAAATGATAAACTTGTTGTTAAAGGTTCATTTTGGATCCATACAGCCTAAGACACGGGCGTGTGACTTAGCCGTGTATGACACAAGGTCTAGTGACACGGCCGTGTGCCCTTTGTAGGTTTTAGTGTGTGCAAGTTAGGCAGTTACAAAGCCTAGCACACGGTTTGGCGCACGGGCGTGTGGGGCTATTTTGAGAGTTATGTGGCCTGGCACACAGGCATGTGACATGACTGTGTGAGTTACATGGGCTGGGACACAACCGTGTGTCTCTATTTTGAAGGTTACACAGCCTGAGACACAGACGAGTAAGTTATGCCCTCAATTTATTGGACCGTATTGGGTTTTGAGGTGTGTTGGGCCAGTCGCCTATCAGTTAGAGTTGCCTTCATAGTTGGATTGCATTCATGACATTTTTTACATGTCCATGTTGAGGTGTTATTGATCTAATCCTTTTCATGTAATTCCAATAGAGGGAATCGAGGTGAGGCCGTATTTGTCTTTTGAGGAGGAGCTGGTACAGATTCTAGATCGTGAGGTTAAGGTCTTGAGGAGAAAGACCATTTCATTGGTTGAAGTACTATGGAGGAATCATGGTTTAGAGGAAGCCACTTGGGAGCCCGAGGATTTGATTTGCCAACACTATCCCTATCTCTTTGAATCAGGTAAATTTCAAGGCCGAAATTTCTTTAAGGGGAGGAAAGTTGTAACACCCCAAACTTCTTGGATTTAAAATTGTGTAAGTGTGTCAAGGAAGTTGATTTGATTATGTGGTTAAGTGTTCTGTAAGTCTGCTTCAGGTCTCGTGTTTCATTTTTGGTGTTTGTAAGTTAGGAATATTTTTTCTTTTTCTTTTTCCTTTTGTGCTGTCATTAGTAGTAGAATTTGGATTCTTGGTGTTTGGTTGTAATATTAGTATATAGATAGGTTGTTAAAATCTACTTTTTTTATTAAATAAATATAGGATAATTCCTTAATTTTTTTCTTTTTTTTTAGTCAAAATACCACTCCCTTGCTAACGTTTCTTACCTTCCCACTACCATCCAAAATGTCCCTTTTTGCTTCATTTTTTTTTGTTTTCTTTACTTTTCAATTGGCTTTGGGGTTGGTCATGTTCTTGAGGCATGATATGCGTGATATGAAGTAATAAAATTTATAATAATGATCAAACCAGAAACTAACTAATATCACGATTTTAAGGCAAGCGCACCTATCGAACAGTAGTATAGCTTAGTGGCAAGACCGAGATATCGTACCCAAGGGAACCAAAAATACTAGTACTAACTTCTTTTCTATTATCTAGCCTAAAAATAAAAGAGGTTTTATTGAAACTAAACTAATTCTAAAACTAAACTAAGAATGCACAAAAAGTAAATTGGGGAAAAACTCTTTGGGAAAGACTGATTGATTGGGCAATACTCAAGGGAGAATCCACCTAGACTTCACTTAATATCAACTCTTGAACTAGACGATTTATTCACTTGGCTTTATCTGTAGAAATCCCTAATTTATGTTAATACCTCCGTTGAGGATAAGAACAACTAATCCTAGGTTGATTAACTGAAATCTCTTTCTAGTTAAAACCCCTAGTTTCGCATTAACTCGATCTATGGATTCCCTTATTAGGTTTGACCCTAATCCAGCAGATTTATGTTGCTCTATGTCTAGGGTTGCATGCAACTCCCCTTAATTATGTTAGATCTACTCCTATGCAGGGACTTTTGCTCCTCTATACAAGCACATTCAACTTAAATCAATATCTCGAAAATATCAATTTAAGATTTAAAAACACAATTAAGAACAAATCAAATATCTATCATATAATTCAAGAGAAAATAATAACAAGATCTATCTTAGGTTTCATCCCCCTCAAGTATTTGGGGGATTTAGTTCATAATTAATAAAGAAAACATCTCAAAAGAAATAAAATAACAAAACATAAAGAACCCAAAAACCCTTGTAGGAATTTGAAGGGAGATATTTAGTCTTGAGGGAGAATTCAGCTTTTGAGATGAATCAATCGGCTTCCCTTTGAGTAATTCCCTGCTTTCACTCTCTGTGTTGGCAGAGATACAACTGTCTCTTGTGGAGAGAAAAGTATTCCCTTAGCGGGAAATAAGCACACCCCTAAAGTTGCCTCATAGGATCTTTATATAGAGTTTTGGAATGCTTTTCTTAGCCCCTAAGTATCCTTTTCCAAGTGACATTGAACTATCTCACGACAGGTACACGCCTGTGGGCCACGCCCGTGTGGATTGACAAAAGGCCGTGTGTGGGCCTGTTGATGGTGGCATGGCCGTGTGGTCTGGCTGTGCTTGTCGGGTTTGGGCCGTGTTGGATTTTATGTGGCACGGTCGTGGGACACGATTGTGTGGTGAATCCTTGGGTCGTGTTGTTTTTACACTTTGGCCCATTTTCTCCATTTTTGGCCCGTTTTTTGTTCTTTTCTCTTCCTTGTGCTCTCCTGAGTATAAAACATGAAATAGAAGTGTTAAGAGCACCAATTTCCACAAATTCAATGATAATTCATCTAGAAATTAAGCTAAGCATGAGGTAAAAATATGTATAATTTATCGTTTATTAAATACTCCCACACTTAAGCCTTTGCTTGTCCTCAAGCAAAATCTCAACTCACAATTAAGAATCATTCTTCTCAACCCACAGTCTTTATCAATAATGTTTCAAACTAATTCACAAGTAATCATACAATGACAATTCAATCAGAAAAACATTAAAGATTCAAACACTCTAAGTTGAGAATTTTATCACAGAAACATATGTTTCCTCTCTTCTCTTAAGTAATTACTTTTCAATCCAAAATTAACAAGAGTTAATATCCTCACTAAAGATTCACTCTATCCACTCAAGGTTTTTAGGGTTCAAGAATTTAGCACTTTTTAGTTAACCTAAAAAGTTATTACCATAGGCTTACAAGAAAATCAAATCTCCACCACTATAGATTGATATGACACATCGATCAAAAGGTCTTTCAATGGTTGTAATGGGGCTTTCGTTAGGGGTGTTGTCACAAGCTGAAAAAAGAAAGGGTTAAAATCGAGATTGAATTGAAAGATCATCTAGCTAGAAAAATCTCTATTACTGGAACATATTCCTAGAGCTAAGCCTTATGATGACACTGTTCTGGATTTAGAAGCTTGTAGAAATATGCAAAAACTATTGAACTATTATAGATTACAACTGAATTAATTGTAATAAATTTTTTTATTTTTTTGGTTTTTTTAGGAACAAATCAAATATCATACTTTGAATATTTACAAACTGGAAAAGAGAACAAAGCTAGATAATGATTCAACTCAAATCTCGATAAAAATAGGGATCAAAATAATTGAATGGACTTCAACAAAAACAGGTTATAGGTTAATATTAGGGGTGAGTCAAAGAATAGGTTGTTAGGCTCAATGGGGTTTACTAGGGGTTAATTTGTGGAGGTAGGCTTTTATGGAGAAAGTGGTTTAAATCCTAAGTACCTTTATCATTTCGGTATATCAAATCAATGATGGGGTCTTGACATGTATAATCAAAGCAAGTTCTAGAATAG
Organism: Gossypium stocksii; assembly: GCA_020496765.1. NCBI lineage: Eukaryota > Viridiplantae > Streptophyta > Magnoliopsida > Malvales > Malvaceae > Gossypium > Gossypium stocksii. The sequence goes on along the minus strand of CM035622.1, from coordinate 2,774,456 downwards.
CAAATTAGTATTAACTCACTCAAAGCAACAATAAAGGTAAGCACGAAAAAATGTATGCTCAGAAGGCTCAAAAACCTCACCAGAATTATGGCTTTTGATGTCAATCCTGTGAATTTCAAATCTCAAGATAATACTTAAAATTAGGGAAAATACTTATGAAAAAAATTAGATTCTCAAAAATTTCAACTTATCATGCTTGATTCCCTAGTGTTTTAAAGTTTGAATAATCAAAGTACAAGCGCCTATGTTTTAATTCTCAACATATCAATAAAAATCATAAATCAATCAGAATTTATTCCTAATAGGAGATTGAAGATAATGAGGATTTGAGAACAATACAAACAGTTAGAAAAATTTCAGGGATTTCAAAGAGAATACAATGACTGAAAGTGAGTTTCCCCCCACACTTACGATGTACATTGCCCTCAATATACAAAGATAACATTAGTAGCAATAGAAGCATAATATCATAAGATAGGGAAAGGTATGAAACTCCCTGAATTTTGGATGAATTTGTGAGACAGAAATTGGAGTTGGAAGAGCCGGCAGTTGTGGTAGGGTGTTCCCATTAGAGTTTAGCTTTGAGCTGTAAAGCTCCTTTGAAACTGCAATGGCACTTAAGGATTTTAGGTGTTTTAGAATTAGAGCAATTACTCGTTAGGAAATAGCTGATAAAATGCTAAAAAGAAAAAACTAAATTGAAATGTTCAATGGATATAGAGATAAAAATAAAGCTAAAGGAAAATCTAAAAATTCTAGAAAAACATAAAGTTCAAGCGAAGGTCAAAATAAAGATCAAGAAAAAGATCAAAATAAAGATAAGAGGAATAGACAGGTCTAATCCTCAGATAGGTCATACGGTAGTGGTGGCGATAAGATGTACAGATGATGACATATCTGCTGAAGAGTAGCGTCGATATGGTCAAAACGCTGGAAGCACTACTGCTCGAATCGTGTTAAGTGCTTGGATATGTTAGCATAGGAGGCTGTCGCATGAACTGGGCGACAATGTGGTGGTGGCTCGGTGGGGTGCTCCTCTGGTGGTGGTGGGACATCATCAGCAATGTCCTCCGGATCCTCGGCCTCTTGGACCAGGCGGTACTGTAGTGGATCGGTCCTAGGACGGCGCTAGATCATCCTCATGTGAAGCATAGTCTAGATGCCCTGAGGGGACATCTGGCCTATCAGTATGTATGAGGATGTCTGGGCCGTGGTATTGAGAAGCCCGAAGTGGCGGGCCAACCGTGTGATGTATGGGCCGATGGATATAACTCCCTTATGATGTTGCTCCGTTTGGTGTTGGATGGCTTGAGCGATGAAATAGACGAGGTCCATGGTGTGTGCGTTTGCCATGCTCTATAAAAAATAGGCATCGTGTGTGCTGACGACACTGGTGCTCTCACGTCGGCCTGTCAAGGTATGTGCGAGGAGAGCGTGAAGGTCACTCAAGGATGGGGCAAGGGCGGTTGCCTTGGAGCGACTAGGGTCGTATGTAGCTGCTCCCGGGACTAGGGCTTGCCAATATTTGACTGGTGACATGTGGATGCGATAGGGGAGATCGGGAAAGTCTTCGTCGGCTATGAACTTGTCTGTGTAAAGTCCTAGCGCAATACCAAATTCAGGCACGCTCAACTATCGTACCAAACCACTGAGGCGAAATTGGATGGTGCCTGGGTCATCATGGTTCGTCATTACCTATAAATGAAAAGTAGAGCAAAACTCTAATGTTAGCTCAAGGCAGGTGGGCTCGATGGTGTAAAAAAATTACTTCCAGGGCTCGATGGTTAGTAGGGCCCGAACAGCATCTGCGAGTTGGACTCGCTCGAAGGCAGCCCAGTCAATACATCGCCCTGTTCCTAGAGGGTGGGCTCGTAGGAGTTGGAATAACTCCTCTTGGGTGTTTTGGTGGAATTGTATGAACAGGTGGCAGGTTTTGGCTGTGGGTCTAGAGGATGAGCCACCGGGCCCCTTCCGTTTCATTGTAGCAGGACCGGTAGCTTTCTTACCGCGTGATGAAGACATAATACCTAAAAAAAGGGCATGCGTTAGTTGTAATGAAATGGTGACTAGCAAAAATAAATACTAATTTGTTAACGGTGAGTACCTATGTTAGTGTACAAATAATATGTTGTTTTTCCTAAAAATAGAGATGAACATGATATAGGTATTTAAAATGACTAGAATCTAATGTTCTAAGATATCTAAAAATGGCAGCCAAGTATTGTGCTAAGTGGCATAATGAATTCTTTAGATAAATGATGCTAAATTGACTAAAAATCATCTGAATAATCATGCTAATAATTAAATGAATAAGATTATGAACAGAAAAATAGATATGAATCATGAAAAATCAAAAAGTAAAGCAAGAAATAAGACAAAACCGAATGGGTGTTGACGGGGGTGGCTGAACACGGTTGTAGGGTGCTTTGAACGGTTGTGGTGTACTTTCCACGGGCATGGGGTGGCCTTGTGCGGGAGTGGCGTCGATTTGAAGGTTGGCGGTGGGGCTAAGAGTGTCTGATAGGAGTTTTGGGTGGAGGATTTTAGGGTTTCAATTGATAAGAAAATGAATAGTGCCCTACTTATATAAGATTTTGGGTCACACGGACATGGCACACGCTCGTGTGGCTTGAGTTTTGCCCGTGTTGTTCGAAATTTTGGGATTTTGGTGTACCTGGTTCGAGGCACACGCCCATGTGTCGAGGGCGTGTTGAGGCACACGGCCATGTCGCACGGTCGTGTTTGAAGGTGTTCGCTTCGCACACAGTCGTGTAAGAGGTCAAACGCTCGTGTTGGATTTGACAATGTCGACCACGGTCTTGAGGCACGGGCGTGTCACACACTCGTGTTTGGGTTATACGGTCGTATCGCACGGCCGTGTCCTTCTAGTCTCAGCCCGTGACTCAATTGACAGTGTTGGCCACGGCTACATCGCACAGCCGTGGCATTTTGTCGAAACCCATGTGGGTGTCATGGTGTCACATGGCCTAGCGCACGCCCATGGGGGTGACCGTGTGGTGGAAAAATCTGTATTTAAACGGTTAGTTAATGTATTAGAAAGCTTAAAGAAAAGAGTAAGTGCTCAGATTGCCTCTCGAGAAGCACTTATTTAGAGTCTAAGCTTGACTTTCCTCGAGCTCGTTCATCCACGGTGGTTTGAAGAGTTGGAACTCTTCTGTCCTGTTTGCAGTTTTATTATCAGAATAAGGTTTGAGTTGAGTATGATTTACCTTGAAAGTGCCGAGTGACTCATGTTTTATCTCGACTGTACCATAGGGAAAGATTTTCATTACCGTAAAGTAAGATGTATCACTTGTATGCTCTTTTGAATTCAAGATTCGTGGATCGTCTTCCCCTAAGATTACCTTATCCCCTACCTTGAGTTGATTCGTTAGTACCTGAGGGTCGTCTTGGTGATGCTCTGGGTTGGTGTGGCATATTTTGGGCTTTTCGTGATAGTTTAGCCATTCATCTAGTTCCTCAATCTGAAGCATTTGCTTTTCAGGTGCATCGCCCTTGGATGGACTTGTCTGTGATTGGGTTGCCTTTATATGGAGTGTATCCTGCATAGAAGGTTGGGTGGTGAGTTCAGTGTTTTTACAAGGACTCGTAACTATATTATTATCAACAGTCTTAATCAAGTTTCGAGCTTGTAAAGTAACTTTGTCATCACCTACACGTATTTTAAGTTCACCTGTTCCTAAATCAATTATTATTCTGGCAGTTGCTAAAAAGGGTCGCCCTAGAATTAAGGGTACATTGCTATCCTCATCAATGTCTAAAACAACAAAGTCAACTGGGAATATAAATTTATCAATTTTGACAAGCATATCTTCAATTATTCCCTTAGGAAACCTAATAGTTTTATCAGCCAGTTGAATGCTCATCTTGGTTTGCTTAGGTTTTTCAAGACCTAGTTGTTTAAACAGTTTATAAGGCATGACATTTATACTAGCCCCTAAATCAGCTAAAGCATTTTTGGTGTCTAGGCTACCAAATAAACAAGGAACAGTAAAACTCCCTGGATCTTTTAGTTTGTTGGGTAGCTTATTCTGTACAATAGCTGAGCATACTGCATTCAGCTCCTCATGAGATTTCTCATCTAGCTTCTGCTTGTTTGTCAATAGCTCTCTTAAAAACTTAGCAGCGTTTGCCATCTGTGACAGAGCTTCAATAAACGGTAAGTTAATGTGTAATTTCTTTAAGAGTTTAAGAAACTTACCAAATTGCTCATCTGTGCGGTCTTTCTTTAACGCATTTGGGTATGGGATACGTGGTTTACACTCTTTGACAATTTCATCTTTGTAACTTACCTCATTTTTTTTGTTGCTTACCATAGGCTCCTTGCATGGCTCTGGGTTGGTTTTGGTTAACCGCTCATCATCTATCGTATCCACGGCATTGAGTTGCTCCTTAGGGTTAGTCTCAGTGTTGCTTGGTAACCCACCTTGCAGTCTTTCAGAGATTAGCTTGGCGAGTTGGCCTATTTGAGTTTCAAGTCCTTGAATGGATGCTTGCTGGTTCCTCAGTGCCGTTTCAGTGTTTTGGAAACGTGTTTCTAACACGGCCATAAATTTTATGAACATATCTTCAAGGTTCGGCTTTTTCTCCTGTTGTGGTGGTGGCTGTTGAAATCCCGGAGGAGGCTGTTGTCTTTGATTTCCTTGTCTTCCCCATGAAAAATTGGGGTGGTTCTGCCAACCTATATTGTAAGTATTATTATAAGGATTATTCTGAGGTCTAGAATTGTTACCCATATAGTTGGCTTGCTCGGTTTCCATGCCATGTCCATAAGAGGAATAGTCTGGATTGAACATATTTCCTTGAGTTGTGTCACACTGCATCACTGGTTGTGCCTGCGTAGAACCAACAAAATTATCAAACTTTTTATTTAAAAGTTTTACCTGATTAGTAAGCATGGTGACAGCATCGATATTTTAAACTCCTGCAGCTTTTGTTGGTTTTGACCTCATGACTTGCCACTGATAGTTATTTAGTGACATCTCTTCTATAAACTTATAAGCTGCTTCGGGTGTCTTGTTGTTGATTGGTCCTCTTGCAGCTGCATCGATCATTTGCCTCGTTGATGGATTCAAATCGTTGTGAAAGGTTTGAACTTGTAACCACAAAGGTAACCCATGGTGAGGGCACCTCTCAATAGATCTTTGTATCTCTCCTAGGCATCATAAAGTGTCTCTAAATCTATCTGCACAAAAGAAGAGATATCATTTTGCAATTTAGCTATTTTAGCTGGAGGAAAATATTTAAGTAAAAATTTCTCTGTCATCTGTTCCCATGTAGTGATAGACCCTCGTGGTAAAGAATTTAACCATTGTTTAGCTTTATTTCTCAAGGAGAACGGGAATAGCCTAAGACGAATGGCATCATCAGAAATGCCATTTATTTTGAATGTATCGCATAATTCCAAAAAGTTGGCTAGATGCGAGTTAGGATCCTCATCCTGCAAACCATCAAACTGAACAAATTGCTATATCATTTGAATAGTGTTAAGGTTCAGTTTAAAAGTATTTACAGCAATAGTAGGCCTAACAATGCTAGATTCAGTGCCTGCTAAATTAGGTCTAGCATAATTATACATAGTACGCGGAGCAGGATTTTGCTCAACAGGATTTGCAGCTACTACAGGAGGTAACTGATTATCCTGATTTGCTTCCATCTCTTTAGTAGGTTTAGGTTCTTCTTCTTGTCCTTCTTCTGGATATTGCAAGCTTCTTCTTATCTCTCAGCGAGTTCAACGAACTGTCATAAACTAGAGATACCTAGAAAGGGAAAAAGTAAATAAAAATAAATAAACAAATTAAAAGAGAAATTGAAAATTTATATAAATATAAATAGTAATGGCTAAAGTAATAGAAATCGAGTGTTCTTAATATCTTAGTTCCCCTGCAACGGCGCTAAAAACTTGATATACGTGATATGAAGTAATAAAATTTATAATAATTATCAAACCAGAAACTAACTAATATCACGATTTTAAGGCAAGCGCACTTATCGAACAGTAGTATAGCTTAGTGGCAAGATCGAGATATCGTACCCAAGGGAACCAAAAGTACTAGTACTAACTTCTTTTCTATTATCTAGCCTAAAAATAAAAGAGGTTTTATTGAAACTAAACTAATTCTAAAACTAAACTAAGAATGCACAAAAAGTAAATTGGGGAAAAACTCTTTGGGAAAGACTGATTGATTGGGCAATACTCAAGGGAGAATCCACCTAGGCTTCACTTGTTATCAACTCTTGAACTAGACGATTTATTCACTTGACTTGATCCGTAGAAATCCCTAATTTATGTTAATACTTCCGTCGAGGATAAGAACAACTAATCCTAGGTTGATTAACTGAAATCTCTTTCTAGTTAAAACCCCTAGTCTCGCATTAACTCAATCTATGGATTCCCTTATTAGGTTTGACCCTAATCCGGCAGATTTATGTCGCCCTATGTCTAGGGTTGCATGCAACTCCGCTTAATTATGTTGGATCTACTCCTATGCAGGGACTTTTGCTCCTCTACACAAGTACATTTGACTTAAATCAATATCCCAGAAATATCAATTTAAGAGTTAAAAACACAATTAAGAACAAATCAAATATCTATCATATAATTCAAGAGAAAATAATAACAAGACCTGTCTTAGGTTTCATCCCCCTCAAGTATTTGGGGGATTTAGTTCATAATTAATAAAGAAAACATCTCAGAAGAAATAAAATAACAAAACATAAAGAACCTGAAAACCCCTGTAGGAATTTGAAGGGAGATCTTCAGTCTTGAGGGAGAATTCAGCTTTTGAGATGAATCAATCGGCTTCCCTTCAAGTAATTCCTTGCTTTCACTCTCTGTGTTGGCAGAGATACAACACTCTCTTGTGGAGAGAAAAGTATTCCCTTAGCGGGAAATAAGCACACCCCTAAAGTTGCCTAATAGGATCTTTATATAGAGTTTTGGAATGCTTTTCTTAGCCCCTAAGTATCCTTTTCCAAGTGACATTGAACTATCTCACGACAGGTACACGCCTGTGGGCCACGCCCGTGTGGATTGACAAAAGGCCGTGTGTGGGCCTGTTGATGGTGGCATGGCCGTGTGGTCTGGCTGTGCTTGTCAGGTTTGGGCCGTGTTGGATTTTATGTGGCACGGTCGTGGGACACGGTTGTGTGGTGAATCCTTGGGTCGTGTTGTTTTTACACTTTGGCCCATTTTCTTCGTTTTTGGCCCGTTTTTCATTCTTTTCTCTTCCTTGTGCTCTCCTGAGTATAAAACATGAAATAGAAGTATTAAGAGCACCAATTTCCACAAATTCAATGATAATTCATCCAGAAATTAAGCTAAGCATGAGGTAAAAATATGTATAATTTATCATTTATTAAGGCATCTGTCAAGAGTATTCTTTCTTTCTCTTGCTCTTTTCTTTTCTATTTTGTTGGTTCTTTAATTCTGTGGGCAATTTCTTATTTGTTGCTTAAGGGCCATTTGAAAGTTGATCTTGTAGGGTGTCGTTGGTGAGTTTTGGGTTCTTTACCTGTCGTGAGTAATTCGGGGTTTTGATTTAGTTATTTAATTGTTGGATATGGTATTTCGTAATTTAAGATTATTTTTTATTAAGGCTTTGGGGATTGATTTGGATTTTCCTTATGATGAAATTTTATTTATTGTGGAATCTCTGGTTTTAAGAAAAGTGTGTGCGGTGATAGACGATCCTCCAGCAAATTAAGTTCTTGGGGGAGTTGCTATAAGTTGTGGTAAGTGCTTGTTATTGATTTAGGGACATTTTCTTGAGAAAAGAGTGAATTTAAATAGAAATATTTGTGCTAAATTGAAGTTGTAAAGATTTATTTTTGATGCCATTTATAGGGTTCTAAGTGTTCAGTTGTGTGGTGGATCAGTCTCGCTATCAAGTGTATGAATTCAACCCAAAAACTCGATTTAATTATGAAACTAGGCTATATTTCAAAACTGCCCAGTGTCACACGGCTGTGTGTGTAGGCCATGTGACTAATTGTGTGTTGCCACCCAGCCGTGTGTGTAGGCCATCTGACTGATTGTGTGTTGCCACCCGGTCGTGTGCATTTTTAATTTTTGCAAGTTGTGTGGGTAGGGTTAGGAAGTATGTTAAGTAGGAAATGTTACCATTAAATCATGTGCTATGTTATGATTTATATGTAAATATGTACATATGCATGACGTATGGTTTATGATATATATGATTATGATTTGTTTGTGTTTCAGTGTGGGTTATGATATGATGGATGAAGTTCTACATGGCAGCTCATTTGGAACTACGGCAGCTAGACCACAAATTTATGTATGGCAGCTCATCTACAATTATATGAGTGACACATCGCCACCTATTGGTGTGATTGGATGGATGGACTCTAGTAGTCATATATGGTGTGATTGGTTGGACGGAGATGGTGTGTAGCAGATGAGGCTAGGACTTGATATAAATCTAATAAGATATGCTATGTTATGGTTTGATATGCCATGTTATGTATCGATATGATATGTTTCGTAAAATATGATAAAATATGCTTTATATTATAAACTGATATGTGATAAGAAATAATATGACATATGCTATAAGATGAGTTGAATTATGTGTCTGCTTGTACTGAGATTATGGGTTAAAACACACATTGGGCTTAAAGCCCACAGTTTGTATGCTTTGTTTCAGGTAATCCTTCGACCTAGAAATGGACGGTGACTCGAGAGCTTGGGTTTCATAAATTCTTCAATTAAGCACTATGAACTTTTTCATTTGTTTTATCATTGACATGACTCGCGATATTAAGTAACAAAATTTATAAAAATTGATCACACCAAAACTAACTAATATCACGATCTTGAAGGCAAGCGCACCTATTGAGCAGTAGTATAGTTTAGTGGTAAGACCGAGTTGTCGTACCCAAGGGAACCAAAAGTACTAATACTTACTTCCTTTCTATTATCTAGCCTAAAAATAAAAGAGGTTTGGTTGAAACTAATTCTAAACTAAAAGTGCACAAAAAGTAAATTGGGAAAAACTTTAGGGAAAAGCTGATTGATATAAGCAATACTTAAGGGAGAATCCACTTAGACTCACTTGTTATTGGTTCTTGAGCTAGACGATTTATTCACTTGACTTGATTCGTAGAGATCCCTAATTTATGCTAAACCCTCCGTCGAGGCGAAGAGCAACTAGGCCTAGGTTGTTAACTAAAGTTTCTTTATTAATTAACACCCTAGGTTGCATTAATTCGATCTATGGTTACCCATATTAGGTTTGACCCTAATCCGGCAGATTTATGTCACCCTATGTCTAGGGTTGGATGTAACTCCGCTTAATTATGGTAGATCTACTCTTATCATAGGGATTTTTGCACCTCTACTTTAAGCACATCTGTTTCTTGAATTAATACCTAGGCTTATTAACACAAGAATTAAGCACACATAATTAAGAACAACTCAAGTATTTATCATATAACTCAAGAATAAATAACAACAAGATCCATTTTAGGTTTCATCCCCCCTCAAGTATTTGAGGGGTTTAGTTCATAATAAAGAAAGAAAACATCTCAGAAGAATTAAGATAATAAAACATAAAGAACCCGAAAACCCCTAAAGGAATTTAGGGAGATCCTCTGTCTTGATGTAGAATTCTAGCTTCTGGGATGAATCAATCGGCTTCCCTTGGAGTAATCCCTTGCTTTCACTACTTGTGTTGGCAGAAATATGGCGCTCTTTCCTCAAGGAAAAGAGTATATCTTTAGAGTTGCCTCCTGGGGTCTTTATATAGAGGTTAGAATGGCTTTCTTAGCTCCGAAATATCCAAATCTGAGTGAAATTCCTCTTCCTCACAACTAGAACACGCTTGTGTGCCATGCCCGTGTGATTTTGACAAGAGGCCGTGTTCGGGACTGTTGAGGTGGCACGGCCGTGTGCCCTGGCCGTGCTTGTCGGGGGCTGGACCGTGTGGTCTTCGTGTGGCACGGCCGTGTGCCACGGCCGTAGGCCTTGTCAATTACACATTTTGGCCTATTTTCTCCGTTTTTGGTCCATTTTCCGTTCTTTTCTCTTCCCTATGCTCTCCTAAGTATAAGATATGAAAAAGAAAGATTAAGAGCACCAATTCTCACTAATTTGATAATAATTCATCCAAAATAAAGGCTAAACATGAGGTAAAAATATGTATAATTTATCATTTATCAAATACCCCCACACTTAAGCCTTTGCTTGTCCTTAAGCAAAATCTCAATCCCTAACTAAGAAACATTCCTCTCAATTTACAATCTTTATCAATAATGTTTCAAACTAATCCACAGGTATTCATACAATGATAATTCAATCATAAGAACATTAAAGATTCAATCACTCTAAGCTGAGAATTTTATCATTGAAACATAAGTTTTCTCCCTTCTCCTAAGTAATTATCTCTTAATCTTAATTAATACATGTTGACATCCTCACTAAGGATTCACTCTATCCACTCGAAGTGTTTAGGGTTCAAAAATTAAGTACTCTCTAGTCAACCTGAAAAGTTATTACCATAGGCTTGCAAGAAAATCACATCTCCACCACCATTGATTGACATGATACATCGATCAAAAGGTCTTTCAATGGTTGTAATAAGGCTTGGTTAGGGGTGTTGTCACAGGCTGCAAATGAGGGTTAGAATCAAGATTGAATTGAAAAATTATCTAGCTAGAAAAATCTCTATCACTAGAACATATTCTTCGGGCTAATTCTTATGATAACATCATTTTCGCCTTGGTAGCCTTAAAATAGAAATATGCTAAAATCATTTGAACTATTATAGATTACAACTGAACATACATTTTTTTTAAATAATAACAATTCAAGTATTTTACATTGAAATTTTATAACTTTACAATATGGAAAAGAGAATAAAGCTAGATAATAAGTTCAACTCAGATCTCAACAAAAAGAGGGATCAAAGTAATTGAATGGAATTATACAAAAATGGGTTATAGGTTAATATTAGAGGTAAGTCAAAGAAAAAGTTGTTAGGTTCAATGGGGTTCACTAGGGGTTAATTTATGGAGGTAGGCTTTTGTGGAGTAAGTGGGTTAAATCCTAGGTGCCTTTATCATCTCGGTATATCAAATCAATAATGTGGCCTCGACATGTATAATCAAAGCAAGTTCTAGAATAGCAAATCAGTGTTGACTCACTCAAAGCAATAATAAAAGTGAGCACGAAAGAATGTATGCTTAAAAGGCTCAAAAATCTCACCAGAATTATGGCTTTTGATGTCAATCCTGCGAATTTCAAATATCAAGATAACACTTAGAATTAAGGAAAAGAACTTATGAAAAAAATTGGGGTTCTCAAAAATTTCAACTTATCATGCTTGATTCCTTAATGTTTTAAAGTTTGAATAATCAGAGTACAAGCACCTATGTCTTAATTCTCACATATCAATAAAAATCATAAATCAATCAGAATATATCCTTAATAGGAGATTAAAGATAATGCAATTAAGAACAAAAAATCAGATTTCAGGGTTTTCATAGATAATATAAAGATTTAAAGTAAGTTCCCCCCCACACTTAAGATGTACATTGCCCTCAATGTACAAAGATAACATTAGTAGCAATAAAAGCACAAGATCATAAGGTAGGGAAAGACATGAAACTTCCTGAATTTTGGATGGATTTGTGAGACGAATATTGGAATTGGAAGAGCCGGCAGTTGTGGCAAGGGGTTCCCTTTTTCGTAGAGATTGAGCTATAAAGCTCCTTTGAAACTATGAAAGAATTTATTAGTCGTGGGGAATTTGGAGCAATGGAAATTACTTATTAGGGATTAGCCGTTAGGAAAAGAAGGAATATAAAATAAAACCAAATACGAAAAATATGAATATTTAAATAATGAAAAAGAGAAAATGAAAGAAAATATAAATAATCCTAAAAACGAAAATAAAGTTAGAAGAAAAGGTGAAAATAAAGATCAGTGTTCAAAAGTTAGAATAACATAAAATAAAAAAATAAAGTTACGAGGAATAGATAAATCTAATCCTCAGATGGATCGCGCGGTGGTGGAGTGATGCTGAGGTGTTGGCATATTTGCTCTAAGGTAGCATCGATATAATCGAGGCGCCGAAAGCATTGCTGCTCAAAGTGTGAAAAGCGCTCAGATAAGTCAGCGTGGGCGGCTGCTGCATGAGATGGGCGGCGCTTATGGTAGTTGGAGGAGGAGGATTTGAGGGTTTTGAGTAAGGGAGGAAATGAATAGTGGCCCCTATTTATAGTTTTTGGGTCACACAGGCATGTCACACGCCCGTGTGAGTCGTGTTTTGCCCATGTCTTTCGAAATTCGGGGGTTTTGAGCGCCTGGTTCGAAGTACACGCCCGTGGGAATTTTGTACACGACCGTGGGAGATCAGTTCTTTGTCACTCACACGGTCGTGTGATGAGATACACGGCCGTGTGTGATCATGTTCGTGCTTTACACGGTCGTATGATAGGTTCCACGGCTGTGTGAAATTTGACAGTGTCTTCCATGGTCTGGGGACATGGGCGTGGGGGTATGTGTAAGCCCGTGTTGATATTGCAGGGTTGCCACGGCCATGTCACACAGTCGTAGGGTGTTGTTGGTAGCCCGTGTTGAAGTCGAAAGGTTGCCACGGCCATATTGCACGGTTGTGGCGAGATATCGGTGGCTCGTGTTTTGGGAAAGTTTGTGCTCTGTTTATACACGGTCTTGGTACACGACCGTGTCTCTTTTTGAAGTGTTCACACGACCTGGGGCACACCCGTGGGACTGGCCGTGTGGTCCTAAATCTCTGCATTAAAAAGGGTTAGTGTGATGCATGAAAAATACTAAAAACAAAATAGATGAAAAATTACTAAGTTAGTGCTCGGGTTGCCTCCCGAGAAGTGCTTATTTAGAGTCTAAGCTCAACTCTGTCTGGATGTATCACGAAGGGATTTCGTGGAGCTAAAGCTCCTCCCTGTAGTCTATAGAATTCTTACCTTTGTAGTGTTTAAGCCTATGGCTGTTTACCTTAAACGTACCGTAGTTGGGGTGAGTTACCTTAATTGTGCCGTATGGAAAGACAATTTGAACAGTGAATGGACCTGACCACCTTGACTTGAGTTTTCTAGGAAATAGTTTCAGCCTCAAGTTGTAGAGCAAGACAAGATCACCTGTTTTGAACTGTTTAGGTTGTTTCAGTCTTTTGTCATGGCATCGCTTCATGGCTTCCTTATATAGTCGTGAGCTCTCGTAGGCATTGCAACGCCATTTATCAAGTTCATTTAACTGCATTAATCGCTTCTCACCTGCAAGCTTAAAATCAAGGTTTAAAAATTTGATAGCCCAGAATGCTTTATGTTCAAGTTAAAATGGCAAATGACAAATTTTTCCATAGACAAGCTTATAAGGAGATGTACCTATGGGTATTTTAAAAGCAGTTCTATAAGCCCATAAAGCATCGTCTATTTTCCTTGACCAATCCTTTCTATTTGTTTCTATTGTTTTCTCTAGGATGCGTTTTAATTCCCTATTTGTCACTTCAACTTTGGCATTGGTTTGTAGGTGATAAAGGGTAGCTGTTCTATGGTGTACTCCATACCTTTTCAAGACTTTTTCAAACTGGGCATTGCAAAAATGTATGCCTCTGTCACTAATAATTATCCTAGGTGTTCCAAATCGAGAGAAAGGTTTCTTCAAAAATCATACTACCACTCTAGCATCATTAGTAGGTAAGGCTTGGGCTTCCACCCATTTTGACATATAATCTACTACTAGTAGGATGTATTTATTCCCAAATGAAGTAGGGAATGGACCCATGAAATCAATACCCCATACATTAAATATTTCACATGAAAGTATATAGTTCTAAGGCATTTCATTATGTTGAGAAATATTACCTGTTCGCTGACATTTATCACAAGAGGTCACATACCTGTTTGCAGCCTTGAAAAGTGTGGGCCAGTAAAAGCCTGATTCAAGTACCTTATGAGCAGTTCTAACTCCACTGTGATATCCTCCTGTGGGTCTTGAATGGCAGTGATTTAAAATTTGGTGTGCTTCTGTTTTAGTAACGCATCTTCGAATAACCTGATCTGTACAAATTCGAAAAAGAAAAGGATCCTCCCAAAAGTAGTTTTTCACATCAGCGAAGAATCGCTTCTTTTGCTGATGGGTCAGCCCTTTTGGGGTTATGTTAGTTGATAAATAATTTGCAAGATCAGCAAACCAAGGAACCGTTGCATCTGCTAAGGATAAGTGTTGTTCTTCAGGAAACAAGTCGTTTATTTTGTCGAGGTACTTGGGTTGCGTGTGTTCTAATCTCGAAAGGTGATCTGCTGCCAAATTTTCAGCTCCTTTCTTGTCCTTTATTTCTAAATCGAACTCCTGTAACAATAAAATCCATCTTATTAATCGAGGTTTTGCATCAGTTTTAGTTAAAGGTAGCAAATAGCAGAATGGTTAGTATAAACAATGACTTTCGACAAAATCAAATAAGATCTGAATTTATCAAATGCGAAAATAACAGCTAGCAATTCTTTTTCTGTGTTAGTATAATTTGCTTGAGCGGCTGTCAAAGTTCTGCTAGCATAATAGATCAGTTGAAAGTGCTTGTCTCTTCGTTGTCCCAAGATTGCACCTACTGCAAAATCACTTGCATCACACATTAGTTCAAAAGGTAGATTCCAATCAGGTGAAATCATAATCGGGGTATTGACTAGCTTTTTTTTAAGAGTGTTAAAAGAGTCTAAACATTCTTGGTCAAAGTTAAAAAGCACGTCTTTTTCTAGCAACTTTGTTAAAGGCTTAGCTATTTTAGAAAAATCCTTAATAAATCTGCGATAAAAACTGGCATGTCCTAAAAAGCTTCTTATAGCCTTAACTGAATTAGGGGGAGGTAATTTTTCAATGGTTTCAATTTTTGCTTTATCTACCTCTATCCCTTTACTAGAAACTTTATGTCCTAAGACAATACCCTCTTGAACCATAAAGTGGCATTTTTCCCAATTTAGCACTAAATTTGTCTCTTCACATCTTATCAAAACACGTTTTAGATTATTAAGACAAAGTTGGAAAGAATTACCGAAAACTGAAAAATCATCCATAAATACCTCCATGATATCTTCCACAAATTCATTGAAGATAGCTAGCATGCATCGCTGAAAAGTAGCAAGAGCGTTACATAAACCAAAAGGCATTCTACGATAAGCAAACGTACCGTATGGGCATGTAAATGTCATTTTCTCCTGATCTTCTAGAGCTATCGGGATTTGGAAGTAACTAGAGAGGCCATCTAGGAAATAATAATACATGTGACCTGATAATCTTTCCAACATCTGATCAATAAAAGGTAAGGGAAAATGATCTTTTCGAGTAGCGTCATTTAGCTTCCTATAATCGATGCGAACTTTCCACCCGGTGACTGTTCTTGTAGGTATTGCGTCTTCTTTGTCATTAGATACCACAGTCATGCCTCCCTTTTTAGGAACAACCTGCACAGGACTTACCCAAGAACTGTCAGAAATAGGATAAATAATGCCTGCATCTAGGAGTTTAATTACCTTAATTTTTATGACTTCCTTCATGTTGGGATTCAATCGTCTCTGAGCTTGTACTGATGGCTTGTATTCATCTTCCATTAAAATTTTGTGGGTGCAAAAGGATGGATTAATTCCCTTAATATCTGAAATTTTCCAAGCTATAGCATGCTTGTGTTCCCTTAACACATGGAGTAGTTCCTTTTTTTCTGCAATGCTCAGATCTGATGCGATAATGACTGGTAAAGTTGAATTTTCCCCTAAAAAGGCATATTCTAAATGATCTGGTAGTTGCTTCAACTCTAATTTAGGGGGTTCATCAATGGAAGGTTTCTGTCTGAACTCATCATTCATTTTTATACTTTCATAACTTATGTGTCTTGTGATGATTTTATTAGAATCTAACTCCTTTCTTACTTTCTCAATTTCAGTGGTGACTTCGTCTTCTCCCCCACCTTGAACAAGACATAGTTCCAACGTGTCTGCCATAGAAAGTTCCTAAAACTTATCTTAAACAAAGTAATCAATAGTATCAACAAAATAATAGGAATCATCTTGTTCTTTAGAAAATTTCATAGCATCATAAATTTTAAAAATGACTTCTTCCTCACCAACTCTAAGTACTAATTTACCATCTCCTACATCAATAACAGCTCTAGCAGTGGCTAAGAATAGTCGTCTCAAAATTAAAGGTACCTCAATATCCTCATCCATATCAAGCACAACAAAATCAACAGGGAATATGAATTTATCTACCTTTACTAGCACGTCTTTTATGATCCCCCTAGGATATTTAACAGATCTATCAGCTAGTTGAATACTCATCCTAGTGGGCTTTGGTTCCCCTAGACCTAGTTGCTTGAACATTTTATAAGGCATGAGATTAATGCTAGGACCTAAATCAGCTAAGGCTTTTTCAATGAGTAAACTACTAATTAAACAAGGAATAGTAAAACTCCCTGGATCTTTCAGTTTGGCCGGAAGTTTATTTTGGAGTATAGTTGAGCATTCCTCGTTAAGTTCCACTGTGGCTAATTCTTCCAACTTCCTTTTATTTGTCAGAAGTTCTTTAAGGAACTTCGCGTACTTTGGCATCTGCGAAATTGTTTCAACAAAAGGTAAGTTAATGTGTAATTGTTTAAAAAGTTCAAGAAATTTACCGAATTGGGCGTCTGTACGGTCTTTCTTCAACTTTGCTGGATAAGGAATGGGCGGCTGATATTCCTTGAGTGTTGGTAGAGTGTTTTCCTTGGTTTCCTCCGCCTTGTCTCCGGACGATTCCGGAGTAGACTTCTTTTCTGGTCCGGCTAGGACTTTCCCATCTCTTAGAGTAATTGCTTTGACATGTTCTCTGGGATTTGGCTCAGTATTACTTGGTAGTCCACCGTGTGGTCTTTCTGATATTAACTTGGCGAGTTGACCGATTTGATTCTCAAGGCCTTTGATTGATGCTTGCTGGTTCTTTAATGCCATTTCAGTGTTCTGGAATCGAGTTTCTGACATGGCCATGAATTTGGTAAACATCTCTTCAAGATTGAGCTTTTTCTCCTGTTACGGCGGTGGCTGCTGAAATCCCTGAGGGGGTTGTTGTCTATGATTCCCTTGACCTCCCCAAGAAAAATTGGGATGGTTTCGTCAACCTGCATTATATGTGTTACTATATGGATTATTTTGAGATCTAAAATTGTTACCCATATAATTGGCCTGCTCGGTTTTTGTGCCATTGGCAGAAGATGAGTAGTCTGGAGTGAACATATTTGCCTGAGTTGTGTCGCACTGCATTACTGCTTGTGTCTGCGTAGAACTAACAAAATGATCAAACTTTTTATTTAAAAGTTCTACTTGGTTAGAAAGCATAGCGACAGCATCAATATTATAAACTCCTGCAGCTTTCGTCGGCTTTGTCCTCATGACTTGCCACTGATAATTATTCAGTGACATCTCTTCAATAATGTAACGCCCTAATTTTCGGGTTTTTCTTAGATTTATCTTTATCTGATAAAATGTGTAAATGCTAGTAATTAGGTGTGTAATGCATGTTTGGGATGTGTTAATGGGCCTATGGAAGGCCCATGAGTTGGTTGGAAGCTCGGTAAAATTTTGTATTTTTGACTTGGGAGATAGGGGATCAGTGAAAATAAGGGTCTTAAGAAATTGTGTGCGAAATGTAGCACAATTAAACCAGTGGTAAAGTGGCAAGGGAGACGCCACTAGGCTCCTTAAAAGGTGGCGCCTAAGTGAGTTTAGAGGTCAAGGGTTCAAGCGCCAGAGGTTGCAAGGTAGTGTTTTATTTTTGAGCTTGAGCAGGTAAGAGTTTGAAGCCGAATTGAACTCTGCTTCGAAGGGATTTGAATCGGTCAAGGGGAGCAAATCGTGGAGGAGGTTGAGGAGCAAATCTACGAATTTCAAATTTTGAAAGGAGGTAGCCGATTGTGGGACTTTGCTAGTGCAATTCGGCTAGGGGGGATAGAGTGTGAACATTTCGGCAAATAGGTGTTGAGGGTGCCGAATTCTTCTTTAGTTTGTATGATTTTGGTGCCGATTTTTCTTAAGTAAGAAAAGCTTCCCTTTTTCTGTCAATTTTGCATAGTGTATTAGGTACCTTTCTTTTGCCATTTTGTTCTTCTCATCAACCTAATAGCTGAACCCTTAACCCACTCTTGAGCCGAATCTTCATTCGACTAAACACCTCCCTTGTTCTCTCTTCTACTCTCATCTTCTTCTCGTCTTGCTTTCTCAAAACCGAAACCTATCTTGTTACCTCCTTTCTGGCTGAAACGAATAAGCTTTCTCCTACTTCTTTTCTTCAAGCCCTAAACCGAGTGCTCATTTGATCAAAATCCCCATGGCCGAATACCTTCTATGACCGAAACCACACTTCCTTTGTTACCGATTGATCAAAATCTTCTTCTTCTTCTTCTTGATTCTTTAGCAAGCCGAACCCTATTCTTCTATCTCTTCTAGTTGCCGATTTACCCCACCTGCTTTGTTGATTAAAACAGCTAGAGCCCCATATCACTTCCTCAAAAGCCGAAAGCACCTCTTTCTAACCCTTCTAAAGCCGAATACCTCTAGAGATATTCTTGTGATGCTAGCGTTAGATCTGTGGTGGATTTAGATTAGACCAGAGATAGTAAAAGCGTGGAAGCGATACTCTGCAAGTGGTGGTATTGGTAAGTGATCTAATCACTACGTATCTTTGTCTATTAAATATCTTAAAGGGAGACCGAAACCTATAGAGGGCATGTCGGCATTTCGTGTAAGATTCTAATTCATGGGTTGTTTCTTTTGCGCATGGTATAGCAAGGAGAGGTGATCAAGCGAGGAGTTTTAGAGACTAACATCGAGATTTAGTCTCTAATCGACAAAAAGGGGTAAGACTTCGATGCTTAGGCCATGTAGGCCGATCTTGGTAAGGGGTTTATAACTCTTTGATTATCGATTATTAGGCTAATAGTTAGCGTTCGATTGTAGGTTCTTCGTACGTGGATTTCGTCAACGTTTCATCAGTAACAGGTGTGTAACGTATCTCCATCATAGACTAGGAAGGCTAAAAGCCGAAACAATCGAAACTGTGCTAAGTGACCGATCAAAAGTGACCGAAAAATCAGTCTTGGAAGGAAATAAGAGTAACCGAATACTCTGTTGTGGTCACATTGGGAATTGGCGATGGCGAAATTGCAGAAGGTGCAATTTCGAGCGTTTTGGTAAGTTGGGCTTCAATGGGCCAAAGCGGGCCCAATGGGCTTCCGAGCCCAAATTTGAATATGTTCATAAAAGACTTTCTGGTAACTTGAATAATAAAACTTGGTTAATGTGGTAAACTGGAGCCTAAAATTGGGCTTAACGGACTTATCGACGATATTGGACATAGTAAGGCCCATTAGGGGATTTAGGCTAAAAAGGGCAAAATTGGAAATTTGGCTTAAGTGGACTTCCGTGGTTATTTAGGGACTGTTAATTTATCAGACTTGCATAAAGTCACTGAAAATATGAAAAAGGACTAAAATACCCTTAAATATGGAAAATTACCAAAATACCCCTAGGTGTAAAAAAACTATTATACCCCTAGGGTCAATTCTGTATGAAATGTATGATGTTATGTATCTGCATGAGTGAATTATTAATATGAATATATCTGATGCATGAGATGCTATATATTGCATGCTAGTATGATTATCTGTTGCATGGGGTATGGGTTTATGATGGAGGAAGCGTTCTGGCAGCCTCGCTGCAATCTGGTGGCCTCGCCACAATATGTATATCTGGTGACCTCGTCACAATATCTGGCAGCCTCGCTGCAAATATATCTGGCAGCCTCGCTGCAAATGTTATCTGGCAGTCTCACTGCAAATTATATCTGGCAGCCTCGCTGCAAATATCTGTGGTGTGTAGCGGTTGGGTGGGTCGAGTAGTCTCCCCACATGGTGTAAGGCTGGTACGGGGGTGTTAAGGATGGATCTGGGTTGGGTTTCTGTTTGCATAATGCTTATATCTGATCTGTTTCTGTTATGAGCCTTTTGGGCTTAACCTGATTCCTGTAATGGGCCAAGGCCCAACTAAATCTATTTCTGAGGCTTGATCTGTTTTGGCCTATGGTTGAGATAATGTTGCACACTGAGTTGTCAAACTCACCCCTTTTTAATTAATCTCTGCAGGTAACCCTCAACCATAGTGGGCTTGGAGCTGCGAGAGGTTCGGAGTGGCCACAGCGACTGCAATAAAACTGGTTTTCATTTATTTTTTAGTATTTTAAATTTTATGTTAATTTTTGGGTTTTAATGTGTAATAAGGCCGCTATTAAATTTTCTTTTTGGGTTTTAACTTTCTAAAGGGTTTGGTTCGTACTTTATCGAAACTGCTAGATGCAGGCTGCGTGGGTTTTCAAAACCTTAATAACGTTTTCAAAATAACGTTTATAAAATTTAAACAATCTTGAATAATGACAACTTAAAGTAGTTTTAACAAGAACTTTTATCACCTTGCTAGTTTTATAAAATATCACCTAAGTCTCAACGCGTATTAAAAGGTTACATTCGTAGTTTAGGATCATGTGACACACCAGATCTGGTCATAGCGTCCAGACCGGGTTTGGGGTGTTACATTTAGTGGTATCAGAGCTAGGTTGCAACAATTCGGCTGTGGAACGGGTCTAGAAATGAAGGTTTTCAAACAATCAAAATGAAGATTTTCAAAAGATCATGATTTTTCAAAAATTGTTTGGAACTAGTTTTGATGAACTTCTTTTCAAGCATAAATGATTTATTTTCAAAGAAAACGAAAATTTATTAAGTTTTTCTATGAAATCTTTCGAAAGAGTGGCACACCGAATCTCCGGCCCAAGCCTGTAAGTTCTCTAAACTTTTCTGATTATTTCTGAAAACTCTGATTGCATGCCTGACTAAAGACTTTATTATGATACTTTAGCTAGGGTATTACTGAAACTGTAGAGACTCTGATAGGTAGACTGAGACTGTAGCTAGGCTACCACGAAAGAAGATAAACTCTGAAACTCTACTTATTCATAAGACATCTGTAATAAACATTGAAATATTAATCTGACTCATAAAACTTCTAAAACAGAAAATACGAAATGAGTACGCGAGCAGCTCAGGGTAGGGGCCGTGGACGTGGCCGAGGTAGTGCACGAGCTGAATCTTCTTCTTCGGGTCATGCACCAGCAGCTGAGATACCAGTACCACCGGCAACAGAGGTGGAATCTCATGATAGGGGTGTAGGGGATGATGCCCTATCACAAGCGATGCTTCGAGTTTTGGAAAGGGTTGCTGGGGCGAGTACTGGTAATGGATTTCGGGGTGCGATATCTGAGCGACTCCGAGCTAATGGAGCAGAATTCTTTAGGGGGTGTCTGGAGTAGCCCCAAATGTGGCCGAGTATTGGTTGGAGGCCACAGAGCGAATTATGGACGATCTGGACTGTTCTGTGGAGCAGAAGCTGAAGGGAGCTGTATCGTTGCTTAGAGATGAGGCTTATCAGTGGTGGCTCACAGTAAGAGATGGAACTGCAGCTGGTGAGGTAACATGGGAGCTGTTTAAGACAGCCTTTAAAGGAAAATACGTTGGAGCTAGCTATGTGGACGCTCGTCGGAAGGAATTTCTGAATTTGGTTCAGGGAGGTAAGACGGTATCTGAGTACGAGGCTGAGTTCTTGAGGCTGAGTCGATATGCTTCTGGGATAGTTGCCACTGAATACGAGCGTAGCGTGCGCTTCGAGGACGGTTTGAGGGATGAGCTAAGGGTGCTGATTGCTCCGCAGAGGGAGCGTAAATTTGCTGCGTTGGTTGAGAAAGCCAAGATAGCTGAGGAAGTAAAACGTACTGAGAGGCAGAACCGCGAGAAGGATCGGAACCGCTTCCGGAGGGATTCTGGACCATCAGGTGGGAATAATAGGAATGTTAAGAGAGCCAGAATGGCAGAACCAGTGCCAGCGGTGCCAATAAATGCTGTCAGACCGCAGAGTTGCAGGAATTGTGGAAAGGTCCATCTGGGCGAGTGTCGGAAACGTACTGGAGCCTGTTTTCGATGTGGGTCGATGGAGCATAGGGTTAAGGATTGTCCTCAGAAACCAGATCAGGATCAAGTTAGAGATCAGAGGGTTGCTCAGCCAGTGAGAGGGGGACCACCAGCTCCAAGAGGTCGTGGGCAAGGTAGAGGTGGAAATGGACGAGGACGAGGAGCACCTGGCAGGGGTGCTGGTTTTGCTGAGGCTCGTCAGCCGGCATTAGTCTATGCAGCTCGTCGCCGAGAGGAGGGTGATGCTCCTGACGTTATAACCGGTACGTTCTTAATTTCTGGTATGCCATACACTACGTTGATAGATGTTGGATCTACCCATTCTTATGTTGCATGTGCCATATCTGGGTTGCTGGGAGTGCGTTCTGAGGAGACAGTGAGTGGGGTAACTATACTAAGTCCTTTGGGTCACTCGGTTAGGGTAGACAAACTGTATAGAAACGTGCCTATAGAAACTCAAGGGAAGATCTTTTCTGGAGATTTGATGGAGCTGCCCTTCGGAGAATTCGATCTCATCTTAGGAATGGATTGGCTTGCAAAGCATAGGGCTACTTTGGATTGTGCTGCAAAGCGGATGAGTTTAAAAACTACAGAGGATGAGGAAGTTAGGGTGATTGGTGAACGTAGAGGTTATCTGTCTAATGTGGTATCAGCATTAAGAGCTGAGAAATGGATTCGTAAAGGATGTGAGGCTTTTATGGCATACATAAGTCAAGCTGAATCTAAGGAGCTAACTGTGGATCAAGTTAGAACCGTTAAGGACTTTCAAGATGTGTTTCCAGAAGAGCTTCCAGGGCTACCTCCGAATCGAGAGGTTGAGTTTGGGATCGACTTGTTGCCTGGTACGGCACCGGTGTCCATTGCACCGTATAGGATGGCACCAAAGGAGTTGGTAGAGTTAAAAGCGCAGATTCAAGAACTGTTGGATAGAGGTTTCATTAGGCCAAGTGTGTCTCCGTGGGGAGCACCAGTGCTTTTCGTTAAAAAGAAAGATGGGTCAATGCGGATGTGCATTGATTATCGGCAGTTGAACAAGCTGACGATCAAGAATAAGTACCCGTTGCCTAGAATCGATGATCTGTTCGACCAGCTTAGAGGAGCTTCAGTATTTTCCAAGATTGACCTTCGATCTGGGTACCATCAATTAAGGGTGAAGGAGGTGGATATTCACAAGACGGCATTCAGAACTCGTTATGGTCACTATGAGTTCTTGGTTATGCCATTTGGGCTGACCAATGCACCTGCAGCTTTTATGGATCTGATGAATCGAGTGTTCCAGCCATACTTGGATCGATTCGTGGTCGTCTTTATCGATGATATTTTGGTCTATTTGGAATCTGAGGAGAAACATGATGAGCATCTCCGTATTGTGCTGCAAGTGTTAAGGGAAAAGGAGCTTTATGCGAAATTTAGCAAGTGTGAGTTTTGGTTGAGGGAAGTAACTTTCTTAGGGCATGTTGTTTCTGCTGAGGGAATTAAGGTGGACCCTCGAAAGATCAAAGCAATTCTGAAATGGAAACCACCGAGGTCTATGGCAGAAATTCAGAGTTTTCTGGGTTTAGCTGGATACTACAGGAGGTTTGTAGAAGGATTTTCTGTGATGGCAGCGCCGTTAACAAAGCTTATAAGGAAAGGCGTACCATTTTTCTGGACTCAGCAGCAACAAGAAGCTTTTGAGAAGCTTAAGAAGGTTCTGACCGAGGCACCTGTACTGATTCAACCAGAGTCTGGAAAAGATTTTACCGTGTACAGTGACGCATCGCATGTTGGGTTGGGCTGTGTGTTGATGCAAGAAGGTAAAGTGGTTGCTTACGCATCGCGACAGCTTAAACATCATGAAGTGAACTATCCTACCCATGATTTGGAGTTGGCAGCAGTGATCTTCGCACTTAAGATTTGGAGACATTATCTGTATGGAGAAAGGTGTATTATATACACAGATCATAAGAGTCTTAAGTACTTGTTGACTCAGAAGGAGCTGAATCTTAGGCAACGAAGATGGATAGAGTTGCTCAAGGATTATGATTGTGCGATTGAATATCATCCAGGCAAAGCTAATGTGGTGGCTGATGCCCTAAGTCGTAGAGCTGTGTCTGATCTGAGAGCGATGTTTGCTCGTTTGAGTCTATATGATGATGGTAGTCTATTAGCGGAACTGCAAGTAAGGCCAACCTGGATGGATGAGATTAAGGAAAAGCAGTTGAGGGATGAGTCTCTGGTTTCTCGATATCAACAGATGGAAGATGGGAGTACTTCTGAGTTTGGACTGAATAGTGAGGGAGTTCTATGTTTCCGCGGTAGAATCTGTATTCCTAAGGATTTCAATTTGAGGCAAACAATTCTGTATGAAGCTCATAAAGGGTTGTGTGCTATGCATCCTGGAGGTAATAAGATGTATCATGACTTAAAGGAGTTGTATTGGTGGCCTGGACTGAAGCGTGAGGTAACAGAATTTGTAGGAAAATGTCTGACTTGTCAGCAAGTGAAAGCTGAACATCAGTTACCTTCTGGACTTCTGCAACCAGTAAAGGTACCACTTTGGAAGTGGGAGAGGGTGACCATGGATTTTATAAGTGGATTGCCCTTGACGCCGTCAAAGAAGGACTCGATTTGGGTGGTCGTGGATAGGTTGACTAAGTCTGCTCATTTCATCCCAGTACGTACTGATTATTCGCTTCAGAAGTTAGATAAATTGTATGTGGCAGAGATTGTACGACTGCATGGGGTGCCATTGTCTATCATTTCTGATCGAGATCCTAGATTCACATCTCGGTTCTGGCAAAAGTTGCATGAGGCGTTGGGAACGCGGCTGAACTTTAGCACGGCCTTTCATCCTCAGACTGATGGTCAATCAGAAAGGGTTATTCAGATTCTGGAAGATATGTTGAGGGGTTGTGTTATCGATTTTCGAGGAAGTTGGGAGGATTATCTACCGTTGACAGAGTTTGCGTAT
The DNA here is from genome assembly GCA_020496765.1 of Gossypium stocksii. Taxonomy (NCBI): domain Eukaryota; kingdom Viridiplantae; phylum Streptophyta; class Magnoliopsida; order Malvales; family Malvaceae; genus Gossypium; species Gossypium stocksii. Next base: position 2,749,445 of record CM035622.1, on the reverse strand, counting down.
AATAACAGTTATCAGGCTAGTATCTGCATGGCACCTTATGAGGCACTGTATGGGCGTAAGTGTCGTTCACCTAGTTGTTGGACTGAATTGGGCGAGCGGCAAGTTCTTGGACCTGAATTGGTAGCAGAGACTGAAGAGAAGGTCAAGGTGATAAGGGACCGTTTGAAAGAGGCATCTGATCGACAAAAGTCTTATGCAGATTTGAAGCGTAAAGAAATTGAGTATTCAGTAGGTGATATGGTTTTTCTGAAAGTTTCGCCTTGGAAGAAGATATTGAGATTTGGTAAGAAAGGCAAGCTGAGTCCGAGGTTTATTGGGCCTTATCGGGTTCTTAAGCGAGTGGGCCCGGTGGCGTATCAGTTAGAATTACCGCCAGAGTTAAATAGAATTCATGATGTGTTTCACGTATCCATGCTGAGACGATATCGTTCTGACCCTGCCCATATTCTACCAGTTGCAGAAGTGGAAGTTCAGCCTGACCTAACTTTCGAGGAAGAGCCTATGCAGATTCTGGATCGAGACGTGAAGGTTTTAAGAAGAAAATCAGTCCCATTGGTGAAGGTACTATGGCGTAATCATGGCAGAGAAGAAGCTACTTGGGAACCAGAGGAGGCAATGCGTCAGCAATATCCCCATTTGTTTGGATAAGGTAAATTTCGAGGACGAAATTTCTTTAAGGAGGGTAGAGTTGTAACGCCCTAATTTTTGGGTTTTTCTTAGATTTATCTTTATCTGATAAAATGTGTAAATGCTAGTAATTAGGTGTGTAATGCATGTTTGGGATGTGTTAATGGGCCTATGGAAGGCCCATGAGTTGGTTGGAAGCTCGGCAAAATTTTGTATTTTTGACTTGGGAGATAGGGGATCAGTGAAAATAAGGGTCTTAAGAAATTGTGTGCGAAATGTAGCACAATTGAACCAGTGGTAAAGTGGCAAGGGAGACGCCACTAGGCTCCTTAAAAGGTGGCGCCTAAGTGAGTTTAGAGGTCAAGGGTTCAAGCGCCAGAGGTTGCAAGGTAGTGTTTTATTTTTGAGCTTGAGCAGGTAAGAGTTTGAAGCCGAATTGAACTCTGCTTCGAAGGGATTTGAATCGGTCAAGGGGAGCAAATCGTGGAGGAGGTTGAGGAGCAAATCTAGGAATTTCAAATTTTGAAAGGAGGTAGCCGATTGTGGGACTTTGCTAGTGCAATTCGGCTAGGGGGATAGAGTGTGAACATTTCGGCAAATAGGTGTTGAGGGTGCCGAATTCTTCTTTAGTTTGTATGATTTTGGTGCCGATTTTTCTTAAGTAAGAAAAGCTTCCCTTTTTCTGTCAATTTTGCATAGTGTATTAGGTACCTTTCTTTTGCCATTTTGTTCTTCTCATCAACCTAATAGCCGAACCCTTAACCCACTCTTGAGCCGAATCTTCATTCGACTAAACACCTCCCTTGTTCTCTCTTCTACTCTTATCTTCTTCTCGTCTTGCTTTCTCAAAACCGAAACCTATCTTGTTACCTCTTTTCTGGCTGAAACGAATAAGCTTTCTCCTACTTCTTTTCTTCAAGCCCTAAACCGAGTGCTCATTTGATCAAAATCCCCATGGCCGAATACCTTCTATGACCGAAACCACACTTCCTTTATTACCGATTGATCAAAATCTTCTTCTTCTTCTTCTTGATTCTTATGCAAGCCGAACCCTATTCTTCTATCTCTTCTAGTTGCCGATTTACCCCACCTGCTTTGTTGATTAAAACAGCTAGAGCCCCATATCACTTCCTCAAAAGCCGAAAGCACCTCTTTCTAACCCTTCTAAAGCCGAATACCTCTAGAGATATTCTTGTGATGCTAGCGTTAGATCTGTGGTGGATTTAGATTAGACCAGAGATAGTAAAAGCGTGGAAGCGATACTCTGCAAGTGGTGGTATTGGTAAGTGATCTAATCACTACGTATCTTTGTCTATTAAATATCTTAAAGGGAGACCAAAACCTATAGAGGGCATGTCGGCATTTCGTGTAAGATTCTAATTCATGGGTTGTTTCTTTTGCGCATGGTATAGCAAGGAGAGGTGATCAAGCGAGGAGTTTTAGATACTAACATCGAGATTTAGTCTCTAATCGACAAAAATGGGTAAGACTTCGATGCTTAGGCCATGTAGGCCGATCTTGGTGAGGGGTTTATAACTCTTTGATTATCGATTATTAGGCTAATAGTTAGCGTTCGATTGTGGGTTCTTCGTACGTGGATTTCGTCAACGTTTCATCAGTAACAGGTGTGTAACGTATCTCCATCATAGACTAGGAAGGCTAAAAGCCGAAACAATCGAAACTGTGCTAAATGACTGATCAAAAGTGACCGAAAAATCAGTCTTGGAAGGAAATAAGAGTAACCGAATACTCTGTTGTGGTCACATTGAAAATTAGCGATGGCAAAATTGCAAAAGGTGCAATTTCGAGCGTTTTGGTAAGTTGGGCTTCAATGGGCCAAAGCGGGCCCAATGGGCTTCCGAGCCCAAATTTGAATATGTTCATAAAAGACTTTCTGGTAACTTGAATAATAAAACTTGGTTAAGGTGGTAAACTGGAACCTAAAATTGGGCTTAACGGACTTATCGACGATATTGGACATAGTAAGGCCCATTAGGGGATTTAGGCTAAAAAGGGCAAAATTGGAAATTTGGCTTAAGTGGACTTCCGTGGTTATTTAGGACTGTTAATTTATCAGACTTGCATAAAGTCACTGAAAATATGAAAAAGGACTAAAATACCCTTAAATATGGAAAATTACCAAAATACCCCTAGGTGTAAAAAGACTATTATACCCCTAGGGTCAATTCTGTATGAAATGTATGATGTTATGTATCTACATGAGGGAATTATTAATATGAATATATCTGATGCATGAGATGCTATATATTGCATGCTAGTATGATTATCTGTTGCATGGGGTATGGGTTTATGATGGAGGAAGCGTTCTGGCAGCCTCGCTGCAATCTGGTGGCCTCGCCACAATATGTATATCTGGTGACCTCGTCACAATATCTGGCAGCCTCGCTGCAAATATATCTGGCAGCCTCGCTGCAAATGTTATCTGGCAGTCTCACTGCAAATTATATCTGGCAGCCTCGCTGCAAATATCTGTGGTGTGTAGCGGTTGGGTGGGTCGAGTAGTCTCCCCACATGGTTTAAGGCTGGTACGGGGGTGTTAAGGATGGATTTGGGTTGGGTTTCTGTTTGCATAATGCTTATATCTGATCTGTTTCTGTTATGAGCCTTTTGGGCTTAACCTGATTCCTGTAATGGGCCAAGGCCCAACTAAATCTGTTTCTGAGGCTTGATCTGTTTTGGCCTATGGTTGAGATAATGTTGCACACTGAGTTGTCAAACTCACCCCTTTTTAATTAATCTCTGCAGGTAACCCTCAACCATAGTGGGCTTGGAGCTGCGAGAGGTTCGGAGTGGCCACAGCGACTGCAATAAAACTGGTTTTCATTTATTTTTTAGTATTTTAAATTTTATGTTAATTTTTGGGTTTTAATGTGTAATAAGGCCGCTATTAAATTTTCTTTTTGGGTTTTAACTTTCTAAAGGGTTTGGTTCGTACTTTATCGAAACTGCTAGATGCAGGCTGCGCGGGTTTTCAAAACCTTAATAACGTTTTCAAAATAACGTTTGTAAAATTTAAACAATCTTGAATAATGACAACTTAAAGTAGTTTTAACAAGAACTTTTCTCACCTTGCTAGTTTTATAAAATATCACCTAAGTCTCAACGCGTATTAAAAGGTTACATTCGTAGTTTAGGATCATGTGACACACCAGATCTGGTCATAGCGTCAAGACCGGGTTTGGGGTGTTACAAATAAATTCATAAACGGCTTCTGGTGTTTTGTTATTGATTGTTCCTCCTGCAGCTGCATCGATCATTTGTCTCATTGATGGATTCAAACCGTTGTGAAACATTTGAACTTGTAACCATAGGGGTAAGCCATGATAAGGGCATCTTCTCAAAAGATCTTTGTATCTCTCTCAGGCATCATATAGTGTTTCTCAATCCATCTGCACAAAAGAAGAGATATCGTTTTGTAATTTAGCTGTTTTAGCTGGAGGAAAATATTTAAGTAAAAATTTTTCGGTCATCTGTTCCCATGTGCTGATTAACCACTGTTTGGCTTTGTTTCTCAAAGAGAATGGAAATAGCCTTAGACGAATGGCATCATTAGAAACGCCATTAATTTTAAAAGTATCACAAAGTTCCAAAAAATTGGCTCTGTGTGAATTGGGATCTTCATCCTATAAACCATCAAACTGCACCAATTGTTGTATCATCTGAATAGTGTTAGGCTTTAATTCAAAATTATTAGCAGCAATAGTAGGTCTAAGAATGCTAGTTTGGGTACCAGCCAAACTAGGTTTAGCATAATCATACATAGTGCGAGGAGCTTCTTCCTGATTTGCTGGTGGCGCGACTATTGCGGGAGGTGGAGGAACGTTTTGATTTGCTTCCATCTCTTCTGTAGGTTTTGGCCTTTGTTCTTGGTCTTGTTCTGGATATTGTAGGCTTCGTCTGATTTCTCTACGATTTCTGCGAATTGTTGCCTCTAAATCTTCGTCAAAAAGTAATGGTCCTGTTGGATTGTTTCTAGTCAAAACTAGAAATACCTAAAAGAAAAAGAAAATAAAGAAAAATAGAATAAAATAAAATAAAATAAAAATAATAAAATAAAAACTGAAAATAGATAAATATAGTAATGGCTAAAGTAATAGAAATTGAGTTTTCTTAATATTTCAGTTCCCCGGCAACGGCGCTAAAAACTTGATATGACTCTCGATATTAAGTAATAAAATTTATAAAAACTAATCACACCAAAACTAACTAATATCACGATCTTGAAGGCAAGCGCACCTATCGAACAGTAGTATAGTTTAGCGGCAAGACCGAGTTGTCGTACCCAAGGGAACCAAAAGTACTAATACTTACTTCCTTTCTATTATCTAGCCTAAAAATAAAAGAGGTTTGGTTGAAATTAATTCTAAAACTAAAAGTGCATAAAAAGTAAATTGGGAAAAACTTTGGGGAAAAGCTGATTGATATAAGCAATACTTAAGGGAGAATCCACCTAGACTTCACTTGTTATTGGTTCTTGAGCTAGACGATTTATTCACTTGACTTGATCCGTAGAGATCCCTAATTTATGCTAAAACCTCCATCGAGGCGAAAAGCAACTAGGCCCAGGTAATTTATGCTAAACCCTCCATCGAGGCGAAAAGCAACTAGGCCTAGGTTGTTAACTAAAGTTTCTTTATTAATTAACACCCTAGGTTGCATTAATTCGATCTATGGTTCCCCATATTAGGTTTGACCCTAATCCGGCAGATTTATGTCGCTCTATGTCTAAGGTTGCATGCAACTCTACTTAATTATGGTAGATCTACTCTTATCACAGGGACTTTTGCTCCTCTGCTTTAAGCACATCCGTTTCTTAAATTAATACCTAGGCTTATTAACACAAGAATTAAGCACACGTAATTAAGAACAACTCAAGTATTTATGATATAACTCAAGAATAAATAATAACAAGATCTGTCTTAGTGTCATCCCCCTCAAGTATTTGAGGGGTTTAGTTCATAATAAAGAAAGAAAACATCTCAGAAGAATTAAGATAACAAAACATAAAGAACCCGAAAACCTCTAAAGGAATTTAGGGAGATCCTCTGTCTTGATGTAGAATTCTGGCTTCTGGGATGAATCAATCAGCTTCCCTTGGAGTAATCCCTTACTTTCACTCCTTGTGTTGGCAGAAATATGGCTCTCTTTCCTCAGAGAAAAGAGTATATCTTTAGAGTTGCCTCCTGAGGTCTTTATATAGAGTTTAGAATGGCTTTCTTAGCCCCTAAGTATCCAAATCCGAGTGAAATTCCTCTTCCTCACGACTAGAACACGCCCGTGTGCCACGCCTGTGTGATTTCGACAAGAGGCCGTGTTCGGGACTGTTGAGGTGGCACGACCGTGTGCCCTGGCCGTGCTTGTCGGGGGCTGGACCGTGTGGTCTTCGTGTGGCATGGCCATGTGCCACGGCCGTGTGATGACTCCTTGGGCCGTGTCGATTACACATTTTGGCTCATTTTCTCCATTTTTGGTCCATTTTTCGTTCTTTTCTCTTCCCTATGCTCTCCTGAGTATAAGATATGAAAAAGAAAGATTAAGAGCACCAATTCTCACTAATTTGATAATAATTCATCCAAAATAAAGGCTAAACATGAGGTAAAAATATGTATAATTTATCATTTATCAATCATGGACATTTTTGGATTGTTTTGGGTTTTTATTTTTGGTTGGACATTTTAATTTTTGTTTTTGTTTATTTTGTTAGGACCATTTTTTATACTCACTACATGAAAGTTTTATGATTTAAGGATGCTTAACCTAAGACAATTAAAATGAACTGCAGTTTTATATACAAAGAACTATAAGGTTTTTTGCTGCAAGGCTAATCAAATTATTCGAAAATGTTTTAGCACTGTAACACCCTAAACCCGGCCCAGACGTTATGGCCGAATTTGGTAGCGTCACATGAGGGTGTTTTGGAAAAACTATTTCGATTATCAGAATATTGTTCAGATTATTATATTTTCTTAGCTAGAAATCATGTATTGGCTGGTTTGCTTGAAAACATTTCTTTATAGCAGAAGTCTTGAAAATCGTTCATTCATACAAAAAATCTTTAATTAAGTTTTAAAACGCATTTGTGGTGTCACAGTTTAATAGTCATTAAAAATAACCATTTAAAATCCAAAAATAAAAATAAAAACAGTCCAAGTCCCAAATTACATAAACAATCCCAAAATAATTAAAACCATAATGCAATAAATAGTCAGAAAACCGTGGAAATCAGAGCATATTAATCAGTGGTCACCATCAAGCTCTCTACTGCACCGATCCATCTACTGCTGTGGATTACCTAATAGTTAAATAAAATAAAGGGGTGAGTTTTCACAAACTCAGTGTGTACATCCCCACAGTAAAGCATGCATGTAAACAGTTATCAGTCAATCAGTCATAACTCGAGCCTAAGCCATTAACAGATACGGTGTAGGCCTTAGCCCACTTAGAGCAAAATCAAATATATTCGGGCCTTGGCCCATACAGATATATATGCAAATTAGATCAGAACAGTACATGCCTACCAACCCTGCACATCATCTCCGTCCACCCTACACACCATGTGGGGATAAAATCAACCCACCCAGCCCTACACACCAAGTATGGGGATAAAATCAACCCATCCAACCTATAGACCATGAGGTATTGTAGAACGACACATGATAAATAAATGCAGCATAGCTGCCACATAAACGGCTAAAAGCCTTTCAGTCTTCCTTCTTTTCAATATTAATCCCAACCCAATGTAATGCAACATAATAGTATGGCATGCTTATAATGCAGATAACAGTTCATACATAATATAAATAATCAGAATAGATCATAAAGTTAAGTCAGAACAGAATCAGTACACATGCTAATTACAACATGTTATCTCATATATCACAATAATCAGATTACAGAACGAGGTTTAAGATAACCTTACCGAACCTATAACAGGTCACAATCGACTTGGGCAACCCATGCAATCTTACAGTACAATACAGTGAAATGGGCTCACACGCCCATGTAGCCTGCCCGTGTGTATGGCCCACACGGCCCAAATTAGCCTTGCCTGTGTGTATCACACTGCCTAACCCAAATTCCACATGCCCGTGTGGTTCACCCGTGTGGGCCCACACACCCATGTGGCCCATACGGCCCAATTGGCCCAGCCAGTGCCTCGCACACAGCCTACCCAGCCTCACACCTCTGTGTGCATCGTACCCGTGTGGCACACGCACGGCCTGGCTCGTCGATCGCACAGCTGTTTCTTGCTACACAGCCTCCACACGGGCAGTCCACACGCCCATATGGCGTCGACAACTTCGTTTTTGGCTTTCGCCGAAACGCGATTCAGTGTAATCGGAGTACACACCTAGTTTCGATTGATGCTAGAATGAATTTTGGGCTTTCTGAACCCTAAAATTAGTATACACAACATTGTTTTAGCAACTAACTAATAGATTCCAACCATAACGAACCAATAAGAACCCGACTTAACACCACCAAAATTGCACTCACGCTCGAGTTGGATCGAATAATCGTGATTCCCAGCAGACCCCACTCACTGCTATAGTCATTTAATCCCTTAGAGTAGATCCAAACGATTAAAATTACGCATCACACGAAACCAAGAAGATGATTATGAGTAAAACCATGAAAACAAAAAGAGAATGAAAGGTGAAATTTCGGCAGGGAGAGGGAAAGAGAGAACGAAATTTGCAAAAAGAATAATACTCAGATAACTCCCCGATCCCCGGAATTACTCCCTCACTATTTAGAATTCTACTAAAACTCAAATTCCTAGCCGAAACTTGCAGCAAAAATAATGTCTCCATACAGACTCGAACCCAAGACCTCTTACCTATTAACACTCCACTTATCCGCCAGACCAACAGGCCCAATCTGTTATGCTTTTACAAACAAATTGTTTTAAGCCTAATAAGCAAAGATGAGGCTTTACTTAATAAAAACCCAAAATTTTACCCAAGTTAAGGCTTGAACCTGGGACCTCCCAAACACACCTAGAGCACATATCCATTAAAGCAGACAATTATTTGTGTCCAATTAATGCAGAAACAAATTTAGAAATTTTTCATACAACAATTTCACCAAAAGCCGAAATTACAAAAATTTGGGGCGTTACAAGCATGCAAATATTTTCAAGTGAATTGGTTTTGTTTTTAGATACAAAATTAAACTTTGATTTCGAAAAGTCGCAGTCTTTTTCAAAAGAGTAATTCAATTGAATTTTCCTTTTGCTGAAGTGGTTATTATTAGATCAAACATTTGTCTCTTTTTACATAAGCGTTATAACCTTTAGAATCTGATCATAACATGTATGCCAACTGTGGGGTGTTACAGACAATGCAAGTGGTGGCCTTGATTTCAATGGCATTAGAGGGTGTGGGTGCTGGTGCTGTACTATCATTACTAGATTTAGGGCTATCACTATCAGCAACATCACTTGTGTTTTTAGGGCTAGGAGAAGGCAGTCAAAAACTTCATTAGTGGCAGTTGGTGAAGGAGGGGATGGGACTTGCTCAAGAGACTCAACCTTAGAAGAGTATCCTTTGTTGGCACTAGGGTTGTCGCTTTTACTAGGGCTAGGGGAAGAGGAGCTTGAAGTAGATGGCGACTTCGAAGGTGAAGATGCCTTGGAAGGGACTGGTGAAGGTGACGATTCGACAGCAAATGCCCCAACAACAACCATGAAGACAAGTGCAACAACAAAAATAAGATCTTGGCATGCCATCTTTCACTTTTGCTTTTTAATAGTTTCTTATTACTTGTTATCTTTTCTTATTAAAAGATTGATATATATATATATATATATATACACACACACACAAAATGTGTGTGTAAGAGAAGTGCTTTTCTTATGAACTAAAATTTAACCTTTAACATCTTATAATACTATATTAATATTTTGTTCTATTGTTTATTAGGCTTGTTTAACTTCTGTTCGTTATGATTTTTTTCTTTTAGATCAAAATCTAATTTAATTGTTAATGTTTGTTTATACTGATATTTTTCTTTGTAAATAGTAAATTAAACCAAATATATTACTAATCATATTGATACTTATAACAAAACCTTTCCGTGGTTACTGTTTAAGAGTTTGATTTTTTGTTTCAAATTTGAGACGTATAAACTAATATTGATGAGATAGATATTCTGAGGGTTTATCTTGTTTTTTTATTCTAATAAGTGACTATATATAAATATACTAGTTTTATTACCACATATGAAATTATAATTTGGCAATTTTATAAAATATATTTAAAACTATTTATATTGTATTATATTTTAAATTAAAAGAAAAATTCAATTATTCGATTGACTTCGTTATATTATGTATCTTCCATGTTTCTTTAATATCTAATTATCTATCATATTCTATATGCTTCAATGGTTCCATTAAATGGAAATAAACATCGGTTTTGAATTCAGATTATCCCGAAAGAAAAACTGAACTCTCAATGCTTATTTCATGATCTCTCAAATGTTGAGTTTCCATGAGTAGAGTGATTTGTGTGATTGAACTTATCTATAATTTGCGTTCTTGTATTGTTGATCATGGGCGAATAGATAACTTGTAGACCTGTTTAAGGTTTTTTTTTTTTTTCTTAAATATCTCTAAGCCTAAAAGAGCGCCTAGTATTTGGGGGAAAAATTGGCTTTTGCTTCAATATTCAAGTTTCCAACTTGGTCAGACCTATTTTTCTATTTTATAAAATTTTTCTTTCTTTCATTCTATATCCCTTGAAGCTCTTTGTTAAAATCTACGCATCCTCCCTTTTCTTTTGCTAAAATACTTGGTGTGTAACACCTTTCGTTCGACCCAATTGCAGGGTCCGAACTATAGGATTTCACATTCATTGCTAGAGCAATTTCATTCAATTATATAGTAACATAATCATTCAAATATACAATTATAAGTTAGACACATTTGCATTATGATACATAATCAAATTTTATTCTTTACCGAGTTTATGAAGGCTCTTTTGTTGACTTGAACATGAAATTGGATCAAATTGTAAAGTTTCGAAATTTCATAACCAAATTGTAAATTTCTAAAATTTTGAGGCCAATCTTCTTGGATTTAAAATTGGGCAAGTGTGTCAAGTAAGTTGATTTAATTATGTGGTTAAGTGTTCTGTAAGTTTGCTTAACGTCTTGTATTTGATTTCTAGTGTTTGCAAGTTGGGAAAAGTTTTCCTTTTTTTTTTGCCCTTTTGTGTTGTCATTAGTAGGGGCGAATCCAGGGGGCTAGCATGGGCCCGATCCCCCTAAAATATAAAATTACTATTTAGGCCCTTGAAATTTTTTAAAAATTTTAAATTAGTAAAAGTAAAATTGTACTTTGGCCCCCTAAAATTATAAAAATTCAATTTAATCATTTAAAAATTATAAAGATATAGATTATAAAAAATTAAAATTTCATCCGGCTCCCCCTACAAAATTGTTCTGGCTTCACCCTTGGTCATTAGTAGTAGAGTTTGGATAGTGTTTTGATTCTTGGTGGTTGGTTGTAATATTAGTATATAGATATATAAGTTGTTAAAATCTACTTTTTATTATTATTTTTAAATAAATACAAGATAATTCCTTAATTTTTTTCTTTCCTTTTTTCGGTTAATACCACTCCCTTGCTCACGTTTCTTACCTTCCCACTACCATCCGAATTCTCCCTTTTTGCTATATCTACTACTTGTTTTCTTTTTTTTTTTCTTTTTTTTTTTTGTTTTCTTTGCTTTACAATTAGCTTTGGGGTTGGTCTTGTTCTTGCGGCATCTGTCAAATTATTTTTTTTCTCTTGTTATTTTCTTTTTCTATTTTGTTGGTTCTTTAATTCTGTGGGAAATTTCTTGCTCGTTGCTTAAGGGCCATTTGAACGCTGATCTTGTAGGGTGTCGTTGGTGAGTTTTGGGTTCTTTACTTGTCATGAGTAATTCAGGGTTTTGATTTAGTTATTTAATTTTTTGATATGGTATTTCACAATTTAAGATCATTTTTATTAAAGGCTTTGGGGATTGATTTGGATTTTCCTTGTGATGAAACTTTATGTATTGTGGAATCTTTCGTTTTAAGAAAAGAGCGTGTCGTGATAGACGATCCTCTAGCAAATTAAGTTCTTGGAGAAGTTGCTATAAGTTGTGTTAAGTGCTTGTTATTGATTTAGGGACTATTTTCTTGAGAAAAGAGTGTATTTAAGTGGAAACCTTTGTGCTAAATTGAAGTTGTAAACGTTTAGTTTTGATTTCGTTTGTAGGGTTCTAGGTGTTCGGTTGTGTGGTGGATCAATCTCGCTATCAGGTGTGTGAATTCAAACCAAAAACTCAATTTAATTGCAAAACTAGGCTGTATTTCAAAATAGCCCAGTGTCACACGGTCGTGTGTGTAGGCCGTGTGATTGATTGCGTGTTGCGACCCAGCTGTGTATGTAGGCCATGTGATTGTTTGTGTGTTGCCACCCGGTTGTGTACACGTGTAATTTTTGCATGTCATGTGGGTAGGCTTAGGAAGTATGTTAAGTAGGAAATGTTAAATAAATCATGTGTTATGTTATGATTTATATGTAAATATGTAAGTATGCATGATGTATGGTTTATGATATATGTAAGTATGATATATATATATATATATATATATGATTATAATTTATTTGTGTTTTGGCGTGGGTTATAATATGATGGACAAAGTTCTATATGGCAGCTTATATTGCAACTATGGCGGCTGGACCACAAATTTATGTATGGCAGCTTAGCTACAATTATATGAGTGACACATAACCTATTGGTGTGATTGGATGGATGGACTCTAGTAGTCATATACGTTGTGATTGGTTGGACGAAGATGGTGTGTAGGAGATGAGGGTAGGACTTGATATAAGTCTAATAAGATATGCTATGTTGTGATTTGATATGTCATGTTATGTATCGATATGATATGTTTCATAAAATATGATAAAATATGCTCTATATTATAAACTGATATGTGATAAGAAATAATATGACATATGCTATAAGACGAGCTGAATTATGTGTCTGCTTGTTTTGAGATTATGGGTTAAAACACATGTCGAAACCATTTTTTATTTTGAAAAATGGGAGTCGACTTTAAAATGAAAAAATGGAGTCGCCACCAATCCTTTTTGTTTAGGTGTGACCGGGTCACCTGGTAAGACATTTTGTTTTATTAAAAAAATCAATTTTGGCCTTTGAAATTCAAGAAAACGGGCTCGGGAGTTGGTTACGTACAAGGAAGGGTTAGCACCCTTGTAACGCCCAAAAATTGGTACCAAATTGATTAATTAATGTCCTAATGTCGAAAATTTGAAAAAATTTCAAAATGCGATCCTTTTTATTTTAAAAAAATGTTTGAATAAATTGAAATGGATGTTAAGACCCTCTTGTCCCGAAGTAATAAAATATCACATCTAGTACGTTAGGATACGACATTTTAAATCCTCGAAACTAAACTTATCTTTTGATTTTCAAAACTCATGCATTTAAATTTTAAAAGGATATTTGATTATTTGGGTTAAAAGAGAAAGATCGATGTAATAGCCCAAATTTGACTGGGCCTTAAAGAGCCAAAAAGAAAAAACAAAATCAAATAAATAAATATTTATTTATGTAAAAGTCCATTTAAACAGTCCAGGTTACAAAGCCCAAGCATTGGGGCCCAATAGCAAAACAGATTAACCCGCTACCCGGCAGGCCCATTTACACCCGTGACCTATACAACCCAAACAGCTAACTACCTAAGTACCCCGTAGCCCAAATTTAAAATAGCCCAAAAGGCCCAAAGGACTTAGGGGAACAGGGAACCCTTGGGTTTCCTAAACACTCTGGCGCCGCAACAGTTTTTAGAAGACTCGGGGAGTGTCTGTTTGGTCCCCGAAATCGAGGCAGCCATCAATGCACTGTCTCGAGGGCCTTCAATGCCCACCAGTGCCCCAGTCACTGGTCATCCCTCCATCCGGCCCCGAATCACGTCACGAACAGCACGACCATCATTGAGATCTTTGGGGTACCTGTAAAATGGAAAAGGAAACACAGCAGATATGAAAAGCAGAGCAAGAAAAAGGAAACTAAAACAAGAGAATCTCAGCAGATCACGGACAAAGATGAAGCAAATACAGTAGACAAGAAATGGAAAGAAATCAAAGATTTCTTTCCAGAATATGTAATGAAATATCAACTATAAAGCCATCGTTTGTAAATCTGTAAGGGGCCCTTTTTTTTGAGACACAAATATTCAGAGAGAAATAAAAAAACAGAGAAAAGATCAGAAGCGTTGAGATAAAAGGTGATTTTTATTTTTATATTTGTTTTGCTATGTTAGTTTTGAGCATATACAGTAACCCAAAAACAACAACAATAACAATGAAGCAGTTTATATTTCGTTTTTAAATGACAATTTTAAAATCAAAGATAAACTTACCGTTTTCTTGTTTCTTTTAAGTTTTTTTACAAAATAATATAAATAAAAGAAAGGGAAGGTTTTTACCTACGAAAGGAGGGATTTTTGGACCTCCGGCCACCATGTACGGTGGTGCGTGAGGCGCGTGTGGAGGCCCGATGACCGGAACTGTGACGGCCATTGACCGGAGCTCAGAGGGTTCTTCAGAGTTTTTTTTGGTTTAGTTTAAAATGAATTTTCGGGGGTTAAAAGGGTTTATATAAGACCCAAAATCTGACCCGATCCGACCCGAAGGATACGCGTGTTTTTAACTATTGAGATATTTATCCCTTTAGTCCTTCCGTATTTTTCCTTTTTAAAATTAAGTTTATTTTACCTTTTAATTTGGCCCGATCATTTAATTCCGGTTTCAATTTGGTCCCAAGACCATTTAAACGGGCACATTGGAACGGTGCCGTTTTAGGGATTAGGCTAATTGCCCAATGAGTCCCTGTACTTTAAATGCATGTTCTAGAAGGCCCAAATTTATTCTTTTATTTTATTTTATAAGTTAGCCCTAAAATTCAATCTATTTTTTATTTTAATCCTTTTTAACTTATTTATTTAAGAGTCATATATCATTTTTCCATGTATTTATATTATATTATTTTATATCATATTATTTATATATATTATTGCTATTTTATATTATTACTTACTTATATTTTATTATATTTTATTACATAATATTTTAATACTTATTGCTTCATATTTTTATATTATTATTATTTTACATTTTCACACACATTATTTCATATTATTATATATTATATATTCTCGTATATATTATTATTTACATTATTATTTTTATATTTAATTGGTATTAAATATTTTACTAATTATATTTATATTCTTAAAAACCTATATATTTTTATATCCTAAACCATAAAATTATTATTTCATATATTATTATACTATTTCAAAAGTCAAAATTAATTATTATACTTTATGTAATATTTTTATTATCTTATATTTTACATAGTACAATATCATGGTTTATATTTTATATTATATATTGTTATTATTCTATTATAATCCCAAAATTAAAGTTATTATTTATATTACATTGCTAAAAATTGAATTTTGATTATATTCACACATTTTTTCAAAACTACTCACGTTATTTTATATTTTAATATATATATTACACCTTTTTATATTTTGTTTATATTATGTCAATATATTAAATGTTGGTCTCATAATTTTATTAAATGTTGAGTGCTTGGCATGTTATTATTATTTTTACTGTATTATATATATATATATATATATATATATGTCAAATTGTATATCACGCATCATTTTTTTAAATATGTTTAAATATATGTTGAATTAAATGTTTATGTGTTTTTACCTATTCTTCTTAAATATATATTTTGTTTTATGTATATTTTACTTATTTAAAATTTGCCATGTTTTATTTCTTATATATATATGTTAGTTAATGTATGATATTTATGCTATTGTGCTTTTATTTACCTATTGTTATAGCATGTTACCTCATATATTATGTTTTATAATGTTAATATGATTCATCATACATCAACTTTTTTTAAAAAAACGAGACTCTAAAGTTTTCAAAAAAAAATAAAAATAAAGGCAATGCTTGGTGTTTGGAAGTTTCAAGAAAAGTAGTGCCCTAACTTACTGGGTTGCAACTTTTCTCGTTGAGTTCGAATAGTCAAGCACCCTTCTAAGTTTTTAAGGTTTTCAAAATACGAGTAACTGTCTTGAAATTTCAAAGTATTGTGTCCTAACTTACTGGATATGACGCTTTGTTGTATCAAGATAGGGATTTTCAAAAATGGTTGGCGTAGCCTTCGAATGTCTTAAAAATTTTGCGTCCTAACTTATTGGATATAAAATTTTGATTCATTTGATACAAGTGAGCCTTAATTTTCAAAATCAAAAGTTTTAGAGGGTTGCATCTTAAAATTTTTAAATTTCCAACATTAGAGACATTTTGCTAATCAATTAGGTACCAATTTTTGGGCGTTACGAGGGTGCTAACCCTTCCTCGTACGTAACCGGCTCCCGAACCCGTCTTCTGATTTCGTAGACCAAAACTAACGATTTTAAAACAAAATGTTTTAAAGGTGATCCAATCACACCTAAACAGATTGGTGGCGACTCCCGTTTTAGTTTTTAAAGTCGACCCCGTTTTCCAAAACCCCTCTAAAAAATGGTTTCAATAGCTTGGCGACTCTGCTGGGGAGAATAAGAGAGCCAAGCCATATAATTGATTACCCTTTGTTTTAATATCGGAAATTTAAAAATTTTTAAAATTCAATCCTTTTGCATCACATGTGCTTGAATTATTGCATATGATTATGATGCGCATTGCATTTGCATGATCGTTGTGGTCACACCCTTAAGTGGGAGTGAGAAACTACGCCTTCGTGAGGTTTTTGCCTCCGTGCAGGATAGTGGATCACTTTCGTGATACATCTGTACCTATGGTTTCATGAGATTTTCATCTCCGTGTAGCCATAGGGAAATGTATTTCCCTAAACCAAACTCGATTCAAATAAGCCTATAATGGGTGAGAATCGAGGAATCTGCTGGTTCGGGTACCTCAAACTTTAGAACCAACCTGATATAGAAAAAACCATAAGAGCCCAACTTAGTTAGAGTTATACTTTAGATATTACCCTTATAGATCATCTTTGAGTTTCATTGATGTTATGCGATACTGACTATCTCTTTTCTTTTTGTCTGCATGGCATTTCGCATTTAAAGGGTATCGATTCACGGTCGGTTTCTAAGTTAGAAAGTTTTATTATGGAGAATGGACTTCTTGATAGAGTGGAGGTCAACGCTGATGTTCATAGATGGTCAGAGCAAACTCAACTAGAAAAGGGAGATAGTATAGCTGTGGGATATGTGTCAGAGTTGTCCGATTACACTAGTATTAGTGTCACGCAGAATAATCTTCAAGAGCTTAAGGAGATTTGGGATCAGTGGGGCAATAAGACTAAGCAGTTATTCTATGATAATTACGGAGATTTACCTTACTTACTTGGTATTCAGGTAGATGAGCACTTGTTCCGGGCCCTTGCTCAATTTTGGAACCCAGCGTACAGTTGTTTCACTTTTGGAAAGGTAGATTTGGTACCTACCGTGGAGGAGTACACTGCCTTGCTTCGGTGTCCCAAGTTTCAGAGTGATAGGATTTATTCTCGAGCTGCTTGTGTCCCTACCTTTTGGAAGAAGTTAATGACTATTACTGGGATGAGCGAGCAGTGGATTGTGGCCAGAATTAAAGAGAAAGGTGAGTGCAAGTGCATTTCATGGGGTGCTTTGAAGGAGCTAATTTTGACGCACCCAGATAAGACAAAGAAGGTGGACATTTTTGCTCTAAGCTTATACGGATTGATGGTTTTCCCTAGAGCCTTGGGATATGTGGATTAGGCAACCACGAATCTATTTCATCGACTCAGTAAAAGGGTCACTTCCGTTCCTGCGATTTTGGCGGAGACATTCAGATCCTTAGGTGCATGTAGGAGGGCCGGTGCAGGCAGGTTTATAGGGTGTGCTCAGTTACTTTTGGCTTGGTTTTACAGTCATTTCCGATTGATTGATAGGATTGTTTGTTGGGTTTTCTTTGAGAACTACTCCCTGTTGAAAGATATAGTAGCTTCATCTAGGAGAGTGGATGTACCAGAACAGAATTGGACAGCTTTACTTCGGAATCTTCAGGCGAAGGATGTTGAGTGGAGGGCTCTGTGGATGATGCCTAGAGAGATCCTTTATCGATGCGGTAGCTTTGATTGGGTTCCCCTGTTGGGAATTTGGGGTGCCATTGGATATGCCCCTTTGCTTGTGTTAAGGCAACATGGATTGAGGCAGTTTGTACCAGTGACTCATGGATTAGCTCAAAGTGAGTTCGTATACAGAGGAGCCGATTACAAGAGGAAGGTTAGTGAGGTTTCTAGTGCTTGGAACAAGACTTGCCGATTGAAGTGAGTGGCCATCAATCCCGCTGTGACCATGGAGTACGTTGAGTGGAGAAGTAGAAGGATTAACGATAATGTCCCTAGGTCAAAAATAGAGGAAGCTCGACCAATGGAGGAGTATTTGCAAGTGAGGCCTTCGGAGCTAGAGATTATGAAGCAAGAATTCAAAAGAGAGAACTTGGAACTCGAAAAGAAGATAGAAAAACTGGAGGAGGAGAAGATGTACTTAAGTTTAGATGTTGATGTGCAAAAGAAGGAGGTCAAAAAAGTGAAGAAAGAAAAGAGAAAGGTTGAGGAGGACCGAGATGATTTGAAGGAGGAGTATAAGAAGGCACAAGTATCCTTAAAGCGAGTTGGGCTAGGAAGGTCTTCAGAACAGTGGCAGAAAGAAGTTCAAGAGGAAAAAGCTAGAGCCAAGTATTGGGAGAGGAAGTTCCAAGAGATACGGTCACAGAATTCGATCTTGGAGAAAGAGAATCAAGGATTGAAGACTAAGGTAACTAAGCTTGGAAGATCACTTCGTTGGCACCGAAACCATGATCCTACGGTTGAGTTAAAAGAGCTAAAAAGTAAGGTTGAAGATTTGGAATTGGCATTGCTTGATGGTGAACTTCAAATTGAACAGCTTGAAGCGCAAGAAGATTGTTTAAAGGGAGAGCTCCATCAGGTTAAGTGACAAGTCAGAGATAGAGATTACATCATTGGGGAAGCTATAGCCCAGATCCGAGAGATTGCTGAATATGTTCGAGACTTAGCAGTACGAGCTAATACGTTGAGTATGATGTATGAGTCAGCGTCTGATAAGGGTCGAGAGTTAGCCATTTTATTAGATAGAGTTAGAACTTTGGGCATTAAGGCAAAGGCGTATATGTAATCCATTTATATGTAAAGATATTCTCTTTCTAAATAAAGTTTTCTAAGTGAGATTGAATCGAGATCGATGCCTTTTTGCATGCATACATCTGCATCTCATAACATTTCATTGCATCATTTGCATTCAAAATTATAGGAAGACCCTAATTAGTTAAAGTTACTACATAGGTTAGGGAAGAAAATCTAGAAATCACACATCCGTACGGAACTCGAGCAAAAAGCAAAAACATGGATCAAAAGTTTGAACAGTTACAGAAGGATATGCAAGACCAACTGCAAGAGCAGTTGGCCAAGATACAGAATGATATGAGGGAGCAGATGTTAGAGGCTCAAAGGAATATGATGGCTGAAATGGCTCAGCTGCTAAGGGCCACTGATAAAGAAAAAGCTCCCATGGCTATCACTGGTGAGGAGGGTGAGGATCATCCTCTGGGTTTTACTTCACCTCAGGTGCCAATACAAACAGAGGCACCTCCTAGAAGGCCGTCTGTTACTGTAAGGCCTCAACATGGGTCGGTTGATGCTGGAATCCCCATGAATTTCCCATCTGGGTCAGGATTTAATTTAGGCAATAACCTGATTAACCTTATCACTCCTGATCTGGATATGGTTGAGAAGGAAAGAATGGTAACCGAATCCTCAAAACAGTTAGAGGATCGTTGCAAATGGTTGGAGGAAAAATTCAGGGTTTTAGAAGGCACTGGCAATCATCATGGGATTGATGCCAAAGACTTAAGCTTGGTTCCAGACTTGGTGCTTCCTTACAAATTTAAGATGCCAGAGTTTGAGAAGTACAACGGGACTACTTGCCCAGAGGCACACATTACGATGTTTTGTAGGAGAATGACTGGACATGTGAACAATAATCAACTGTTGATTCATTGTTTTCAAGACAGCTTAGTGGGAGCAGCAGCCAGGTGGTACAATCAGTTGAGCCGTGCCAAAATCAATTCATGAAGAGATCTTGCACAAGCCTTCATGCAACAGTACAACCATGTGACTGACATGACGCCGGATAGGATTACGTTGCAAAACATAGAGAAAAAGCCTAATGAGAACTTTAGCCAATACGCACAAAGACGAAGAGAGGTGGCAATGCAAGTACAGCCACCATTGTTGGAGAAAGAGACCACCATGTTGTTTATCAACACTCTGAAGGCTCCGTTCATCACTCACATGATTGGAAGCACCACAAAAAGCTTTGGGGATATAGTTATGGCAGGGGAGATGATTGAGAACGCCATAAGGGGTGGCAAAATTGAGGGGGAAACGGCTAAAAGATCGGCCCCAAGGAGAAAAGACAATGAGGTGAATAACATCAGCAATTTTAACTCGAAGGCAATTACAGTCAGCCAACCCAAAGAGGCTACGGTTGAGTAGCAAAGTTCTCAAAGACAGGAATCGGGCATGGGACAGAACTCGGAGAAGATGCAGTTTACGCCCATCCCTGTGACGTATCGTGAACTTTATCAAAGCCTATACGATGCACATGCTATTGCTCCATTTCATCTAAAACCGCTGCAGCCCCCATATCCTAAATGGTATGACGCAAACGCTAAATGTGAATACTATGCGGGAATACCGGGGCATTCGATTGAAAACTGCACTGGATTTAAGAAGGCCGTAGAGAGACTTATCAAAATGGGGGTGGTGAAATTTGATAGTGCTCCTAATGTTGAAAATCTGTTACCAGATCATGGCAATCAAGGAGTGAATACCATTGGTGAAGCTAGTGAAGAAGGAATCAAGGAGGATGTTACTAAGGTAAAGGTGCCTATGAGGGTAATATGGGAAGAGATGGTGAAGAGAGGTATGTTGACCTCTGGAAAAGGTAGAGAAAGAACGTGGAACTATTGTGAGTTCCATGGAGGGGTGGGTCATGAGATCCAAAATTGTGAAGAATTCAAGGCCTCGGTGCAGGGCTTTATGGATAACAAAGAGCTACAGCTTTTTGAGGGTAGTTCTTGCAAAAGACAAGTATGCGCGCTAGAAGATATGCAAAAAGGAACCAGCCGGCCAAGTATTATTATTTTCCTGCCAGGGAATAATGAAGTGGGGGCACAAACGGTGCCCAAAGTAGTGATTCACAAACCCACTCCTTTCCCTTACAAGGATAGCAAGAGGGTGCCATGGAGTTACGACTGCAGTGTGACAGTGCCAGAGGACGAGAGTATAGCCAGTGCGTCTAAAGGCGTACAAAATGAAGGTTCCCGCACATGGAGTGGGAAACGTTATAATACCGGGGACGTCAAAGTGGAGCCCTTAAAAACAAAAGATGTCGATATTGAAAAGAAGAAAGAGGTTGAAGTACCTGTCAAGGAGCCGATAAAGGAGGAGGAGGCTAAGGAATTTCTAAAGTTCCTTAAGCATAGCGAGTATAGTGTGGTTGAATAGTTGCGCAGGCAGCCAGCCCGCATATCAGCATTGTCCCTACTTTTGAGTTCTGAGGTGCATCGAGATGCATTGTTGAAGGTGCTTAACAAAACTTATGTCACTCATGACATATCTGTTAACAAGTTGGACCGATTGGTGAACAATATAAGTGCGGATAACTTCATCTACTTCAATGACGATGAAATCCCGCCAGGAGGCATGGGGTCGACTAGGGCCTTGCACATCACTACTCGGTGCAAGGGATACACACTTCCAAGTGTACTCATTGATAACGGTTCAGCTTTGAACGTCCTTCCATTATCCACACTGAATAGATTGCCCATTGACAGTTCGCACATGAAGACATGTCACAATGTGGTGAGAGCCTTTGATGGAACAGAAAGGAAGGTAATGGAAATAATTGACGTTCTTTTGGAAATTGGCCCAAATACGTACGAGGTTGATTTCTTGGTGATAGATATCAAGTCTTCCTACAATTGTTTATTGGGGAGACCATGGATACACTCGGCAGGAGCGATGCCCTCATTATTGCACCAAAAATTAAAGTTAGTGACAGATGGACGGCTAATAAACATCAATGCTGAGGAGGACATTATAGCCGTAGTCACTAGCAAGGCCCCTTATGTCGGGACAAATGAAGAGGCTATTGAGTGTTCTTTCCGCTCTTTGGAAATCATCAATGCAACCTTCATTTTGGAAGGAAGTGAGGTGCCGGTACCCAAGATGTCTAGAGCCACAAAGATGGCCCTGCAAATGATGATGGGGAAGGGAGCATTGCCAGGAAGAGGACTAGGAAGACAGTTGCAAGGAGGGGTTCAAATCCCAAAACTGATTGAGAAGAAAGACTGCTTTGGTTTGGGCTTCAAGCCAGACCATAAGCATAAGAGGCGAGAGATTGAGAAGCACCAAGAGAGAAGAAAAGCGCGTTTGAACGGAGAAGAAGTGGAGTGGGAACTGATTACATTCCCACCTATTTCAAAATCCTTTAGGTCAAGAGGGCTACTGGTAGAAGAAAGTTATCAGATTAATGTTGTACACAGTGAGGGATTGGAGCAAGGAACCCTTGAGGGCATTCGCCCTTACGAACCGGGAAGCTCTTTGAACAATTAGACTGCGGAGGAACTGCCTGTAGTCTTTAGGAATTTTTCAGACTAATTCTCGAAACATGTTGGTTATTCTAAGAGCCTAGGAATAATGAGATTACATTTGTGAAATAGGCTTATAATCAGCTATTATTATTTTAATAAAACATAATGTTATTATTAATTTGAACGAGTATTGTCCCATTTTTATCAACCAATATTTCGTTAAACTTTGCAGTCTTTATTCTTTCATTCATGGTACATAAATAATCATTCTTAGATTCATTCATTCTTTGTATATTCTTTCATACCCCCACAGGTCCCTAGATATCAATGACATGAGCACTGATACTGCAAGTCCTGATTTCTCTTACGAGCAAGACATGTATTTAGAGGAATCTCAGGATTTTGAAGATGTCCAAGATTGTGATGTGTTTCCTGATCTGTTAAGAATGGTAAAATAGGAGGAAAAGCAAATTATGCCCCAAGAGAAAGAGGCAATAGAGAATGTAACCCTAGAGGAAGGGAAGGAGGTAAAAATTGGAACATTGATTGCCAAGGACACCAAGCAGGGTCTGGTTGAGTTACTTCGAGAATTTAAGGATATTTTTGCATGGTCATATCAGGATATGCGGGGTTAAGCACTGACATCGTAGTGCATCGTCTGCCAATAAGACAGGATTGCAAACCAGTCCAACAGAAGTTGCGAAGAATGCGGCCAGACATTATTCTAAAAATAAAAGATGAGGTTAAGAAGCAGTTCGATGCAGGATTCTTGCAAGAGGTTAAGTACTCTGAATGGGTAGCTAATATTGTGCCAGTACCTAAGAAAGATGGGAAGGTACAAATGTGTGTTGATTACAGAGATCTGAACAAAGCTAGCCCAAAAGACAACTTTCCTTTGCCACACATCGACACTTTAGTAGACAACACGGCGGGATATTCATTGTTTTCCTTTATGGATGGCTTCTTGGGGTATAATCAGATAAAGTTGCATCCAGAGGACATGGATAAAACCAACTTCATAACCTTATAGGGTACCTTTTGCTACAAAGTAATACCGTTTGGACTGAAGAATGCGGGGGCAACATACCAGCGGGCCATGATAAACTTGTTCCATGACATGATGCATAGGGACATCGAAGTGTATGTTGATGACACGATTGCTAAGTCCCGAACAGAGAAAGAGCATATTGAAGTCTTGAGAAGACTATTCTTGAGGTTGAGGAAATTTCAGTTGAAGCTCGATCCGGTAAAGTGCACCTTCGGAGCCAGATCGGGAAATCTATTGGGTTTCGTAGTCAGTGAAAAGGGAATAGAAGTTGACTCAGACAAAGTCAAAGCCATACGAGAATTGCCTCCCCCACAAACTCAAAAAGAGGTTCGAGGATTCCTAGGAAGGTTGAATTACATTACTCGGTTCATTTCACAACTAACCGAAAAATGTGATCCTATCTTTCGTCTCATTGGGAAGCATAATCAAGGTACTTGGGATGAGGAGTGCCACAATGCTTTTGAAAAGGTCAAGCAATATTTGTTGAATGCTCCGGTATTATCTCCACCTAGCCTAGATAAACCGTTAATACTGTACTTGTTAGTGTTCAGCAATTCTATGGGGTATGTGCTGGGTCAGCATGACGAGTTAGGAAGAAAGGAAAAGGCAATTTATTATCTCAGTAAGAAATTCACTGACTGTGAGATGAGATACTCGCCAATTGAAAAGTTGTGTTGTGCACTGTTTTGGAAAACCCAGAGGTTAAGACAATACATGTTATACCATACCACTTGGCTCATTTCAAAGCTAGATCCATTGAAATACATGATGGAGTCAACAGCTTTAAATGGGAGAATGGCGAGATGGAAAATATTACATTCAGAATTTGATATAGTCTATGTAAGTCAGAAGGCTATAAAAAGAAGTGCGGTAGCGGACTTTTTGGCTAGTAGGGCTCTAGAGGACTATGAGCCATTGAACTTTGATTTTCCAAATGAAGAATTAATGTGTGTAGGAATGATTGAAGATTCTCCTTGGAAGCTAAATTTCAATGGGGTATCTAATGCTATTGGAAATAGAATTGGGGCAGTCTTGGTATCCTAAATGGCGATCATTATCCGTTCACATGCAAGCTGGATTTTGATTGCACAAACAATATGGCCGAATATGAAGCGTGTATCATGGGGCTTCGAGCAGCTATAGAATGGGGAATAAGAACTCTGGACGTATATGGAGACTTTGCATTGGTAATCTACCAACTTAGGGGTGAATGAGAGACAAGGGACCCAAAATTACTCAATGATCAGAAGATAGTCTTGGGATTACTTGAGGAGTTTGAGGATATCACCTTCAATTATCTTCCACGAGATGAGAACCAAATGGCAGATGCTTTGGCCACCTTAGCCTCAATGATTAAGACAAATAAAGAAGAGGAGATGAGACCAATCCAAATAAGTGTCTATGAAGCTCCGGCTCAGTGTTGTAACATTAAGGAAGAGGAAAAGGACGATAACCCGTGGTATCAAGATATATTATGATATGTGAGAGATCATAAATACCCTGAACAGGCTAATGGAAATGACAAACGAACTTTGAGGAGGTTAGCTTGCGACTACGTCTTTGACGGGGATATCTTGTATAAGAGAAGGAAAGACCAAGTACTTTTGAGATGTGTCGATGCTGTGGAAGCCAAGCTAATTTTAGAAGAAGTTCATGAAGATGTATGTGGGACGCATGCAAATGGTTTCACAATGGCAAGGTAGATCATGAGGTTTGGCTACTATTGGGCCACCATGGAAGGGGACTGTATCAACTATGCCAAGAAATGCCATAAGTGTCAGATTTATGGGGATAAGATTCATGTGCCACCTTCACCTTTACATGTTATGACTTCTCCATGGCCCTTTTCCATGTGGGGCATGGATGTCATTGGACCAGTAACACCGAAAGCTTCGAATGGACATCGGTTTATCTTCGTGGTCATTGATTACTTTACAAAATGGGTAGAGGTCGCCTCTTATGTGAATGTTACTAAGTCAGCTGTGAGTCGGTTCTTGAAGAAGGAGATCATCTGTCGGTATAGAATGCCTGAGAAGATTATATCCGACAATGCATTGAACTTGAACAACAAAACGATAGCAGAGGTTTGCGACCAGTTCAAGATCAAACATCACAATTCTTGTCCCTATCACCCAAAATGAATGGGGCAGTGGAGGCTACCAACAAGAATATTAAGAAGATAGTAGGAAAAATGACTGAGACTTACAGAGATTGGCACAAGAAATTACTGTTTGCACTCTTGGCCTATCGAACATCTGTTAGAACCTCTACTGGGGCAACCCCATTCTCATTAGTTTATGGGATGGAAGCAGTGTTACCTATTGAAGTGGAAATACCTTCTCTTCGAATCTTGATGGAGGAAAAGTTAGATGAAGCTGAATGGGTTCAATCCCGATATGACCAGTTGAACTTGATTGAGGAAAAAAGGCTAAGAGCCATTCGACATGGTCAGATCTATCAGAAGTGGATGATGCGAGCTTATGATAAGAAGGTTCGACCAAGGGAGTTCCACGAGGGAGACCTTGTACTGAAAAGGATCCTTCTTATTCAAAAGGACTTTAGGGGGAAATGGATGCCGAATTGGGAGGGGCCGTATGTCGTGAAGAAGGCTTTCTCTGACGGTGCATTGATCTTAACGAAAATGGATGGGAAAAGTTTACCCAACCCAGTGAACTCAGACTCAGTTAAAAAGTACTATGTCTAAAGGAGAAGAGAATCCAAGGTGAAAACCCGCAAAGGGCGCCTTGAGGATTCGGAAAAAAAGAAAAGAAATGAAAAATGGAGAGGCCAAGGTGAAAACCCGCAAAGGGCGCCTTGTGACCAAAGGGGTTTTGAGTTAAAAACCTGAAATGGCGACTCAAATTTTAAAGCATCCGGTAATCTTGCTTAACAAAGAATGAAGTGCATTGCATACTGGGGCATCAACAAAGTACTTTGAATCTTCCAAACACATGTCTTCACGAATTTGATGTATAAACGCTCACGCGGCGATATCTAGGGCATCTAACTTTTGGCCCATTTGCTATCTTTAGATTCTTTTTCTTCTCAAAGATAGGCTATCAGACTAATTTCCTTTGTATCATTTTTGATAACTCATTCAAATCCAATTATTCTTAAAGATTTATTCATCTTCCATTATTCTTTAAGCATGTTGCATTGAAATAATGATAGATGAACTAAATATTTTCACAAATGAAGTTTTGTGTATTACTCTGGAATTTCTAGATAATACAAGAAACTAAGACAGGACAATTGTTCGAAGAATTCACATAAGCAAGGGATGAAAGAACTCGAGGAATTTCTTTCTTCCAGTCCAAAAGGATAAAGGGACAAAATCAATGATTCAATTCTAAAGAAAGATTATCCTACAGACATTCTCAGTAGATCGTAGCATTTGAAAATAGTACAGGCCTACAGGCTGAGCAGGAATAATACTTTGAGAAAGGGAAAGATACATGAAGGAATGAGTGGTGACATCTAGGATAGGGGTCATATTCATAACATTTTATATCATAACATGTCTAATTAGGAGCATTTGACTCACTTCGATCATAGCATCCTAATCATCAGGCATAATCACATACGCATTCTACAGGTTATGTAGATCAAAGATGATGCGCCTTAACTCCCTAAGTAGTAGGGTAACAGGCTACAACATAGTAGATCTGGCATTCAGATGTTTATACTGAAGCTAATCCAAGATGGTTTGGCATCCTTGTGCTTACAAGGAACAAATCGAAGACATAGCTGATTTGGCTTTCACGTGCTTACGATGAAGTAAATCTAAGATGATTTGGCATCTCTATATTGTCAGAGAACAAATCGAAGTTTGGCATCTCCATATCTGACGGAGAGTAGGCACATAGCAGATCTAACCTTCAGATGTTCATACTGAAGCAAGATCCAAGATGGTTTGACATCCTTGTGCTTACAAGGAACAAATCGAAGACATAGCTGATTTGGCCTTCACGTGTTTACGCTGAAGCAAATCTAAGATGATTTGGCATCTCTGTATTGTCAGAGAACAAATCGAAAAGTAAATTTGGAGTCTCTGTGTTCGGCGGAGAGCAGATCGAAGATATCAACATGACACTCATAAGTTTGCAAGAAGCAGATCGAAGACCATGATAAGGCCGGTCAAATTTGGTCTTTCTAAATCTTTGCTCGATTCCCGTTACACAGCAATGAGCAAAGAGGGGCAGCTGTAATAGCCCAAATTTAACCGGGCCTTAAAGAACCAGAAAGAAAAAAAATTAAATAAATAAATATTTATTTATGTAAAAGTCCATTTAAAGAGTCCAGGTTACAAAGCCCAAGTATTTGGGCCCAACAGCAAAACAGATTAACCCGCTACCCGACAGACCCATTTACACCTGTGACCCATACATCAGACAACCCAAACAGCTAACTACCTAAGTGCCCCGTAGCCCAAATTTAAAATAGCCCAAAAGGCCCAAAGGACTTAGGGGAACAGGGAACCCTAGGGTTTCCTAAACACTCTAGCGCTGCCACAGTTTCTAGAAGACTCGGGGAGCATCTGTTTGGTCCCCGAAATCGAGGCTGCCATCAATGCGCTGTCCCAAGGGCCTTCAATGCCCACCAGTGCCTCGGTCACTGGTCATCCCTCCATCCGACCTCGAATTGCGTCACGAACAGCACGACCATCACCGAGATCTTTGGGGTACCTACAAAATGGAAAAGGAAACACAACAGATACGAAAAGCAGAGCAAGAAAAAGGAAACTAAAACAAGAGAATCTCAGCAGATCACGGACAAAGATACAGCAGATACAATAGACAAGAAATGGAAAGAAACCAAAGATTTCTTTCTAGAATATGTAATGAAATATCGGCTATAAAGCCATCGTTTGTAAATCTGTAAAGGGGCCCTTTTTTTTTGAGACACAAATATTTAGAGAGAAATTAAAAAAATAGAGAAAAAATCAGAAGCGTTGAGATAAAAGGTGATTTTTATTTTTATATTTGTTTTGCTATGTTAGTTTCGAGCATATACAGTAACGAAAAAACAACAAAAACAACAAAGCAGTTTATATTTCGTTTTTAAATGACAGTTTTAAAATCAAAGATAAACTTACCGTTTTCTTGTTTCTTTTAAGTTTTTTTACAAAATAATATAAATAAAAGAAAGGGAAGGTTTTTACCTACGAAAAGAGGGATTTTTGGACCTCCGGCCACTGTGTACGGTGGTGCGTGAGGCGCGTGTGGAGGCCTGATACCGGAACTGTGATGGCCCTTGGCCGGAGCTCAGAGGGCTCTTCAGAGTTTTTTTTTTTTGGTTTAGTTTAAAATGAATTTTCGGGGGTTAAAAGGGTTTATATAAGACCCAAAATCTGACCCGATCCGACCCGAAGGATCCGCGTGTTTTTAACTATTGGGATATTTATCCCTTTAGTCCTTCCGCATTTTTCCTTTTTAAAATTAAGTTTATTTTACCTTTTAATTTGGCCCGATCATTTAATTCCGGTTTCAATTTGGTCCCAAGACCATTTAAACGGGCACACTGGAACGGTGCCGTTTTAGGGATTAGGGCTAATTGCCCAATGAGTCCTTGTACTTTAAATGCATGTTCCAGAAGGCCCAAATTTATTCTTTTATTTTTTTTTATAAGTTAGCCCTAAAATTCAATCTATTTTTTATTTTAATCCTTTTTAACTTATTTATTTAAGAGTCATATATCATTTTTCCATGTATTTATATTATATTATTTTATATCATATTATTTATATATATTATTGCATATTTTATATTATTACTTACTTATATTTTATTATATTTTATTACATAATATTTTAATACTTATTACTTCATATTTTTATATTATTATTATTTTACATTTTCACACACATTATTTCATAGTATTATATATTATATATTCTCGTATATATTATTATTTACATTATTATTTTTATATTTAATTGGTATTAAATATTTTACTAATTATATTTATATTCTTAAAAACCTATATATTTTTATGTCCTAAACCATAAAATTATTATTTCATATATTATTATACTATTTCAAAAGTCAAAATTAATTATTATACTTTATGTAATATTTTTATTATCTTATATTTTACATAGTACAATATCATGGTTCATATTTTATATTATATATTGTTATTATTATATTATAATCCCAAAACTAAAGTTATTATTTATATTACATTGCTAAAAATTGAATTTTGATTATATTCACACATTTTTTCAAAACTACTCACGTTATTTTATATTTTAATATATATATTAAACCTTTTTATATTTTGTTTATATTATGTCAATATATTAAATGTTGGTCTCATAATTTTATTAAATGTTGA
This sequence comes from Gossypium stocksii, assembly GCA_020496765.1. NCBI lineage: Eukaryota > Viridiplantae > Streptophyta > Magnoliopsida > Malvales > Malvaceae > Gossypium > Gossypium stocksii. Next base: position 2,719,656 of record CM035622.1, on the reverse strand, counting down.
GTGCTTGGCATGTTATTATTATTTTTACTGTATTATATATATATATATATATATATATGTCAAATTGTATATCACGCATCATTTTTTTAAATATGTTTAAATATATGTTGAATTAAATGTTTATGTGTTTTTACCTATTCTTCTTAAATATATATTTTGTTTTATGTATATTTTACTTATTTAAAATTTGCCATGTTTTATTTCTTATATATATATGTTAGTTAATGTATGATATTTATGCTATTGTGCTTTTATTTACCTATTGTTATAGCATGTTATCTCATATATTATGTTTTATAATGTTAATATGATTCATCATACGTCAACTTTTTTTTAAAAAAACGAGACTCTAAAGTTTTCAAAAAAAAAAATAAAAATAAAGGCAATGCTTGGTGTTTGGAAGTTTCAAGAAAAGTAGTGCCCTAACTTACTGGGTTGCAACTTTTCTCGTTGAGTTCGAATAGTCAAGCACCCTTCTAAGTTTTTAAGGTTTTCAAAATACGAGTAACTGTCTTGAAATTTCAAAGTATTGTGTCCTAACTTACTGGATATGACGCTTTGTTGTATCAAGATAGGGATTTTCAAAAATGGTTGGCGTAGCCTTCGAATGTCTTAAAAATTTTGCGTCCTAACTTATTGGATATAAAATTTTGATTCATTTGACACAAGTGAGCCTTAATTTTCAAAATCAAAAGTTTTAGAGGGTTACATCTTAAAATTTTTAAATTTCCGATATTAGAGACATTTTGATAATCAATTAGGTACCAATTTTTGGGCGTTACGAGGGTGCTAACCCTTCCTCGTACGTAACCGGCTCCTGACCCCATCTTCTGATTTCGTAGACCAAAACTAACTATTTTAAAACAAAATGTTTTAAAGGTGATCCAATCACACCTAAATAGATTGGTGGCGACTCCCGTTTTAGTTTTTAAAGTCGACCCCGTTTTCCAAAACCCCTCTAAAAAATGGTTTCGACAATCGAAACCCAGTAAGTTAGGGCACAATTTGTAAAAATTCCAAACGTAGAACATTGCCTTTATTTTTAAAAATCCTTATATTGAGATAACAAAATGTCATATCCAGTGAGTTAGGACACAACACTTCGAATTCCCGAGAATATGCTTTTATTTGAAACTTATACGCTTTGATTGAAGAAGGGTATTTGGTTACTTAGATTCAATAAGGAAAATTGAAACCCAGTAAGTTAGGGCACAATCTTCTCGAAGATCCCAAATGCCGAGTATTGCCTTATTTTAAAAACTTTTTCTTTTTGAATTTGGGGAAAAACAATGCAATATTAAAACAATTTATGAAAGAGAAACATGCATTAATGAATAACAGCAATATGAAAATTTGCAAAAGGGTGAAAATAAAATAAATCTTTATACAAAAATTATAAATAAACAAATAAAAATAAAAAGAATAATTAATAATTAAACAATTAAATGGATAAATAACAAAATTTAAAAAAATGCCTAAGCCAACCTAACTCCCACAATATGAGGATTCAAAGAAATTCCTCCACCAAAATCCAACTCAAATGAAAGCAACTAAAAAAGAAACGAAGATGAACGAATAATAAAATAAGAACAAGCCACCGAAAAGAAGAACGCAAGAGAGAGAGAAATTTGAGTGAATGCTCTTAAGAATTCTTATTGCTCTCAAAACTCAAGTGCTTTGCAATGAAAGGAGAGGCCTCTATTTATAGTTGAGCCCCCCAAATCCAACTATACAGATCAATTATCTCAACGGCTAAGATTAAAGGGTATCTACAAATTAAATCTCTAAGACTAAATCATATCTTCTAAGATTGCTATCATATCTTCTAAGATTGCATATCATATCTGAGATTGCATATCCTTGAAGATCATGTTTCCACTGCAACTTCAGGGAGATAAGACTTGTAACTTCAACCCGCTCTCTGTAACTTCAGAGAGATAATGTTTGCTATCTTCGATCTGCTCCACTACTACTTAAGGAGATAAGATCTGTGAATTTACTGATGTTGTTACACCATCCTCTGGGTGACATAACCTGTAGAATTGATTTTGATGCTTATGCCAATGATTAGGATGCTATGATCGGAATGAATCAAATGCTCCTAACTAGATGTGTTTTGAATGCAGAAATGCCATGAGAATGATCCCTTTTTAATGCTTAGGGTACCTCACTTGTTGTTCATCAAGGTTTTATCACTGACATATTACACCACCTTCTTGATCGACTGGTGTCTTTGACAGAAAACTCGAGGAAACAACTGCAACTGGTTTGCCCCATTGCAACTTCAGGGGGATAAAATTTAGTTTCTTCTATCCATCCTACTACAACTCAAGGGTGTAGGATTTGTATCATCTTAAATCTATCCCACTGCCATTCAGGGGTATAAGATTCATGGCTCCTTCAATCAACTGATTTGTTACCGTTCTCTAGGTGACATGACCAGACGTGTATGAATGTGGAATGTCATCTTCGAGAATAATCCCCTTTATTCATTATTCATCGAGATTGTATCACCGACACACTATCTTGTCTTCTCGTTCAACTGATATCTTTTGACAGAAAATTTGAAGAGATAGTCACAATTTTAACTCCTTTTTCTCAAATATTACCAGCCCTTAGGTTTGGTGAGTTCTAAACAATAGTTCTGTTTCAGGTTCCTATACTTTTTAGAAGCTTCCAAAGTAATATGCAAAGCTCCTTTTATGAAAGTATTATTAGTCCATTAACCGTTATTTCAATGAAAAATGCTTGAAGAAGATTATAATAATGGACAAGAATAGAATTGATTTGGAGCATAGCTCGAAATGAATAAATTATCAAAAATAGCAAAGATAAAAAGGAAATTAATTGGGAACGCATATTGAAAAGAAAAAATATTCAAAGATGGCAAATTCAATATGAGTATGATCAAGAACTAGGTGCCCCAGATATCGCAGCCTGAGCTTCTTTGTACAAACTTTTTGAGGACCATTTTAAGCTCAATATATGTTTGGGGCATCTAGAGTACTTTGTCAATGCCCCAAGACATAGCATACTTCCTCATTGTTAATTCAGGCATAGCAGAACTACCATATGCCCCACTTTTGATCAAAATTTGAGCCGCCCTTTTAGGTTTTCAACTCAAAACCCCTTTGGTCTCAAGGTGCCCTTTGCGGGTTTTCGCCTTGGCCTCTCTTTTTTCTTTCTTCTTCTTTTTTTATGTGTTTTATTTTTTGTTTTTTATTTTTTTTTAGAAATTTTTATTGAATTTGAATTCATCGGATTGGGCAGGTCCTTGCCATCCATATCGGTCAATAACAATGCTCCTCTAGAACAGGCCTTCTTTACTATATAAGGTCCTTCCTAGTTTAGCATCCACTTTCCTCCTAAGTCCTTTTGTACAGGAAGGATCTTCTTCAACATTAGGTCCCCTCGTGGAATTTTCTAGGACGAACCTCTTTGTCGTAAGCTCGCATCATCTGACTGTGACAGATAGCTTTTAACATTTTTCTTCTATTGGGTTTAATTGGCAAAACCGCTTCTATTCCATAAACTAATGAGAAAGGTGTTGCCCCAGCGAAGGCCCTGGCTGACGTTCGATGAGCATAGAAAGTAAATGGTAACTTCCTACTCTAATATTTACAAGTTTCAATCATCTTCCATGATTTTTCTCTTTTCTCTTGTTTTTTTGGCTGCCTTTGCTGCACTGAGATATGGCGTCTGATCTTTGAACAGACTGCAAACTTTTAACATTGTGCGATTGTACATTGTTAGACACAATCCTTTTTGGCATTCTTTTTCGGCACTTGATCTTTTTTTTTTTGTTTTTTTGGGAATTTGATGATTATCGACTTTGTAACATTGGCATATGAAGCTATTTTCACCCTCTTAGTAAAGTAATCGACGACCACAAAGATGAATCGATGTCAGCTTGAAGCTTTTGACGAGCTCGGCCCCATAACATCTATGCCATACATATAGAAAGTTTATAAAGAAATGAAGGAGGCATGTAACACCCCTAACTCATATTCATTGCCGAAATGGGGTTACGAGACATTACTAATGATTGCATAATTCTGAAAAATTTTCACATTAATATAAGATTTAAGTCACATCAATATTTAAGATTCAAACTAATATCTAATCATAAATTTATTATCATTCTCTACATAGCTTAAGTAAAACTTAATCCAAAATATATAAATATTAAACAATTCATTGCATAAACAGAACTTGTAATGAATCAATAATATCCTTACAGAATATATGCTAGACTATGGGTAAATTATTTGTCATAATTATTAGCATGCTTTAGAAACAAACATTCGGTTATAAATAACTCTTTTTAATTCTATGTCTACTTGGCTATTTTTAATTTCATTTATACATAATTAATAATTCATAATTACCAAACGAATTACACTGCCATGCATATATATATATAATAAGTCATATAAAAGCTCATCAATATGTCAAGGCTGAATACCTAAGCACGCATATTCGGCTATCATGGATCATTTGTACCTATTTGCAAACTTATAAGCAACCTACAAATTTATAAATACAGCCACATGCATATTTACATATACACATAACAACCATAGTATAATCACCTTATACACAAGTAAAGTATAAATGGAATTTTAACTAAAACCATGTGGTTGAATATCACACATACGCATGTTCTAGTATAAATTATAATAGGCAAATAATCAATACAGCTGCCGGTGGAACAATAAATAACAAAACACCTGAAGAGGCTTATGAATTTATTGAGGAGATGTCACTGAATAATTATCAGTGGCAAGTTGTGAGGACAAAACTGCAAAAAGCCGCCAGTGTTTTTAATATTGATGCGGTCATTATGTTATCTAATCAGGTAGAACTATAACACCCCTATCCCGTAACCGTCGCCGGAATAGAATGGGCTTTACCGGAGATTCAAAACAGAATATTCATAGATCATAACAAAATTCAAACATAAAGTCCCTTTTTGAAAGTCCACTAGACCTCAAACATGCATTGAGACAGGGTCGGGACTAAACCGAATGCAATCGTAAACTTTAGAACACTTATAAAATTTTCCAACTTAAGAAAGTCACATGCCCGTGTGACCAGGCCGTGTGCCTCATACGAGACTCAGGCACGTTCGTGCACCCAAGTAGTGCCAAAACAGAGCAAGCATATTGACTTTTTGCCACGGCCACGAGTCAGGCCCGTGGGTCTTGGCCGTGTGAATGTTTGTGTCAATACTGGAAAATCAACACGGCCATAAGGCACACCTGTGTGCCCTAGCCGTATGGCGCTAAGCAGAATTGGTTCAAGTCATGCTTTCCGCCCACTAAGGGTCATACCTACAAGCCAAATTCATGCCACAAATTTACCACAATTTCAACTATATTCAATAGCTAAAACTTACCTCAACATGGTCAAACCATTCACATACATACTTAATTTCAGATCTCATACAAAGCAATTCCATAACCTAACCAAAGTTCAAGACTAAACATGATGCACCTAGCTCATTCATACTATATCCAATTCTTAACATTCATCACATTGACATGATTCATGAAGATCAAAACATACAAATTCATATAGCCATTATGAGTTACTCAAATTGGCATCACAAGTCATATACCAAAAACAAACACAACATATCATTTAATAGCCAACTCTCATGGCCTTACAAATAAACATATCCAAGCTTAATACATAGACACTATAGCCTATACATGCCATACTTAAACTTTGTACATTCAAAAAGGTACCAAAAGCAAGCTTGATAGTGTGGTGATGATCCTTGACTATCCCCGAGCCTATAGTAGCTACGATATTTGTAAAACAGTTGAAAGAATAACAGAGTAAGCTACAATGAGCTTAGTAAGTCAAATACAAAATTATGCAATCCATAATCAGAATACGATAATCCCTTTCCCACAGATATTTTGCCATTCAGATTCATTCATTTTACTCAGACTTCTAATTCACACAATTTGCATACCTTTCATACTAGGAAATTTAGTACAAAATAGACGTACCTGAGTCAGACACATTAGGTATGCATTTATTCATTTATCAGAATTTCTCCTCAAATCATTCAGAAACATTATAGAATTCAAATAGGCCTTATATAATGTCGACGTCCCTGAAGTGGTCTTACATGTTATTCAATATCAATGCCACTGTCCCGGACAGGGTCTTACATGAAACATATATGATGCCAGTGTCCCAGACACAGTCTTACACATAATTCTCAAATCAATGCCTACGTTCCGGACGAGGTCTTACATGATTTTACCATTACTCCATTAAAGGCAATTTAGAATTACTATATCAGGCTCTCATGGCCGTCCAATATAGTTTATAATTCAAGCATTTATATCGAACATTAATATAATGCATATTTGTATATTAACTTACCTCGTACGGATTTAAACAGATTCGAGCCGACTATTTAATGATTTTGGACTTCTCTCGATCTAAGTCTGTTTTTCTTTGTTCTTGATCTAAATCAATTCAATAACAACCATTCAATCATTCATTTCATTCAATTCTATCCATGAATACAAATTTAGGGAATTTTACATTTTAGCCCTCACTTTTACACATTTTCACAATTTAGTCCATTTTTCCCAAAATCACAAATATATCAAATTCACTAAGACTATGGCTTGACCGATTGTTCATGGCTGTCATATAAGCCCAATTAACACTTTTATTTTACAATTTAATCCTCCCAAAATCTCATTTTAACAAATTAGCCCATATAGTTCAAATTCATCAAAACCTCATGGCAAAACATGTTTATTCAAAATCTAACTATCATAATTCATTCAATTTCACTATAGAGCTTCAATTATCAACAATGGCATTATTTATAAACTTTATCAAAAATAGAAATTGAGACATGGGCATGGAAGATTTCGAAGCAACAATTACAAAAACGTAAAAATTATCAAAAACCGAACATAACTCATACCTTAATCAAGTATTTTTCTAGTCGAAACCTAGGGAGCTTAATTCCTTTCTTCTTTGAATTTTCAGCACTCATGCATGAATAATAGCTTCTTTTCATGTTTTATTTTATTAAAACCCATTTAATAACAATTTCCAATATTACCCTTTGCATTAAAAACATATATTCACCTAACCATGTCCAAATATGTCCACCACTACAATAAATGGTCTATTTGACATGCAAGGACTTCCCATTTAAAAAGCCATGTCAATTTAACACTTTTACAAATAACATATTAATTTTATCACATATACAATTCAATCCATTTTCACAATTAAGCACAAAGATAGATAAATTAAATCATAGAAATTTCGCAGATGCTAAATCATATATCACAGACACAGAAAATAATATTAAAACATTTTTCAGACTCGGATATGTGGTCCCAAAACCACTATTCTGACTAGGGTCCAAATAAGGTTGTTACAATTCTCTCCCTTAGGGATTTTCGTCCCCGAGAATCTTACCATTGAATAGATTTGGATATTGCTATTTCATTATACTTTCAGGCTCCCAGGTAGACTCTTCCAATTCGTGACGATGCCACATTACTGTTACTAGTGGAATTTTCTTGTTTCTCAATTCCTTCATTTCTCGAGCCAAGATACGGATCGGCTCTTCACCGTAAGACATATTAGACTTTAATTCAATCTCAGAAGGAGATATTACATGAGACGGATCAGATCTATAACGTTAGAGCATTGATATGTGAAACACATTATGTATCTTTTCTAGTTCAGGTGGCAACATCAGTCTATAAGCAACTGGCCTAACTCGTTCTATAATTTTATATGGCCCTATGAACCTCGAACTTAATTTTCCCTTTTTGCGAAACCGAAACAGTTTCTTCCGCAGAGACACTTTCAGAAATACTTTGTCACCAATCTCAAATTCAATATCTTTTCATTTTAGATCCGATTATGATTTCTGACGATCAGAAGCTGCTTTCAGACTATCTTTGATCACTTTCACCTTATGTACTATTTCTTTTATCAGATCAATTCCATATATTTTACAGACCAGTATAATAGAGTTCTACATTTTCTACCATATAGATCTTCATACGGAGCTATTTTAATGCTCGATTGGAAACTATTATTGTATGCAAATTCAATCAGAGGTAAATATTGTTCCCAAGTACCTTTAAACTCCAGAATACAACATCTAAGCATGTCCTCAAGTATCTGAATGATCCACTCAGACTGGCCGTCAGTCTGTCGGTGAAAAGCAGTACTGAATTGTAATTTAGTACCTAAAGCTTCTTGCAGCTCTTTCTAGAATCTTGAAGTAAACCTTGGATCTCTATCAGACACAATAGACAATGGTACCCCGTGTAATCTCACAATAACAGAAATGTAAACTTCAGCTAACTTTTCAAGTGAATAGTTAGATCGTACCAAAATAAAATGAGAAGATTTCGTCAATCGATCAACAACTACCCAACTCTTTCTTTTTTAGAGTTAGGGATAACCCAGAAACAAAATCCATAGTCACTCGGTCCCATTTCCATTCAAGAATCATAATCGGTTGTAGCAAACCTAAAGGCACCTGATGTTTTGCTTTTACTTGCTGACATATTAAGCATTTCAGAACAAAATTAGAGATATCTCTTATCATTCCCGGCCACCAGTATAACCATTTTAAATCATTATACATATTCGTGCTACCCGGATGTACAGAGAATTTACTACTATGTGCTTCACCTAAAATCGTCTGAATCAATTTAGAATTTCTAGGAACGTAAATTCTATTTCTGAATCTCAAACAATCATCACTTAAAATTGTGCTTCACCTTTGCTATTATTTATCTTTCTGCTTATAATACTAAACCGAGGGATGAGTCTTAATTTGGTTATTGATTTAATTTACCTAATGCATGCTACTAGTTTAGCTTTGTTTAGTTAAGCTTTGTGGATTTGATTTTAGCTAAGTTTCATATTTTATTAATTAACCTCTGTTGCCATAATCATTTACACTATTAGTTCTCTACTGTTCATAGCAGACTAACTCTTGTACTGTAAATTTTCGTCGCTCTTAGCTTATTATTGGTTTGTCAATTTGAATTGATTGCTCACTTTATTTTTGTAGGCACAACATGATGAACAATCGAGGGAAGTCAAAAGTGGTCGTCCCTACATCGAAAAAGCGAAAGGGACCCGACGTTACATCCTTCAGTGCAACCACTAAAATGCGCCACCCATTTTTACAGTTCCACAAGGATCTTAGGACGAACTATTTCAGATCCTTTGGGCGAGAGCCCTTGGAGTGGGATGGTGCATCGATTGGGCTATATTAGAGTAGGTCCAACTCGCTGATGCAGTAAGGGCTCTCCTCACTACCGACCCATGGGAGCATTTCTTCAACATTATCGAGACAATATACATAGAGCTCACCTTAGAGCTCTATTCTACATTCTACTTATAGACGATTATGTTGGAGTTCGACGACCCACGAACAGTGCAATTTCAACTTGGAGGCTTGGTACGACAATTGAGTGTCCCAGAATTCAGAGTCGCTTTGGGACTTTATATAGAAGAATTCATGGACGACGACGATTTCTCTAATCTCCATAGCCACATTCATTATTCACCTTCCTCTTGTTGGAGAGCCCTGGTCCCTACTTCAGCCACTTATGACCCCAGCTGCTCTAAGGCATTGGCTCTCCCTCTATCACTACGATATCTACACGCTATCCTAGCTCATACGTTGACGAGTCGGCGAGAGAGTACAGGCATCATCAATACTCATGATGCATATTTCTTATAGAGTATGGCACACATGCACGTCTTTAACTTGGCATACTTCATCGCCTCGCCATTTGCCATCAGACTGAGCGACACAGGAAGGGAGCCATTTGCATCGATCCGTATGTGACTCGAGTCGTACGACACTTCGGCATCCTCAACACAGTGGCGCAGTCCTCATCGCTCACACTCATTGGTCAGATGTCCCCACAGGGCAATTCAAGTATGCTACATATGATGATGATAGAGCATCATCATGGGTACGATCCTCCTCAATACCGTTTAGCCCAGTCTACCGAGCAGGATGACCCAGTGGATATCACTGATGATATCCTCCCACCTCAGGAGGCTCCACCTTCTCAGCCACTACCGAGTCATAGACCAGTTCATGCGGCTGCTTCATTGACTGACATTTCTAAATGCCTCACTCGATTCGAGCAGTAGTGCTTTTAGCGATTCGACCACATTGATGCTATTCTATAGCAGATTTATCAGCACCTCCACATCTCATCTCCACCGCCACCACCTCACGACCCATCTGCCGATGAGGACTTTTTAGTCTATTTATTTTTATTTTTCTTTTTCTTTTTAATTTTATGGTTTTTTATCTTTATCTTTATTTCTATTTTTATGTTCTACAAAACTTATCTTAGTTTATCTTGAAAATTTTATTTTTATGGCTGTTTCTTCATGAGTAACCATGCTAATCCATGTTTCCTAAAACATTATTAATGCTATCGTAGTTATAAAGAACTCAAAACCTCAATATTACTCAGGATTATACAACTCCACTGGGAAAGGTAGTCCACGACTGCCATGTCCTGCTCGACCACGACTATAGCCACCACAATACTGAACATTACGTTAATATCTTCCTTTGGAATGGTACTTGTCAACACCCCAACTTCTACCACCACCGGAGTATCCTCTCCCACCTTCACCTCTACTAAGTTCATCATACATCTTATTAGCTGTCTTTCCAACTCTACTCTTACTACTCTAAGGATTCATCAAAAATTCAGGAAGTTTCACTTCTCTCCATCTCTTATGATTTATGCTTATATTCTTGCTTATCTTTGTACATTGAGGACAATGTACATCTTAAGTGTGGGGAGGTTATTAATTTCATTATCAGAAAATCCTTGAATTTTGTCTTATTCCCAAGTCACTCTCTTAGATTGCTATTAGAATGAATTTTGATTGATTTATGTTTTTATTGATATATTTTGGATTAAAACATAGGTATTTGTGCTATGATTATTGAAACTTTAAGACATTAAAGAATCAAGAATGAAAAGTTGATTTTTGAGAATTAAAATTTTTCTAGGTTGCTTCCCCAAATTTAGGTATTACCTTGAAGTTTGAAATTCACAGGATTGACATCAAAAGCCATTATTTTTGTGAGATTTTGAGCCTATAGAGCATATTTTCTTTCTTGCTCACTTTTATTGTTGCTATGAGTGTGTCAATATTGATCTGTTATTCTAGAACTTACTTCGATTATACATGCCAAGACCACACTATTGATTTGATATACCGAGATGATAAAGGCACTTAGGTTTAACCCACTCACTCTATAAAAGCCTACCTTCATAATTGACCCTTAGTGAACTCCCTTGAGCTTAACAAACTATTCATTGATTTACCCTTAATATTAACCTATAACCCATTATTGTTGAAATCCCCTTAATTAATTTGATCCTTATTTTGTCGAGGTTTGAACTGAACAATTATCTGGCTATGTTCTCCATTTCAGTTAGTGAAGTTTCAATACTTGATTTGTTCTTAAAAAAAAATTTTAGTTATTAATTTGTCGTTTAGCATATTATTTTGAAGTTATGTAAATCGTGATCTAAAATGATGTTATTCATGAGGAAAAGCTCAATTCTAAGAATTTTTATATTCAGTGATGTAATTTCTCAGTATTGGTTATTTTTCTAGTTAGGTAATTTTCTAGCTCAATGTCGATTCTAACCTTCTCTTTCAGCTTGTGTCCACACCCTTAACCAAAGCCCCATTACAACCATTTAAAAACCTTTTGATCGATGTATCATCTCAATTTATAGCGGTGGAGATTTGATTTTCAAGCAAGCCTATGGTAATAACTTTTCATGTTGACTAATGAGTGCTTAATTTCTGAACCCTAAACACTTTGAGTGATTAGAGTGAATCTTTAGTGAGGATGTCAATTCTTGTTAGTCTTAAATCAAAGGTGATTATTTAGATAATGGGGAATACCTATGTTTTTGTGATGAGATGCTCAACTTGGATTACTTGAGACTTTGATGTTCTTTTAGTTGAATTCTCAATGTATGATTACTTGTGGATTATTTCGAAACATTATTGATAGAAATTATAAATTGAGAAGAACAGATTTTAATTATGAGTTGAAGATTTTGCTTGAGGACAAGCAAATGCTTAAGTGTGGGGTTATTTGATAAACCATAATATATACATATTTTTATCCCCTGCTTGTCATATTTATGGATGATTTATCATTAGATTTACGGAATTTGATGCTCCTAAATTGTTAATTTCATGTTTTATAATTAGGTGAGCATAAAGAAGAGAAAAAAACAATGAACGGGCCAAAAACAGAAAAAATAGGCCGAAATCAATATTCAACACGGCCTAAGCATTTTCACACGGGTAAACCACACGCCTGTGTGTGACACACAGAATTCAACATGGCCTAAGCATTCTTACACGGGTGTGTCACATGGGCATATCCCTATCGAGCCCTATTTCAATTCCACTCGAAAAAAGCTAATTTTTAGGCAATTTAGGCATTCTAAAGTATATAAAAAACACCCAAAGGGAGGAACAAGGGGGACACAGAGTAGAAAGCAAGGAATTACTCGAGGGACATTGATCAATTCAACTCGGAAGTAAGGATCTCCATCAAGGCTGAAGATCTCCCTTCAATTTCCTTCAAGGGTTTTTGGGTTTTCTTTATGTTTTGTTGTTTTCCAAATTTTGAGATGTTTGCTTTTATAAACATGAGCTAAATCCCCTAAATACCTAAGGGGGATGAAACCTAAGACAGATCTTGTTATTAATTTCTGAATTATATGATAAATACTTGATTTGTTCTTAATTGTGTTTTAATTCTTGTGTTAATATTTCAGGATATTAATTCGAGTTGAATGTGCTTATTCAATGGATCAAAAGTCCCTGTCTAAGAGTAGATCCAACATAACTAAGAGGAGTTGAATTTGCCAGAGTTAATTGTGTTTAACTATTGATAATACTTTGGCTGATGTAGGGGCAAGTATTAATGTAATGCCTTACAAAATGTTTAAACAACTAGGTCTTGGAAAACCCAAACAAACTAAGATGAGCATACAATTAGCAGATAAAACCACTAGATTTTCTAGGGGTATAATTGAAGATGTTCTCGTTAAAATTGATAAATTCATATTCCCAGTAGATTTTATTGTTCTAGACATGGATGAGGATAGCGATGTGCCTTTAATTTTAGGGCGACCCCTTTTAGCAACTACTAGGACTATTATTGATGTTGGCACAGGTGAACTCACACTTCGTGTAGGCGATGACACGATTACTCTTCAAGCTCGTGATTCTTTTAGGATATCTAATGATAGAGATAATATTACGAGTTCTTTTAATAAGAGTAACCTTACTGCTCAACCTTCTTTGCAGGACATTCCTCGAAAAAGCACCAATAAGCCATGCTCTAGTTCGTGTAACAACAAAGGAACCATCTACGAAGAGCGAATGCTAGAAGTGGACGAGCTTGACCAATGGCGGACTTATGGCAAGAAGGAACATATAACACACTACAATGAACCAAAGCAGTGCCATGACGAACCTAAGGTGAAAACAAAGCAATTTAAAGTCAGGGACAAAGTATTGTTAGATGAAAAGGACCCTCGAATTACCACTTCAAAGCCTAATACAAATGATGCACTTCTCTTCACGGTAGTAAATATCTTTCCCTCCGGTACAGTGGAGGTAACACATTTCAAATTCGACACTTTTAAGGTAAATAGTACTTTACTCAAGTCGTATTTTGATAGAATTGATATCAGGAAAGAGGAGTTTCAACTCCTCAAACCACCATGACCATGCAAAATTAAGCTAAGTCGAGCTTAGACTATAAATAAGCGATTCTCAAAAGGCAACCCGAGCATTAACACCAATAATGAACATATTTTTATGTATTTTTCATGTTTTTCGTATAGGTTTTTAACCCATACGGCCTAGACCCACGGGCGTGTCCTTGGCCATGTGGAAACAGGGTAAAAAATCTGTAAATATTTACATACACACGGCTTACGATAAATCCACACGGCTGTATGCCCACATGGCATGGACACACGAGCGTGTCCTAGGCTGTGTGAAACTTGGAGCTAAATTTTTCAAATTTTAACCAAGTTAGAGACGAACACGGGCAAGGCAGAACTTCATGTGTGAGACTCAGCCTAGCCACACGGGTGTGCAGAATGTAACATAGGCATGGAGAGTATCACACGGGCGTGGGAGAAGCGAACAAAGCACCACATGGTTGTGCGATATGGTCGTGTGGAGGACACGGCCAGGACACACGGGCGTCTCCAAAGGCCGTGTAAGATCTTGACCCCCCATTCCTCGACAAACACAGGCTAAATACGAGCTACATGGGCATATGACATGTGGCCCAACACAGACCGTTACACGATCGTGTCATTTTAAAACCCCCAAACCCTAACCTCTTCTTTTTTTTTTTTTGTTTTTCACCTCCTTTCTTTAACCATTGCCGCTGCAGCCCTCAACACTCTCCCTTTTCGGCCACCCTCTCATGTCGACCATACCTTTATTTCCCCTTTCTTTTATTTTTGGCCTACTCTTGCCTTCTTTCTCGTCCCCCCTAACGACACCCACAAAACTAGCCCCCTTCTCCTTCACCCACATCCTCGCTAACCACCGCATGCTGACCTACTGATGACCAACCTAACCTCACCGCGTGACCATGAGCCATCACTGAACTGCTAGCTTTGTGCCGTAGCACCGACCAACGCCCTCTCCAATCACCACCCCTACTGTCGGTCAACCCTTCCCCAATCATTCTTTTGTTCATTAAATTATTATTATTATTATTATTATTTGATTATTTTGCCTTTAGCTACTGATTGGTCTTGCAATAAGTTGGTTTAATAGTTAGAAATTTTGTTTACATTTTCATTGTCTTTACTTTTGCTAAATATCACTGTTCATCTAATTTAGATTTTCTTACCCTTTTTTTTTTATTTCTGAATGCTTAAAGGGTTCATTCGTATTAGGATACTTGTTATTGATTTTACTTTTACATTGTTACCTGAATCTGCTCATACCCATATAAATTTATGCATGCTTGCGTGAACGTACATTATTATTTTTTGGATTTTACTGTCTTTAGGCTAAATTTGCATATTTGGTGATGCTCTTTTTAAATAATTAAGTTTTTGTCTTCTTGTAGGTTTATTATGACTAACACACGCGACAAATTGAAGGTCATAGTTCCCGCTTTGAAAAAGCAGAAGGGTTCATGTGCCTCGAGCGCCTCTGATGAAGCTCGCCACCCTCTACTCCAATTTTTTAGTGGCCCTCAGGAAGACTTATTCCAGCTCCTCCATGCACGACCATTAGGAGTAGGCCGTTGTATTGACTAGGCCACCTCAGAGTAGGTCCATCTTGCCCACCTTGTTCGATTTCATCTTGCCATTGCTCATTAGGATCTATTCTTTGACATCGTCGAGCCTACTTATCTGGAATTGACCCTAGAGTTCTGTCTGATATTCCACCTTCAGCATGGCATGTTTACTCATGATGAGGCCAATCTATTAGTTTTTGACTTGGTGGACTCGTATGACACATGAGCGTACCAGAGGTTGGAGCTGCATTAGGCCTCTACACAGAGGAGTTTATGGCTTTCGAGGATTTTCTCCACCTTAATTGTCACATACATTACTCACCCTCGTGCTGTTGGACTGACCTTACTGTGAGTACTGTTCCCTATGACGCGATTCGCTCGAAGGCGACTACTCTCTCTCCTGCACTTCAATACATACACGCTATTTTTGCTCATACCTTGATTGGGAGGAGAGCACCGGCGTCGTGTCCACTACTGATGCATATTATCTTTGGAGCATGGCGACCAGCCACATCTTTGAATTGGTTATTTTCTCATGCTCACCTTTCTCCATCAGACGGACCGTCATAGGAGGGGCCCTATCTGTTTGGGTCCCTATGTGACTCGCCTCACTCGACACTTCGGACTTTTTGACACATCGGAGATGGCCTTCACATTGACCCTTGTATGCCAGATGTCACCACAGGGCATCTTGAGCATGATTCACATGCAGATGATAGAGCATCGACGTGGATTCGACCCCCTCAGTACAGGCTCATTCAATCTGACGATTAGGATGATCCAGAGGACATTAGTAATGATGTCCTTCAACCTCATAAGAACCCACCTCCACCACCAGCGATTCATTGCCCTTCTACTGTGATACTCGCGATATTAAGTAATAAAATTTATAAAAACTGATCACACCAAAAACTAACTAATCTCACAATTTTAAAGGTAAGCGTACCTATCGAATAGCAGTATAGTTTACCGGTAAGACCTATTTATCGTACCCAAGGGAACCAAAAGTACTAATACTTACTTCTTTTCTATTATCTAGCCTAAAAATAAAAGAGGATTAGTTGAAACTAACTCTAAAACTAACTAAAAGTGCACAAAAAGTAAATTGGGGAAAACTTTAGGGAAAAGCTGATTGATATGAGCAATACTTAAGGGAGAATCCACCTAGACTTCACTTGTTATTAACTTCTTGAACTAGACGATTTCTTCACTTGACTTGATCCGTAGAGATCCCTAACCTATGTTAATACCTCCGTCGAGGATAAGAACAACTAATCCTAGGTGGTTAATTAAAGTTTCTTTATTAATTAACACCCCTAAGTTGCATTAATTAGATCTATAGATCCCCCTATTAGGTTTGACCCTAATCTGGTAGATTTATGTCGCCCTATGTCTAGGGTTGCATGCAACTCCGCTTAATTATGGTAGATCTACTCTTAAAACAGGGACTTTTGCTCCTCTGCCTAAGCACATCAGTTTCTTGAAGTAATACCTAGGATTATTAAATCAAGAATAAAGAACACATAATTAAGAACAATTCAGGTATTTATCATATAATTCAAGAATAAATAATAACAAGATTTGTCTTAGGTTTCATCCCCCTCAAGTATTTGAGGGGTTTAGTTCATAATTAATAAAGAAAACATCTCAGAAGAAATAAGATAACAAAACATAAAGAACCCAAAAACCCCTGAAGGAATTTAGGGAGATCTTCTGTCTTGATGTAGAATTCTGGCTTCTGGGATGAATCAATCGGCTTCCCTTGGAGTAATTCCTTGCTTTCACTCCTTATGTTGGCAGAAATACGGTGCTCCTTTTTGGGAGAAAAGAGTACTCCCTTAGTGGGAAATAAGCACACCTTGAAGTTGCCTCCTAGAGTCTTTATATAGAGTTTTAGAATGGCTTTCTTAGCCCCTAAGTATCCTTTTTCGAGTAGAATTGAACTTCCTCACGATAGGGACATGCCCGTGTGCCATGCCCGTATGGATCGATAAGAGGCCGTGTGCAGGCTTGTTGATAGTGGCACGGCCGTGTGGTCTGGCCTTGCTTGTCAAGGTTGGGCCGTGTTGGACTTTATGTGGCACGGTCGTGTGGTGAATCCCTGGGCCGTGTCGTTTTCTTATTTTGGCCCATTTTCTCCGTTTTTGGCCTGTTTCTCGTTCTTTTCTCTTCCCTATGCTCTCCTGAGTATAAGACTTGAAATAGAAGGATTAAGAGCACCAATTCTCACAAATCTAATGATAATTCATCCAAAATATAGCCTAAACATGAGGTAAAAATATGTATAATTTATCGTTTATCAAATACCCCCACACTTAAGCCTTTGCTTGTCCTCAAGCAAAATCTCAATCCCTAATTAAAAATCATTCCTCTCAACTTACAATCTTTATCAATAAGGTTTCAAACTAATGCACAAGTAGTCATACAATGAAAATTCAATCAAAAGAACATTAAAGATTCAATCACTCTAAGTTGAGGATTTTATCACGGAAACTTAGGTTTTTGTCCCTTCTCTTAAGTAATTATCTTTCAATCAAAATTAACGAGAATATCCACTCAAAATGTTTTGGGTTCAAGAATTAAGCACTCTCTAGTCAATCTGAAAAGTTATTACCATAGGCTTGCAAGAAAACCAAATCTCCACCACTATAGATTGATACGACACATCAATCAAAAGGTCTTTCAATGGTTGTAATGGGGCTTTGGTTAGGGGTGTTGTCACAAGCTGAAAAAGAGGGTTAGAATCGAGATTGAATTGAAAAATCATCTAGCTAGAGAAATCTCTATCACTGGAACATATTCCTAGAGCTAAGCCTTATGATGACATCGTTTTGGATTTGGAGGCTTGTAGAAATATGCAAAAACTATTGAACTATTACAGATTACAACTGAATTAATTGTATATAAATTTTTTTTTATTTTTTTAGAACAAATCAAATACAATACTTTGAATATTGACAAACTTTATAACTGAAAAAAAAAACAAAGGTAGATAATAATTTAACTCAAATCTCGACAAAAATAGGGATCAAACTAATTGAATGGAATTCAACAAAAATGGGTTATGGGTTAATATTAGAGGTAAGTCAAAGAATGGATTGTTAGGCTCAATGGGGTTTACTAGGGGTTAATTTATGGAGGTAGGCTTTTTATAGAGTAAGTGGGTTAAACCTAGGTGCCTTTATCATTTCGGTGTATCAAATCAATGATGTGGTCTTGACATGTATAATCGAAGTAAGTTCTAGAATAACAAATCAGTATTGACTCACTCAAAGCAATAATAAAAGTGAGCACGAAAGAATGTATGTTCAAAAGGCTCAAAAATCTCATCAGAATTATGACTTTTGATGTCAATCCTGTGAATTTCAAATCTCAAGATAATCCTTAAAATCAAGGAAAATTACTTATGCAAAAAATGGGATTCTCAAAAATTTCAACTTATCATGCTTGATTCCCTAATGTTTTAAAGTTTGAATAATCAAAGTACAAGCACCTATGTCTTAATTCTCAACTTATCAATAGAAATTATAAATCAATCAGAATTAATTCCTATTAGGAGACTGAAGATAATGCTGATTTGAGAATAATGCATAAAGTTAAAGAAAATTTTAGGGATCTCATAGATAATATAAAGATTTAAGGTAAGTTCCCCCCCACACTTAAGATGTACATTGCCCTCAATGTACAAAGATACATAAATAGTAAGAGAAGCATAATATCATAATATAGGGAGAGAATTGAAACTCCCTGAATTTAGGATGAATTTGTGAGATAGAAATTGGAAGAGTCGGCAGTTGTGGCGGGGTGTTCCCATTTCCATTTGAATATGAGCTGTGGAGCTCCTTTGCGAAAATATTAATTAGTCGTGGGAATTTTGGATTAGTAAAGATTACTCGTTAGGGATTGGCCGATATGAAAGATAGGAAAATTAAATAGTAGAAAAATAAATTAAGTAAACTAAAATAGATAAAGTTCTAAAATACTAATAATCAAATGATGAAAAACAAAAAGATAAAATGAACTAAAAATAAAAAGAAATGTAAAAAGGAAAATAAAGGAGAAGAAGTTAGAAGGTGAAAATAGAGATAGGACGTCACACGGCCGTGTGCGATGAGGTTTCGCTATGTACACGGTTGTGTAGGAAGTTATACGGCCGTGTCTAAATTGACAGTGTTGGCCACGGTTTGGGGACACGGGTGTGTGGCGTTGTGCAAGCCCGTGTCTAAACTGAAGGGTTGCCACGGCCATGTTACACGGCCGTGGGGATTTGTCGGTAGCCCGTGCTTTGGGAAAAATTTTCCTCTATTTCTACACGGCCTAGGTGCATGACCGTGTCTCTGCTTTAAATGTTCACACGACCTTGGACACGCCTGTGGGCATGGCCGTGTTGTCCTAAATTTCTACAAAAAAGGGTTAGTTGATGTATTAAAAAAACTAAAATCAAAAATAAAAGAAAAGTTACTAAGTTAGTGCTCGGGTTGCCTCCCGAGAAGCACTTATTTAGAGTCTAAGCTCGACTATGCTCAAGTTTGGTCGGTCACGGCAGATTGAAGAGTTGATACTCCTCTATCCTGTTCAAAACTTTATTTTCAATATAAGATTTGAGTCAAGTGTGGTTTACCTTGAAAGTGCCGAGTGACTCATGTTTTATCTCTACTGTACCATAGGGGAAGATTTTTACTACCGTGAAGTAGGGTATGTCACTTATATGTTCTTTCGAATTCAAGATTCGAGGGTCGTCTTCCCCTAAGATTACCTTATCTCCTACCTTGATTTGATTTGCTTTCACGTGAGGGTCATCTTGGTGATGCTCTAGGTTGGTTTGGCATACTTTGGGTTTTTCATGATAGTTCAGCCACTCATCTAATTCCTCGATTTGAAGCATTCGCCTTTCAGGTGCATCTCCTTGGGATGGACTTGTCTGTGATTGGGTTGCCTTTATGTGGAGTGTATCCTACACAGAAGGTTGGGTGGTGAGTTCAGTGTTTTTACAAGGACTCGTGACTATATTATTATCAATAGTCTTAATCGAGTTTCGAGCTTGTAGGGTAACTTGGTCATCACCTACACGTAGTATAAGTTCACCTGTTCCTAAATCAATTATTGTTCTGGTAGTTGCTAAAAAGGGTCGCTCTAGAATTAAGGGTACATTGCTATCCTCATCAATGTCTAAAACAACAAAGTCAACTGGGAATATAAATTTATCAATTTTGACGAGTACATCTTCAATTATGCCCTGAGGAGACCTAATAGTTTTATCAGCCAGTTGAATGCTCATCTTAGTTTGCTTAGGTTTTTCAAGACCCAATTGTTTAAACAGTTTATAAGGCATGACATTTATACTAGCCCCTAAATCAGCTAAAGCATTTTTGGTGTCTAGGCTACCAAGTAAATAAGGAATAGTAAAACTCCCTAGATCTTTTAGTTTGGTTGGCAGTTTATTTTGGAGAATAGCTGAGCATTCCTCGTTGAGTTCCACTGTGGACAGTTCTTCTAACTTCCTTTTATTTGTGAGAAGTTCTTCTAAAAATTTTGCGTACTTCGGCATCTGCAAAATTGCTTCAACAAATGGTAAGTTGATATGTAATTTCTTTAAGAGTTTAAGAAACTTACCAAATTGCTCATCTGTGAGGTCTTTCTTTAGCGCGGTTGGGTATGGGATACGAGGTTTAAATTCTTTGGTAATTTCATCTTTGTAACTTACCTCATTCTTTCCTTTACTTACCACAGGCTCCTTGCATGGCTCTGGGTTAGTTTTGGTTAACCCCTCATTATCTATCGTATCTACGGCATTAAGTTGCTCTTTGGGGTTAGTCTCAATATTGCTTGATAACCTACCTTGCGGTCTTTCAGAGATTAGCTTGGCAAGCTGGCCTATTTGAGTTTCAATTCCTTGAATAGATGCTTGCTGGTTCCTTAGTTCCATTTCGCTATTTTGGAAATAGGTTTCTGACATGGCCATAAATTTGGTGAACATCTCTTCCAGGTTCGGCTTTTTCTCCTGTTGTGGTGGCGGCTGCTGAAATCCTGGAGGAGGCGGTTGTCTTTGATTTCCTTGTCCTTCCCATGAAAAATTGGGGTGACTCCGCCAACCTGCATTATAAGTATTACTATAAGGGTTATTTTAAGGTCTAGAATTGTTACCCATATAGTTGGTTTGCTCAGTTTCCATGCCATGTTCATAAGAGGAGTAATCTGGATTGAACATATTTCTCTAGATTACGTCACACTGCATCACTGGATGTGCCTGCGTAGAACCAACAAAATTATCAAACCTTTTATTTAAAAGTTCTACTTGGTTAGTAAGCATGGTGACAGTATCAATATTATAAACTCCTGCAGCTTTTGTCAGCTTTGTCCTCATGACTTGCCACTGATAGTTATTCAGTGACATCTCTTCTATAAACTCATAAGTTGCTTCTGGTGTTTTATTGTTTATTGTTCCTCCGGCGGCCGTATCGATCATCTGCCTTGTTGATGGATTCAAATCGCTGTGAAAGGTTTGAACTTGTAACCACAAAGGCAACCCATGGTGAGGGCACCTTCTCAAAAGATCTTTATATCTCTCCCAGGCATCGTAAAGTGTATCTAGATCCATCTGCACAAAAGAAGAGATATCGTTTCGCAATTTAGCTTTTTTAGCTGGAGGAAAATATTTAAGTAAAAATTTTTCGGTCATCTGTTCCCATGTAGTGATTGAGCCTCGTGGTAGAGAATTTAACCACTGTTTAGCCTTGTTTCTCAAAGAGAATGGGAATAGCCTAAGACGAATGGAATCATCAGAAATGCCATTTATTTTGAATGTATCGCATATTTTCAAGAAATTGGCTAGATGCGAGTTACGATCCTCATCCTGTAAACCATCAAACTGAACAAATTGTTGTATCATTGGAATAGTGTTAGGTTTCAGTTCAAAATTATTTGCAGCAATAGTAGGTCTAGCAATGCTAGATTCAGTGCATGCTAAATTAGGTCTAGCATAATCATACATAGTACGCGGAGCAGGATTTTGCTCAACAGGATTTGCGGCTACTACAGGAAGTAGCTGATTATCCTGATGTGCTTCCATCTCTTCAGCAGGTTTAGGTTCTTCTTCTTGTCCTTCTTCTGGATATTTCAAACTTCTTCTTATCTCTTGGCGAGTTCAATAAACTGTCACTTCTAAATCGTCGTCGAAAAGTAATGGTCCTCCTGGGTTTCTTCTAGTCATAAACTAGAGATACCCAGAAAGGAAAAAGCAAAGAAAATTAAAAATTAAAAATAAAATAAATAAAAACCAAAAATAAATAAATAATTAAATATAGTAATGGCTAAAGTAATAGAAATCGAGTTTTCTTAATATTTTAGTTCCCCGGCAACGGCGCCAAAAACTTGATACTCGTGATATTAAGTAATAAAACTTATGAAAACTGATCACACCAAAAACTAACTAATATCATGATTTTAAAGGGAAGCGCACCTATCGAACAGTAGTATAGTTTAGCGGCAAGACCGAGTTATCGTACCTAAGGGAACCAAAAGTACTAATACTTACTTCCTTTCTATTATCTAGCCTAAAAATAAAAGAGGATTGGTTGAAACTAATTCTAAAACTAACTAAAAGTGCACAAAAAGTAAACTAGGGAAAACTTTAGGGAAAAGCTGATTGATAAGAGCAATACTTAAGGGAGAATCCACCTAGACTTCACTTGTTATTAACTTCTTGAACTAGACGATTTTTTCACTTGACTTGATTCGTAGAGATCCCTAACCTATGTTAATACCTCTGTCGAGGATAAGAACAACTAATCCTAGGTGGTTAATTAAAGTTTCTTTATTAATTAACACCCCTAGGTTGCATTAATTCGATCCATGGATCCCCCTATTAGGTTTGACCCTAATCCGGCAGATTTATGTCGCCCTATGTCTACGGTTGCATGCAACTCTACTTAATTATGGTAGATCTACTCTTAAAACAGGGACTTTTGCTCCTCTGCCTAAGCACATCAGTTTCTTGAAGTAATACCTAAGATTATTAAATCAAGAATGAAGAACACATAATTAAGAGCAATTCAAGTATTTATCATATAATTCAAGAATAAATAATAACAAGATCTGTCTTAGGTTTCATCCCCCTCAAGTATTTGAGGGGTTTAGCTCATAATTAATAAAGAAAACATCTCAGAAGAAATAAGATAACAAAACATAAAGAACCCAAAAACCCCTGAAGGAATTTAGGGAGATCTTCTGTCTTGATGTAGAATTCTGGCTTCTGGGATGAATCAATCGGCTTTCCTTAGAGTAATTCCTTACTTTCACTCCTTGTGTTGGCAGAAATATGGCGCTCCTTTTTGGTAGAAAAGAGTACTCCCTTAGCGGGAAATAAGCAAACCTTGAAGTTGCCTCCTAGAGTCTTTATATAGAGTTTTAGAATGGCTTTCTTAGCCCCTAAGTATCCTTTTTCGAGTAGAATTGAACTTTCTCACGATAGGGACACGCCCGTGTGCCACGCCCGTATGGATCGATAAGAGGCCGTGTGCGGGCCTATTGATGGTAGCACGGCCGTGTGGTCTGACCTTGCTCTTCAGGGTTGGGCCGTGTTGGACTTTATGTGGCACGGCCGTGTGGTGAATCCCTGGGCTGTGTTGTTTTCTCATTTTGGCCCATTTTCTCCGTTTTTGGCCTGTTTCTCGTTCTTTTCTCTTCCCTACGCTCTCCTGAGTATAAGACATGAAATAGAAGGATTATGAGCACCAATTCTCACAAATCTAATGATAATTCATCCAAAATATAGGCTAAACATGAGGTAAAAATATGTATAATTTATCGTTTATCATACTGCTACATTGACTGACAAATCGGAGAGACTCACTCGTTTCGGACAGCTGTGTTTTGATTGGTTTAATAGCATCGATGCCACTCTTCGACAGATTTACTACAACCTACACATTTCTCCTTCGACACTGTCGACCGACGAGGCATTTGATGATGAGGACCTTTGAGTCAATTCATTTTATTTTTATATTTATTTTTCTTTATTTTTATTTTTTTATTTCTTATGTTTTAAAGACTTGTCATTTATATTTAGAACTATGTTTATCTTTATGGTTCTTATCGAGTAATGATTTAATCATTTTCCATAGTTGTGTTTATTTTCTTATATAGCTCAGAATTATGCACTTCATTAGCACCTTCTCCAAATCCGCTTTCACTATTCCAAGGATTTCACCCAAAATTCAAGGAGTTTCACTTCTCTCCCTATCTTATCATATTATGCCTATATTCTTATTATTTATCTTAGTACATTAAGGACAATGTACATCTTAAGTGTGGGGGGTCATTTATATCATTATTAGAAAATCCCTGAATTTTGTCTTATTCTCAAGTAACTTCCTTATCACTATTAGAATGAATTTTGATTGATTTATGATTTTTATTGATATGTTTTGAATTAAATCATAGGTAGTTGTGCATTGATGGTTTAAACTTTAAGTCATTAGAAATCACGCATGATAAGTTGATTTTTGAGAATTAAAATTTTTCTAGGTTGTTTCCCTAAATTTAGGTAATATCTTGAAGTTTGAAATTCAGAGTTTTGACATTAAAAGCCATAATTCTTGTGAGATCTTGATCCTATAGAGCATATATTCTTTCTTGCTCACTTTTATTGTCGCTTATGAGTGTGTCAATATTGATTTGTTGTTCTAGAACTTGCTTCGATTATACATGTCAAGACCACACCATTGATTTGACATACCAAGATGATTAAGGCACAGATTTAACTCACTTACTCCATAGAAAGCCCACCTTCATTATTACCCCTTAATGAACCCCTTTGAGCCTAATAAACCATTCATTGATTTACCCCTAATATTAACCCATAACCCATTCTTTTTGATTCCTTGAGAATCTCCCTCATTTAATTTGATCCCCAATTTTGTCAAGATTTGATTTGAATAAATTGTCTAGCTATTTTCTTATATTTAGTCTCATACTTGATTTGTTCTTAAAAAAAATTTTGCATTTACAAAGTTATTCCAGTTGTTAAATTATCGTTTAGTTTGCTATTATTACGAATTACTATAACCCTTGAACTCGAACAGTGTTATTCATGAGGAGAAGCTCAATTCTGTTATTTAGAGAAGTAATTCTTCAGTATTAGTATTTTTTTAGTTTAGTAATTTTTCAATTCAATCTCGATTTTAACCCTTTTTTTAGCCTTTATCCACACCCCTAACCAAAGCCCTATTACAACCCTTCAAAGACCTTTTGATTGGTGTGTCATCTCAATTCATAGTGGTGGACATTTGATCTTCATACAAGCTTATGGTAATATCTTTTCATGCTTGACTAATGAGTGCTTATTTTTGAACCTTAAACACCTTGAGTGATTTGAGTGAATCTTTAGTGAGGATGTCAACTATGTGTAATTTTGAATTAAGGGTAATTACTTAGATAAGGGGAGATGCCTATGTTTCAGTGATAAAATGCTCAACTTGGATTATTTGAAACTTTGATGATATTTTAGTTGAATTCTCAATGTATGATTACTTGTGGGTTATTTTGAAACATTATTGATAGGAATTATAAGTTGAGAAGAATTAATTTTAATTGTGAGTTGAGGATTTTGCTTGAGGACAAGCAAATGCTTAAGTGTGGGGGTTTTTGATAAACCATAAAAGAAATTTATTTTAAACTCATACTTAGAATATTTTTGGATGATTTACTTTATAATTTAATGAATTTGATGCTCCTAATCCTTTAATTTCATGTTTTATACTTAGGTGAGCATAGAAGAGTGAAAAGAGCAAGAAACGGGCCAAAAATGGACAAAATGGGCCAAAATCATAATTCAACACGGCTTAAACACTTCCACACGAGTACACCACATGCCCGTGTGTTACATGCCCATGTGTCATGGTTGTGTCGACAAGTAATCAAGTCAGTATTGCACACGGCCTAAGCATCTTCACATAAGCTAACTACACGCTCATGTCCCTGCCGAGCCCTTGTTAAATTCTGCTTAGAAAATGCTAATTTTTTGGTATTTTGGGCATTCCAAAGTCTATTTAAACACCCTAGGAGAGGATTAAAGAGACACACAGAGGAAAAAGCAAGGAATTACTCGAAGAATGATGATTGATTCATCTTAGGAGCAGGATCTCTATCAAGACTGAAGATCTCCATTCAATTTCCTTCAGGAGTTTTTGGGTTTCCTTTATGTTTTGTTGTTTTCCTAATTTTGAGATGTTTTCTTTTATAAACATGAACTAAATCCCCAAAATACCTGAGGGGGATGAAACCTAAGATGGATCTTATTATTATTTTTTGAATTATCTGATAAACACTTGATTTGTTCTTAATTGTGTTATTAATTCTTGTGTTAATATTTTCGGATATTAATTCAAGACGACTATGCTTATTTAGTGGAGTAAAAGCCCTGTCTAAAAGTAGATGCAACACAATTAAGCGGAGTTGATTGCAATCCGAGAGATAGGACGACAAAAATCTACTAGATTAGAGTCAAATCTAATAGGGAAATCCATAGATCGAGTTAATGCAACAATATGGGTTTTAATTAGAAAGAAATTTCAATTAATCAACCTAGAGTCTAGGTGGATTCTTCCTTGGGTATTGTCTTAATCAATCATTTTTTTTAAAAGTATTTTCTCAGTTTAAGCTCTGTCGCGTTCTTAGGTTATAATTAGTTTAATTAAAACAAATCTCTTTTATTTTTAGACTAGATAATAAAAAGAAAGTTTATACTAGTACTCTTAGTCCCTATGGGTTCGACATTCTGGTCTTGCCATAACCTATACTACTGTTCGATAGGTGCGCTTGCTTTTATCGTGATATTAGTTAGTTTTGGGAACGATCATCACATAATTACCACATCATTTATCGTATTTTTTATTCTAATAAGCAACAATATATAAATAAAAGTAAATTCCTTTATTCAGTTAACTTTGATATATTCTGTATCTTCTATGTCTTCTCTAATATCTAATTATCTATCATATTCTATATGCCTCAATGGTTCCATTAAATGGAAATAAACTTGGGTTTCGAATTCATATTATCCTGAAAGAAAAAATGAACTCTCAATGCTTATTTAATGATATCTAAAATGTTGATTTTCCATGAATAGAGTGATTTGTATGGTTGAACTTATCTAGAACTTACTTGCTTTTATGGTTGATCGTTGGCGAATAGATCACTTGTAGACCTGTTTAAGGTTTTTTTCTTAAATATTTGTAAGCCTAAAAGAGTGCCTAGTATTTGGGGAAAAATGTGCTTTAGCTTCAATATTCAAGTTGCCAACTTGGTCAGACCTATTTTCATATTTTATACTTTTTCGTTCTTTATTAATTCTATAGCCTTTGAAGCTCTTTGTTAAAACCTACTCTCCTCCCCTTTTCTTTTGCTAAAATACCTGGTGTGTAACACTCATCGCTCGACCCAATCATCGAGTTTGAGCTATATGATATCACATTTTTTGTTGGAGTAACTAGATTCAATGATACAATAACATAATCTTCCAAATATAAAATTATAAGTTAAACACATTTACAATATGATACATAATCAAATTTGAGTCTTCAGTGAATTTAAAAGATCTCTTTTGTTAAGCCGAGCATGAAATAGGGCCAAATTATAAAGTTTTAAAATTTTAGGCCCGACGTCATGACATCACCAAACAGTTCAGCACATCGTGACTTCAGGCAACTTGACATCGTGACATAAGTCAGCTCGGTCGATGTTGTGACGAGAAAGATTGCTCGTCGAGATATGGGCTCTCTGTTTTTAATGATATTTGAGCCATTTTATAGCTAATTCTAGTTTCCAAACAAACCAGCCACTTTACACTTTTATGATCCACAGTAACCTATGCTAAAACATGTATACATAATATAGAACAAGGTATTAGGATGCCAAAAACATATCTAATAAGTAACATTACATGTATATAGCCAAATCAATATCATATTCAATCCACCATCTAATTCTACGTACCATTCCATTTATTTTCTAATATAAGCTCCCCAACCTGGACCATCAGTTAAGACTAGATTTTGAAGGTATACTAACAACAGTATTACAGATATACCGCAAATACTCCACGAAACTCCTCCATCACCAATCAATCCTAATCCCAATGCAATGCAATATAATATGTCATGTATGTAGCATGATCATGCTTGACAGAAACAACTACCATAAAGTGTTGTGGCATGTTATAACATGCGATCAATAAATCAGTAACACAGGTATGTTTTTCAAACATTCAAAAAGTCAGAACAATAAGCATGTAATCACGCATTCAGAACATGAGAAAGTAATACAATAGCGTACATTAGCATATTACACATATTCGTTTATAGAAAACAAGCCAATAGACACATTTGATCAACTTAAGTAAACACATACGTGCATTCGACTAGTATAGAATAGGCATGGCACATTGATAAGCGATAAATTATACATATTTTTACCCTATCCTTTAGCCTAATTTCTGATGAATTAATCCTTGATTTGTGTAAATTGATGCTCGTAAACCTTTAATGGCATGTTTTGTTCTCAGGAGAGCATCAAGAGACAAAACGAGCCTAAAACGAGCCAAAACGGGACAAAAAGGGCCTAATCTATCGAAGCCACATGGCCTGACCCATAGCACACGGGCAACTCACACGCTCGTGTGAATCGAGGGTGTCATCCCAAGGATTTCATGACTCACACGGCCTGGCCAATGACCCACACGGCCGTGTGAAATCAACAGGATCATCCACGGCCCATTACCGAAGTCACACGGCCGTGGCACACGGGCGTGTCCCTGTCGTGAGAAAGTTCAATTTCACTCAGAAAAGGATACTTAGGGGCTAAGAAAGGCATTCCAAAGCTCTATATAAAGACCCTAGGAGGCAACTACAAAGGGTGCTTATTTTCCGCCAAGGGAATACTTTTTTCTCCACAAGAGAGTGCTGTATCTCTGCCAACACAGAGAGTGAAAGCAGGGAATTACTCAAAGGGAAGCCGATTGATTCATCTCAGAAGCTAAATTCTCCCTCAAGACTGAAGGTCTCCCTTCAAATTCCTACAGGGGTTTTTGGGTTCTTTATGTTTTGTTATTTTATTTCTTTTGAGATGTTTTCTTTATTAATTATGAACTAAATCCCCTCAATACTTGAGGGGGATGAAACCTAAGACAGATCTTGTTATTATTTTCTCTTGAATTATATGATAGATATTTGATTTGTTCTTAATTGTGTTTTTAACTCTTAAATTGATATTTCCGGGATATTGATTTAAGTTGAGTGTGCTTGTGTAGAGGAGCAAAAGTCCCTGCATAGGAGTAGATCCAACATAATTAAGCGGAGTTGCATGCAACCCTAGACATAGGGCTACATAAATCTGCCGGATTAGGGTCAAACCTAATAAGGGAATCCATAGATCGAGTTAATACAAGACTAGGGGTTTTAACTAGAAAGAGATTTCAGTTAATCAACCTAGGATTAGTTGTTCTTATCCTCGATGGAGGTATTAACATAAATTAAGGATTTCTATGGATCAAGTCAAGTGAATAAATCGTCTAGTTCAAGAGTTGATAACAAGTGAAGTCTAGGTGGATTCTCTATTGAGTATTGCCCAATCAATCAGTCTTTCCTAAAGAGTTTTTCCCCAATTTACTTTTTGTGCATTCTTAGTTTAGTTTTAGAACTAGTTTCATCAAAACCTCTTTTATTTTTAGGCTAGATAATAGAAAGGAAGTTAGTACTAGTACTTTTGGTTCCCTTGGGTACGATAACTCGGTCTTGCCGCTAAACTATACTACTGTTCGATAGGTGCGCTTGCCTTAAAATCGTGATATTAGTTAGTTTTTGGGTACGATCATTATTATAAATTTTATTACTTCATATCACGCATATCACACATGTCCCTCATGGCTTTGTTCTCGAGAGTGCCCATTCACCCCTAACAAACCTCTTATTACATAAGTGTTGTTACCCCTTTATATAGCCAAGGTCTCTCCCGTGCTTTGTCGAAGTGAGATTTGCCTAGGGTGTTACAAATATATTCAAACATAGCATTCACTACAATGAATTTGACTAAAAAAATTGAACTTGATTTGGTAATTATTGAGCTGACCTTTAGGTATCAATTGAGTAAAATTCAAGCTTAGAAATACTTTCTTGAGTAGCTCGTGAACCTTATCGAGCCTTTCATTTTTAATATATATTTTAAACGTTTTTAGATTATTAAAATAAGTCATCATCTTTAATATATATTATTACCTGAAACTTAATTATTAGGCTAAGCTTGAGCTTGGATGTAACGCCCCAAATTTCCCTTAATTCCAGCTTTTGTGAATTTGTAGCCTGAAAAATATCAGAATATGTTTTGCATTAATTTGACACAACTATTTGTCTGCTTTAGTGGTTAAATGCTCTGGGTGTGTTGGGGAGTTCCCAAGTTCAAGCCAAGAGTTGGGCTAAATTTTGGTTTTTATTTGAATAAAGCCTTACCCTTTGTTAATAGGCTTAAAAATATTTATTTGTAAGAGCTTCATAGAATGGGCCTGCTGGTCTAGTGGTTAAGTGGAGTGTTAATGTTACAAGGGGTCAGGAGTTCAAATCTTTAGGTTGGCAAAGGTATTATTTTTGCTGCAGAATTTTGGCTAGAGTTTGAGTTTTACTGAAAATCTGTGTAGTGGGTTACTGGTGATAGTTTTGAGGAGTGTTTAGGGTATTGAGAAAATATCCCCTTGCATTTCCAAGTTTTTGGTTCCTCTCTCATTCTCAAAACTTTCTTTCTACCGATTTTCTCTTCCCAAACCCCCTGCTACTGAAATTTTGCCTCTCTCATCCCTCTCTTCCATTTTGTTCTCATTCAATTCGTTCTTGCATATAACTTTTAGTTCCATCTGCTCGGTAAGTTATGGAATTTGTCAGACTGTGACATTTTTTTGAATATCGGTTAAGTGGGACTTGCTTTGTTGTTTAAGAGACAATTAAAATTCGGTGGACTACTAGACGATGTTCTGATCAGCGTAGAAACGTCGTTGCTTATTAGAGGTAAGTTGTCCTTAGTTTTGGGGTTTTCTTGGGCTTGGTAAATCAGGTTGAGTGACTAAAAATTGGACTTAAATTTGTCAATTCTAGGTTTGGAAGGGCTCAGGAGTGCTTAGGCATCGGAAAGGAACCAGGTGTGTGTAAGAGTACGCCCAAAGATCAATCACAAGATGGTTGTAATAACATATTTGATTTATCATGTTTATTAATATAAGGCGTTGCCATTATTATTTCAGTTTCTTTTCTGTGTGTATAAATAAACTGTTTTATAATAATGTCCTGAGAATAATATGATTATTCTTAAAAGATCCTTAGTCAAGTATTATTGTTGGCTAGGACAACAATAATGCATTAAGACTAACATGTAGTTGATTGATGATAAAGAGTTGTCATTGATATGGAGTGTCAAAATCAATACATGAATATGTGTGTTAGAGAACAACATATTGGACTGACCCGCTATGAGTATGTTTCTTGGATTATTATGAAATTGTCACAATATTACTCATAGTGATTAATATGTATATGATCCTCATACTTGAGATCATCATTATCCTAACGTCGTGAGTTGTATATTTTGATATAGTCAAACAAACACTGTAACTGGTTGTTCTATAAAGGCTGATGTTGGATATACCATAATCTATGTAGAGGGATATGGTTGATCAAAATGGGATAAGTCCTTACATAATGGGAGTAATATCTCAGGCCACTTGATTGAGTGAGACTAGAAATGCATGGCCATGCTCAAATAAGTTGATATGAGATGTCATACTTATTTGTGTATCATAGTCTATTCAAGGTATCAAGAAACATGGGATGGACTATGCAAGTGTGACTATTCGATGACTTGTGTCCATTCCAGAGATAAAGGACTTAAGGATTAATGCATGAAAGGTTAATCACAAAAAGGTTATGTCGAATCATGACTTCTTGTAACTTAGGTAGCAATGATGCATTGCTAGATGCCACTCATTGTTTGTAACATTAGAATTGTTCTAGTATTACTGCTAACGTTATAAGAACCTACAGGGTCACACCCTATGGTTGAAATGAATAGAGTATAACATAGTTGGTATTATATTTGGTTGTCTCATGAATTAAATTAATTATAGAATTAATTTAATTGGGCAATCAAATATCAAACATACTATATGTACAAGGATGTTGTACACATAATGAGAACATAATTTTATTAATATATGAATTTGGTTCGTATATAAATTTAAATAAATATAGTTTACTGAAATATTTATTATAATTAATGTAATTATAATTTTTAGTTAAAACCTTATTATATTTATTTTAATTATGATTATTATGTTCGGATTAAAGTTTAATGAATTAAGAATTCATTATATACATACTAATTAAGAGGGGAGTTATATATAGAAAGGGAGAAAAAACCTAAAAAGTGAATAAATATAAAAACCCGATTTTTTGCTACAAGGTCTAGCAGCCGTCAAGCAAAATATCTCTGAAAAAGTTTTGGGGATTTCTCTCGTTCATTGTTAACTGGGTGGATTAAGTGGAGGCCAGGATCATAAGGATTGCGACTTGGATCCGATAGCGCAACTGTATTCTTATTGCCGAGGCGTCGCTATCTACTCAGATTGAAGTTTCGGTAATTTTGAAACCTTTTATAACCCCGATTCATTCCTTACACATGGATCCATGGTTTGGATCGCCGAAATTTTTTTCGCTGCGCCTTGGAGGCATCGGCGTTCCAACAGTGTGTACTTTGATTGCACAGAAATCAGGTTCCGGTGAAAGCCAAAAAGCTACCTGTCGATGCCACATGGACGTGTGGATTGCCCGTGTGGAGGCCGTGCGGAAAAACACGACCATTGATCAATGAACTAGGCCGTGTGTGCTCGACACGGGCACGACAAACACGACTGTGTGAGGCCGGTGATGTCGTGTGCGAGACACGGGCTTGATCAATTGATGAAGTGAAGGGAGTATCTGAAAGGCTTCTAAGCCTGTTATATAGCAGCTATGCTGTGTATATCTAATGTGCCGTTTCGTGGTGCCTTATGGTGTGTAGGGTTGGATGGGTTGATTTTATCTCCATACTTGGTGTGTAGGGCTGAGTGGGTCGATTTTATCCCCACATGGTATGTAGGGTTGGACGAAGATGGTCTACTGGGTTGGTGGGCATGATTTCTATGTCTGATCTGATATGCATGCGATATTTGTATGGGCTAAGGCTCGATTGTATCTGATACTGT
Source organism: Gossypium stocksii (assembly GCA_020496765.1). Lineage (NCBI taxonomy): Eukaryota > Viridiplantae > Streptophyta > Magnoliopsida > Malvales > Malvaceae > Gossypium > Gossypium stocksii. Next base: position 2,686,003 of record CM035622.1, on the reverse strand, counting down.
ACTGAGTGGGCTAAGGCCCACACCGTTACTGTTAAGGGCTCAGGCCCAAATTATGACTGTATTCTGATATCTGATAATATGCATGCTGTACTACAGGGATGTACACATTGAGTTTGCAAAAACTTACCCTTTTATTTGTTTTATCTGTCAGTAATCCCCAATAGTAGATGGATCGATGCAGCAGAGGGCTCGACAGTGACCACCACTTATGGAACCATTTATTTTTAGGTTATATTTATACCTCTTAATTTATTTTTTTTGGGATTATTTATGTATGAGGGACTTGGACTATTTTGATTTTGATTTGCATTTTTAATTTGTTATAATTGTTGGTTTATAAAACCGCGACACTATAAATGCATTCTTTTCTAAACTAAATTAAAGGTTTCCGTAAGCATGAATGGTTTTCGGAGCTTCTGCGTAAAAGAAATGTTTTAACATATCAAATAGTTTTGTTTTTTGGGATTAAGTAAAAGATAGTAAACGAAATGAGTTTTTATATCTAAACTGGTTTTTTTAAAACACTCTTATGTGTCACTGCCAGATTCAACCATAAAGTCTAGGCCGAATTTGGGGTGTTACGTTTAGTGGTATTAGAGCCAGGTTGTAAAACTAAGTAAGTGGTACACTGAGTCTTCGGCACCGCTCCTGTAAGTTTCTGAAACTCTAATATGTACTGATTGAAAGCATGCTTAGGTATTCTGAAATTCTGTTGGATCTATTTGTAAGATACTGTTAGCATCCTATTAAACTACTAAGGGTAGTATACTTTACTGAAACACTTTAGGTAGTGTAGACTGAAAACTTTGGTGAGACTATTCTTTTTCTCGTGATAACCGACTCTGAAACTCTGATACTATACTGCATAAAATATTTGTTAATAATTATCAAAATAGTAAACTGATTTGCATAAAACTGCTAATACAGATTAATTTGATACCTACGATGAGGGCTAGAGGTACTCGTGGACGGGGTACTAGAGGCCGAGGTAAAGGCCGTAGAGGGGCTCGAGCTGAGTCCTTCACATCAGACATGATTCCAGACCTGGACACTAGTGAGACACCGGTGTCACCTGTTATTAATACTGGGTTAAGATCTTATGACCGAGCAGCTAGGGATGACGCAGTTGGAGAGGGTTGTTGGACCCAACACTGGATCTGGAGGCCGTGGGTCGGTTATGGAACAACTTCGATCCAATAGGGCTAAGTTATTTAAGGGCATTACTAGAGTTGCTCCTAATGTGGCCAAGTACTGGATAGAGGCCACGGAATGCATTATGGACGATTTGGATTTCACTGAGGAGTGGAAGCTTAAGGGGCTGTATCACTGTTTCGCGACGAGGCGTATCAGTAGTGGCTCACGGTTAAGGAGGGCACTGAGCCTGATCATCTGTCATAGAACTTGTTTAAGATAGCTTTTCAGAGTAAGTATGTGGGGGCCAGCTACACTGATGTGAAACAGCATGAGTTTCTGAATCTCACTCAGGGGGATTGTTCGGTGGTCGAGTATGAGGTCAAATTTCTGAGACTGAACCGTTATGCTCAAGGTATGGTGGCAATTGAGTATGAGTGCTGTGTTCGACTTGTGGATGGTCTCATGGACAGCTTATGGGTTCTGATAGCTCCTCAGAGGGAGTGGGATTTCTCAGCCCTAGTTGAAAATGCGAAGATCACTGAAGAGGTAAAGCGCTCAAAGCGCCAAACTAGAGACAGAGGGAAGGCTAAATACTGGGATAAGGCCTAGGAAAAAGGCCAGTACTGATGGGCCCATGAGAGTTTGGCCTACCGTTGCACTTGTTGGGGTTGCTTTATGTGGACATTATGGTAGACGCCATTTGGGCGAGTGTTGGAGAGCTATTGGGGCTTGTCTTAGATGTGGGTCGATGGAGCATCGTGTTAAGGATTGTCCACTGAGGACTAATCAGATGCAAGCTCTGATAAATGAGACTGCACAACCACTAAGGGTAGTTCAGTAGCCACCTAGGGGCCGAGGTCAGGCTGGGAGTGGTAATGGTATGGGCCAAGGGCAAAAAGCACAAGGCAGAGGTACAGCACAATGAGGTGAGGCAGCCTACACTAGTTTATGCAGCACATCACCGTGAGGATGGAGATGCTCCAGACATCATCATGGGTACGTTTTTAATTTTTAATGTACCTTACTTTGCATTGATAGACATAAGCTCTACACACTCTTACGTAGCTGGCACTGTGTCTGAGACTTTGGGGATTTCATTTGAGAGCACTTCTACTGAGATAACAGTGGTGAGTCCATTGGGGAAATCCATTGGAGTTAGTAAACTATTTAGTGATGAACCGTTAGAGGTCTAAGGGACGGTATTCTTGGCTAATTTGATGGAGCTTCTGTTTGAGGAGTTCGATTTGATATTGGGCATGGATTGGTTGGTGAAACATTGAGTGAGTCTGGATTGTACTAAAAAAAGGGTTTTTTTGAGAACTGAGAAGGATAATGAGGTAGTTGTGATTGGGGAATGATGAAATTATTTGACTAATGTGATATCTGCATTGGTGGCAGAAAAGTTAGTAAGAAAGGGATGTACGACATTCTTGACCTACATCAGTGTTTTGGATTCTGTGGACTCCTCAATTAAGGACATCCGAACTATGAGGAACTTTCTAGATGTTTTTCTAAAAGAACTATAGGGTTTACTTCTGAGCCGAGAGGTAGAGTTTGGGATTCAGTTAATTCCTGGTACATGATAAACCATAATTTATACATATTTTTACCCCATGCTTAGCACTATTTCTGGATGAATTAATCATTGAATTTATGGAATTTTGTGCTCTTAATCCTTTTATTTCATGTTTTATACTTAGGTGAGCATAAGGAAGAGAAAAAAGCAAGGAACGGGCCAAAAACAGACAAATTAGGCCCAAACCAATAATCAACACGGCCTGGAAGTTTGCCACACGGGCGTGTTACATAGCTATGCCATATTAACAGGCTCGAACACAGCTCCACATCGATTCACACAGGCGTGGCACACGGGCGTGTCCCTGTTGAGAAGAAGTTCAATTTCATTCGGAAAAGGCTGCTTAGGGGCTAAGAAAGACATTCTAAACTCTATATAAAGACCCTAGGGGGCAACTACAAAGGTGTGCTTTATTCCCGCCAAGACAGTGAGTTAAAGGAGGGAATTACTCGAAGGAAAGCTGATTGATCCATCTCAGAAGCCAGGAGCTACATCAAGACAGAAGATCTCCCTTCAATCCTCTCGGGAATTTTGGGTTTTCTTAGGTTTTGCTATTTTATTTATTCTGAGATGTTTCTTTTTATAATTATGAACTAAACCCCCAAATACCTGAGAGGATGAAACCTAAGATAGATCTTGTTATTGTTATCTGAGCTGTATGATAAATATTTGATTTGTTCTTAATTGTGTTTTTAATTCTTAAATTGATATATTTGGGAAATTGATTTAAGTCGAATGTGCTTATGTAGAGGAGCAAAAGTCCTTACATAGGATTAGATCCAACACAATTAAGCGGAGGTCATCGCAATCCTAGACATAGGACGACTAAAATCTGTCGGATTAGAGTCAAATCTAATATGGGGAGCCATAGATTGAGTTAATACGAGACTAGGGGTTTTAACTAGGAAAAGATTTCGGTTAATCAACTTAGGATTAGTTGTTCTTATCCTCGACGAAGGTATTAACATAATTTAGGGATCTCTATGGATCAAGTCAAATAAAGAAATCATCTGGTTTAGAGTTAGATAACAAGTGAAGTCTAGGTGGATTCCTTCCTTAGGTATTGTCTTAATCATTCAGTTTTCCCTAAAAGCAATTTCCCAAATTTACTCTTTGTTATCTTCTTAGTTTAGTTTAGATTAGTTAGTTTACAACCAAATCCCTCTCTATTTTTAGGCTAGATAATAGGAAGAAAGTCATTACTAGTACTCATAGTTCCTTGGATTCAATATTCCAATCTTGCCACTAACTATACTACTACTCGATAGGTGCACTTGCCTTTTTATCGTGATATTAATTAGTTCAGGTACGATTGATTTTTATTACTTCATCACAATCACGAGATCAGTACAGCTCCGGTGTCTATCGCCCCATATCACATGGCACAGAAGGAGCTTACAGAGCTTAAGGCCCAGATATAAAAGTTGTTGGATCGTGGGTTTATTCGTCCTAGTGTGTCTCCATAGGGACCACCTGTTCTGTTTGTAAAGAAGAAATGTGGTAAAATGAGGATGTGCATCGATTATCGTTAGTTGAATAAGTTGACGATTAAGAATAAATACCCACTCCCGAGGATAGACAACTTGTTCAACCAGTTTAGAGGGGCTTATGTGTTCTCCAAGATTGATCTATGATCAGGGTATCATCAGTTGAGAGCAAAGGAGGTCGATGTGCATAAGACGACATTTAAGACTCGTTATGGACATTACGATTTTTAGTTATGCCCTTTAGGTTGACTAATGCACTAACGGCATTTATGGACTTGATGAATATTGTGTTTCAGCCCTACTTAGATCATTTTGTGGTAGTGTTCATCTACGACATTTTGGTGTACTTTAAGTCTGAAGATGAGCATGATGAGCATCTTAGGGTTGTTCTGTAAACTTTGTGTGAGAAATAGTTGTATACGAAGTTTTCTAAGTATGAGTTTTGGCTTCAAGAGGTTAACTTTTTAGGCCATGTGGTATCTACTGAGGGGATTTGTATGGATCCTCGTAAGGTTGAGGCTATGTTAGATTGGAAACAGCCGAAGAGTATGTTTGAAATTTGCAGCTTTCTGGGGTTGGAAGAATATTATCGGTGATTCATAGAAGGGTTCTCTTTGATCTCAACTTTGTTAACTAAGCTACTGCGGAAGGGAGTTCCTTTCGTTTGGGTTGATGCACAGCAGGAGAGCTTCAAAAAGCTCAAGATCGTTTTGACATAGGCTCCAATTCTGATACAGCCTGAGCCTGAGAAGGACTTCGTGGTTTATAGTGACACGTCACACATGGGTTTGGGTTGTGTTTTGATGCAATAAGGTAAACTGGTTACTTATACATCTTGATAGCTCAAGAATCATAAGGTTAATTATCCGACGCATGACTTAGAGTTAGCTACAGTAGTCTTTGCTCTTAAGATTTTAAGGTATTATCTATACGATGAGAAGTGTATTATTACACTGATCACAAGAGCCTTAAGTATCTCCTCACTCAGAAGAAGTTAAATCTTAGGCAGCATCGATGGCTTGAGCTGCTTAAGGATTATGACTGGAGTATAGCGTACCATCCTGGTAAGGCCAATGTGGTGGCCGATGCTTTAAGCTGTAGACCGGTAACCAATCTGAGGGCGATGTTCGCTCGACTGAGTCATTTCGATGATGGGAGTCTGTTGGCAGAGCTTCAAGTGAAACCGACACGGATTGATCAGATAAGGGATAAACAGAAGGGGGATAAATCTTTTGAGTTGCGGTTCCATCAGATTGAGACAGGGACTACTTCAGATTTTGGGTTTAATGATGATGAGGTTTTGTGCTTCCAAGGTCAGATTTGTGTAACAAATGTCGAGGACTTAAGACAGTTGATTCTGAAGGAAGCGCATAGTAGCCCTTATGCTCTGTATCCCGGTGGGAACAAAATGTACAGAGATCTTCGAAAGTTGTATTGGTGGCCAAGGTTGAAGCGTGAGGTGACTGACTTCGTGGCTCAGTGTCTAACTTGTCAGCAGGTTAAGGCTGAGCATTAGTTGCCTTAGGGTTTGCTACAGCCAATAAAGATACTAATGTGGAAATAGGAGCGAGTAACAATAGACTTCATTAGTGGGTTGCCTCTAACACCCATTAAGGAGGATTCTGTATGGGTCATCGTAGATCGATTAACCAAGTCTGCATATTTCATTTCGGCCAGGACGGACTTCTCTCTACAGAAATTAGCTAAGCTCTACATTTTTGAGATAGTGAGGCTACATGGGGTTCCTGTTTTGATCATCTTCGATAGGGATCCTCGATTCACATCACGGTTTTGGCAGAAGCTTCACGAGGCTTTGGGTTCAAGGCTTGACTTCAGTACTACTTTTCATCTCAGACAGACGGTCAGTCGGAGAGGGTGATTTAGATATTGAATGACATGTTGAGGAGTTGCATGATTGATTTTCGAGTCAGTTAGGAAGAGTATTTGCCATTAACGGAGTTCGCACTCCCTTGTACTGGACTAAGTTGGGTGAGCAACGTATTTTGGGTCTAAAGTTGGTATCAAAGGCTGAGAACAAGGTTCGTCTGATTCAAGAGCGATTGAAAGTAGCTTCCGATAGACAGAAGTCATATGCTTATCTGAAGAGGTAGGACATCGAATATTCTATAGGGGATTGAGGTTCTGAGGTTCGGTCGCAAGGGCAAGCTGAGCCATCGGTTTATTGGGCCGTACTAGATTCTGAGATGAGTGGGGCTAGTCGCATATCTATTGGAGCTATCTCTGGAGTTAGATCACATACATAATGTGTTCCATGTCTGGATGATGAGACGTTACCGCTTTGATCCCACGCACATTGTTCCTGCGGAGTAGATTGAGATTAAACCAGATCTAACATTTGAGGAGGAGTCAGTTCAGATTCTGGATCACAATGTTAGGTTCTATGAAGGAAGTTTATCTCTTTAGTGAAGATGTTGTGGCGAAATCATAGCACTGAGGAGGCTACTTGGGAGCCAGAGGATTCGATGCTACAACAGTATCCTCACCTCTTCTGATCAGGTAAAATTTTGAGGCCAAAATTTTCTTCTAGGGGGTAGAGTTGTAACGCCTCAAATTTCCCTTAATTCCGACTTTTGTGAATTTGTAGCATGAAAAATATCAGAATATATTTTGCATTAATTTGACATAACTATTTGTCTGCTTTAGTGGCTAAATGCTCTGGGTATGTTGGGGAGGTCCCAAGTTCAAGCCAAGAGTTGGGCTAAATTTTGGTTTTTATTTGAATAAAGCCTTACCCTTGGTTAATAGGCTTAAAAATATTTATTTGTAAAAGCTTCATAGAATGGGCCTGTTGGTCTATTGGTTAAGTGGAGTGTTAATGTTGCAAGGGTCAAGAGTTCGAATCTCTGGGTCGGCAAGGGCATTATTTTTGCTACAGAATTTTGGCTAGAGTTTGAGTTTTACTGAAAATCTGCGTAGTGGGTTACTAGTGAGAGTTTTGAGGAGTGCTTAGGGGATTGAGAGAATATCCCCTTGTGTTTCCAAGTTTTCAGTTCCTCCTTCCTTCCCAAAACTTTCATTCTATCGATTTTCTCTTCCCAAACCCCCTTGCTGCCTAAATTTTGCCTCTCCCATCCCTTTGTTCTATTTTATTTTCCTTCAATTCGTTCTTGCGTACAACTTTTGGTTCCGTCAGCTCGGTAAGTTATGGAATTTGTTAAATTGTGACATTTTCTTTTTGAATATCGGTTAAGTAGGACTTGTTTTGCTATTTAAGAGATAATTAAAATTCGGTGGGCTGCTAGACGACGTTCTGATCAGTGGGGAAATGTCATTGCTTATTTGAGGTAAGTTGTCATTAGTTTCGGGGTTTGCCTAGGCTTAGTAAATCGAGTTAAGTGACTAGAAAATGGACTTACAATTGTCAATTTTAGGTTTGGAAGGGCTCAGGAGTGCTTGGGAATTAGAAACAAACCAGGGGTGTATTCTGATTGCACAGAAAATGGGTTTTGACGAAAGATGAAAAGCTTGCTGTGAACGCCACACGGCCATGTTGATTGCCTGAATGGAGACTGTGTTGTAAGACACAGCCATGTGATCGACGAACTAGGCCATATGCGCTTGACACGAGCGCAACGGACACGGCTGTGTGCGGCTGGTGAGGTCATGTGCGAGACACAGGCATGGCCAATTGGGCCGTATAGGCCAAACAAGCATGTGGGCCCACATGGGTAAACCATACGGGCATGTGGGATTTTGGACCAGGCCGTGTGATCTACACGGCTAAGGCCAATTTGGGCCATGTGGGCCACACGAGCGTGTGGGCCCACACGGGCATGTGGACCCACACGGGCGTGTGGACCCACACGGGCGTGTGGACCCACACGGGCGTGTGGACCCACACGGGTAGGCCACATGAGTGAGTGAGCCTATTTTTCTGATATGAATTGTAAGGTTAAATTGGTCGCCCAAGTCAATTGTAACCTATCGTAGGGTCGGTAAACGTCACTTAAACCCCTATTTTGTGATATGATTCTGAGATGTATGCGTTAATACTACTCTGGACATGATTGTCTGTATCTGCATTATAGCATGCCACGATATTATGATGCATTGCATTGGGTGGGGATTATTGGTGAAGTGAAGGGAGTATCTGAAAGGCTTCTAAGCCTGTTATCTGGCAGCTATGCTGCGTATATCTGATTGTGCCGTTTCATGGTGCCTTATGGTATGTAGGATTGGATGGGTTGATTTTATCCCCATACTTGGTGTGTAGGACTGGGTGGGTCGATTTTCTCCCTACATGGTATGTAGGGTTGGAAGGATATGATGTGCAACGTTGGTGGGCATGATTTCTGTGTCTGATTTGATATGCATGCGATATCTATATGGCCTAAGGCCTGATTGTATCTGATACTATACTGAGTGGGCTAAGGCCCACACCCTTACTGTTAAGGGCTCATGCTCAAATTATAACTGTATTTTGATATCTGAGTGTATGCATGCTGTACTACGGGGATGTACACACTGAGTTTGCAAAAACTCACCCCTTTATTTGTTTTGTCTGTCAGGTAATCCCTAACAGTAGATGGATTGATGTAGCGGAGGGCTTATCGGTGGCCACTACTTATGGAACCATTTATTTGTGGGTTATATTTATGTATGAGGGACTTAGACTGTTTTGATTTTGATATGGTTTTTTAATTTGTTACTATTGTTGGTTTACAAAACCGCGACACTATAAGTGCATTCTTTTCTAAACTAAATTAAAGGTTTCCGTAAGCATGAATGGTTTTTGAAGCTTCCGCGTAAAAGAAATGTTTTAACAAATCGAATAGTTCTGTTTTCTGGGCTTAAGTAAAAGATAATAAACTCAACGAGCTTTTATATCTTAATTGGTTTTTTTTAAAACACTCTCATGTGACACTGCCAAATTCATCCATAACATCTAGGCTGGATTTGGGGTGTTACATTGAATACGGACAAGCTTTATCTACCTCAAGTTCGACCTTAAGTATGAAAATTCTTAAACAACTTAATCAGTGATTAGAACTTATTTGATGCCAGATGTTAACGAGTTTTGATTTTCTATTAGCACATTAATTAAAAATTATATATTATAAATTTTATTTTAGGCCTCAAGAGTACAATTTTAATTACATATAAATATGACTTTTGAAAAACAAAAATTAAATGTAACTAAAAAGCACATCTCAAGGCCTTCCATGATCTTATGCATGTGAAGCTTACAAGAGGAAGAGTCCGACAATAGTTACAACACCGGCAATGCAAGTGGTGGCCTTTATTTCAATGGTATTAGAGGGTGCTAGTGCTGGTACAAGGGTCTCACTATCAACAACATCACCCATGCTTTTAGGGCTAGGAGAAGGGGAGTCAGAAACTTCATCATTGGCAGTTGGTGAAGGAGGGGACGAGACCTCCTCAGGAGACTCAACCTCAGAAGAGTATCCTTTGCTGGCGTCAGGGTTTTCGCTTTGACTAGGGCTAGGGGAAGAGGAGCTTGAAGAGCTCTTTGGGGCTCCAGGATAAGATGACTTGGGTGCTCCTTCGTCAGACTTTGATGGTGAAAAAGAGGAGCCGTTGGAGGATTGTGACGGTGACTTAATAGAGGGGGACTTGGGGGATGAAGCTGGAGAAGAAGCAGATAGCGACTTTGAAGGTGAAGAAGCCTTGGAAGGGACTGGTGAATGTGACGATTCGGCTGCAAATGCCCCAGCAACAACCATGAAAACAAGTGCAACAACAACAACAAGATCTTGGCATGCCATCTTTTACTTTTGCTTTTTAATAGTTTCTTATTACTTGTTATCTTTTTTTATTAAAAGATTGATATATATATATATAATAGATATATGTAAGAGAAGTGTTTTTCTTATGAACTAAAACTGAACTATTAACATCTCATAATACTATATTAAGATTTTGTTCTATTGTTTATTAGGCTAACTTCTATTTGTTATGATTTTTTTCTTCGGAATCAAAATCTAATTTAATAGATAATGTTTGTTTATTCTGGTATTTTTATTTGTAAATAGTAAATTAAACCAAATTTATTAGTAATCATATTGATACTTATAACAAAACATTTTCATGGTTATTAATTAAGAGTTTGATTTTTAAATTTGAATTTTGAGACGTACAAAGTAATATTGATGAGATAGAAATTCTCAAGGTTTATCTTGTTTTTTATTTTAATATGTGCCTATATATAAATATACTAGTTTTATTATTACATATGAAATTATCATTTGATAATTTTATGAAATATATTTAATACTATTCATATTATAATATATATTAAATTTAAATTTAAATTCAAAATATAAATAAATACAACTAAAATTGTAAATTATAAGCAAATTCAATTATTCGGTTGACTTGTTATATTTTGTATCTTCCATGTCTTATCTAATATGTAATTATCTATCATATTCTATATGCTTCAATGGTTCCATGAAATGGAAAGAAACACGAGTTTTGAGTTCATATTATCACGAAAGGAAAGCCGAAGTCTCAATGATTATTTCATGATCTCTCAAATGTTGAGTTTCCATGACTAGAGTGATTTGTATGGTTGAACTTATCTATAACTTGCTTGCTTGTAGGGTTGATAATGGGCAAATACATCACTTGTAGACCTGTTTAAGGTTTTTTTCTTAAATATCTCTAACCTTAAAAGAGCGCCTAGTATTTGGGGGAAAAGGGGCTTTAGCTTCAATATTCAAGTTGCCAACTTGAAGCTCCTTCTTTCATTCTAAAGCCATTGAAGCTCTTTGTTAAAATCTACTCATCCTCGCTTTTTCTTTTGCTAAAATACCCATTGTGTAACACACCTCGTTTGACCCGATCATTGGGTCTGAGCTATAGATGCCACATTCGTTGCCGAAGAAACTACAGTCAATTATACAGAAACATAATCATTCAAATATACAATTAAAAATGAAACACATTTGCATTATGATACATAATAAACTCTGCCTCTTAATCGGGTTTACGGAAGCTTTTGTGTTGACTCGAACATAAATGAAGACAAAAATGTAATGTTTCAAAATCTCATGGCCGACGTCGGGATATCGCCAAATAATTTGTCACGTCATGACTTTAGTCTACTCGACGTCACGACGTGACTCATGTCGGCTGAAATTGCGATGAGGATGATTAGTCGTTCGGACGTGAGCTTTGTTTTTGGTAAAATTTGAGTCGTTATATAGCTATTTCAAGTTTACAAACAAACCGGCTAATTTACACTTTTATGATTCACAGTCACCTATGCCAAAACATGTATACATAATATAAAACAAGGTATTAGGATACCAAAAACATATCCAATCAATAACATTACATGTATATAGCCAAATTTATACCATATTCAATCCACTGTCTAATTCAACTTACCATTCCATTTATTTTTTAATATAACCTCCTCAACCTAGCCCAGAAATTAAGGCCAGATTTTGAAGGTCATATCGGCCACCCAAATGGCCCAAAAGAAACAAGCAGACTCTCATAAACTTGTTTTCAAAACATTCGCTTATTTTTCAAGAAAACCTAGTGGACATCTCTTTATATTTTTTAAATAAAATTAATTTTGCCAAGTTCAATTCAAATTCAAACTAAAAAGATTTTCATTAAATTTAAAAACATATTAAATATTTGATCATCCTATTTCGAGTTTCCAAAAAAATCCAGTTTTGTAACTAACTTTAATGACCAATTATTCATTGAGTCAATTATTTAACTTATCCAATTGTTTACATTCATTCTTGCAATTACTAAATATACCCCAAAAATCAATCTCATGCCACAATTCGTAAAATAAATTATTACAAACCAAATAATAAAAATATAAAATCAAATATTTATTTAATAGAATCGAGACGAGACTTCCAAAACCGTACAGACTACCTGAGAAATGTTAAACTAATGGGATTAGCTTAAAAAACCCAGTGTGAGTCTTAATCAAAGGTGAACAAAGTATGCAAAACTTACAAATCATGCAAGAACCCCGTTTAACAATTGAGCACAAAAGCTAATAGATTATCGGTAATTACAGTAGTACATAGAATTCATGCTTTCATGGTGCTTCCAATAGTTATGCATATGCATGCTTGAGAACTACAATACAAAAGGTGTAGTAGCCCAAATTTGACCGGGCTTTGAGACTAAAATAAAATAAATAAATAATGTTTATTTAAGAGTCCGTTTACAAAGGCCCAACAGAGACCTAACCAAATGCCTGTGTACACCCGTGCCCAACAAATGACTGCCCAATTAAACATTTAACCCCAACCAAATGCCCATTACACCCAATGGCCCAATTGCTCTTTAGCTGCTGTGAAACCCTAGGGTTTCATTTCCTTCTCAGCGCCGCAACAAGGGTCTGGAAGCTGTGCCACGTGTCTGTCCAGGTCCCCAAAATCAATGCGACCTTCAATGCAATGTATCGGGCCATCAATGCGTTGTCTCAGGCCTTTCGACACACCCCAGCCATCCAATTCGGTCACTGAGATCTGCACAAGCCACCTGCAAAAAATGGAAACAAGCAGCAGAGCAAAACAAGGAAATGGAAACGATCGAACGAAGCAAGAAAAGGAAATAAAATCAGAGTAGATCTGCAAGAAAAGGCAAGAGAATCATAGCAGATATGCAAAAATCACAGCAAGCAAAAAAGGAAAGCAAATATATAAAGCAAATCTGGAAAAGAAATCTCTGATTTATTTCCAAAACTTGTAATAATCAGAGGCTATAAAAGCCAAATACCAAACGATGTAAAGTTTACGATACAAAAATACAGAAATAAAAAATAAAATATTCAAAGCAGATTATTAAAAAAGGTAATGTCTTGTTATTATGCAGTTTATTTCAGTGTTGCATAGCATGCTTGTGTATGAAAATAAAAAAAAAAAACAGTTTAAAAGAAAAGGGTTAAGAGACTACCCACAGATCGGTGCTAAAGAATCGCGCCTGTTGATCTTCCTTTGCCGTCGATGGTGGCGCGTAGGTACGTGAAAGCCCGATGATCAGGGCCAGAACCCAGAGGGCCGATCTCTCTTTTTCCCTTTTACAGAGAACTCTTCCAAATTTTTTTTTAAGGGATAGCTAAAATGATTTTCTGAGGCACATTTTACCTTATATAGCCCCAATAGAACGACGTCGTTTCGCTTAATCTGATAAGTGTTAAAACGACATCGTTTCACTCATGAGATCCGCGCGTTGACCCGAAGACCCGGGGAGGATCCGCGTGTTTTTGTTTAAAGGGCTAATTGCCCAGATGGTCCTTCCATATTTTCAAAATTTGTAAATCAATTTTTATTTTATTTTAATTTGGCCCTAATATTTTATTTTCATTCTAATTTAATCCCTACTGTTGCTTTAAGGCCAATATTGAGAACGACGTCGTTTTAGTGATTAGGGAAAATTTCCCAATGAATCCCTCAAGTTTTAACGCGCGTTCTGGAAGGCCCAAAATTCGTATTTTATTTTTAAATTAGCCCTAAAAGTTTTATTTCGTTTTAATTTTAGTCCTTTTTATATAACATATTTATTTTTTATTATTCTACTATAAAAATTTATTATCTATTATTCTATTATTTTCATATAAATAAATATTTTTTATCACTAATAATTATATATTATTTACCTTATATTTTATTATATATATTTTTTTAATTTGATTATTCATTTTATTTTGAATTATTATTTATTATCGTATATTTTTTAAAATTTTCATTATTATTTAAAATTATATTATTTTTTGTACATCATTATTATTATTATTATTTTGTATATTATACTATATTCTAAAATAGTTTATTATGAAAATAAAGTTTGGTTTATTATTTATTATATTATATTATACTTTATATCATATACTTTATTATATATACCTTATATTATTTTGTATAATTTGTAAATTTATAAATTTTATATATATATATATATATATATATATTTAACTTTTATTAATTGATATTTTTAAAGTACTTTATGTTTAACTTTTCAATTTTTTTAAATTTGATAATTTTAGTATATATTCTTATTTATTTTATTCTCTTTATGCTATTTATTGTACGTATTTGCATGAAATTGATTATTTATGTTATTATTATTTCCGTATTGTATGTTGCATGAAATGTTGTTATATTTGTATTAAAGCATGTGTTATAATTGTTCAAATTTTGCTATCTTGAAATGTATTATCTTAGTTGCATCATATTGAAATATAAATACAAAAAAATGTTTTAAAATAAAGGCAATGTTTTTCGTATTTAGGAATTTGGGAGATAGTGCACTATCATGCTGGGTTGCGATTTCCTGTTTACCTAAATGCCTAAAATACCCTTCTAAATGATTTTATAAAATACGAGATGATTTTAGTTACAAAAGTTTTAGAATATCGTGTCCTATCATGCTGGATGTGATATTCGTATTCTTTTGAACGAAGGAATCTCAATTTTAAAATTCAAATTATTCTATATTCAAAAAGGGATCATATTCTTGAATATTTTCAAAATTTTAGCATTAAAGACAGAAAGTTATTCAATTTGGTACCAATTTTGGGCGTTACGAGGGTGCTAACCCTTCCTCTTACGTAACCGACTCCCGAACCCGTTTTCTCGATTTTGTAGACCAAAATAAATGATTTTCAAACAAAATGGTTTGAAGGTGGTTCAATCACACTTAAACTGATTGATGGCGACTCTCATTTTCATATTTTTAAAGTCGAACCCCGTTTTTCAAAACCCGTTTAAAAAAATAGTTTCGACAAAAGGTTCTACCCATCCATCTGTTACACACCACGAGTTCCCTAGAATCCGTCTACCAAATTACCAAAATAATTAGGAGTCGTAGCTCAGTGTGGATAAACCAACAATAATAGTTTGCAAATAAGCTGTCAGCAAAGTGGACGAGCAACCAAAAATGTAGATAAACTACTAGTAAATTACAGTAAATCTCTAATAATGTAGACAAGCTGCGAATAAGATGTAGACGATGCTGCCAATGATATGGTCAAGCCACCAATATCCAATAACTCTTACAATACTCCAGGGTGTAGTATACTAACAACAATATTGTGGATATACCACCAATACTCCACGAGACTCCTTAGTCACCAATCAATCTCAATCCCCATGCAATGTAATATAATATGTCATGTATGTAGCATGATCATGCTTGATAGAAACAACTATCGTATAGTGCATAGCAAACAAGCCAATAGACACATTCGATCAACTGAAGTAAAAACATACATGCATTTGACTAGTATAGAATAGGCAAGGCACATGGCCCTCTTACCACATAAGTGTTGTTACCCCTTTATATAGCCAAGGTCTCTCCCGTGCTTTGCCGATGTGAGATTTGCCTAGGGTGTTACAAACATCTTCAAACATAGAATTCATTACAATGAATTTGACTTAAAAAAAACTTGAACTTGATTCGGTAATTATTGAGCCAAGCTTTAGCTATCGATTGAGTAAAATTCAAGCTTAGAAATACTTGCTTGAACAACTCATGAGCCTTATCGAGCCTTTCATTTTTAATACATATTTTAAATGTTTTTATATTATTAAATTATATTTTCGTCTTTGATATATATTATTAACCCTAAACTTAATTTTTAGGCTAAGCTTGAACTTGAATACGCATAAGCTTATCTACCTCAAGTTTGAGCTTAAATTTGAAAATTATTAAACAAGTTTAATTAGTGTTTAGAACTTATTTGATACCAAATGTTAATGGGTTTGATTCACTATTAGTACATTAATTGAAAATTATATATTATAAATTCCATTTCAGGCCCCAAGAGTACAATTTTAATTAGCATATAAATATGACTTTTCTTAAAAACAAAAATTAAAGGTAACCAGAAAGCACATCTCAAGGCCTTCCATGGACTTATGCATGTGAAGCTTAAAAGAGGAAGAATCCGATAATAGTTACAACACCGACAATGCAAGTGGTGGCCTTTATTTCAATGGCATTAGAGGGTGCTGGTGCTGGTGCAAGGGTCTCACTATCGACAACATCACCCATGCTTTTAGGGCTAGGAGAAGGGGAGTCAGAAACTTCATCATTGGCAGTTGGTGAAGGAGGGGATAAGACCTCCTCAGGAGACTCAACCTCAGAAGAGTATCCTTTGTTGGCATCAGGGTTTTCGCTTTGACTAGGGCTAGGGGAAGAGGAGCTTGAAGAGCTCTTTGGGGCTCCAGGATAAGATGACTTGTGTGCTCCTTCGTCAGATTTTGATGGTGAAAAGGAGGAGCCATTGGAGGATTGAAACGTTGACTTAATGGAAGGGGACGTGGGGGATGAAGCTGGAGAAGAAGCAGATGGCGACTTTGAAGGTGAAGATGCCTTGGAAGGGACTGGTGAAGATAACGATTCGACCGCAAATGCCCCAGCAACAACCATGAAAACAAGTGCAACAACAACAACAAGATCTTGGCATGCCATCTTTCACTTTTGCTTTTTAATAGTTTCTTATTACTTGTTATCTTTTTTTATTAAAAGATCGATATATATATATATATATATATATAATAGATGTATGTAAGAGAAGTGCCTTTCTTATGAACTAAAATTGAACCTTTAACATCTCATAATACTATATTAAGATTTTGTTCTATTGTTTATTAGGCTAACTTCTATTTGTTATGATTTTTTTCTTCGGAATCAAAATCTAATTTAATAGTAAATGTTTGTTTATTATGGTATTTTTATTTGTAAATAGTAAATTAAACCAAATTTATTAGTAATCATATTGATACTTATAACAAAAAGTTTTAATGGTTACTCTTTAAGAGTTCTATTTAATGGTTACTGTTTAAGAGTTCTATTTTTTAGTTTGAATTTTGAGACTTACAAAGTAATATTGATGAGATAGAAATTCTCAAGGTTTATCTTGTTTTTATTCAAATAGGTGACTGCATATAAATATACTAATTTTATTAACACATATGAAATTATAATTTGGTAATTTTATAAAATATATTTAAAACTATTTATATTATATTATAATTTAAATTTAAATTTAAATTCAAAATATAAATAAATACAACTAAAAATTTAAATTAAAAGTAAATTCAGCTGTTGGGTTGACTTTGTTATATATTTTATCTCCGATGCATTATCTAATATCTAATTATCTATCATATTCTATATGCTTCAATGGTTCCATTAAATGGAAAGAAACACGAGTTTTGAGTTCATATTATTACGAAAGAAAAACTGAAGTCTCAATGCTTATTTCATGATCTCTCAAATGTTGAGTTTCCACGATTAGAGTGATTTGTATGGTTGAACTTATCTATAACTTGCTTGCTTGTATGGTTGATCATGGGCGAATAGATCACTTGTAGACATGTTTAAGGTTTTTTTTTCTTAAATATATCTAAGCCTAAAAGAGCGCCTAGTATTTGGGGGGAAAATGGTCTTTAGCTTCAATATTCAAGTTGCCAACTTCGTTAGACCTATTTTCCTATTTTATAATTTATTCTTTCTTTCATTCTAAAGCCATTGAAGCTCTTTGTTAAAATCTACTCATCATCCCCTTTTCTTTTGCTAAAATACTTATTGTGTAACACCCCTCGCCTAACCTAATCGTTGAGTCCGAGTTATAGGATGTCAGATTTGTTGCCAGAGCAATTATAGTCAATTATATGGTAACACAATCATTCAAATATACAATTATAAGTTAAACACAATTGCATTATGATACATAATCAAATCTGAGTCTTAATCGGGTTAATGAAAGCTCTTTTGTTGACCCTAACTTAAAAGAAGACCAAATTATAAAGTTTCAAAATCTGAGGGCTGACGTCGTGACGTCACCAAATAGTTTGTCATGTTGTGACTTCAATCCCCTCGACGTCGCAACGTGACTCATGTCAGCTGATGTTGCGACGAGAAAGATTGATCGTTGGGACGTTGGTTTTGTTTTTGGTAAAATTTGAGCCATTTAATAGCTGTATGAACCTAATTTTGCCCGGCCCATCAGAATTAAACCAAAAGAAATAAATAAACGAAATTTAAAAAATCAAAGTGTCCATTTATACAGTCCTTTTACAAACCAAAATACAAACCCAATAAATAACCAGCCCAATAGACCCTAAACTAACCTAATACCCTTTAGCCTAAACCTCTTTTGACCCAAGTATCAGATTCTAAATTACCCATTACCCCAACCCGATTTCAATAGCTCAAATATTAACCAAATTAAACCCTTTAACCAAAATACCTAACTAGACCAACCCAATCCTAAGCCTACCCAAACCCAATAAGCAGCAGCCTAACAGGGCCCAAATTTGAAACACCAGGGCAGAAACCCTAGCGATCCTTAGCGCCGCAAACAGCTGACAAGAGCCCCGCCCAGCATGGCCTCCAATCGCGCTGCAATCATCGCAATCGGCACACCAATCCACCAGAGATCTCGCCACAGACCTGCAAAAAGGAAAGAAAGACCGAGCAGAATAAGAAAGAAATCAAAGATTGTACTTTCTATATATGTATTCAGGCTATAAAATCAAGAATCAAAAACATTGTAAAGGACACGCATATACACAAAGATTATACAATAAAATACAGCATTTTAAGTCAGAACAGAGGTGATTTATTTTGTTATTCAAACGTTCTTCATTTTTATTCATTTCATTTCCTTCTCTTTTATACATGCAAAACATAGTAGACAAAAACAGATTTGAAAATCAAGGGAAAAGTAGTCCACTTTTTAAAATTTCATACGCGAATATTAAAAAAATAAATATAAAAGATTTTACCTGTGATTCACCTGGAAAGGGGAGGAATTTTGAACCTCCGACCACCGTGTACGGTGGCGCGTGAGGCGCGTACAGCGGTGGCTGGCAATCGTCGCCGGAGTTCAGGCCGAGGAGGGGGAGAGCATTCTGGGCTCGTCTCTTTTGTTTTTTTTTTTTAAATGTTTTAGAAATGAAATTTTTGGTTTTTTTAGCTTATATAGCTTTATTAAAACGGCGTCGTTTTGCTTAATTCAATAAGCTAAACGGCGTCGTTTAAACAAAAGGACCCGCGTGTCGACCCGACCCGGCCGAAGGATCCGCGTGTTTTCTGTTATTGGGCTAATTGCCCAATTGGTCCTTCCGCATTTTTATCCTTTAAAATTAGGTTTATTTTATCTTTTAATTTTGCTCAAATATTTTCTTTTTATTTTAATTTGGTCCTTGGGCTCTTTTAAAAACGTAAGCGCATAAACGGTGTCGTTCTAAAAGGGGGATATTTTTCGTTTTAATCCCCCTCCTTGTGCGCACATTTTAATTTGACCTTTTTTGTATTTTTTTAAATTTCGAATTTTCATCTGTATTTTTATTTCTGTTCTAATTTAATCCTTTCTAAATTTTATTTTTTTTATTCTGACTTTATTTCTTTTTAGATTATTATTATTTATTTCAATATTTTGTATATATATATTTTATCTTAAATCCTTTTTTATATATTAAATTATTTTAATAATATTGTTTCATTCATTATTTTTCGTATATATTATTTATTTTATTCTAAATCTTTTTATAAATATAAAAATTGTTTTATTTTTTTATATTATTATTTTCATATATTATTTTATGTATTATAAGTATTATTTTAAAACTTGTATATTATTATCATATATTATTTTAAATTTTTTATCAAAAAAATTATGTATTATTTTACATTTATATATATATATTGTATGATATTTCAAAATCATTTTTTTATATAAATTTTTGTTTCATTACTTTTATATATATATATATATATTATTTTATTATATTTTATAAATTACTTTTTCTTTATCTATTTACAAAGTACTAATTAATTTTTAATCATTTTTTATATCTATATTATTTTAATATTCATTTTTTAAATACCGTATTTATTTTAATTGTTATTTCAACATTTTACTTCTTAACTTATTTTGTATATTTTTTAAGTTTTGCTAGTCTCTTTTTGTATTTTCTTCTATATTTACTTATCATTGTTTTAGTATGCTAATTTTATCACATCAATTATCCATCATTCTATGTTGTTGTTTTTTTAATCAATTATATTTGCATGAAATATTGGTATGTATTATGTAATTTATATTGCTTCAATTTTGATATCTTGTAATATATTACTCGCATCATTATTTTAAAAGAATTTCAAATGAAAGTTTTTTTTCTTTAAAATAAGGCAATATTTTTGTATTTAAAAATTCAGGAAATAGTACCCTAACGTGCTGGGTTGCGATTTCTCATTTGTCTAAATGCCTAAAATACCCTTTTAAACAAATTTTCCAAATCACGAGATGATCTTAGTTACGAGAATTTAAAAACATCGTGTCCTAACGTGCTGGATGTGATGTTAGTATTCTTTCGAAACAAAAGAATCTCGATTTTCAATTCAAATTATTCAGATTTTAAAAAAGAGATCATACTTTTAAATCTTTTCAAGGTTTCGACATTAGGACAGAAAATCAATCAATTGGTACCAATTTTGGGCGTTACGAGGGTGCTAATCCTTCCTCGTACGTAACCGACTCCCGAACCTGTTTTCTAAAAATCGTAAACCAAAATGTTTTATTTGGTGATCCAATCACACCTAAAAAGATTGGTGGCAACTCCCATTTTCATTTTTCTTAAAGTCGATTCCTGTTTTTTCAAAACCCTAAAAATGGTTTCGACAATAGCTATTTCAAGTTCCAAACAAACTAGCCAATTTACTCTTTTATGATTCACAGTCACTTATGCCAAAACTTGTATACATAATATAGAACAAGGTATTAGGATACCAAAAACAAATCCAATCAATAACATTACATGGATATAGCCAAATCATATTCAATCCACCGTCTACTTCAACTTACCATTCCATTTATTTTTTAATATAACCTCCGCAACCTAGCCTAGAAATTAAGACTAGATTTTGAAGGTCATATCGGCCACCAAAATGGCCCAAAAAAACAAGCAAACTCTTATAAACTTGTTTTCAAAACATTCGCTTATTTTTCAAGAAACCCTAGTGGGTATCTCTTTATTTTTTTTAAAATAAAATTAATTTTGCCAAGTTCAATTAAAATTCAAATTAAAAAGATTTTCATTAAATTTAAAAACATATTATATATTTGATCATTAACTGCTATTCTGAGTTTCCAAAAAATCCAGTTTTACAGTTGAAAAATCTGTATTCACAATTGATTTCTAAAACCATAATTACTAACTTTAATGACCTATTATTAATTGAGTCAATTATTTAATTTATCCAATACTTTACGTTCATGCTTGCAATAACTAAATATACCCCAAAAATCAATCTCATGCCACAATTTGTAAAATAAATTATTACAAAACAAATAATAAAAATATAAAATTAAATATTTATTTAATAGAATTGAGACGAGACTTCCAAATTGCAAAATCCAAGTCCTAACCTTACGGACTACCTGAGAAATGTTAAACTAATGGGACGAGCTTAAAAAACTCAGTGTGAGTTTTAATCAATGATGAACAAAGTATGAAGAACTTACAAATCATGCAAGAAACCTGTTTAACAATTGAGCATAAAAGCTAATAGATTATTGATAATTACAATAGTACACAAAATTCACACTTTCATGGTTCTTCCAATATTTATGCATATGCATGCTTGAGAATGACAGTGCAAAAGGTCCTACCCATCTATCCGTTACACACCACGAGTTCCCTAGAACTCGTCTACCAAATCACCAAAATAATTAGGAGCTCTAGCTCAGTGTGGATAAACCAACAACAATAGTTTGCAAATAAGCTGTCAGCAACATGGACAAGCCACCAAAAATGTAGATAAACTGCTAGTAAATTATAGTAAACCTCTAATAATATAGATGATTGTGATATTTATGATTGTACCTGTAAAACTAAACTTTTATCACTATAAAGGCAAGCGCACCTATCGAACAGTTGTATAGCTTATGGCAAGACCGGGATGTCGAACCCACAGGGACTAAAAGTACTAGTATTAACTTTCTTTTTATTATCTAGCTTAAAAAAATAATTGGAATATGTTTAAACTAAAAATTAACTAAACTAAGAACGCGACAGAGAGTAAATTGGGGAAAATACTTTTGGAAAACTGATTGATTAAGACAATACCCAAGGAAGAATCCACCTAGACTTCACTTGTTATTAAACTCTGAACTATACGATTTATTCACTTGACTTGATCCGTAGAAATCCTTAATTTATGTTAATATCTCTTTTAAGACTAAAAACAACTAACCCTAGGTTGATTAATTGAAATTTCGTTCTAATTAAAACCCCTAGTGTTGCATTAACTCGATCTATGGATTTCCTTATTAGATTTGACTTTAATCCGGTAGATTTTCGTCATCCTATTTCTAGGATTGCAATAAACACCGCTTAATTGTGTTGGATCTACTCCTAGTTAGAGACTTTTGCTCCACTGAATAAGCACATTCAACTTGAATTAACATCCTAAAATATTAACACAAGAATTAATAACATGGTTAAGAACAAATCAAATATTTATCATATAATTCAGAAATTAATAACAAGATCTATCTTAGGTTTCATTCCCTCAGGTATTTAGGGGATTTAGCTCATAATTGTAAAATAAAATATCTCAAAATAGGGAAAACAAAAAAACATAAAGAACCCAAAAACTTCGAGAGAAATTGAAGGGAGATCATCAGTCTTGATGTAAATCCTTGCTTCCGAGATGAATCGATCGGTGTTCCTCGAGTAATCCCTTGCTTTCTACTCTTTGTGTCCTTAAGTTCCTCCGATTGGGTGTTTTTATAGACTGTTAAATGCTTTGAATACCCAAAAATTAACTTTTTCTGTGTGAAATTGAAACAAGGGTCGATAGGGACACGCCCATGTGACACGCCCGTGTGAGGCTGCTCAGGCCGTGTGCGATTCTGTGTGGTATACATGGGCGTTTGGTTTAAGTGAAAATGCCTAGGCCGTGTTGAATGCTGATTTTGGCCCATTTTGTTTGTTTTTGGTCTGTTTCTCGCTCTTTTCACTATATTATGCTTATAAAATATGAAATTAAAGGATTAAGAGCATCAAATTCCATAAATCTAATGATAAATCACCCACAAATGCGCCAAGCATGGGATAAAAATATGTATATTTTATGGTTTATCAAATATCCCAACACTTAAGCATTTGCTTGTCCTCAAGCAAAATTCTCAACTCACAATTAAAATTCATTCTTCTCAATTTATAATTCCTATCAATAATGTTTTGAAATAATTCACAAGTAATCATACATTGAGAATTCAACTAAAAGAACATCAAAGGCTCAAACAATCTAAGTTGAGCATTTAATCACAAAAGCATAGGCATCTCTCCTTACCTAAGTAGCCACCTTTTATTCAAAATTAACTAGAGTTGACATCCTCACTAGAGGTTCACTCAAATCACTCGAAGTGTTTAGGGTTCAGAAATAAAACACTCATTAGTCAGCGTGAAAAGTTATTACCATAGGCTTGCATGAAAATCAAATCTCCACCACTATAAATTGAGATGATATATAGATCAAAAGGTCTTTTAGAGGGTTGTAACGGGGCTTTGGTTAAGGGTGTGGACACAAGCTGAAGGAGAAGGCTAGAATCGAGATTGAGCTGAAAAATTACCTAACTAGAAAAAATAACTAATACTAAGAAATTACATTGCTGAATATATCCTAGGATTGAGCTTTTTCCTCATGAATAACATCGTTTAAGATCAAGAGTTACATAACTTCATAAAAATACGAAAAATTAACAACTGAAGTAATTCTTTTTTTAAGAAAAAAATCAAATATTGAAACTTCACTAACTAAAATGGAGAACAAAGCCAGATAATTGTTCAGTTCAAATCTTGATAAAATAGGGATCAAATTAATTCAGTGGATTTCAACAATAATGGGTTATAGATTAATATTAAGGGTAAATTAATGAATAGTTCGTTAAGCTCAAGGGGGTTCACTAAGGGTCAGTTATGAAGGTAGGCTTTTATGGAGTGAATGGGTTAAACCTAAGTGCCTTTATCATCTCGGTATATCAAATTAATAGTGTGTTCTTGACATGTATAATCGAAGCAAGTTCTAGAATAACAGATCAAAATTAACGCACTCATAGCAACAAAAAAAAAAGAGCAAGAATGAATATATGCCCTAAAGGCTCAAAATCTCACAAAAAAATATGGCTTTTGATGTCAATCGTGTGAATTTCAAACTTCAAGATAATACCTAAATTTTGGGAAATAACCTAGAACAATTTTTAATTCTCAAAAATCAACTTTTCATGCTTGATTCTCTAATGTCTTAAAGTTTAAATAATCAAAGCATAAATACCTATGTTTTAATCTAAAACATATCAATAAAAATCATAAATCAATCAAAACTCATTCCAATAGTGATATGAGGAAGTTATTTGAGAACAAGATAAAATTCAGGGATTTTCTAATAAAGATATAAATAACCTCCCCACACTTAAGATGTACATTATCCTCAATGTACAAAGTTAGGTGATCGTGATGTGATGAAGTAATAAAAATTGATCGTACCTAAAAACTAACTATTATCACGGTAAAAGGCAAGCACACCTATCGAATAGTATTATAGTTAGTGGCAAGAGCAGAATATCGAATCCAAGGAACTAAAAGTACTAGTAATGACTTTCTTCCTATTATGTAGCCTAAAAATAAAGAGGGTGTTTGGGTAAACTAATTAACTCTAAACTAAACTAAGGATACGACAAAGAGTAAATTGGGGAATTGCTTTGGGAAAACTGAATGATAAAGACAACACCTAAGGAAGAATCCACCTAAACTTCACTTGTTATCTAACTCTGAACTAGACGATTTCTTCGTTCGACTTGATCCATAGAGATCCCTAAATTATGTTAATATCTCCGTCGAGAATAAGAACAACTAATCTTAGGTTGATTAATTGAAATCTCTTTCTAATTAAAACCCCTAGTCTTGCATTAACTCGATCTATGGATCCCCATATTAGATTTGACTCTAATCCGGCAGATTTTCATTGTCCTATGTCTAAGATTGCGATCAACTCCACTTAATTGTGTTGGATCTACTCTTAAACAGGGACTTTTGCTCCTCTGCCTAAGCACATTCGACTTAAGTTAATATCCCAGAAATATCAATTCAAGATTTAAAAACACAATTAAGAACAAATCGAATATTTATCATATAGTTTAGATAACAATAACAAGATTCATCTTAGGGTCCATCCCCCTCAGGTATTTGGGGGTTTAGTTCATGTTTATAAAAAGAAACATCTCAGAATAAAGAAAATAACAAAACATAAGAAAGCCCAAAACTCCTAAAAGGATTGAAGGGAGATCCTCTGTCTTAATGTAGATCTTGGCTTCTGAGATGGATCAATCAGCTTTCCTTCTTATAATTCCCTGCCTTTAGCTCTCCGTCTTGGTAAGAAGACTGTTCACCCTTGTAGTTGCCTCCTAGGGTCTTTATATAGAGCTTGGAATGTTTTTCTTAGCCCCTAAGTAGCTTTTTCTGCGTGAAATTAAACTTCGTCACGACAAGGACACGCCCGTGTGGCATGCCCATATGAGTCGAGTCTAGGCCATGCTCAAGCTTGTTAATGTGGCACGGTCGTGTGGGTTGCCCGTGTGCTGAACTCCAGGCCATGTTGTTTTCTTGCTTTGGCCCATTTTCTCCATTTTCAGCCCGTTTCTTGTTCTTTTCACTCTCCTATGCTCTCCTAAGTGTAAAGCATAAAATTAAAGGATTAGGAGCATCAAATTCCACCAATTCAATGATAATTCATCCATAAATGTGCTAAAATGTGGGATAGCAATATGTATAATTTACAGTTTATCAAATGCCCCCACACTTAAGCCTTTGCTTGTCCTCAAGCAAAATATCAACTTACAATTAAAAATCATTGTTCTCAACTCATAATCCTTATCAATAATGTTTTAAACTAATCCACAAGTAATCGTACATTGAGAATTCAACCGAAAGAAAATTAAAGTTTGGAAGAATCTAAGTTGAGAATTTTATCACAGAAACATAGGTTTCCTCCCTTCTTCTAGGTAATTACCTTGAGCTCAAAATCAACAAGAGTTGACATCCTCACTAAAGATTCACTCTATCCACTTGAAGTGTTTAGGGTTCAGAAATTAAGCACTTATTAGTCAACATGAAAAGTTATTACTATAAGCTTGTAGAAAATCAAATCTCCAGCACTATGTATTGACATGATACATCGATCAAAAGGTCTTTCAAAAGTTGTAAAATGGCCTTGGTTAGGGGTGTGGTCACAAGCTGAAAAAGAGGGTTAGAATCGAGATTGAGCTGAAAAGTCATCTAAGTAGAAAAATCTCTATCACTGAAACATATTCCTAGAATAAAGCCTTTTTCTTTTGGATGACATCGTTTAAGAACAGGAGCTTAAAAATTACATGGAAATATGCAAAACATTGAATTACAATTGAAATATACATATGTTTTTTTTAAGAACAAATCGGATATTTATAAACTTTACAAGCTGAAAAGGAGAACATAGCTAGATAATTATTCAACTCAAATCTCGACAAAAATAGGGATCAAAATAATTGAAGGGAATTCAACAAAAAATGGGTTATAGGTTAATATTGAAGGTAAGTCAATGAATGGTTTGTTAGGCTCAATGGGGGGTTAATTATGAAGGTAAGCTTTTATGGGATAAGTGGGTTAAAACCTTGGTGCCTTTATCATTTCGATATATCAAATCAATGATATGGTCTAGACATGTATAATCGAAGCAAGTTCTAGAATAACATATGAATATTAACTCACTCAAAGCAACAATAAAAGTGACCACGAAAGGATGTATGCTCAAAAGACTCAAAAATCTTACCAGAATTATGGCTTTTGATGTCAATCCTACGAATTTCAAATTTCAAGATAACACTTAAAATTGGGGAAAACAACCTAGAAAATTTTAAATTCTCAAAAATTTCATCTTCTCATGCTTGATTCTCTAATGTCTTAAAGTTTGAATAATCAAAGCATAAGTACCTATGCCTTAATTCTCAACATATCAATAAAAATCATAAATAAATTAGAATCCATTCTATTTGTTAAGGCCAAGATTTAGGGATTTGAGAACAATGCAAAAAGTTAGTGGCAAAAATTTTTAGGGGTTCGAGGATAATGCAAAGAATGAAAGTGAACTCTGATCATGATTTGATAAAGTAATAAAATCTGATCGTACCTGTAAACTAACTAATATCACGATAAAAGGCAAGTGCACCTATCGAATAGTAGTATAGTTAGTGGCAAGACCGAAATATCAAATCCAAGGAACTATGAGTACAAGTAATGACTTTCTTTCTATTATCTAGCCTAAAAATAAAGAGGGTTTGGTTGTAAACTAAACTAAACTAACTAAAGAAATGACAAAGAGTAAAGTGGGAGATTGCTTTTGGGAAAGACTGATTGATGAGGGCAATACCTAAGGAAAAATCCACCTAGACTTCACTTGTTATCTAACTCTAAACCAGATGATTTCTTCATTTGATTTGATCCATAGAGATCCCTAATTTATGTTAATACCTCCGTCGAGGATAAGAACAACTAATCCTAGGTTGATTAACTAAAATCTCTTTCTAGTTAAAACCCCTAGTCTCGCATGAACTCAATCTATGGCTCCCCATATTAGATTTAACTCTAATCCGGCATATTTTCGTCGTCCTATGTCTAGGATTGCGAACAACTCTACTTAATCGTGTTGGATCTACTCCTATGCAGGGACTTTTGCTCCTTTACATAGGTACATTCGACTTAAATCAATATCCTGGACATATCAGTTTAAGAGTTAAAAACACAATTAAGAACAAATCAAATATTTATCACACAACTCGGATAACAATAACAAGATCTGTCTTAGGTTTCATCCCCTTGGGTATTTAGGGGTTTAGTTTATAATTATAAAAGAAAACATCTCAGAAGAAATAAAATAACAAAACATAAGAAAACCCAAAACTCCTGAAAGGATTGAAGGGAGATCCTTTGTCTTGATGTAAATCCTGGCTTCTAAGATGGATCAATCGGCTTCCCTTCGAGTAATTCCCTCTTTTAACTCCCCATCTTGGTGAGAAAGTAGCACCCTTAGTGGGGAATCAAGCACACCTTGTAGTTGCCTCCTAGGGTCTTTATATAGAGTTTTGGAAGGCCTTTCTTAGCCCCTAAGTAGCCTTTTCCGAGTGAAATTGAACTTCCTCACAACAGGGACACGCCCGTGTGCCACGCCCGTGTAGATTGAGGCCCAGGCCCTGCTCAGGCCTGTTAAAGTGGCACGGCCGTGTTGATTACTGAACTGGGCCTCATTTGTCCCTTTTTAGCCCGTTCCTTGCTCTTTTCTCTTCCCTAAGCTCACCTGAGTATAAAATATGAAATTAAAGGTTTAAGAACGTCAATTTACACAAATCAAGGGGTAATTCATCCAGAAATTGGGCTAAGCATGGGGTAAAAATATGTATAATTTATCGCTTATCAAACTCCCCCCATACTTAAGATGTACATTGCCCTCAATGTACAAAGATAAAGTTAGTGAAAATAGAAGCATAAAATCATAAGATAGGGAGAGAAGTGAAACTCCCTGGATATTGGATGAATTCGTTGAGTAGTAAAAGCTGAATTGGAGAAACGACTACTTGAAGTTCATGATTCTAGGTGACTGAAGAGAATAATCACAACTATGTGTAAAATTCAAGTATTACTCGATAAGAATTGAAGTGCAAAATAAAATGAAAAGGAAAAATGTAAAGTAAAGAAAATGAAAATTAAAATTAAGTAATAGGGGATTGGGCCCATGACCATGGCACATGCCCGTGTGCCTTTGGGTTGGCCCGTGGGTTTCGTGGACCATTGGTGTGGCCACGGGTGGTCGGCACGGGTATGTCACACACCCGTGTTGATTTCTCAGTTTCATGCACGGCTTATTGGCACGGGCGTGCTGGGGCACATGGCCATATAAAATGAACGTTTCTTTTGGTGTTCACTGTTTCCAGGGGGGTCACACGACCTTGTTTGAATTGACAAGTTTGGCCATGGTAGTATCACACGGCCGTGTTTCTAACCGTGGTGTGTCCACAGCCTTAGACATGCCCGTGTGCCTGGTCGTGTGATTCTGGAAAATCTACATTTTAAGCCGTTTGTTATTAATCTAAGTAAATTTAAACTTAGAAATACTTGCTTAAACAACTCATAAGCCGTATCGAGCCTTTCATTTTTAATACATATTTTAAATGTTTTTATATTATTAACTTATGCTTTCATCTTTGATATATATTATTAACCCTAAACTTAATTTTTAGGTTAAGCTTGAACTTGAATACGCATAAGCTTTATCTATCTAAAGTTTAAGCTTAAATTTGAAAATTATTAAACAAGCTTTGTAATAGGCCCAATTTGCCCGGGCCATGCCATAAAAACCAAAAAAAATAAATCCCCTTTACAGTCCTTTTACAGTTCATCAACAACCCAATTATAAGTCCAAAAAAAGATTACCCAATACCCCACTAAACCTATTACAGCAACCCAAATACAAAATTAAACCTCTAATCCTAACCTAACCCAAACCCAAAATAAAATAAAGCCCAAAGGGCCCAAGAGGTTAACCAAATCGGCTCTAGGATTTCTAGAAAAACCCTTATGCCGCGCTACCATATATTACGCCACCATCAGAGTGCCCTACCGCCACCGAAACTTTCGCCATTAATCTGCAAAGAAAGAAAGAAAAAGAACAGCATAGTAGAATTGAATCTTTGTATTTATTTTCTTCTGATTTATTTTAACTATAAAAAGAGAATCGAATGTAAACAAAAAGGGGGGTTTTTTTCTTTAAAAATACAACACAATAGATCAAAGAACGAGAGGTGATTTCCAATTCGATATCTCATTTAATCATTATTTTCTGTTTTCATTTATTTTTTTATATACATACAAAATATAAATGATAATCAAAAACAAATTTAAAAAATCAAAGTAAAACGATACGTTTTTTTATTATTTTTGAAATTTATTTTATGCAAAGATTATTAAAAAACAAAAGGCAAAAATATTACCTTTAAATCGGCCGAAAAAAAGGGTGTTTTCGACCTTCCGGCCATCGTATACAGCGGTGTTAACGGCGGCGCTTGTGGCACGTGCGGCAAGCGACGGGTGCCGGATTCCTGGCCAGAGGTTGGAGAGGAGAAAAGGGGTTGAGAGGTTTTTTGAATTTTTTTTTTTGAGAGGAAGGTTGAAAATGAAGTTTTTTGAAGAAAAATTGGATTTTATAATATGGTTAAACGGTGTTGTTTTGAAGTGTGGGTTCAGGGGCCAAAACGACGTCATTTTGGCCTCTGACCTAATTACCCGATCCAAATGGGGCCAGGATTTGCGTGTTTTTAAAACGGAAGGGATATTTGCGTGTTCGCCCCTTTCGCTTTTTCTGCCTATCTTGATTGGGTCCTTTTGGCTTTCTTTCTTTTTAATTCAGCCCGATAATTTTATTTCTATTTTATTTTGGTCCTCCCTAATGCTGTGCGTTTTGGAGGAGAAGGGAAATTTTCTCTTTTAGCCCCTCCACGTTATTCGCGCCATTCAATGTGGTCCCGTTTCTTTCATTTTGTTTCAGATTAGCCCCAAAAGTTCTATTTCAAGTCCAAATTGGTTCTCTTCTTTTGAATATCTTAATTATTTCATTAATTAATTAATTAATTCTAATATTATTATTTTACAACTATTATTATTACTACTATTATTACTATTATAACCATTATTATATTTATTAAACTTATTTTTTTTTGTTTTTATTATTATTACTATTTTCTCTATTATTATTATTATTAACATGTTTTATTATTTATATTTTCATTAGCATATTATTTTTGATTAATATTATTATAAATATATTATTATTTCAATATTATTATATTTTACTATAATTTTTTTATTATTTTATTACTATTATTATTTTATTCTCTTTATTACTATTATATTGTTTTTGTTCACATTAGTGTAGTGTTATTACTATTACTATTATATTATTCCTTTTAGTTATTTATTTACATATTTTTTAACATACTTATTTTATTTTTATCATCATTCTCATTATTATTATTAGTATTTATTTATTTTTATATCTTTTTATATCATTTCAAACTTTAAATTATTTATTACTGGTATCATTATCATCAATATTATTATCATTACCATTACTTTTTTAAAATAATTTTACATAATATTCAGTTATTTATTCGATTAGTACTTTTTTTTAAATATTAATATTTTTAGCTTACTTATTATTATTATTTTTTTAACTTATTTGTTTTATTCAGTTATTTCCCCCGTCCTCCTTATTGTCATTTACATTAACGCATTTATTATTTTGTTACGTGTATCTGCATCGTGATTTATCTTCATATTCTCATTAATTTTTGTCACATTAATTTTTACTCGACGCCTTAAAAACTTTTTCAATAAAGGCAATATTCTGTGTTTAGAAATTCGGGAAATAGTGCCCGAACGTGCTGAGTTGCGATTTTCCGTTTGACTAAATAACTGAATATCCTTCTAATGAATATTGTAAATCACGAGATGATTTTGGTTACAAGGGTTTAAAACATCATGTCCTAACGTGCTGAATGTGATGTTTGTATTCTTTCGGAACAAAGGAATCTCAAGTTCCAACACAAATTGTTCAAGTTTTTAAAGAAATCATGTTTTAAAATCTTTTCGAATTTTCGACATTAGGACTACAACTAATCAATTCAGTACCAATTGTGGGCGTTACGAGGGTGCTAATCATTCCTCGTACGTAACTGACTCCCGAACCCGTTTTCTTGAATTTCGTAGGCCAAAATTAATGTTTTGAAATAAAACGTTTTATAAGGTGATCCGATCACACCTAAGCAAAAAGGGATTGGTGGCGACTCCCATTTTCATTTTTTTTAAAAAGTCGACCCCATTTTCTCAAAATATAAAAATGGTTTCGACAGCTTGGCGACTCCACTAGGGACCAATAAGAGAGTCAAGCCGTAAAATTGATCGTTTTTGTCTTAATGTCGAAATTTAGAAATTTTGATTTGAAATCATATTTTTTATTGCATTTGGTTGGTTTTGTAAATATTTCCGCATTGCATTGCATGACCGTTGTGGTCACACCTTTAAGTGGGATTTAAAAGCTACACCTTCGTGAGGTTTTCACCTCCGTATGGTGATAAACGATAAATTATACATATTTTTACCTCATGTTTAGCCTATATTTTGGATGGATTATCATTTATTTTGTGAGAATTGGTGCTCTTAATCTTTTTTTTGCATATCTTATACTTAGGAGAGCATAGGGAAGAGAAAAGAACAGAAAATAGGCCAAAAACTATGAAAATGGGCCAAAATATGAAATCGACACGGCCCAATGAGTCACCACATGGCCGTGGCACACTGCCGTGCCACATGAAGATCACACGGTCCAACCTTCGACAAACACGACCGGGCCACACGATCGTGCCTCCATCAACAGACTCTCACGCGGCCTCTTATCGTAGCAGACGGGCGTGGCACACGAGCGTGTCCCTGTCGTGAGGAAGAGGAATTTTACTCGGATTTGGATACTTAGGGGCTAAGAAAGCCATTCTAAACTCTATATAAAGACCCCAGGAGGCAACTCTAAATATATACTCTTTTCTCTCAAGAAAGAGCGCCATAATTCTGCCAACACAAGGAGTGAAAGCAAGGGATTACTCCAAGGGAAGCCGATTGATTCATCCCAGAAGCCAGAGTTCTACATCAAGACAAAGGATCTCCCTAAATTCCTTCAGGGGTTTTTGGGTTCTTTATGTTTTGTTATCTTAATTCTTCTAAGATGTTTTCTTTCTTTATTATGAACTAAACCCCTCAAATACTTGAGGGGGATGAAACCTAAGACAGATCTTGGTATTATCTATTCTTCAATTAATTGATAAATACTTGAATTGTTCTTAATTATGTGTTCTTCATTCTTGATTTAATAATCTGAGGTATTACTTCAAGAACCTGATGTGCTTAAGGCAGAGGAGCAAAAGTCCCTGTTTTAAGAATAGATCTATCATAATTAAGCGGAGTTGCATGCAACCCTAGACACAAGGCGACATAAATCTGCCGGATTAGGGTCAAACCTAATAGGGGGATCCATAGATTGAATTAATGCAACCTAGGGTGTTAATTAATAAAGAAACTTTAGTTAACAGCCTAGGCCTAGTTATTCTTATCCTCGAAAGAGGTATTAACATAGGTTAGGGATCTCTACAGATCAAGTCAAGTGAAGAAATCATCTAGTTCAAGAAGTTAATAACAAGTGACGTCTAGGTGGATTCTCCCTTAAGTATTGCTCATATCAATAAGCTTTTCCCTAAAGTTTCCCCCAATTTACTTTTTGTGCACTTTTAGTTAGTTTTAGAATTAGTTTCAATCAAACCTCTTTTATTTTTAGGCTAGATAATAGAAAGGAAGTAAGTATTAGTACTTTTGGTTCCCTTGGGTACGATAACTCGGTCTTGCCGCTAAACTATACTACTGTTCGATAGGTGCGCTTGCCTTTAAGATCGTGATATTAGTTAGTTTTTGGTGTGATCAGTTTTTATAAATTTTATTACTTAATATCGCGAGCATATCAAGTTTTTGGCGCCGTTGCCGGGGGACTAAAATATTAAGAAAACCTGATTTCTATTGCTTTAGCCATTACTTTATTTATCTATTTTCAGTTTTTATTTATTTTTATTTTATTATTTTTATTTTATTCTATTTTTCCTTCTAGGTATTTCTAGTTTATGACTAGAAACAACCCAGCAGGACCATTACTTTTTGACGAAGATTTAGAAGCAACAGTTTGCAGAAATCGCAGAGAGATCAGACGAAGCCTACAGTATCCAAAACAAGATTAAGAACAAAGGCCAGAACCTACAGAAGAGATGGAAGGGAATCAAAACGTTCCACCACCTACCGCAATAGTCGCGCCACCCGCAAATCAAGAAGAAGCTCCTCGCACTATGTATGATTATGCTAAACCTAGTTTGGTTGGAACCCAAACTAGCATTCTTAGACCTACTATTGCTGCTAATAGTTTTGAATTAAAGCCTAACACTATTCAGATGATACAGTAATTGGTGCAGTTTGATGGTTTACAGGATGAAGATCCAAATTCATACATAGCCAACTTTTTGGAACTTTGTGATACCTTTAAAATTAATGGTATTTCTGATGATGCCATTTGTTTAAGGCTATTTCCATTCTCTTTAGAAACAAAGCCAAACAGTGGTTAAACTCTTTACCACGAGGCTCAATCACCACATGGGAATAGATGACCGAAAAATTTTTACTTAAATATTTTCCTCCAGCTAAAATAGCTAAATTACGAAACGATATCTCTTCTTTTGTGCAGATGGATTTAGAAACACTATATGATGCCTGGGAGAGATACAAAGATCTTTTGAGAAGATGCCTTCATCATGGCCTACCTTTATAGCTACAAGTTCAAACCTTTCACAACGGTTTGAACCCTTCAACAAGGCAAATGATCGATGCCGCCGCAGGAGGAACAATCAATAACAAAACACCAGAAGCAGCTTATGAATTTATTGAAGAGATGTCACTGAATAATTATCAGTGGCAGGTCATGAGGACAAAGCTGACAAAAGCAGCAGGAGTTTATAATATTGATGCTGTACTATGCTTTCTAACCAAGTAGAACTTTTAAATAAAAAGTTTGATCATTTTGTTGGTTCTACGCAGGCACAACCAGTGATGCAGTGTGACACAACTCCCGTAAATATGTTCAATCCAGATTTCTCATCCTCTAGACACAGCATGGAAACTGAGCAAGTCAACTATATGGGTAACAATTCTAGACCCCAAAATAATCCTTATAGTAATACTTACAATGCAGGTTGGAGAAATCACCCTAATTTTTCATGGGGAGGACAAGGAAATCAAAGACAATAGCCTCCTCCGGAATTCTAGCAGTAACCACCACAACTAGAGAAAAAGCCAAATCTTGAAGAGATGTTCACCAAATTTATAGCCGCATCAGAAACCCGTTTCCAAAACCCAGAAATGGCACTAAAGAACCAGCAAGCATCAATTCAAGGGCTTAAGAATCAAATCGGTCAGCTTGCAAAATTAATTTCAGAAAGACCACAAGGTGGACTACCAAGTAATACTGAGCCAAATCCCAAAGAACATGTCAAAGCAATTACTCTAAGAGATGGGAAAGTACTAGCTGAACTAGAAAAGAAATCTGCTCCAGAATCTTCAGGAGACAAGGCAGAGAAACCCAAGAAAAACACTCCACCAACACTCAAGGAATACAAACCGCCCATTCCATATCCAGCAAAGTTGAAGACAGACTGTACAGACGCTCAAATTGGTAAATTTCTTGAACTCTTTAAACAATTACACATTAACTTACCTTTTGTTGAAGCAATTTCGTAGATGCCGAAGTACGCGAAGTTCCTTAAAGAACTTCTGACAAATAAAAGGAAGTTGGAAAAATTAGCCACAGTAGAACTCAACGAAGAATGCTCAGCTATTCTCCAAAATAAACTGCAGGCAAAACTGAAAGATCTAGGAAGTTTTACTATTCCTTGTTTAATTGGTAGTTTACTTATTGATAAAGCCTTAGCTGATTTAGGTGCTAGCATTAATCTCATGCCTTACAAAATGTTCAAGCAACTAGGTCTAGGGGAACCAAAACCCACTAGGATGAGTATTCAACTAGCTGATAGATCTGTTAAATATCCTAGGGGAATCATAGAAGATGTGCTAGTAAAGGTAGATAAATTTATATTCCCTGTTGATTTTGTTGTGCTTGATATGGATAAGGATATTGAGGTACCTTTAATTTTGGGACGTCCATTCTTAGCCACTACTAGAGCTGTTATTGATGTAGGGGATGGTAAATTAGTACTCAGAGTTGGTGAGGAAGAAGTCGTTTTTAAAATCTATGATGCTATGAAATTTTCTAAAGAACAAGATGATTCCTATTATTTTATTGATATTATTGATTACTTTGTTCAAGATAAGTTTCAGGAACTTTCTATGGCAGACACGTTGGAACTGTGTCTTGTTCAAGGTGGGGGAGAAGACGAAGTCACCACTGAAATTGAGGAACTAAGAAAGGAGTTAGATTCTAATGAAATCATCACAAGACACATAAGTTATGAAAGTATAAAGATGAATGATGAACTGAGACAGAAACCTTCCATTGATGAACCCCCTAAATTAAAATTAAAGCGACTACCAAATCATTTAAAATATTGCTTTTTAGAGGAAGATT
Source organism: Gossypium stocksii (assembly GCA_020496765.1). Lineage (NCBI taxonomy): Eukaryota > Viridiplantae > Streptophyta > Magnoliopsida > Malvales > Malvaceae > Gossypium > Gossypium stocksii. Next base: position 2,649,520 of record CM035622.1, on the reverse strand, counting down.
CAACTTTACCAGTCATTATCGCATCAAATTTGAGCATTGCAGAAAAAGAGGAATTACTCCATGTGTGAAGGGAACACAAGCATGCTATAGCTTGGAAAATTTCAGCTATTAAGGGAATTAATCCATCCTTCTGCACCCACAAAATTTTAATGGAAGATGAATTTAAACCATCGGTGCAAGCTCAGAGATGATTGAATCCCAACATGAAGGAAGTTGTAAAAGCCGAGGTAATTAAACTTCTAGATACAGGCATTATTTATCCTATTTCTGACAGTTCTTGGGTAAGTCCTGTTGAGGTTGTTCCTAAAAACGGAGGCATGACCGTGGTGTCTAATGACAAAAAAGAGTCAATACCTACAAGAACAGTCACTGGATGGAGAGTTTGTATTGATTATAGGAAGCTGAATGACGCCACTCGAAAAGATCATTTTCCCTTACCTTTTATTGATCAGATGTTGGAAAGATTATCAGGTCACATGTATTATTGTTTCCTAGATGGCCTCTCTAGTTACTTCCAAAACCCAATAGCCCCAGAAGATCAGGAGAAAATGACATTTACATGCCCATACGGTACGTTTGCTTATCGTAGAATGCCTTTTGGTTTATGTAACGCTCCTGCTACTTTTCAGCGATGCATGCTAGCTATCTTCAATGAATTCGTGGAAGACATCATGGAGGTATTTATGGATGATTTTTTAGTTTTCAGTAATTCTTTCCAACTTTTTCTTAATAATCTAAAACGTGTTTTGATAATATATGAAGAGACAAATTTAGTGCTTAACTGGGAACAATGCCACTTTATGGTTCAAGAGGGTATTGTATTAGGTCATAAAATTTCTAGTAAAGGGACAGAGGTAGATAAAGCAAAATTTGAAACCATTGAAAAATTACCTCCCCATAATTCAGTTAAGGCTATAAGAAGCTTTTTAGGATATGCCGGTTTTTATCGCAGATTTATTAAAGATTTTTGTAAAATAGCTAAGCCTTTAACAAAGTTGCTAGAAAAAGACGTGCTTTTCAACTTTGACCAAGAATGTTTAGACTCTTTTAACGCTCTTAAAGAAAAGTTAGTCAATGCCCCAATTATGATTTCACCTGATTGGAATCTATCTTTTGAACTAATGTGCGATGCAAGTGATTTTGCAGTAGGTGCAGTTTTGGGACAACGAAGAGACAAGCACTTTCAACTGATCTATTATGCTAGCAGAACTTTAACAGCCGCTCAAGCAAATTATACTACCACAGAAAAAGAATTGCTAGTTGTTATTTTCATATTTGATAAATTCAGATCTTATTTGATTTTGTCAAAATTTATTGTTTATACTGACCATTCAGCTCTTCGTTACCTTTTAACTAAAACTGATACAAAACCTCGATTAATAAGATGGATTCTATTGTTACAGGAGTTCGATTTAGAAATAAAGGATAAGAAGGGAGCTAAAAACTTGGCAGCAGATCACCTTTCAAGATTAGAAAACATGCATCCCAAGTACCTCGATAAAATAAATGACTTGTTTCCTGAAGAACAACTCCTATCCTTAGCAAATGCAACAATTCCTTGGTTTGCTGATTTTGCAAATTATTTAGCAGCTAACATAACCCCAAAAGGGTTGACCCATCAGCAAAAGAAGCGATTCTTCACTAATGTGAAAAACTACTTTTGGGAGGATCCTTTTCTTTTTTGAATTTGTACAGATCAGGTTATTTGAAGATGCGTTACTGAAGCAGAAGCATACCAGATTTTAAATCACTGCCATTCAGGACCCACAGGAGGACATCACAGTGGAGCTAGAGCTGCTCATAAGGTTCTCGAATTAGGCTTTTACTAGCCTACACTTTTTAGGGATGCCAATAGGTATGTGACCTCTTGTGATAAATGTCAGCGAACAGGTAATATTTCTTGACATAATGAAATGCCTCAGAACTATATACTTTCATGTGAAATATTTGATGTATGGGGTATTGATTTCATGGGTCCATTCCCTACTTCATTTGGGAATAAGTACATCCTAGTAGTAGTGGATTATATGTCAAAATGGGTGGAAGCCCAAGCCTTACCTACTAATGATGCTAGAATGGTAGTACGATTTTTGAAGAAACTTTTCTCTCGATTTGGAACACCTAGGATAATTATTAGTGATAGAGGCACGCATTTTTGCAATGCCCAGTTTGAAAAAGTCTTAAAAAGGTTTGGAGTACACTATAGAACAGCTACCCCTTATCACCCACAAACCAGTGGCCAAGTCGAAGTGACAAATATGGAACTAAAACGTATCCTAGAGAAAACAATAGAAACAAATAGAAAGGATTGGTCAAGGAAAATAGACGATGCTTTATGGGCTTATAGAACTGCTTTTAAAACACTCATAGGTACATCTCCTTATAAGCTCGTCTATGGAAAAAGTTGTCATTTGCCATTGGAACTTGAACATAAAGCATTTTGGGCTATCAAATTCTTAAACCTTGATTTCAAGCTTACAAGTGAGAAAAGATTAATGCAATTAAATGAACTCGATGAATGGCGTTACAATGCCTACGAGAGCTCACGACTATATAAGGAAGCCATGAAGCGACGTCATGACAAAAAACTGAAACAACCTAAGCAGTTCAAAACAGGTGATCTTGTCTTACTCTGCAACTCAAGGCTGAGACTATTTCCTGGAAAACTCAAGACAAGATGGTCAGGTCCATTCACTGTTCAAACCGTCTTTCCATATGGCACAATTGAGGTAACCCACCCCAATTACGGTACGTTCAAGGTAAACGGACATAGGCTTAAACACTACAGAGGTGAGAATTTTAAAGATTACAGGGAGGAGCTTCAGCTCCACGAAATCCCTTCGTGACACATCCAGGTAGAGTCGAGCTTAGACTCTAAATAAGCCCTTCTCGGGAGGCAACCCGCGCACTAACTTAGTAACTTTTCCTTCCCTAAAATTTTAAGTATTTTTCATCAACTAACCCTTTTAAATGTAGAGAGGACCACACGGCCATGCCCACGGGCGTGTCCAAGGCCGTGTGAACACTTCAAGCAGAGACACGGTCGTGTACCGAGGCCGTGTATAACCAGAGCAAAAATTTTCCCAAAACACAGGCCACCGACAACTAGCCACGACCGTGCGATATGGCCGTGGCAACCTTCCAACTTCAACACGGGCTACCAACACATACCCACGGCCGTGCGACATGGCCGTGGCAACCCTCTAGTATCAACACGGGTTTGCACAAATCCCCACGCCTGTGTCCCCAGACCGTGGCCAACACTGTCAATCTGGAAACGACCGTGTGCCCTTCTACACAGCCGTGTGAAGAACGAAACCGATCGCAAACGGTCGTGGAACTTATCACACGACCGTGTGAAAAGTGAACACGATCGCACATGGCCGTGCGAAACATCAACATGGGCGTGTACTTCAAATCGGGCACGCCAAAACCATCGAATTTTGATTCACACGGGCAAACCCTGAGTCACACGGGTGTGTGACATGCCCGTGTGACCTAAAAACTATAAATAGGAAGCCACTATTCATTCTTTTCTTCACTCAAAACCCTAAAATCCTCCCTCCCCAACCACCATAAACGCCGCCACTGACCTTAAAACCACCACCACGCTCGTCCAAAGCTGACCCACCCCCGTGCAAACCCACCCCACGACCGTTCAACTTCAACCCACGATCGTGCCACCCTAATGCTATCTTTGTACATTGAGAGCAATGTACATCTTAAGTGTGGGGGGGAATCTATTTTCAAGTCTTTACACTCTTGATGAAAGATAAATTATACATATTTTTACCTCATGTTTAGCCTATATTTTGGATGAATTATTATTAATTTTGTGAGAATTGGTGCTGTTAATCCTTCTATTTCATATCTTATACTCAGGAGAGCATAGGGAAGAGAAGAGAACGAAAAATAGACCAAAAACCGGAGAAAATGGGCCAAAATGTGAAAATGCACGGCCCAAGAAGTAACCACACGGCCGTGCCACATGAAGATCACACGGTCCAGCCCCTGACAAGCACGGCCAGGCCACACGGTCGTGCCTCCACCTATAGAATCACACGGCCTCTTGCCGAAATCACACGGGCGTGGCACACGGGCGTGTTCTAGTTGTGAGGAAGAGGAATTTCACTCGGATTTGAATACTTAAAGGCTAAGAAAGGCTCCCCAAAACTCTATATAAAGACCCTAGGAGGCAACTTTAAAGGTGTACTTGATTTCCCCCTGCCAAGGGTAATCTTTTCCCTAAAGTGGGGAGTTGTCTCTCTGCCAACACGAATAGTGAAAGCCAGGAGTTACTCCAAAGGAAGCCGATTGATTCATCCCAGAAGCCGGAATTCTGCATCAAAACAGAAGATCTCCCTAAATTCCTTCAAGGGTTTTTGGTTTCTTATGTTTTGTTGTTTTATTTCTTCTAAGATGCTTTCTTCTTTAATTATGAACTAAACCACTCAAATACTTGAGGGGGATGAAGCCTAAGACAGATCTTGTTATTATTTATTCTTGAGTTATATGATAAATACTTGAGTTGTTCTTAATTATGTGTGCTTAATTCTTGATTTAATAATCTTAGGTATTACTTCAAGAATTAGATGTGCTTAGAGCAGAGGAGCAAAAGTCCCTGTGATAAGAGTAGATCTACCATAATTAAGCGGAGTTGCATGCAACCCTAGATATAGGGCGACATAAATCTGCCGGATTAGGGTCAAACCTAATATGGGGAGCCATAGATCAAATTAATGCAACCTAGGGACTTAATTAATAAAGGAACTTTAATTAACAACTTAGGCCTAGTTGCTCTACTCCTCGACGGAGGGTTTAGCTTATGTTAGGGATCCCTATCAAGTCAAGTGAATAAATCGTCTAGCTCAAGAACCAATAACAAGTGAAGTCTAGGTGGATTCTCCCTTAAGTATTGCTTATATCGATCAGCTTCTCCCTAAAGTTTTCCCCAATTCACTTTTTGTGCACTTTTAGTTAGTTTTAGGATTAGTTTAAATCAACTCTCTTTATTTTTAGGCTACATAATAGAAAGGAAGTAAGTATTAGTACTTTTAGTTCCCTTGGGTACAATAACTCGATCTTGCCACTAAACTATACTACTGTTCGATAGATGCGCTTGCCTTTAAGGTCGTGATATTAGTTAGTTTTGATGTGATCAAGTTCTTTATAAATTTTATTACTTCATATCACGCATATCAAGTTTTTGGCGCCGTTGCCGGGGATCTAAAATATTAAGAAAAGTCAATTTTTATTACTTTAGCCATTACTATATTTTTATTTATTTATTTATTTTTCTTTTATATTTATTTTTAGTTTTTATTTATATTTATTTTTATATTTATTTCTATTTTTATTTTATTTTTTTCTGTTTTTTTCTTTTTCCTTCTAGGTATATCTAGTTTATGACTAAAAGAAACCCAGGAGGACCATTACTTTTCGACGACGATTTAGAAGCAACAGTTCGTCGAACTCGCCAAAAGATAAGAAGAAGTTTGCAATATCCAGAAGAAGGACAAGAAGAAGAACCTGAACCTACTGAAGAGATGGAAGCAAATCAGGATAATTAGCTACTTCCTGTAGTAGCCGCAAATCCTGTTGAGCAAAATCCTGCTCCGCGTACTATGTATGATTATGCTAAACCTAATTTAGTAGGCACTGAATCTACCATTGTTAGGCCTACTATTGCTGCAAATAATTTTGAACTGAAACCTAACACTATTCAAATGATACAGCAATTTGCTCAGTTTGATGGTTTGCAGAATGAGGATCCTAACTCGCATCTAGCCAATTTCTTGGAAATATGCGATACATTCAAAATAAATGGTGTTTCTAATTATGCCATTCGTCTTAGGCTATTCCCATTCTTTTTGAGAAATAAGGCTAAATAGTGGTTAAATTCTCTACCACGAGGCTCAATTACTACATGGGAACAAATTATCAAAAAATTTTTACTTAAATATTTTCCTTCAGCTAAAACAGTTAAATTGCGAAACGATATCTCTTCTTTTATGCAGATGGATCTAGAGACACTTTACGATGCCTAGGAGAGATATAAAGATCTTTTGAGAAGGTGCCCTCACCATGGGTTGCCTTTGTGGTTACAAGTTTAAACCTTTCACAGCGGTTTGAATCCATCAACAAGGCAGATGATCGATGTGGCCACTGGAGAAACAATCAACAATAAAACACCAGAAGCAGCTTATGAGTTTATAGAAGAGATGTCATTAAATAACTATCAGTGGCAAGTCATGAGGATAAAGCCGACAAAAGCTGCAAGAGTTTATAATATTGATGCTGTCACCATGCTTACTAACCAGGTAGAACTTTTAAATAAAAAGTTTGATAATTTTGTTGGTTCTACGCAGGCACATCCAGTGATGCAGTGTGACGCAATCCAGGGAAATATGTTTAATCCAGATTACTCCTCTTATGGACATGGCATGGAAACTGAGCAAACCAACTATATGGGTAACAATTCTAGACCTCAAAATAACCCTTATAGTAATACTTACAATACAGGTTGGCAGAACCACCCCAATTTTTCTTGGGGAGGACAAAGGAATCAAAGACAACCACCTCCTCCGAGATTTCAACAGCTACCTCCACAACAAGAGAAAAAGCCGAACCTTGAAAAGATGTTCACAAAATTTATGGCCATATCAGAAACCCATTTTCAAAATACCGAAACGGCACTAAAGAACCAGCAAGCATCAATTAAAGAACTTGAGAATCAAATTGGTCAACTCTCCAAGCTAATTTCAGAAAGACCACAAGGTGGACTCCCAAGTAACACTGAGACCAATCCAAAAGAGGAAATTCATGCCGTCAGTACAATAGAAAAGGAGACATTAACCAAAGACAATCCAGAATCAAGCGAGGAACCTAAGTTGAATAAATGTAAGGTAGAGGTAAGCAACAATAAGCTAGACATCAAAGAGTACAAGCCTCGTATCCCATACCTAAACGCATTAAAGAGAGACCAGTCAGACGAACAATTCGGTAAGTTTCTTAAACTCTTAAAGAAATTACATATTAACTTACCTTTTGTTGAAGCAATTTTGCAGATGCCGAAATATGCGAAGTTCCTTAAAGAACTTCTGACAAATAAAAGGAAGTTGGAAGAACTAGCCACAGTGGAACTGAACGAAGAATGTTCAGCTATTCTCCAAAATAAACTACCAACAAAACTGAAAGACCCAGGGAGTTTTACTATTCCTTGTTTAATTGGTAGTTTACTTATTGATAAAGCCTTAGCTGATTTAAGTGCTAGCATTAATCTCATGCCTTACAAAATGTTCAAGCAACTAGGTCTAGGGGAACCACAGCCCACTAGGATGAGTATTCAATTAGCTGATAGATCTATTAAATATCCTAGGGGAATCATAGAAGATGTGCTAGTAAAGGTAGGTAAATTTATATTCCTTGTTGATTTTGTTGTGCTTGACATGGATGAAGATATTGAGGTACCTTTAATTTTAGGGCGTCCCTTTTTAGCGACTGCCAGAGCTATAATTGATGTAGGAACAGGTGAGCTTACACTACGCATAGGTGATGACAAAGTTACTTTACAAGCTTGGAACTCGATTAAGACTGCTGATAATAATATAGTTACGAGTCCTTGTAAAAACACTAAACTCACCACCCAACCTTCTGTAAAGGCAACCCAATCACAGACAAGCCCATCCAAGGGAGATGCACCTGAAAAGCGAATGCTTTAGATCGAGGAACTAGATGAGTGGCTGAACTATCATGAAAAGCCCAAAGTATGCCAAACCAACCCAGAGCATCACCAAGCCGACCCTCAAGTACAAACGAATCAACTCAATGTAGGAGATAAGGTAATCTTAGGGGAAGACGATCCTCAAATCTTGAATTCAAAAGAGCATACAAGTGATACACCTTAATTCACGGTAAAGAAAATCTTTCCCTATGGTACAGTCGAGATAAAACATGAGTCACTCGGCACTTTCAAGGTAAATCACACTCGACTCAGATCCTACGTTGATAATAAAATAGTAAGCAAGATAGAAGAGTATCAACTCTTCAAACCACCGTGAACATACAAGCTCGAGCAAAGTCGAGCTTAGACTATAAATAAGCACTTCTCGGGAGGCAACCCGAGCACTAACTTAGTAATTTCTTGTCTATTTTGATTTTACTAGTTTTCATGCATCAACTAACCCTTTTTAATGCAGAGATTTAGGACCACACGGCCAGTCCCACGGGCGTGCCCCAGGCCGTGTGAACACTTCAAACAGAGACACGGTCGTGTACCGAGGCCGTGTATAAACAGAGCAAAAATTTTCCCAAAACACGAGCCATCGGCATATAGCCACGGCCGTGCGATATGGCCGTGGCAACCTTTCTACTTCAACACGGGCTTGCACAAATCCTCACACCCGTGTCCTCAGACCGTGGCCAACACTGTCAATTAAGACACGACCGTGGAACATATCACATGACTGTGTGCCCTCCCACATGACCGTGGGAGTAGCGAAGCCTCATCGCACACTGCCATGCAATATGGCCAACACGGGCTAAACCCGAGCCACACGGGCGTGTGCCTCTATTCTCCCATTCGGTTCTATTTTTCTCATTTTTCATTTTTTTCCTTTATTAGTTTCCTCTTCATTTCAAATTTTATTTTTATGTTTAATCCTTTTAATCATTACAGCATTAGTATTCTTAGAACTTAGTTTATTGGCTTTCTGTTATTTAATTTTCTATCTTTCATATCGGCCAATCCCTAACGAGTAATCTCTATTAATTGGAAATTCCCACGACTAATTAATATTTTTGCAGTTTCAAAAAGGAGCTCTACAGCTCATATTCAAACGAAAATAGGAACACCCTGCCACAATTGTTGACTTTTCCTCACGAGTTCATCCTAAACTCAGGGAGTTTCAATTCCTTCCCTATCTTATGATATTATACTTCTTTGCTATTTTTATATCTTTGTACATTGAGGGCAATGTACATCTTAAGTGTGGGGGGGGAGCTTACTTGAATTCTTTACAGTATCTGTGAAAATCCCTGAAATTGTACTTCATGCATTGTTCTTAACTAATTCTCAGTCTCCTATTAGGAATTTATTCTGATTGATTTATGATTTCTATCGATATGTTGAGAATTAAGATATAGGTGCTTATACTCTGATTATTTAAACTTTAAAACATTAGGGAATCAAGCATGATAAGTTAAAATTTTTGAGAACCCCAATTTTTGTATAAGCTATTTCCTTTAATTCTAAGTATTATCTTGAGATTTGAAATTCACAGGATTGACATCAAAAGCCATAATTCTGGTGAGATTTTGAGCCTTTTTGAGCATACATTCTTTCGTGCTCACTTTTATTATTGCTTTGAGTGAGTCAATACTGATTTGTTATTCTAGAACTTGCTTTGATTATATGCGTCAAGACCACATCATTGATTTGATATTTCAAAATGATAAAGGCACTCAGGATTACACCCACTTACTCCATAAAAACCCTACCTCCATAAATTAACCCCTAGTAAACCCTGTTGAGCCTAATAACCCATTCTTTGACTTACCTTCTAATTATTAACCAATAACCCATTTTTTATTGAATTTCATTCAATTACGTTGACCATTATTTTTGTCAAGATTTGAGTTGAAATTATTATCTAGCTTTATTCTCTTTTCCAACATGTAAAGTTGTAAATATTCAAGATTATTATAAATTGTTCTTAAAAAAGAAGAAGAGAAAAACGTGTATTTACAGTTAAATTCAGTTGTCATATGTAATAGTTCAAAAGTTTTTGCATATTTCTATTTAAAGGCTACCCAGGCATGAACGATATTATCATAAAAATTAGCCCTAGAAATATGTTCCCGGTGATAGAGATTTTTCTAGCTAGATAACTTTTCAGTTCAATCTCGATTATAACGCTTCTTTTGCAGCCTATGACAACACCCCTAACCAAGCCCCGTTATAACCCTTACAAGACCTTTTGATTGATATGTCATGTCAATCTATAGTGGTGGAGATGTGATTTCCTTGCAAGCCTATGGTAATAGCTTTTCAGGTTGACTAGAGAGTGCTTAAATTTTGAACCCTAAACACTTCGAGTAGATAGAGTGAATCTTTAATGAGGATGTCAACTCTGTTAACTAAGATGGAGAGATAATTACTTAGGAGAAGGGAGAAAGCTTATGTTTCAATGATAAAATTCTCAACTTAGATTGATTGGGTCTTTAATGTTATTTTGATTGAATTTTCATTGTATGATTTCCTGTAGATTAATTTGAAACAGATTGTAGGTTGAGAAGAATAATTCTTTATTAGGGATTGAGATTTTTCTTAAGGACAAGCAAAGGCTTAAGTGTAAGGGTATTTGATGAACGATAAATTATTCATATTTTTACCTCATGTTTAGCCTATATTTTGGATGAATTATTATTAATTTTGTGAGAATTGGTGCTGTTAATCCTTTTATTTCATATCTTATACTCAGGAGAGCATAGGGAAGAGAAGAGAACAGAAAATGGACCAAAAATCAGAGAAAATGGGCCAAAATGTGAAAACGCACGGCCCAAGAAGTAACCACACGGCCGTGCCACATGAAGATCACACGGTCCAGCCCCCGATAAGCACGGCCAGGCCACATGGCCGTGCCTCCACCTATAGAATCACACGGCCTCTTGTCGAAATCACACGGGCGTGGCACACGGGCGTGTTCTAGTCATGAGGAAGAGGAATTTCACTCAAATTTAAATACTTAAAGGCTAAGAAAGGCTCCCCAAAACTCTATATAAGGACCTTAGGAGGCAACTCTAAGGGTGTACTTGATTTCCCCCTGCTAAGGGTAATCTTTTCCCTAAAGTGGGGAGTTGTCTCTTTGCCAACACGAAGAGTGAAAGCCAGGAGTTACTCCAAGGGAAGCCGATTGATTCATTCCAGAAACCGGAATTCTGCATCAAGACAGAAGATCTCCCTAAATTCCTTCAGGGGTTTTTGGTTTCTTATGTTTTGTTGTTTTATTTCTTCTGAGATGTTTTCTTCTTTAATTATGAACTAAACCCCTCAAATACTTGAGGGGGATGAAGCCTAAGACAGATCTTGTTATTATTTATTCTTGAGTTATATGATAAATACTTGAGTTGTTCTTAATTATGTATGCTTAATTCTTAATTTAATAATCCTAGGTATTACTTCAAGAATTAGATGTGCTTAGAGCAGAGGAGCAAAAGTCCCTATGATAAGAGTAGATCTACCATAATTAAGCAGAGTTGCATGCAACCCTAGATATAGGGCGACATAAATCTACAGGATTAGGGTCAAACCTAATATGGGGAGCCATAGATCGAATTAATGCAACCTAGGGAGTTAATTAATAAAGGAACTTTAATTAACAACTTAGGCCTAGTTGCTCTACGCCTCGACGGAGGGTTTAGCATAGGTTAGGGATCCCTACGGATCAAGTCAAGTGAATAAATCGTCTAGCACAAGAACCAATAACAAGTGAAGTCTAGGTGGATTCTCCCTTAAGTATTGCTTATATCAATTAGCTTTTCCCTAAAGTTTTCCCCAATTTACTTTTTGTGTACTTTTAGTTAGTTTTAGAATTAGTTTAAATCAACTCTCTCTATTTTTAGGCTAGATAATAGAAAGGAAGTAAGTATTAGTACTTTTAGTTCCCTTGGGTACAATAACTCAGTCTTGCCACTAAATTATACTACTGTTCGGCAGGTGCGCTTGCCTTTAAGGTCTTGATATTAGTTAGTTTTGGTGTGATCAAGTTCTTTATGAATTTTATTACTTCATATCACGCATATCAACTCTCTTTGAAATCCCTGAACTTTTCTAACATTTTGCATTGTTCTCAAATTCTCACTTTCACTATTTACATTATCTTCAATCTCCTATTAGGAATTAATTTTGATTGATTTATGATTTTTATTGATATGTTGAGAATTAAGACATAGGTGCTTGTACTCTGATTATTCAAACTTTAAAACATTAGGGAATCAAGCATGATAAGTTGAAATTTTTGAGAACCCCAATTTTTTTTCATAAGTTATTTTCTTTAATTCTAAGTATTATCTTGAGATTTGAAATTCGCAGGATTGACATCAAAAACCATAATTTTGGTGAGATTCTTAAGCCTTTTGAGCATACATTCTTTCGTGCTCACTTTTATTATTGCTTTGAGTGAGTCAAAACTGATTTGTTATTCTAGAACTTACTTTGATTATACATGTCAAGGCCACATCAGTGATTTGATACACTGAAATGATAAAGGCACCTAGGATTTAACCCAGTTACTCCACAAAAGCCTACCTCTATAAATTAACCCCTAGTGAACCCCATTGAGCCTAACAACCTTTTCTTTAACTTACGTCTAATTTTAACCTTTCACCCATTTTTTGTTGAATTCCATTCAATTATTTTGACCCCCATTTTTGTCGAGATTTGAGTTGAAATTTTCATCTAGCTTTATTCTCTTTTCCAGAATGTAAAATTTTATCTAATTTAGTGTATTTGAATTGTTCTTAAAAAAAACGTATGTATTAATTCAGTTGCAATTTGTAATAATTCAAATAGTTTTTGCATATTTCTATTTTAAGGCTACCAATGTGGAAATGATGTTATCATAAGAATTAGCTCGAGAAATATGTTCTAGTGATAGAGATTTTTCTAGCTAGATAATTTTTCAATTCAATCTCGATTCTAACCCTCTTTTGCAGCCTGTGACAACACCCCTAACCAAGCCCCGTTACAACCATTACAAGACCTTTTGATTGATGTGTCATTTCAATCTATAGCGGTGGAGATGTGATTTTCTTGCAAGCCTATGGTAATAACTTTTCAGGTTGACTAGAGAGTGCTTGATTCTTGAATCCTAAACACCTTGAGTGGATAGAGTGAATCTTTAGTGAGGATGTCAACTCCTGTTAATTAAAATGGAGAGATAATTACTTAGAAAGAGGGAGAAAACTTATGTTTCAATGATAAAATTCTCAACTTGGAGTGATTGAACCTTTAATGTTCTTCTAATTGAATTATCATTGTATGAATACCTATGAATTAATTTGAAATCTTCTCGATAAAGATTGTGAGTTAAGAGGGATGGTTCTTGATTAGGGATTGAGATTTTGCTTGAGGACAAGCAAAGGCTTAAGTGTGGGGGTATTTGATAAACGATAAATTATACATATTTTTACCTCATGTTTAGCCTATATTTTGGATGGATTATCATTAATTTTGTGAGAATTGGTGCTCTTAATCTTTCTTTTTCATATCTTATTCTCAGGAGAGCATATGGAAGAGAAAATAACAGAAAACGGGCCAAAAACTATGAAAATGGGCCAAAATATGAAATCGGCACGGCCCAATGAGTCACCACACGGCCGTGGAACTCGGCCATTCCACATGAAGATCACACGGTCCAACCCCCGACAAGTACGGCCAGGCCACACGGCCGTGCCTCCATCGACAGACTCTCACACGGCCTCTTATCATGGCACACGGGCGTGGCACACGGGCGTGTCCCTGTCGTGAGAAAGAAGGATTTTACTCAGATTTGGATACTTAGGGGCTAAGAAAGCCATTCTAAACTCTATATAAAGACCCCAGGAGGCAACTCTAAATATATACTCTTTCCTCTCAAGAAAGAGCGCCATAATTCTGCCAACACAAGGAGTGAAAGCAAGGGATTACTCCAAGGGAAGCCGATTGATTCATCCCAGAAGCCAGAGTTCTACAGCAGGACAAAGGATCTCCCTAAATTCCTTCAGAGGTTTTTGGGTTCTTTATGTTTTGTTATCTTAATTCTTCTGAGATGTTTTCTTTCTTTATTATGAACTAAACCCCGCAAATACTTAAGGGGGATGAAACCTAAGACAGATCTTGGTATTATCTATTCTTGAATTAATTGATAAATACTTGAATTGTTCTTAATTATTTGTTCTTCATTCTTGATTTAATAATCCTAGGTATTACTTCAAGAACTTGATGTGCTTAAGGTAGAGGAGCAAAAGTCCCTGTTTTAAGAATAGATCTACCATAATTAAGTGGAGTTGCATGCAACCCTAGACATAGGGCGACATAAATCTGCCGGATTAGGGTCAAACCTAATAGGGGGATCTATAGATCAAATTAATGCAACCTAGGGTGTTAATTAATAAAGAAACTTTAGTTAACAACCTAGGCTTAGTTGTTCTTATCCTCGAAAGAGGTATTAACATAGGTTAGGGATCTCTACGGATCAAGTCAAGTAAAGAAATCATCTAGTTCAAGAAGTTAATAACAAGTGAAGTCTAGGTGGATTCTCCCTTAAGTATTGCTCATATCAATCAGCTTTTCCATAAAGTTTTCCCCAATTTACTTTTTGTGCACTTTTAGTTAGTTTTAGAATTAGTTTCACTCAAATCTCTTTTATTTTTAGGCTAGATAATAGAAAGGAAGTAAGTATTAGTACTTTTGGTTGCCTTGGGTACGATAACTTGGTCTTACCGCTAAACTATACTACTGTTCGATAGGTGCACTTGCCTTTAAGATCGTGATATTAGTTTTTTTTGGTGTGATCAGTTTTTATAAATTTTATTACTTAATATCGCGAGCATATCACATAGGCTAGTGGATCGCTTCCGGGATACATCCGTACCTATGTCTCCGTGAGATTTTAATCTCCGCATGGCCATAGGAAAATGTGTCCCCCTGAACTAAACTCGGTCTATATGAGCCTATAATGGGTGAGGATCGAGGAATCTACTTGTTCAGGTACCTATTCCTTTGGAGCCAAAAACACATATAGTGGACCCTAAGAGCTCGCCTTAGGTAGAACTATGTTAACCCATAGTCGTTACCCATATAGGTGCTTGTTTATTTTCTGTTTTCTTTGAATTATATATTTTATACATGACACTGACTAGTTTTATTTTGTTCATTGCATGTCATTCAATATTTAAAAAGGTGTCGATCCACAATTCGATTTCTAAATTAGAAAGTTTTGTTATGGAGAATGAATTTCTTGATAAAGTGGAGGACAACGCTACCGTCCATGCATGGTTAAAGAATACCTAATTAGAAAAAAGGAGATAGTGTCATTGAGGGATATATATAGGAGTTATGGGACTTTACTGGCATCAGTGCAGCACAGAATGAGCTTCAAGAATTGAAAGATATATGGGTCCATTGGGATGATAAGACTAAGCAGCTGTTCTACCATAGTTATGGTGATTTGCCCTACTTGCTTGACGTTAAGGTGGACAAACATCTGTTTCAGGCTATGGTTCAGTTCTGGAACCCTACGTATAGTTGTTTCACTTTTGGGAAGTTAGATTTGGTACCTACTATGGAGAAGTATATGACCTTGCTTTGTTGTCTAAGGATTCAAGGCAACAAAGCTTACTTTAGGGCTACTAATATCCCAACTTTTGTGAAGAAATTAATGAATATTTTAGGGATGAGTGAATAGTGGGTCGCAACTCGAATCCAACAAAAAGGTGATGGTAAATGCATTCCTTGGGCGAGTTTGAGGGATCTGATATTAGCGCATCCGGATGTGAAGAGGAAAGTTGATGTCTTGGCCTTAAGTATTTATGGTCCAATGATTTTTCCAAAGGCTCTAAGGCATATAGATAAAGTAGTCACCGATGTATTTGATCGACTTGGAAAACAGGTCAAACCTGTACCTACAATTCTAATCGAGACGTTCAGATCCTTGAGTGCATGTCGAAGGGCTGGTGAAGGTAGATTCATTCGATGCGCACAGTTATTATTGGTTTAGTTCCATAGTCATTTTTGGAGGGTTGACAAGGTTCCTTGCCGAGTGTCCTTCGAAAATTATTCCCCTTTAAAAGAAGCAGCAGCTACACCAATTATTTGATTTTGTCAAAAGTCATTGTTTATACTGACCATTCTGCTCTTCGCTACCTTTTAACTAAACCTGATGCTAAACCTTGATTAATAAGATGGATTCTATTGTTACAGGAGTTCGATTTAGAAATAAAGGACAAGAAAGGAGCTAAAAACTTGGCAGCAGATCACCTTTCAAGATTAGAAAACACGTAACCCAAGTACCTCGACAAAATAAACGACTTGTTTCCTGAAGAACAACTCCTATCCTTAGCAGATGCAATAGTTCATTGGTTTGCTAATTTTGCAAATTATTTAGCAGCTAACATAACCCCAAAAGGGCTGACCTATCAGCAAAAGAAGCGATTCTTCGCTGATGTGAAAAACTACTTTTTGGAGGATCCTTTTCTTTTTCGAATTTGTGCAGATCAGGTTATTCGAAGATGCGTTACTGAAATAGAAGCATACCAGATTTTAAATCACTGCCATTCAGGACCTACAGGAGGACATCATAGTGGAGCTAGAACTGCTCATAAGGTACTTGAATCAGGCTTTTACTGACCCACACTTTTCAAGGATGCCAATAGGTATGTGACCTCTTGTGATAAATGTCTGCGAACAGGTAATATTTCTCAACATAATGAAATGCCTCAGAACTATATACTTTCATGTGAAATCTTTGATGTATGGGGTATTGATTTCATGGGTCCATTCCCTACTTCATTTGGGAATAAGTACATCCTAGTAGCAATAGATTATATGTCAAAATGGGTGGAAGCCCAAGCCTTACCTACTAATGATGCTAGAGTGGTAGTACGATTTTTGAAGAAACTTTTCTCTCGATTTGGAACACCTAGGATAATTATTAGTGACAGAGGCACACATTTTTGCAATGCCCAGTTTGAAAAAGTCTTAAAAAGGTATGGAGTACACCATAAAACAACTACCCTTTATCACCCACAAACCAGTGGCCAAGTCGAAGTGACAAATAGGGAACTCAAACGCATCCTAGAAAAAACAATAGAAACAAATAGAAAGGATTGGTCAAGGAAAATAGACGTTGCTTTATGGGCTTATAGAACTGCTTTAAAACACCCACAGGAACATCTCCTTATAAGCTGGTCTATGGAAAAAGTTGTCATTTGCCAGTTGAACTTGAACATAAAGCATTTTGGGCTATCAAATTTTTAAACCTTGATTTTAAGCTTGCAGGTGAGAAGTGATTAATGCAGTTAAATGAACTCGATGAATAGCGTTGCAATGCCTACGAGAGCTCACGACTATATAAGGAAGCCATGAAGCGACGTCATGACAAAAGACTGAAACAACCTAAATAGTTCAAAACAGGCGATCTTGTCTTACACTACAACTCGAGGCTGAAACTATTTCCTGGAAAACTCAAGTCAAGGTGGCCAGGTCCATTCACTATTCAAACTGTCTTTCCATACGGCACAATTGAGATAACTCACCCCAACTACGGTACGTTCAAGGTAAACGGACATAGGCTCAAACATTATAAAGGTGAGAATTTTAAAGATAAAATGGAGGAGCTTCATCTCCACGAAATTCCTTCGTGATACATCCAGACAGAGTCGAGCTTAGACGCAAAATAAGCACTTCTCGGGAGGCAACCCGAGCACTAACTTAGTAAGTTTTCGTCTATTTTTTATTTTAGTATTTTTCATGCATCCACTAACCCTTTTTTAATGCAAAGATTTAGGACCACACGGCCAGTCCCACGGGCGTGCCCCAGGCCATATGAACACTTCAAACAGAGACACGGTCGTGTACCGAGGCCGTCTATAAACAGAGCACAAATTTTCCCAAAACACGGGCCACTGATATCTCAACACGGCTGTGCGATATGGCCGTGGCAACCTTTCGAATTCAACATGGGCTACCAACAACACCCTACGGCCATGCGACATGGCCGTGGCAAACCTGTGGTACCAACACGGGCTTGCACAAATCCCTACGCCCGTGTCTCCAGCCCGTGGAAGACACTGTCAAATTGCACACGGCCGTGGAACGTATCACACAACCTTGTGAAACACGAACATGATCGCACATGGCCGTGTATACCATCACACGATCGTGTGAGTGAAAAAGAACTGATCTCTTACGGCCGTGTAAAAGATTCCCACGGGCGTGTACTTCGAAGCAGGTGCGCCAGAACCCCTAGATTTCGAAAGACACAGGCAAAACACGACTCACACGGGTGTGTGACATGCCCATCTGACCCAAAACCTATAAACAGACAGCCACTATCCATTCTCTTCTCCACTCAAAACCCTAAAATCCTCCTCCCCCAACCACTAGAAGCGCCGCCACAGCCCTCAAAACACCACCACCCTCGAAATTAGCTGACCTACACCCGTGCAAACCATTCCCATGACCGTTCACCCTCAACCCACGACCGTGCAACCTTATATTCGGTTCTATTTTCTCATTTTTCTCATTTAGTTTTAGTTATATTTCATTTTTCATTTATTTAGTTAAATGTTACTTTATTCTAATTATTAATTCAAGCATGGAATTAGTTACATTAGGATAAGTAATCTAGAATAGTATAGAATATATTAGGGTTGCATGCCATTTAAATTCATTTTTGTTTGCCACTTAAATTCATATTTGCCTGCCATTTTTCTCATACATTTAGTATAAATACATACTCATATTTCTTAGTTCAAAATGATTAATTTCTACTATTCAGGTTAATCTTTATCTTATATTTTCTTATATTATCTATCTAGTTTAATTTCAATCTTTAGGACTAATGCTTGTTATTTTATTTCAGATACTATGTCATGATCATGACGTCAGAAAACTACCGTCCCCGTCTCAAAGAAACGTAAGGGGCCAGGGAGTTCATCAGCGAGGCCCACCTTCGAGGCTCGACACCTATTCATCACATCTTCCCAAGCCTCGCAGGAGAAGCATTATCAACTACTTCGAGCCCGCCCTATATCCAGGGCCGCTGCATAGATTGGGGCGACCTCGAGTAGATACATCTAGTGGACGATGTCCGGGCCCTATTGATGACCGAGCCATGGGAGCAGTTCTTCCAGATTATCGAGCCCACCTAATTAGAACTCACTTTAGAGTTCTGCTCCACTTTCCACCTTCAGACTGTGATGACCAGATTCGATGATCCAGGGACAGTCCAGTTCCGTCTGGGAGGACTCCTGCGACGCCTCAGCGTTTTAGAGTTCAGCTCCGCACTTGGGCTCTACACAGAGCAATTCATGGCAGACGAAGACTTCCCCAACCTTTCCCGTCGCATCCATATCCGGCCCGTCGACTGTTGGAACAAAATTGCCCCGGGACGTTAGACATATAACCCCAGTGTCAGCAAGGCGACCGCCCTCGTTCCCTCTCTGAGGTATATTCATGCTCTCCTTGCTCACACTTTGACAAGTAGAAGGGAAAGCACATGCGTCATCAACACTCACAATGCCTACTTCCTATGGTGCATGGCGAATGGACACATCATCGACCTGGCATACTTCATCGCGCACGCCATGCAGCACCAGGCGGAGAGGCACCTTAGAGGCATCTTATCCATGGGGCCATACATCACACATCTGGCTCGTTACTTCAGGCTCCTCAACACTTCAGCCCAGACATCCTCTAACACCCTGATTGGTCAGATGTCTCGCCAAGGCATCGCGACTATGCTACATATGAGGATGATCGAGCGGAGGCTAGGAGGCACACCCCTTCAGTTTTGCCTTGTTCAGGAGGGCGAAGACCCAGATGACATTACTGATGATGTCCCACCACCACCACCAGAGGAGGACACACCTACCAAGCCACCACCCCCTCGTCACCCATCTCATCCAGCAGCCGCCCACGCTGATTGATCTGAGCGCTTTTCACACTTTGAGCAGCAATGCTTTCAGCGCCTTGATTATATCGACGCCACCTTAGAGCAGATATGCCAGCACCTCCGTATCACTCCACCGCCGCGTGATCCATCTGAGGATTAGATATATCTATTCCTCTTAACTTTATTTTTTCATTTTATTTTTTTACTCACTTTATTTTACTTTATTTTAACTTTTGAACACTGATCTTTATTTTTACCTTTTCTTCTAACTTTATTTTACTTTTTTCATTTATTTTTATTTTCTTTCATTTTTCATTATTTGAATATTAGTATTTTTAGTATTTTGCTTTATTTTATTTTATTTCTTTTTCATAACGGCCAACCTCAAACGAGGGCAATGTACATCTTAAGTGTGGGGGGGGGGAATCTATTTTCAAGTCTTTACACTCTCTTTGAAATCCTTGAACTTTTCTAACATTTTGCATTGTTCTAAAATTCTCACTTTTACTATTTGCATTATCTTTAATCTCCTATTAAGAATATATTTTGATTGATTTATGATTTTTATTGATATGTGAGAATTAAGACATAGGTGCTTGTACTCTGATTATTCAAACTTTAAAACATTAAGGAATCAAGCATGATCAGTTGAAATTTTTGAGAACCCCAATTTTTTTTCATAAGTTTTTTTCCTTAATTCTAAGTGTTATCTTAAGATTTGAATTTCGCAGGATTGACATCAAAAGCCATAATTCTGGTGAGATTTTTGAGCCTTTTGAGCATACATTCTTTCGTGCTCACTTTTATTATTGCTTTGAGTGAGTCAATACTGATTTGTTATTCTAGAACTTGCTTTGATTATACATGTCGAGACCATATCATTGATTTGATATACCGAAATGATAAAGGCACCTAGGATTTAAACTACTTACTCCACAAAAGCCTACCTCCATAAATTAACCCTTAGTGAACCCCATCGAGCCTAACAACCTTTTCTTGAACTTACCTCTAATATTAACCTATAAGCCATTTTTGTTGAATTCCATTCAATTACTTTGATCCCTATTTTTTTGAGATTTGAGTTGAACTTATTATCTAGCTTTATTCTCTTTTCCATATTGTAAAGTTGTAAAATCTCAACTTAATGTATTATACTTTAATTGTTCCTAAAAAAAACGTATGTATTAATTCAGTTGTAATCTGTAATAGTTCAAACGGTTTTTGCATATTTCTATTTTAAGGCTACTAAGGCGGAAATGATGTTATCATAAGAATTAGCCCGAAGAATATGTTCCAGTGATAGAGATTTTTCTAGCTAGATAATTTTTCAATGAAATCTTGATCCTAACCCTCTTTTGCAGCCTATGACAACACCCCAAACCAAGCCCCATTACAACCATTGAAAGACCTTTTGATCGATGTATCATACCAATCTACAATGGTGAAGATCTGATTTTCTAGCAAGCCTATGGTAATAACTTTTCAGGTTGACTAGAGAGTACTTAATTTTTAAACCCTAAACACTTCGAGTGGATAGAGTGAATCTTTAGTGAGGATGTCAACTTCTGTTAATTAAGATTAAGAGATAATTACTTAGGAGAAAGGAGAAAACTTATGTTTCAATGATAAAATTTCAGCTTAGAGTGATTGAGTCTTTAATGTTCTTTCGATTAATCTTCATTGTATGATTACCTGTGGATTAGTTTGAAACATTATTGATAAAGATTGTAAGTTGAGAGGAATGATTCTTAATTAGGGATTGAGAGGACAAGCAAAGGCTTAAGTGTGGGGGTATTTGATAACCGATAAATTATACATATTTTTACCTCATGTTTAGCCTATATTTTGCATGGATTATCATTAATTTTAGTGAAAATTGGTGCTCTTAATCTTTCTTTTTCATATCTTATACTCAGGAGAGGATAGGGAAGAGAAAAGAACGGAAAACGGGCAAAAAACCATGAAAATGGGCCAAAATATGAAATCGACACTGCCCAAGGAGTCCCACACGGTCGTGCCACACGAAGATCACACGGTCCAGCCCCCGACAAGTATGGCCAGGCCACACAGTCGTGCCTCCATCGACAGACTCTTACACGGAATCTTGTCGTGGCACACGGGCGTGGTACACAGGTGTGTCCCTGTCGTGAGGAAGAGGAATTTCACTCGAATTTGGATACTTAGGGGCTAAGAAAGCCATTCTAAACTCTATATAAAGACCCTAAGAGGCAACTCTAAAGATATACTCTTTTCTCTCAAGAAAGAGCGCCATATTTCTGCCAACACAAGGAGTGAAAGCAAGGGATTACTCCAAAGGAAGCTGATTAATCCATCCCAGAAACCAGAGTTCTACATCAAGACAGAAGATCTCCCTAAATTCCTTCAGGGGTTTTTGGGTTCTTTATGTTTTGTTATCTTAATTCTTCTGAGATGTTTTCTTTCTTTATTATGAACTAAACCCCTCAAATACTTGAGGGGGATGAAACCTAAGACAGATCTTGTTATTATTTATTCTTGAATTATTTAATAAATACTTGAATTGTTCTTAATTATGTGTTCTTCATTCTTGATTTAATAATCCTAGGTATTACTTCAAGAACTTGATATGCTTAGGCAGAGGAGCAAAAGTCCCTGTTTTAAGAGTAGATCTACCATAATTAGGCGGAGTTGCATGCAACCCTAGACATAGGGTGACATAAATCTGCCGGATTAGGGTCAAACCTAATAGGGGATCCATAGATTGAATTAATGCAACCTAGGGTGTTAACTAATAAAGAAACTTTAGTTAACAACCTAGGCCTAGTTGTTCTTATCCTTGAAAGAGGTATTAACATAAGTTAGGGATCTCTACGGATCAAGTCAAGTAAAGAAATCATCTAGTTTAAGAAATTAATAACAAGTGAAGTCTAGGTGGATTCTCCCTTAAGTATTGCTCAGATCAATCAGCTTTTCCCTAAAGTTTTCCCCAATTTACTTTTTGTGCACTTTTAGTTAGTTTTAGAGTTAGTTTCAATCAAACCTCTTTTATTTTTAGGCTAGATAATAGAAAGGAAGTAAGTATTCATACTTTTGGTTCCCTTGGGTACGCTAACTCGATCTTGCCGCTAAACTATACTACTGTTCGATAGGTGCGCTTGCCTTTAAGATTGTGATATTAGTTAGTTTTTGGTGTGATCAGTTTTTATAAATTTTATTACTTAATATCGCGAGCATATCAGCTCCCGACAAGGTCCTCTATTAGTGTGGAAATTTTGATTGGGTACCTCTGTCTGGAATCTGGAGAGCTGTTGGATATGCACCGTTACTCATACTAAGGCAATACAAAGCCAAGCAATTCATACCGGCAACACATGGGTTAGCTCAATGTGAATTTTCATATAAAAGGGATAATTATAAGAAGAAGATCCGAGAAATTTCTGAGGCTTGGAAGCGAACTTGCTGTATGAAAATTTTGACTGCAGGTCCGATGGCAACCCTTGAGTACAAGGAGTGGTTGAGCAAAAGGATCAATGATAACATCCCTGGACCAAGTTTGGAGGGTGTTCAACCGATGGAGGAGTACTTACAAGTGGTTCCATCGGAGTTGGAGATTATAAAACAAGATTTTGAAAAGAAGAGTCTCGAGCTCGGAAAGAGGATAGAGAAGTTGGAGGAAGAAAAAATGCACCTGACATTAGACGTGGATGTTCAGAAACCAGAAAAGTAAGAAAAGAGAAGAGAAATGTTGAGGAAGATCGAGATAGTTTGAAAACAGAATATAAAAAGATAAATTTGTCGATGAAAAGAGCCAAATTGGGGAAGACTTCGGAACAGTGGCAAGAAGAGATTCGAAAGGAAAAAGCCAAAGTTGATCGATGGGAAAAGAAGTTTCAAGAAGTTCAAGAGGGAAACGAGGCTTTAGAGAAGAGTTTGGCAGAAAGTCGGAAGGAAAAGTGTGAATTAAAGGCTAGAATGGCTGAGCTTGGAAGATCTCTTCATCAGTATCAAAGTCGTAAGTCGGTGATTGAACTAAATGAAAGCCTGAACAAAATTGAAGAAATGAAGAAGAAGAAGATCGAAAAATTAGAACCGGCATTACAAAACTATGAACTCCGGATTGAGCATCTTAAAGCAAGAGAAGGACATTGGAAGGAAGAGCTTCACCATTCTCAGGATCAAGTTAGAAATAGGGATTACCTCATGGGTAAAGCCATAGTCCAAATTCGGGAAGTAGCTGATCATTTACAAGCTTTGGCAGCGCAGGCTGATATGTTAAGTGTAAAGTATGACTTAGAATCAGATAGGGGTCGAGAGTTAGCTGTGTTGTTTGGAAGGGTTAAAGCTTTGGGCCTTAGGGCGAAAGTGTATTTGTAATCTATTTTGTGTAAAGAATTTTATTTTTTAAATAAAGTTTTCTACATGAAACTGAATCTGAATCGGTATCACATCATATGCATCAAGATTCATAAAAGGACCCTAATTAGTTGTATTTATTTCAGAGAGAGAGAGAGAAAGAAAAAAGGAGAAGTTAATCTGGAAACTAAACACCGTTACGGTACGTGCACCAAGACAAAAAACATGGATCAAAGGCTTGAACAATTCCAAAGAGACATGTAAGGCCAGATGCAAGAGCAGTTAGCAAAGCTCCAACAAGAGATGAGAGACCAAATGTTGGAAGCCCAAAGAAATATGATGGCTCAAATGGCCCAGTGATAAGCGCTAATTTATACATATTTTTACCTCATGTTTAGCCTATATTTTGGATGAATTATTATCAATTTAGTAAGAATTGGTGCTCTTAATCTTTCTTTTGCATATCTTATACACAGGAGAGCATAGGGGAGATGAAAGAACAGAAAATGGGCCCAAAACGGTGAAAAATAGACCAAAAAGCACGAATCACACAGGCCAAGGGATGCCACACAGCCGTGCCACACGGGCGTGCCTCACGAAGATCACACGGACAAAGCCCCGACAAGCACGGCCACTATACACGGGCGTGCTAAATCACACGGCCTCTATCGAACCCACACGGGAGTGGCACACGGGCGTGTTCTAGTCGCAGGAAAGACGAATTTCACTCAAATTGGGATGCTTAGAGGCTAAGAAAGAATCCCCAAAACCTCTCTATATAAAGACCCCATGAGGCAACATAGAGGGGGCCTTCTTCCATCTTTTACACACCCACTATATTCTTTTCCTCTCATCTTTCTGCCACACCACAGGTAGAAGCAAGGGATTACTCGAAGGGAGAAGCCAATCGATTCATCTCAGAAGCCAAAGTTCTGCATCAACATAGAGGATTCTCCTAAATTCCTTCAGGGGTTTTTGGTTTCTTTTATGATTTGTTATTTTATAACTTCTGAGATGTTTTCTTTTATTATTATGAACTAAACCCCTCAAATACTTGAGGGGGATGAAACCTAAGACAGATCTTGTTATTTATTCTTGATTATTATGAGAATTACTTGAATTGTTCTTAATTATGTGTTTTTAATCCTTGATTTAATAGTCCTAGGTATTGATTCAAGAATTGGATGTGCTTAGAGCAGAGGAGCAAAAGTCCCTGTGATAAGAGTAGATCTACCATAATTAAGTGGAGTTGCATGCAACCCTAGACATAGGGCGACATAAATCTGCCGGATTAGGGTCAAACCTAATATGGGGAACCATAGATCGAATTAATGCAACCTAGGGAGTTAATTAATAAAGGAACTTTAATTAACAACTTAGGCCTAGTTGCTTTTCACCTCGACGGAGGGTTTAGCATAGATTAGGGATCTCTACAGATCAAGTCAAGTAAATAACTCGTATAATTCAAGAAAATAATAACAAGTGAAGTCTAGGTGGATTCTCCCTTAAGTATTAATCATATCAATTAGCTTTTCCCTAAAAGTTCTTCCCAATTTATTTTTCCTGCTTTTCTTAGTTAGTTTTAGAGTTAGTTTTAAATAAACCCTCACTTAATTTTTAGGTTAAATAATAGAAAGAAAGTGAGTAATAGTACTTTCGGTTCCCTTGGGTACGATACTCGATCTTATCACTAGACTATACTACTGTCGACAGGTGCGCTTGCCTTAAAAACATCGTGATATCAGTTAGTTTAGGTTTGATCAAGTTCTTTATAAATTTTATTACTTCATATCACGCCGATATCAAGTTTTTGGCACCGTTGCTGGGGACATAACTGAAATATTACGAAAGCTCAATTTCTATTAATTTAGCCATTATTTATTTATTTATTTATTTATTTTTATTTTTATTGTTATTTTCTTTTTAGGTTTTTCTAGTTTATGACTAGAAGCAACCTGTCAGGACCACTACTTTTTGACGAAGATTTGGAAGCTACAGTCCGCAGAAATCGTAGAGAAATTAGACGAAGTTTACATTATCCAGAGCAGGAACTTGAGCAAGAGCCAGAACCTACTGAAGAGATGGCTGCAAATCAAAATATTCACCAACCTCCAGCACTACCCGCTGAACCAGAAGAAGCTCCGCGTACTATGTATGATTATGCTAAACCTAGTGTGATTGGTACTCAAACTAGTATTGTTAGACCTGCTGTCGCTGCTAATAATTTTGAATTAAAACCTAGTACTATTCAGATGATTCAGCAACTTATGCAGTTTGACGGTTTACAGGATGAAGATCCCAACTCACATCTAGCCAATTTTTTGGAATTATGCAACACTTTTAAAATCAATGGCGTTACTGATGACGCCATTCGCCTAAGGCTATTTCCATTTTCCCTAAGAAATAAGGCAAAACAGTGGTTAAACTCTCTACCACGAGGCTCAATTACTACATGGGACCAAATGTCTGAAAAATTTTTGCTTAAATATTTTCCCCTGCTAAAACTGCTAAATTACGAAACGATATTTCTTCTTTTGTGCAGATGGATTTAGAAACGCTTTACGATGCCTGGGAAAGGTACAAAGATCTTTTAAGAAGATGCCCTCACCACGGATTACCTTGATGGCTATAGGTTCAAACTTTCCACAATGGGTTAAACCCATCAACTAGGCAGATGATCGATGCAGCCACAGGCGGAACCATCAAGAATAAAACACCTGACGAAGCTTACGAATTTATTGAGGAAATGTCATTGAATAACTATCAATGGCAAGTCATGAGGACAAAGCCGACGAAAGCCGCAAGAGTCTATAATATTGATGCTGTTGCTATGCTCACTAACCAAGTAGAACTTTTAAATAAAAAATTTGATAATTTTGTTGGTTCCACGCAGGCTCAATCAGTGATGCAATGTGATGCAGCCCCAGGAAATATGTTTAATTCAGACCATCTACACAACATGGAAGCCGAACAAGCCAATTATATGGGTAATAATTCTCGACCTCAAAATAATCCTTATAGTAATACTTATAATGCAGGTTGGAGAAATCACCCAAATTTTTCATGGGGAGGACAAGGAAATCAAAGACAACAGCCTCCGGTATTCCAGCAGCCATCACCTCAACAAGAAAAGAAGCCGAACCTTGAGGACATGTTCACTAAATTCATGGCCACCTCAGAAACCCGTTTCGAAAACACTGAAACAGCATTAAAGAACCAACAGGCCTCTATCCAAGGACTCGAGAACCAAATCGGTTAGCTTGTAAAATTAATCTCAGAAAGACCTCATGGCGGGCTTCCAAGCAACACTGAACCAAATCCCAGAGAACATGTGAAAGCAATCACTCTAAGAGATGGTAAAGTGCTAGCAGAACCAGAAAAGAAGCATGCTCATGAACTGCCGAAGGATAAAGTAGAGGAATCTAAGGATGACACCACTCCAACACTCAGGGAGTACAAACCGCGCATCCCATACCCAGCAAGGTTAAAGAAGGACTAAACAGACGCCCAATTCGGTAAGTTTCTTGAACTTTTCAAACAATTACATATTAACTTACCCTTTGTTGAAGCAATTTCACAGATGCCAAAATATGCAAAATTCCTAAAAGAACTCCTAACGAACAAAAGAAAATTGGAAGAATTAGCCACAGTGGAACTCAACGAGGAATGTTCAGCCATTCTCCAAAATAAACTGCCAACAAAGCTAAAGGACCCAGGGAGTTTTACTATCCCTTGTTTAATTGGTAGCTTAATTATTAATAAAGCATTGGCTGATTTAGGTGTAAGTATTAATCTCATGCCCTATAAAATGTTCAAACAACTAGGTCTAGGGGAACCTAAACCCACTAGGATAGCATCCAATTAGCTGATAGATCTATTAAGCATCCTAGGGGAATTATTGAAGATGCGCTAGTAAAAGTTGATAAATTTATATTCCCTGTAGATTTTGTTGTGCTTGACATGGATGAGGACATTGACGTACCTTTAATTTTAGGACGCCCATTTTTACCCACTGCTAGAGCTATCATTGATGTAGGAGATGGTAAATTAGTTCTTAGAGTTGGTGAGGAGGAAGTCATTTTTAAAATCTATGATGCCATGAAATTTTCCAAAGAACAAGATGATTCTTGTTATTTTGTTGATATGGTTGATCACTTTGTTCAAGATAATTTGCAGGAAATCTCTATCACCGACACTCTGGAATTGTGTCTTATTCAGGGAGAGGGTGGAACCTCCTTAGAAGTGGAGAAAGTAAGAAAAGAATTAGACTCTAGCGAAACTATCACTAGACACATAAGCTATGACAATTTAAAGATGCATGATAAGCTAAGACAGAAACCTTCCATTGAGGAACCCCCTAAATTAGAATTAAAACAACTGCCAGAACACTTAGAATATGCCTTCTTAGGAGAGAACTCAACTTTGCCAGTCATTATTGCATCAAATTTAAGCTCTAGAGAAAAGGAAGAACTGCTCCAGGTATTAAGAAAACATAGGCAAGCCATAGCCTGGAAAATTTCAGATATCAAGGGAATTAATCCCTCTTTCTGTACTCACAAGATTTTAATGGAAGATGAATATAAACCAGCAGTGCAAGCTCAGAGACGATTAAATCCTAACATGAAGGAAGTCGTAAAGGCTGAGGTAATTAAACTTCTTGATGCAGGTATCATTTATCCTATTTCTGATAGTTCTTGGGTAAGCCCTGTGCAAGTTGTTCCTAAGAAAGGTGGGCTAACCGTGGTATCCAATGACAAAGAAGAACTCGTGCCAACACGAACAGTCAAAGGATGGAGAGTATGCATAGATTACCGAAAGCTGAATGACGCCACTCGAAAAGATCATTTTCCTTTGCCCTTTATCGATCAAATGTTAGAAAGATTAGCCGGTCACATGTATTATTGCTTCCTAGATGGCCTCTCCGGTTACTTCCAAATTCTGATAGCTCCAGAAGATCAGGAAAAAACGAGGTTCACATGCCCATACGGTACGTTTGCATATCGTAGAATGCCTTTTGGTTTATATAACGCTCCTGCTACTTTTCAGCAATGCATGCTAGCTATTTTTAACGAATTTGTGGAAGATATCATGGAGGTATTCATGGACGATTTCTCCGTTTTCGGTAACTCTTTCCAACACTGTCTAAATAATTTGAAACTTGTTTTGATAAGATGTAAAGAAACAAATCTAGTGCTAAATTGGGAAAAATGTCATTTCATGGTTCAGGAAGGTATTGTACTAGGACATAAAATCTCTAATAGAGGAATAGAGGTAGACAAAGCTAAAGTTGAAACTATTGAGAAACTACCCCCTCCCAGTTCAGTTAAGGCTATAAGAAGTTTTTTAGGACATGCCGGTTTTTATCGTAGATTCATTAAGGACTTTTCTAAAATAGCTAAGCCTTTAACTAAATTGCTAGAAAAAGACATACCTTTTAACTTCGACCAAGAATGTTTAGAGTCCTTTAGCACCCTTAAAGACAAGTTAGTCAGCGCTCCAATTATGATTTCACCTTATTGGAATCTGCCTTTTGAACTAATGTGCGATGCAAGTGATTTTGCCGTAGGCGCAGTTTTAGGACAGCGAAGGGACAAGCACTTCCAACTGATTTACTATGCCAGCAAAACATTGACAGCTGCTCAAGCCAACTACACCACCACAGCCCTCTAAAACGCTACCATTCTAGATTTTCTCGATCCACAAGCCCGTGCAATAGTACCCACGACCGTGTGACACCAAATTTGGTTCTATTTTCTCCCTTTTTCTCATTTATTTTATTTTTACTGCATTTTTTATTAATGTTATTATTGATTTAGGCTATTAGAGAATCAGGAAATAGAGAATAATCTAGAATAGTCTAAAATTCTGCTTGCCATTTTAGATTCCATTTGCCAATTTTATGACATTTAACACCATAGTTAGTTGCCACCTAATACACATTGTAAATATGCCACTTAAACACACATGAATATGCCATTTGTTACTTAGTTTAGTATATATACATTCATTCATAAAAGGAATCCCTATGCAAATTTTAAAAATGATTAGATTCTACTACCAAGGTTAATTCTCATTCATATTAGGAATTATTTTATTTTATTACTCAGCCTCTTTATTTTTAATTATTTGCTTTTCTTATTTTTCTTATATTTTAATATCAATTACTATTTTTTTTGTAGATCCCATGTCATCTTCCTGAGCCAGGAAAGCTGCCGTCCTCGCCTCTAAGAAACGAAAGGGGCCAGGGAGTTCTTCGACTAGGCCCACTTCCGAGGTGCGCCACCCATTTCTTACTTTTTCACAAGACTCCCAGGAAGAACGCTACCAGCTGCTGCATGCGCGCAATATCACGATGGGCCGATGCATCGACTGGAGGGCCCTCGAATAAGTACGCCTGGTAGATGATGTCCAGGCCCTGCTCACCACTGACCCATGGGACCAGTTCTTTCAGATCGTGGAGCTCACATACCTTGAACTCACTCTCGATTTCTGTGCTACATTCCACCTTCAGACGGTGATGACACAGTTCGATGATCCTGGGACAGTCCAATTTCAGTTGGGAGGGCTCATTCGACAACTCAGCGTCCCAGAATTCGGTGTGGCACTCGGCCTTTACACCGAGCAGTTTATGGCTGAGGAGAGCTTCCCCACCCTTTCTAGGCGCATCCATATCCGACCCCTTGATTGCTGGAAAGAGATTGCCCCAGGAAGACAACTATACAACCCCAGCGTCAGCAAGGCCTCCGCTCTCCCTCCCTCTCTCAGGTATATCCACGCACTCCTAGCTCATACTATTACAGGTCGATGAGAGAGCACAGGCGTCGTCAACACACACGACGTCTACTACTTATGGTGCATGGCGAACGGCCACCCCATTGACCTTGCATATTTCATCGCACTCGCCATGCAACATCAGACCGAGAGGCACCGCAAGGGAGTCGTATCCATGGGCCCGTACATCACTCGACTAGGCCGTTACTTCGGCCTATTTAACACTACAGCCCAGACCTCCTCTTACACCTTACTTGGCCAGATGTCCTCCCAGGGCATCCAGAGCATGCTTTCGATGAGGATGGTCGAGCGACGTCTCGGTGGCGACCACTTCCACTTCCGCCTTGTCCAAGAAGGCGAGGATCCAGAGGACATTCCTGATGATGTCCCACCGCCACCACCAGCAGAGGACGCGCCAGCTGAGCCACCACGCCCTAGACGACCACCGCAGACAGCAGCATCCAGTATTGACATATCCGAGCGCCTGGACCACTTTGAGCAGCGCCTCGATTACATCGACGCCACCTTATCGCACATATGTCAACACCTTGGCATCGTCCCACCACCACGAAACCCACCAGAGGATTAGATCCTCTTTTATTATTTTTATTTTTATTTTATTTTATTTTATTTTTACTTTTGTTTTTATTTTATTTTATTTTATTTTATCTTCTATCTTTCTTTTTCTATCTAGTACACACTAATCTTAACCTCTAAATGTTAATTCTTCTTTTTCCTTTTGCAGCTTTTTAATTTTCTTATATTTTTCTTTATTTTGAATTTTAGTAAATTTTCTATTTTATTATCATAACGGTTATCTCCTAACAAAATAATCCCTCTTCATCTTAACCTCCCACGACTAATACATCCCTTCGCAGTTTCAAAAGAGCTCTACAGCTCAAATCTCTACGAAAAAGGGAACACAGTGCCAAACCTACCAGCTCTTCCACTAATCCATCCAAAGCAGGGAGTTTCATACCCTTCCCTATCTTATGATGCTTTGATTTTAATTGCTATTAATATTCTCCTTGTACATTGAGGGCAATGTACATCTTAAGTGTGGGGGGGTAACTTACTTTCACTTTTTATACTATCTTTGAAACCCCTGAACTTTTCCTAATAGCAATATCTTCAGTCTCCTATTAGGAATTTATTCTGATTAATTTATGATTTCTATCGATATATTAAGAATTAAGATATAGGCGCTTGTACTTTGATTATTTAAACTTTAAAACATTAGGGAATCAAGCATGATAAGTTGAAATTTTTGAGAATCCCCAATTTTTGCATAAGTTATTTTCCCTAATTTTAAGCACTATCTTGAGATTTGAAATTCGCAGGATTGACATCAAAAGCCATAATTCTGGTGAGATTTTTGAGCCTTTTTGAGCATACATTTTCTTCGTGCTCACTTTTATTATTGCTTTGAGTGAGTCAATACTGAATCGTGATTCTAGAACTTGCTTTGATTATACATGTCAAGACCACATCATTGATTTGATATACTAAAATGATAAAGGCACATAGGATTTAACCCACTCACTCCACAAAAAGCCTACCTCCATAAATCTAACCCTTAGTAAACCCCGTTGAGCCTAACAACCTTTTCTATTGACTCACCCTCTAATTATTAACCAATAACCCATTTTTTGTTGAATTTCATTCAATTATTTTGATCCCTATTTTTTTGTCGAGATTTGAGTTGAATTTTTCATCTAGCTTTATTCTCTTTTCTAAATTGTAAAGTTTTGTTCAAATTTATTGTAAATACTTGAATTGTTCTTAAAAAAATGAATGAATGGATGAGTACATACAGTCAAATTCAATTGTAACTTGTAATAGTCGAACAAGTTTTTGCATATTTCTATTTTAAGGCTACCAAGGCAGAAATGATAGTTTTACAAGAATTAGCTAAAAAAAAATATGTTCCAGTGATAGAGATTTTTCTAGCTAGATAATTTTTCAGTTCAATCTCGATTCTAACCTTCTTTTTGCAGCCTGTGACAACACCCCTAACCAAGCCCCGTTACAACCATTAAAAGACCTTTTGATCAATGTATCATATCAAAATTTAGTGGTGGAGATTTGATTTTCTTGCAAGCTTATGGTAATAACTTATCAGGTTGACTAAGGAGTGCTTAAATGTTGAACCCTAAACACTTCGAGTGGATAGAGTGAACCTTTAGTGAGGATGTCAACTCCTGTGAGAGATAACTACTTAGAAGGAAGGAAGAAACTTATGTTTTCAATGATAAAATTCTCAACTTAGAGTGATTGAGGCTTTAAATGTTCTTGAGATTGAATTTTCATTGTATAACTACCTGTGGATTAATTCGAAACATTATTGATAAGGGTTATAGATCAAGAAGAATGGTTTCCTTTAGGGATTGAGATTTTGCTTGAGGACAAGCAAAGGTTTAAGTGTGGGGTATTTGATAAGCGCTAATTTATACATATTTTTACCTCATGTTTAGCCTATATTTTGGATGAATTATTATCAATTTAGTAAGAATTGGTGCTCTTAATCTTTCTTTTGCATATCTTATACTCAGGAGAGCATAGGGGAGATGAAAGAACAGAAAATAGGCCTAAAACGGTGAAAAATGGACCAAAAAGCACGAATCATATGGGCCAGGGGATGCCACACAGCCGTGCCACACGGGCGTGCCTCACGAAGATCACACGGACAAAGCCCCGACAAGCACGGCCACTATACACGGGCGTGCTAAATCACACGGCCTCTATCGAACCCACACGGGCGTGGTACACGGGCGTGTTCTAGTCGCGGGAAAGACGAATTTCACTCAAATTGGGATGCTTAGAGGCTAAGAAAGAATCCCCAAAACCTCTCTATATAAAGACCCCATGAGGCAACATAGAGGGGGCCTTCTTCCATCTTTTACACACCCTCTATATTCTTTTCCTCTCATCTTTCTGCTACACCACAGGTAGAAGCAAGGGATTACTCGAAGGGAGAAGCCAATCGATTCATCTCAGAAGCCGAAGTTCTGCATCAACATAGAGGATTCTCCTAAATTCCTTCAGGGGTTTTTGGTTTCTTTTATGGTTTGTTATTTTATAACTTCTGAGATGTTTTCTTTTATTATTATGAACTAAACCCCTCAAATACTTGAGGGGGATGAAACCTAAGACAGATCTTGTTATTTATTCTTGATTATTATGAGAATTACTTGAATTGTTCTTAATTATGTGTTTTTAATCCTTGATTTAATAGTCCTAGGTATTGATTCAAGAATTGGATGTGCTTAGTGTAGAGGAGCAAAAGTCCTGTGATAAGAGTAGATCTACCATAATTAAGCGGAGTTGCATGCAACCCTAGACATAGGGCGACATAAATCTGCCGGATTAGGGTCAAACCTAATATGGGGAACCATAGATCGAATTAATGCAACCTAGGGAGTTAATTAATAAAGGAACTTTAATTAACAACTTAGGCCTAGTTGCTCTTCACCTCGACGCAGGGTTTAGCATAGATTAGGGATCTCTACAGATCAAGTCAAGTAAATAACTCGTATAATTCAAGAAAATAATAACAAGTGAAGTCTAGGTGGATTCTCCCTTAAGTATTAATCATATCAATTAGCTTTTCCCTAAAAGTTCTTCCCAATTTATTTTTCCTGCTTTTCTTAGTTAGTTTTAGAGTTAGTTTTAAATAAACCCTCACTTAATTTTTAGGTTAAATAATAGAAAGAAAGTGAGTAATAGTACTTTCGGTTCCCTTGGGTACGATACTCGATCTTATCACTAGACTATACTACTGTCGACAGGTGCGCTTGCCTTAAAAACGTCGTGATATCAGTCAGTTTAGGTTTGATCAAGTTCTTTATAAATTTTATTACTTCATATCTCGCCGATATCACCCAGCTACTGAATAGGGCAATGGACAAAGGAAAGGGCCCCATGACCAATACTGGAAAGGATAATGAGAATTATCCTCCAGGTTTTACCCTACCACATGCACAAGCCCAACCTGAGGTGCATCCCTGAAGGCCATCTGTTACAATTAGGCCTCAACAAGGGTAAGCTGATATTGGGGTGCCCATAAATTTCCAAATTGGCTCGGGATCTAACACAAGAGATAACCCTACTAATCCTATCATCCCCGATCTAGACAAAGCTGAGAGGGAAGGAATGAGAATTGAATCCTAAAGGCAGCTAAAGGATCGTTGTAGGTGGTTGGAAGAAAAGTTCAAGGCTTTGGAAAATACTGATAGTCATTATGGAATTGATGCCAAAGACTTGAGTTTCGTCCCAGATTTGGTGCTTCCTTGTAAGTTTAAAATGCTAGAATTTGAGAAGTACAATAGGACCAGTTGCCCTGAAGCCCACATTACCATGTTAATAATGATCAACTATTGATCCATTGCTTTCAAGATAGTCTGGTGGGGGCAGCAGCCAGGTGGTACAATCAACTGGGCTGTGCTAGGATTAGTTCTTGGAGAGACCTAGCGCAAGCTTTTATTAAGCAATACAATCATGTGATAGACATGACACCTGATAGAATCACCCTACAGAACATAGAGAAGAAGTCAAATGAAAGCTTCAGGCAATATGCGCAAAGATGGAGGGAAGTTGCCATGCAAGTTTGATATACTCTTATATTTGACACTTTTTGCTTGCTAATTCCTTTTTCTTGTGAACTTTTCACTGCTTAATTTGTTGCATTTGATTTATTTCTTGTGTAGTAAACCCAATACTGGAAATGGCAACAAAAAGACATAATCTGCAGTGTTTTCTTTCTTTTTTTCCATGGCTGGAAACGTGAGCACGACGCGGATCTGACTTGGTAGATCAGAAGTCAACGCGGGGAATATTCTTGAAACAACTTAGCTTGATCTGTTGGCATGATTTAGGGGATTTTGGATTTCATTTTCATAATTTTAGGATATTATCTTTTTAATTTGATTAGTTTCCTTGTTGTTTTGGGAATTTGAAGCCTATAAATACCCACCTTTGGGTAAGGCTAAGGATCATCTCTTGACTTTAGTTCTTGTTGCTACTTTGTTTTCATTTTCAATAAAGTTTTCCTCTTTTGTTTTATTTTGTGCTTTTACATTATCAAAACATGTTAAGCGTGATAATCAATATCATGCTTGGCTAATTTTTCTCAAGCTAAGAGCTAGTACGAATCAATTCCACGCGTGAGAATTGAATATTGCTTAAATCCCTTCTGGGTGCATTTTCGTCCTTCTGCTTAGATAGTTTGGCAATCGGCCTTACTAAAACTTTTAAACGTTTTTCAAATCAAAGGGATCCATTGGTCTAGAGTCGTTTAATTTTACAATTGGGAGGGAGGATCAGCTTATGGCACTTTGATTTCCTATGAACACTCTTAGCGGCAGTCCGCTAAGGAAAAACGAGATTGGAAACGATTTTCGGTGAGTCAACTTTTGAGTCGGGCTTTTCTTGTTTTAAAACTAAGTATTTTAACGGTGATAGACGTGGTTGATTTACTTAAGAATTGACTTTCGAAGATAGACTTGGGAAGATCGGTTACATGAGAGAAAAGTAAGTTACGATGGGTTGGGCCTCGTAGATTGTAACCTACATGAATCCCGGAGTAAAAATCTATTTTCGATGATCGTGGGAATTGACGAAACTAGCTTGAGGCGATTCTTATACTCGTGATTATTCAACATAATCTTTCACCTTCTTTATTTTATTGCTTCTATTTTAATACATCTTTCTTTGCAATCTTACTTGTTTATTTTATTTCCTTATTACTTCTCAAATCACGCCAACCTTTTTTTTTACTCTATATTTCAACTCCTAGGTTGGGAACAAGAAATTTAATCAAGAATTCCATTACACTCCCCGTGGATCGACCCTCTTCCACTATTCTACCTTTATTTTTGAAGAGGTTTATTTTATTTTGATAAGCAAAACGACGCTTGTCAAAGTTTAGCCACCGCTCCTAGAAAAGGAGACTACAATACTCTTTATCAATATTTTAAAGGCTCCATTCATTACTCACATGATAGGGAGTACCATAAAGAGCTTTGCGGATATAGTAATGGCAGGAGAAATGATTGAAAATACCATAAGGGGTGGCAAGATTGAAGGGGAAACTACCAAAAGGTCATCTCCAAGGAAAAGGGAGAATGAAGTGAATAATACAAGCACGTACAACAAAGGATACTCGAAGTCAATAACTGTCAATCAACCAAAAGTAACTACTGTTGGGCAAGAAGGTTTGACAAGGCAGGAATCGGGCACAAGGTAAAACTCTGAAAAGCTCCAATTTATGCCAATCCCAATGTTGTATAAGGAGCTATATCAAAGTTTATTTGATGCACACGTGGTGTCCCCATTTTATCTAAAACTGTTACAGCCCCTATACGCCAAATGGTATGATTCAAACGCTCAATGTGACTATCATGCGAGAATACTAGGGCATTCAATAGAAAACTGCACTGCCTTCTAAAAGGTAGTTGAGAGACTCATCAAGATGGGGATTGTAAAGTTTGATGATACACCTAGTACGGAGAACCCATTACCTAACCATAGAGATAATGGGGTAAATGCGATTGGTGAAAATATCATGAGAAGAATCAAGGGGAATATTACAGAAATAAAAACCCCGTTGGGAATGGTCTGGAGAGAAATGATAAGAAGAGGATTGATGATATCAGATTCTAAGGAAGGATATAGAGGAATAGGGGACTACTGTGAGTTCCACAAAGTAGAAGGGCATGAGATCTAGGAATACGCTGAGTTCAGGGTCTTGGTGCAAAGCCTTATGGATAACAAGGAAATGGTATTTTATGAAGAAGGCTTAGGTGAAGGGGTAACTCACCTTGAGAGAGGATTGCTGAAAAATGAAAATAATGAGGATATGTTGAAGAATCTCCATATCAATGCTATACACGAGGAAGGAATTGTACAAAGAAACTTGTTAGGCGTTCGTCCTTACGAACCTGGAAGTATTTTGAACAACTAGACTGCAGAGGAACTTCCTGTAGTTTATAGAGATTATACAGAGTAATATTCATCACACACTTGTTGTTTTAAAGCCTAGAAACAATAAGATTTCATTTGTGAAATAGGCTCATGTTCAGACATCTTTGTTTCAATAAAATACATCTGCCATGATCAATTCGAGCGAATGTTCCCTCATTCTTTATTCCTTTGATCTTTTAATTTCCATCCAAAAATTTTTCTTTTGTTATTATCATTCATACCATAAAAATAGTTGTTCTTGAATTTATTGATTCTTTGTACATTCTTTTGTGCCTACAACAGGTCCCTAATATCAATGACATGAGCAACGATACTACAAATTCAGAGTTCCTTTTTTAGCGCGACATGTGTTTAGAGGAATCTCAGGATTTTGAAGGTGACAGAGATTGTGAATTGTCTTAGGATTTGTTAAGAATGACAAAGCAATAAGAGAGACAAATTTTACCCCATGAAGAGGTGGTAGAGAATATAGTCTCAGAGGAAGGAAAGGTTGTGAAAATTGGAACGCAAATAGCCGGAGAGACAAAATGAGACCTTGCTGAGTTATTGCGAGAGTTCAAAGACTTTTTTGCATGGTCATACCAAGATAGGCCTAGGCTACTAAGACCTGTGGATGTTGTTAAGGTTAAAAGAGGTCCATAAGAATGTCTGAAGGTCGCATGTAGGTGGTTTTACAATGGCCAGATTAAACATGAGGTTTGGGCACTGCTGGTCTACCATGGAAGGGGGTGGATCAATTATACCACAAATATCGAATTGAAGAAGACAAGATTTATGTGTCTCTTCCATTTCTTCATAGATTTTTCTATGTGAGGCATGGATGTTATAGGGCCGAGCTCGTCAAAAATTTCTAGTTAACATTGATTCATCTTTGTGATCGTCGACTACTCCGTTAAGAGGATGAAAGTAGCTTTATATGCCAATATTACAAAGTCAACAGTCATCAAATTTCTAACAAAAAAAGGCCCAGAAAACATCATATCCAACTGCACAATGTCAAAAGTCTATTCAAAGATTGGGTAGCATATCACAGTGCAGTAAAGGCAGCCAAAAAGAGAGAAACAAAAGAAAAAAAGAAGGAAAAAACAAAAATAAATTGTGAAAGATGACCGAGACTTGTGAAGATTAGCATAAGAAGCTATCATTTACTATCTATGCTTATCAAACGTCAGCCAGGACTTTCGCTGGGGTAACACCTTTCTTATGGGTTTATAAAATAAAAGCAGTTTTGCTCATGGAAATCGAGATTTCTTTCCTCCAAGCTTTGATTGAGTCAAGAATTGAATGAAGCAGAATATCTCTAGTGAACTTAGCTTAAAAGTATTCATCATAGTCAAATGTACCAAAAATGGATGATACAGACTTGTGATGGAAAAGGTTCGTCCAAGAGAATTTCATGAGGGGAACCTTGTGCTGAAAAAGATCCTTCCCATACAAAAGGATTTTAGAGGAAAATGGATGCCAAATTGGGAAGGACCATATGTGGTGAGAAGGATTTCTCTAGAGGTGCACTGATTTTGACCAAAATAGATAGGAAAAGCTTGCCCAATCCTGTAAATTCAGACTCAGTCAAAAAGTATTTTGCTTAAGAAGGAAAAGAGGCCAAGGTGAAAACCCACAAAGGGCACTGTGAAATTTTGAAAAAAAATGGAGAGGCCAAGGTGAAAACCCACAAAGGGCGCCTTAAGACCAAAGGGATTTTGAGTTGAAAACCTGAAAAGGGCAGCTCAAATTTAGAGAGGCATGCAGTGATCTTGCTACGCCTGAATCAACAAGAAACAAAACATGTTACGTATTGGGGCATCAACAAAGTACTTTGGATCTTCT
Source organism: Gossypium stocksii (assembly GCA_020496765.1). Classification (NCBI taxonomy): domain Eukaryota; kingdom Viridiplantae; phylum Streptophyta; class Magnoliopsida; order Malvales; family Malvaceae; genus Gossypium; species Gossypium stocksii. Next base: position 2,609,954 of record CM035622.1, on the reverse strand, counting down.
AAACACATGTTAAGCTCAAAGTAGTCTTCATGGAGTTTGTATATGAAAGCCCAAGTTACGATATCTAGGGCGTCTGGTTGTTGTCCTATTCATGTTAAATTTACTATCTTTGGATTCTTTTTCTTCTCAAAGATATGTTCCCAGTTGATTTCTTTTTGATAATTTATTCAAATCTAATTATCTTTGAGATCAGTTTATTTGTTACCCATTATTCATGAGCATGTTGCATTGAAATAATGATTGATGAACTAATAATATTTTCACAAAAGAAGTTCTGTATATTACTCTGGAAATTTCTAGATAATACAAGAAACTGAAACAGGACAATTGTTTAAGAATTCCCATGTGTAAGGGTCGGAGGTACTTGAGAAAGGTCTAAATTGAGACTATTTCTTTTGTCCAAATAATGGTTGGACAATATTAATCCTAAGAGAGGATTATTTTTACAAGCATTCTCATTGGGTCATAGCCTTCGGGGAACAGTATGATAGACCAAGTTGATGTGAAAAGATTCAAAACCATTGAATTACTGTAGAATGGATTAAAGTTGGAACAGATCCTTTACCCTTAAATTGCAATAGGAAGGGATTAAAAGGTTTCAAAACTAAATCAATCTAGGATGGTTTAAAGGCGGTACAAGCCTTGTATCCTCAAGGTTCAAGTGGAGTGAGCCCTAAAATTTCCATGGGGCAAATTACTTAAACAGAATATGATACTTCAAGAGGAACGAAGATGAAACCTTGATGAATAAATGAGCGATGACACCTGAAATAGGAATCATTCTCATAACATTTTTGCATTCATATATCATAGTATGTCTAGATAGGAGCATTTGACTCATTTCGATCAGGGCATCCTAATTATTAGGCATAAGCATATACCCATTCTACAGGTTATGTTCCTTAGAGGACAATGTAGTAGGGTGGATTGGAGATATTAGTCTGGCATCCCTGAGTTTACAGTGGAGCAGACTAAAAATAACAGATCTGGCATTCCTGAAGTTGCAGTAAAGTAGACCGAAGGCACCAGTTTGGCATCCCTGAGTTTGCAGTGGAGCAGGCTGAAGATAGCAGAATTGGTCTTCCTGAGTCTGCAGCGAAGCAGATCGAAGATATCCATCTGGCGTCCCTGAGTTTGTAGTGGAGTAGATTAAAAATGGTAGATCTGGCATTCCTGAAGTTGCAGTGAAATAGATCGAAGACACTAGTTTGGCATCCCTGAGGTTGCAGGGAGCAGACCAAAGATAGCAGATCTGGCCTTCCTGAAGTTGCAGTAAAACAGATCGAAGATACTAGTCTGGCATCCCTGAGGTTGCAGGGAGCAGACTAAAGATAGTAGATCTGGCCTTCCTGAAGTTACAGTGAAGCAGATCGAAGATACCAGTCTGGCATCCCTGAGGTTGTAGAGAGTAGACTAAAGATAGTAGATCTGACCTTCCTGAAGTTGCAGTGAAGCAGATCAAAGACACCAGCCTTATCTCCCTGAAGTTGCAGTGGAGCAGACTGAAGGCAACCAATCTTATCTTCTTAAAGTTACAGGAAGCAGATCAAAGATATTAACCTTATTTCCTTGAAGTTGTAGTGGAGCGGGTTGAAGTTACAAGTCTTATCTCCCTGAAGTTGCAGTGAAGTAGACTGAAGATTACAAACCTTATCTCCTTGAAGTTGCAGTGGAGTAGGTTGAAGTTACAAGTCTTATCTCCCTGAAGTTGCAGTGGAGTAGACTGAAGATTAAGAACCTTATCTCCCTGAAGTTGCAGTGGAGCAAGTTGAAGTTGCAGTGAAGCAGATCAAAGACACCAGTCTTGTCTCCCTGAGTTTACAGTGAAGCAGACTAAATATAGCAGATATTACCTTCTTGAAGTTGCAGTGAAGTAAATTGCAGCTGTCAGACTTATAGTCCAATTACAGAGAAGTAAAGTTGAAATTCCAAAACCCCTAAAGTTACAGTTGGGTTGGAAGCCATTTGAAGAAGATAAGGATCAAGAACTCAAAACTTGGCAAGACCGGGCAAAATTGGTCCTTTTATAGTCTTTGCTCTATTCCCGTTACACGACAATGAGCAAAGAGGGGCAGCTGTAATAGGCCCAATTTGCCCGGGCCATGCCATAAAAACCAAAAAAATAAATCCCTTTTACAGTCCTTTTACGGTTCATCAACAGCCCAATTATAAGTCCAAAAAAAGATTACCCAACTAAACCTATTACAGCAACCCAAATACAAAATTAAACCCCTAATCCTAACCTAACCCAAACCCAAAATAAAATAAAGCCCCAATGGCCCAAGAGGTTAACCAAATTGGCTCTACGATTTCTAGAAAAAACCTTGCGCCACGCTGCCATATATTACACCACCATCGGAGTGCCCTACCGCCGCCGAAACTTTTGCCATTAATCTGCAAAGAAAGAAAGAAAAAGAAACAGCATAGCAGAATCGAATCTTTGTATTTATTTCCTTTCGATTTATTTTAACTATAAAAAGAGAATCGAATGTAAACAAGAAGGAGGGTTTTTTTTCTTTACAAATACAACACAATAGATCAAAGAACGACAGGTGATTTCTGATTCGATATCTCATTTAATCATTATTTTTTGTTTTCGTTTATTTTTTATATACATACAAAATACAGATGATAATCAAAAACAGATTTAAAATATCAAAGTAAAACGATACGTTTTTTTGTTATTTTTGAAATTTATTTTATGCAAAGATTATTAAAAAACAAAAGGCAAAAATATTACCTTTAAGTCGGCCGGAAAAAGGGTGTTTTCGACCTTCCAGCCACTGTATACGGCGGCGTTAACGGCGGTGCGTGTGGCGCATGCGGCAAGCGACCGATGCCGGATTCCTGGCCAGAGGTCGGAGAGGAGAAAAGGGGTTGAGAGGTTTTTGGATTTTTTTTTTTTGAGAGGAAGGTTGAAAATGAAGTTTTTTGAAGAAAAATTGGATTTTATTATATGACTAAACGGCGTCGTTTTGAAGTGTGGGTTCAGGGGCCAAAGCGACATCGTTTTGGCCTCTAACCCGATTACCCGATCCAAATGGGGCCAGGATCCGCGTGTTTTTAAAATGGAAGGGATATTTGCGTGCTCGCCCCTTCCCCTTTTTCTGCCTATCTTGATTGGGTCCTTTTGGCTTTCTTTCTTTTTAATTCGGCCCGATAATTTTATTTCTATTTTATTTTGGTCCTCCCTGATGCTGTGCGTTTTGGAGAAGGGAAAATTTCTCTTTTAGCCCTTCCACGTTATTCTCGCCATTCAATGTGGTCCCGTTTCTTTCATTTTGTTTCTGATTAGCCCCAAAAGTTCTGTTTCAAGTCCAAATTGGTTCTTTTTTTTAATATCTTAATTATTTCATTAATTAATTAATTAATTCTAATATTATTATTTTACAACTACTATTATTACTACTATTATTACTATTATAACCATTATTGTATTTATTAAACTTATTTCTTATTTGTTTTTATTATTATTACTATTTTCTCTACTATTATTATTATTAACATGTTTTATTATTTATATTTTCATTAGCATATTATTTTTTATTAATATTATTATAAATATATTATTATTTCACTATTATTATATTTTACTATAACTTTTTTATTATTTTTTTACTATTATTATTTTCATTATTACTATTTTATTCTCTTTATTACTATTATTTTTTTTTTGTTCACATTAATGTAGTGTTATTACTATTACTATTATATTATTCCTTTTACTTATTTATTTACATATTTTTTAACATACTTATTTTATTTTTATCATCATTCTCATTATTATTATTAGTATTTATTTATTTTTATATCTTTTTATATCATTTCAAACTTTAAATTATTTATTACTGGTATCATTATCATCAATATTATTATCATTACCATTACTTTTTTAAAATAATTTTACATAATATTCATTCATTTATTCGATTATTACTTTTTTTTAAATATTAATATTTTTAGCTTACTTATTATTATTATTTTTTTTAACTTATTTGTTTTCCTCAGTTATTTCCCCCGTCCTCCTTATTGTCATTGACATTAACGCATTTATTATTTTGTTACGTGTATCTGCATCGTGATTTATCGTCATATTCTCATTAATTTTTGTCACATTAATTTTTACTCGAACCCTTAAAAACTTTTTCAATAAAGGCAATATTTTGTGTTTAGAAATTCGGGAAATAGTGCCCTAACGTGCTGGGTTGCAATTTTCTGTTTAACTAAATAACTAAATATCCTTTTAATGAATTTTGTAAATCACAAGATGATTTTGGTTACGAGGGTTTAAAACATCATGTCCTAACGTGCTGGATGTGATGTTTGTATTCTTTCGGAACAAAGGAATCTCAAGTTCCAACTCAAATTTTTCAAGTTTTTCAAGAAATCATGTTTTAAAATGATTTCGAATTTTCGACATTAGGACTATAACTAATCAATTCGGTACCAACTGTGGGCGTTACGAGGGTGCTAATCCTTCCTCGTATGTAACCGACTCCTGAACCTGTTTTCTTGAATTTCGTATGCCAAAATCAATGTTTTGAAATAAAACGTTTTATAAAGTGATCCGATCACACCTAAGCAAAAAGGGTTTGGTGGCGACTCCCATTTTTATTTTTTTTTAAAGTCAACCCCGTTTTCTCAAAATCTAAAAATGGTTTCGACAAGATTAATTAGTGTTTAGAACTTATTGTAGCGACGTAAAATTTTGATGGGTCGCTAATTGAGGCGATTTATTGAGAATTTGAAAAAAACGAATTTCGATTTTATTTAAAAAAGGGGAGCCGCCACCGACCTTTTTTCTAGGTGTGACCGGACACCTAATAAAACCTCTTTTTAACAAAAAAAATTCATTTTTGGATAAAAAGAAGGCTGGGTTTAGGTCTACATTAAAATTCAGAGAAAAATAGGGTTCGGGAGTCGGTTACGCACGAGGAAGGTATTAGCACCCTCGTGACGCCCAAAATTGGTATCACATTAAACACGTATTGTCTTGATTTTCAAAAATACGAGTTCAATTTAATATTTAATCGTGATCCGATTGAAAGAAACGAGAAATCTTATGTTTTTGGTTTTTTTAGAAGGATGTCCCGTTTTTAACACGAGCCGACGAATTTCACCCAACATAGCGATGAAATCGATGCCTTAACGTTAAAATCAGTACATTGCCTCATTTATTGAATTTAATAAAAACCATGAAAAATATTTCTAAAAATGATATAAAAACTAATAAGATTTTTTTCAGAAAATGCAAATAATGATGAATTAATGAGAAATGTTAACATAAAATGAGATCATTAGAATAACAATAACACTAATATTTACATTAAAAAGAAAAGAGTGAAAATAATTTTTCTAATAATATAATAAAATAAGTAAAAATAGTGAAAATAATAAATAATGATATATGAACAGAATACTATATATAAAAAGTATATATATATATATATATATATACGTATAATAAGATGTATACTAATACTAATAACAAATATAATAGAGGTAAAAATAGATATAATAATAATGTGTACATAAAAGACATATATATGTATATATTTAAGGGTATGTATGTATAATGTAGATAAAAAGAAATGAAAGAATATGATTTTACTAATAATAACTTAGTTAATAATAAAATAGCAAATGAATAAACATAAAAGAAAAATACTTATAATGGTAATAATAATAAAAATATATAAAAAGGTGAAAATAAAATAAAATAAGTAAGATAAATATAACAGTATATATAAATATAATAGTATATAATAATACCAATAATGATAATTAAAAAAGAAATGAAGATATAAAATATATAAGAAAAAAAAAATATATATATATATGTACGTACAAATAAAAAAATGAAAGAGAATGATTTTTAATATTAAAATACCTATAATAATAAATAATAATAATGATGATAATTATATAATAAAAAATAAGAAAAAAGAAAATATGATATAATAATAAGAAAAATAAAGTAATAAGTAATGATATATTAAAAATAATGAATATAATAGTAACTATAGTAATATTAAAAATAATACTATGTATAAAAGGTACATATACACATGTATAATAAAATATACATTAATAATAATAATAATAGTAATAATAGTAATAATATAAATAATGGTAAATATAATAACATTAAAAGTGATTAATTTAATAATTAAGAAGTAAAAATAAACAAAAAGGACTAAAATTGAATTAAAAACTGAGTTTTGGGGCAAATCTGAAATAAAAAGAAGAGAAAAGGACCTATTTTAACGCGCATAAATAGTGAAGGGACCAAAAATGCAATAAACCCCTCTGATCAAAACACGCAGCAGCAATGGGGACCAAATTGAAAATCGCGACACATTTTGGGGCCAAATTAAAATAAAAAATAACTTGATTTTAAACGCATGAAAAAGCGGAAGGACTACGCGCGTAAATACCCCTTTTTAAAAAACACGCGGATCCTGATGTTGGAGCCGGTCGGGTCGCGCGGGTCGGCTCAAAACGACGTCATTTTGGGCATTAAAATGAGGACCAAAACAACGTCGTTTTGGTATGGGTATTTACACCCCAAAACCTCAAAAAAAAATTCATTTTAAACCTGTTTTAAAAAAAAAAAATTTCCAGCAGCTCTCTTTTCTCTCTGGGCAGGCCCAAAACACGACCAGGATGGCCACCGTCGCTGCTGCACCGGCCGCCGCCGTCGCCGACCACCGTACACGGTGGCCGGAATTTCAAAAAAAATGTATTTTTTTCTTTTTTTTATTTTCACTTTAATAATATATATATATATTTATGTGATAGGTTCGAAAAAAAAAAGAAAAAAGAAAAGAACAGAATCGAAAATAAGAAAAAAAATAAAACCACCTCCTTTGCTTCTTTTGATTTCGCTTTGATATTTAGATTGCTCTCTCTTGTTGACGTTTAATCCTTGCTTTTTGAATTTAGATCCGTTTTCGAATATTGGTTTTTTTGTATTAAAAGTTGCCGAATGTTACCAAAAAAAATTGATTCGGGTTTTTATAACCCTTTTACATGCTATTTTCCTATTCTTTTTGTTGTCTTTTCTTCTTTATTTTTGCAGGTGCAAGTTGCTGGAGTCGGTGGATGTGACTTCGGCAGAGGCAAGTGGGGGAGTAGGTGGTGGCCGGCGGTGGTTGCGGCTGTCAGTACAAGTGGGCAGACCCTAGGTGGCTAGGGTTTCAGTTTTTGTTTTTTTTGTGTAATGGGTATTGGGCTGCTTTGGGTTTGGGTTTCAATTGGGTTGGTTTTGGTTAAGGTTTGGGTCTTTAATGTAATGGGTTTTGGGTTTAAATAGGGTGTGGGTTAAAAAAATGGTGGCAAAATTGGGCTACAATAGCTGCCCCTGTTTGCTCATTGTCGTGTAACGGGAATAGAGCAAAGACATAAAGAAAGGCCAATTTTGCCCGGTCTTGCTAAGTCTTGACTTCTTTGGTACTCCTTCTGTCCAAGTAGTCTCTTTCCAGTCCATCGCATCTGGTAGCTTTGGTCACTCCACTGCGACTTCAGATATATGACTTGTAGCTTCAATACACTCGTATCTTCAGAGATATGAGATTCATCGTCTTCGATCAGCTTCATCCATTGCAACTTCAAGGAGATAAAGTTTGTTGTGATCTGATCTTCTGCAACTTCAGAGGGATAAGATCTGATATCTTCAATCTTCTCTGCTACGCTTCAATGATATAAGGTTTGTGGTCTTCTCCTCTGCAACTTCAGGGAGGCAAAATATGGTGTTTTCGATCAGCTCCAAGCTTTATTCCTAGTGTGTGACCTGAGACTTGACTCACTCTCGCAATATGAGTTGATTTTGATGGAAAATAGAAATTAAAAGGTTCAACTCACCTCTCGCAATATGAGTTGATTTTTGAAAGACAGAAATTAAAAGGCTCAACTCACCTCTCGCAATATGAGTTGATTTTTGTAAAACAGAAATTAAAAGGCTCAACTCACCTCTCGCAATATGAGTTGATTTTTGAAAAACAGAAATTAAAAGGCTCAACTCACCTCTCGCAATATAAGTTGATTTTTGAAAAACAAAAATTAAAAGGCTTAACTCACCTCTTGTAATATGAGTTGATTTTTGAAACATAAATTGAAAAACAGAAATTGAACATACCTCAGCGTGCCCTGAGGCTCAACTCACCTCTGGCAATATGAGTTGATTTTTGAAACATAAATTGAAAAACAGAAATTGAAAATACCTTAGCGTGTCCTGAGGCTCAACTCACCTCTAGCAATATGAGTTGATTTTTGAAACATAACTTGAAAAACAGAAATTGAAAATACCTCAGCGTGTCCTGAGGCTCAACTCACCTCTGGCAATATGAGTTGATTTTTGAAACATAAATTGAAAAACAGAAATTGAAAATACCTCAGCGTGTCCTGAGGCTCAACTCACCTCTGGCAATATGAGTTGATTTTTGAAAATAGAAATAAAAATATCAAAATACCAAAACATGTCATCTGGAGGAACTCAGGCGTTTTTCCTTGATCCAGTATAACTATCATGAAATCCTCTTGCTCTGTTGGAGTACCTGTATATGTTATGTATGATGTTATCATGATATGCACATGTTTGTCTTAAATGCCTGTATGCCTATATGATTATGCTATGCGCTTTGGGTTTTTTGTCACATATCCCTTTTTGTCACGACTTTTGACGATCTGCGCTCATTGCTTCGACTCTTGACTTTCTCTTTAGGCTTTGTACCTGTCCCCAAGTTTCACGAGTAACCTGTGTTTCTTAAATATCACTTTTTTGCCCCCTATTGAACTTTGTTTTTGCTTTGAGGCTCTTGTACTTATCAAATTCTCATCCAGGTAATACTCAACATTTCTTTTGTTTGGAGTATGTCATTTCAAAATGCTCTAGATCTTGTCATCACTCATTGTCCATCAGGTCTCTATCACTGACGTAGTACGCTACCCTATTGCCCGGCTGGTATTTCGACCCAAAACCCAATGAAATAATTGCATTTTGCTTAACCAGCTTGCCCCACTGTAACTTCAGAGTCCATTCTACTGTAATTTGGGGACACAGGGTTGGTACTATCTTTAGATCATTCCACTATAATTCCCGGCTATATGATCTGTATCAACCCACTGTAACTCAAAGGTATAAGATCTGTAACTTGTTCCATCAACTAACCACTCCCCGAGTGACCTGACCAAATGTTTATGTGTGATATTTGCATGGATGCAAAATATAATTTTTCTCGAGAATGATCCCCGTTTTATGCTTAGGTTGACATTGCTTTTTTTCATCGAGATTATATCACTAACGCTATATCTTGTTTCTGTTCAACTAATATCTTTGACAGAAAATCTGAAGAGATAAATTCAATTTAAAATATTTCCGACTCTTACACTTGGTGAGCTCTTAAACAACAGCTGTGTTTCAGGTTCCTGTACTATTTAGAAGCTTTTAGAGTAATATGCGAAACTCCTTTTATAAAAGTATGATTAGTCCATTAATCATTATTTCAATATGAAATGCTTAAAAAGGATCATACTAATGGACAAGAAGAAAATTGATTAAGAGCATAGCTCGAAACAAACAAGTTGAACAATGAGAGTAAATGCAAGTTTATTGGAAGCACATTTTGAAAAGAATAAGATAATCAAAGATAAATTTAAAAATGGGTAAAATGGAAAACTAGGTACCCCAGATATCGCAGCCCGAGCTTCTCTGTACAAACTCCTTTGAGACCATTTTGAGCTCAACATGTGTTTATGGGATTCGGAGTACTTTGTCGATGCCCCAAGACGTAGCATACTTCTTCATTGTCAATTCAAGTATAGCAAGACTATCATATGTCCCGTTTTATCAAAATTTGAGCAGCCCTTTTTCAATTTTTCAACTCAAAACCCTTTTGGTCTCAAGGCTCCCTTTGCGGGTTTTCACCTTAGCCTCTCAATTTTTCTTTTCTTTCATTTTTTCTTTCTTTCTTTTTTTTTTTTTTTGAATGAATGAAGGTCACAAAGCGCCCTTTGCAGGTTTTCACCTTGGCCTCTTCTTTTTAAGTATCTCTGGACTGAATCTGAATTTAGGATTGGATCAGTGCTCCTTCGGAGAAAGCCTCCTTTACCTCATAAAGTTCTTAAGCATTTATTTTCCTTTGAAATCCTTTTGTATAGAAAGGATCTTCTCTGATACCAAATTCCCATCATGAAATTCCTTTGGGTGAACCCTTTCCGTCATAACTCAGCATCATTTATTTTTCGCACGTTTGACTATGATGAATACTTTCAAACCTTTTCTGCAGTCAAGTTTACTGAAGACATTTTACTTCATCCAATTCTTGTTTCAATCAAAGCTTGGAGAAAAAGAATCTTAATTTTCATGGGCAGAACCACCTCTAATGCCCCAGCGAAAGTCTTGGTCAACTTTAATAAGCACAAAGAGTAAAAGGTAGCTTCTTATGCCAATACTTACAAGTCCCGGTCACTTTCTAAAATTTTTGTGGACGACTTTTTGGTTGTTTTTGCTGCACTGATATGATGTCTGGTCACTTTTTTTGTGTTTTTTTACTGTCGACTTTATGATATTGGCATATGAAGCCACATTCACCTTCTTAGTGAAGCAATTGACGGCCACGACGATGATGTCGACTAGAAGCTTTTGACGAGATCATCCTCAGAATATCTATGCCCCACGTATTGCAAAGTTTGTGAAGAAATAGAAGAAGCACGTGAGTCTTGACGACATAACTGATGCCATTCTCTTCCTATGGTGGACCAACAATATCCGATCCTTATAATTAGCTTGGCTATTGCAGAACCATTGTCATGTGTTCTTTAGACACCCTTATGGACCTCTTTCAAGATGTTCCCAAGTGTGTCTTAATATGATCATGTGAAAACATCCTTGAATTCTTGGAAATAACTCAGTAGTCTTGCCTTATTTCTGCGGTGAGCTAGGTTTCGATCTTCATCTCTTTCGCGAGCTCCCAATGTCAACTGACCCTTTGTAAGTTAGGATTTGTCTTTCATCTCATTCTGCCATCTTTAACGAATCGGAAGATAGGTACAATCTTTGTCATCTTCGAAGTCCTAAGATACCTCTAGACACATATCTTACTCCAAAGGGAGTTAGTAACAGCATCGCTCATGACATTGATATTTGAGGACCTATTGTGGGCACGAAGGCATATTCTAGAGAATAAATAATTCTTAAGATGATTATTTGCATGGTATGATCATGAATGAAGAGTGAAAAAATAAAAGTTCAAAGAATAAAGGAGTCTTATAGAAGGAAAAAAAGAATATCTGCTCAAATGGATGCATTTTATTAAAATAAAAATCTTGGACCCAATCCTATTTCACGAAAGGAAACTTATTGCCTCTAGGCTTAAGGCAATAAGTATGTTTTGAATATTCCTCTAGATTAGCTTTAAAAGTACACAGATCTCTTCCACAGTCCCATTGTTCAAAACACTCCCAAGTATGTAAAGTTTGGAGGTGGGTGATATCAAGGTCATGGTTGAATTGGGTACGAATTAGAAGTATAGTGGCTTCTTGTTCCCACTATATGGGTTTCTGGCTCTTTTTCCTCATGGGTGCTGCCCCATTTTTTAGCTCTCAGGGACTTCCATCCTTCCACTTTTGATGGCATTCTCTATAAGTTCCTCGGATATCATAATATCCGTGAAGTCTTTTGTGGCGCTCCCTACCAACACATCGTAAAATGGCGCTTTGAAAGTGTTGATGAAGAGGACCGTTATTTCTGTTTTAGTTAGCGGGGGTTCTACTTGGGCCGAGATATCCTTCCATCTCTGTGCGTACTGCCTAAAAGTTTTCGTTGGCTTCTTTTCCATCGTCTGCAGAGTCAACCAATCAGGCACCATGTTAGACACATGCTTGTACTGTTCACAAAATGCTGATGCTAAGTCTTTCCATAATCGGATCCTTTCTTTGCTAAGTTGATTATACTATCGAAGAGACAATCCGACCAAGCTGTCTTGGAAACAGTGTATTAGCAATTTTTCCTCATTCACATAACTAGCCATCTTTCGGAAAAACATGATAAGATGCCCCTTTGGACAACTTGTTCCATCATATTTTTCAAAGTCTAGCACCTTAAACTTCAGAGGCAGAGCCAGACCCGGTACCAAACTGAGCTCTTTGGCACTCAATGCAGAGACGACTTCAGTGCCTTCTATCGTCTTGAGCCTTTCATCTAAGCTCCTATACTTTTCCTGAACCTCGTGATCATCCGTTTTCAACCTGGCTATTTCTACCGGATCATCCAAATTTGGAACATTGGGATGAGTAAGATTAGCTCTGGGGATTGATAAAAATATACCCTGCCTTGGATGAGCAGGTGGTACAGGTCGTTGTTGCAAGCCTGCAGGTTCCCTTTGAGGATATCCCCTTTGTGTTACATGAGTGTGAGGTGGGGTGAACCCTGGGGGATAGAGTGGATCTTAATCGAGATTAACCCTTGGCTGAGGTTCCATAACGCCGGGGCTCTGCATGGGTCCTTTTCCCTTGACCAAAGCTGACATCATTTACATCATCTTAGCCATTTGATCCTTTTGTTCAAGTGATTCCTCTCGAGATCTCACCATTAGATCCCTCGTCTCCTGCTGTGATTTAGCCAATTTGTGCTCTTTCCATCCTTTCGATTCTTTTATTGAATTCAGCCTCCATTACTCTAGCTTGTCGGTGCGTCATATATGAATGGCGTGACTCCGGACTTGCAGTGTCACTACTACGTATTATATGATTTTAACCTCAGTGAATGATTATGGGATATGAACATGCACTGAATGGATGAATGAATAAATGAAAAATGAATGTTAGTCATGAATGAATATGCAAGAATTTGGTGTTGATTTCAAGATAGCCCCATACTTAGGCATTTCATTTATCAAAAGAGTCTATTACAAAATGTTTCGGTCACTTGTGTAATTGACTCCATCAGAAACCCCTTTTTTTGGCAACCGATCTCTAGTCAACACCTTCCTAATATGATGCCTATAATGCATGATGAAAAATAAAACAATGACAATCAAACCCGGGTTAGTAATCGGATATAGGCAGAAAAAACATGGAAAATTTAACAAATTAAACTACCTAATCCAGTTTATTGAACAGACCCAATCCCCTTGTATAGAAAGTGAAAATGCAAAAGGTAAGAGGCGTTTCTCCCGTGTACATATTTTGGTGACTACTAAACCGACGGAGGTTCGGTATGGCTCTAGTTAGGTGGCTCGTACGGTTCACTATATGTGGTTTCGGTTCTAGACAGGTACTCAAATTGTTCGTACTATCGTCTACTAAGACTAGTACGAAGCCTCGGTCGTAGCCCATCACAGGCTCACGAGTTCAATTCGAGGGATTACATTTACTTATGCCTATGCGGAGGGACAAGTTAACTCACGAAAGCATAAGTCATATGTAACCCGAAAGTATTCACTAGCCTGTGCGGAGGGATGAGTTAACTCACGAAGGCATAGCGTTTACTTTCACTTAAGCGGACGGAGCCCGGGTAGAGAGCCCACGTTATGCAAAAATGCAAGTGCACGGTGTGTGGGGAGAAACTCACAAACCTTTTCGTTTTACTTAAAAACTAAACTAAAAAACTAAAACCATAAAAACTTAGAGCTAAAAAACAACAAGATAAAACAAATTAGAAGAACATTTACAACATGATGCAAATGCATGATTTTTCAAAAAACAAAATTTGAGGATCACGACTAAATATCAAATTGAACAAGGAATTTAAAAAAATTTTGACAACACGCGTTTAATTCTAGATTCGACTCTCAAAAAATGCTTCCCCAGTGGAGTCGCCAGCTGTAGCGATGTAAAATTTTGATGGGTCGCTAATTGAGGCGATTTATTGAGAATTTGAAAAAAAACGAATTTCGATTTTATTTAAAAAGGGGAGTCGCCACCGATCTTTTTTCTAGGTGTGACTGGACACCTAATAAAACCTCTTTTTAACAAAAAAAATTCATTTTTGGATAAAAAGAAGGCCGGGTTTAGGTCTACGTTAAAATTCAGAGAAAAATAGGGTTCGGGAGTGATTACGCACGAGGAAGGTATTAGCACCCTCGTGACGCCCAAAATTGGTATCTTATTAAACACGTATTGTCTTGATTTTCAAAAATACGAGTTCAATTTAATATTTAATCGTGATCCGATTGAAAGAAACGAGAAATCTTATGTTTTTGGTATTTTTAGAAGGACGTCCTATTTTTAACACGAGCCGGCGAATTTCACCCAACATAGCGATGAAATCGATGCCTTAACGTTAAAATCGGTACGTTGCCTCATTTATTAAATTTAATAAAAAAACATGAAAAATATTTCTAAAAATGATATAAAAACTAATAAGATTATTTTCAGAAAATGCAAATAATGATGAATTAATGAGAAATGTTAACATAAGATGAGATCATTAGAATAACAATAACACTAACATTTACATTAAAAAGAAAAGAGTGAAAATAATTTTTCTAATAATATAATAAAATAAGTAAAAATAGTGAAAATAATAAATAATGATATATGAAAATAATACTATATATAAAAAGTATATATATATATATATATATATACGTATAATAAGATGTATACTAATACTAATAACAAATATAATAGAGGTAAAAATAGATATAATAATAATGTGTACATAAAAGACATATATATGTATATATTTAAGGGTATGTATGTATAAGGCAGATAAAAAGAAATGAAAGAATATGATTTTACTAATAATAACTTAGTTAATAATAAAATAGCAAATGAATAAACATAAAAGAAAAATACTTATAATGGTAATAATAACAAAAATATATAAAAAGGTGAAAATAAAATAAAATAAGTAAGATAAATATAACAATATATATAAATATAATAGTATATAATAATACCAATAATGATAATTAAAAAAGAAATGAAGATATAAAATATATAAGAATATATATATATATATATATGTATGTACAAATAAAAAAAATGAAAGAGAATGATTTTTAATATTAAAATACCTATAATAATAATAAATAATAATAATAGTGATGATAATAATATAGTAAAAAATACGAAAAAAGAAAATATGATATAATAATAAGAAAAATAAAGTAATAAGTAATGATATATTAAAAATAATGAATATAATAGTAACTATAGTAATATTAAAAATAATACTATGTATAAAAGGTACATATACACATGTATAATAAAATATACATTAATATTAATAATAATAGTAATAATAGTAATAATATAAATAATGGTAAATATAATAATAATATTAAAAGTGATTAATTTAATAATTAAGAAGTAAAAATAAACAAAAAGGACTAAAATTGAATTAAAAACTGAGTTTTGGGGCAAATCTGAAATAAAAAGAAGACAAAAGGACCTATTTTCAAGCGCATAAACAGTGGAGGGACCAAAAACGCAATAAACCTCTCTGATCAAAACACGCAGTAGCAATGGGGACCAAATTGAAAATCGCAACACATTTCGGGGCCAAATTAAAATAAAAAATAACTTGATTTTAAACGCATGAAAAAGCGGAAGGACTATGCGCGTAAATACCCCTTTTAAAAAAACACGATGATCCTGATGTTGGAGCCGGTCGGGTCGCGCGGGTCGGCTCAAAACGACGTCGTTTTGGGCATTAAAATGAGGACCAAAACGACGTCGTTTTGGTATGGGTATTTAAACCCCAAAACCTCAAAAAAAAATTCATTTTAAACCTGTTTTAAAAAAAATTTCCAGCAGCTCTCTTTTCTCTCTGGGCAGACCCAAAACACGGCCAGGATGGCCAACGTCGCCACCGCACCGGCCGCCGCCGCCGTCCCCGGCCACCGTACACGGTGGCCGAAATTTCAAAAAAAATGTATTTTTTTCTTTTTTTTTTATTTTCTCTTTAATAATATATATTTATGTGATAGGTTCGAAAAAAAAAAGAAAAAGAAAAGAACAGAATCGAAAATAAGAAAAAAAATAAAACCACCTCCTTTGCTTCTTTTGATTTCGCTTTGATATTTAGATTGCTCTCCCTTGTTGACGTTTAATCCTTGCTTTTTGAATTTAGATCCGTTTTCGAATATTGGTTTTTTTGTATTAAAAGTTGCCGAATGTTACCAAAAAAATTGATTCGGGTTTTTATAACCCTTTTACATGCTATTTTTCTATTCTTTTTGCTGTCTTTTCTTCTTTATTTTTGCAGGTGCAAGTTGCTGGAGTCGGTGGATGTGACTTCGGCAGAGGCAAGTGGGGGAGTAGGTGGTGGCCGGCAGTGGTTGCGGCTGTCAGTGCAAGTGGGCAGACCCTAGGTGGCTAGGGTTTCAATTTTTGTTTTTTTTGTGTAATGGGTATTGCGCTGCTTTGGGTTTGGGTTTCAATTGGGTTGGTTTTGGTTGAGGTTTGGGTCTTTAATGTAATGGGTTTTGGGTTTAAATTGGGTGTGGGTCAAAAAAATGGGGGCAAAATTGGGCTACAACACTTATTTGATACCAAATGTTAATGGGTTTGATTCACTATTAGTACATTAATTGAAAATTATATATTATAAATTCCATTTCAAGCCCCAAGAGTACAATTTTAATTAGCATATAAATATGACTTTTCTTAAAAAAAAATTAAAGGTAACCAGAAAGCACATCTCAAGGCCTTCCATGAACTTACGCATGTGAAGCTTAAAATAGGAAGAATCCGACAATAGTTACAACACCGAAAATGCAAGTGGTGGCCTTTATTTCAATGGCATTAGAGGGTGTTGGTGCTGGTGCAAGGGTCTCACTATCGACAACATCACCCATGCTTTTAGGGCTAGGAGAAGGGGAGTCAGGAACTTCATCATTGGTAGTTGGTGAAGGAGGGGATGAGACCTCCTCAGGAGACTCAACCTCAGAAGAGTACCCTTTGTTGGCGTCAGGGTTTTCGCTTTGACTAGGGCTAGGGGAAGAGGAGCTTGAAGAGCTCTTTGGGGCTCCAGGATAAGATGACTTGGGTGCTCCTTCGTCAGATTTTGATGGTGAAAAAGAGGAGCTGTTGGAGGATTGTGACGGTGACTTAATGGAGGGGGACTTAGGGGATGAAGCTGGAGAAGAATCAGATGGAGACTTTGAAGGTGACGATGCCTTGGAAGGGACTGGTGAAGGTGACGATTCGACGGCCAATGCCCCAGCAACAACCAAGAAAACAAGTGCAACAACAACAAGATCTTGGCATGCCATCTTTCACTTTTGCTTTTTAATAGTTTCTTATTACTTGTTATCTTTTTTAATTAAAAGATCAATATATATATATATATATAATAGATGTATGTAAGAGAAGTGCTTTTCTTATGAACTAAAATTGAACCTTTAACATCTCATAATACTATATTAAGATTTTGTTCTATTGTTTATTAGGCTAACTTCTATTTGTTATGATTTTTTTCTTCGGAATCAAAATCTAATATAATATTTAATGTTTGTTTATTATGGTATTTTTATTTTTAAATAGTAAATTAAACCAAATTTATTAGTAATCATATTGATACTTATAACAAAACCTTTTAATGTTACTGTTTAAGAATTCCATTTTTTAGTTTGAATTTTGAGACGTACAAAGTAATATTGATGAGATAGAAATTCTCAAGGTTTATCTTGTTTTTATTCTAATAGGTGACTACATATAAATTTATTACTAATTTTATTAACACATATGAAATTATAATTTGGTAATTTTATAAAATATATTTAAAACTATTTATATTATATTATAATTTAAATTTAAATTTAAATTCAAAATATAAATAAATACAACTAAAAATTTAAATTAAAAGTAAATTCAGTTGTTGGGTTGACTTTGTTATACTTTTTATCTCCCATGTATTATCTAATATCTAATTATCTATCATATTCTATATGCTTCAATGGTTCCATTAAATGGAAAGAAACACGAGTTTTGAGTTCATATTATTACGAAAGAAAAACTGAAGTCTCCATGCTTATTTCATGATCTCTCAAATGTTGAGTTTCCATGATTAGAGTGATTTGTATGGTTGAACTTATCTATAACTTATTTGCTTGTATGGTTGATCATGGGCGAATAGATCACTTGTAGACATGTTAAAGGTGTTTTTTTCTTAAATATATCTAAGCCTAAAAGAGCGCCTAGTATTTGAGGGGAAAATGGTCTTTAGCTTCAATATTCAAGTTGCCAACTTGGTTAGACCTATTTTCCTATTTTATAATTTATTCTTTCTTTCATTCTAAAGCCATTGAAGCTCTTTGTTAAAATCTACTCATCATCCCCTTTTCTTTTGCTAAAATACTTATTGTGTAACGCCCCTCGCCTAACCTAATTGTTGAGTCCGAGTTATAGGATGTCGGATTTGTTGCCAGAGCAATTATAGTCAATTATATGGTAACACAATCATTCAAATATACAATTATAAGTTAAACACAATTGCATTATGATACATAATCAAATCTGAGTCTTAATCAGGTTAACGAAAGCTCTTTTGTTGACCCGAACTTAAAAGAAGACCAAATTATAAAGTTTCAAAATCTTAGGGCTGACGTCGTGATGACACCAAATAGTTTGTAATGTTGTGACTTCAATCCACTCGACGTCGCAACGTGACTCATGTCAGCTGATGTTGAGACGAGAAAGATTGATCGTTGGGACGTGGGTTTTGTTTTTGGTAAAATTTGAGCCATTTAATAACTATTTCAAGTTCCAAACAAACTAGCCAATTTACTCTTTTATGATTCAAAGTCACCTATGCCAAAACTTGTATACATAATATAGAACAAGGTATTAGGATACCAAAAACAAATCCAATCAATAAAATTACATGTATTTAGCCAAATCTATATCATATTCAATCCACCATCTAATTCAACTTACCATTCCATTTATTTTTTAATATAACCTCCTCAACCTAGCCTAGAAATTCAGACTAGATTTTAAAGGTCATACCGGCCACCAAAATGGCCCAAAAGAAACAAGCAGACTCTCGTAAACTTGTTTTCAAAACATTTGCTTATTTTTCAAGAAACCCTAGTGGGCATCTCTTTATTTTTTTTTAAATAAAATTAATTTTGCCAAGTTCAATTAAAATTAAAATTAAAAAGATTTTCATTTAATTTAAAAACATATTATATATTTGATCATTAATTGCTATTCTGAGTTTCCAAAAAAATCCAGTTTTACAGTTGAAAAATCTGTATTCACAATTGATTTCTAAAACCATAATTACTAGCTTTAATGACCAATTATTAATTGAGTCAATTATTTAATTTATCAAATTCTTTACGTTCATGCTTGCAATAACTAAATATACCCCAAAAATCAATCTCATGCCACAATTCGTAAAATAAATTATTACAAACCAAATAATAAAAATATAAAATTAAATAGTTATTTAATAAAATTGAGACGAGACCTCCAAATTGCCAAATCCAAGCCCTAACCTTACGGACTACCTGAGAAATGTTAAACTAATGGGACGAGCTTAAAAAACTCAGTGTGAGTCTTAATCAGTGGTGAACAAAGTATGTAGAACTTACAAATCATGCAAGAAACCCGTTTAACAATTGAACATAAAAGCTAATAGATTATTGGTAATTACAGTAGTACATAAAATTCACACTTTCATGGTTCTTCCAATATTTATGCATATGCATGCTTGAGAATGACAATGCAAAAGGTCCTACCCATCCATCCGTTACACACCACGAGTCCCTTAGAACCCGTCTACCAAATCACCAAAATAATTAGGAGCTTTAGCTTAGTGTGGATAAACCAACAACAATAGTTTGCAAATAAGCTCTCAGCAACATGGACGAGCCACCAAAAATGTAGATAAACTACTAGTAAATTACAGTAAACCTCTAATAAAGTAGATGATTTTGATCTTTATGATCGTACCTGTAAAACTAAACTATTATCAGGATAAAGGCAAGCACACCTATCGAACAGTAGTATAGCTTATGGCAAGACCGGGATGTCGAACCCATAGGGACTAAAAGTACTAGTATTAACTTTCTTTTTATTAGCTAGCCTAAAAAATAATTGGAATATGTTTAAACTAAAAATTAACTAAACTAAGAACGCGACAAAGAGTAAATTGGGGAAAATACTTTTGGAGAACTGATTGATTAAGACAATACCCAAGGAAGAATCCACCTAGACTTCACTTGTTATTAAACTCTAAACTATACAACTTATTCACTTAACTTGACCCGTAGAAATCCCTAATTTATGTTAATATCTCTTTCAAGACTAAAAACAACTAACCCTAGGTTGATTAGTTGAAATTTCTTTCTAATTAAAACCCCTAGTGTTGCATTAACTCGATCTATGGATTTCCCTATTAGATTTGACACTAATCCGGCAGATTTTCGTCGTCTTATTTATAGGATTGCAATCAACTCTGCTTAATTGTGTTGGATCTACTCCTAGACAGGGACTTTTGCTCCACTGAATAAGCATATTCAACTTGAATTAATATCCTAAAATATTAACACAAGAATTAATAACACGGTTAAGAACAAATCAAATATTTATCATATAATTAAGAAATTAATAACAAGATATGTCTTAGGTTTCATTCCCCTCAAGTATTTAGGGGATTTAGTTCATAATTGTAAAATAAAATATCTTAAAATAAGGAAAACAACAAAACATAAAGAACCCAAAAACTTTGAAAGAAATTGAAGGGAGATCATCAGTCTTGACGTAAATCCTTGCTTCCGAGATGAATCGATCGACGTTCCTCGAGTAATCCCTTGCTTTCTACTCTACGTGTCCTTAAGGCCCATTAATATTACTTGTTATCTTCTTTTATTAAAAGATTGATATATATATATATATATATAATATGTGTATGTAAGAGAAGTACTTTTCTTATGAACTAAAATTGAACCTTTAACATCTCATAATATTATATTAAGATTTTGTTCTATTTTTTATTAGGCTTGTTTGACCTTAAGTATGAAAATTCTTAAACAACTTAATCAGAGATTACACCTTATTTGATGCCAGATGTTAATGAGTTTTGATTTACTATTAGTACATTAATTAAAAATTATATATTTTAAATTTTATTTTAGGCCTGAAGAGTACAATTTTAATTAGCATATAAATATGACACTTTAAAAACAAAATTTAAAGGTAATTAGAAAGCACATCTCAAGGCCTTCCATGATCTTATGCATGTGAAGCTTACAAGAGGAAGAATCCGACAATAGTTACAACACCGACAATGCAAGTGGTGGCCTTTATTTCAATGGCATTAGAGGGTGCTAATGCTGGCGCAAGGGTCTCACTATCGACAACATCACCCAAGCTTTTAGGGCTAGGAGAAGGGGAGTCAAAAACTTCATCATTGGTAGTTGGTGAAGGAGGGGACGAGACCTTCTCAGGAGACTCAACCTCAGAAGAGTATGCTTTGTTGGCGTTAGGGTTTTCACTTTGACTAGGGCTAGGAGAGGAAGAGCTTGAAGAGCTCTTTGGGGCTCTAAGATGAGATGATTTGGGTGCTCCTTTGTCGGATTTTGCTGGTGAAAAAAAGGAATCGTTGGACGATTGTGACGATGACTTAATGGAAGAGGCCTTGGGGGAAGAAGCCGGTGAAGGAAATGGTGACTTTGCAGGTGAAGATGCCTTGGAAGGGACTGGTGAAGGTGACGATTCGATAGCAAATGCCCCGACAACAACCATGAAAACAAGTGCAACAACAACAACAAGATCTTGGCATGCCATCTTTCACTTTTGCTTTTTAATAGTTTCTTATTACTTAGTTATCTTTTTTTATTAAAAGATTGATATATATATATATATATATATATAATATGTGTATGTAAGAGAAGTGCTTTTCTTATGAACTGAAATTGAACCTTTAACATCTTGTAATACTATATTAAGATTTTGTTCTATTTTTTATTAGGCTTGTTCAACTTCTATTTGTTATGATTTTTTTCTTTGGTATCAAAATCTAATTTAATAGTTAATGTTTGTTTATACTTATACTTTTATTTGTAAATAGTAAATTAAAAATATTTATTAGTAATCATATTGACACTTATAACAAAACCTTTTCGTGGTTATTATTTAAGAGTTTGATTTTTAAATTTGGATTTTGAGACGAACAAAGTAATATTGATGAGATAAAAATTCTCAAGGTTTATCTTGTTTTTTATTTTAATAGGTGCCTATATATAAATATACTAGTTTTATTATTACATATGAAATTATCATTTGATAATTTTATAAAATATATTTAAAACTATTCATATTATAATACATATTAAATTTAAATTTAAATTCAAAATATAAATAAATACAACTAAAATTGTAAATTATAAGTAAATTCAGTTATTCGGTTGACTTGTTATATTTTGTATCTTCCATGTCTTATCTAATATGTAATTATCTATCATATTCTATATGCTTCAATAGTGCCATGAAATGGAAGGAAACACGAGTTTTGAGTTCATATTATCACGAAAGAAAAGCCGAAGTCTCAATGATTATTTCATGATCTCTCAAATGTTGAGTTTCCATGATTAGAGTGATTTGTATGGTTGAACTTATCTATAACTTGCTTGCTTGTAGGGTTGATAATGGGCGAATAGATCACTTGTAGACCTGTTTAAGGTTTTTTTCTTAAATATCTCTAAGCCTAAAAGAGGGCCTAGTATTTGGGGGGGGGGGAGGGGCTTTAGCTTCAATATTCAAGTTGCCTACTTGGTTAGACGTATTTTCCTATTTTATAATTTATTCCTTCTTTCATTCTAAAGCCGTTGAAGCTCTCTGTTAAAATCTACTCATCCTCACTTTTTCTTTTGCTGAAATACCCATTGTGTAACACCCCTCGTTTGACCTGATCGCTGGGTCCAAGCTATAGATGCCACATTCGTTGCCGAAGAAACTATAGTCAATCATACAAAAACATAATCATTCAAATATACAATTATAAATGAAACACATTTGCATTATGATACATAATCAAATCTTAGTCTTAATCAGGTTTACGGAAGCTTTTGTGTTGACTCGAACATAAATGAAGACAAAAATGTAAAGTTTCAAAATCTCATGGCCGATGTCGTGATATCGCCAAATAATTTGTCACGTCATGACTTCAGTCCACTTGACGTCGCGACGTGACTCATGTCGGCTAAAGTTGCGATGAGGATGATTAGTCATTCAAACGTGGGCTCTGTTTTTGATAAAATTTGAGTCATTATATAGCTATTTCAAGTTTACAAACAAACCAGCCAATTTACACTTTTATGTTTCACAGTCACCTATGCCAAAACAGGTATACATAATATAGAACAAGGTATTAGGAAACCAAAAACATATCCAATCAATAACATTACATGTATATAGCCAAATCTATATCATATTCAATCCACCATCTAATTCAACTTACCATTCTATTTATTTTTTAATATAACCTCCTCAACCTAGCCTAGAAATTCAGACTAGATTTTAAAGGTCATACCGGCCACCAAAATGGCACAAAAGAAACAAGCAGACTCTCATAAACTTGTTTTCAAAACATTCGCTTATTTTTCAAGAAACCCTAGTGGGCATCTCTTTATTTTTTTTAAATAAAATTAATTTTGCCAAGTTCAATTAAAATTCAAATTAAAAAGATTTTCATTAAATTTAAAAACATATTACATATTTGATCATTAATTGCTATTCTGAGTTTCCAAAAAAATCCAATTTTACAGTTGAAAAATCTGTATTCACGATTGATTTCTAAAACCATAATTACTAACTTTAATGACCAATTATTAATTGAGTGAATTATTTAATTTATCAAATTCTTTACGTTCATGCTTGCAATAACTAAATATACCCCATAACTGAATATACCCCAAAAATCAATCTCATGCCACAATTCGTCAAATAAATTATTACAAACCAAATAATAAAAATATAAAATTAAATATTTATTTAATAGAATCAAGACGAGACCTCCAAAACCTTACAGACTACTTGAGAAATATTAAACTAATGGGATGAGCTTAAAAAACCCAGTGTGAGTCTTAATCAAAGGTGAACAAAGTATGCAAAACTTACAAATCATGCAAGAACCCCGTTTAACAATTGAGCACAAAAGCTAATAGATTATCGGTAATTACAGTAGTACACAGAATTCACGCTTTCATGGTGCTTCCAATAGTTATGCATATGCATGCTTGAGAATGACAATGCAAAAGGTTCTACCCATCCATCCGTTACACACCACGAGTTCCTGATATGCGTGATATGAAGTAATAAAATTTATAATAATGATCGCACCACAAACTAACTATTATCACGACTTTAAAGCAAGAGCACCTATCGAACAGTAGTATAGCTTAGTGGCAAGACCGAGATATCGTACCCAAGGGAACCAAAAGTACTAGTACTAACTTTCTTTCTATTATTTAACCTAAAAAGAAAAGGGGATTTATGAAACTAAACTAATTCTAAAACTAAACTAAGAACGCACAAAAAGTAAATTGGGGAAAAACTCTTTAGGAAAAACTGATTGATTTGGGCAATACTCAAGGGAGAATCCACCTAGACTACTTGTTATCAATTCTTGAGTTAGATGATTTATTCACTTGACTTGATCCGTAGAGATCCCTAACTTATGTTAATACCTCCGTCGAGGATAAGAACAACTAATCCTAGGTTGATTAACTGAAATCTCTTTCTAGTTAAAACCCCTAGTCTTGCATTAACTCGATCTATGGATCCCCGTATTAGGTTTGACCCTAATCCGGTAGATTTATGTCGCCCTATGCCTAGGGTTGCATGCAACTCCGCTTAATTATGCTAGATCTACTCTTAAACAGGGACTTTTGCTCCTCTGAATAAGCACATCAATACTTGAATTAATACCTAGGATTATTCAAACAAGAATTAAGAACACATAATTAAGAACAATTCAAGTATTTATCATATAACTCAAGATAAATAATAAAAAGATCTATTTTAGGTTTCATCCCCCTCAAGTATTTGGGGGGTTTAGTTCATAGTTAATAAAGAAAATATCTCAGAAGAATAAAAATAACAAAACGTAAAGAACCCAAAAACCCCTGAAGGATTGAAGGGAGATCCTTTGTCTTGATGTAGAGTTCGGCTTCTGGGATGAATCAATTGGCTTCCCTTGGAGTAATTCCTTGCTTTTACTCTCTGTGTTGGTAGAAATACAGCACTCTCTTGTGGGAGAGAAGGCACTCCTTTAGCAGGAAATAAGCACACCCTTGAAGTTGCCTCCTAGGGTCTTTATATAGAGTTTTGGAATGCCTTTCTTAGCCCCTAAGTATCATTTTCCAAGTGAAATTGAACTATCTCACAATAGGTATACACCCGTAGGCCACGCCTGTGTGCATCGACAAGAGGCCGTGTGTGGGCCTGTTGATGGTGGCACGACCGTGTGGTCTGGCCGTGCTTGTCGGGGCTGGGCCGTGTTGGACTTCATGTGGCACGGCAGTGTGGTGAATCCTTGGGCCGTGTTGTTTTTACACTTTGGCCCATTTTCTCTATTTTCCGCCTGTTTTTCGTTCTTTTCTCTTCCTTGTGCTCTCCTGAGTATAAAACATGAAATAGAAGTATTAAGAGCACCAATTTCCACAAATTCAATGATAATTCATCCAGAAATGAAGCTAAGCATGAGGTAAAAATATGTATAATTTATTGTTTATCAGCTCCCTAGAACCCTTCTACGAAATCACCATAATAATTAGGAGCCGTAGCTAAGTGTGGATAAACCAACAATAATAGTTTGGAAATAAGCTGTCAGCAACATGGACGAGCCACCAAAGATGTAGATAAACTGCTAATAAATTATGGTAAACCTCTAATAATGTAGACAAACTATGAATAAGATGTAGACGATGCTTCCAATGATGTGGTCAAGCCACCAATATTCAATAACTCCTACAATACTCTGGGGTATAGTATACTAACAACAATATTGTGGATATACCACCAATACTCCACAAGACTCCTCCATCACCAATCAATCTCAATGCCTATGCAGTGCAATATAATATGTCATGTATGTAGCATGACCATGGTTGATAGAAACAACTATCATATAGTGCATAGCAAACAAGCCAATAGACACATTTGATCAACTAAAGTAAAAACATACATGCATTTGACTAGTATAGAATAGGCAAGGCACATGGCCCTCTTACCACATAAGTGTTTGTAATACCCCATTTTTGCCCGGGCCTATACCAAGAAATGATAAAAAATAAATAAATAAATAAATTCCAAGCCCAGTCCAGAATATATCATTTGGCCTGATCAGAATGGCCCAGTACTTGAAATGATTGAAGGTCCATCTACAAACTTGACGTATATGGAAACATAATCTTCAAGGATACGTAATCTTAGAAATGATATGTAAATCTTAGATATGATATGCAATCTTAGAAGATATGGTATGCAATCCTAGAAGATATGATTTTGATATCTTAGAGATTTTAATTTGAAGATACCCTTTAATCTTAACGGTTGATGTAATTGATCTGTACCGTTGGATTTAGGGAGGCTCAACTATAAATAGTAGCCTCCCCCCATTGAAAAACACACTTAAATTTTGGGAAGAAATAAAAATTCTTGAGAGCTTTCACTCAAATTTCTCTCCCTCTTACGTTCTTATTTTCTGCAGTTTGTTCTTATTTTATTCTTTGTTCATCTTCATTTTTCAACTTTTTTTATTTAATTCATGTTTCCCTAATTTTTTTAATTCTTTTTTACTTTTAATAAATTTAGTATTATATCAAACTATTTTATTTTTTAATATTTTTTAGTATTACTCTTAGTAAATTGTTTTTTTAAATTTTACTCAAATCATTGTTTTAAAAAATATATTTCATTTAATTGCCATATTTTATCCAAAAGTTTTTCTTAAACAAGGCAATGTTTTGTGTTTAGAAATTCGGGAAATAGTACCCTAACATGCTGGGTTGCGATTTTCCGCTTGTCTAAATAACTAAATATCCTTTTAATGAATTATGAGATGAATTTAGTGATGAGGATTTAAAACATCGTGTCTTAACATGCTGGATGTGATGTTTATATCCCTATTTCCTTGATTTTTAATTCTCTTTTATATTTTATTTTTTAATAATTTTAGTATTATATCAAATTATTTTTTTATTAAATTCTATATTACTCTTTGTTTAAAAAAATATATATTTCATTTAATTGAAAAGTTTTTCTTAAATAAGGCAATGTTTGGTGTTTAGAAAATCGAGAAATAGTGCCCTAACATGCTGGGTTGCGATTTTTCGTTTAACTAAATAACCAAATATCCTTTTAATAAATTTTCCTCAATTACGAGGTGATTTCAGTTACAAAAGTTTAAGAATATCGTGTCCTATCATGCTGGATGTGATATTCGTGTTCTTTTGGAACGAAGAATTCTCGGTTTTTAAACTCAAACTATTCCGATTTTAAAGGGATCTTATTTTGAATTATTTCAAACTTTGACATTAAAACAAAAAAAATTCAATTTGGTACCAAATTTGGGTGTTGTGAGGGTGCTAACCCTTCCTCACACGTAACCGACTCCCGAACTCGTTTTCTCAAAAATTCGTAGACCAAAATGTTTTATAAGGTGATCCAATCACACCTAAAAAGATTGGTGGCGACTCCCGTTTTCATTTTTCAAAAAAGTCGAACCCCGTTTTTCAAACTCATTCAAAAATCGTTTCGACAGCTTGGCGACTCCACTGGAGACCAATAAGAGAGTCAAGCCAAAAATTGATTACTTTCTGTCTTAATGCTAAAATTTGAAAAGATGTAAAAATAAAGATCCCTTTTCATGTGTTTGTTGCATATGTTTGTTATTTTACCTGCACACATTGCATTTGCATGACCGTTGGTCACACCTTTAAGTGGGAGTAAGAAACTAAGCTTTTGTGAGCTTTTCACCTTCGTATAAGTTAGTGGATTGCTTCCGGGAAACATCTGTACCTATAGACTTCGTGAGATTTTCATCTCCATATGGTCGTAGGGAAATAAATCCCCCTAAACCAAACTTGGTCCATATGAGCCTATAATGGGTGAGGATCGAGGAATCTGCTGGTTTGGGTACCCTTTACTTTAGAACCGAACTTCATGTAGTGAGCTTTAAGTGCTTGCCTTAGGTAGTAGGGTGATAACTTTTAGTACCTACCCTTTTAAAGTATTTGTTTATTATATTTTTTATATATGGCACTGACATATTCTTCTTATTTTTGTTGTCATTGCATATCATTCATCATTAAAATGTATCGATTCAAGGTTCGATTTTTGAGTTAGAAAGTTTTGTAATGGGGGATGAATATTTTAATAAAGTGGGGGACAACTCTTTCGTCTGTGCATGGTCAGAGAAAACCCAGTTAGAGAAAGGAGATAGTGTCACCGGGGGATATACATCGGAGTTGTGGGACTTCACTCGTATCAGTTCGACACAGATTGAGTGGAAGGAGTTGAGGGACATTTAGGCCCATTGGGATAATGAAGCCAAGCAGTTGTTCAGCTATGAGGACTTGCAGTATTTGCTTGACGGGAAGATAGATAGACAATTCGAAGTGAAGCGTGGAGTATTGATGGACACTTCTACCATTACAGCATTTCACTTTCATATAAAGATGGTCGCCCCGTAGATGATGAGGGTATTGGAGGAAAGGTGATTAACAGAATGCATAAGACCTACAAATTTGAATTGGATGGAAAGAATTTTGCCTATGATGGTAAAAAGGTTATTTACTATAGGACCGTTACCAAACGACAAGCTTGAGTTTACTAGGATGTTGCAGAAACAATGGAAGTACAAGATTTGGACAAATAGGCGTGAACAAAGAGGTTAAAGAAGACCGTATCATTCAAAGACCTTTAAAGTGGAGATTAGCTATGCTCTGTAGGGGCAGAAATCTAAAGACACTCAAGAAACATTGAGGATGTTGGATATCATTTGAAGGCAGCATGCTGTGAAGCAGGAATGCCTACTTGTTCGTCAATCTTTCTTTCAAGATAATCAGAACAACTTCATAGGCATTGGAGGAGGTGTCATTGGCTGTAGGGATTACCTCATGGGTGAAGTCATAGTTCAGATTCAAGAGGTTACTGATCACCTACAAGAATTGGCAGTACAAGCTAATGTATTAAGTGTAAAATATGAGCTAGTATCAAATAAAGGTCGAGAGTTAGCTTTGTTACTAGATAGGGTTAAGACTTTAGACCTACGGGCGAAAGCGTATTTGTAATCTGTTTTATGAAAAGATTTTTGTTCCTTAAATAACATTTTCTAAAATGAAACTGAATCAGAATCGATATCTTTTGCTTTCATGCATTTGCATCTCATCGCATCATATGCATTCAAAGTTATAGGAAGACCATAATTAGTTAAAATTACTACAGAAAAGGAAAGGAAAGTCTGGAAACTACACATCCTTACGGTACCCGTACTAAGACTAAGAATATGGATCAAAGGTTTGAGCAACTTCAGAAGGATATGTAAGACCAATTGCAAGAGCAGTTGGCAAAGATGAAAACAACATGAGAGAACAGATGATGGAAGCACAGAAGAATATGATGGCTCAAGTGGCCCAACTGCTAGCAGGGGCAATGGATAAGGGAAAGGGCCCTATGGCCATTGCTAGAGAGGATAATGAGGATTATCCACTGGGTTTTACCCCACCTCATGCGCAAGCACAAACTGAGGCACCTCCTCGAAGGCCGTCTGTCACAATTAGGCCTCAGTAAGGGCAAACTGATACTGGGATGCCTATGAATTTCCAAATCGACTCGGGATCAAATCTAGGAGATAATCCCACAAATTCTATTACCCCTGACTTCGACATGATAGAAAGGGAAGGAATGATAGATGAATCCTCAAAGAAGTTAGAGGATCGCTGCAAGTGGTTGGAAGAAAAGTTCAAGGCTTTAGAAGGTGCTGATAGTCATCACGGGATTGATGCCAAAGACTTGAGTTTGGTTTCAGATCTGGTACTCCCTCACAAGTTCAAGATGCCAGAATTTGAAAAGTACAATGGGACTACTTGCCCTGAGGCCCATATCACCATGTTCTGTAGGCGAATGACCGGCTATGTGAACAATGATCAATTATTGATACATTGTTTCCAAGATAGTTTGGTTGGGGCAGCAGCTAGGTGGCACAACCAGTTGAGCCGTGCCAGAATTGGTTCATGGAGAGATCTTGTGCAGGCCTTTATGCAGCAATACAATCATGTGACTGACATGACTCCCGATAGGATCACGTTGCAAAATATGGAGAAGAAGCCTAATGAGAGTTTTAGGCAGTATGCCCAAAGATGGAGGGAGGTGGCCATGCAAGTTCAACCACCGCTTTTGGAAAAGGAGACCACTATTTTGTTCATTAACACCCTGAAGGCTCCATTCGTCACTCATATGATTGGAAGCACCACCAAAAGCTTTGCTGATATTGTTATGGCGGGAGAAATGATTGAGAACGCCATAAGGGGTGGAAGGATTGAAGCGGGGGAAGCTACCAAGAGGTCAGTTCCAAGGAAAAATAAAGTGAATAATACGAGCACGAACAGTAAGGGTCACTCAAGCTCAGTAACTGTTAGTCAACCAAAAGCAACCATAGTGAGGCAACAAGGTTTGACAAGGCAGGAATCTGGCATCAAGCAAAACTTTGAAAAGCTCCAATTTACGCCAATCCCAATGTCGTATAAGGAGCTATATCAGAGTTTATTTGACGCACATCTGGTTGCCCCATATTATATAAAACCATTGTATCCCCCATGCCCTAAATGGTATGATTCAAATGCTCAATGTGATTACCATGCGGGAGTACTGGGGCATTCAATAGAAAATTGTACTGCTTTCAAGAAGACAGTTGAAAGGCTCATCGAGATGGGGATTGTGAAGTTTGACGATACCCCAGGTATAAAGAACCTGTTACCAGACCATGGTGACAAGGGGGTAAATGCAAGTGATTAAAGTACTGCAAGAGGGATCAAGGGGAACCCCGTTGAAGATGGTTGAAGAAGAAATAATAAGTAGAGGATTGGTAATATTGGATTTTGAGTAAAGAAGCCTGTGAGACATTCGTCCTTATAAACCTGGAAATGTTTTTGGACAATTGGTCTGTAGAGGAACTTCTTGTAATTTTTAGAAATTATACAGAATAATTTTCAGAACACTCTTGTTACTCGAAAGCCTAGGAGTAATAAGATTTCATTTGTGAAATAGGCCCATGTTCATACATCTTTGTTTTAATGAAACACATCTTTCATGATTAATTCGAGCCAATATTCCCTCATTCTTTATTATTTGATTTTCTAATTTTCATCAAATTTCTTCATTCATACCATGTAAATAGTCATTCTTGAATTCATTTACTCCTTGTACATTATTTTATGCCCATCATAGATCCCTAGATATCAATGACGTGGGCAATGATACTACAGATTCAGAGTTCATTTTTGAGCCCGACATGTGTTTAAAGGAACCTTAGTACTTTGAAGATTTAACAGAAAGTGTAACTTGTTTCTAAATTTGTTGGAAATGGTAAAGAGAGAAACAAATTTTACCCCATGAAAAGGTGATAGAGAATACAGCCTTAGAGGAATGGAAGGTTGTGAAATTAGAACACGCATAGCTGGAGAGCCAAAACAAGACCTCATGGAGGCTATTATGGAAATTCAAAAACGTTGTCAAGGAGGATACATGATTACATCAGTTATACTATAAATGCCGAATTTAAGGAGTCAAGATTTATAGGGCATGTATGTTATGGGTCTGTGCTCGTCAAAAGTTTCGAGCTGACAATGGATCATCTTTGTGGCTGTTGACTGCACTATTAAGAGGGAGAGAGTAGCTTCATATGCCAATATTACAAAGTCAATAGACATCGATACAAAAAAAAGAAAAAAGAAAAAAGAAAAAAGGGAAAAGAAAAGATCATTTTCAACTGCACAATGTCAAAGGTTTGCAGTCCGTTCAAAGATTAGGCACCCTGTCACAGTACATCAAAGGTGGCCAAAAGGAAAAAATCAACAAAAAGTACAGAAGATGACCGAGACTTTGTAAAAATTAGCATAAAAAGCTATTACTTACTCTTTATGTTTACGCTGGGGCAAACGCTTTCAAGGGTCCCAACTATCATCTTTAGAATGAATACAGCACATGGATCTCCTAAAAAGTCTGATGTGCTATCAATAGCTGCAAGTAATAGTTACCAATTTCTCACTATAGAGCATCAGACTATACACAGTCTCCAAAGCTTGAAATGATAGATTCTCTTTTCAAACCAGTTTCTGACAAAATGGATAAGTAGATCATGAGAGAAGCTTTCTTAGACTTCTATACAAGTTCAGGGAAGAGGAAGCCTAATCAGGTCATTATCTCCAAGGATGGAAATAGAGAGTCTCAGTTCAGTTGAATGATGAACAAAGGACTTGATCAAGTTATTGAGGCTTGCAAGCACCTTGACGAGAATTGAAACCCTAAGTTTGTGGCTATTGTTGCACAAAAACCATCATACCAAGTTTTCCAGCAGGGATCTCCTGACAATGTGCTACATGGTGCTGTCATTGACAACAAAGTATGCCATTCGAAGAATAATGATTTTTACCTTTGTGCTCATGCTGACCAAGTTGGGTTTTCAGCTAATGATCTGCGAGCTTGTTTATTCTCTATCCTACGAGCACCATAGCCATATCTGTTGTGGCCCCTATTTGCTATACTCATTTGGCAGCTTTACAACTGGGGCAATTTATGAAGTTTGTGGATGCTTTAGAGACATCATCGAGCTATGTAT
The DNA here is from genome assembly GCA_020496765.1 of Gossypium stocksii. Classification (NCBI taxonomy): domain Eukaryota; kingdom Viridiplantae; phylum Streptophyta; class Magnoliopsida; order Malvales; family Malvaceae; genus Gossypium; species Gossypium stocksii. Next base: position 2,577,157 of record CM035622.1, on the reverse strand, counting down.
TTGTCAAACGATAGCCAGGACTGCTGCTGGGGCAATCCTTTTCTCATGGGTTTATGAATCGAGATTCTTTTTTTCCTCCAAGCTTCGATGGAGTCAAGAATTGAATACCTCTAGTGAACTTAACTTAGAAGTATTCATCCTAATCAAATGGATGACACAGACCTATGATAAAGAGGGTTCGTCCACAAGAATTTCTCGCGGAAGCCAAGGTGAAAACCCGCAAAGGGCGCTTTGAGACTTCTAAATTCAAAAAAAAAAAAGACAAAAAAAAGGAAAAAAAGAGAAAAAAAGAAAAAAAGAGAAAAGAAAAAAGAAAAAAGAAAAATGGAGAGGCCAAGGTGAAAACCCACAAAGGGCACCTTGAGACCAAAGGGGTTTTGAGTTGAAAACTCGAAAGGGCAGCTCAAATTTTGAAAGGCATGCAGCAACCTTGCTATACCTGATTTGACAAGAAGTGAAGTATGTTACATGCTAGGGCATCAAAAAAGTACTTTGGATCTTCTAAACACATGTTAAACTCAAAGCAGTCTTCATAGAGCTTGTATATAGAAGCCCAAGCTACGATATCTAGGGCACCTGGATGTTGTCCTATTTACTATCTTTGGATTCTTTTTCTTCTCAAAAATATCTTTCCATATGCAATTCCTTTTTATTTTTGATAATTTATTCGAATTTATTTATCCTCCATTATTCATAAAGTATGTTGCATTGAAATAATGATTGATGAACTAAAATATTTTCACAAACGAAGTTTTGTATATTATTCTGGAAATCCCTAGATAATGTAAGAAACTGAAACAGGACAATTGTTTAAAAGAATTCCTATGTATAAGGGTCGAAAGTTCTCAAGAGAATTTCTTCTTCAGTCTAATTGGTGATTGGACGTTTCAAACAATTCGATCCTAGGAGAGGATCATTTCACGAACATTTCCAGTGGGTCGTAACATTCAAAGAATGGCAGTATGTTCAAATTAGGAATAATTTTGATGAATGAATGAGAAATGACATAGGAATAATTCTCATAACATCGCAGTATGTTCAAATTCGGAAGCATTTGACTCATTTCGATCATGGTATCCTAATCATCAAGCATAAACATATTCACATTCTCCAGGTTATGTCCTCTAAAGGACAATGTAGATTGAAGATTTCAACATGGTATCCCTGTGCTTATAGGGAACAGGTTGAAGATAGCAGATCTGACATTCCTGTGCTTACAGCAAAGTAGATCGAGGATTTCAACATGGCATCCCTGTGCTTATAGGGAATAGGTTAAAGATGACAGATTTGGCATCCCTGTGCTTACAGGGAACAGATCGAAGACATAGCAGATTTGACATTCCTATGCTTACAGCGAAGCAGATCGAGGATTTCAACATGGCATCCCTGTGCTTATAGGGAACAGGTCGAAGATGACAGATTTGGCAACGCTATGCTTACAGTGAATAGATCGAAGACATAGTAGATCTAACATTCCTGTGCTTACAGCGAAGCAGATCGAGGATTTCAACATGGCATCCCTGTGCTTATAGGGAACAGGTTGAAGATGACAGATTTGGCATCCCTGTGCTTACAGGGAACAGATCGAAGACGTAGCAGATCTGACATTCCTGTGCTTAAGTGAAGCAGATCGAGGATTTCAATATGGCATCTCTGTGCTTATAGGGAACAGGTTGAAGATGACAGATTTGGTATCCCTGTGCTTACAGGGAACAGATTGAAGACATAGCAGATTTGACATTCCTGTGCTTATAGTGAAGCAGATCGAGGATTTTAACATGGCATCCCTATGCTTATAGGGAACAGGTTGAAGATAACAGATTTGGCAATCTCCGTATTCGACGGGGAGCAAATCCAAGATGGTAGGTTTAGCAATCTCCGTATTTGACGGTGAGCAGATCTAAGGAGCAGATTTGGCAATCTCTGTATTCGACGGGGAGCAAATCTAAGATAATAGATTTGGCAATCTCCGTATTTGACGGGGAGCAGATCTAAGGAGCAGATTTGGCAATCTCCGTATTCGATGGGGAGCAAATCCAAGACGGTAGGTTTGGCAATCTCCGTATTTCACGGGGAGTAGATTTAAGGAGCAGATTTGGCAATCTCCGTATTCGACGGGGAGCAAATCCAAGATAATAGATTTGGCAATCTCCGTATTTGACGGGGAGCAGATCTAAGGAGCAGATTTGGCAATCTCTGTATTCGACGGGGAGCAAATCCAAGATGGCAGATTTGACAATCTCCGTATTTGATGGGGAGCAGATCTAAAGAGCAGATTTGGCAATCTTTGTATTCGACGGGGAGCAAATCCAAGATAATAGATTTGGCAATCTCCGTATTTGACGGGAAGCAGATCTAAGGAGCAGATTTGACAATCTCCGTATTCGACGGGGAGCAAATCCAAGATGGTAGATTTGGCAATCTCCGTATTTGACGGGGAGCAGATCTAAGGAGCAGATTTGGCAATCTCCGTATTCAACGGAGAGCAAATCTAAGATGGCAGATTTGGCAATCTCTATATTTGACGGGGAGCAGATCTAGGGAGCAGATCCAAGATGACAGATCTTATCTCTGTAATCGACGGGGAACAAATCAAAGACATAGTAGATCTGACCTTCATCGAGGCAGATCCAAGATGATTTGGCAATCTCTGTAATGGACGAGGAGCAAATCGAAGACGTAGCAGATTTGACTTTCATCGAAGCAGATCCAAGATGATTTGGCGTCTCTGTATTCGACGGGGAGCAGATCGAGGAACTCAAGGCTCAGCGAGCCCGGGCAAAATGGGTCCTTCGATAGTCTTCGCTTTATTCTTGTTACACAGTAATAAGCAAAGAGGGGCAGCTGTAATACCCCATTTTTGCCCGGGCCCATACCAAAAAATGATAAATAAATAAATAAATAAATAAATTCCAAGCCTAGTCCAGAATATATCATTTGGCCCGATCAGAATGGCCCATTACTTGAAATGATTGAAGGTCCATCTACAAACTTGACGTATATGGAAACATAATCTTCAAGGATACATAATCTTAGAAATGATATGTAAATCTTAGATATGATATGCAATCTTAGAAGATATGGTATGCAATCTTAGAAGATATGATTTTGATATCTTAGAGATTTAATTTGAAGATACCCTTTAATCTTAGCCGTTGATGTAATTGATCTGTACCGTTGGATTTGGGGAGGCTCAACTATAAATAGAGGCCTCCCCCCTCATTGAAAAACACACTTGAATTTTGGGAAGCAATAAAAATTCTTGAGAGCTTTCACTCAAATTTCTCTCCCTCTTACGTTCTTATTTTCTGCGGTTTGTTCTTATTTTATTCTTTGTTCATCTTCATTTTTCAACTTTTTTTTATTTAATTCATGTATCCCTGATTTTTTTAATTCTTTTTTATTTTTAATAATTTTAGTATTATATCAAACTATTTTATTTTTTAATATTTTTTAGTATTACTCTTAGTAAATTGTTTTTTTAAATTTTACTCAAATCATTGTTTTAAAAAATATATTTCATTTAATTGCCATATTTTATCCAAAAGTTTTTCTTAAACAAGGCAATGTTTTGTGTTTAGAAATTCGGGAAATAGTACCCTAACATGCTGGGTTGCGATTTTCTGCTTGACTAAATAACTAAATATCCTTTTAATGAATTATGAGATGAATTTAGTTACGAGGATTTAAAACATAGTGTCCTAACATGCTAGATGTGATGTTTATATCCCTATTTTCTTATTTTTAATTCTCTTTTATATTTTATTTTTTAATAATTTTAGTATTATATCAAATTATTTTTTTATTAAATTCTATATTACTCTTTGTTTTAAAAAATATATATTTCATTTAATTGAAAAGTTTTTCTTAAATAAGGCAATGTTTGGTGTTTAGAAAATCGGGAAATAGTGCCCTAACATGCTGGGTTGCGATTTTTCGTTTAACTAAATAACCAAATATCCTTTTAATAAATTTTCCTCAATTACGAGGTGATTTCAGTTACAAAAGTTTGAGAATATCGTGTCCTATCATGCTGGATGTGATATTCGTGTTCTTTTGGAACGAAGGATTCTCGGTTTTTAAACTCAAACTATTCCAATTTTAAAGGGATCTTATTTTGAATTATTTCAAACTTTGACATTAAGACAAAAAACAATTCAATTTGGTACCAATTTTGGCCGTTGTGAGGGTGCTAACCCTTCCTCACACGTAACCGACTCCCGAACTCGTTTTCTCAAAAATTTGTACACCAAAATGTTTTATAAGGTGATCCAATCACACCTAAAAAGATTGGTGGCGACTCCCGTTTTCATTTTTCAAAAAAGTTGAACCCCATTTTTCAAACTTGTTCAAAAATGGTTTCGACAGTGTTATTACCCTTTTATATAGCCAAGGTCTCTCCCGTGCTTTGCCGATGTGGGATTTGCCTAGGGTGTTACAAACATCTTCAAACATAACATTCACTACAATGAATTTGACTAAAAAAAAACTTGAACTTGATTCGGTAATTATCGAGCCGAGCTTTAGCTATCGATTGAGTAAAATTCAAGTTTAGAAATACTTGCTCGAACAACCCATGAGCCTTATCGAGCCTTTTATTTTTAATACATATTTTAAATGTTTTTATATTATTAAATTATGTTTTCATCTTTGATATATATTATTAACCCTAAACTTAATTTTTAGGCTAAACTTGAACTTGAATACGCAAAAGCTTTATCTACCTCAAGTTCGAGCTTAAATTTGAAAATTATTAAACAAGCTTAATTAGTGTTTAGGACTTATTTGATACCAAATGTTAATGGGTTTGATTCACTATTAGTACATTAATTGAAAATTATATATTATAAATTCCATTTCAGGCCCTAAGAGTACAATTTTAATTAGCATATAAATATGACTTTTCTTAAAAAAAAAAAAATTAAAGGTAACTAGAAAGCACATCTCAATGCCTTCCATGAACTTATGCATGTGAAGCTTAAAAGAGGAAGACTCCGACAATAGTTACAACACCGACAATGCAAGTGGTGGCCTTTATTTCAATGGCATTAGAGGGTGCTGGTGCTGGTGCAAGGGTCTCACTATCGACAACATCACCCATGCTTTTAGGGCTAGGAGAAGGGGAGTCAGAAACTTCATCATTGGTAGTTGGTGAAGGAGGCGATGAGACCTCCTCAGGAGACTCAACCTCAGAAGAGTATCCTTTGTTCGCGTCAGGGTTTTCGCTTTGACTAGGGCTAGGGGAAGAGGAGCTTGAAGAGCTCTTTGGGGCTCCAGGATAAGATGACTTGGGTGCTCCTTCGTCAGATTTTGATGGTGAAAAAGAGGAGCTGTTGGAGGATTGTGACGGCGACTTAATGGAGGGGGACTTAGGGGATGAAGCTGGAGAAGAAGCAGATGGCGACTTTGAAGGTGAAGATGCCTTGGAAGGGACTGGTGAAGGTGATGATTCGACCGCAAATGCCCCAGCAACAACCAAGAAAACAAGTGCAACAACAACAACAAGATCTTGGCATGCCATCTTTCACTTTTGCTTTTTAATAGTTTCTTATTACTTGTTATCTTTTTTTATTAAAAGATCGATATATATATATATATATATATATATAATAGATGTATGTAAGAGAAGTGCTTTTCTTATGAACTAAAATTGAACCTTTAACATCTCATAATACTATATTAAGATTTTGTGCTATTGTTTATTAAGTTTTTTTCTTCGGAATCAAAATCTAATATAATATTTAATGTTTGTTTATTCTGGTATTTTTATTTTTAAATAGTAAATTAAACCAAATTTATTAGTAATCATATTGATACTTATAACAAAACCTTTTAATGGTTACTGTTTAAGAATTCTATTTTTTAGTTTGAATTTTGAGACGTACAAAGTAATATTGATGAGATAGAAATTTTCAAGGTTTATCTTGTTTTTATTCTAATAGGTGACTACATATAAATTTATTACTAATTTTATTAACACATATGAAATTATAATTTGGTAATTTTATAAAATATATTTAAAACTATTTATATTATATTATAATTTAAATTTAAATTTAAATTCAAAATATAAATAAATACAACTAAAAATTTAAATTAAAAGTAAATTCAGTTGTTGGGTTGACTTTGTTATATTTTTTATCTCCCATGTATTATCTAATATCTAATTATCTATCATATTCTATATGCTTCAATGGTTCCATTAAATGGGAAGAAACACGAGTTTTGAGTTCCTATTATTACGAAAGAAAAACTGAAGTCTCCATGCTTATTTCATGATCTCTCAAATGTTGAGTTTCCATGATTAGAGTGATTTGTATGGTTGAACTTATCTATAACTTGATTGCTTGTATGGTTGATCATGGGCGAATAGATAACTTGTAGACATGTTTAAGGTCTTTTTTTCTTAAATATATCTAAGCCTAGAAGAGCGCCTAGTATTTGGGGGGAAAATGGTCTTTAGCTTCAATATTCAAGTTGCCAACTTGGTTAGACCTATTTTCCTATTTTATAATTTATTCTTTCTTTCATTCTAAAGCCACTGAAGCTCTTTGTTCAAATCTACTCATCATCCCTTTTCTTTTGCTAAAATACTTATTGTGTAACACCCCTCGCCTAACCTAATCGTTAAGTCCGAGTTATAGGATGTCAGATTTGTTGCCAGAGAAATTATATTCAATTATATGGTAACACAATCATTCAAATATACAATTATAAGTTAAAGACAATTGCATTATGATACATAATCAAATCTGAGTCTTAATCGGGTTAACGAAAGCTCTTTTGTTGACTCGAACTTAAAAGAAGACCAAATTATAAAGTTTCAAAATCTTAGGGCTGACATCGTGACGTCACCAAATAGTTTGTCATGTTATGACTTCAATCCACCTGACGTCGCAACGTGACTCATGTCAGCTGATGTTGCGACGAGAAAGATTGATCGTTGGGACGCTGGTTTTGTTTTTGGTAAAATTTGAGCCATTTAATAGCTATTTCAAGTTCCAAACAAACTAGCCAATTTACTCTTTTATGATTCACAGTCACCTATGCCAAAACTTGTATACATAATATAGAACAAGGTATTAGGATACCAAAAACAAATCCAATCAATAACATTACATGTATATACCCAAATCTATATCATATTCAATCCACCATCTAATTCAACTTACCATTCCATTTATTTTTTAATATAACCTCCTCAACCTAGCCTAGAAATTAAGACTAGATTTTGAAGGTCATACTGGCCACCAAAATGGCCCAAAAGAAACAAGCAAACTCTCATAAACTTGTTTTCAAAACATTCACTTATTTTTCAAGAAACCCTAGTGGGTATCTCTTTATTTTTTTTTAAAAATAAAATTAATTTTGCCAAGTTCAATTAAAATTCAAATTAAAAAGATTTTCATTAAATTTAAAAACATATTACATATTTGATCATTAATTGCTATTCTGAGTTTCCAAAAAAATCCAGTTTGACAGTTGAAAAATCAGTATTCACAATTGATTTCTAAAACCATAATTACTAACTTTAATGGCCAATTATTAATTGAGTCAATTATTGAATTTATCCAATACTTTACCTTCATGCTGGCAATAACTAAATATACCCTAAAAATCAATCTCATGCCACAATTTGTAAAATAAATTATTACAAACCAAATAATAAAAATATAAAATTAAATAGTTATTTAATAGAATTGAGACGAGACCTCCAAATTGCCAAATCCAAGCCCTAACCTTACCGACTACCTGAGAAATGTTAAACTAATGGGACGAGCTTAAAAAACTCAGTGTCAGTTTTAATCAATGGTGAACAAAGTATGCAGAACTTACAAATCATGCAAGAAACCCGTTTAACAATTGAGCATAAAAGCTAATAGATTATCGATAATTACAGTAGTATACAAAATTCACACTTTCATAGTTGTTCCAATATTTATGCATATGCATGCTTGAGAATGACAGTGAAAAAGGTCTTACCCATCCATCCGTTACACACCACGAATTTCCTAAAACCCGTCTACCAAATCACTAAAATAATTAGGAGCTCTAGCTCAGTGTGGATAAACCAACAACAATAGTTTGCAAATAAGCTGTCAGCAACATGGACGAGCCACCAAAAATGTAGATAAACTGCTAGTAAATTATAGTAAACCTCTAATAATGTAGATGATTGTGATATTAATGATAGTACCTTTAAAACTAAACTATTATCATGATAAAGGCAAGCGCACCTATCGAACAGTAGTATAGCTTATGGCAAGACCGGGATTTCGAACCCACAAGGACTAAAAGTACTAGTATTAACTTTCTTTTTATTATCTAGCCTAAAAAATAATTAGAATATGTTTAAACTAAAATTAACTAAACTAATAATGGACAGAGAGTAAATTGGGGAAGATACTTTTGGAAAACTGATTGATTAAGACAATACCCAAGGAAGAATCCAACTAGACTTCACTTGTTATTAAACTCTAAACTACGATTTATTCACTTGACTTGATCCGTAGAAATCCCTAATTTATGTTAATATCTCTTTCAAGACTAAAAACAACTAACCCTAGGTTGATTAATTGAAATTTCTTTCTAATTAAAACCCCTAGTGTTACATTAACTTGATCTATGGATTTCCCTATTAGATTTGACTCTAATCCGGCAGATTTTCGTCGTCCTATTTCTAGGATTACAATCAACTCCGCTTAATTGTGTTGGATCTACTCCTAGACAAGGACTTTTGCCCCACTGAATAAGCACAATCAACTTGAATTAATATCCTAAATATTAACACAAGAATTAATAACACAGTTAAGAACAAATCAAATATTTATCATATAATTCAGAAAGTAATAACAAGATCTGTCGTAGGTTTCATTCCCTCAGGTGTTTAGGGGACTTAGTTCATAATTGTAAAATAAAATATCTCAAAATAAGGAAAACAACAAAATATAAAGAACCCAAAAACTTTGACAGAAATTGAAGGGAGATCATCAGTCTTGATGTAAATCCTTGCTTCCGAGATGAATCGATCGACGTTCCTCGAGTAATCCCTTGCTTTCTACTCTATGTGTCCTTAAGGCCCATTAATATTACTTGTTATCTTTTTTTATTAAAAGATTGATATATATATATAATATGTGTATGTAAGAGAAGTACTTTTCTTATGAACTAAAATTGAACCTTTAACATCCCGTAATACTATATTAAGATTTTGTTCTATTTTTTATTAGGCTTGTTTGACCTTAAGTATGAAAATTCTTAAACAACTTTATCAGAGATTAGAACTTATTTGATGCCAGATGTTAACGAGTTTTGATTTACTATTAGTACATTAATTAAAAATTATATACTATAAATTTTATTTTAGGCTTGAAGAGTAAAATTTTAATTAGCATATAAATATGACATTTTAAAAACAAAAATTAAAGGTAACTAGAAAGCACATCTCAAGGCCTTCCATGATCTTATGCATGTGAAGCTTACAAGAGGAAGAATCCAAAAATAGTTACAACACTGACAATGCAAGTGGTGGCCTTTTTTTTCAATGGCATTAGAGGGTGCTAATGCTGGTGCAAGGGTCTCACTATTGACAACATCACCCATGCTTTTAGGGCTAGGAGAAAGGGAGTCAAAAACTTCATCATTGGTAGTTGGTGAAGGAGGGGACGAGACCTTCTCAGGAGACTCAACCTCAGAAGAGTATGCTTTGTTAGCGTTAGGGTTTTCACTTTGACTAGGGCTAGGAGAGGAGGAGCTTGAAGAGCTCTTTGGGGCTCCAAGATGAGATGATTTGGGTGCTCCTTCGTCAGATTTTGCTGGTGAAAAAGAGGAACCGTTGGACGATTGTGACGATGACTTAATGGAAGAGGCCTTGGGGGAAGAAGCCAGTGAAGAAGATGGTGACTTCGAAGGTGAAGATGCCTTGGAAGGGACTGGTAAAGGTGACGATTCGATAGCAAATGCCCCGACAACAACCATGAAAACAAGTGCAACAACAACAAGAAGATTTTGGCATGCCATCTTTCACTTTTGCTTTTTAATAGTTTCTTATTACTTAGTTATCTTTTTTTATTAAAAGATTGATATATATATATATATATATATATATAATATGTGTATGTAAGAGAAGTGCTTTTCTTATGAACTGAAATTGAACCTTTAACATCTTGTAATACTATATTAAGATTTTGTTCTATTTTTTATTAGGCTTGTTCAACTTCTATTTGTTATGATTTTTTTCTTTGGTATCAAAATCTAATTTAATAGTTAATGTTTGTTTATACTTATACTTTTATTTGTAAATAGTAAATTAAAAATATTTATTAGTAATCATATTGACACTTATAACAAAACCTTTTCGTGGTTATTATTTAAGAGTTTGATTGTTAAATTTGGATTTTGAGACGTACAAAGTAATATTGATGAGATAAAAATTCTCAAGGTTTATCTTGTTTTTTATTTTAATAGGTGCCTATATATAAATATACTAGTTTTATTATTACATATGAAATTATCATTTGATAATTTTATAAAATATATTTAAAACTATTCATATTATAATACATATTAAATTTAAATTTAAATTCAAAATATAAATAAATACAACTAAAATTGTAAATTATAAGTAAATTCAGTTATTCGGTTGACTTGTTATATTTTGTATCTTCCATGTCTTATCTAATATGTAATTATCTATCATATTCTATATGCTTCAATGGTTCCATGAAACGGAAAGAAACACGAGTTTTGAGTTCATATTATCACGAAAGAAAAGCCGAAGTCTCAATGATTATTTCATGATCTCTCAAATGTTGAGTTTCCATGATTAGAGTGATTTGTATGGTTGAACTTATCTATAACTTGCTTGCTTGTAGGGTTGATAATGGGCAAATAGATCACTTGTAGACTGTTTAAGGTTTTTTTCTTTAATATCTCTGAGCCTAAAAGAAGGCATAGTATTTGGGGGGAGGAAGGGGTGTAATAGCCCAAATTTGACCGGGCCTTAAAGAACCAAAAACTAAAAATTAAATAAATAAATATTTATTTTAAAAAGTCCAATAAAAAGTCCTTTTACAAGTTTTTGTTCACTACCCGGTAGACCCAAACACCAAACCCGATTGTCCCATTTACAAACAGACCAACCCAAATACCAACTAATTAACTCTTAGCCCAAATTGATCCTAACCCATATCAGACCCATTTGTAATTTAACCTACCCAGACCCAACAAATGAAGGCCTAGAAGGCCCAAAAGCTTAAGTCCTTTAGCTAGGGTTTGAAACCCTAGCTCTCTGATCGCGCCGCAGCCAACAGAACACCAAGCATCACGCCCTTACGCTGCAAGCACCCTAGCACGGATCTGGAATCAAGCCGCAGCCAACGCCAGGTCCATCGTCACCAGATTCTCCGTGATTACCTGCAAATAAAGGAAAGAAAACGACATAGAATCGAAACTAATATGGCAAGAAATAAAGCCGGATCTTGTAATATTTATTTTCGATTTTCTAGTGGCTATATAAAAAGCCCGAATCAAACAAATGTAGGGGAGTTGATACCCGTATACAGACAAAATACATATATCAAAAGCAATCAAATTGATTTTTCAAGGTGGTTTCATTTTCTGCTATTTTCATTGTTTTATTTATTTATTTATTTATTTATTATACATATATTTGTAATACATACGGATAAAAGGAAAGAAAGGAAGGAACAGTACCTAAAGCGGCTTTCCTCGTCGAAAGATCATCGCAGGTGTTGGGGTCGAAACGAGCGGGGTCGAGTCCCTAGTTTCTTCTCCTTTCTTTCTGTTTTTCGGGCCAAGAAGGCTAAGCCTTCGCATTTTTTAAAAAAAAGAGGGGTTAAGTACCCCATCTTGCAAAGATCAGGCCCTCAATCTCAAGCGTAGTCGGTCGCCTGACCGGTTGTAACACGGCGGCGCATGGAGGGAGGATATGAGGGACTCAAACCTTAGCAGAGAAAGGATCTCCCTTTCCCCTTGTTTTTTTTAGTTTTGTTAAAAATGATTTAGGGGTTTTTTTTTAAAAAAAGGATTTTATAAATCATAAGAACGGCGCCGCTTGAAGGGAAGGGAACCCGCGCATTGACCCGACCCATGCACAGGGTCCGTGTGTTTCCGCTTTAAAGGGAAAATTGCGCATATGGTCCCTTCATTTTTGTTGCACCTTTCGATTTGGCCTTGCTGCCTTTTTCTTTTAATTACAGTTTTTCTTATAATTTTGTTCTTCTTATAAATAAATCCAGGTTTAAACGCCACATTTTGGGATTAGGGTTTATTTCCCAGTGAGTCCCTCTCTTATTACGCGTATTTCAAATTTGGTCCCAAGCTCAGTTTTGATATTTTTAAAATTAACCTTAGAGTTTTAATAAAAATTGAATTTAATCCTTTTTCAATTTTATATTGATTTTGGATCCTTTTTTTAATTATAATTCATTTGTTTAAATGTTTTGTATATACGTTATGTATTTAAATTCATTTTTATTATTTTTATTTTTATAATATTTATTGTTTTTTAAACATTTGAATATTTTTTGATTTCATATATTATTTTAAATTATTATTATTATAAAACATTATATATTGTTTTAAAATTTTCATTACATATTATTTTTGTATATTATTATTACATATCACGTATTATTTTTATTTTGTATATTATACTATATTCTAAAACATTTTATTATGAATTTGGTTTCTTATTATCATATTATTGTTTTTACAAATATATATTAAATTCTTATATTATATGTTGTGAATTTTTTAAAATCATTTTAAAATTTGTTATTCATTATTCTAATATTTAATTTCATTTGCCATTTGGTTTATAAAAGTTTTATATTTTTGTTTTCTTGATTTATTTTGTATGTTTTTTAAAAAATTTAGTTGGTCTAATTTCACCTTTTTTTATATTTTGCTTATTAAGGTTTTAGTATAAAAATTTTATTACGCAAACTACTGGTAATTTATGTTATTTATTATGTTATAGTGGTGTGAAATGCTAGTGTATATACTATGCATTTTAAATTATTTATTATTGATATCTTGCAACGCTTGCATCATTGTTTTTTAAATTTCTTATTTCATTTAACCCAAAAAATGTTCTTTTAAAAAAAAAAGGCAATGCTTGGTATTTGAAAGCTTCAAGAAAAGTAGTGCCCTAACTTACTGGGTTGCAACTTTTCTCGTTGAGTTCAAATAGTTAAGCACCCTTCTAAGTTTTTAAGGTTTTCAAAATACGAGCAACTGTTTCGGAATTTCAAAGCGTTGTGTTCTAACTTACTGGATATGGCGTTTTGTCGTTTCGGGATAGAGATTTTCAAAAATGGGCTAGCTTAGTTTCGAATGTCTTAAAAATATTGCGTCTAAACTTACTGGATGTGATATTTTGATTCGTTTGATACAAGTGAACCCTAGTTTTCGAAATTGAAACATTCTAAAGAGGATTGTATCTTAAAACTTTTAAATTTCTGACATTAAAGATGTTTGATAATCAATTAGGTACCAATTTTTGGGCGTTACGAGGGTGCTAACCCTTCCTCGTACGTAACCAACTCCCGGACCCATTTTCTGATTTCGTAGACCAAAACTAATGATTTTAAAACAAAATGTTAAAAAGGTGCTCCAATCGGACTTAAAAAGATTGGTGGCGACTCCCGTTTTAACTTTTAAAGTCGACCTCGTTTTTTTCAAACCTCATAAAAAATGGTTTCGACAAGGGGCTTTAGCTTCAATATTCAAGTTGCCTACTTGGTTAGACCTATTTTCCTATTTTATAATTTATTCCTTCTTTCATTCTAAAGCCGTTGAAGCTCTCTGTTAAAATCTAATCATCCTCACTTTTTCTTTTGCTGAAATACCCATTGTGTAACACCCCTCGTTTGACCTGATCGCTGGGTCCGAGCTATAGATGCCACATTCGTTGCCGAAGAAACTATAGTCAATTATACAAAAACATAATCATTCAAATATACAATTATAAATGAAACACATTTGCATTATGATAAATAATCAAATCTTAGTCTTAATTAGGTTTACGGAAGCTTTTGTGTTGACTCAAACATAAATGAAGACAAAAATGTAAAGTTTCAAAATCTCATGGCCGACGTCATGATATCGCCAAATAATTTGTCACTTCATACTTCAGTCCACTCGACGTCGCAATGTGACTCATGTCGGCTAAAGTTGCGATGAGGATGATTAGTCATTCGGACGTGGGCTCTGTTTTTGATAAAATTTGAGTCATTATATAGCTATTTCAAGTTTACAAACAAACCAGCAAATTTACACTTTTATGATTCACAGTCACCTATGCCAAAACATGTATACATAATATAGAACAAGGTATTAGGAAACCAAAAACATATCCAATCAATAACATTACATGTATATAGCCAAATCTATATCATATTCAATCCACCATCTAATTCAACTTACCATTCCATTTATTTTTTAATATAACCTCCTCAACCTAGCCTAGAAATTCAGATTAGATTTTAAAGGTCATACTGGCCACCAAAATGGCCCAAAAGAAACAAGCAGACTCTCATAAACTTGTTTTCAAAACATCGCTTATTTTTCAAGAAACCCTAGTGGGCATCACTTTATTTTTTTAAATAAAATTAATTTTGCCAAGTTCAATTAAAATTCGAATTAAAAAGATTTTCATTAAATTTAAAAACATATTACATATTTGATCATTAATTGCTATTCTGAGTTTCCAAAAAAAAATCTAGTTTTACAGTTGAAAAATCTGTATTCACAATTGATTTTTAAAACCATAATTACTAACTTTAATGACCAATTATTAATTGAGTCAATTATTTAATTTATCTAATTCTTTACGTTCATGTTTGCAATAACTAAATATACCCCATAACTGAATATACCCTAAAAATCAATCTCATGCCACAATTCGTCAAATAAATTATTACAAACCAAATAATAAAAATATAAAATTAAATATTTATTTAATAGAATCAAGACGAGACCTCCAAAACCTTACAGACTACCTGAGAAATGTTAAACTAATGGGATGAGCTTAAAAAACCCAGTGTGAGTCTTAATCAAAGGTGAACAAAGTATGCAAAACTTACAAATCATGCAAGAACCCCGTTTAACAATTGAGCACAAAAGCTAATAGATTATCGGTAATTACAGTAGTACACAAAATTCACGCTTTCATAGTGCTTCCAATAGTTATGCATATGCATGCTTGAGAATGACAATGCAAAAGGTTCTACCCATCCATCCGTTACACACCACGAGTTCCTGATATGCGTGATATGAAGTAATAAAATTTATAATAATGATCGCACCACAAACTAACTATTATCATGACTTTAAGGCAAGTGCACCTATCGAACAGTAGTATAGCTTAGTGGCAAGACCGAGATATCGTACCCAAGGGAACCAAAAGTACTAGTACTAGTACTAACTTTCTTTCTATTATTTAACCTAAAAATAAAAAGGGATTTTATGAAACTAAACTAATTCTAAAACTAAACTAAGAACGCATTAAAATTAAATTGGGGAAAAACTCTTTAGGAAAAACTGATTGATTTGGGCAATACTCAAGGGAGAATCCACCTAGACTACTTGTTATCAATTCTTGAGTTAGATGATTTATTCACTTGACTTGATCCGTAGAGATCCCTAACTTATGTTAATACCTCCGTCGAGGATAAGAACAACTAATCCTAGGTTGATTAACTGAAATCTCTTTCTAGTTAAAACCCCTAGTCTTGCATTAACTCGATCTATGGATCCCCGTATTAGGTTTGACCCTAATCTGGCAGATTTATGTCGCTCTATGTCTAGGGTTGCATGCAACTCCGCTTAATTATGCTAAATCTACTCTTAAACAGGGACTTTTGCTCCTCTGAATAAGCACATCAATACTTGAATTAATACCTAGGATTATTAAAACAAGAATTAAGAACAATTCAAGTATTTATCATATAACTCAAGATAAATGATAAAAAGATCTGTTTTAGGTTTCATCCCCCTCAAGTATTTGGGGGGTTTAGTTCATAGTTAATAAAGAAAACATCTCAGAAGAATAAAAATAACAAAACGTAAAGAACGCAAAAACCCCTGAAGGATTGAAGGGAGATCCTTTGTCTTGATGTAGAGTTCGGCTTCTGGGATGAATCAATTGGCTTTCCTTGGAGTAATTCCTTGCTTTCACTCTCTGTGTTGGCAGAAATACAGCACTCTCTTGTGGGAGGGAAGGCACTCCCTTAGCGGGAAATAAGCACACCCTTGAAGTTGCCTCCTAGGGTCTTTATATAGAGTTTTGGAATGCCTTTCTTAGCCCCTAAGTATCCTTTTCCAAGTGAAATTGAACTATCTCACGACAGGTATACACCTGTGGGCCACGCTTGTGTGGATTAACAAGAGGCTGTGTGTGGGCCTATTGATGGTGGTACGACCGTGTGGTCTGGCCGTGCTTGTCGGGGCTGGGCCGTGTTGGACTTTATGTGGCACGACCGTGGGACACGGCCGTGTGGTGAATCCTTGGGCCATGTTGTTTTTACACTTTGGCCCATTTTCTCTATTTTTTGCCCGTTTTTCGTTCTTTTCTCTTCCTTGTGCTCTCCTGAGTATAAAACATGAAATAGAAGTATTAAGAGCACCAATTTCCACAAATTCAATAATAATTCATCCAAAAATGAAGCTAAGCATGAGGTAAAAATATGTATAATTTATCGTTTATCAGTTCCCTAAAACCCTTCTACCAAATCACCAAAATAATTAGGAGCCGTAGCTAAGTGTGGATAAACCAACAATAATAGTTTGGAAATAAGCTGTCAGCAACGTGGACGAGCCACCAAAGATGTAGATAAACTGCTAATAAATTACAGTAAACCTCTAATAATGTAGACAAACTATGAATAAGATGTAGACGATGCTGCCAATGATGTGGTCAAGCCACCAATATCCAATAACTCCTACAATACTCCGGGGTATAGTATACTAACAACAATATTGTGGATATACCACCAATACTCCACGAGACTTCTCCGTTACCAATCAATTTCAATCCTCATGCAGTGCAATATAATATGTCATGTATGTAGCATGATCATGGTTGATAGAAACAACTATCGTATAGCACATAGCAAACAAGCCAATAGACACATTCGATCAACTAAAGTAAAAACATACATGCATTTGACTAGTATAGAATAGGCAAGGCACATGGCCCTCTTACCACATAAGTGTTGTTACCCTTTTATATAGCCAAGGTCTCTCCCGTGCTTTGCCGATGTGGGATTTGCCTAGGGTGTTACAAACATCTTCAAACATAGCATTAACTACAATGAATTTGACTAAAAAAAACTTGAACTTGATTCGGTAATTATCGAGCCGAGCTTTAGCTATCAATTGAGTAAAATTCAAGTTTAGAAATACTTGCTCGAACAACTCATGAGCCTTATCGAGCCTTTCATTTTTAATACATATTTTAAATGTTTTTATATTATTAAATTATGTTTTCATCTTTGATATATATTATTGACCCTAAACTTAATTTTTAGGCTAAGCTTGAACTTGAATACCCATAAGCTTTATCTACCTCAAGTTCGAGCTTAAATTTGAAAATTATTAAACAAGCTTAATTAGTGTTTAGGACTTATTTGATACCAAATGTTAATAGGTTTGATTCACTATTAGTACATTAATTGAAAATTATATATTATAAATTCCATTTCAGGCCCTAAGAGTACAATTTTAATTAGCATATAAATATGACTTTTCTTAAAAAAAATTAAAGGTAACTAGAAAGCACATATCAAGGCCTTCCATGAACTTATGCATGTAAAGCTTAAAAGAGGAAGAATCCGACAATAGTTACAACACCGACAATGCAAGTGGTGGCCTTTATTTCAATGGCATTAGAGGGTGCTAGTGCCGGTGCAAAGGTCTCACTATCGACAACAGCACCCATGCTTTTAGGGCTAGGAGAAAGGGAGTCAAAAACTTCATCATTGGTAGTTGGTGGAGGAGGTGATGAGACCTCCTCAGGAGACTCAACCTCAGAAGAGTATCCTTTGTTGGCGTCAGGGTTTTCACTTTGACTAGGGCTAGGGGAAGAGGAGCTTGAAGAGCTCTTTGGGGCTCCAGGATAAGATGACTTGGATGCTCCTTCATCAAACGATAGCCAGGACTGCTGCTAGGGCAATCCCTTTCTCATGGGTTTATGAATTCTTTTTTTCCTCCAAGCTTCGATGGAGTCAAGAATTGAATACCTCTAGTGAACTTAACTTGGAAGTATTCATCCTAATCAAATGGATGACACAGACTTATGATAAAGTGGGTTCGTCCACAAGAATTTATCGCGGAAGCCAAGGTGAAAACCCGCAAAGGGCGCTTTGAGACTTTTAAATTCAAAATAAAAAATAAAAAAAGGAAAAAAGAGAAAAAAAGAAAAAGAAAAAAGAAAAATGGAGAGGCCAAGGGGAAAACCCACAAAGGGCGCCTTGAGACCAAAGGGGTTTTGAGTTGAAAACTTGAAAGGGCAGCTCAAATTTTGAAAGGCATGCAGCAACCTTGCTATACCTAATTTGACAAGAAGTGAAGTATGTTACATGCTAGGGCATCAACAAAGTACTTTGGATCTTCTAAACACATGTTAAACTCAAAGCAGTCTTCATAGAGCTTGTATATGAAGCCCAAGCTGCGATATCTAGGGCACCTGGATGTTGTCCTATTTACTATCTTTGGATTCTTTTTCTTCTCAAAGATATCTTTCCATATGCAATTCCTTTGTATTTTTGATAATTTATTCAAATTTATTTGTCCTCTATTATTCATAAAGTGTGTTGCATTGAAATAATGATTGATGAACTAAAATATTTTCACAAACGAAGTTTTGTATATTATTCTGGAAATCCCTAGATAATGTAAGAAACTAAAACAGGACAATTGTTTAAAAGAATTCCTGTGTATAAGGGTCAGAAGTTCTCAAGAGAATTTCTTCTTCAGTCCAATTGGTGATTGGACGTTTCAAACAATTCAATTCTAGGAGAGGATCATTTCACGAACATTTCCAGTGGGTCGTAACATTCAAAGAATGTACAATAGGATCCAATTGATTCAAAGCATACGAGTAAAGTATGATTGATATGTCAAGAAGAGCAAAGACGAAATTTTGATGAATGAATGAGTAATGACATAGGAATCATTCTCATAACATCGCAGTATGTTCAAATTAGGAAGCATTTGACTCATTTCGATCATGGCATCCTAATCATCAAGCACAAACATATTCACATTCTACAGGTTATGTCCTCTAGAGGACAATGTAGATTGAAGATTTCAACATGGCATCCCTGTGCTTATAGGGAACAGGTTAAAGTTAGCAGATCTGACATTCCTGTGCTTACAGCGAAGCAGATCGAGGATTTCAACATGGCATCCCTGTGCTTATAGGGGACAGGTTGAAGATGACAGATTTGGCATCCCTGTGCTTACAGGGAATAGATCGAAGACATAGCAGATCTAACATTCCTGTGCTTACAGCGAAGCAGATCGAGGATTTCAACATGGCATCCCTGTGCTTATAGGGAACAGGTCGAAGATGACAGATTTGGCAACCCTGTGCTTATAGGGAACAGATCGAAGAAATAGCAGATCTGACATTCCTGTACTTACAGCGAAGCAGATCGAGGATTTCAACATGGCATCCCTGTGCTTATAGGGAACAGGTTGAGGATGACAGATTTGGCATCCCTGTGCTTACAGGGAACAGATCAAAGACATAGCAGATATGACATTCCTGTGCTTACAGTGAAGCACATCGAAGATTTCAACATGGCATCCCTGTGCTTATAGGGAACAGGTTGAAGATGACAGATTTGGCATCCCTGTGCTTACAGGGAACAAATCGAAGACATAGCAGATTTGGCATTCCTGTGTTTACAGCGAAGCAGATCGAGGAATTTAACATGGCATCCCTATGCTTATAGGGAACATGTTAAAGATAATAGATTTGGCAATCTCCGTATTCGACGAGGAGCAAATCAAAGATGGCAGGTTTGGCAATCTCCGTATTTGAAGGTGAGCAGATCTAAGGAGCAGATTTGGCAATCTCTGTATTCGACGGGGAGCAAATCCAAGATAATAGATTTGGTAATCTCCGTATTTGACGGGGAGCAAATCTGAGGAGCAGATTTGGCAATCTCCATATTTGACGGGGAGCAAATCTAAGATGGTAGGTTTGGTAATCTCCGTATTTGATGGGGAGTAGATCTAAGGAGCAGATTTGGCAATCTCTGTATTCGACGGGGAGCAAATCCAAGATAATAGATTTGACAATCTCCTTATTTGACGGGGAGTAGATCTAAGGAACAGATTTGACAATCTCCGTATTCGACGGGGAGCAAATTCAAGATGGCAGATTTGACAATCTCCGTATTTGATGTGGAGAAGATCTAAGGAGCAGATTTGGCAATCTCCGTATTCGACAGGGAGCAAATCCAAGATAATAGATTTGGCAATCTCCATATTTGACGGGGAGCAGATCTAAGGAGCAGATTTGGCAATCTCCGTATTCGACGGGAAGCAAATCCAAGATGGTAGATTTGGCAATCTCCGTATTTGACGGGGAGCAGATCTAAGGAGCAGATTTGGCAATCTCCGTATTCAACGGGGAGCAAATCTAATATGGCAGATTTGGCAATCTCCATATTTGACGGGGAGTAGATCTAGGGAGCAGATCCAAGATGACAGATCTTATCTCTCCATAATCGACGGGGAGCAAATCAAAGACACAGTAGATCTAACCTTCATCGAGGCAGATCCAAGATGATTTGGCAATCTCTGTAATGGACGGGGAGAAAATCGAAGACGTAGCAGATCTGACTTTCATCCAAGCAGATCCAAGATGATTTGGCGTCTTGGTATTCGACGGGGAGTAGATCGAGGAACTCAAGGCTCAGCGAGCCCGGGCAAAATGGGTCCTTCGATAGTCTTCGCTTTATTCCTGTTACACAGCAATAAGCAAAGAGGGGCAGCTGTAATACCCTATTTTTACCCGGGCCATTACCAAAAAATGATAAATAAATAAATGAATAAATAAATTCCAAGCCTAGTCCAGAATATATCATTTGGCCCGATCAGAATGGCCCATTACTTGAAAAGATTGAAGGTCCATCTACAAACTTGACGTATATGGAAACATAATCTTCAAGGATACATAATCTTAGAAATGATATGTAAATCTTAGATATGATATGCAATCTTAGAAGATATGGTATGCAATCTTAGAAGATATGATTTTCATATCTTAGAGATTTAATTTGAAGGTACCCTTTAATCTTAGCCGTTGATGTAATTGATCTGTACCGTTGGATTTGGAGAGGCTCAACTATAAATAGAGGCCTCGCCCCCATTGAAAAACATACTTGAATTTTGGGAAGCAATAAAAATTCTTGAGAACTTTCACTCAAATTTCTCTCCCTCTTACGTTCTTATTTTCTGCAGTTTGTTCTTATTTTTTTCTTTGTTCATCTTCATTTTTCAACCTTTTTTATTTAATTCATGTTTCCCTGATTTTTTTAATTCTTTTTTATTTTTAATAATTTTAGTATTATATCAAACTATTTTATTTTTTAATATTTTTTAGTATTACTCTTAGTAAGTTGTTTTTTTTAAATTTTACTCAAATCATTGTTTTAAAAAATATATTTCATTTAATTGCCATATTTTATCCAAAAGTTTTTCTTAAACAAGGCAATGTTTTGTGTTTAGAAATTTGGGAAATAGTACCCTAACATGCTGGGTTGCGATTTTCCGCTTGACTAAATAACTAAATATCCTTTTAATGAATTATGAGATGAATTTAGTTACGAGGATTTAAAACATCGTGTCCTAACATGCTGGATGTGATGTTTATATTCCTATTTCCTTGATTTTTAATTCTCTTTTATATTTTATTTTTTAATAATTTTAGTATTATATCAAATTATTTTTTTATTAAATTCTATATTACTCTTTGTTTTAAAAAATATATATTTCATTTAATTGAAAAGTTTTTCTTAAATAAGGCAATGTTTGGTGTTTAGAAAATCGGGAAATAGTGCCCTAACATGCTGGGTTGCAATTTTTCATTTAACTAAATAACCAAATATCCTTTTAATAAATTTTCCTCAATTACGAGGTGATTTCAGTTACAAAAGTTTGAGAATATCGTGTCCTATCATGCTGGATGTGATATTCGTGTTCTTTTGGAGTGAAGGATTCTCGATTTTTAAACTCAAACTATTCCGATTTTAAAGGGATCTTATTTTGAATTATTTCAAGCTTTGACATTAAGACAGAAAACAATTCAATTTGGTACCAATTTTGGGCGTTGTGAGGGTGCTAACCCTTCCTCACACGTAACCGACTCCCGAACTCGTTTTCTCAAAAATTCGTAGACCAAAATGTTTTATAAGGTGATCCAATCACACCTAAAAAGATTGGTGGCGACTCCCGTTTTCATTTTTCAAAAAAGTCAAACCCCGTTTTTCAAACTCGTTCAAAAATGGTTTCGACAGTGTTGTTACCCTTTTATATAGCCAAGGTCTCTCCCGTGCTTTGCCGATGTGGGATTTGCCTAGGGTGTTACAAACATCTTCAAACATAGCATTCACTACAATGAATTTGACTAAAAAAAAACTTGAACTTGATTCGGTAATTATCGAGCCGAGCTTTAGCTATCGATTGAGTAAAATTCAAGTTTAGAAATACTTGCTCGAACAACTCATGAGCCTTATCGAGCCTTTTATTTTTAATACATATTTTAAATGTTTTTATATTATTAAATTATGTTTTCACCTTTGATATATATTATTAACCCTAAACTTAATTTTTAGGCTAAGCTTGAACTTGAATACGCATAAGCTTTATCTATCTCAAGTTCGAGCTTAAATTTGAAAATTATTAAACAAGCTTAATTAGTGTTTAGGACTTATTTGATACCAAATGTCAATGGGTTTGATTCACTATTAGTACATTAATTGAAAATTATATATTATAAATTCCATTTCAGGCCCTAAGAGTACAATTTTAATTAGCACATAAATATGACTTTTCTTAAAAAAAAATTAAAGGTAACTAGAAAGCACATCTCAAGGCCTTCCATGAACTTATGCATGTGAAGCTTAAAAGAGGAAGACTCTGACAATAGTTACAACACCGACAATGCAAGTGGTAGCCTTTATTTCAATGGCATTAGAGGGTGCTGGTGCTGGTGCAAGGGTCTCACTATCGACAACATCACCCATGCTTTTAGGGCTAGGAGAAGGGGAGTCAGAAACTTCATCATTGGTAGTTGGTGAAGGAGGCGATGAGACCTCCTCAGGAGACTCAACCTCAGAAGAGTATCCTTTGTTCGCGTCAGGGTTTTCGCTTTGACTAGGGCTAGGGGAAGAGGAGCTTGAAGAGCTCTCTAGGGCTCCAGGATAAGATGACTTGGGTGCTCCTTCGTCAGATTTTGATGGTGAAAAAGAGGAGCTGTTGGAGGATTGTGACGGCGACTTAATGGAGGGGGACTTAGGGGATGAAGCTAGAGAAGAAGCAGATGGCGACTTTGAAGGTGAAGATGCCTTGGAAGGGACTGGTGAAGGTGATGATTCGACCGCAAATGCCCCAGCAACAACCAAGAAAACAAGTGCAACAACAACAACAAGATCTTGGCATGCCATCTTTTGTTGGTACAAAGTGAGATGAACAAGTGACAGAACAGAAGACTTGGTGAACAAGTCTCGTGACTTGGAGAACAAACAAGAACAAAAGTTTTGGATTTGAGAAAGAACAAAATTGAAGCAAGAAAAAATGGAGCATATATTGATGAACACTTGATAATTCATTCATAACATAATGAATGGCTCTAAGCCAATACATAAAACCAAGCTTTGCTTGTCAAAAACAGTATAGGTAAACCTAAACATTACCTACTACCACCAAAACATTGGAAATACAAACATAAAGCTTGCACTCATAGGTAAAGCTGGTAAACAGCTCATTCACATATCAAATTACATAAATTATAAACCTAACATAGTTCAAAAAGAACAATATTACATTACATTAACTAAATAAACAAAATGACACAAAATGGGATAAGTGACATAGTGGCTGCATTCGGTTCTGCTCCTCCTGGATGCTGTGCATGGCCTGCTTCTTGATGCTGCATGCTGACCAACGTTCAACACTCCTCCTTGGTTAGGATGCTGTTAATTCCCATTAGCTCTCTCAGCTTGACAAACCTTGACATTCCAAGAGCTTTAGTAAAAATGTCAGCAACCTGTTCCTCTGAATTGCAATGAATAAGTTCCACCTCTTTAGCTTGTTGCATTTCTCTAATTACATGTAGCTTAATACTAAAATGCTTCGTTCTACCATGGAAGACAGGATTTTTCGCAATTGCGACTGCAGACATGTTATCACAGTAGATCATTGTTGCCTCTCTTTGATGTAAGTTAAGATCAGCTAGAATCTTCCTTAGCCAAACAGCTTGATTGACTGCTCCTGTAGCAGCCACATACTCAGCTTCAGCTGTAGACTGTGCAACCATATTCTGCTTCTTCGTGCTCCAACAAAAGATAGCTGATCCAAAGGTAAAAGCATAACCTGAGGTACTCTTCATATCATCCTTCGAACCGGCCCAGTCACTGTCGGTATAGCCTATTAGCTTAAAGTTTTCAACTTTGCAGAAGTGTAGCCCAAAGCTTAGTGTTCCCTTAATGTACCTGAGCACTCTTTTTGCTGCTTGTAGGTGCTGCTTATTACAGCAATGCATGAACCTTGTTAACATACTTACAGCAAACATAATATCAGGCCTAGTTGTTGTCAAATATAGCAAGCATCCTACCAGGCTTCTGTAAGTTGTTTCACTCACTGTTTCACAATCTTCTTGGCTTGACAACTTGGTTCCAACAGCAATAGGAGTATCTGTTGGCTTTGAATTTTGCATGGAAAACTTGTTTAAGATCTTTTTGGCAAAGATTCTCTGACTTAAGAAGATTCCTTCCCTTGTTTGTATGACCTCCATCCCGAGAAAGTAAGACATCTTCCCTAGATCACTCATTTCAAACATCTTCATCATTCTAAGCTTGAAATCTGCCAAAAAAGTTTGATCTCCTCCTGTCACCAGTAAGTCATCGACATATAGTGAAACAATGAGCTTTGTTTCATCATTTTGCTTCATAACATACAGAGTAGGTTCACTAGAGCTTCTATCAAATCCCAAGCTAATAAGATAGCCATCGATTCTGCTGTACCAGGCCCTTGGAGCCTGTTTTAAGCCATACAAGGCTTTCTTTAATTTGTAAACATGCTCTTCTTTGCCAGCAACTTTAAACCCCTCTGGTTGTTCAACATAAACTTCTTCTTCAAGAAAGCCATTTAGAAAGGCTGATTTCACATCAAGTTGATGGATGTTCCACTTCATTTGTGCTGCTAAGGCAATTAGCAACCTTATGGTGTCCAATCTAGCCACAGGTGCAAAAGTCTCACCATAATCCAAACCATATGTTTGGCTGAAACCCTTCACAACTAGTCTAGCTTTCAACTTGTTCAAGCTGCCTTCAGTATTATACTTGGCCCGGTAGACCCATTTTACTCCAATTACCTTTTTGTTTGCTGGCCTTTCAACTAATTCCCATGTTTGATTTTTCTCAATCATGGCAATTTCTTCACTCATAGCTAATTTCCAGCCCTGGTCTGATTCAGCTTCTTCAAAACAGCTCGGCTCTGCTTGTGCAATAGAGGCTCTTTCATAAATCTCAGCCAAGGTTCTTGTACCCCTAACTGGTAAGTCATCTATGTCCATTTCAAAATCATCTTGATTTGGCTCGATTTGATCAGCTGCAAGTTCTTCAAAGTTAGCTTCTGGTACATTTTTATCCCAATTCCAGCCTGCTTTCTCATTGAAGACTACATCTCTGCTCACTGTCACTTTGTTTGTTGAAGGATCCAAGATCCTATAGCCCTTTTTCTCTGAACTATAGCCAACCAGAATGCCTACTTGTGCCCTTTTGTCCAACTTGCTCCTTCTAACAGCAGGTACTTGTGAATAACACAAGCAACCAAATACTCTTAAGTGAGCCAGTGAAGGCTTGAACCCAAACCAAGCCTCAAAAGGTGTTTTATGAGTGAGTGCCTTAGTTGGAAGTCTATTCTGAAGATAAACAGCAGTGTTAACTGCTTCAGCCCACAAGTTATTAGGCAAATTCTTCTGAAAAAGAAGACATCTAGCCATATTCATCAAGCTCCTATTTTTTCTTTCACTTACTCCATTCTGCTGAGGAGTATACACGTTTGTAAGCTGGTGTTTGATACCTGCATCAATGCAAACAGCTTGGAATCGGGCTGAGGTATACTCAGATCCATTATCTGACCTGATGATCTGAAGTTTACACCCAGTTTCAGTTTCAGCAGCTGTCTTGAACTTTAGAAACACATGTGCTACTTCTGACTTGTATTTCAAGAAGAAGATCCAACAGAATCTTGTATAATCATCAATAAAGAGAACAAAATACCTGTTGCCATTTAGAGACTCAGTCTTCATAGGACCACAAACATCAGTATGCACCAGCTGAAGCTTATTTGAAGCTCTCCAGGCTTGATTCGAGGGAAATGGAAGTCTAGCCAGTTTTCCAAGCTGGCATATTTCACAAACGTCAACATTCTTCACTGAGCTGGTGAAGTTTTGAACTAAATCTTGGCTTATCAAATGAGTCATTGCCCTAAAGTTGGCATGACCAAGTCTTTGGTGCCAGAGATTTGTCTCTTGAGTAGAGGCTATGTAGGCCGAATTTGACCCTTTGCTCCAATCAACACTGAAAGTTTTATCAGTCATAGTGACTGTCATAAGATGACATCCAGTTGGATCACTGATTTTGCACTCCTTACCTTTGAATACAACAGTATAGCCCTTAGCAAGCAACTGAGCTATACTAAGTAAATTTCTGTCAATTTCGGGTACTAAGAGGACATTTGAGATAAGTTTATTGCCAGTAGGAGTCCAAACTAGGACATCTCCTTTACCCTCTGCCTTAATGCAGTGTCCATTTCCCACCTTTACTTTCGTTTTGTAGTTTCTGTCTAGAGACTTGAAGATGCCAGCATCGGATGTCATGTGGTTGGTGCAACCACTATCCAGGAGCCAACTGCTCGACACTTTTCCTTGAGTGGCTAAGCAAGTGACAGCAAAAACTTGCTCTTCCTGATCACTCCCATCTTCAGCCATTCGAGCCTCAGCCTTCGGTTGGTGCTGTTGATCTTGCCTTGGCTTGTCTTTACAAACCTTTTCAACATGGCCTCTTTTCTTGCATTGTTGGCACAAGGCATCTGGTCTGAACCAGCACTTGGTCTCTGGATGACCAGGCCTCTTGCAGTGCCTGCATATTTGGTTTGCTCTGCCAGCAGCATCAGGCTTAGGCCTGTTTTTCCAAGTCTTCTTGCCCTTGTAGGCAGAAGCATTTGAACTAGACTTGGTTTTGGCTTGAAAAGCACCCTCTTGGTGCTCCTCCATTCTGCTGGCCCTCCTTTGTTCTTGAGCATATAGAGCATTAATAAGCTCTGTTAGGGAAATAGTTGAAAGATCCCTAGAGTCCTCTAAAGAGGATATTTTTGCTTCATACCTTTCTGGTAAGGTAGAGAGCACCTTCTCCACTATCCTTACTTCATTAAACTGCTCTCCTAGGAGCCTTATGCTGTTAACCACAGCCATAATTCTATCAGAATATTGCTTAACTGTTTCTTCCTCTTTCATCTTCAAGTTCTCGAAGTCCCTTCTCAAATTCAACAACTACTGCTGCCTTGTTCTTTCTGTACCTTGAAATTCTTCTTTGAGTTTATCCCAGGCCTGTTTTGGTGTCTCACAGGCCATGATTCTGGTAAAAATAACATCGGACACGCAATTTTAGATGCAGGACATGGCTTTATGCCTTTTGGTCCTCTCATCTGCATGCTGTCTTATTTGAGCCACAGTGGGATTGGCTCTGAGTGGAGCTGGCTCAATGTCTGTGTTGACAACTTCCCACAAGTCGAATGCTTGAAGGTAGGTCCTCATCTTGACCACCCAAATGTGAAAACCTTCACCGTTAAAGACCGGTGGTGCTGCTGGAGAGAAGCTAGCAGAAGCCATTTCAATCTTTTTGATTCAAACAAGACAGGTCCTCTAAGATAAGTGCTCTAGATACCAATTGTTGGTACAAAGTGAGATGAACAAGTGACAGAACAGAAGACTTGGTGAACAAGTCTCGTGACTTGGAGAACAAACAAGAACAAAAGTTTTGGATTTGAGAAAGAACAAAATTGAAGCAAGAAAAAATGGAGCATATATTGATGAACACTTGATAATTCATTCATAACATAATGAATGGCTCTAAGCCAATACATAAAACCAAGCTTTGCTTGTCAAAAACAGTATAGGTAAACCTAAACATTACCTACTACCACCAAAACATTGGAAATACAAACATAAAGCTTGCACTCATAGGTAAAGCTGGTAAACAGCTCATTCACATATCAAATTACATAAATTATAAACCTAACATAGTTCAAAAAGAACAACATTACATTACATTAACTAAATAAACAAAATGACACAAAATGGGATAAGTGACATAGTGGCTGCATTCGGTTCTGCTCCTCCTGGATGCTGTGCATGGCCTGCTTCTTGATGCTGCATGCTGACCAACGTTCAACATCTTTCACTTTTGCTTTTTAATAGTTTCTTATTACTTGTTATCTTTTTTTATTAAAAGATCGATATCTATATATATATATATATATATATATATATATATATAAAATAGATGTATGTCAGAGAAGTGCTTTTCTTATGAACTAAAATTGAACCTTTAACATCTCATAATACTATATTAAGATTTTGTTCTATTGTTTATTAGGCTAACTTCTATTTGTTATGATTTTTTTCTTCGGAATCAAAATCTAATATAATATTTAATGTTTGTTTATTCTGGTATTTTTATTTTTAAATAGTAAATTAAACCAAATTTATTAGTAATCATATTGATACTTATAACAAAACCTTTTAATGGTTAGTGTTTAAGAATTCTATTTTTTAGTTTGAATTTTGAGACGTACAAAGTAATATTGATGAGACAGAAATTCTCAAAGTTTATCTTGTTTTTATTCTAATAGGTGACTACATATAAATTTATTACTGATTTTATTAACACATATGAAATTATAATTTGGTAATTTTATAAAATATATTTAAAACTATTTATATTATATTATAATTAAATTTTAAATTTAAATTCAAAATATAAATAAATACAACTAAAAATTTAAATTAAAAGTAAATTCAGTTGTTGGGTTGACTTTGTTATTTTTTTTATCTCCCATGTATTATCTAATATCTAATTATCTATCATATTCTATATGCTTCAATGGTTCCATTAAATGGGAAGAAACACGAGTTTTGAGTTCCTATTATTACGAAAGAAAAACTGAAGTCTCCATGCTTATTTCATGATCTCTCAAATGTTGAGTTTCCATGATTAGAGTGATTTGTATGGTTGAACTTATCTATAACTTGTTTGCTTGTATGGTTGATCATGGGCGAATAGATAACTTGTAGACATGTTTAAGGTTTTTTTTTTTCTTAAATATATCTAAGCCTAAAAGAGCGCCTAGTATTTGGGGGGAAAATGGTCTTTAGCTTCAATATTCAAGTTGCCAACTTGGTTAGACCTATTTTCCTATTTTATAATTTATTCTTTCTTTCATTCTAAAGCCACTGAAGCTCTTTGTTAAAATCTAATCATCATCCCTTTTCTTTTGCTAAAATACTTATTGTGTAACACCCCTCGCCTAACCTAATCGTTGAGTCCGAGTTATAGGATGTCCGCTTAATTGTGTTGGATCTACTCCTAGACAGGGACTTTTGCCCCACTGAATAAGCACATTCAACTTGAATTAATATCCTAAAATATTAACACAAGAATTAATAACACAGTTAAGAACAAATCAAATATTTATCATATAATTCAGAAATTAATAACAAGATCTGTCGTAGGTTTCATTCCCTCAGGTATTTAGGGGATTTAGTTCATAATTGTAAAATAAAATATCTCAAAATAGGGAAAACAACAAAACATAAAGAATCCAAAAACTTTGAGAGAAATTGAAGGAAGATCATCAGTCTTGATGTAAATCCTTGCTTCCGAGATGAATCGATTGATGTTCCTCGAGTAATCCCTTGCTTTCTACTCTATGTGTCCTTAAGGCCCATTAATATTACTTGTTATCTTTTTTATTAAAAGATTGATATATAGATATAGATATATATATATATATATATATATATATAATATGTGTATGTAAGAGAAGTACTTTTCTTATGAACTAAAATTGAACCTTTAACATCTCGTAATACTATATTAAGATTTTGTTCTATTTTTTATTAGGCTTGTTTGACCTTAAGTATGAAAATTCTTAAACAACTTTATCAGAAATTAGAACTTATTTGATGCCAGATGTTAACGAGTTTTGATTTACTATTAGTACATTAATTAAAAATTATATATTATAAATTTTATTTTAGGCCTGAAGAGTACAATTTTAATTAGCATATAAATATGACATTTTAAAAACAAAAATTAAAGGTAACTAGAAAGCACATCTCAAGGCCTTCCATGATCTTATGCATGTGAAGCTTACAAGAGGAAGAATCCAATAATAGTTACAACACCGACAATGCAAGTGGTGGCCTTTATTTCAATGGCATTAGAGGGTGCTAATGCTGGTGCAAGGGTCTCACTATCGACAACATCACCCATGCTTTTAGGGCTAGGAGAAGGGGAGTCAAAAACTTCATCATTGGTAGTTGGTGAAGGAGGGGACGAGACCTTCTCAGGAGACTCAACCTCAGAGGAGTATGCTTTGTTGGCATTAGGGTTTTCACTTTGACTAGGGCTAGGAGAGGAGGAGCTTGAAGAGCTCTTTGGGGCTCCAAGATGAGATGATTTGGGTGCTCCTTCGTCAGATTTTGCTGGTGAAAAAGAGGAACCATTGGACGATTGTGACGATGACTTAATGGAAGAGGCCTTGGGGGAAGAAGCCGGTGAAGGAGATGGTGACTTCGAAGGTGAAGATGCCTTGGAAGGGACCAGTGAAGGTGACGATTCGATAGCAAATGCCCCGACAACAACCATGAAAACAAGTGCAACAACAACAACAAGATCTTGGCATGCCATCTTTCACTTTTGCTTTTTAATAGTTTCTTATTACTTAGTTATCTTTTTTTATTAAAAGATTGATATATATATATATATATATATAATATGTGTATGTAAGAGAAGTGCTTTTCTTATGAACTAAAATTGAACCTTTAACATCTTGTAATACTATATTAAGATTTTGTTCTATTTTTTATTAGGCTTGTTCAACTTCTATTTGTTGTGATTTTTTTCTTTGGTATCAAAATCTAATTTAATAGTTAATGTTTGTTTATACTTATATTTTTATTTGTAAATAGTAAATTAAAAATATTTATTAGTAATCATATTGACACTTCTAACAAAACCTTTTCGTGGTTATTATTTAAGAGTTTGATTTTTAAATTTGGATTTTGAGACGTACAAAGTAATATTGATGAGATAAAAATTCTCAAGGTTTATCTTGTTTTTTATTTTAATAGATGCCTATATATAAATATACTAGTTTTATTATTACATATGAAATTATCATTTGATAATTTTATAAAATATATTTAAAAATATTCATATTATAATACATATTAAATTTAAATTTAAATTCAAAATATAAATAAATACAACTAAAATTGTAAATTATAAGTAAATTTAGTTATTCGGTTGACTTGTTATATGTTGTATCTTCCATGTCTTATCTAATATGTAATTATCTATCATATTCTATATGCTTCAATGGTTCCATGAAATGGAAAGAAACACGAGTTTTGAGTTCATATTATCACGAAAGAAAAGCCGAAGTCTCAATGATTATTTCATGATCTCTTAAATGTTGAGTTTCCATGATTAGAGTGATTTTATGGTTGAACTTACCTATAACTTGCTTGCTTGTAGGGTTGATAATGGGTGAATAGATCACTTGTAGACCTGTTTAAGGTTTTTTTCTTAAATATCTCTAAGCCTAAAAGAGTGCATAGTATTTTGGGGGGGGGGGGAGGGGAGGGGCTTTATCTTCAATATTCAAGTTGCCTACTTGGTTAGACCCATTTTCCTATTTTATAATTTATTCCTTCTTTCATTCTAAAGCCGTTGAAGCTCTCTGTTAAAATCTAGTCATCCTCACTTTTTCTTTTGCTGAAATACCCATTGTGTAACACCCCTCATTTGACCTGATCGTTGGGTCCGAACTATAGATGCCACATTTGTTGCCAAAGAAACTATAGGCAATTATACAAAAACATAATAATTCAAATATACAATTATAAATGAAACACATTTGCATTATGATACATAAGCAAATCTTAGTCTTAATCAGGTTTACAGAAGCTTTTGTGTTGACTCGAACATAAATGAAGACAAAAATGTAAAGTTTCAAAATCTCATGGCCGACATCGTGATATCGCCAAATAATTTGTCACTTCATGACTTCAGTCCGCTCGACGTCGTGACGTGACTCATGTCGGCTGAAGTTGCGATGAGGATGATTAGTCATTCGGACGTGGGCTTTATTTTTGATAAAATTTGAGTCATTATATATCTATTTCAAGTTTACAAACAAACCAGCCAATTTACACTTTTATGATTCACAGTCACCTATGCCAAAACATGTATACATAATATAGAACAAGGTATTAGGAAACCAAAAACATATCCAATCAATAACATTACATGTATATAGCCAAATCTATATCATATTCAATCCACCATCTAATTCAACTTACCATTCCATTTATTTTTTAATATAACCTCCTCAACCTAGCCTAGAAATTCAGACTAGATTTTAAAGGTCATACCGGCCACCAAAATGGCCCAAAAGAAACAAGCAGACTCTCATAAACTTGTTTTCAAAACATTCGCTTATTTTTCAAGAAACTCTAGTGGGCATCTCTTTATTTTTTTTAAATAAAATTAATTTTGCCAAGTTTAATTAAAATTAAAATTAAAAAGATTTTCATTAAATTTAAAAACATATTACATATTTGATCATTAATTGCTATTCTGAGTTTCCAAAAAAATCCAATTTTACAGTTGAAAAATCTGTATTCACAATTGATTTCTAAAACCATAATTACTAACTTTAATGACCAATTATTAATTGAGTCAAGTATTTAATTTATCCAATTCTTTACGTTCATGCTTGCAATAACTAAATATACCCCATAACTGAATATACCCCAAAAATCAATCTCATGCCACAATTCGTAAAATAAATTATTACAAACCAAATAATAAAAAATATAAAATTAAATATCTATTTAATAGAATCAAGATGAGACCTCCAAAACCTTACAGACTACCTGAGAAACGTAAAACTAATGGGATGAGCTTAAAAAACCCAGTGTGAGTCTTAATCAAAGGTGAAAAAAGTATGCAAAACTTACAAATCATGCAAGAACCCTGTTTAAGAATTGAGCACAAAAGCTAATAGATTATCGGTAATTACAGTTGTAATACCCCATTTTTGCCCGGGCCCACACAAGAATTGATAAACTCAAAAAAAATAAAATAAAGTCCAAGTCCAGTCCAAAATATATCATTTGGCCCGATTGGAATGGCCCATTACTGGAAAAGATTAAAGGTCCATCTACAAGCTTGACTCATATGGAAATATAATCTTCAAGGATACGCAATCTTGGATATGATATACAATCTTAGATATGATACGCAATCATAGGTATGATACAATCTTAGATATGATATGCAATCTTAGAAGATATGATTTTGTAATCTTAGAGATTTAATTTTTAGATACCTTTTAATCTTAGCCGTTGATGTAATTGATTTGTACCGCTGGATTTGGGGAGGCTCAACTATAAATAGAGGCCTCTCCCCTCATTGTAAGACACACTTGAGTTTTTGGGAAGCAATAAACATTCTTGAGAGCTTTCACTCAAATTTCTTTCCCTCTTACGTTCTTATTTTCTGTGGTTTGTTCTTATTTTATTCTTTGTTCTCGTTTTTCAACCTTTTTTATTTTGATTTAATCCATGTCTCCCTAATTTTTAATTTTTTTATATTTTATTTTTTTAATAATTTTAGTATCATATCAAACTATTTCATTTTTTTAATAATTTTTTTTAGTATTACTCTTAGTAAATTATTTTTTAAATTTAACTCAAATCATTGTTTAAAAAATATATTTCATTTAATTGCCATATTTTATCCAAAAGTTTTTTTTTGAAATAAGGCAATGTTTTGTGTTTAGAAATTCGGGAAATAGTGCCCTAACATGCTGGGTTGCGATTTTTCGTTTGTCTAAATACCTAAAATATCCTTTTAAATAAATTTTGTAAATTACGAGATGATTTTAGTTACGAGGATTTAAAAACATCGTGTCCTAACATGCTGGATGTGATGTTTGTATTCTTTCGGAACAAAAGAATCTCGAGTTTTAATTCAAATTGCTCACATTTTTAAAAGGGATCATACTTTTAAATCTTTTCAAAGTTTCGACATTAGGACAAAAAACTAATCAATTGGTACCAATTTTGGGCGTTACGAGGGTGTTAATCCTTCCTTGTATGTAACCGACTCCCGAACCTGTTTTCTAGAATTCGTAGACCAAAACATTTTTTATAAGGTGATCCAATCACACCTAAAAAGATTGGTGGCGACTCCCGTTTTCATTTCTTTAAAGTTGATCCCCGTTTTTCTAAACATCCTTTTAAAAAATGATTTCGACAGCTTAGCGACTCCACTAGGGACCAATAAGAGAGTCAAGTCGTAAAATTGATTAATTTCTGTCCTCTTGTCGAAATTTGAAAACTTGATTTGAAAAATATGATCCTTTTTACATGTGTTTGCTGCATATGGTTGTTACTTTTCTCGCACACATTGCATTGCATGACCGTTGTGGTCACACCCTTAGGTGGGAGTGAGAAACTAAGCTTTCGTGAGGTTTTCACCTCTGTATGAGTTAGTGGATTGCTTCCGGGATACATCCGTACCTATGTCTTCGTGAGATTTTCATCTCCGCATGGTCATAGAGAAATGTATCCCCCTAAACCGAACTTGGTCCATATGAGCCTATAATGGGTGAGGATTGAGGAATCTACTAGTTTAGGTACCTTTGCTTTAGAACCAAACTACATATAGTGAACTTTAAGTGCTTGCCCTAGTTATTATGGTGATGACCTTTAGTACCTACCTTTGTGAGTGTTTGTTTATTACATCTTTTATATGATACTGACTTGTTTTTTATTTTGTCATCATTGCATGTCATTCATCATTAAAAGGTGTCGATTCAAGGTTCGATTTCTGAGTTAGAAAGTTTTGTAATGAGGAAGGAATATCTTAATAAAGTGGAGGACAACTCTTCCGTTTGTGCGTGGTCAGAGAAAACCCAGTTAGAGAAAGGAGATAGTGTCACTGAGGGATATACATCAGAGTTGTGGGACTTTACTCGTATTAGTTCGACACGGAATGATTTTCGGGAGATGAAGGACACTTAGGCCCAATGGGATAATGAAGCCAAGCAATTGTTCTACAACAACTATGGGGACTTGCAGTATTTGCTTGACAGGAAGATAGATGAACAATTCAAAGTGAGCATAGAAGTATTGATGGACACATCTTCCATTACAACATTTCTCTTTCATATGAAGATGGCCGCCCTGTGGATGATAAGGGTTTTTTTAGAAGGAAAATGATTGACAGAATACATGAGACCTACAAAAACGAGTGGGATG
The DNA here is from genome assembly GCA_020496765.1 of Gossypium stocksii. Lineage (NCBI taxonomy): Eukaryota > Viridiplantae > Streptophyta > Magnoliopsida > Malvales > Malvaceae > Gossypium > Gossypium stocksii. The sequence continues at coordinate 2,541,279 of CM035622.1, read as the reverse complement.
GAAAGAATTTTGCCTATAGAAAGGTTCATTTACTATGGGACAGCTACCCAACAACAAGCTTGGGTTTATTGTTGTACTTTAGGATGTTACATCTTTCAGAAATATTGGAAATGCGAGCTCTGATGGCCGGGATAGCTTAGATGGGCATAAAGGACAGAGGATAAAGAAGATCGCATCATTCAAAGACCTTTAAAGTAGAGATTAGCCATGCTACGAAGGTACCCATGTAAGCAATTCAAATGCTCTGCCGGGGGCAGAAATCTGAAGACTCTCAAGAAGCACTGAGGATGTCAGATATCATTTTAAGACAGTATGCTGCGAAGCATGAATGCCTACTTGTTCGCCAGTCTTTCTTTCAAGATAATCAGAACAACTTCACAGACATTGGAGAAGGTGTCCTGGGCTGTAGAGATCACCTCATGGGAAAGGCCATAGTTCAGATTTAAGAGGTTGCTGATCACCTGCAAGAATTGGCAGTGCAAGCCAATGTATTAAGTGTAAAATATGAGCTAGTATAGATAGAGGTCGAGAGTTAGCTTTGTTATTAGATAGGGTTAAGACTCTGGGTCTACGAGCGAAATCGTATTTGTAATCCGTTTTATGGAAAGACTTTTGTTCCTTAAATAACGTTTTCTAAAATGAAATTAAATCAGAATCGATATCTTTTGCATTCATGCATTTGCATCTCATTGCATCATATGCATTCAAAGTTATAGGAAGACCCTAATTAGTTAAAATTACTACAGAAGAAGTTTAATCTGGAACCTACACATCCTTACAGTACTCGCACCAAAACAAGGAATATGGACCAAAGACTTGAGCAATTCCAGAATGACATGCAGGATCAGTTGCAAGAGCAATTGGCGAAAATGCAACAAGAAATAAGGAAACAAATGATGGAGGCCCAGAGAAGCATGATGGCCCAAATGTCCCAATTGCTGTCTGGGGCAATGGATAAGGGAAAGAGCCCTATGGCTATCACTAGAGAGGATAATAAAGATTATCCATTGAGGTTTACCCCACCACATGAGCAAACACAACCCGAGGTGCACCCTCGAAGGCCGACTGTCATAATTAGACTGCAGCAAAGGCAGAATAATGCTGGGACAAACTTCCAAATGGATTCTGGATCTAATCTAGGAGATGGCCTTGCCAATCTTATTACCCCCGACCTCGACATGGCAGAGAAGGAAGGGGTAGTTAATGAATCCTTGAGGTAGTTGGAGGATCGCTGCAAGTGGTTAGAAGAAAAGTTTAAGGCTCTAGAAGTTGCTGATAGTCATCATGGGGTTGATGCTAAAGACTTGAGCTTGGTCCCGGATTTGGTGCTCCCCCATAAGTTCAAAATGCCGGAGTTTGAGAACTATAACGAGACTACTTGCCCGAAGGCCTATATTACTATGTTCTGTAGGAGAATGACTGGCTACGTAAGCAATGATCAGTTGCTGGTACACTGCTTCCAAGATAGTCTAGTTGGGGCATCGTCTAGATGGTATAACCAATTAAGCCGTGCTAGAATCAGTTCCTAGAGAGACCTAGCGCAAGCCTTCATGCAACAATACAGTCATGTGACGGATATAACACCTGATAGAATCACCCTGCAAAACATGGAGAAAAAGCCAAATGAAAGCTTCAGGCAGTATGCATAAAGATGGAGGGAAGTTGCCATGCAAGTTTAGCCACCGCTCCTAGAGAAAGAGACTACCATGCTCTTTATTAATACTTTGAAGGCTCTATTCATTACCCATATGATAGGGAGTACTACTAAGAGCTTCGCAGATATGGTAATGGCAGGTGAAATGATTGAAAATGCCATAAGGGGTGGCAAGATTGAAGCGGGGGAAACTACCAAGAGGTCAGTTCCAAAGAAAAGGGAGAATGAAGTGAACAATACGAGCTCATACAATAAAGGTCACTCGAGGTCAATAACTGTCCATCAACCAAAAGTAACCACGGTGGGGCAACAAAGTTTGATAAGACAAGAATCGGGCACAAGGCAAAACTCTGAAAAGTTCCAATTTACGCCAATCCCAATGTCGTATAAGGAGCTATATCAAAGTTTATTTGACGCACATGTGGTGTCCCCATATTATATAAAACCGTTGCAGCCCCCATACCCCAAATGGTACGATTTAAATGTTCAATGTGATTACCATGCGGGAGTACTGGGGCACTCAATAAAAAACTACATTGCTTTCAAGAAGACAGTTGAATGACTCATCGAGATGGGAATTATGAAGCTTGATGATACCCCAGATACAAAGAACCCGTTACCAGACCATGATGATAAGGGGGTAAAAATAATTGATTAAAGTATTGCGAGAAAGATATTGCAGAAATAAGAAACCTGTTGAAGATGATTTGGGAAGAAATAATAAGAAGAGGATTGATAGTATTGGATTCTGAGCAAAGAAATCTATGGGGCATTCGTCCTTACAAACCTGGAAATGTTTAAACAATTGGTCTGTAGAGGAACTTCTTGTAATATTAGAAATTATACAGAGTAATCTGCAGAATACTCTTGTTAGTCTAAACCCTAGGAGTAATAAGATTTCATTTGTGAAATAGGCTCATGTTCAGACATTGTTGTTTCAATGAAACATATATTTCATGATCAATTTTTATTCTTTGATTTTCTAATTTTCATCAAATTTCTTCATAACATCATAATAGTCATTCTTGAATTCATTCTTTGTACATTCTTTTGTGCCTATCATAGATCCCTAGATATCAATGACAGGGGAAATGGCACTACAGATTTAGAGTTCCTTTTGAGTGCGACATGTGTTTAAAGGAATCTCAGTACTTTGAAGGTGACAGAAATTGTGACTTGTTTCTAAATTTGTTGAAAATGGTAAACTAAGAAGAGAAATAAATTTTACCTCATGAAGAGGTGATAAAAGATATAGCCTTAGAAGAAAGGAAAGATTGTAAATTGGAATAAAGTTAGCCCAAAAGACAACTTTCCTTCACCATACGTTGATACTTTGGTGGACAATATTGCCGGATACTTGTTGTTTCTTAGGATAAAATCTAAACTTCTTGGAGCTCCACAGTGCCTTCTTTGTTTGCTTTCTAATAGGAAAATTTTGATCTTTATGGGCCATGAAAACAGAACAATCTGTCTGAGTATGGCATCGTGACTCAGTGTATGGCGTCAGCTAGGGTGAAGGATCAGTAGTTTACAAACCTGCTTCTAGAAATCAATGCAAAGTGTGGAGGACTGAATCCCATGTTAGTAATTGAGCAAACACCTTCAATTCCAGTTGTTTCAAAGGTTCCAACCATCATCATTAGAATGGATGCATTGTTTGGTTCTCCTGGGCAGCCCGATATTCCATCAATCGCTGCGGTGATTAGCTCCAGGCAGTGGCCTTTGATTTCCCGCTATAGAGTATCCGTGCGTACACAGTCCCTGAAGCTTGAAATGATAGATTTTCTCTTCAAACCAGTTTCTGACAAAATGGATGAGCGTATCATGAGGGAAGCTCTCTTAGACTTCTATACAAGTTCAGGGAAGAGGAAGTCTGATCAGATCATTATTTTCAAGGATGGGGTTAGCAAGTCTCAGTTTGGAACAAAGAACTTGATCAAGTTATTGAGGCTTGCAAGTTCCTTGACAAGAATTGGAACCCTAAGATTGTGGTTATTGTTGCACAAAAAAAAATATCATACCAAGTTTTTCCAGCAAGGATCTTCTGACAATGTGCTACATAGTTTGTCATTGACAACAAAGTATGCCATCCGAAGAACAATGATTCTTACATTTGTGTTCATGCTGGAATGATAGGAACCACAAGGCCGACCCACTATCATGTTCTCTTAGAGCAAGTTGGGTTTTCAGCTAATGGTCTGCAGGAGTTTGTTCACCCTCTATCCTACGTGTATCAAAGGAGCACCACAGCCATATCTATTGTGGCCCCTATTTGCTACGTTCATTTGGCAGCTTCACAATTGGGGCAATTTATAAAGTTGGTGTGGATGCTTCAGAGACATTATCGAGCCATAGCGGGGTGACTACTCCGGGAGCACTTTATGTACCTCAGTTTTCTAGGTTGAAGGATAATGTCAGCAACTTCATCGTTGAACCATCTTTTTGTATAGGGTTTGTCAAACGATAGCCATAACTGCATGTGGGGCAATCCCTTTCTCATGAGTTTATGAATCGAGATTTTTTCCTCCAAGCTTCGATGGAGTCAAGAATTGAATACCTCCAGTAAAATTAACTTGAAAATGTTCATCCTAATCAAATGGATGACACAGACGAAGAGGGTTCGTCCACAAGAATTTCTCACGGAAGCCAAGGTGAACACCCGCAAAGGGCGCTTTGAGACTTCTAAAAAAGAAGAAAAAAGAAAAAAGAAAAAAAAGAAAAAGAAGAAAAAAGGAAAAAAGAAAAAAGAATAAGGAAAAAGAAAATGGAGAGGCCAAGGTGAAAACCTGCAAAGGGCGCCTTGAGACTAAAGGGGTTTTAAGTTGAAAACATGAAAGGGCTGCTCAATTTTTCGAAAGAAGTACAGTGACCTTGCTATACCAGATTCGACAGGAAGTGAAGTATGTTACATACCGAGGCATCAACAAAGTACTTTGGATCTTCTAAACACATGTTAAACTCAAAGCAGTCTTCATAGGGTTTGTATATAGAAGCCCAAGCTGCGATATCTAAGGCATCTGATTTTTTTTGTCCTGTTTACTATCTTTGGATTCTCTTTATTCTCAAAGATAGATTCCTAAATTAATCTCCTTTGTACTTTTTTGATAAATCATTCAAACTCTAATTATCCTCAAGATCAATTTATTCGTCTTCCATTATTCATAAAGTGTGTTGCATTGAAATAATGATTGATGAACTAAAATATCTTTACAAACGAAGTTTTGCATATTACTCTGGAAACCTCCAAATTATACAAGAAACTGAAACAGAACAATTGTTTAAAGCATTCCCATGAGTAAGGGTTGAAAGTACTCAAAAAATTAAAATTCTTCAGTCTAAATGATGATTGGACAATTCAAACAATTCGATCCTAAGAGAGGATCATTTCACAAACATCTTCAGTGGTCGGGGAATGGTACAACGGACCAAATCGATGAAAAATTCAAGCATACGAGTAGAGTATGATTGATACTTTGAGTGAAACAAAGATGAAACTTTGATGAATGAATGAGTGATGACATTCGAAATAGGAATCATTCTCATAACATTTTTGCATTATAATATGCTCAATTAGGAGCGTTTGACTCATTTATATCATGGCATCCTAATCATTAGGCATAAGCACATACCCATTCTACAAATTATATCAGCATGGCATCCCTGTACTTACAGGAAACAGGTTGAAGATAGCAGATCTGGCTTTCCTGTGCTTACAGCAAAGCAGATCGAAGATATCAGCATGGCATCCCTGTGCTTCCAAGGAACAGGTTAAAGATAGCAGATCTGACATTCCTGTGCTTACAGCGAAGCAGATCAAAGATATCAGCATGGCCTCCCTGTGCTTACAAGGAACAGGTTGAAGATAGCAAATCTGACATTCTTGTGCTTACAGGGAACAGATTGAAGACATAGTAGATCTGACCTTTATGTGTTTACATTGAAGCAGATCCAAGATGATTTGGCATCCCTGTGCTTACAGGAAACAGATCGAAGACATAGCAGATCTGACCTTCATGTGTTTACATCGAAGCATATCCAAGATGATTTGGCATCCCTATGCTTACAGGGAACAGATCGAAGACATAGTAGATCTAACCTTCATGTGTTTACATCGAAGCAGATCTAAGATGATTTGGCATCCCTGTGCTTATAGGGAACAGATCGAAGACATAGCAAATCTGACCTTCATGTGTTTACATCGAAGCAGATCTAAGATAACAGATTTGGCATTCCTGTGCTTACAGGGAATAGATCAAAGATATAGCAGATCTGACCTTCATGTGTTTACATCGAAGTAGATCCAAGATGACAGATTTGGCATTCCTATGCTTACAGGGAACAGATCGAAGACAGAGCAGATCTGACCTTCATGTGTTTACATCGAAGCAGATCCAAGATGACAGATTTGGCATTCCTGTGCTTACAGGGAACAGATCGAAGACATAGCAGATCTGACCTTCATGTGTTTACAACGAAGCAGATCCAAGATGACAGATTTGGCATTCATGTACTTACAGGGAACAGATCAAAGACATAGTAGATCTAACCTTCATGTGATTACATCGAAGCAGATCCAAGATGACAGATCTTATCTCTCTGTATTCGACACGAAGCAGATCAAAGACGATGCACCTTAACCCCCTAAGCAGTAAGGTAACAGGCTAAAATTACAGATCTTATCTCCCTAAGCAGTAGCGGAGCGGATCGAAGACTCGCCTTAACCCCCTAAGCGGTAGGGTAACAGGCTAAAATTACAGATCTAATCTCCCTAAGCAGTAGCGGAGCGGATTGAAGACTCGCCTTAACCCCTAGGCAGTAGGGTAACAAGCTAAAATTACAGATCTTAACCCCCTAACCAGTAGGGTAACAAATCAAATTTTGGCAAATCTTATCTCCATGTATCAGCAATGGAGCAGATTTAGACCACTCGCCTTAACCCACTAAGTGGTAGGGTAACAGGCTAAAATTACAGATCTGACATTCCTGAGTCAGCAGCGAAATAGATCAGAAATATCAGCATGGCGTCCCTGTACGGCCAGGGAGCAGGTTGAAGATAGCAGATTTGGCGTCCCTGTATGGGCGGGGAGCAGATCGAAGATTTTAGCATGGGATCCTTGAGTTTGTAGTGGAGCAGGCTGAAGATGGCGGATATCGCCTTCCTGAAGTTGCAGTGAAGCAAAGTGAAGTCATCAGACTTATAGCCCAATACCCCCAAAGGGTTGGAAATTATCAAGGACCAAGAACTCAAGACTCGGCGAGCCCGGGCAAAATTGGTCCTTTTATAGTCTTTGCTCTATTCCCGTTACACGGCAATGAGCAAAGAAGGGCAGCTGTAATACCCTATTTTTGCCCAGGCCCACACAAGAATTGATAAACTTCAAAAAAAAAAGAAGTCCAAGTCCAGTCCAAAATATATCATTTGGCCCAATTGGAATGGCCCATTACTGGAAAAGATTAAAGGTCCATCTACAAGCTTGACTCATATGGAAATATAATCTTCAAGGATACGCAATCTTGGATATGATCTACAATCTTAGATATGATATGCAATCTTAGATATGATACAATCTTAGATATGATATGCAATCTTAGAAGATATGATTTTGTAATCTTAGAGATTTAATTTGTAGATACCTTTTAATCTTAGCCGTTGATGTAATTGATCTGTACCGTTGGATTTGGGGAGCTTCAACTATAAATAAAGGCCTCTCCCCTCATTGTAAGACACACTTGAGTTTTTGGGAAGCAATAAACATTCTTGAGAGCTTTCACTCAAATTTCTTTCCCTCTTACGTTCTTATTTTCTGTGGTTTGTTCTTATTTTATTCTTTGTTCTCGTTTTTCAACCTTTTTTATTTTGATTTAATCCATGTCTCCCTGATTTTTAATTTTTTTATATTTTATTTTTTTAATAATAATAGTATCATATCAAACTATTTCATTTTTTTAATAAAATTTTTTAGTATTACTCTTAGTAAATTATTTTTTAAATTTAACTCAAATCATTGTTTAAAAAATATATTTCATTTAATTGCCATATTTTATCCAAAAGTTTTTTTTGAAATAAGGCAATGTTTTGTGTTTAGAAATTCGGGAAATAGTGCCCTAACAGGCTGGGTTGCGATTTTTTGTTTGCCTAAATACCTAAAATATCCTTTTAAATAAATTTTGTAAATTACGAGATGATTTTCGTTACGAGGATTCAAAAACATCGTGTCCTAACATGCTAGATGTGATGTTTGTATTCTTTCAGAACAAAAGAATCTGGAGTTTTAATTCAAATTGCTCACATTTTAAAAAGGGATCATACTTTTAAATCTTTTCAAAGTTTCGACATTAGGACAGAAAACTAATCAATTGGTACCAATTTTGGGCGTTACAAGGGTGCTAATCCTTCCCCGCACGTAACCGACTCCCGAACCTATTTTCTAGAATTCGTAGACCAAAACGTTTTTTATAAGGTGATCCAAACACACCTAAAAAGATTGGTGGCAACTCCCGTTTTCATTTCTTTAAAGTCGATCCCTGTTTTTCCAAACATCCTTTTAAAAGATAGTTTCGACAACAGTAGTACACAAAATTCACGCTTTCATGGTGCTTCCAATAGTTATGCATATGCATGCTTGAGAATGACAATGCAAAAGGTTTTACCCATCTATCCGTTACACACCACGAGTTCCTGATATGTGTGATATGAAGTAATAAAATTTATAATAATGATCGCACCACAGACTAACTATTATCATGACTTTAAGGCAAGTGCACCTATTGAACAGTAGTATAGCTTAGTGGCAAGACTGAGATATCGTACCCAAGGAAACCAAAAGTACTAGTACTAACTTCATTTCTATTATTTAACCTAAAAATAAAAGGGGATTTTATAAAACTAAACTAATTCTAAAACTAAACTAAGAACGCACAAAAAGTAAATTGGGGAAAAACTCTTTAGGAAAAACTGATTGATTTGGGCAATACTCAAGGGAGAATCCACCTAGACTACTTGTTATCAATTCTTGAGCTAGATGATTTATTCACTTGACTTGATCCGTAGAGATCCCTAACTTATGTTAATACCTCCGTCGAGGATAAGAACAACTAATCCTAGGTTGATTAACTGAAATCTCTTTCTAGTTAAAACCCCTAGTCTTGCATTAACTCGATCGATGGATCCCTGTATTAGGTTTCACCCTAATCCGATAGATTTATGTTGCCCTATGTCTAGGGTTGCATGCAACTCCGCGTAATTATGCTAGATCTACTCTTAAACAGGGACTTTTGCTCCTCTGAATAAGTACATCAATACTTGAATTAATACCTAGGATTATTAAAACAAGAATTAAGAACACATAATTAAGAATAATTCAAGTATTTATCATATAACTCCAGATAAAATAATAACAAGATCTGTTTTAAGTTTCATCCCCCTCAAGTATTTGGGGGGTTTAGTTCATAGTTAATAAAGAAAACATCTCAGAAGAATAAAAATAACAAAACGTAAAGAACCCAAAAATCCCTGAGGATTGAAGGGAGATCCTTTGTTTTGATGTAGAGTTCTGCTTCTGGGATGAATCAATTGGCTTCCCTTGGAGTAATTCCTTTCTTTCACTCTCTGTGTTGGCAGAAATACAGCACTCTCTTGTGGGAGAGAAGGCATTCCCTTAGCGGGAAATAAGCACACCCTTGAAGTTGCCTCCTAGGGTCTTTATATAGAGTTTTGGAATGCCTTTCTTAGCCCCTAAGTATCCTTTTCCAAGTGAAATTAAACTATCTCACGACAGGTATACGCCCGTGGGCCACGCTTGTGTTGATCGACAAGAGGCCGTATGTGGGCTTGTTAATGGTGGCACGACCGTGTGGTCTGGCCGTGCTTGTCGGGGCTGGGCCGTATTGGACTTTATGTGGCACGGCCATGGGACACGACTGTGTGGTGAATCCTTGGGCCGTGTTGTTTTTACACTTTGACTCATTTTCTCTATTTTCCACCCGTTTTTCGTTCTTTTCTCTTCCTTGTGCTCTCCTGAGTATAAAACATGAAATAAAAGTATTAAGAGCACCAATTTCAACAAATTCAATGATAATTCATCCAGAAATAAAGTTAAGCATAAGGTAAAAATATGTACAATTTATCGTTTATCAGTTCCCTAGAACCCTTCTACCAAATCACCAAAATAATTAGGAGCCGTAGCTCAGTATGGATAAACCAACAATAATAGTTTGGAAATAAGCTGTCAGCAATGTGGACGAGCCACCAAAGATGTAGATAAACTGCTAATAAATTACAGTAAACCTCTAATAATGTAGACAAACTGTGAATAAGATGTAAACGATGCTGCCAATGATGTGGTCAAGCCACCAATATCCAATAACTCCTACAATACTCCGGGGTATAGTATACTAACAACAATATTGTGGATATACCACCAATACTCCACGAGACTCCTCTGTCACCAATCAATCTCAATCCCCATGTAGTGCAATATAATGTGTCATGTATGTAGCATAATCATGGTTGATAGAAACAAGTATCGTATAGTGCATAGCAAACAAGCTAATAGACACATTCGATCAACTAAAGTAAAAACATACATGCATTCGAATAGTATAGAATAGGCAAGGCACATGGCCCTCTTACCACATAAGTGTTGTTACCCTTTTATATAGCCAAGGTCTCTCCCGTGCTTTGCTGATGTGGGATTTGCCTAGGGTGTTACAAACATCTTCAAACATAGCATTCACTACAATGAATTTGACTAAAAAAAACTTGAACTTGATTCGGTAACTATCAAGCCGGGCTTTGGCTATCGATTGAGTAAAATTCAAGTTTAGAAATACTTGCTCGAACAACTCATGAGCCTTATCGAGCCTTTCATTTTTAATACATATTTTAAATGTTTTTATATTATTAAATTATGTTTTCATCTTTGATATATATTATTAACCCTAAACTTAATTTTTAGGCTAAGCTTGAACTTGAATACACATAAGCTTTATCTACCTCAAGTTCGAGCTTAAATTTGAAAATTATTAAAAAAGCTTAATTAGTGTTTAGGACTTATTTGATACCAAATGTTAATGGGTTTGATTCACTATTAGTACATTAATTGAAAATTATATATTATAAATTCCATTTCAGGCCCTAAGAGCACAATTTTAATTAGCATATAAATATGACTTTTCTTAAAAAAAAAAAATTAAAGGTAACTAGAAAGCACATCTCAAGGCCTTCCATGAACTTATGCATGTGAAACTTAAAAGAGGAAGAATCCGACAATAGTTAAAACACCGACAATGCAAGTGGTGGCCTTTATTTCAATGGCATTAGAGGGTGCTGGTGCTGGTGCAAGGGTCTCACTATTGACAACATCACCAATGCTTTTAGGGCTAGGAGAAGGGGAGTCAGAAACTTCATCATTGGTAGTTGGTGAAGGAGGCGATGAGACCTCTTCAGGAGACTCAACCTTAGAAGAGTATCCTTTGTTGGCGTCAGGGTTTTCACTTTGACTAGGGCTAGGGGAAGAGGAGCTTGAAGAGCTCTTTGGGGCTCCAGGATAAGATGACTTAGGTGCTCCTTTGTCAGATTTTGATGGTGAAAAAGAGGAGCTGTTGGAGGATTGTGATGGTGACTTAATAGAGGGGGACTTAGGGGATGAAGCTGGAGAATAAGCAAACGGCGACTTTAAAGGTGAAGAACTATTCTTGAGATTTCAAAACGTTGTGTCCTAACATACTGGATATGGCATTTTGTTGTTTCAAAATAGAAATTTTCAAAGGCAAGCTTAGCTTCGAAGGTTTTGAGAACATCGGATGTGATGTTTGTATTCTTTCGAAACAAAAGAGTCTTGAGTTTTTATTCAAATTATTGGAATTTTTAAAAAGAGGATCATACTCTCAAATCTTTTCAAAACTTCAACATTAGGACAGAAAATTAATCAATTGGTACCAATTTTGGGCGTTGCGAGGGTGCTAATACTTCCTCGTGCGTAATCGACTCCCGAACCTGTTTTCAAAAACTCATGGACCAAAACGTCTTATATGGTGATCCAATCGCACCTAAAAAGATTGGTGGTGACTCCCATTTTTATTTTTAAAGTCGACCTCATTTTTCCAAAACCTTAAAAAATGGTTTTGACAGCTTGGTGACTCCATTGGGTAAGTTTTAGAGAGTCGAGCCGTAATAGATTATTTTTTGTCCTAATGTCATAAATTTGAAAATTGTAAAGTGCGATCCTCTTTCATTACATGTGTTTGCATATGTTTGTTATATTCTTGCACACATTGCATTTGCATGACCATTGTGGTCACACCCTTAAGTGGGAGTGAGAAACTATGCCTTCGTGAGGTTTTCACCTCCGTGCAGGATAGTGGATCGCTTCCGGAATACATCCGTACCTATGTCTTCGTGAGGTTTTCACCTCCGTGCAGCCATAGGGAAATGTATTCCCCTGAACTGAACTTGGTCCATATGAGCCTATAATGGGTGAGGATCGAGGAATCTGCTAGTTCAAGTATCCTATCCCTTTAGAACTAAAACCGCATATAGTGTACCCTAGGAGCTCGTCCTAGGTAGAACTATGTTGACCCATAGTGATTACCTATATAGGTGCTTGTTTATCATTTCCTTTTAATTATATCTCTTATGCTTGGCACTAACCTTCATTTTTGTGTTGCCATTACATGTCATTCAACATTTTAAGGTATCGATTCACGGTTCGATTTCTAAGTTAGAAAGTTTTGTTATGGAGAATGTATTTTTTGATAAAGTGGAAGACAACACTACAGTCTATACATGGTTCGAGAATACCTAATTAGAAAAAAGAGTTAGTGTCGTTAAAGGATACACATCATAATTTGGGAGTACGCTTGCACTAGTAAGATGCAAAGTAACGTCTAAGAGTTAAAGGAAATATGGGATCAATGGAGCAACGAGGCCAAACTGTGGCTCTGCAACAACTGTGGGAACTTGCAGCATTTGCTTGACATGAAGATAGATGAACAATTTACATTGAGCGTGGGGAGTACTGATGGACACTTCTACCATTACAGCATTTCCTTTTCATATGAGGATGGTCGCCCTGTAAATGGTAAGGGTGTTGGAAGGAAAGTGACTAACAGAGTGCATGAGACCTACAAAAATGAATTAGATGGAAAATTTTGCCTATGATGGATGTTACACCAATCAAAAAGAATGGAAATGCAAGCTTGGATGACCGGGATAGCTCAGATAGGCGCAAAGGATAGAGATTAAAGAAGACCGTATCATTCAAAGACCTTTAAAGTGGAGATTAGCCATGCTGTGAAGATACCTATGTCAGCAATTCAAATGCTCTGCAGGGGCAGAAATCTAAAGACTCTCAAGAAGAGCTGAAGATGTTGGATATCATTTTTGCTGCAAAGCAGGAACGCCTACTTGTTCGCCAATCTTTCTTTCAAGATAATCAGAACAACTTCATAGACATTGGAAAAGGTATCCTTGGCTGTAGAGATTACCTCAGAGGTAAAGCCATAGCTCAAATTCGAGAGGTAGCTGATCATTTACAGACTTTGACGGTACAGGTTGATACATTAAGCGCGAAATATAAGCTACAGTCAGCCTTGTTGTTTAGGAGGGTTAAAGCTTAAGGCCATAGGGCGAAAGTGTATTTGTAATCTGTTTTGTGTAAAGAATTATATTTTCTAAATAAAGTTTTTTAAAAGAAACTAAATCAGAATCGATATCTTTTCGCATCCATGCATTCGCATTGCATTACATCAAAGAAAAGAATGTGTTGATTCGAAATTCGATTCCTAAGTAGAATAGTTTGTCATAAGGAATCGAATTTATTGATAAAGTAGATTATAGTGCAGTCGTCTGGATATAGTCCAAGTAGAACACGATGAGAGAAAATCGGTAGTCCATGAAGGAATACATGATTTATTTGCCAGAAGCGTGACGAGAGAAAGCCAGAAGCCCGCAGAGGAATATATGACTTGATTGCCAAAGATTCAAGCCAACGAAGATTATCCAAGAGCCGACATTTTTTGATGAGTGTCATGGAGATAAGCGAGTAAGAGATCGAGGCTCAGATCAAGCAGCAAGGAGTTAGGAAAGGCATCTTTTGGAGAATTTACAGGATTTGACCATGAAGAAAAGATTAGCGTTTACTTAGACTATGAAGGGCAAGACCATATATGTAATCTATTTTCATGTAAAGAAATCTGTTTTCTAGAAAAGTTATTCTAATGGAATTGAATTCATGATCAACATCTCCTTTTCTTTTGCATTCATGCATTTGCATTACATCACATCGCATCATATGCATTTAAATCCATAAAAAGACCCTAATTAGGCAAAATTATTTCAGAGGATTAACTTGGTCAATATGGAACAAAAGTTGGAACAATTAGAGCAAAGACAAATACAGATGCAAGAGCAATTGACCAACATTCAGCAAGATATACGAGAATTCCAAATAAATGTGATAGGCCAGCTAAGCCAGCTACTAGCTGAAGGGCTTGAAAAGAGGAAAGGCCCAGTAATCAATAATGAGGATGATAATGAAGACATCGTTTATTCCCCATGTTTTACTCCAATCAGCGTCCAGACTCAACCAGATGCATCTCCGCGAGGGGTACCCTTTCCTATTAGACCCCAACAGCATTAGGTTGGTATGACGGCACTAGTAAATTGCTCAGTAGGCTCAGGTCTCAATCTGAGGGACAATCCAGCCAATTTTATTGTCATTGAAGAAATAATGAAGGCCAATATGGAGCGTTCGAAACAGTGTGAAGCTTTTAAAAAGCGAGAGTGGAACTCCTGAGATAATACTTTAAGGGCAATGAAGAGAAAAGAAGATGAGGTGAAGCTGTTAACTATAGGTCAGCCAAGAATGATAGCTACTAGCCATCAAGTTCCTCAAAAGTAAGAATCCAATCCAGGACCGAGCTCTAAAAAGCTCCCCTTTACGCCAATCCCAATGTCGTATAAGGAGTTGTATCAAAGTTTATATCATGCACACGCAATAGCCCCTTTTCATCTGAAACCACTGCACCCTCCATACCCCAAATGGTACGATGCAAACGCCAAATGTGAATATCATGCGGGAATATCGGGGCATTCGATTGAAAATTGCACGGGTTTTAAGAAAGCGATAGAAAAACTTATCAAGATGGGGGTCGTAAAATTTGACAACACCCTAGGTACAAAAGACTCGTTACCAGAACATGGTGATAAGGGGGTAAAAGCAACTGATTGAAGTATTGCGAGAAAGATACTGTAGAAATAAGAACCCTGTTGAAGAAGGTTGAGGAGGAAATAATAAGAAGATGATAGATAGTATTGGATTCTGAACAAAGAAATCTGTGGGGCATTCGTCCTTACCAACCTGGAAATGTTTGAACAATTGGTCAGTAAAGGAACTTCTTGTAATATTAGAAATTATACAGAGTAATCTGCAGAACACTCTTGTTACTTTAAAGCCTAGAAGTAACAAGATCTCATTTGTGAAATAGGCTCATGTTCAGACATTATTGTTTTAATAAAACATATCTTTCATGATTAATTTGGGCAAATGTTCCCTCATTCTTTATTCTTTGAATTTTTTTTTAAAGTCTCATCAAATTTCTTCATTCATAACATGTAAATTGTCATTCTTGAATTCATTTATATTCTTTTGTGTGCCTATCATAGATCCCTAGATATCAACGACATGGGCAACGATACTATAGATTCATAGTTCCTTTTGAGTGCGACATGTGTTTAGAGGAATCTTAGTACTTTGAAGGTGACAGAGATTGCGACTTGTTTCTGAACTTGTTGAAAATGGTAAAGCAAGAAGAGAAATAAAATCTACCCCATGGAGAGGTGGTAAAAGACATAGCCTTAGAAGAAAGGAAAGGCTGCAAATTGGAACGAAGCTAGTTTTCCTGTACCACACACTGATACTTTGGTGAACAATATTGCCGGATACTCGTTGTTTCTTAGGATACAACCTAAACTTCCTGGAGCTCTGCAGTTTCTTTGTTTGCTCCCTGATAGGAAAAACTCTGTTATTTATGGGCCATGGGAGCAGAACAATCTATTTGAGTATGGCATCGTGGCTCAGTGTGTGGCACCAGTTAGGGAGAAAGATCAGTACTTTACAAACCTGCTTCTAAAAATCAATGCAAAGCTTGGAGGACTGAATTTCATGTTAGTAATTGAGCAAACACCTTCAATTCCAGTTGTTTCAAAGGTTCCAACCATCATCCTTGGAATGGATGTATTGTTTGGTTCTTCTGAGCAGTCTAATGTACCGTCAATAGCTGTGGTGGTTAGTTCCAGACAGTGGCCATTGATTTCCAGCTATAAGGCATTAGGCCGTACATAGTTTCTAAAGCTTGAAATGATAGATTCTCTCTCTAAACCAGTTTCTGACAAAGTGGGTGAGGGTATCATGGAGGAAGCTCTCTTAGACTTCTATACAAGTTCAGGGAAGAGGAGGCCTGATTAGATCATTATTTTCGGGGATAGAGTTAGCGAGTCTCAGTTCAATCAAGTTTTGAACAAAGAACTTGATCAAGTTATTGAGTTTTGCAAGTTCCTTGACAAGAATTGGAACCCTAAGTTTGTGGTTATTGTTGTAAAAAAAAACCCATCATACCAAGTTTTTCAAGTAAGGATCTCCTGACAATGTGCTACCTGGTACTGTCATTGACAACAAAGTATGCCATCCGAAGAACAATAATTTTTACCTTTGTGCTCATAGGAAACACAAGGCTGACCCACTATCATGTTCTTTTAG
Source organism: Gossypium stocksii (assembly GCA_020496765.1). NCBI lineage: Eukaryota > Viridiplantae > Streptophyta > Magnoliopsida > Malvales > Malvaceae > Gossypium > Gossypium stocksii. The sequence goes on along the minus strand of CM035622.1, from coordinate 2,524,866 downwards.
ACCAGGTTGGGTTTTCAGCTGATGATCTGCAGGAGCTTGTTCATTCTCTATCCTATATGTTTCAAAGGAGCACCACAGCCATATTGGTTGTGGCCCCTATTTGCTACGCTCATTTGGCAGCTTCACAATTAGGGCAATTTATGAAGTTTGTGGATGCTTCAGAGACATCATCAAGCCATGGGTTTGTCAAACGATAGTCAGGACTGTTGCTGAGGCAATCCCTGTCTCATGGGTTTATGAATCAAGATTTTTTCCTCCAAGTTTTGATGGAGTCAAGAATTGAATACCACTAGTGAACTTAACTGGAAAGTATTCATCCTAATCAAATGTACCAAGAATGATTGACACAGACTTATGACAAGTAGGGTTCGTCCATAAAAATTTCTCACGGAAGCCAAGGTGAAAACCTGCAAAGGGAGCTTTGAGACTTCTATTTCAAAAAAAAAAAGAAGAAAAAGAAAAAAAAGAAAAAAGAAGAAAAGAAAAAAGAAAAAAGAAAATGGAGAGGCCAAGGTGAAAACCCGCAAAGGGCACTTTGAGACCAAAGGGGTTTTGAGTTGAAAACCCGAAAGGGCAGCTCAAATTTTGAAAGGCATGCAGTGATCTTGCTATACCTGATTCAACAAGAAGTGAAGTATGTTACATACTAGGGCATCAACAAAATACTTTGGGTCTTCTAAACACATGTTAAACTCAAGCCAGTCTTCATGGAGTTTGTATATGGAAGCCCAAGCTGCGATATCTAGGGCATATGATTTTTATCCTATTTACTATCTTTGGATTCTCTTTCTTCTCAAAGATAAATTCCTAGATTAATCTCTTTTGTATTATTTTTGATAAATTATTCGAACTCTAATTTTCCTTAAGATCAATTTGTTTGTTGTCCATTATTCATAAAGTATGTTACATTGAAACAATGATTGATGAACTAAAATATTTTCACAAACGAAGTTTTACATATTATTCTAGAGATTTCTGGATAATACAAGAAACTGAAACATGACAATTGTTTAAGAAATTCCCATTAAGTAAGGATCGAAGGTCCTTAAGAGAATTTCTTCTTCAGTCCAAATGATGATTGGACAATTCAAACGATTCGATCCTTAGATAGGATCATTTCATAAATATCTCCAGTAGGTCGTAACATTCGGGAATGGTATAGTAGACCAAATTGATGGAGAAGATTCAAAGTATACGAACAAAGTAGGATTGGTGCTTTGAGTGACACAAAGATGAAACTTGAATGAATGAAGGCGTCCAAAATAGGAGTCATTTTCATTTTGCATCATAATATGTCTAATTAGGAGCATTTGACTCATTTCAATCATGGCATCCTAATCATTAGGCATAGGCATATACATATTCTACAGGTTATGTCCTCTAGGGGACAGTGAAGATTGAAGATTTCAGCATGGCATCCTTGTGCTTACAGGGAACATGTTGAAGATAACAGATCTGACATTCCTGTGCTTACAGGGAAGCAGATCAAAGATATCAGCATGGCATCCTTGTGCTTACAGGGAACACGTTGAAGATAAAAAGATCTGACATTCCTGTGCTTACAGCGAAGCAGATTGAAGATATCAGCATGGTATCCCTGTGCTTACAGGGAACAGGTTGAAGATAGCAGATCTGACATTCTTGTGCTTACAGCGAAGTAGATCGAAGATATCAGCATGGCATCCTTGTGCTTACAGGGAACATGTTGAAGATAACAGATCTGACATTCCTGTGCTTACAGTGGAACAGATCGGAGATATCAGCATGGCATTCCTATGCTTACAGGGAACAGGTTGAAGATAACAGATTTGGAATCCCTGTGCTTACAGGGAACAGATCAGAGATATCAGCATGGCATTCCTGTGCTTACAGGGAACAGGTTGAAGATGACAGATTTGGCATCCCTGTGCTTACAGGGAACAGATCAGAGATATCAGCATGGCATTCCTGTACTTACAGGGAACAGGTTGAAGATAGCAGATTTGGCATCCCTGTACTTACAGGGAACAGATTGAAGACATAGCAGATCTAACCTTTATGTGTTTACATCGAAGCAGATCCAAGATGACAGATTTGGCATCCCTGTGCTTACAGGGAACAGATCAAAGACATAGCAGATCTAACCTTTATGTGTTTACATCGATGCAGATCCAAGATAACAGATTTGGCATCTCTGTATTAGACAGAGATCAGATCGAAGATAGCAGATATCGCCTTCCTGAGTTACAGTGAAGCAGATTGAAGCCGTCAAGAAGAAGATAAAGGAAGAACTCAAGACTCGGCAAGCTCGGGCAAAATTGGGTCTTTTCAAGTCTTTGCTCTATTCTTGTTACACAGTAATGAGCAAAGAGTGGCAGTTGTAATACCACAATTTTGCCCGGGCCTTAACTAAATAAACAGAAAACCAAAAAAAAAAAAAACAAAAAATAACCAAATACCCATTTACAGTTTATTTACAAGCCCAATAAGCCAAACTGGCTAAACCCAACAAACCCAATTACTTAAAAGACCCACAAAACACTCAAAGCCTAATAAACCCGTAACCCAGTTACACTAAAACAGCCCAATTACACCCTCAGACCCAAATGAACTAACACCCTTGACCCAAATAACCCGAGGCCCAAAAAGCCCAACTGGTCATTAGCCTTCTAGAAACCCTAGCCAGGGTTTGCGCCGCAAGAGATTCCAGAACCTTCAAGGAGTGCCCTTTCGTCTCACGCCGTTTCAGCTCCCAATCAAGGCCTCCGTCAAACGCACCGTAACTCTGGCCCCGAATCGCGCATGGTCGGTGCATGAAACAGTGCCTTGGCCACCCGGATTCTTAGCGATTACCTGCAAACAAAGGAAAGAAACAACAGCAGAGAAGCGAAGCAAACATGGAAAGAAAGATTTCTTTTCGAAATTATAAAAAACTTACAGAGGCTATAAAAGCCTTCTTTGTAATCTGTAAAAGGGGATACGCATATACAGAGAAAGATACAAACAGATTCGTGTACAAAAATACGAAAAGAGAAATAAAAAATAGTTTTTTATTCCAACGAAAGGTGGTTTTCCGTTTAGTTTTATTATTTCATTTTTTTATTCTGATTCGAATATATACAGGGTTTTAGTCCACAAAATACCTTTTAAAACAAAGAAGAGAAAGATTACCTGCGTTTCGACTTAAAAAATGGAGGTTTCTGGCCTCTGGCCACCGTGTGTGGCGGCGCGTGTGGCGGTCAACCGCCGGAGCTCTCACCGGATTCTGGGCTGAGGAGAGGGGTTAAGAGAGAGTTTTTTAAAGGGTAGGGTTAAAATGAATTTGGGTGTAAAAATTTTGTTTTTATAATAGTATGAAACGACACCGTTTTGGCTTAAACTAATAAGCTTTAAAACGGCACCGTTTAGGTGTTGACCCACACGACCCGACCCGCCTACTAAAGGATCCGCGTGTTTCTGTTGATGGTCAATTTACCATTTAGGTCCTTCCGCATTTTCTGTCTTTAAAATTAAGTTTATTTTATATTTTAATTTTACCCAATGATTTTATTTTGATTTCAATTTGGTCCCTGAGCCTATTTCAGGCATTTTCTGAACGGTGTCGTTTCAGGGATAAGGGATAATTTCCCAATGAGTCCCTCAACTTTTAACGCGCGTTCCATAAGGCCCGAAGTTCATTTTTATTTTTTAAATTAGCCCCAAAATTCAATTCTTTGTTAATTTTAATCCTTTCTTTAATTAATTTATTTAAAATTTATATATTATTATTTTACCATAAAAAATATATTTTATTTTATTTTTTTATTATTACTTTCCTGTATATATTTATATTAGTTTTATATTATATTATTTATTATTACATTATTTACTATCTATTTATATTTTATTATATATTATTTATATTTTATTATATATTATTATGTATAATTTTAAAATTTGTAAATTCTTATCAAATATTATATTTTATATGTTTTTAATAAATCTTTTATATACTATACGATATTCTGAAATTTATCACAAAATTTTGGTTTTATTTATTGTATCATTTTTCTTATAAATATATGTATTAAGTTGTTGTATTATATATTGTATAGTTTTATTATTTAAGTATATATTAACCTTTTTAAAAAATTTTCACTATTTATATATTGTTTTAAATATTTCTTTTAAATACTTCGTCTTTTTATTATTTATTTTTATCTGTTTGATTTATTTTATTTATATTCAAAATTTATTTTGGTATCTTTTGTATTTATTTAGCATTGCTTTAGTATGTAAATTTTATCAAATTTTTTGTTATTTTATGTTATTTATGTTTATATATGCATGAAGTATATTATGTAATTCATTTCGTTATTTGTAATTTTCTGTTATATTTGTATGAAATGTTAAAGTCTGTATTATATAGTTCATGTTATATCTTGTAATGTGTTAAACGCATCATCGTTTTTAAAATTTCTTATTTCATTTAACCCAAAAATGTTTTAAAAAAATAAAGGCAATGCTTGATGTTTGGGAGCTTTGAGAAAAGTAGTGCCCTAACTTACTGGGTTGCAATTTTTCTCGTCGAATTCGAATATCCAAATACCCTTCTCAACGTTTTGAGTTTTAAAATATAAACAACTATTCTTGAGATTTCAAAACGTTGTGTCCTAACGTACTGGATATGGCGTTTTGTTGTTTCAAAATAGAAATTTTCAAATTCAAGCTTAGCTTCGAAGGTTTTAAGAACATCATGTCCTAACGTGCTGGATGTGATGTTTGTATTCTTTCGAAACAAAGGAGTCTTGAGTTTTTATTCAAATTATTGGAATTTTTAAAAAGAGGATCATACTCTCAAATCTTTTCAAAACTTCGACATTAGGACAGAAAATTAATCAATTGGTAACAATTTTGGGCGTTGCGAGGGTGCTAATCCTTCCTCGTACGCAACCGACTCCCGAACCCGTTTTCAAAAACTCGTAGACCAAAACGTCTTATATGGTGATCCAATCACACCTAAAAAGATTGGTGGCGACTCCCATTTTTATTTTTAAAGTCAACCTCGTTTTTCCAAAACCCTAAAAAATGGTTTCGACAGGGCGTTGCGAGGGTGCTAATCCTTCCTCGTACGTAACCGACTCCCGAACCCGTTTTCAAAAAAACTCGTAGACCAAAATATTTTTATAAGGTGATCCAATCACACCTAAAAAGATTAGTGGCGACTCCCATTTTCATTTTTCTTAAAGTCGACCCCTTTTTTTTCTAAACCTCTTTAAAAATGGTTTCGACAGCTTGGCGACTCCACTGGGGACCAATAAGAGAGTCAAGCCGTGAAATTGATTAATTTCTATCCTTTTGTCGAAGTTTGAAAACTCGATTTGAAAATTATGATCCTTTTACATGTGTCTGTTGCATATGAGTGTTTACTTCTCCTTGCACACATAGCATTGCATGACCGTTGTGGTCGCACCCTTAAGTGGGAGTGAGAAACTATGCCTTCGTGAGATTTTCACCTCCGTGCAGGATAGTGGACTGCTTCTGGGATACATCCGTACCTATGTCTTCGTGAGGTTTTCACCTCCGCATAGCCATAGGGAAATGTATCCCCCTGAACTGAACTCGGTCCATATGAGCCTATAATGGGTGAGGATCGAGGAATCTGCTGGTTCAGGTAACCTTTCCCTTTAGAGCTAAAATTGCATATAGTGAACCCTGGGAGCACGCCCTAGGTAGAACTATGTTAACCTATAGTGATTACCTATATAGGTGCTTGTTTATCATTCCCTTTTAAATTACATCTTTTATGCTTGGCACTAACCTTCATTTTTGTGTTGTCATTGCATGTCATTCAACATTTTAAGGTATCGATTCACGGTTCAATTTCTAAGTTAGAAAGTTTTGTTATGGAGAATGTATTTCTTGATAAAGTGGAAGACAACACTACAGTCCATACATGGTTCGAGAATACCTAATTAGAAAAAGGAGTTAGTGTCGTTAAAGGATACACATCATAATTTTGGGACTACACTTGCACTAGTACGATGCAAAGTAACTTCCAAGAGTTAAAGGAAATAAGGGATCAATGGAGCAACGAAGCCAAATAGTGGTTCTGCAACTACTGTGGGGATTTGTAGTATTTATTTGACATAAAGATAGATGAACAATTTACAGCGAACGTAGGGAGTACTGATGGACACTTCTACCATTACAGCATTTCCTTTTCATATGAGGATGGTCGCCTTGTAGATGGTAAGGGTGTTGGAAGAAAAGTGATTGATAGAGTGCATGAGACCTACAAAAATGAATTAGATGGAAATTTTGCCTATGATGGATGTTACACCTATCAGAAACAATGAAAATGCAAGCTTTGATGACCGAGATAGCTCAGATGGACGCGAAAGACGGAGATTAAAGAAGACCGTGTCATTCAAAGACCTTTAAAGTGGAGATTAGCCATGCTGCGAAGATACCTATGTAAGCAATGCTCTGCAGGGGCAGAAGTCTAAAGATGCTGGATATCATTTTAAGGCAGCATGTTGCAAAGCAGGAATGTCTATTTGTTCGCCAATCTTTCTTTCAAGATAATTAGAACAACTTCACAAACATTGGAATAGGTATCCTTGGCTGTAGAGATTACCTCAAAGGTAAAGCCATAGCTCAAATTCGAGAGGTAGCTGATCATTTACAGACTTTGACGGTATAGGCTGATACATTAAGCACAAAATATGAGCTACAGTCAGATTATGGTCAAAAGTTAGCCTTGTTGTTTAAGAAGGGATAAAGCTTCGGGCCATAGGGAAAAAGTGTATTTGTAATCCGTTTTGTGTAAAGAATTGTATTTTCTAAATAAAGTTTTCTAAAAGAAACTGAATTAGAATCGATATCTTTTTGCATTTATGCATTTGCATGGCATTACATCGAAGAAAAGAAGGTGTTGATTCGAAATTCAATTCCTAAATAGAATAGTTTGTCATAAGGAAACAAATTTCTTGATAAAGTGGATTATAGTACGGTCGTCTGAATATAGTCTAAATAAACACGACGAGAGAAAATCGGTAGTCCATGATTTACTTACCGAGAGCATGACGAGAAAGCCGGAAGTCCACAAAGGGACACATGACTTGATTTCATTACTGAATAGTGAAGCCAACGAAGATTATCCAAGAGCTGTCACTTTTTTCGAGATAAGTGAACAATGAGTCGTGGCCCAGATCAAACAACAAGGAGCTGACAAAGGCATCTTTTGGAGAATTCACAAGACTTGACCATGAAGAGAAGATCAGTGTTTCTACTTGGACTATGAAAAGGCAAAGGCTGTACATGTAATCCGTTTTCATGTAGAAAATCTGTTTTCTAGAGAAGTTATTCTAAAGGAACTGAATTCATAATTGACATCTACTTTTCTTTTGTATTCATGCATTTGCATTGCATCACATCGCATCATATGCATTTAAATCCATAAAAGGACCCTAATTAGGCGAAATTATTTCAGAGATAACTGAGAATATGGAGCAAAAGTTGGAGAGGTTAGAACAAAGGCAAATGCAGATGTAAGAGCAATTGACTAACATTTAGCAAGATATACGAGAATTCCAAAGAAATGTGATTGGCCAGCTAAGCCAGTTACTAGCTGAAGGGCTTGAAAAGAGGAAAGGCCCAGTGATCAACAATGAGGATGATGATGAAGACATCATTTATTCCCCAAGTTTCACTCCAATAAGTGTTCAGACTCAAACAGATGCACCTATGCAAAGGGTACCTGTTACAATTAGACCCTCACAGCATCAGGTCAGCATGACGGCATCGGCAAACTACTCAGCAGGCTCAGGTCCCAATTCGGGGAGCAATCCAGCCAGTCTTATTGTCATTGAAGAAACAAGGAAGGTAAGTGTGGAGCATCCGAAACAGTGCGAGGCTTTCAATAAGCAAGAGTGGGGTTCCCGATATAATACCTCGAGGGCAATGAAGAGAAGAGAAAACGAGGTGAAGATGTTGACCATAGGTCAACCAAGAATGACAACTGCTAGCTATCAGGTTCCTCAAAAGCAAGAATCTAATCCAAGACTGAGCTCTGAAAAGCTCCCCTTTACGCCAATTCTAATGTCGTATAAGAAGCTATATCAAAGATTATTTGACGCGCACTAGTGTCCCCGTTTTATATAAAACCGTTGCAACCCCCATACCTCAAATGGTAGATTTGAACGCTCGATGTGAGTACCATGCGGGACGCACAAGACACTCAATTGAGAATTGCACTTCCTTTAAAAAGATGATTGAAAAACTCATCAAAATAGGTGTTGTAAGCTTTGATGATCCCTCTGGAGCAGAGAATCTGTTACCTAATCATCTAGATGAAGGGGTGAATTCCATGATGGAAAGGGGCATGGGATCCAGGAATGTGCCAAGTTTAGGGCTTTAGAGTAAGACTTGATATTGGGGGATCTGAAGGACGTATCCAAAGAGGAGAACCAAGGAATAAAATTTGTTGAGCCTTTGCACAATTGGGAATGTTTTGAACAATGAGATTGTGGAAGTGATCTTTGTATTTTAAGGATAATCTAGAGTAATGTTTAGAACATACTTGTTATTTTTAAAGCCTAGAAACAATAAGTTTTCATTTGTGAAATAGGCTTTAGACATTGTTATTTCAATAAAACATATTTTTCTTGATTACTTCGGGCAAATGTTCCCTCATTCTTTATTCTTTAATTTTCTAATTTTCATCAAATTTCTTCATTCATAACATGTAAATAGTCATTCTTGAATTAATTCTTTGTACATTCTTTTGTGCCTATCTTAGATCCCTAGATATCAATGACAGGGGTAATGATACTACAGATTCAGAGTTCCTTTTGAGCGCGACATGTGTTTAGAGGAATCTCAGTACTTTGAAGGTGACAGTGATTGCGACTTGTTTCTGAATTTGTTGAAAATGGTAAAGCAAGAAGAGAAATAAATTCTACCCTATGAAGAGGTGGTAAAAGATGTAGCCTTAGAAGAAAGGAAAGGCTATAAATTGGAACAAAGCTAGTTTTCCTGTACCACACATTGATACTTTGGTGGACAATATTGCCGGACACTCGGAGCTCCGCAGTTCCTTCTTTGTTTGCTTCCCGATAGGAAAAACTCTAATCTTTATGGGCTATAGAAGCAGAACAATCTGAGTATGGCATCGTGACTCAGTGTATGGCACCAGCTAGGGTGAAAGATCAGTACCTTACAAACCTGCTTCTAAAAATCAATGCAAAGTTTGGAGGACTGAATTCCATGTCAGTAATTGAGCAAACACCTTCAATTCTAGTTGTTTCAAAGGTTCCAACCATCATTCTTAGAATGGATGCATTATTTGGCTCTCCTGAGCAGTTTGATATGCCGTCAAAAGCTGTAATAGTTGGTTTCAGGTAGTGCCTACTTATTTTCAATTAAAGGACATCAGGCCGTACACAGTCTCTGAAGCTTGAAATGATAGATTCTCTCTCCAAACCTGTTTTTGACAAAATGGATAAGGGTATCATGAAGAAAGCTCTCTTAGACTTCTATACAAGTTCAGGGAAGAGGAAGTCTGATCAGATCATCATTTTCAAGGATGGGATTAGCGAGTCTCAGTTCAATCAAGTTTTGAACAAAGAACTTGATCAAGTTATTGAGGCTTGCAAGTTCCTTGACGAGAATTGGAACCCTAAGTTTGTGGTTATTGTTGCACAAAAAAAAAAACATCATACCAAGTTTTTCCAGCAGGGATCTCTTGACAATATGCTACCTGGTACTATCATTGACAACAAAGTAGAACAATTATTTTTACCTTTGTGCTAATACTGGAATGATAGGAACCACAAGGTCAACCCACTATCGTGTTCTCTTAGACCAGGTTGGGTTTTCAGCTGATAATCGGCAGAAGCTTGTTCATTCTCTATCCTACGTGTATCAAAGGAATACCACAACCATATCTGCTGTGACCCCTATTTGCTACACTCATTTGGCAGCTTCACAATTAGGGCAATTTATAAAGTTAGTGGATGTTTCAGAGACATTATCGAGCCATAGTGGGGTGACTGCTCTGAAAACACTTTATCTACCTCAGCTTTCCAGGTCGAAGGATAATGTCAGCAACTTCATTCTTATCTACTGAGAATCGTTGAACCATCTTTTTGTGTAGGGTTTGTGACAGCTAGGACTGTTGCTAGGGCAATCCCTTTCTCATAGGTTTATGAATCGAGATTTTTCCTCCAAGCTTCGATGGAGTCAAGAATTGAATACCTCTAGTGAACTTAACTGGAAAGTGTTCATCCCAATCAAATGTACCAAGAATGGTTGACACAGACTTGTGATGAAGAGGGTTCGTCTATAAGAATTTCTCATGGAACCCAAGGTGAAAACCTATAAAGGGCGCTTTGAGACTTCAATTTCAAAAAAAAAAAAGAAAAAGAAAAAGAAAAGAAAAATAAAAAATGGAGAGGCTAAGGTGAAAACCTGTAAAGGGCACCTTGAGACCAAAGGGGTTTTGAGTGGAAAACCCGAAAGGGCTGCTCAATTTTGAAAGGAGTGCAATAACCTTGCTATACCAGATTCAACAAGAAGAGAAGTATGTTACATACCGAGGCATCAACAAAGTATTTTGGATCTTCTAAACACATGTTAAACTCAAAATAGTCTTCATGGAATTTGTATATGGAAGCCCAAGCTGCGATATCTAGGGCATTTGATTTTTGTCCTATTTACTATCTTTGGATTCTCTTTCTTCTCAAAGATAGATTCCTAGATTAATCTCCTTGGTATTATTTTTGATAAATCATTCGAACTCTAATTATCCTCAAAGATCAATTTATTTGTTGTTCATTACTCATAAAGCATGTTGCATTGAAATAATGATTGATGAACTAAAATATTTTCACAAACGAAGTTTTGCATATTACTCTAGAAATTTTTAGATAATACAAGAAACTGAAACATGACAATTTTTTAAGGAATTCCCATTGAGTAAGGATTGGAGGTCCTCGAGAGAATTTCTTCTTCAGTCCAAATGATAATTGGACAATTCAAACGATTCGATCCTAAGAGAGGATCATTTCACGAACATCTCCAGTGGGTCGCAGCATTTGAAGAATGGTACAAAAAAGGACCAAATTGATTCGAGCATACAAGCTGAGTATGAATGATACTTCGAGTGAAGTAAAAATAAAACTTTGATGAGGGAATGAAAGATGACGTCTGAAATAGGAGTCATTTTCATAGCATTTTGCATCATAATATGTTAGGAAGCATTTGACTCACTTCATGGCATCTTAATTACTTGACATTAGCATAAATTTCAGGAAATCAAATTCTACAGATGGATTCCCTAGTGGACAATATAGCAAAATTTGAAACTACAAAACTCAGCAGATCTTATCTCTCTGTAATGGACGGGGAGCAGATCCAAAATAGCAGATCTTATCTCTCTATAATGGATGGAGAGCAGATCCAACTCAGCAGATCTTATCTCTCTGTAATGGACAGAGAGCAGATCCAAGATAGCAGATCTTATCTCTCTGTAAGACGGAGAGCAGATCCAAGATAGCAGATCTTATCTCTCTGTAATGGACGGGGAGCAGATCCAAGATAGCAAATCTTATCTCTCTGTAATGGATGGGGAGCAAATCCAAGAAAGCAAATCTTATCCCTTTGTAATGGACGGGGAGCAGATCCAAGATAGCAGATCTTATCTCTCTGTAATGGACGGGGAACAGATCCAAGATTGTAGATCTTATCTCTCTATAATGTACATGGAGCAGATCCAAGATGACAGATCTTATCTCTCTGTAATGGACGGGGAGCAGATCCAAGATACCAGATCTTATCTCTCTGAATTGGACGGGGAGTAGATCCAAGATGACAGATCTTATCTCTTTGTATTGGACGGGGAGCAGATCCAAGATGACAGATCTTATCTCTCTGTATTCGACGGGGAACAGATCAAAGACATAGCAGATCTGACTTTCATGTGTTTACATCGAAGCAGATCCAAGATGACAGATCTTATCTCTCTGTATTTGACGGGGAGCAGATTGAAGACATAGCAGATCGGACCTTCATGTGTTTGCATCAAAGTAGATCCAAAATAGCAGATTTGGCATCTCTGTATTCGACGGAGAGTAGATCGAAGAACTCAGGACTCGGCGAGCCCGAGCAAAATTGATTCTTTTATATCTTTGCTCTATTCCTGTTACACATCAATAAGCAAAGAGGGGCAGTTGTAGAGCCCATATTTTGCCCGGGCTTACAAAAAATTAAAAAAAATCAAAAAAAATAAAAGTCCAAATGTCCCTTTTACAGTTTTCAAAACACATTTACAAAACACCAAACCAAATGCCCAAATGCCCGTGACCCAACTAACCTAGCTTGTGGCCTAAATCCTAAACTACCCAGCAGATCCAATACAATTACCCCCAACCCAACAGACCCTAAATTTTAACCTAGCCCCAAATTTAACAAGACCCAAAGATTACAAGGCCCAATGGCCCAATCTCATTACAGATTCAAGGAGCTAGGGTTTTTTGCATCCCTCTCATTGCGCTGCAAGCAGACAACCCTTAACCTAACAGCCTTCGCACCGCAAGCACCAGGCTATACCAAACGTCACTCCTCATTGCACCGTAATCAGCGCCCGATCACTGCCGAGATCTCCGCGGTTAACTTACAAAAGAAGAAAGAAGAACGACAGAGGACAACAAATATAGCAAGATTTTATTTTCCATCTATGTATTTCTGCTATAAAATAGACCCAAACAGTTGTAAAAAAAGGGAGGATACGATATACCCACATACACAGAGATATATGCAAGCAATACAAGAGAAAAAAGCAGACTTTTTTTTAAAAGGTTATATTCGTTTTGGATTTCAAATTTTCAAGTTTTATTTTGTTTTTTGTTATTTATTTTTGAATGTATAAAAGGGAATAACAAAACTTTCCTTGCGTAATCTCCTCGTCGGAGGTACCTCTGTTTGGCGTTAAAATCGAACCGAGGAGGAGTGAGGAGGACCTCTTTTTGGCGTTCCAGGGATTCGGGGATAGGGCCTTCGAGTATACCTTAAAATAGGGCTCCAAACCCATTTCTGCGCCTCATCGTCCACCTTGCATGGTGGTGGTGCAGCGGAGTATTGGGAGAAGTCTAACCGCCGGAGAAACGAAAGGGGAGAAAGATTTAGAAGTGTTTTTATTTTTTTTATAACAGAAAGGTAAAGTACAAAAAAAAAAAGGCAGGTTTTTGGGGTATTTGAGAAAGTACAAAACGACACAGTATGGTGGTGCAGCCCGCGCGCCCGACCCGATTCGTGATTGGATCCGCGCATTTTTACCCAAAATGGATAAATTGTGCACTTGGTCCTCCCTCCTTGCGCCATCGTCTAATTTTACCCTGTTTCAGTTTTTCTTTTAAATCTAATTCTGCCCCAAATTTTAAGCATCATTTCAATTTGGTCCGTACTTGGACGCTGCGTTTTAAAATTGGAATATTTGCGTTCTTAATCCTCCTTCGCTTACGCGCTTTGTATTTTAGTCCTCTATACCATTTTACTAGTTTTATTTATGATTTCTATTTAAATTTAAATTTAATTATTTTATTTCTTTCTTTCATTTAAATTTTATCCTTTCATTTTATTTCAGTTTTGACTTTTTTTTACTTATTTATTTTAATACTACGTATATATATTATTTATTTTAAGTTTTTATAAAATTATATATATATATATATATTTTTTCACGTTTTTATTTTTATTACCTATTATATATTGTTTTAAAACTATGTATATTACACTATATTTAAACTTGATTTGAGGTTTTTTTTTATATATATTATATTATCCTTTTTTTAAAAATTAATATATATTGTTTATTCATTCTTTTCTTTTCTAAGTTATATATTAAAATATTTTAATTATTTTATATATATAATATTTTTAATTGACTTAATAATAAAAGCTTTTTGTATATATATTATTTTAAGTATTATCCTATATATATTATTGTTATATATTATGATAGTTTTATTTTTTTAAAAACCTTTAGTTTTTATATATTATTTATTTAAAATATGTTAACTATTTTATATATGTTGTGTTTGAAGAATATTTTTTACTCTTTTTTTATCAATATTAATTTGATGTTTTAAAATTCCTATTTGTTTTCAAGTGTTATTTTGTCATTTTTTTTGGTTATCATAAATTTTTATTTTATTTTTCCAAATTGTTTTTTAGGTTATTAGTTGTTTTATATTTATTTGCTAACGATGTACATTAAATTATTATTATTATTTTTGCTCTAGCATACTTGTCTTATCTTGTATATTTTATTATTGTTTACTTATATTATTCAGAAGTGTAACATGTTGTAATTTTTGATATTTACCTTATAATATATATTAATGCCATATCTTTGCACGAAACATTGTTTTAAACAAATAAATTCATTTTTTACAAAATTACTCATTTTTATTCAAAAGTTGTCTAAAAATTAAAGGCAATGCTTGATGTTTGGGAGCTTCGAGAAAAGTAGTGCCCTAACTTACTGGGTTGCGACTTTTCTCATCGAATTCGAATATCCAAGTACCCTTCTAAACGTTTTGAGTTTTAAAATATAAACAACTATTCTTGAGATTTCAAAACATTGTGTCCTAACGTACTGGATATGGCATTTTGTTGTTTCAAAATAGAAATTTTCTAAAGGCAAGCTTAGCTTCAAAGGTTTTGAAAACATCGTGTCCTAACGTGTTGGATGTGATGTTTGTATTCTTTCGGAACAAAGGAGTCTTGAGTTTTTATTCAAATTGTTTGAATTTTTAAAAGAGGATCATACTCTCAAATCTTTTCAAAGCTTCGACATTAGGACAGAAAATTAATCAATTGGTACCAATTTTGGGGGTTGCGAGGGTGCTAATCCTTCCTCGTACATAACCGACTCCTGAACCCATTTTCAAAAAAACTAGTAGACCAAAATGTTTTTATAAGGTCATCCAATCACACCTAAAAAGATTAGTGGCGACTCCCGTTTTCGTTTTTCTTAAAGTCGACCCCGTTTTTTTCTAAACCTCTTTAAAAATGGTTTCGACATTAATGACCAATTATTAATTGAGTCAATTATTGAATTTATCCAATACTTTACCTTCATGCTTGCAAAAACTAAATATACCCCAAAAATCAATCTCATGCCACAATTTGTAAAATAAATTATTACAAACCAAATAATAAAAATATAAAATTAAATATTTATTTAATAGAATTGAGACGAGACCTCCAAATTGCCAAATCCAAGCCCTAACCTTATGGACTACCTAAGAAATGTTAAACTAATGGGACAAGCTTAAAAACTCAGTGTGAGTTTTAATCAATGGTGAACAAAGTATGCAGAACTTACAAATCATGCAAGAAACCCGTTTAACAATTGAGCATAAAAGCTAATAGATTATCGGTAATTACAGTAGTACACAAAATTCACACTTTCATGGTTCTTCCAATATTTATGCATATGCATGCTTGAGAATGACAGTGAAAAAGGTCCTACCCATCCATCCGTTACACACCACGAGTTTCCTAGAACCCGTCTACCAAATCACCAAAATAATTAGGAGCTCTAGCTTACTGTGGATAAACCAACAACAATAGTTTGCAAATAAGCTATCAGCAACATGGGCGAGCCACCAAAAATGTAGATAAACTGCTAGTAAATTACAGTAAACCTCTAATAATGTAGATGATTGTGATATTAATGATCGTACCTATAAAACAAAACTATTATCACGATAAAGGCAAGTGCACCTATCAAACAGTAGTATAGCTTATGGCAAGACCGGGATGTCGAACCCACATGGACTAAAAGTACTAGTATTAACTTTCTTTTTATTATCAAGCCTAAAAAATAATTGAAATATGTTTAAACTAAAAATTAACTAAACTAATAACGCGACAGAGAGTAAATTGGGGAAGATACTTTTGGAAAACTGATTGATTAAGACAATACCCAAGGAAGAATCCAACTAGACTTCACTTGTTATTAAACTCTGAACTATACGATTTATTCACTTGACTTGATCCGTAGAAATCCCTAATTTATGTTAATATCTCTTTCAAGACTAAAAACAACTAACCCTAGGTTGATTAATTGAAATTTCTTTCTAATTAAAACCCCTAGTGTTGCATTAACTTGATCTATGGATTTTCCTATTAGATTTGACTCTAATCCGGCAGATTTTCGTCGTCCTATTTCTAGGATTACAATCAACTCCACTTAATTGTGTTGGATCTACTCCTAGACAGGGACTTTTGGCCCACTGAATAAGCACATTCAACTTGAATTAATATCCTAAAATATTAACACAAGAATTAATAACACGTTAAGAACAAATCAAATATTTATCATAAAATTCAGAAATTAATAACAAGATCTATCGTAGGTTTCACTCCCTTAGGTATTTAGGGGATTTAGTTCATAATTGTAAAATAAAATATCTCAAAATAGGGAAAACAACAAAACATAAAGAACCCAAAAAATTTGAGAGAAATTAAAGGGAGATCATCAGTCTTGATGTAAATCCTTGCTTCCGAGATGAATTGATCGACGTTCCTCAAGTAATCCCTTGCTTTCTACTCTATGTGTCCTTGAGGCCCATTAATATTACTTGTTATCTTTTTTTATTAAAAGATTGATATATATATATATATATATATATATAATATGTGTATGTAAGAGAAGTACTTTTCTTATGAACTAAAATTGAACCTTTAACATCTCGCAATACTATATTAAGATTTTGTTCTATTTTTTATTAGGCTTGTTTGACCTTAAGTATGAAAATTCTTAAACAACTTTATCAGAGATTAGAACTTATCTGATGCTAGATGTTAACGAGTTTTGATTTACTATTAGTACATTAATTAAAAATTATATATTATAAATTTTATTTTAGGCCTGAAGAGTACAATTTTAATTAGCATATAAATATGACATTTTAAAAATAAAAATTAAAGGTAACTAGAAAGCACATCTCAAGGCCTTCCATGATCTTATGCATGTAAAGCTTACAAGAGGAAGAATCCAACAATAGTTACAACACCGAAAATGTAAGTGGTGGCCTTTATTTCAATGGCATTAGAGGGTGCTAATGCTGGTGCAAGGGTCTCACTATCGACAACATCACCCATGCTTTTAGGGCTAGGAGAAGGGGAGTCAAAAACTTCATCCTTGGTAGTTGGTGAAGGAGGGGACGAGACCTTCTCAGGAGACTCAACCTCAGAAGAGTATGCTTTGTTGGCATTAGGGTTTTCACTTTGACTAGGGCTAGGAGAGGAGGAGCTTGAAGAGCTCTTCGGGGCTCCAAGATGAGATGATTTAGGTGCTCCTTCGTCGGATTTTGCTGGTGAAAAAGAGGAACCGTTGGACGGTTGTGACGATGACTTAATGGAAGAGGCCTTGGGGGAAGAAGCCGATGAAGGAGATGGTGACTTCGAAGGCGAAGATGCCTTGGAAGGGATTGGTGAAGGTGACGATTCGATAGCAAATGCCCCGACAACAACCATGAAAACAAGTGCAACAACAACAACAAGATCTTGGCATGCCATCTTTCACTTTTGCTTTTTAATAGTTTCTTATTACTTAGTTATCTTTTTTTATTAAAAGATTGATATATATATATATATATATATATATATAATATTTGTATGTAAGAGAAGTGCTTTTCTTATGAACTAAAATTGAACCTTCAACATCTTGTAATACTATATTAAGATTTTGTTCTATTTTTTATTAGGCTTGTTCAACTTCTATTTGTTATGATTTTTTTCTTTGGTATGAAAATCTAATTTAATAGTTAATGTTTGTTTATACTTATATTTTTATTTGTAAATAGTAAATTAAAAAAATTTATTAGTAATTATATTGACACTTATAACAAAACCTTTTCGTGGTTATTATTTAAGAGTTTGATTTTTAAATTTGGATTTTGAGACGTACAAAGTAATATTGATGAGATAAAATTTCTCAAGGTTTATCTTGTTTTTTATTTTAATAGGTGCCTATATATAAATATACTAGTTTTATTATTACATATGAAATTATCATTTGATCATTTTATAAAATATATTTAAAACTATTCATATTATAATACATATTAAATTTAAATTTAAATTCAAAATATAAATAAATACAACTAAAATTGTAAATTATAAGTAAATTCAGTTATTCGGTTGACTTGTTATATTTTGTATCTTCCATGTCTTATCTAATATGTAATTATCTATCATATTCTATATGATTCAATGGTTCCATGAAATGGAAAGAAACACGAGTTTTGAGTTCATATTATCACGAAAGAAAAGCCGAAGTCTCAATAATTATTTCATGATCTCTCAAATGTTGAGTTTCCATGATTAGAGTGATTTGTATGGTTGAACTTATCTATAACTTGCTTGCTTGTAGGGTTGATAATGGGCGAATAGACCACTTGTAGACCTGTTTAAGGTTTTTTTTCTTAAATATCTCTAAGCCTAAAAGAGGGCATAGTATTTGGGTGGGGGGGGGAAGGGGCTTTAGCTTCAATATTCAAGTTGCCTACTTGGTTAGACCTATTTTCCTATTTTATAATTTATTCCTTCTTTCATTCTAAAGCCGTTGAAGCTCTCTGTTAAAATCTACTTATCCTCACTTTTTCTTTTGCTGAAATACCCATTGTGTAACACATCTCGTTTGACCTGATCGCTAGGTCCGAGCTATAGATACCACATTCGTTGCCGAAGAAACTATAGTCAATTATACAAAAACATAATCATTCAAATATACAATTATAAATGAAACACATTTGCATTATGATACATAATCAAATCTTAGTCTTAATCAGGTTTACGGAAGCTTTTGTGTTGACTCGAACATAAATGAAGACAAAAATGTAAAGTTTCAAAATCTCATGGCCGACGTCGTGATATCGCCAAATAATTTGTCACGTCATGACTTCAGTCCACTCGACGTCGCGACGTGACTCATGTCGGCTGAAGTTGCGATGAGGATGATTAGTCATTCAGACGTGGGCTCTGTTTTTGATAAAATTTGAGTCATTATATAGCTATTTCAAGTTTACAAACAAACCAGCCAATTTACACTTTTGTGATTCACAGTCACCTATGCCAAAACTTGTCTACATAATATAGAACAAGGTATTAGAAAACCAAAAACATATCCAATCAATAACATTACATGTATATAGCCAAATCTATATCATATTCAATCCACCATCTAATTCAACTTACCATTCCATTTTTTTTTTTAATATAACCTCCTCAACCTAGCCTAGAAATTCAGACTAGATTTTAAAGGTCATACCGGCCACCAAAATGGCCCAAAAGAAACAAGCAGACTCTCATAAACTTGTTTTCAAAACATTCGCTTATTTTTCAAGAAACCCTAGTGGGCATCTCTTTATTTCTTTTAAATAAAATTAATTTTGCCAAGTTCAATTAAAATTCAAATTAAAAAGATTTTCATTAAATTTAAAAACATATTACATATTTGATCATTAATTGCTATTCTGAGTTTCCAAAAAACTCTAGTTTTACAGTTGAAAAATCTGTATTCACAATTGATTTCTAAAACCATAATTACTAACTTTAATGACCAATTATTAATTGAGTCAATTATTTAATTTATCCAAGTCTTTACGTTCATGCTTGTAATAACTAAATATACCCCATAACTAAATATACCCCAAAAATCAATCTCATGCCACAATTCGTAAAATAAATTATTACAAACCAAATAATAAAAATATAAAATTAAATATTTATTTAATAGAATCAAGACGAGACCTCCAAAACCGTACAGACTACCTGAGAAATGTTAAACTAATGGGATGAGCTTAAAAAACCTAGTGTGAGTCTTAATCAAAGGTGAACAAAGTATGCAAAACTTACAAATCATGCAAGAACCCCGTTTAACAATTAAGCACAAAAGCTAATAGATTATCGATAATTACAGTAGAACATAGAATTCATGCTTTCATGGTGCTTCCAATAGTTATGCATATGCATGCTTGAGAATGACAATGCAAAAGGTTCTACACATCTATTTGTTACACACCACGAGTTCCCTAGAATCCGTCTACCAAATCACCAAAATAATTAGGAGCTGTAGCTCAGTGTGGATAAACCAACAATAATAGTTTGCAAATAAGCTGTCAACAACATGGACGAGCTACCAAAAATATAAATAAACTGCTAGTAAATTACAGTAAACCTCTAATAATGTAGACAAGCTACAAATAAGATGTAGACGATGCTGCCAATGATGTGGCCAAGCCACCAATATCCAATAACTCTTTCAATACTCTGGGGTGTAGTATACTAACAACAATATTGTGGATTGATATGCTCGCGATATTAAGTAATAAAATTTATAAAAACTGATCACGCCAAAAACTAACTAATATCACGATCTTAAAGGCAAGCGCACCTATCGAACAGTAGTATAGTTTAGCGGGAAGACCGAGTTATCGTACCCAAGGGAACCAAAAGTACTAATACATCCTTCCTTCCTATTATCTAGCCTAAAAATAAAAGAGGATTGATTGAAACTAATTCTAAGACTAACTAAAAGTGCACAAAAAGTAAATTGGGGAAAGCTTTAGGGAAAAGCTGATTGATATAACCAATACTTAAGGGAGAATCCACCTAGACTTCACTTGTTATTGGTTCTTGAGTTAGACGATTTATTCACTTGACTTGATCCATAGAGATCCCTAATTTATGCTAAAGCCTCTGTTGAGGAGAAGAGCAACTAGGCCTAGGTTGTTAACTAAAGTTCCCTTATTGATTAACACCCTAGGTTGCATTAATTCGATCTATGGTTCCCCATATTAGGTTTGACCCTAATCCGACAGGTTTATGTCGCCCTATGTCTAGGGTTGCCTGCAACTCCGCTTAATTATGGTAGATCTACTCTTATCACAGGGACTTTTGCTCCTCTGCTTTAAGCACATCTGTTTCTTGAATTAATACCTAGGCTTATTAACACAATAATTAAGCACACATAATTAAGAACAACTCAAGTATTTATCATATAACTCAAGAGTAAATAATAACAAGATTCATCTTAGGTTTCATCCCCCTCAAGTATTTGAGGGGTTTAGTTCATAATAAAGATAGAAAACATCTCAGAAGAATTAAGATAACAAAACATAAAGAACCCAAAAAAACCTGAAGGAAATTAGGGAGATCCTCTGTCTTGATGTAGAACTCTGGCTTCTGGGATGAATCAATCGGCTTCCCTTGGAGTAATCCCTTACTTTCACTCCTTGTGTTGGCAGAAATATGGCGCTCTTTCTTGAGAGAAAAGAGTATATCTTTAGAGTTGCCTCTTGGGGTCTTTATATAGAGTTTAGAATGGCTTTCTTAGCCCCTAAGTATCCAAATCCGAGTGAAATTCCTCTTCCTCACGACTAGAACACGCCCATGTGCCACGCCCGTGTGATTTCGACAAGAGACCATGTTCGGGACTGTTGAGGTGGCACGGCCGTGTGCCACGGCAGTGTGGGACTCCTTAGGCCGTGTCGATTACACATTTTGGCCTATTTTCTCCATTTTTGGTCCATTTTCCATTCTTTTCTCTTCCCTATGCTCTCCTGAGTATAAGATATGAAAAAGAAAGATTAAGAGCACCAATTCTCACTAATTTGATAATAATTCATCCAAAATATAGGCTAAACATGACGTAAAAATATGTATAATTTATTGTTTATCAAATACCCCCACACTTAAGCCTTTGCTTGTCCTCAAGCAAAATCTCAATCCCTAATTAAGAATCATTCCTCTCAACTTACAATCTTTATCAATAATGTTTCAAACTAATCCACAAGTAATCATACAATAAAGATTCAATCGAAGGAACATTAAAGACTCAATCACTTTAAGTTGAGAATTTTATCATTGAAACATAAGTTTTCTCCCTTCTCCTAAGTAATTATCTCTCAATCTTAATTAACAGAAGTTGACATCCTCACTAAAGATTCACTCTATCCACTCGAAGTGTTTAGGGTTCAAAAATTAAGTACTCTCTAGTCAACCTGAAAAGTTATTACCATAGGCTTGCAAGAAAATCACATCTCCACCACTATAGATTGACATGACACATCGATCAAAAGGTCTTGTAATGGTTGTAACAGAGCTTGGTTAAGGGAGTTGTCACAGGCTGCAAAAGAGGGTTAGAATTGAGATTGAACTAAAAAATTATCTAGCTAGAAAAATCTCTATCACTTAGAACATATTTCTAGAGCTAGTTCTTGTGATAATGTCGTTTCTGCCTTGGTAGCCTTAAAATAGAAATATGCAAAAACTATTGAACTATATTACAACTGAATTAATATATTTGTTTGTTTGTTTGTTTTTTAAGAACAATTCAAGTACAATAATATGGGAATTTACAACTTTACAATTTGGAAAAGAGAATAAAGCTAAATAACAATTCAACTCAAATCTCGACAAAAATAAGGGTCAAAGTAATTGAATGAGATTCAACAAAAAAATGGGTTATTGGTTAATAATTAAGAGGTAAGTCAAAGAATGGGTTGTTAGGCTCAACAGGGTTCACTAGGGGTTAATTTATGGAGGTAGGCCTTTATGGAGTAAGTGGGTTAAATCCTAAGTGCCTTTATCATCTCGGTATATCAAGTCAATGATGTGGTCTTGACGTGTATAAACAAAGCAAGTTCTAGAATAACAAATCAGTATTGACTCACTTAAAGAAATAATAAAAGTGAGCACGAAAGAATGTATGCTAAAAAAGGCTCAAAATCTCACCAGAATTATGGCTTTTGATGTCAATCTTGCGAATTTTAGATCTCAAGATAATACTTAGAATTATAGAAAATAACTTATGTAAAAATTGGGGTTCTCAAAATTTTCAACTTATCATGCTTGATTCCCTAATGTTTTAAAGTTTGAATAATCAGAGTACAAGCACCTATATCTTAATTCTCAATATATCAATAAAAATCATAAATCAATCAGAATTAATTCCTAATAGGAGACTGAAGATAGTGCAGAATTGAGAACAATGAAAAAAATTAGAAAGATTTTAGGGATTTCACAGATAATGTAAAGATTTAAAGTAAGTTCCCCCCTACACTTAAGATGTACATTGCCCTTAATGTACAAAGATACATAAATAGCAAGAGAAGAATAATATCATAAGATAGGGAGAGAATTGAAACTCTCTGAATTTAGGATGAATTTGTGAGACAGAAATTAGAAGAGTCGGCAGTTGTGGCAGGGTGTTCCCTTTTTCGTAGAGATTTGAGCTATGAAGCTCCTTTGAAACTATGAAAGAATTTATTAGTCGTGGGGAATTTGGAGCAATGGAAATTACTTGTTAGGGGTTGGCCGTTAGGAAAAGAAATAAAATAAAATAAAGCAAAATACTAAAAAGACTAAAATTCAAATAATGAAAAAGAAAAATATGGTGCTCTTTCTTGAGTAATCCCTTATGTTGGCAGAAATATGGTGCTCTTTCTTGACTAAAATTCAAATAATGAAAATGAATCAATTGGCTTCCCTTGGAGTAATCCCTTGCTTTCACTCCTTGTGTTGGCAGAAATATGGTGCTCTTTCTTGAGAGAAAAGAGTATATCTTTAGAGTTGCCTCTTGGGGTCTTTATATAGAGTTTAGAATGGCTTTCTTAGCCCCTAAGTATCCAAACCCGAGTGAAATTCCTCTTCCTCACGACTAGAACATGCCCATGTGCCACGCCCGTGTGATTTCGATAAGAGACCGTGTTCGGGACTATTGAGGTGGCACGACCTGTGCCCTGGCCGTGCTTGTCGGGGGCTAGACCGCGTGGTCTTCGTGTGGCACGGCTGTGTGGGACTCCTTGGGCTGTGTCGATTACACATTTTGGCCCATTTTCTCCGTTTTTGGTCCATTTTCCGTTCTTTTCTCTTCCCTATGCTCTCCTGAGTATAAGATATGAAAAAGAAAGATTAAGAGCACCAATTCTCACTAATTTGATAATAATTCATCTAAAATATAGGCTAAACATGACATAAAAATATGTATAATTTATCGTTTATCGTGGATATACCACCAATAGTCCACGAGACTCGTCCGTCACCAATCAATCTCAATCCCTATGCAATGCAATATTATAAGTCATGTATGTAGCACAATCATGCTTGATTGTAACAACTATCGTATAGTGCCTAGCAAACAAGCCAATAGACACATTCGATCAACTGAAGTAAAAACATACATGCATTCGACTAGTATACAATAGGCAAGGCAAATGGCCCTCTTACCACATAAGTGTTGTTACCCCTTTATATAGCCAAGGTCTCTCCTGTGCTTTGCTGATGTGGGATTTGCCTAGGGTGTTACAAACATCTTCAAACATAGCATTCATTACAATGAATTTGACTAAAAAAACTTGAACTTGATTTGGTAATTATCGAGCCGAGCTTTAGCTATCGATTGAGTAAAATTCAAGCTTAGAAATACTTGCTCGAACAACTCATGAGCCTTATTGAGCCTTTCATTTTTAATACTGTTAAAACCATTTTTAAAGTTTGAAAAAATGGGGTCGACTTGTAAAACAAAAATGGAGTGGCCACCAATCCTTTTTTACTTAGGTGTGATCGGAGCACCTTATAAAATGTTTTATTTCAAAACATTGATTTTGGCCTACGAAATTCAAGAAAATGGGTTAGGGAGTCGGTTACGTACGAGGAAGGATTAGCACCCTCGTAACGCCCAAAATTGGTACCGAATTGATTAGTTATTGTCCAAATATCGAAATTTGGAAAAAAAATTTAAAATGCAATTTTTTATTTGAAAAAAACGTGAATAACTAAAAATAACATGCTCAGACTCATTTATCTCGAAGAAATAAAATGTTACACGCAATGAGTTAAGGTGCAACATTTCAAATCCTCAAAATTAAACTCGCCTTCATTTGTAGAAAATCCTTATCTCTGGCTAACAAACGTCATATCTAATAAGTTAGGAACTTAAGATATTTACAAAATATAAAGGATAACTTATAACAAATACGTAATATAACAGTTTGATATATATATTTACATATAAAAAGATAAAATACATGTTTTTTTTTTAAATACACAATATAAGAAAAACTTTTACATTAACAAATCAATTTAAAATATTATACAATGTACAAATTTTAAAATAACATATAATAGATAATATACAAAAACGATAATATATTAAAAAAAATGTAACGAAACAATTTTATATAAAAAAGGGTTTTAAAATAAATAACGTGTATACAAAGTATTAAGATAAATAAATAATAATTAAAAAAACTAAGTCAGAATAAAAATAAAATAAATAACATAAAAAAAGAAAAAAGGATTAAATCTAAATTTTAATAAAATTTTGGGGGTGATTTTAAAAAAGGAATAGAACTGAATTAGGGCCTTAATTGAAACGCATGTTATAGGTGAGGGACTCACTAGGCAAATATACCCTATTCCCAAAACGACACCGTTCCAACATTCGTGTTTAAAGCGCTCAAGGACCAAATTGAAACAAAGGCCATACTTTCGAGCTGAATTGAAAATAGCAGAAAAGTGCGATTAGGGACGTAATTACAAAAAGGCAAAAATGTGGAATGGCCTATAGAGCAATTAGCCCTTTTAACAAAAACACGCGGATCCTCCCCGGGTATCGGGTCAACATGCGGATCTTGGCCCCTAAACGACGCCGTTTTGGTCATTAATTGACCACATCAAAACGACGCCGTTTCACCAATCTATATAAACCAAAAATCATGTTTAAAAAAAATTATTTTTAAACGTTCCTTAAAAAAACAAAAAAAAAATGCTCTGAAATGCTCCCTTCTAGGCTTGGGTTGCCCAGAATCCAGCCGAAGCTCTGACGTCACACTGCCGCATGCGCCGTCATATGCGCCACCACACATAGTGGCCGAAAAGTTAAATCTTTCCCATTTTAGGCCGAATTAAAAGGTAATATTTTACTTTTTATTTTTTATATAACATTTGCAGAAAATAAATTTCAAAGGTAGTAAAAAAAACGAATTGTTTTATTTCGATTTTTAAAACTGCTTTTGATTATCTATTGTTTTTGCATGTATAAAAAGAAAGAAAAGAAATAAACAAAATTAAAAATAACGATTGAATGAAATATCAAATCAGAAATCACCTCATACTCTTTGATTTATTGTATTCGTATTTGTATATCTGCGTTCGTAACCCTTTTTACACTGTTTTTGTTCTCATTTTATAGCCAAAGTAAATCGAAAATAAATAAATATTACAATATTTGATTTATATTTCTTGCTATATCTGCTATCTCTCTGCTGATTTTCTTTCCTTTTTGCAGGTAAATGTGCGAGAATCACGGTGGCGACAAGGCCAGATTTGCGCGCTGATGAAGTTTGAAGGAAGGCTGTATCCCCGAGTATTTTCAGAAACCCTTAGGGTTTCTGAAAAGTTTGGGGTGTTAGGCCTTTCGGGTTAGAATTGGGCTACGGGTGTAATGGGCCATGGGTAGTGTTTGGGTTTGATTCAAAGTTTGGGTGTAATGGGCTAAGTTTTAAATTTTTATTTGGATCTGTTTATTGTAAAAAGGACAATGGACTGTAAAGGGACTTTGTTTTGAAATTTGGTTTTGGTTTATTCTATTTTTTTGTTATTTTTGGACTATATATGGGCCTAGGCAAATTGGGCCTATTACAGCTGCCCCTCTTTGCTCATTGTCGTGTAACGGGAATAGAGCAAAGACTATAAAAGGACCAATATTGCCCGGTCTTACCAAGTCTTGAGTTCTTGGTCCTCGTCTTCTTCAAATAGCTTCCAACCCATCTGCAATTTCAGAGGTATTGGACTATAAGTCTGACGGCTTCAATTTGCTTCACTACAACTATAGGAAGGCAATATCTTCTATCTTTAGTCTACTCCGTTGCAAACTCAGGGATGCTAAACTGGTATCTTCGATCTGCTTCGCTGCAATCTCAGGAAGACAAGATCTGCTCTCTTCAGTCTGCTCCACCACAAACTTAGAGATGCCAAATTGGTATTTTCGATCTGCTTCACTGCAATCTCAAGAAGACAAGATCTGCTATCTTCAGTCTGCTCCGCTGCAAACTTAGGGATGTCAAACTGGTATCTTCGATCTGCTTCGCTCTAACCTCAAGAAGATAAGATCTGCTATCTTCAGTCTACTCTGCGGCAAACTTAGGGATGCCAAACTAGTATCTTTGATCTGCTTCGGTGCAATCTCAGGAAGACAAGATCTGCTATCTTCAGTTTGCTCCGCTGCAAACTCAGGGGTGCCAAACTGGTATCTTCGATCTGCTTCGCTGCAATATCAGGAAGATAAGATCTGCTATCTTCAGTCTGCTCCGCTGCAAACTCAGGGATGCCAGACTAATATCTTCGATCTGCTTCGCTGCAAACTCAGGAAGATAAGATTTGCTATCTTTAATCTGCTCCACTGCAAACTCAAGGATGCCAGACTAATATCTTCGATCTGCTTCGCTGCAAACTCAGGAAGACAAGATCTACTATCTTTAATTTGCTTCATTGCAAACTCAGGGATGCCAGACTAATATCTTCGATCCACTCCACTGCAAACTCAGGAAGACAAGATCTGCTATCTTTAGTCTGCTCCCTACAAACTTAGTGATGCCAAACTATTATTTTTTATCCGCTTCAATGCAATCTCAGGAAGACAAGATTTGCTTATCTTCAGTCTGCTTCGTTGCAAACTCAGGAATGCCAGACCGATATTTTTTTCTAATCTGCTTCACTGCAAACTCAGGAAGATAAGATCTGCTATCTTTAGTCTACTCCCTGTAAACTCAAGGATGTCAAGCTATCATCTTTGATCCACTTCACTGCAATCTCAGGAAGACAAGATCTACTATTTTTAATTTGCTCCACTGCAAACTCAGGGAGAGAAGACTAATATCTTCAATTTACCTTACTACATTGTCCTCTAGAGGACTTAACCTGTAGAATAGGTGTATGCTTATGCCTAACAATTAGGATGCCCTGATCGAAATGAGTCAAATGCTCCTATTTAGGCATGCTATGATATATGAATGAAAAAATGTTATGAGAATGATTCCTATTTCAAATGTCATTACTCATTTATTCATCAAGGTTTCATCTTTGTTCCTCTTGAAGTATCATATTCCGCTCAAATAATTTGCCCCATGGAAATTTTAGGGCCCACTCTACTTGAACCTTGGGGACACAACGCTTATACCGCCTTTAAGCCATCCCACCAAGATTACAGGATTTAATTCGTTACTACAGGAATTTAAGGGTAAAGGATTTGTTCCAACTTCAATCCATTTCCCCATAATTTGACGATTTTGAATCTTTTCCCATCGATTTGGTCTATTATACCGTTCCACGAAGGCTATGACCCACTGATCCTCTCTTAGGATTAATATTGTCCAATCATCATTTCGGACAAAAAACTCAAAATAGTCTCAATCTAGACTTTTTCTCAAGTACTTCCAACCCTTACACATGGAAATTCTTAAACAATTGGCATGTTTCAGTTTCTTGTATTATCTAGAAATTTCCAAAGTAATATGTAGAACTTCTTTTGTGAAAATATTATTAGTTCATCAATCATTATGTCAATGCAACATGCTTATGAATAATGGGTAACAAATAAACTGATTTCGAAGATAGTTAGAAATAATTATAAAAAATACAAAGGAAATTAACTAGGAACATATCTTTGAGAAGAAAAAGAATCCAAAGATAGTAAATTTAATATGAATAGGACAAAGACCAGGTGCCCTAGATATCGCAGCTTGGGCTTCCATATACAAACTCCATGAAGACTGCTTTAAGCTTAACATGTGTTCAGAAGATCGAAAGTACTTTGTTGATGCCCCGATATGTAACATATTTTGTTTCTTATTAATTCAGGTATAACAAGGTCACTGCGTGCCCTTCAAAATTTGAGCCGCCCTTTCGGGTTTTTAACTTAAAACCCCTTTGGTCTCAAAGCGCCCTTTGTAGGTTTTCACTTTGGCCTCTCCCCCTTTTTTTTTGAAGTCTCAAAGCGCCTTTTGCGAGTTTTCACCTTGGCCTCTTCTCCTTTTTAAGCAAAATACTTTTTGACTAAGTTCGAATTCACAAGATTGGGTAAGCTTTTCCCATCCATTTCAGTCAAAATCAATGCACCTCCAGAGAAATCCTTCTTCACCACATATGGTCCTTCCCAATTCAGCATCCATTTTCCTCTGAAATCCTTTTGTATGGGAATGATCTTTTTCAGCACAAGGTCCCTCTCATGAAATTCTCTTAAAAGAACTTTTTTGTCGTAAGCTCGCATCATTCGCTTCTGATACATCTGACCATGGCGAATAGCCCTTAGCCTCTTTTCTTCAATCAAGTTCAACTGATCATATCGTGACTAAATCCATTCTGCTTCATCCAGTTTTATTTCTGACAAAACTCGAAGGGAAGGTATCTCTACTTCAATAGGTAGAACTGCCTCCATCCCGTAGACCAATAAAAAAGGAGTTGCCCCAGTAGAGGTTCTAACAGACGTTCGATAAGCATAGAGTGCAAATGGTAATTTCTCATGCCAATCCTTGTAGGTCTCTATCATCTTCCCAACTATCTTCTTAATATTTTTATTGGCCGCTTCCACTGCCTCATTCATTTTTAGATGATACGGAGACGAGTTGTGGTGTTTGATCTTGAATTGACTACAGACTTCCGCTGTCATGCTGTTGTTCAAGTTTAGTGCATTATCTGATATGATTCTCTCAGGCATTCCATATCGACATATAATCTCCTTCTTCAAGAACTGACTAATTGCTGACTTAGTACCGCTAGCGTATGAAGCAGCCTCTACCCATTTCGTGAAGTAGTCAATAACCACAAAGATAAATCGATGGCCATTCGAAGCTTTTGGTGAGATTGGCCCAATGACATCCATACCCCACATGGAAAAAGGCCACGGGGAAGTCATAACATGCAAAGGTGAAGGCGGAACATGTATTTTGTCTCTATAAATTTGGCATTTATGACATCTCTTGGCGTAGTTGATATAATCTCATTCCATAGTAGACCAATAGTATCCAAATCTCATGATTTTTTCTAGCCATTGTAAAACCATTAGCATGGGTCCCACAAACACCCTCATGAACTTCTTCCAAAATTTTCCTAACTTCAACAGCATCAACACATCTCAATAGTACCTGATATTTCCTTCTTTTGCACAAGATATCCCCATCTAAAACATAGTCACAGGCTATTCTTCTTAATGTCCTTTCGTCATGCTCAGTTGCATGATCAGGGTATTCACGATTTCTTACATATCGTAATATATCCTGATACCAAGGGTAGTCATCCTTTTCCTCTTCTTCCATGTTGCAACAATGAGCTAGAACCTCAAAAATACTCATCTGAATAGGTCTCATATCCTCTTGTTTGTTTACTTTAATCATGGAAGCTAGAGTTGCCAAAGCATCTACCATCTGATTTTCGTCTCGTGGAAGAATTTTAAAAGTGATATCGTCAAACTCTTCAATCAACCCCAGAACTATTCTCTGATAATCAATCAGTTTGGGGTCTCTTGTCTCCCATTCTCCTTTAAGCTGGTAGATTACCAATGCCGAATCTCCATATACCTCCAACACTCTGATTTTTCGCTCTATAGCTGCTCGAATTCCCATGATGCATGCTTCATATTCTGTCATATTGTTTGTGCAATCAAAATCCAATTTGCATGTGAATGGATAATGATCTCCACTTGGGGATACCAAGACTGCTCCAATTCCATTTCCCACAGCATTTGATGCTCCATCGAAGTTAAGCTTCCACAAATACTCTTCAGTAGTTGCCACATACATTAGCTCTTCATTGGGGAAATCAAAGCTCAATGGTTCATAATCTTCTAGAGCCTTACTAGCCAGAAATTCAACTATTGCACTCCCTTTTTATAGCCTTTTGGTTTACATAGACTATATCAAATTCAGAAAGCAAAATCTGCCACCTTGCCATCCTTCTATTCAAAGCAGTTGACTCCATCATATACTTTAATGGATCCAGTTTTGAGATTAGGCAGGTTGTATGATATAGCATATATTGTCTCAACCTCAGAGTTGTCCAAATCAGTGCATAACACAACTTTTCAATCGGCGAATATTTCCTCTCACACTCAGTTAATTTCTTATTGAGGTAATATATTGCCCTTTCTCTTCTTCCTGATTCATCATGTTGACCAAGCACACATCCATAGAATTATTGAACACTATCAAATACAGTATTAATGGCCTATCTGGATTCGGTAGAGACAGTACTGAAGCATTTGACAAATATTGTTTGACTTTGTCAAAAGCACTCTGGCATTGATCATCCCATGTGCCTTGATTATGCTTCTTGAGCAAGCGAAATATGGGATTGCATTTCTTAGTTAATTGTGAAATAAACCGAGCAATGTAATTTAACCTTCCAACAAAAGCTCGAACTACTTTTTGAGCGCGTGGTGGAGGCAATTCTTGTATAGCTTGGACTTTGTCTGAGTCAACCTCAATTCCTCTTTCGCTAACTACGAAGCCTAGTAGCTTTCCTGACCTAGCTCCAAAGGTATACTTCACCGGGTTGAGCTTTAATTGAAATTTCCTCAATCTCAAGAACAACTTCTTCAAGACTTCGACGTGTTCTTTTTTTGTTCGAGATTTGGTGATCATGTCATCAACATATACTTCAATTTCTTTGTGCGTCATGTCATGGAATAAGGTCACCATAGCCCTTTGATACATTGCCCCTGCATTCTTTAGCCTGAACGACATCACTTTATAGCAAAAGGTACCCCACAATGTTATGAGAGTAGTTTTCTCCATATCCTCAGGATGCATCTTTATCTGATTGTATCCAGAGAAACCGTCCATGAAAGAAAACAATGAGTATCTCGCTATATTCTCCACTAACGTGTCAATATGAGGAAAGGGGAAATTGTCCTTCAGACTTGTAACACCCTCTTACCCAAGACCATCGCCGGAGTCGAGCTTGAGGTGTTACTAAACTTAATTTATCACTTAAACGAATTTAAACCATTTATTTCAGCATTTGTAATAAGCTATCCATCTACGTCATAGTCACTAAAAAAATCATATCTCGAGTTAGGAAACTCAAAATTAAGATCCATATATTTTCCTTAAAACTAGATTCATATATCTATCTACTAATTTTTTTCTAGAATTTTTGGATGGGCCAATTAGTACAGTTTATTAGTTAAAGTTTCCCCTGTTTCAGTGTTCGATTACTCTAACCTCTATTCACTACGAATCACTTTTCTCCCTGTAAAAAATTCAATAACTATGAAGTTTATTTCTCCTAAAACTAGACTCAATAAGAAATCTAGGAATATAAAGTATGACTCCTAATTATTTTTGTACAATTGTTAGTGAATTTCTAAAGTTAGAACAGCGGATTTAGAAATCGCTCTGACCCAGTTCCACCAAAACCCAAATATCTCATAAAATACAACTCTTTTACCTGTTTCGTTTCTTCCATATGAAAATAGACACAACAAGATTCAGTTTCATATTTTATTCACCACCTAATCTTATCTTTACTATTTTTAGTGATTTTTCAAACTCACGTCACTGCTGCTGAAAAATTCTATTTTATAACAAAGTTCATCTTTTTATGGATTTTTATGGACTAAGTAACACATTAAACAAACATGACACCAAATATAATCTAGATTGGCCATTCCAATGGCTAATCATTTCCAAGCATTTCCTTACCAAACCATCACCATACCATAAGATTATTTACACAAAATGATTATAATGCTATACATGCCATATTCAAAATACAAGCCATTATACCAAATTGTCCCGGATAGTGTGATCGTTCCTTCGACCCTACCCGATTTCTGAGCTAGCTTGTCAAAACTACAATGAATGAAAAGAAGGGAGTAAGCATAAATGCTTAGTAAATTCACATGCAAATAACAAGTAACATAATCATGCAATTCAACATTAACATCAATTGCATTAATATCACTAAGACATTCATGTTACAAGTATACTTGCTATCTTACCACAATCTTGTCTTACCAAGTTCTCAACTCGAGATTTAGGCTCATACATGTCCAACTTCCTCTTTCACCATACTTTCCAACCTACCTCTTTAGTTTAAGCGTTCTCATTATTCATTTAAAAATCTACCCGTTGAACACATCGGAATATAACTCTGATACACGGATTGCACATACATAAGTGTCATATCCGTAGCTAGACAACTCAATAGCCTACAGAATTTACGTAGCCAAGCTACCATGTAACCCGCCCATAAGCGAACTCAGACTAAACTCAACGAGCTCGGGCGTTCGCATCCATAAGTGAACTCGGACTCAACTCAATGAGCTCAGATGCCTAGTTACATCTCACGAACTCGGACTCAACTCAAAGAGTTCGGAACTCAACCATCCTAGTGACATGTCACTTGTATCCTAATCTATTCCCAAGGTTCAAATAGGATTTTCTTCAATCGCACATCTTTGTCGTCTTCCTCGAAATGTCGGAACCGATACTTGGTAGCATTTCACATTTATCAAATAGCTCACATAATTTGCATATTACTAAATAATAATTCAGAAAGCATAACATTTCATGATAATAAGTATTATATCATATAAATAACATTAAATCACTTAAAATAACAATTATGTTACCTTATTTACACATGAACTTACCTCGGTACAAAATATAGAAATTTTGCAATTTAGTCTATAATCTTTTCTTTTCCTCGATCAAGATCGATTCCACGTCTTTCTTGATCTAAAATAACACATTTAGCTTATTTAATACTCACATTTATCAAAATAGTCCTTAACTCTAACTTTGGAAAAATTATGATTTTGCCCCTAAATTTTTGCATATTTACACTTTTTCCCCAAAGCTCAAAAATTAAACTTTTTCCATAATTCTTATGTTTTAGGACATGCTGATCATTTATTTACTAACAGCAACCTCAAATTCCCACTATAACATGTACTTATGAAGAGTAGGTATTTTTACCGATTAAGCTGTTTTACTCATTTTTACTTAAAACCGAGTAGCACAAGTTGTTTAACATAATTTAAAACCTCATATTCTATCATAAAACATCAAAATACACAATTATTCAACATGGGTCAATTTTTGAAATCAAACCTACCTCAAATAAATGGTAGAAATAGAGAAATCATGTTACCGGGATTTCAAAAACATAAAAATCATTAAAAACGGGACTAGAATGGAGTTACAATCGAGCTTGGAAGTTTGAAAAACCCTAGCCATGGTTTCTCCATGCTATTTTCGGCCTTGAGGAAGAAGATGAGCAAAAACTGGCTTTTAATTTAATTTTTAATTCATTTAATCACTAAATGACCAAAATGCCCCTAACTTAAAAATATTCCTTTTTTTCACCCATTTCATGTCCATTTTTGTCAAATAAATTAACCAATAGTCTAATTACAATTTAAGGACCTCCAATTTAAATTTTCATAACAATTGGACACCTCTAACATATAGAACTCAACATTTTTACTTTTTACAATTTAGTCCTTTTGACTAAATTGAGTGCCCAAACGTCAAAATTTTCGTATCATAAAAATGTAAACCATAAAAATATAAATAAAACACATTTCAATTTAACACCTTTACCATTTGACAAAAATGCCCTTAATGCCTTTCTTTGTAATTTTTCATGTACAAGCCCATTTTGTCCAAAATTTTAGAAATTGGTCAAATTCTATTTAAGACCTCCTAATTAATATTCCAAAGCATTTTCATACTAAAAGCTTCTAGAATGCAAGTTTTGCAACTTATTCGATTTAGTCCCTTATTTCAAATTAAGCACTTTATGCATAGAATTTCTTCACGAAATTTTCACACAAACATGCAATCATATCATAGACCTCAAAATAATTATAAAATGATTATTTCTATCTCGGATTTGTGGTCACGAAACCACTATTTTGATTAGGCCATAATTCGGGATATTACAACTCTCCCCCTTTAGAGATTTTCGTCCTTGAAAATCTTACCGGTAAACAGATGTGGGTATTGAAACCTCATTGTTTCGTCAGGCTCCCATGTAGTCTCTTCTACCCCGAAGGTACCTGGTGTTCAGCTTTCACTTGTTGACAAATTAGGCATTTCGATACAAACTCTGATATATCTCTTTTCATTCCATTTCACCAATACATTTTCTTCAAGTCATTATACATTTTTGTACTGCCTGCTTGAATCGAAAAACAACCATTATGTGCTTCATGCGAGATTTTTTGAATCAACTCATCATTTTTCGATACACAA
Organism: Gossypium stocksii; assembly: GCA_020496765.1. Lineage (NCBI taxonomy): Eukaryota > Viridiplantae > Streptophyta > Magnoliopsida > Malvales > Malvaceae > Gossypium > Gossypium stocksii. The sequence continues at coordinate 2,489,572 of CM035622.1, read as the reverse complement.
ATCTGATTTTTAAACATCAAGCAACCATCAGAATCGATTCTGAAATCTGATCCTATATCAATCTCACATTGCTTCCTTTTAGCTTGCAATTCTTTGTCATTTTTCTGAACTTCACAAATCTCTTGTAAAAACATCGGTCTTGCTCTCAACTCCGCTAAAATTGAACCATCATCTGACACCATCAACTGAGTATTCATAGCTCCCAAAGCAAACAACAATTTTCTACTCAAGGCATCGGCAACTATATTCGCTTTTCCCGGATGGTAATCAATCACAAGCTCGTAATCTTACAACAATTCTAACCATTTCCGTTGTCTCAAATTCAAGTCTTTCTATGACATCAAGTATTTAAGACTTTTGTGGTCGGTATATACTCGGCACTTTTCTCCATACAGATAATGTTGCCAAATCTTCAAAGCAAACACTATAGTAGCCAATTCCAGGTCATGAGTCGGATAATTCCTTTCGTGAGATTTTAACTGCCTTGAAGCATAAGCTACAACCTTTCCTTCTTGCATAAGTACACATCCCAAACCATTTCGAGAAGCATCACTATACACCACAAATTCTTTACCAGACTCGGGTTGTACCAACACTAGTGCTTCAGTCAATAACTTTTTCAATTTTTCAAAATTCTGTTGACACTCTTCTGTTCACTCAAATTTGACATCCTTTCAGAGTAGTATGGTCATAGGAGCAGCAATTATAGAAAATCTGTTCACAAATCACCGATAATATCCAGCTAGCCCCAAGAAACTCCTAACTTCAGTTACATTCTTCGGTGATTTCCAATCAACAATAGCCAAAATTTTACTGGGATCAACCCGTATACCATCACCTGAAACAATATGACCTAAAAATCCCACTTCTCGAAGCCAGAATTCACTCTTACTAAACTTGGCATACAACTGTTTATCTCTCAAAGTTTGTAAAACTATCCTCAAGTGCTCAGCATGCTCTGTCTCATCTTTCGAATAAATCAGGATATCATCTATAAATACTACGACAAATTTGTCCAAGTATGGTCGAAATATGCGATTCATCAAATCCATAAACACAGCAGGAGCATTTGTTAATCTGAATGGCATAACTAAAAATTCATAATGATCATACCTTGTTCTAAAAGTAGTTTTAGGCACATCTGACTCTTTTACTTGCAGCTAGTACTATCCAGACCTCAAGTCAATCTTTGAAAACCATGTCGCTCCTTTCAGCTGATCAAACAAATCATCAATTCTCGGTAACGGATACTTGTTCTTGATTGTCACCTTGTTTAATTGCCGATAGTCAACACACAATCTCATAGAACCATCCTTCTTTTTCACAAATAATACAGGAGCACCCCAAGGCGAAAACTCGGTCTCACAAAGCCTTTGTCAATCAACTCTTGCAACTGCAACTTTAATTCTTTCAACTCTGCTGGTGCCATTCTATACGGAGCAATTGAGATCGGAGTTGTTCCCAGTATCAAATCAATACCAAATTCTACTTCCCTGACCGGTGGCCAACCCGGCAGCTCTTCTGGAAACACATCCGCGAACTCACACACAATCGACACTGATTCAACTTTCTTTTCAATTTCTTTCATATTCAGCACATACGCCAAATAGGCTTCACAACCCTTTCTCAAATATCTCTAAGCCGACATCAAAGAAATCACACTAGATAATGCTTCTGATTTGTCTGATTCAACCCGCAGGATTTCACCATTTTCACACTTTAATTCAATAACTTTTTGTTTACAATTTACTATAGCATCATGCAATGTCAACCAATCCATACCCAAGATAACATCAAATTCATCAAATAGCAACAACATCAAGCCGGCCGGAAAATAATAACCCCGAATCATTAAAGGACATTTCTTGCGTACTTTATCAACTATGACACATTTGCCTAACGGGTTTGACACTTTAATCATAAATTCTATGTTCTCAACAGGTATATTCATATTAGACACCAATTTCATGCACACATATGAATGAGTAGAACGGGGATCAATCAAAGCAGTAATATTAACATCATAAAGAGAAAATATACCAGTGATCACGTCAGGTGAGGAAGCATCTTCACATACTTTTATGGCATAAGTTCTAGCTGGAGCTCTTGCTTTAGGTTTACCTATTGAATCTTTGACTATATCCTTGTTGCTTGCTTCATTCCCAGCTTTTCTCGAATACCTTCCTCTTGAGTCTGCACCACTAGTTTTTTGCACTCTGAAATTTTTCTTTTTCAATTTTCTCTGGGCAGTCTCTAATAAAATGATCCAGAGAACCACATCGAAAACATTCATTTGCTCTACATGGACCAAAATGATTTCTACCACACCGCTGGCACTCGGGCTTAACAAATCTCGAGTTTCCCACACTAGCCACAGAAGTAGTTTGAGACTTAGAACTCACATTTTGCTTTTTAGAATTTCCATATGATTGTTCGGCCAAAACTTGAGAACGAGAATTCATATTTTTAGATTTTCTAGATTGCTGTGAGAATGAACTGTTCATCGATCTTTTCTTCCAATTTCGAGTCTCAGCCTCTATCTTTTTCTTCTCTTTAAGTAGTTCTTCGTCTTTGCAAGCCGAATCAACAAGTACTACCATTTTTTATAATTCAAGAATTCCAACAAATACTTTTATGTCTTCATTAAGTCCATCTTCATATCGTCTACACATTTTAGCCTCTGAAGGAACATATTCTCTAGTGTACTTACTCAACCGAACGAACTCCCTTGAGTATTCGGTAACTGTCATGTTGCCTTGTTTCAATTCAAGAAAGTCCTTGCATTTCTGATCAATAAATCTTTCACTGATGTATTTCTTCCAAAATTCTTCTTGAAAGAGCTCCCAAGTCACCTTCTCTTTCGGTACCACAAAAACCAATGTCTTCCTCCAATAGTAGGCTGAATCCTCAGCAAAGATATAGCACATTTCAAGCATTCTTTAGGTGTGCAAGACAATTCATCAAATACCCGAATAGAATTCTCAAGCCAAAACTCTGCTTTCTCGGCATCATCATCAACATTTGCCCTGAATTCTTCAGCCCTTGCTTACAAATTCTGTCAACTAGAGTCCTATGTAATTTCATCAGATCCGTACCTTGAGGCATCAGGGGTACAGGTTAAGGAATCGGGGGAGGTGGAGGAGGTTGTGCATTCAGGTTCAAACGAACGAATTCAGTATACCAAGCACTCATCATCGGGAGAAAGGCTTCCCGAGCCTCTTCTCCTCCTCTTTGACCAACAATAGGAGGTGGGTTTTCAGTTGGCATAGCCCCTTCAGCCGGAGCTGGTGCATTACTCTCTACATCATCAGCCACGGCTGGATCGGGATCCATTTCCTAAAAAAAAAAATCATTTAAAAGGTCAGAAGTCGTCACACTATCACAATATATATATGGCATGTATAGCAAAACTCGAACATACAACACGTTAATCCGAGAACCGATTAAACCTACTCTGATACCAACAAATATAACGCCCTCTTACCCGAGACCGTCACTGGAGTCAAGATTGAGGTGTTACTAAACTTAATTTATCACTTCAACGAATTTAAACCATTTATTTTAGCACTTGTAATAAGTTGTCCATCTGCGTCACAGTCGCTAAAAAAATCATATCTCAAGTTACGAAACTCAAAATTAAGATCCGTAAATTTTCTTTAAAACTAGATTCATATATCTATCTACTAATTGTTTTCTAGAATTTTTGGATGTGCCAATTAGTACAGTTTATTAGTTAAAGTTTCCCCTATTTTAGTGTTTGACTACTCTGACCTCTATTCACTACGAATCACTTTTCTCCCTGTAAAAAATTCAAATAACTATGAAGTTTATTTCTCCTAAAACTAGACTCAATAATAAATCTGGGAATATAAAGTATGACTCCTAATTATTTTTGTACAATTGTTAGTGAATTTCTAAAATCAAAACAGGGGATTCAGAAATTGCTCTGACCCAGTTCCACCAAAACCCTAATATCTCATAAAATACAACTCTTTTACCTGTTTTGTTTCTTCCATATGAAAATAGACACAACAAGATTCAATTTCATATTTTATTCACCACCTAATCTTGTCTTTACTATTTTTAGTGATTTTTCAAACTCACATCACTACTGCTGAAAAATTCTATTTTATAACAAAATCATTTCCAAGCATTTCCTTACCAAACCATCACCATACCATAAGATTATTTACACAAAATGATTATAATGATATACATGCCATATTCAAAATACAAGCCATTATACCAAATTATCCCGGATAGTGTGATCGTTCCTTCGACCCTTCCCGATTTTCGAGCTAGCTTGTCAAAACTACAATGAATGGAAAGAAGGGAGTAAGCATAAATGCTTAGTAAATTCACATGCAAATAACAAGTAACATAATCATGCAATTTAACATTAACATCAATTGCATTAATATCACTAAGACATTCATGTTACAAGTATACTTACTATCTTACCACAATCTTGTCTTACCAAGTTCTCAACTCGAGATTTAGGCTCATACCTGTCCAACTTCCTCTTTCACCATACTTTCCAACCTACCTCTTTAGTTTAAGAGTTCTCATTATTCATTTAAAAATCTACCTGTTGAACACATCGGAATATAACTCAGATACACAGATTGCACATACATAAGTGTCATATCCGTAGTTAGACAACTCAATAGCCTACGAAATTTACGTAGCCAAGCTACCATGTAACCCGCCCATAAGAGAACTCGGACTCAACTCAACGAGCTCGGGCGTTCGCATCCATAAGTGAACTCGGACTCAACTTTACGAGCTCGAATCCTAGTTACATCTCACGAACTCAGACTCAACTCAAAGAGTTCGGAACTCAACCATCCTAGTGACATGTCACTTGTATCCTAATCTATTCCCAAGGTTCAAATGGAATTTTCTTCAATCACACATCTTTGTGGTCTTCCTCGAAATGTCGGAACCGATACTTGGTAGCATTTCACATTTATCAAATAGCTCACATAATTTGCATATTACTAAATAATAATTCACAAAGCATAACATTCCATGATAATAAGTATTATATCATATAAATAACATTAAATCACTTAAAATAACAATTATGTTACCTTATTTACACATGAACTTACCTCGGTACAAAATATAGAAATTTTACAATTTAGTCCACAATCTTTTCTTTTCCTCGATTAAGATTGATTCCACGTCTTTCTTAATCTAAAATAACACATTCAGCTTATTTAATACTCACATTTATCAAAATAGTCCTTAACTCTAACTTTGGAAAAATTACGATTTTGCCCCTAAATTTTTGCATATTTACACTTTTGCCCCAAAGCTCGAAAATTAAACTTTTTCCATAATTCTTATGTTTTAGGACATGCTGATCATTTATTTACTAACAGTAACCTCAGATTCCCACTATAACATGTACTTATGAAGAATAGGTATTTTTACCGATTAAGCCGTTTTACTCGTTTTTACTTAAAACCGAGTAGCACAAGTTGTTTAACATAATTTAAAACCTCATATTCTATCATAAAACATCAAAATACACAATTATTCAACATGGGTCAATTTTTGAAATCAAACCCTAGCTCAAATAAATGGTAGAAATAGAGAAATCATGTTACATGGATTTCAAAAACGTAAAAATCATTAAAAACGGGGCTAAAACGGACTTACAATCGAGCTTGGAAGTTTGAAAAACCCTAGCCATGGTTTCTCCATGCTATTTTTGGCCTTGAGGAAGAAGATGAGCAAAAATTGGCTTTTAATTTGATTTTTAATTCTTTTAATCACTAAATGACCAAAATGCCCCTAACTTAAAAATATTCTCTTTTTTTCACCCATTTCATGTCCATTTTTGTCAAATAAATTAACCAATGGTCTAATTACCATTTAATAACCTCCAATTTAAATTTTCATAACAATTGGACACCTCTAACATATAGAACTCAACTTTTGCACTTTTTACAATTTAGTCCTTTTGACTAAATTGAGTGCCTAAACATCAAAATTTTCGTACGAAATTTTTTTACAAAATAATTTCATAAAAATGTAAACCATAAAAATATAAATAATACACATTTCAATTTAACACCTTTACCATTTGACAAAAATGCCCTTAATGCCTTTCTTTGTAATTTTTCATGTACGAGCCCATTTTTGTCCAAAATTTTAGAAATTAGTCAAATTGCTATTTAAGACCTCCTAATTAATATTCCAAAGCAATTTCATACTAAAATCTTCTAGAATGCAAGTTTTGCAACTTATTCAATTTAGTCCCTAATTTCAAATTAAGCACTTTATGCATAGAATTTCTTCACGAAATTTTCACACAATCATTCAATCATATCATAAACCTCAAAATAATTATAAAATGATTATTTCTATCTCAGATTTGTGGTCATGAAACCACTATTCCGATTAGGCGCTAATTTGGGATATTACAGGGCTGGCCTTATTTAAGTCTCTGTAGTCAACACACATCCGAACCTTTCTATCTTTCTTAGGAACAGGTACAATGTTGGCTACCCATTCTGAGTATTTTACCACCTGTAGAAAACCAACATCGAACTGTTTCTTGACTTCCTCTTTTATTTTTAACACCACATCAGGCCTCATCCTTAGTAGCTTTTGCTGAACTGGCTTGCATTCTTCTCTTATGGTAAGGCGATGCACTACAATATCAGTACTTAGCCCAGGCATATCTTGGTATGACCATGCAAAGACGTCTTTGAATTCTCACAATAACTCAACGAGGTCTTGCTTCGTCTCTTCTGCTATGTGCGTCCCAATTTTCACAACCTTTCCCTCCTCTAAGGCTATATTCTCTACCACCTCTTCATGGGGTAAAATTTGTTTCTCTTTTTGCTTTATCATTCTTAAAAAATCTGGAGACAAGTCACAATCTCTATCACCTTCAAAATCCTAAGATTCCTCTAAACACATGTCTTGCTTAAAAAGAACCTCTGAATCTGTAGTATCGTTGCTTATGTCATTGATATCTAGGGTCCTGTGGTAGGCACAAAAGAATGTACATAGAACAAATGAATTCAAGAACAATTATTTACATGGTATGAATAAAAATAAAAGAAAAATTTTGAAAGGAATTTAGAAATGAAGGAATATTCACTTGAATTTGATCATCAAATGTATTTTATTGAAACAAGGATGTCTGAACATGAGCCTATTTCACAAATGAAATCTTATTGTTCCTAGGCTTTAAAATAACAAGTGTCTTCTGAACATTACTCTGTGTAATCTCTAAAAACTACAGGAAGTTCCTATGTAGTTCAATTGTTTAAAATGCTTTTAGGTTCATAAAAACGAATGCCCAACAAATTTCTTTGTTCAGCTCCTTCCTCGTGTATGGCATTGATGTGATGACTTTCATGTTCAAGCAATCCTCTGTCAGGGTGAATTATCCCTACTGATATAGAAGTCTGGGATATGTGGGGGAATGTCATCAATTCCCACTTGACTTCTTCCCCACTCAGCTGAGCCCTTCTTCTCTCTTACTTCTTTTCTATTTCCTTCTTCCGTTGTCTAGCATCTGGCCTGAAACCCAAGCCAAAATGATCACTTTTCTCTTTCAACATCGGAACTTGAATTCCTCCTTGGAGATATCTACCCAATCGTTTTCCCAATAAGGCTCCTTTCCCCACCATCATTTGCAAGCCCATTCTCGTGGTTCTAGATATCTTAGGTACCGGAACCTCATTCCCTTTCAAAATGAATGTTGCGTTTACAAACTCTAAGGATCGAAAGGAGCATTCAACAGACTCCTCATTTGCCTCTAAATATGGCGCGTCATTAGTAACAGTTGCTATGATGTCCTCCTCCGCATTTGTAGTAACCAATCGACCTTCCGTTACTAGTTTCAATTTTTGGTGTAAAGATGAGGGCACCGCTCCTGCTGAATGTATCCAGGGCCTCCCTAACAAGCAATTATAGGAGGGCTTGATGTCCATTACTAGAAAATCTACTTTGTATGTGTTCGGTCCAATCAACAACGGTATGTCGATCCTCCCCATCATTCTTCTGTAATGGCCTAAATTCAAGGTTATCGGAACAGTGGTTTCGTAACCACAAATTCGATTTAAAGAGAAATTTATTTTAATATTTTTGCATAAATATTGATATGATAGGAAAATTTGTATGAAAATATCGATAAAAATTTTTTTTACCGATTTAGTGGTTAGTTAAGAAAAAGAAATTATTGAAGAAATTAGGTAAAGACAAGTTATCGAAACCTCGATCTCGTAAAACCTAGTTAAAAATATTTTTATAAATATTTGTGAAATGTTAGTAATATCGTATTAAAATTTCGATAGAAAATTTTAACGTTTGGGCAGTCAATTAAATGAAAAGGACTAAATTAGAAAAAGTGTAAAAGTTTTTAAGATGATTAAATAGCTTAAGTGTTTAATGAGAAAGGATTTAAAAGGAAAATAGACCCAAAATTTATTTGGGCTGGACGGCAAGGGCATAAAATCAGCAGAAAAATGGATGAATTAAGGGTAAAATTGGAATATTGCATTATTAACTAAATAAAACTAGGACTAATATGGAAATATCTAGATTTCTTGAGATTTCTCTTCATTCTAATCAGCCAAAATGCCATAGGAGGGTTCTCTAAGCTGGTTTTTCATAATTTTTGCACCAAACCCTGAAGACTCAAACACGAAGCTAGATCGAGGAAAGGAAAAAGTTTGGGATTAGTAGATTTTTTATACACAAACAAGTATCGAGATAAGTTCTTGTAACTTGATTTATATTCTTAAATACTTGAAATGCATGTTATGGATGTGAATATGAATTGAATGTTCATTATAGGAAAATTGATGAAACATTAGTATATTTGATAAAAATGGGAAGAAATCCCGGTTGAATGAAAGGAAAATTCGATGGATCTCTGAAAAGGAATTGACTGTAAAAAGGATCTAGCCCGGACGGGTGATCCTATCCTGATATAGCCCTCCCGAAGAATATGTGGAAAATGGATTTAGCCCGGACGGGTAATCCAAATTAGGGTCTGAATTTAGCCTGGACTGGTAATTCAGATCCAAGCTCATTAGAGTAATTGTCGTTGCAGGGGATTTAGCCTGGACTGGTAATCCCACTGTAAAGATGAGGTTCGCGGGAGGCTCTTTGAAATGGAAATGTGCGCACATGAATATGAATTGACGGACCCGGATTTGTACACTAAAGTGTACCCCTGAAAATCCATCGAAATTTTGAGAAATTCAACGGGATAAATATGGGAAAATAATAATGGAATGGAAATCACGGTATTGATGAGCTCATCAATCTCAGTATATATTATTGATACATTGAAATTATTATACTAACTTGAATGTTGAGTTTGTGCATGTTATGGTAACAGTGCATTAAATGGATGTATGTATGTTTATTGTATTGCGTTGAAAATATTAGGTAAGTATAATTCTTGTTACATGAGCTTACTAAGCACAATGTGCTTACCCTGTTTTCTTTTTCCCTGTTTTGTAGTATTAAGAGCTCAGAGGTCAGATTCGGTCGGAGATACATCACACTATCAACCTCAATATTTTGGTATATCTAGAAACTTTATTTTGGAAATCAATTGCATGTATAAGTTTATAAAGTAAATGTTGATACGAAATGAATGTAAAGTTAGCCATTGGTATGGCTAACAAAACTTAGTTTGGTATATGATGAGATTAGCTTATGAATGTGCATGAATCTATTTTAAAAATATGCTGAATTAGATTGGTTGATTTGGATTGGTCTCGGTTTAAGTTTTGCAGGAAAGGTTACATGTTTATAAAGGGGATATATTGAGTTTAAAAAAAAAACTATTGTTCGGTAACCTTCGGTAATGCCTTGTACCCTATTTCGACAACTAAAAAAGGTAGGAGTGTTACATTTGTTGGTATCAGAGCTACAGTTTAGTCGGTTCTCGGACCGACGTAGCAAATACGGTATTAGCTATACATGACATTTAAATTATTGTTGATAGTGTGATATCTACTGACCATTTAAATATGTTTTTCTTATAGTAAATGTCTGCCGACCGAGCTCAATCCAAGGAAGCTGGGAGTCATGCTCCGGCCCCGAAAAAGGAACAAAGAGAAGTTGAAGCTACTAGTAATAGAAGGTCCGAGACAAGGGACCAAAGTGAAGAGGCTAAAATGGTCTTTTATCAAATGATGAATGATTGGTTTACTCAGTATATAAGACCTAACCCTGTAGTGCAGCAAACTCAAGCTCCTCCTCCTCCACCGGTTCCCGAAACTACACAGGGTACAGGTACTGAATCTACCAAAAAAAGGAAAGCTCCAGTTGATAAAATTAGAAAGTATGGGGCTGACGAATTCCGAGCTGCAGTTGATGATGATTCTGAAAGTGCTGAGTTTTGGTTAGAGAATACTACCCGGGTTTTAGAAGAATTATCATGCACACCAGAAGAATGTCTGAAATGTGCCGTCTCACTATTAAAAGACACGGCTTATCATTGGTGGAAGACTAAAGCTTCAGTGGTTCCGAAAGAAGATATTTCCTAGGAGTTCTTTCAGAATGAATTTAAAAAGAAATATATCAGCCAGAGATTTCTTGATCAGAAAAGAAAAGAATTTCTTGAGCTGAAACAGGGCAACAGATCGATATCTGAGTATGAAAGAGAATTTGTTCGGTTGAGTAAATATGCTCGGGAATGGGTACAATCAGAAATCGAAATGTGTAAACAATTTGAAGAAGGGCTGAATGAAGATATTAAATTGTTGATCGGAATTCTTGAAATCCGTGAGTTTGCTACACTGACAGAGCGAGCTTATAAAGCAGAAGAGCTAAGCAAAGAGAAGAAACAAGCTGAAAGGGAAGCTCGGATTGCTAGTAAGAGACTGATGAGCAAATCACAGATTTCTCCTTCAAAGAAATTGAAAAAGTATCAAGATCGTTTCACTTCAGTCACTGGATATTCAAGTAGAGAACGAGGCTCTCAACATTCTAATCCAAGACCATCTACTCCATCAGTGACCAGTGTGGGCAGTGTCGGTACTCCTAAGCCGAGATGCCAGTATTGTAATAAAGCTCATTTCGGAGAATGTCGGCTGAAAAGTGGGGCTTGTTATTGATGTGGTTTATTTGATCATTTTCTCAGAGATTGTCCAGAAAGGGGTGAAAAAGAAGCTGAACAGATATCGAAACCGAGTAATCCAGTTTCGAGAGGCAGACCACCACGGCCATCCGAAAATGTCAGTGGTAGCCGAGGAGCCACGAAAGAATCTGTAGGCAGGTTTGAGGCACGAGCACCTGCTAGGGCATATGCCATCCGTGCCAAAGAAGATGCCTCAGCACCCGATGTTATTACTGGTACATTTTCTTTACTTGACACTAATATTACTGCATTAATTGATCCTGGTTCTACGCATTCATATATATGTATAAAGCTTGCATGTGTTAAAAATTTATCTGTTGAACCAACTGAATTTGTGGTTAAAGTCTCGAACCCCCTAGGCTAGTCTGTGTTGGTGGATAAAATTTGTAAAGATTGTCCACTAATGGTAAGAGGTTATTGTTTCTCGGCTGATTTGATGTTACTTCCTTTTGATGAGTTCGATGTGATATTGGGCATGGATTGGTTAACCCAGCACGATGCAGTAGTAAATTGTAGACAGAAATATATTTTATTAAAATGTCAGAACGGTGAATTGCTTCTGGTTAAATCTGATCAGACAGAGGGGTTATCTGATGTCATTTCAGTTATTACTGCTCAAAGGTATATCAAAAAGGGGTATGATGCTTTTCTTGCTTATGTATTAGACACTAAGGTATCTGAGTCGAAGATTCAGGCAGTGCCAGTGGTATGTGAATTTTCTGATGTGTTTCTAGAGGAATTACCAGGGTTGCCACCAGAAAGAGAAGTGGAATTCTCTATAGATTTGGTTCCAAGAACTACTCCAATTTCTATAGCTCCGTACCAGATGGCTCCTACAGAATTAAATGAGTTAAAGATACAGTTACAGGAACTTATTGATAAGGGTTTTGTTCGACCGAGTCATTCACCTTAGGGTGCCCCAGTTTTGTTTGTGAAAAAGAAAGACGGGTCTTTAAGATTGTGTATCGATTACCGACAGCTTAATAAGGTAACCATAAAGAATAAGTACCCGTTACCCCGAATTGATGATTTATTTAATCAGCTGAAAGGTGCTACAGTGTTTTCAAAGATTGATCTCCGATCAGGTTATTATCAATTACGGGTAAAGGAATCAGATGTGCCGAAGACAACCTTTAGAACCATGTACGGGCATTATGAGTTTTCTGTTATGCCGTTTGGGCTAACTAATGCACCTGCAGTATTTATGGATCTGATGAACCGGATATTCAAACCGTATTTAGACAGATTTGTGGTAGTATTCATTGATGATATTTTAGTCTATTCTCGAGATGAAAATGAACATGTAGAACATTTGAGAATAGTGTTACAAATTTTACGTGAAAAATAGCTTTATGCTAAATTCAGTAAATGTGAATTCTGGCTTCGAGAAGTGGGTTTTCTTGGGCATCTTGTATCTGCTGAAGGCATTAGGGTAGACCGGAATAAAATCTCAGCTATTGTAAATTGGAATCCACCGAAAAATGTATCAGAAGTTAGAAGTTTCTTGGGCTTAACTGGGTATTATCAGAGATTTGTACAAAGGTTCTCTATGATAGCTTCTCCAATGACTCGTCTACTACAGAAAGATGTAAAGTTTGAGTGGACCGATGAATGCCAGCAGAGTTTCGACCGATTGAAAGATTTGTTAACGAAAGCACCTGTACTAGTGCAGCCTGAACCGGGTAAGGAATTTGTTATTTATAGTGATGCCTCATTAAATGGTTTAGGTTGTGTTTTGATGCAAGAAGGTAAAGTTATAGCCTATGCTTCAAGACAACTTAAACCTCATGAAAGAAATTACCCAGTACATGATCTTGAATTAGCTGCTATTGTATTTGCGTTGAAGATATGGCGGCATTACTTGTACGGTGAGAAATGTTATGTTTATACTGATCATAAAAGCTTGAAATATTTGATGACACAGAAATATTTGAATTTAAGACAGCGCAGATGGCTTGAACTGATAAAGGATTATGATTTGACTATTGATTACCATCCGGGTAAAACTAATGTTGTAGCTGATGCTTTGAGCCGAAAATCTTTATTTGCTTTGCGAGCTATGAATACCTGGTTATCATTATCTGGAGATGGTTTAATTATAGCTAAAATGAAAGCTAGACCAGTGTTTCTACAGCAGATCTGTGAGGCTCAGAAAAATGATGAAAAGTTACAAGCTAAACGGGTACAATGTGAGTCGAACACTGATTCTGAATTTCAGGTTGGGATCGATGGTTGTTTGTTATTTAGAGACAGGGTATGTGTACCTTAAAATTTAGAGCTCATACAGAAAATTCTACACGAGGCTCACAGCAGTACTATGTCTGTACATCCAGGGAGTAATAAAATGTATAATGATTTGACAAAGTTGTACTGGTGGCCAGGTATGAAACGTGATACCTCTGAGTTTGTATCAAGGTGTTTGGTATGTCAGCAAGTTAAAGCTGAACATCAGGTACCTTCGGGGTTACTTCAGCCAATCACTATACCAGAATGGAAATGGGAAAGAATTACAATGGATTTTGTATCTGGATTACCGTTGTCTACGAGAAAGAAAGATGCTATTTGGGTGATCGTTGACTGATTGACGAAGTCAGCACACTTTATTCCAGTACGTATGGATTATTCTTTAGATAAATTGGCTGAATTGTATATATCTGAGATTGTCAGGCTACATGGAGTGCCTGTCTCTATTATATCAGATAGGGATCCCTGATTTACATCTCGTTTCTGGAACAAATCGCAAGAAGCTTTAGGTACTCAATTATATTTCAGCACTGCATTTCATCCTCAAACAGATGGCCAATCTGAACATGTAATTCAGGTATTGGAAGATATGCTCTGATGTTGTATATTAGAGTTTGAAGGTAATTGGGAGAGGTATCTACCTTTGATTGAATTTGCTTACAATAACAGTTATCAGTCCAGTATTAAAATGGCTCCGTATGAAGCTTTGTATGGTAGAAAATGTAGAACACCGTTATATTGGGCAGAGCTTAGTGAAAAGAAGATACATGGGGTTGATTTGATTCGAGAAATAGAAGAAAAAGTAAAGGTGATTCGGGATAGTCTAAAAGCAGCTTCTGATCGTCAAAAGTCATATGCTGATCTTAAACGAAAAGAGATTAAATTTCAGGTTGGTGACAAGGTATTCCTAAAAGTGTCTCCTTGGAAGAAAGTTCTCCGGTTCAATCGAAAGGGTAAATTGAGTCCAAGATTTATCGGGCCATATGAAATCCTAGAAAGAATTGGATCGGTCGCTTATCGATTGGCGTTACCACCGGAACTTGATAGAATCCATAACGTTTTTCATGTGTCTATGCTACGATGGTATCGGTCGGATCCTTCACATGTTATTTCTCCGACAGAAGTGGGGATTCAGCCAGATATGAGTTACAGTGAAGAACCAATTAAGATTTTGGCACGAGAGACAAAGGAGCTTAGAAATAAAAAGATAAATTTGGTAAAAGTATTATGGAAAAAGCACGGGATTAAGGAAGCGACATGGGAACCGGAGGAGGCAATGAGGAAACAATACTCGAACCTCTTTACTGGTAAGATTTTCGAGGATGAAAATCCTTAAAGAGGGGAGAGTTGTAATGGCCTAAATTCAAGGTTATTGGAACAGTGGTTTCGTAACCACAAATCCGATTTAAAGAGAAATTTATTTTAATATTTTTGCATAAATATTGATATGATAGGAAAATTTGTATGAAAATATCGATAAAAATTTTTTTTACCGATTTAGTGGTTAGTTAAGAAAAAGAAATTATTGAAGAAATTAGGTAAAGACAAGTTATCGAGACCTCGATCTCGTAAAACTGAGTTAAAAATATTTTTATAATGAAATGTTAGTAATATTGTATTAAAATTTCGTTAGAAAATTTTAACGTTTGGGCAGTCAATTAAATGA
Organism: Gossypium stocksii; assembly: GCA_020496765.1. Classification (NCBI taxonomy): domain Eukaryota; kingdom Viridiplantae; phylum Streptophyta; class Magnoliopsida; order Malvales; family Malvaceae; genus Gossypium; species Gossypium stocksii. The sequence goes on along the minus strand of CM035622.1, from coordinate 2,474,537 downwards.
AAAGGACTAAATTAGAAAAAGTGTAAAAGTTGTTAAGATGATTAAATAGCTTAAGTGTTTAATGAGAAAGGATTTAAAAGGCAAATAGACCCAAAATTTATTTGGGCTGGACGGCAAGGGCATAAAATCAGCAGAAAAATGGATGAATTAAGGGTAAAATTGGAATATTGCATTATTAACTAAATAAAACTAGGACTAATATGGAAATATCTAGATTTCTTGAGATTTCTCTTCATTCTAATCAGCCAAAATGCCATAGAAGGGTTCTCTAAGCTGGTTTTTCATAATTTTTGCACCAAACCCTAAAGACTCAAACATGAAGCTAGATCGAGGAAAGGAAAAAGTTTGGGATTAGTAGATTTTTTATACACAAACAAGTATCGAGGTAAGTTCGTGTAACTTGAATTATATTCTTAAATACTTGAAATGCATGTTATGGATGTGAATATGAATTGAATGTTCATTATAGGAAAGTTGATGAAACATTGGTATATTTGATAAAAATGGGAAGAAATCCCGGTTGAATGAAAGGAAAATTCGATGGATCTCTGAAAAGGAATTGACGATAAAAAGGATCTAGCCCGGACGGGTGATCCTATCCTGATATAGCCCTCCCGAAGAATATGTGGAAAATGGATTTAGCCCGGACGGGTAATCCAAATTAGGGTCTAAATTTAGCCTGGACTGGTAATTCAGATCCAAGTTCATTAGAGTATTGTCGTTGCAGGGGATTTAGCCTGGACTGGTAATCCCAACAATACTCTATGAGTTTATATTACAGGGGATTTAGCCTGGACTGGTAATCCTACTGTAAAGGTGAGGTTCGCGGAAGTGTGCTCTCTGAAATGGAAATGTGCGCACATGAATATGAATTGACGGACCCGGATTTGTACACTAAAGTGTACCCCTGAAAATCCATTGAAATTCCGAGAAATTCAACGGGATAAATATGGGAAAATAATAATGGAATGGAAATCACGGTATTGATGAGCTCATCAATCTCAGTATATATTATTGATACATTGAAATTATTGTACTAACTTGAATGTTGAGTTTGTGCATGTTATGGTAACAGTGCATTAAATGGATGTATGTATGTTTATTGTATTGCGTTGAAAATATTAGGTAAGTATAATTCTTGTTACATGAGCTTACTAAGCACAATGTGCTTACCCTGTTTTCTTTTTCCCTGTTTTGTAGTATTAAGAGCTCAGTGGTCAGATTCGGTCAGAGATACATCACACTATCAACCTCAATATTTTGGTATATCTAGAAACTTTATTTTGGAAATCAATTGCATGTATAAGTTTATAAAGTAAATGTTGATACGAAATGAATGTAAAGTTAGCCATTGGTATGGCTAACAAAACTTAGTTTGGTATATGATGAGATTAGCTTATGAATGTGCATGAATCTATTTTAAAAATATGCTGAATTGGATTGGTTGATTTGGATTGGTCTCGGTTTAAGTTTTGCAGGAAAGGTTACATGTTTATAAAGGGGATATATTGAATTTAAAAAAAAAACTATTGTTCGGTAACCTTCGGTAATGCCTCGTACCCTATTTCGACAACGAATACGGGTAGGGGGTGTTACATCTTCTCTCAGTGCCGTCAAATGCTCTCACTATATTCTGGCATGTTTTCATATGAGAACTATCTATAGGCAATCTATTCAGCGTAGACAATGGTAAGACATTCAGAGTCGATCCATTATTGATTAGCATACTTGGCAGAGTGTATCCCTTGCAACGAGTGGTGATGTGCAGAGCCTTGGTATATCCCATACCCCCGGGTGGGATTTCATCATCACTTAAATAAATGAAGTTGTCGGTACTTATGTTACTAACCAGATGATCAAGTTTGTTAACGGATATATCCTTAGTAACGTTGGTCTCTTTTAGTACTTTCATCAATGCCTCACGATGTACTTCCGAGCTCAAAAGTAATACTAGCATCGATATACGAGCTGGTTGCTTACGCAGCTGCTCTACCACGTTGTACTCACTGTGCTTCAAGAACTTTAGAAATTCTTTAGCCTCTTCCTTATTTACCGGTTCATTGATCAGTGCCTCAGCCCCTTTCCCTCGCTTAGCTACTAGGGACTTTGCTTTTACAGGTTCTGTTCTAATGTTTACTGTATTGTAATGCCTCCCACTACGTGTGTAAGATCCTTCACTTTGGACCTCCTTGGAAGTGCTAGCTAATTTTTCCCCTCCCGGTATTGTCACATTACAGTCGTAATTCCAAGGTACCATTTCGTTATCCTTAAAGGAAAGGAAATAGGTTTTTGGATTACAACCCTTGGCGCCATTTGTGTTCCGCCCTCAGTGCTTCTTGGTCGGGAGATGATGATTCTCGGGTAATTGACCTTTGGATTTGTCGACTCTCCTTCTGTCGCGCATATACTTCTTTCATCTAAAGCTTCTTCATAAAATTCTAATTCCTTATTGTCTATAAGGCTTTGCACCAAGACCCTAAACTCAATGCATTCCTGGTTCTCATGCCCTTCTACTTTGTGGAACTCATAGTAGTCCCTTACTCCCTCATATCCTTCCTCGAAATTTGATACTATCAATCCTCTTCCTACCATTTCTCTCTAGACCACTCTCAATGGGGGTTTTTACTTCCGTAATATCACCCTTGATTCTTCCCACGATATTTTCACCAATCGCATTTACCTCATTATCTCTATGGTTAGGTAATGGGTTCTCTGTACTAGGTGTATCATCAAACTTTACAATCCCCATCTTGATGAGTCTCTCGACTACCTTTCTGAAAGCAGTGCGGTTTTCTATTGAATACCCCAGTATTCCGGCATGGTAGTCACATTGAGCGTTTGAATCATGCCATTTGGGGTATAGGGGCTGTAACGGTTTTAAATAAAATGGGGACACCACGTATGCGTCAAATAAACTTTGATATAGCTCCTTATATGATATTGGGATTGGCGTAAATTGGAGCTTTTTAGAGTTTTGCCTTGTGCCTAATTCCTGCCTCGTCGAACGTTGTTGCCCAACAGTAGTTACTTTTGGTTGATTGACAGTTATTGACTTCGAGTACCCTTTGTTGTATATGCTCGTATTATTCACTTCGTTCTCCCTTTTTCTTGGAGCTGACCTTTTGGTAGTTTCCCCTTCAATCTTGCCACCTCTTATGGCAATTTCAATCATTTCACTCGCCATTACTATATCTGCAAAGCTCTTGGTGTACTTCCTATCATATAAGTAATGAATGGAGCCTTCAAGGTATTGATAAAAAGCATCGTAGTTTCCTTTTCCAAGAGCGGTGGCTGAACTTGCATGGCAACTTCCCTCCACCTTTGCGCATACTGCCTGAAGCTTTCATTTGACTTCTTCTCCATATTTTGCAAGGTGATTCTATCAGGCATCATGTCTGTCATGTGATTGTATTGCTTCATAAAAGCTTACGTTAGGCCTCTCCATGTGCTAATCCTCGCACAGCTCAATTGATTGTACCACCTGGCCACTGTCCCCACCAAGCTATCTTGGAAGCAATGGATCAACAATTGATCGTTATTAACATACCCAATCATCCGTCTACAGAACATGGTAATGTGGGCTTCAGGACAGCTAGTCCCATTGTACTTCTCAAATTCTAGCATTTTGAACTTGTGAGTAAGCACCAAATTAGGAACCAAGCTCAAGTCTTTAGCATCAATTCCATGCTGATTATCAGCATTTTCCAAGGCCTTGAACTTTTCTTTCAACCATCTACAACGGTCCTCTAGCTGCCTTGAGGATTCAATTCTTGTCCCTTCTTTCTCCGCCATATCTAAATCAGGCATAACATGATTGGCAGGGTTATCTCCTGGGTTTGATCCCGAGCCAACTTCGAAGTTCATAGGCGCTCCAATATCAGCTTGACTTGTTGAGGCCTAATCGTGACACATAGCCTTTGGGGATACACCTCAGGTTGTGTTTGTACATGCAGTGGTGATAAACAATAAATTATACATATTTTTACCTCATGTTTAGCCTATATTTTGGATGAATTATTATCAATTTAGTGAGAATTGGTGCTCTTAATCCTTCTTTTTCATACCTTATACTCAGGAGAGCATATGGAAGAGAAAAGAATAGGAAATGAACCGAAAATGAGGAAAATGGGCCAAAAATGACATAACACACGGCCCAAGGAATCACCACACGGACGAGCCACACGATTGTGCCACATGAAGATCACACGGTCCAGCCCTCGACAAGCACGGGCAAGCCACACGGCCGTGCCAAATCACACGGCCTTTGTCGAAGTCACACAGGCGTGGCACACGGGCGTGTTCTAGTCGTGAGGAAGAGGAATTCCACTCGAATTAGGATACTTGGAGGCTAAGAAAGGCTCTCCAAAGCTCTATATAAAGACCCTAGAAGGCAACTCTAGGGGTGTGCTTATTTCCCCTAAAAGGGAAGTATTCTTTGCTGCCAACATAGAGAGTGGAAGTAGGGATTACTCGCAGGGAAGCTGATTGATTCATCCCAGAAGCCGGAATTCTACAGCAATATAGAGGATCTCCCTAAATTCCTTCAGGGGTTTTCAGGTTCTTTTATGTTTTGTTATTTTATATCTTCTGAGATGTTTTCTTTCTTTATTATGAACTAAACCCCTCAAATACTTGAGGGGGATGAAATCTAAGATAGATCTTGTTATTTATTCTTGATTTATATGATAAATACTTGAATTGTTCTTAATTATGTGTTCTTCATTCTTGATTTAATAGTCCTAGGTATTATTTCAAGAATTGGATGTGCTTAGAGCAGAGGAGCAAAAGTCCCTGTGATAAGAGTAGATCTACCATAATTAAGCGGAGTTGCATGCAACCCTAGACATAGGGCGACATAAATCTACCGGATTAGGGTCAAACCTAATATGGGGAACCATAGATCGAATTAATGCAACCTAGGGAGTTAATTAATAAGGGAACTTTAATTAACAACTTAGGCCTAGTTGCTCTACACCTCGACGGACGGTTTAGCATAGATTAGGGATCTCTACGGATCAAGTCAAGTAAACAAATCATATAGTTCAAGAAAACAATAACAAGTGAAGTCTAGGTGGATTATCCCTTAAGTATTGTCCATATCAATCAGCTTTTCCCTAAAAAGTTTTCCCAATTTACTCTTTGTGCTTTTCTTAGTTAGTTTTAGAAGTAGTTTAAACAAACCCCTCTTTTATTCTTAGGCTAGATAATAGAAAGGAAGTAAGTAATAGTACTTTTGGTTCCCTTGGGTACGATAACTCGGTCTTGCCACTAAGCTATACTACTGTTCGATAGGTGCGCTTGCCTTAAACGTCGTGATATTAGTTAGTTTGGGTGTGATCAAGTTCTTTATAAATTTTATTACTTCATATCACGCATATCAAGTTTTTGGCACCGTTCCTGGGGAACTAAAATATTACAAACACTCGATTTCTATTACTTTAGCCATTAATATATATATATTTATTTATTTATTTATTTATTTATTTATTTTATTTTTATTTTTATTTTGATTTTTATTTTCTTCTTTTTTTTTTTCTAGGTTTTTCTAGTTTATGACTAGAAAAACCCAACAGGACCATTACTTTTTTACGAAGATTTAGAAGCTATAGTTCGCAGAAATCGCAGAGAGATTAGAAGAAGCCTACATTATCCAGAGTAAGAACCTGAGCACGAGCCAGAACCTACAGAAGAGATGGAAGCAAATCAAAACGTTCCACCACATCCAGCACTACCAGCAGAACCAGTAAACCAGGATGAAGCTCCTCGAACTATGTATGATTATGCTAAACCTAGTTTGATTGGTACTCAAACTAGCATTGTTAGACCTGCTATTGCTGCTAATAATTTTGAACTAAAACCTAACACTATTCAGATGATTCAGCAGTTTGTACAGTTTGATGGTTTACAGGATGAAGATCCCAACGTTCATTTAGCAAACTTTTTGGAATTGTGCGATACTTTTAAAATTAATGGCGTTTCTGATGATGCTATTCGACTAAGGCTATTTCCATTCTCTCTGAGAAACAAAGCCAAACAGTGGTTAAATTCTCTACCACGAGGCTCAATCACCACATGGGAACAGATGACAGAAAAATTTTTACTTAAATATTTTCCTCCCGGTAAAACAGCTAAATTACGAAACGATATTTCTTCCTTTGTGCAGATGGGTTTAGAAACATTCTACGATGCCTGGGAGAGATACAAGGATCTTTTGAGAAGATGTCCTCATCATGGACTACCTTTATGGCTACAAGTTCAAACCTTCCATAACGGTTTGAATCCATCCGCACGACAAATGGTTGATGCAGACGCAGGAGGAACAATTAATAATAAAACGCCAGAAGCAGCTTATGAATTTATTGAAGAAATGTCATTGAATAACTATCAGTGGCAAATCATGAGGACAAAGCCGACAAAAGTTGCAAGAGTTTATAATATTGATGCTGTTACTATGCTTACTAATTAGGTGGAACTTTTAAATAAAAAGTTTGATAATTTTGTTGGTTCTACGCAGGTACAGCCAGTTATACAATGCAACGCAACTCTAGGAAATATGTGCAATCCAAATTACTCCTCTTATGGACATGGCATGGAAACTCAGCAAGCCAACTATATGGGTAACAATTCTAGACTTCAAAATAACCCTTATAGTAATACTTATAATGCAGGTTGGCAGAGTCACCCCAGTTTTTCATGGGAAGGACAAGGAAATCAAAGATAACCGCCTCCTCTAGGATTGCAACAGCCACCATTCCAACAAGAGAAAAAGTTAAACTTTGAAGAGATGGTCACAAAATTTATTGCCGTATCAGAAACACGTTTCCAAAACACCGAAACTGCATTGAGGAACCAGCAGGCATCCATTCAAGGACTTGAAACTCAAATAGGCCAGCTTGCCAAGCTAATCTCTAAAAAACCGCGAGGTGGGTTATCAAGCAATACTGAGACTAACCCTAAGGAGTAACTCAATGTTGTGGATACAATAGATGATAAGGGGATAACCAAAACCAACCCAAAGCCATGCAAGGAGCCTGTGGTAAGTAAAGGAAAGGATGAGGCAAGTCCCAAAGATAAAATCGTCAAAGAATTTAAACCTCGTATCCCATACCCAAACGCGCTAAAGAAGGACTTCACAGATCAGCAATTCGGTAAGTTTCTTAAACTATTAAAGAAATTACATATTAACTTACCTTTTGTTGAAGCAATTATGCAGATGCCGGAGTACGCAAAATTTTTAAGGGAACTCCTCACAAATAAAAGAAAGTTAGAAGAATTGTCTACAGTGGAACTCAACGAGGAATGCTCAGCTATTCTCCAAAATAGACTGCCAACCAAACTGAAAGATCCAGGGAGTTTTACTATTCCTTGTTTATTTGGTAGCCTAGACACCAAAAATGCTTTAGCTGACTTAGGGGCTAGTATAAATGTCATGCCTTATAAACTGTTTAAACAACTAAGTCTTGGAAAACCTAAGCAAACTAAGATGAGCATTCAACTGGCTGATAAAACTATTAGGTCTCCTAAGGGAATAATTGAAGATGTGCTTGTCGAAATTAATAAATTTATATTCCCAATTGACTTTGTTGTTTTAGACATTGATGAGGATAGCAATATACCCTTAATTCTAGGGCGACCCTTTTTAGCGACTGCCAGAACAATAATTGATTTAGGAACAGGTGAACTTACACTACGTGTAGGTGATGACAAAGTTACTTTACAAGCTCAAAATGCAATTAAAACTATTGATAATAATATAATCACGAGTCCTTGTAAAAATATTGAACTCACCACCCAACCTTCTGTGCAGGATACACTTCACATAAAGGCAACCCAATCACAGACAAGTCCATCCAATGGAGAGGCACCTAAAAAGTGAACGCTTCAGATCGATGAACTAGATGAGTGGCTGAACTATCATGAAAAACCCAAAATATGCCACACCAACCCAGAGCATCACCAAGACGACCCTCAGGTAAAAAAGTGTCAAATCAAGGTGTGGGATAAGGTACTCTTAGGGGAAGACGACCCTCGAATCGTGAATTCAAACGAACATACAAGTGACGTACCATACTTCACGGTAATGAAAATTTTCCCTTATGGTACAGTAGAAATAAAACATGAGTCACTCGACACTTTCAAGGTAAACCATACTCGACTCAAATCTTATGTTAATAATAAAATTGCAAGCAGGATAGAAGAGTATCAACTCTTCAAACCACCGTGAACAAACAAGCCTAAGAAAAGTCGAGCTTAGACTATAAACAAGCGCTTCTCGGGAGGCAACCCGAGCAATAACTTAATAACTTTTCTTTGTTTAAAATTTTTCTAGTATTTTTATGCAGCAACTAACATTTTTTATGCAGAAATCTAGGCCACATGGCCAGCCACACGGGCGTGCCTAAGGCCGTGTGACATCTTAAAACAGAGACACGGTTGTGCACCCAGACCGTGTACAAACAGAGCAGAAGTTTCCCAAAAGCACGGGAGGTCGACAAATCATCACAGCCGTGTGATATGGCCGTGGCAACTTTACGAATTCCACACGGGCTATCAACAATTTCCCACGACCGTGCGACATGGCCGTGGCAACCCTGCAGTATCAACACGGGCTCACACAACGCCACACGCCCGTGTCCCCAAGCCGTGGCCAACACTGTCAAATCAGACACGGCCGTGTGACTACCTACACGACCATGCAAAAAAGCGAACAAGTTCACAACAACCGTGCAATATGGCCAACACGGGCTAACCCCGAGACACACGGGCGTGTGCCTCTATTCTCTCATTCAGTTCTATTTTTTTCTCATTTTTTTCCTTTATTAGTTTCCTTTTCATTTCAAAATTTATTTTTATGTTTAATCCTTTTAATCATTACAGTATTAGTATTTTTTAGAACTTAGTTTATTATTTTTCTGTTATTTAATTTTCTATCTTTCATATCGGCCAATCCCTAACGAGTAATCTCTATTAATCCAAAATTTCCATGACTAATTAAATATTTCCACAGTTTTAAAAAAAGAGGTCTACAGATCATATTCGAACGGAAATGGGACCACCCCTGCCACAATTACCGACTCTTCCTCACAAATTCATCCTAAATTCAGGGAGTTTCAATTCTCTCCCTATCTTATGATATTATACTTCTCTTGCTATTTATATAACTTTGTACATTGAGGGCAATGTACATCTTAAGTGTGGGGGGGAAGCTTACTTGAAATCTTTACATTATCTATGAAAATCCCTGAAATTGTACTTCATGCATTGTTCTTAACTAATTCTCAATCTCCTATTAGGAATTTATTCTGATTGATTTATGATTTCTATCGATATGTTGAGAATTAAGATATAGGTGCTTGTACTTTGATTATTCAAACTTTAAAACATTAGGGAATCAAGCATGATAAGTTGAAATTTTTGAGAACCCCAAATTTTTTTTTGCATAAGTTATCTTCCCTAAATTTAAGTATTATCTTGAGATTTGAAATTCGCAGGATTGACATCAAAAGCCATAATTCTGGTGAGATTTTTTAGCCTTTTTGAGCATACATTCTTTCGTGCTCACTTTTATTATTGTTTTGAGTGAGTCAATACTGAATTGTTATTCTAGAACTTGTTTCGATTATACATGTCGAGACTACAGCATTGATTTGATATACCGAAATGATAAAGGCACCTAGGATTTAACCCACTTACCCCACAAAAAGCCTACCTCCATAAATTAACCCCTAGTAAACCCCATTGAGCCTAACAACCTTTTCCTTGACTCACCCTCTAATTATTAACCAATAACCCATTTTTGTTGAATTGCATTCAATTATTTTGACCCCTATTTTTGTCGAGATTTGAGTTGAATTTTTCATCTAGCTTTTTTTTTATCCTTTCCAGATTGTAAAGTTTTATTCAATTTATTACATTACTTGAATTGTTCTTAATTAAAAAAAAGAAAAGAAAAGAAAAAAAAGAAAAAAAAAAGAAGAAAAGAAAGAAAAAAAAATATATGTACATACAGTGAAATTCAGTTGTAACTTGTAATAGTTGAACAAGTTTTTGCATATTTCTATTTTAAGGCTACCAAGGCAAAAATAATAGTATCATAAGAATTAGCTGAGAAATATGTTCCAGTGATAGAGATTTTTCTAGCTAGATAATTTTTCAGTTCAATCTCGATTCTAACATTCTTTTTCCAGCCTGTGACAACAACCCTAACCAAGCCCTGTTACAACCATTAAAAGACCTTTTGATCAATGTATCATATCAAACTTTAGTGGTGGAGATTTGATTTTCTTGCAAGCTTATGGTAATAACTTTTCAGGTTGACTAAGGAGTGCTTAAATTTTGAACCCTAAACACTTCGAGTGGATAGAGTGAACCTTTAGTGAGGATGTCAACTCCTATTAATTAAGATGGAGACATAACTACTTGGAAGGAAGGAAGAGACTTATATTTTCAATGATAAAATTCTCAACTTAGAGTGATTGAGTCTTTAATGTTCTTCTGATTGAATTACCCATTGTACGATTACCTGTGGACTAGTTTGAAACATTATTGATAAAGATTGTAGGTTGAGAGGAATAATTTTTATTTAGGGATTGAGATTTTGCTTGAGGACAAGCAAAGGCTTAAGTGTGGGGGTATTTGATAAACAATAAATTATACATATTTTTACCTCATGTTTAGCCTATATTTTGGATGAATTATTATCAATTTAGTGAGAATTGGTGCTCTTAATCCTTCTTTTTCATATCTTATACTCAAGAGAGCATATAGAAGAGAAAAGAATAGGAAATGAACCGAAAATGAGGAAAATGGGCAAAAAATGATATAACATACGGCCCAAGGAATCACCACACGACCGTGCCACATGGCCGTGCCACATGAAGATCACACGGTCCAGCCCTCGACAAGCACGGGCAAGCCACACGGCCGTGCCAAATCATACAGCCTTTGTCGAAGTCACACGGGCGTGGCACACGGGCGTGTTCTAGTCGTGAGGAAGAGGAATTTCACTCGAATTGGGATACTTGGAGGCTAAGAAAGGCTCTCCAAAGCTCTATATAAAGACCCTAGGAGGCAACTCTAGGGGTGTGCTTATTTCCCCTAAAAGGGAAGTATTCTTTGCTGCCAACATAGAGAGTGGAAGTAGGGATTACTCGCAGGGAAGCTGATTGATTCATCCCAGAAGCCGGAATTCTGTAGCAATATAGAGGATCTCCCTAAATTCCTTCAGGGGTTTTCGGGTTCTTTTATGTTTTGTTATTTTATATCTTCTGAGATGTTTTCTTTCTTTATTATGAACTAAACCCCTCAAATACTTGAGGGGGATGAAACCTAAGATAGATCTTGTTATTTATTCTTGATTTATATGATAAATACTTGAATTATTCTTAATTATGTATTCTTCATTCTTGATTTAATAGTCCTAGGTATTATTTCAAAAATTGGATGTGCTTAGAGCAGAGGAACAAAAGTCCCTATGATAAGAGTAGATCTACCATAATTAAGCGGAGTTGTATGCAACCCTAGACATAGGACGACATAAATCTGCCGGATTAGGGTCAAACCTAATATAGGGAACCATAGATCGAATTAATGCAACCTAGGGAGTTAATTAATAAGGGAACCTTAATTAACAACTCAGGCCTAGTTGCTCTACGCCTCGACGGAGGGTTTAGCATAGATTAGGGATCTCTACGGATCAAGTCAAGTAAACAAATCATATAGTTCAAGAAAATAATAACAAGTGAAGTCTAGGTGGATTCTCCCTTAAGTATTGTCCATATCAATAAGCTTTTCCCTAAAAAGTTTTCCCAATTTACTCTTTGTGCTTTTCTTAGTTAGTTTTAGAAGTAGTTTAAACAAACCCCTCTTTTATTCTTAGGCTAGATAATAGAAAGGAAGTAAGTAATAGTACTTTTGGTTCCCTTGGGTACAATAACTTGATCTTGCCACTAAGCTATACTACTGTTCGATAGGTGCGCTTGCCTTAAACGTCATGATATTAGTTAGTTTGAGTGTGATCAAGTTCTTTATAAATTTTATTACTTCATATCACGCATATCAGGTGGGGTAAAACCTGGAGGATAGTCCTCATTATCTTCACCAGTATTAGTCATGGGGCCTTTTCCTTTGTCCATCGCCCCGTTCAGCAGCTGCGCCATTTGGGCTATCATATTTCTTTGGGCTTCCAACATTTGGTCTCTCATCTCTTGTTGGAGTATTGCCAATTGCTCTTCCATCTGGTCTTGCATGTCTTTTTAGAACTGTTCAAGCCTTTGGTCCATTTTTTTGTCTTGGCGTGAGTATCGTAACGGTGTCTAGTTTCCAAATTAACTTTTCCTTCTCTCTTTCTCTCTGAAATAACTACAACTAATTAGGGTCCTTCTATGGATTTTAATGCATATGATGTGATGTAATTCAAATGCATGAATGTAAAAAGGCATTGATTTCGATTCAATTTCATTTAGAAAACTTTATTAGAAAACAAAATCCTTTATATAAAACGGACTACAAATATGCTTTCGCCCTAGTGCCCAAAGTCTTAACTTTCCTAAACAATAAGGCTAATTCCTGACCACGATCTGACTGTAACTCACATTTCATGCTTAACGTATTAGCCTGTACCACCAGGGTTTGTAAATGATTAGCCACCTCGAATATGAGCTATGGCTTCACCCATGAGGTAATCCCTACTTCTTACTTGATCCTAAAAATGGTGAAGCTTTTCCTTCCAATGTCCTTCTCTTGCTTCAAGCAACTCGATCCAGAGTTCACAATTTTGTAATGCCGACTCTAACTTTTCAATCTTGCCCTTCATTTCCTCGATCTTGTTCAGACTTGACTTTAGCTCGATAGCAGAATTACGACTTTAATGATGATGAAGAGACCATCCAAGTTCATCCACTTTAGCCTTTAATCCATATTTCTCCTTCTGGCTTTCCGCTAAGCTCCTTTCTAGGGCCTCATTTCGCGCCTAAATTTCTTGGAATTTCCTCTCCCATCGGTCAGCTTTAGCTTTTTCCTCTCGAATCTCTTGTTGCCACTGTTCTGAAGTCTTTCCCAATCCAGCCTTTTTCATCGACAAATGCATCTTCTTATATTCTGTCTTCAAACTATCTCGATCTTCCTTTACCTTCCTCTTTTCTTTTCTTAACTTTTCAGCCTCTAATTTCTGAACATCCACGTCTAATCTCAGGTGCATTTTTTCTTCTTCCAACGTCTCTATCCTCTTTTCGAGCTCTAAACTCTTACTTTCAAAATCTTCCTTTATAATCTCTAGTTTTGATAGAACTACTCGTAAGTATTCCTCCATCGATCGAGCACTCTCCAAACTTGGCTTAGGGATGTTATCATTGATCCTTTTATCCAACCACCCATTGTATTCAAGGGTTGTTATCGGGCATTCATCCACTCTTTTCATACGGCGGGTCTGATTCCAACTGTTAGAAATCTCCTTAACCATTTTCTTATAACTATCTCCCTTATACAAAAACTCACATTGAGCCAACCCATGTGTTTCTAGTATGAACTGCTTTAATTTGTATTGCTTCAACACAAGCAGAGGTGCATGTCCAATGGCTCCTCAAATTCCAAGCAGCAGAACCCAATCAAAACACCCACATCTGTACAGAATTTCATCGGGAACCATCCAGGGAGCTCTCCACTCAACGTCATTTTCTTGGAGATTTCAGAGTAGCGGTATCCAATTTTCTTCTGATATGTCATCTCTCCTTAGTGTGGCCACCATCTCCTTTAATGGGGAGTAATTCTCGAGAAAGACACGATAAGAAACTTTATCCACCTTTCAAAAATGACTGTGAAACCAAACCAACAATAACTGCGCACATCCTATAAATCTGCCTTCGCCAGTTCTCCTACATACATTCAATGATCGAAATGACTCAGCCAGAATTGCAGGAATAGGTATGACCTATTTGTCAAGTCGATAAAAAAGATCTGAAACTGCTTCATCCACGTATCCCAATGCCCTAGGAAAGATCATTAATCTATATATACTCAAAGAAAAAACATCGAGTCTCATTTTCATGTTAGGATGCATTAGGCTCAAATCCTTCAAAATTTTCCATGAGATGCATTTGCACTCACCTTTTTGCTTGATTCTGGCTGTGACCCATTGTTCACTCATCCCTGTTATGTTCATCAATTTCCTTATAAAGGTTGGAACACAAGCTGCCCTTGAGTAAACTTTATCAACTTGAATCTTCGGACAATGCAATAATGTTGTATATTCCTCCACCGTGGGTACCAAATCAACCCTTCAAAAGTAAAGCAAGTATATGCAGGGTTCCAATATTGAGTGATGGCCCGAAACAAATGTTCATCTACCTTCATGTCAAGCAAGTATGGCAAATCCCCATAGTTGTGGTAAAACAACTACTTGGACTCATCACTCTGTTGATCCCATATTTCTTTTAATTCTTGGAGATTGTTTTGTGTCACACTAATGCGAGTGTAGTCCCATAATTCTGATGTGTACCCTTCAGCTAGCCTATCCCCTTTCTCTAATTGCATTTTCTCTAACTACATGCGGACAGCTGCATTGCCTTCCATTTTATCAAGGAATTCATTCTCCATAACTAGCTTTCTAATTTAGTAACTGACCGTGAATCAATACCTTTTAAAATATGAAATGACATGCACCAAAATAAAGCACAACAAGTTAGTACCATGAAATAAAACATAAAGCAAATAAAATAACATATGCCTATCTGGGTGACCGCTAAGGTTTGGCATAGTTCTACTTAGGGTGAGCCCTTACGTTTTCTACGTGTGGTTCAGCTCTAAAGTTGAGGTACCCGAACCAGCAAATTCCTCGATCCTCACCCATTATAGGTTCATACGGACCGAGTTCAGTTCAGGGGAATACATTTCCCTATGGCTGCACGGAGATGAAAATCTCACGAAGACATAGGTATGGATATATCCCAAAAGCGATCCACTATCCTTCACGGAGGTGAAAACCTCACGAAGGAGTAGCTTCTCACTCCCACTTAAAAGGGTGCGACCGCAATAGCCATTCAATGCAATGCAGAAATATTTTGATAAACCAACAAAATGCAATAAAATAAGTATGATTTCAAAATGAATTTTCAAAATTTTGACATTAGGACAGAAAATAATCAACTTTATGGCTTGACTCTCTTATTTGTCCCTAGTGGAGTCACCAAGTTGTCGAAACCATTTTTAAAGTTTGAAAAAACGGGGTGATTGTGATCTCGAGATGATGATGATAAAGTAATAAAAACTTGATCTCATGATTGTTATGAAGTAATAAAATCTGATCGTACCTGTAAACTAACTAATATCACGATAAAAGGCAATTGCACCTATCGAATAGTAGTATAGTTAGTGGCAAGACTGGAATATCGAATCCAAGGAACTATGAGTACTAGTAATGACTTTCTTTCTATTATCTAGCCTAAAAATAAAGAGGGTTTGGTTGTAAACTAAACTAAACTAACTAAAAGAAGTGACAAAGAGTAAAGTGGGAGATTGCTTTTGGGAAAGATAGATTGATTAAGACAATACCTAAGTAAGAATGCACTTAGACTTCACTTGTTATCTAACTCTGAACCAGATGATTTCTTCATTTGATTTGATCTGTAGAGATCCCTAAATTATGTTAATACCTCTGTCGAGGATAAGAACAACTAATCCTAGGTTGATCAACAGAAATCTCTTTCTAGTTAAAACCTCTAGTCTTGCATTAACTCGAACTATGGCTCCCCATATTAAATTTGACTCTAATCCGGCAGATTTTTGTCGTCCTATGTCTAGGATTGTGATCAACTCCGCTTAATTGTGTTGGATCTACTCTTATGCAGGGACTTTTGCTCCTCCACCTAGGCACATTCGACTTAAATCAATATCCCGGACATATCAATTTAAGAGTTAAAAACACAATGAAGAACAAATCAAATATTTATCACACAACTCAAATAACAATAACAAGATTTATCTTAGGTTTCATCCCCTTAGGTATTTAGGGTTTTAGTTCATAATTATAAAAGAAAACATCTCAGAAGAAATAAAATAACAAAACATAAGAAAACCCAAAACTCCTAAAAAGATTGAAGGGCGATCCTCTGTCTTGATGTAAATCCTGGCTTCAGAGAAGGATCTATCAACTTCCCTTTGAATAATTCTCTCTTTTAACTCCCTGTCTTGGAGGGAAAATAGCACCTTTGGTGGGGAATCAAGCACTCCTTTGTAGTTGCCTCCTATGGTCTTTATATAGAGTTTTGGAATGCATTTCTTAGCCCCTAAGTAGCCTTTTTCGAGTGAAATTGAACTTTCTTATGAAAGGGACACGCCCGTGTGCCACGCCCATGTGGATTGAGGCCCAGGCCGTGCTCAGGCCTATTAAAGTGGCACGGCCGTGTGACGAATCTCCAAGTCGTGTTGACTACTGAACTGGGCCTAATTTCCCCTTTTTGGCCCGTTCCTTGCTCTTTTCTCTTCCCTAACCTCACCCGAGTATAAAACATGAAATTAAAGGTTTAAAAGCATCAATTTACACAAATGAAGGGGTAATTCATCCAGAAATTGGGCTAAGCATGTGGTAAAAATATGTATAATTTATCGCTTATCACGGGGTCGATTTGTAAAACAAAAATGGAGTCGCCACCAATCCCTTTTTACTTAGGTGTGATCGGATCACCTTATAAAACGTTTTATTTCAAAACATTGATTTTGGCCTACGAAATTCAAGAAAACGGGTTCGGGAGTAGGTTACATATGAGGAAAGATTAGCACCCTCGTAACGCCTAAAATTGGTACCGAATTGATTAGTTATTGTCCTAATATCGAAATTTGGAAAAAAAATTTAAAATGCAATTTTTTATTTGAAAAAAAACTTGAATAACTAAAAATAACATGCTCAGACTCATTTATCTCGAAGAAATAAAATGTTACACCCAATGAGTTAGGGTGCAACATTTCAAATCCTCAAAATTAAACTTGCCTTCATTTGTAGAAAATCCTTATCTCTGGCTAACAAACGTCATATCCAATAAGTTAGGACACAACATCTTGAGTTCCCGAGAATAGGTTTTTATTTAAAACTCAAAAGTATTGAAGAAGGGATACTTAGATATTTGAATTCAATGAGAAAAATCGAAACCCAGTAAGTTAGGGCACAATTATTCTCAAAACTCCCAAATACCAAGTATTACTTTATTTTCTAAAAACTTTTGAATAAAGCTAGGTAATTTAGCAAAATGTTTTTGTTTAAAACAAATATTCGAGTAAAAAAATATTGTATTAATACATCATAAAACATAAATACCAAAAGTAAATTACAAAAATTACATGATATGCTAACATTTCATAATAATATAAACAGTTAAAAGGAAAAGATAACATAAAATAATGAGTGGTACATGCAACAAAATAATTATGCTGAAGAAATAGTAATCAAATAAAAGTTCATGAGTAACACATACAAAATATAAAGTAAGCAATAACAAATAAAAAAATATGAAAGATACAAAAAATAAGAAATGAATGTGAATTTTACAAACAAGATCAAATATAAAAGTAAAATTAATGATGTATGTCAAAACCATTTTTATTTTGAAAAACGGGGGTCGACTTTCGAAAATGGAGTCGCCACCAATCTTTTTTGGGGGTGTGATCGGGTCACCTTGAGATTAATCATTTTAATAAAACATTTTGATTTATTAAAATAATGATTTTGGTCTCCAAAATTCGAGAAAATGGGCTCGGGAGTCGGTTACGTTTGAGGAAAGATTAGCACCCTCGTAACTTCCAAAAATTGGTACCTAATTGATTAATTAAGTTCTAATGTCAAAAATTTGAAAAGATTTTAAAACATGATCCTTTTGATTTTTAAAACTTATGTCCTTTAATTTTAAATGGACATTCAATTATTTGGATTTTAAAAGAAAAATCGAAACCCAGTAAGTTAGAGCACGATCTTTCGAATTTCTCAAACACCGAATATCCTTTACTTTTTAAAAATCCTTGCCTCGAGATGACAAAATGTCGCATCCAATGAGTTAGGATACAACATCTTAAATTCCCGAGAATAGGTTTTTCATTTAAAATTCATATGTTTTAATTTCAAAAAGGGTACTCAATCATTTGTACTTAATGAGAAAAATCGAAACTTAGTAAGTTAGGGCACGATTTTCTCAAAACTCCCAAATATCGAATATTGCCTTATTTTTAAATTTAAAAATCATGGATTTTGAAGTATGATGGCATATTTGGCCAAATTAATAAATAAAGATTAAAAACAAATGTACCAAGCTTTAAAAAAAAAATGGACAATGTTAAAACAAACAATGTGAAAAAAAAGAACTTTGGAATCGACAATAAAAAGCAATTTAAAAATAAATTATATGTATAAAAATTTTAAAGTAGGTAATATATGTAGAAGTTTGAATAAATCCAAAAAAAGATAAAAATAAATAATATATGAAATAGTAATATATAAAGGTTGAAAAACGAAGATGAATGGAGAATAAAATAAGAACAAACCACAGAAAATAAGAACGCAAGAGGGAGAGAAATTTGAGCGAATGCTCTTAAGAATTCTTATTGCTTCCCCAAAACACAAGTGATTTACAATGAAGGGAGAGGCCTCTATTTATAGTTGAGCCTCCTCAAATCCAACGGTACAGATCAATTACATCAACGGCTAAGATTAAAAGGTATCTACAAATTAAATCTCTAAGATTGCAAAACCATATCTTCTAAGATTGCATATCATATCTAAGATTGTATCATATCTAAGATTGCATATCATATCTAAGATTGCATATCCTTGAAGATTATATTTCCATATGAGTTAAGCTTGTAGACGGACTTTAAATCTTTTCAAGTAATGGGCCATTCCGATCGCGCCAAATTATATATTTGTAATAGACTTGGACTTTGTTTTATTATTTTGGGTTTATTATTTTTTGTATAGGCCCGGGCTAAAGTGGCCTATTACAGTTGCCCCTCTATGCTCAGTGTCGTGTAACGAGAATGGATCAAAGACTAAAAAAGGGCCAATTTTGCTTGGTCTTGTCGGGTTTTGACTTCTTTGAGTAGTCTCATTCCATCCCATTGTATCTTCAGGGGCATAAGAATTAGTGCTTCTATCTGCTCCAATGTAATTTTAGGGAGAAGAGATTTCTAGCTTCGATCTACTCCACTACAACTTCATAGAGATGAGAATCGGTAATTTCGACCCGCTCCACTGCAACTTCAAGAAGATAAGGTTTGTGTATTTTTATCCTGCTCCACTGTAACTTCAGGGAGATAAGGATGGTGTCTTTGAACAGCTCCAATATTGTTTTAGGGAGAAGAGACTTGTAGTTTTGATCTACTCCGCTGCAACTTCAAAGAGATAAAAACTGGTAATTTCAACCTGCTCCACTGCAACTTCAGGAAGATAAGATCTGCTATCTTCAGTATGCTCCACTGCAACTTCAGAGAGGTAGGTTAATATCTTCAATCAGCTTCCTGCAACTTCAGGAAGATAAGATCTACTGTCTTCGTCTGCTTTGTTGCAACTTTAGGGAGGTAGGCTAATATCTTCGATCTGCTTCGTACAATTTTCGAAAAATAAGATCTGCTTCTTTAGTCTAGTTCGTTGCAACTTCAGGGAGGCAGGCTAATATCTTCGATCTGCTTCCTGCAACTTCAGGAAGATAAGATCTGCTGTTTTCAGCCTGCTCTGCTGCAAACTCAAGGAGAAAGGCTAATATCTTCGATCTGCTTCCTGCAACTTCAAGAAGATAAGATCTGCTCTCTTCAGTTTGCTCCGCTGCAACTTCAGGGAGGCAGGCTAATATCTTCGATTTGCTTCTTACAACTTCAAGAAGATAAGATCTGCTGTCTTCAGTCTGCTCCGCTGCAAACTCAGGGAGGCAGGCTAATATCTTTGTTATGCTTCTTGCAACTTTAGGAAGATAAGATCTGCTGTCTTCAGTCTGCTCCGCTGCAACTTCAGGGAGGTAGGCTAATATCTTCGATTTGTGATATGCGTGATATGAAGTAATAAAATTTATACTAAATAATCACACCAAAAACTAACTATTATCACGATTTTAAGGCAAGCGCACCTATCGAACAATAGTATAGCTTAGTGGCAAGACCGAGATATTGTACCCAAGGGAACCAAAAGTACTAGTACTAACTTTCTTTCTATTATTTAGCCTAAAAATAAAAGGGGATTTTATTAAACTAAACTAACTATTGGACTAATCTAAGAATGCACAAAAAGTAAATTGGGGAAAAACTCTTAGGAAAACTGAATGATTTGGACAATACTCAAGGGAGAATCCACTTAGACTTCACCTGTTATCAACTCTTGAACTAGACGATCTATTCACTTGACTTGATCCATAGAAATCCCTAACTTATGTTAATATCTCTCTCGAGACTAAAAACAACTAACCCTAAGTTGATTAATTGAAATCTCTTTCTAATTAAAATCCCTAGTGTTGCATTAACTTGATCTATGAATTCCCTTATTAGATTTGACCCTAATCTGGCAGATTTTTATTGTCCTATCTCTAGGATTGCAATCAACTCCACTTAATTGTGTTGGATCTACTCCTATGCAGGGACTTTTGCTCCTCTACATAAGCACATGCAACTTAAATCAATATCGTGAAAATATCAATTTAAGAGTTAAAAACACAATTAAGAACAAATCAAATATTTATCATATAATTCAAGAGAAAATAATAACAGGATCTGTCTTAGGTTTCATTCCCCTCAAGTATTTGGGGGATTTAGTTCATAATTAATAAAGAAAACATCTCAGAAGATATAAAATAACAAAACATAAATAACCCAAAAACCCTTGAAGGATTGAAGAGAGATCTTCAGTCTTGAAGCAGACTTCAGCTTCTGGGATGAATCAATCAGCTTCCCTTGGTGTAATTCCTTGCTTCTACTCTCTGTGTTCGCAGAAATAAGGCACTCTTTTGTGGGAGAAAAAGCACACCATTGGAGTTGCCTCCTAGGGTCTTTATATAGCGCTTTGGAATGCCTTTCTTAGCCTCTAAGCATCCTTTTCCAAGTGAAATTGTACTTCCTCATGACAAGGACACGCCCATGTGCCACACTAGTGTGGATCGAGGCCCATATTGTGGTTGGGCCCGTTGATGGTGGCATGGCCGTGTGGTCTGGCCGTGCTTGTCGCGGTTGGGCCGTGTTTGAGATTAAAGAGGCAAAGCCGTGTGGTGAGTCTCCGGGCCATCTTGTTTTATTGAATTGGGCTAATTTGCCCGTTTTCGGCTCGTTCCTTGCTCTTTTCTCTTCCTTAAGCTCACCTGGGCGTAAAACATGAAATAGAAGGATTAAGAGCACCAATTTCCACTAATTCAATGATAATTCATCCAGAAATTAGGCTAAGCATGAGGTAAAAACATGTATAATTCATCGTTTATCAAATACCCCCACACTTAAGCCTTTGCTTGTCCTCAAGCAAAATCTCAACTCACAATTAAGAATCATTCTTCTCAACTTATAACTCTTATCAATAATATTTCAAACTAATCCACAAGTAATCATACAATGAGAATTCAACCAGAAGAACATTAAAGATTCAAACACTCTAAATTGAGAATTTTATCACAGAAACATAGGTTTTCTCCCTTCTCCTAAGTAATTACCTCACTATCAAAATAACAAGATTTGACATCCTCACTAAAGATTCACTCTATCCACTCAAAGTGTTTAGGATTCAAGAATTAAGCACTCTTTAGTCAACCTGAAAAGTTATTACCATAGGCTTGCAAGAAAATCAAATCTCTACCACTATAGATTGATATGACACATCGATCAAGAGGTCTTTCAATGGTTGTAATAGGGCTATGGTTAGGGGTGTTGTCAAGCTGAAAAAGAGAGGGTTAGAATCAAGATTGAATTGAAAAATCATCTTGATAGAAAATCTCTATCACTAGAACATAATCCTCGAACTAAGCCTTATGATGACATCGTTCTGGGTTTGATAGCTTATAATAGAAATATGCAAAAAATATCAAACTATAACTAGGATATGAATTACAACTGAATTAAGCGTATATACATTTTTTTAAGAACAAATCAAATACAATATTTTGAACATTTAGAAACTTTACAAACTAGAAAAGAGACTAAAGCTAGATAATAATTCAACTCAAATCTCGACAAAAATAGGGATCAAAATAATTGAATGGAATTAACAAAAAACAGGTTATAGGTTGATATTAGAGGTAAGTCAAAGAACGGGTTGTTAGGCTCAATGGGGTTCACTAGGGGTTAATTTGTGGAGGTCGGCTTTTATGGAGTAAGTGGGTTAAATTCTATGTGGCTTTATCATCTCAGTGTATCAAATCAATGATGTGGTCTCGACATGTATAATTGAAGTAAGTTCTAGAATAACAAATCAGTATTGACTCACTCAAAGCAAAAATAAAAGTGAGCACGAAAGAATGTATGCTCAAAAGGCTCAAAAATCTCACCAGAATTATGGCTTTTGATGTCAATCATGCGAATTTCAAATCTCAAGATAACACTTAAAATTAGGGAAAACAACCTAGAAAAAAATTAAATTCTCAAAAATTTCAACTTATCATGCTTGATTCCCTAGTGTTTTAAAGTTTGAATAATCAAAGCATAAACACCTATGTCTTAATTCTCAACACATCAATAAACATCATAAATCAATCAGAGTTAATTCCTAACAGGAGATTGAAGATAATGCAGAGAGTGAAAGTGAGAGTTCGAAATTTTGAGAACAATGCAAAATGTTAGTTTTAAAAATTTTCAGGGGTTTCAAAGAAAATGCAATGACTGAAAGTAAGTCCCCCCCACACTTAAGATGTACATTGCCCTCAATGTACAAAGAAACATTAGTAGCAATAGAAGCATAAGATCATAAGATAGGGAAAAGCATGAAACTCCCTGATTTGGATGAATTAGTGAGGTGGTGGCGCCTATAGAATGTCTGGGACAAAGGAAGGTGCGGAGGTGGATACTCCGGTGGTGGTAGTGTTTGTTTGTCCACAGCTTTCATGTTGAGAGTGTAGATTTTGGCGGTGTCAACTGTGTGAACTTGTGGCAAGGTTCCCTTTAGATTTTGGATTTGAGCTGTAAAGCTCCTTTGAAACTGCAAAAGCATTTATCAGTTTTAGGGAATTTAGATTAACAGAATATGTTTTTTAGGGGATAGCCGATATGAAATAATTCAAATAAAGGAATAAAATAAATTAAGTTCTAAAAATACTAAAATTCAAGTAATGAAAAAGATAAGATGAAATAAAATGAAAAGAAAAATGAAAAGGAAAATAAAAGAGAAGAAAAAAGGATTAGGAAGTTCTAATCCTCAGATGAGTTTCGAGGTGAGGGCGGTGATGAAATGTGAAGGTGCTAGCATATCTACTGAAGAGTAGCGTTGATATGATCTAAGCGTTGGAAGCACTGCTGCTTGAATTGTGTGAGGCGTTTAGATATGTCAGCGTGTGAAGCTGTCGCATGAACTGAGCAGCGAGGGGGTGATGGCTCAGCTGGGGCCTCCTCCGGTGGTGGTGGTACATCATCAGTAATGTCCTCAGGATCCTCCTGCTCGGCGTCTCAAAGTAGTTGGTATTGTGGAGGATCGGTCCCAAGTCATCACTGGATCATCCTCTTATGTAGCATGGATTGGATGCCTGAGGAGACATCTGGCCGATCAAAGTGTAGGAGGATGTCTGGGTCACGGTGTTGAGCAGGCCGAAATAGCGGGCCAACCGAGTGATGTATGGACCCATAGATATCACACCCCTGTGATGCCTCTTGGTCTGGTGCTAGATGGCATAAGCGATGAAGTAGGAAAGGTCGATGGTATGTGCATTCGCCATGCTCCATAGAAAATAGGCATTGTAGGTGTTGACGACACCTGTGCTCTCGTGTCTGCCCGTCAAGGTGTGTGCGAGAAGGGCGTGTATATACCACAGAGATGGGGCAAGGTTGGTCGCTTTGGAGTGACTAAGGTCATATGTGGACGATGTAGGGACTAGGGCCTCCTAACACCTAGCTGGTGATAGATGGATATGGCGGTGGAGCGTAGAAAGGTCCTCTTCTTCCATGAACTGTTCCGTGTAGAGGCCGAGAGCTGTACCAAACTTCGATACATTAAGCTAATGTACGAGGCCTCCTAAATGAAACTGGATCGTCCCTGGATCGTCATGTCTGCTTATCATAGTCTGTAGTTGAAATGTGGAGCAGAACTCGAGAGTGAGTTCAAAATATGTGGGCTCTACAATTTGGAAGAACTGCTCCCATGGATTTGTCATCAACAAGGCCCGGACCTCGTCTGCTAAGTAGACCTGCTCTGAAGCGGTCCAGTCGATACATCTTCCCGTTCCTAGAGGTCGGGCTCGCAGAATCTGGAATAACTCCTCTTAGGAGTTCTACGAGAATTGGATAAACGGATAGCGGGCTTTGGCTATAGGTCTCGACGAGGAACCACCGGGCCCCTTTCGCTTCTTTGAAGTAGGGACAGCAGCTTTCTTACCGCATGATGATGACATGGTTCCTAAAAAATAAAACGATAAGCATTAGTCCTAATAAAGATTGAACTAAAATTAAATAGATAATATGAATATTATTAAGTTCTTGTGCTTAAACAAAACAAAACATATTAAGATTAATATTGCAATGTTGATTCACTAACCTAAGTAAAATATTCTACTTATCCTAAACATGACAACAAATTATGGGGGCATGGGTATCAATTTATACTAAGTGAATACTACTCTAGATGAGAAAAAGTGGCAAGCAAATGAGAGTCTAAATGGCATTATGAAATTCTCTATAGTATTCTAGATTATTCATGCTAAATTAATGAATTTCATTCTCTAAAATAATGTAAAAACTAAATAAAACATGTTATTAACATAAAAATAGATAAAAACATTTAAAGAAGAAAATAAGAAAAAGGAACCGAATAGGTGACTAATGGGGTGGGACACGGTCGTGGTACGGGTGGCATGGTCGTGGAGGAGCTTTGGAGGCCGGTGCCAGTGCTAGGAAGGCTTGATGTGGGTTTTGGGTGGGAGGATTTTAGGGTTTCAATTGAAGAAGATGATGAACAGTGGCATGTTTATATAGGTTTTTGGGTCACACGGGCATGTCATATGCCTGTATGGCTCGGGTTTTGCCCGTGTGGTTCGAAAATCAGGGATTTTGGCATGCCTGATTCGAGGCACACGCCCGTGTACCTAGGGCTTGTTGAGGCACACGGCCGTGTCGCACGACCATGTCATTTGAGGTTCGCTTCTCCCACAGCCGTGTAGTAGGTCACATGCCCGTGTTTGAATTGACAGTGTCGAGCACAGCCTTGTGGCACGGGTGTGTCGCACACCCGTGTTGGAATTGACAGTGTTGGCCACGGCCATATCGCATGGCCGTGGCAATTTGTTGCAGGCCGTGTGTGATTCAAAAAGTTTGGCCACGACCACATTGCACGGCCATGGCAATTTGTCGAAGCTCGTGTGTTAGAAGAATTTTTACCCTCCTTGTAAACGGCCAAATTGCACGGCCGTGTCTCTACACGTAGTGTCCACACGGCCTTAGGCATGCCAGTGGGCATGGCCGTGTGGCTTGAAAAACCTGCATTAAAAAGTGTTAGTTGATGTATTAGAAAGCTAAAATAAAAGGATTTACTAAGTTAGTGCTCGGGTTGCCTCCCGAGAAGCGCTTCTTTAGAGTCTAAACTAGACTCTACTTGTATGTATCATGACGGGAGTTTGTGGAGCTGAAGCTCCTCCCTATTATTCTTGAAATTCTCACCTCTATAATGTTTAAGCCGATGGCCATTTACCTTGAAAGTATCGTGGTTTGGATGAGTTACCTCGATTGTGCCGTATGGAAAGACACTTCAAACAGTGAACGGGCCTGCCCATCTTGCTTTAAGTTTTCCAGGGAATAGTTTAAGCCTTGAGTTGTATAATAAGACGAGATCATCGATTTTGAACTGATTAGGTTGTCTCAAATGATTGTCATGGCATCGCTTTGTGGCTTCCTTATATAATCGTGAGTTTTCGTAGGCATTGCAGCGCCATTCATCCAGCTCATTTAGTTGCATTAGACGTTTCTCACCTGCAAGCTTAAAATCAAGATTTAAAATTTTAATAGCCCAAAATGCTTTATTTTCTAGTTCAAATGGTAGATGACAACCTTTCCCGTAAACAAGTCTATAATGAGATGTTCCTATAGGAGTTTTAGATGCAGTTCTATAAGCCCATAAGGCGTCATCTACTTTCCTTGACCAATCTCTCCTATTTGATTCTACCTTTTTTTCTAGAATGCATTTTAATTCTCTATTTGTCACTTCAACTTGACCACTGGTTTGTGGGTGATAGGGTAGCTATTCTATGTGCACTCTATATCTTTTTAAAATTTTATCAAATTGGGCATTGCAAAAATGAGTACGCCTATCACTGATAATTATCCTAGGTGTTCCGGATTGAGAGAAAAATTTTTAAAAAAAACGTACTACTATTCTTGCATCATTAGTAGGTAAGGCTTGGGCTTCCACCCATTTTGACATGTAATCTACTGCTACTAGTACGTACTTATTCCCAAACAAAGTAGGGAAAGGACCCATGAAATCAATACCCCATACATCAAATATTTCACATGAAAGTATATAGTTTTGAGGCATTTCATTATGCTGAGAGATATTACTTGTTCTCTGGCAGTTATCATAAGAGGTCACATATCATAAGAGGTCACATACCTGTTGGCATCCTTGTAAAGGGTGGGCTAGTAAAAACCTGATTCGAGTACTTTGTGAGCAGTTCTAGCTCCACTGTGGTGTCCTCCTGTTGGTCCCAAATAGCAGTTATCTAAAATTTTATATGCTTCTATCTCAGTAACGTATCTTCGAATGACTTGATCTGCACAAATACGAAAAAGGAAAGGATCTTCCCAAAAGTAGTTTTTCACATCAGCAAAGAATCGCTTCTTTTGCTGACGGGTCAACCCTTTTGGGGTTATGTTAGCTGCTAAATAATTTGCGAAATCAGCAAACCAACGAACGACAGCTTCTACTATGGCTAGTAGTTGTTCTTCAGGAAACAAGTCGTTTATTTTATTGAAGCCCTCGGGGTGTGGATTTTCCAATCATGAAAGGTGATCTACCGCCAAATTTTTAGCTCCTTTCTTGTCCTTTATTTCTAAGTCGAATTCTTCCATGATGTCTTCTACGAGTTCGTCAAAGATAGCTAGCATGCATCTCTAAAAAGTAGCAGGAGCGTTACATAAACCAAAAGGCATTTTATGATAAGCAAACATACCGTATGGGCATGTGAATGTTGTCTTTTCTTGATCTTCTGGAGCTATCGGGATTTGGAAGTAACTAGAGACCCATCCAAGTACATGTGTCCTGACAGCTTTTCCAATATTTGATCAATAAAGGGTAAGGGGAAATGATCTTTTCGAGTTGCATCATTCAACTTTCTATAATCAATACAAACTCTCCATCCAGTGACTGTTCTTGTAGGTATTGACTCCTTTTTGTCATTCGGCACCACAATCATGCCTCCCTTTTTAGGGACAACCTGTAAAGGACTTACCTAAGAACTGTCAGAAATAGGATAAATAATGCCTGCATCTAGAAGTTTAATTATCTCGGCTTTTATGACTTCCTTCATGTTGAATTCAATCGTCTCTGTGTTTGCACCGATGGCTCATATTCATCTTCTATTAAAATTTTGTGGGTGCAAAAAGAAGGGCTAATTCCTTTAATATCAAAAATCTTCCAAGCTATAGCCTTTTTGTGTTTCCTTAATACTTGAAGTAATTCCTCTTTCTCTTCAGTGCTCAAATCTGATGCGATTGTAACGCCCCTAACCCAAATTCATCACCGGAATAGAGTTTTGGAGCATTACCGGAGTTACCGTTATCAGATATTTTACTTCATCTAACATTCATATTTGAAACTAATGAAAATTAAACATATTATCCCTTAAACGTGCTTTTTTTAATACCATAATAATCACATATTCATATTTATTTCATCACATTTCTAAATCAATATATTTTATTAATATAACATACATTCATATTCAAATTCACATCAATCACATATATCTATATAAATACAATAAATTTAACATATATCAATTAATCTATTTCTAAAGCTAACTCCCGTTGTCTTTGTCATTTTTCCTTGCTTAGCCAAGATTTCCTAACACAACATTAGCTACGGAAATTAAAACAATTCATATTCGTTAATTCACTACTAATTTATATCTAATTAATACAATTTCTATTCAATTTCACAAATTTTAAATAATAAAACAATCCATTTCATGCAAATTAGTCATTTCTAACACTTTTACAAAATTGCCCATAAAGTTTTACTAAAATGTGTAAATTAGCTATGCTGACTGAATATTTGTACATATTTTCTTCCTCCTCCTCTCCATTCCACATCCTTAACTTATGTAACATGCTATAACGAACATTATCAATAATTTCACTATTTACTTACACGTATATTCAAAACTCTCCATTTGAGTTATAGTCACTAAATTATTTATATCTTGAGCTACAGAACTCAAAATTAAGATCCGTAAATTTTCCTTGAAACTAGACTCACATATTGTCTCACCATAAAATTTTCAGAATTTTTGGTTTATCAAATAAGTACAGTTTATTCTTTGAAGTCACTCATATTCTGTTGTCTGACAGTTTTGACCCTTCCTCACTAAAAATCAATTATCTATTTTTACGGTATTTGGATGATGTTACTGTTTATTTATATTAAAAATAGACTCATTCAGGAATCTAACCATATAAATTATGTCTCAAAATTATTTTTATACAATTTTTAATGATTTTCCTAAATCAGAACAGAAGATCCCAAAATCATTCTAAACCAGTCTCACAAAAATATAAATATCTCAGACTACAGAATTCTTTTACTTTTTTTGTTTCTTTTATGTGAAAATAGACTCAATAATATTTAATTCCATATCTCACTCAACTTATAATTCAATTTATACCATTTTTGGTGATTTTTCAAAGTTAGGTTACTGCTACTATCCAAAACTGTTTCTTATAGCTTATTTTGCAATTAAATCCTAACTAAGTTTACTTACATTTCTTATTCAATTCACACTTCTATTTCTATCCAATTTTTGTCCAAACTCATACTTAACTATTAAATTTCCAGCATATTTTTCCTAATTTCGAAATTTCATCAATTTAGTCCCTACAACATAAAACTTATGAATTACTTTACAATTCAATCCTTAGTTCATTTCTAACTTGAACTCCTTTCAATCTAACCCCTAATTCATCTTTTTATTCAATATGAACAATATTTAGAAATCTAATAACTTTCAAAATATTCACTTAATTTCATCAAAACCTTGTTCCAAAGCTTCCAAAACATCAAAATTAAGTAAAAAGGGCTAAATTAACTTACCTATTAAAACTTCAAGCTTCAAGCCTTCAATTTTCCCTTTTTATCTTTCTTTTCTCTTTTTCTTTCTTTCTTTCTCCTGTTCTCTATTTCGTCTCCTTCCCTTCTCTTTTTCTCACACACACACATATATATAAACTAAATAAAATAACAAAATATCTTATTAAAATATTAATAAAGTAATATTATCTAATTAAATAATTATAAAATATCATCACACTATCATTGCCTTCTAGATTTCTCTCTCCTTCTAATTGACTATTTTGCCCTTTGTGATCTTTTAAAATTCCATCCTTGAGTCATCACTTAATTGGGTAGAATTGCAATTTAGTCCCTCAAAATTCTTTACCTATTCAATTTGGTCCTAATTCATCCATTTTCCTTAGTTTCTAGATTATTCCACCCCTAAAATATTTGCACTATTGGTCCTTCAATTTTCCATATTTACACTTTAACCCCTTAAATTGTGAGTATTTACTCTTGGACAACAAAACTTTTCTCATTTTTACAATTTAGTCCTTTCTTGAATTTATATGTCATAATATACTTCCCAATGACATAACTCAAATTTCCTATTCTTGTCACTTTTTTTCCTTATTTTACTATATCAAAGATAATATCTTCTGTAGAAATTTTTGGGGTGTTACAGCGATAATCACTGGTAATGTAAAATCATCTCCCAAAAATGCATATTCTAAGTGGTCAGACAATTGTTTTAGCTCTAATTTAGGAGGTTCATCAATCGAGGGTTTTTGTCTCAGTTCATCATTTAACTTAAGACCCTCATAACTTATGTGCCTTGTGACAAGTTCATGAGAGTTCAACTCTTTCATTACTTCTTTTACTTCAGTGGTGGCTTCATCTTTCTCCCCACCTTGAACGAGACACAGTTCCAACGTGTCTTCAAGAGTGATTTCCTAGAAATTGTCTTGAACAAAGTAGTCAATAACATCAACAAAATAATAGGAATCATCTTGTTCCCTAGAAACTCGCATAGCATCATAGATTTTAAAGACAACTTCTTCTTCTCCAACTCTAAGTACTAGTTTACCATCCCCTACATCAATAATAGCTCTAGCAGTAGCTAAGAATGGGCGTCCTAAAATTAAAGGTACCTCAATATCTTCATCCATGTCAAGCACAACAAAATCAACAGGGAATATAAATTTGTCTACTTTTACTAACACATCTTCAATGATTCCTCTAGGATATTTAACAGATCTATCAGCTAATTGTATACTCATCCTAGTGGGTTTTGGTTCCCCTAGACCTAGTTGCTTGAACATTTTGTAGGGCATTAAGTTAATACTTGCACCTAGATCAGCTAAGGCTTTTTCAATGATTAAACTACCAATTAAGCAGGGAATAGTAAAACTCCCTGGGTCTTTCAGTTTGGCTGGCAGTTTATTTTGGAGAATAGCTGAGCATTCCTCGTTGAGTTCCACTATGGCTAGTTCTTCCAACTTCCTTTTATTTGTGAGAAGTTCCTTTAAAAACTTTGCATACTTCGGCATCTGCGAAATCTCTTCAACAAAAGGTAAGTTAATATGTAGCTGTTTAAAAAGTTCAAGAAAATTACCGAATTGAGCCTCCGTGTGGTCTTTCTTTAACTTTATTGGATATGGTATGAGCGGTTTATATTCTTTAAGTGTTGTTGGAGTGCTTTCCTTGGGTTCTTCTTCCTCTACCTTGTCGTTTTTGGATTCTTGAACAGGCTTCTTTTCTGGTTCAGCCAGTACTTTCCCATCCCTTAGAGTAATTGCTTTGACATGTTCTCTAGGATTTGGCTCAGTGTTACTTGGTAGACCACCTTATGGTCTTTCTGATATTAACTTGGCGAGCTGACCAATTTGATTCTCAAGCCCTTGAATGGATGCTTGCTGGTTCTTTAGTGCCATTTTGGTGTTTTGGAAACAGGTTTCTGATGCAGCCATAAATTTGGTGAACATCTCTTCAAGATTCAATTTTTTCTCTTATTGTGGAGGTGGCTGTTGAAATCCCGGAGGAGGTGGTTGTCTTTGATTTCCTTTTCCTCTCCATGAAAAATTGGGGTGGTTCCGCCAACCTACATTGTAAGTGTTACTATAAGGGTTATTTTGGGATCTAGAATTGTTACCCATATAGTTGGCTTGCTTGATGTCTATGCCATGTCCATGGGAGGAGTAATCTGGATTGTACATGTTTCCTTGAATTGAGTCACACTGCATCACTGGGTATGCCTACGTAGAACCAACAAAACTATCAATCTTTTTATTTAAAAGTTCTACTTGATTAGAAAGCATGGTGACGGCATCAATGTTAAAAACTCCTGCAGCTTTTGTTGGCTTTGTCCTAATGACTTGCCGCTGATAGTTATTCAGTGACATCTCTTCTATAAACTCATAGGTTGCTTCGGTTGTTTTGTTGTTGATTGTTCCTCCGGCGGTGACATCGATCATTTGTCTTGTGGAAGGATTCAAACCGTTATGAAAGGTTTGAACTTGTAACCACAGAGGTAATCCATGGTGAGGGCACCTTCTCAAAAGATCTTTGTATCTCTCCCAGGCATCATAAAGTGTCTCTAAATCCATCTACACAAAAGAAGAGATATCATTCCGTAATTTAGTTGTTTTAGCTGGAGAAAAATACTTAAGTAGAAAATTTTCGGTCATCTATTCTCATGTAGTGATTGAGCCTCGTGGTAGAGAATTTAACCATTGTTTAGCTTTATTCCTTAAGGAAAAAGGAAATAATCGGAGGCGAATGGCATCCTCAGAAACACCATTGATTTTAAAAGTATCACAAAATTCTAGAAAATTTGCTAAGTGTGAGTTGGGATCTTCATCTTGTAAACCATCAAACTGAACAAATTGCTGAATCATCTGAATAGTGTTAGGTTTTAATTCAAAATTATCTGCAGCAATAGCAGGCCTAATAATACTAGATTGAGTACCAGCCAAATTAGGTTTAGCATAATCATACATAGTACGAGGAGCATCGTTTTGGTTCACCAGTTTTGCGGCTATTGCAGGAGGTGGTAGATTGTCTTGATTTACTTCCGTCTCTTCAGTAGGTTCTTGTTCTTGCTCTGGATATTGTAGGCTTCGTCTAATTTCTCTACAATTTCTGCAAACTATAGCTTCTAAATCTACGTCAAAAAGTAGTGGTCCTGCTGGGTTTCTTCTAGTCATAAACTAAAGATACCTAGAAAAGGAAAAGGAACAAAGAAAATTTTAGTAAATAAATACAAAAAATAAAGGCTGAAAATAAATAGATTAGTAATGGCTGAAGTAATAGAAATCGAGTGTTCGCAATATCTTAGTTCTCTGGCAACGACGCCAAAAACTTGATATGCGTGATATGAAGTAATAAAATATATAATAAATGATCACACCAAAAACTAACTATTATCACGATTTTAAGGCAAACGCACCTACCGAACAGTAGTATAGCTTAGTGGCAAGACCGAGATATCGTACCCAAGGGAACCAAAAGTACTAGTATTAACTGTCTTTCTATTATTTAACCTAAAACTAAAAGAAGATTTTATTAAACTAAACTAACTATTGGACTAAGCTAAGAATGCACAAAAAAGTAAATTGGGGAAAAACTCTTAGGAAAACTAAATGATTTGGACAATACTCAAGGGAGAATCCACCTAGACTTCACCTGTTATCAACTCTTGAACTAGACGATCTATTCACTTGACTTGATCCGTAGAAATCCGTAACTTATGTTAATATCTCTCTCGAGACTAAAAACAACTAACCCTAGGTTGATTAATTGAAATCTCTTTCTAATTAAAACCATTAGTGTTGCATTAACTTGATCTATGAATTCCCTTATTAGGTTTGACCCTAATCCGACAGATTTTTATCGTCCTCTCTCTAGGATTGCGATCAACTCCGCTTAATTGTGTTGGATCTACTCCTATGCAGGGACTTTTGCTCCTCTACATAAGCACATGCGACTTAAATCAATATCCCGGAAATATCAATTTAAGAGTTAAAAACACAATTAAAAACAAATTAAATATTTATCATATAATTCAAGAGAAAATAATAACAGGATCTGTCTTAGGTTTCATTCCCCTCAAGTATTTGGGGGATTTAGTTCATAATTAATAAAGAAAACATCTCAGAAGAAATAAAATAACAAAACATAAAGAACCCAAAAACCCCTGAAGGATTGAAGGTAGATCTTCAGTCTTGAGGCATACTTCAGCTTCTGGAATGAATCAATTGGCTTCCCTTGGAGTAATTTCTTGCTTCTACTCTCTATGTTGGCAGAAATAAGGCACTCTTTTGCGGGAGAAAAGCACACCCTTAGAGCTGCCGCCTAAGGTCTTTATATAGCGTTTTGGAATGCCTTTCTTAGCCTCTAGGCATCCTTTTCTAAGTGAAATTGTACTTCCTCACGACAGGCACATGCCCATGTGGATCGAGGCCCATGGCGTGGTTGGGCCTGTTGATGGTGGCACAGCCGTGTTTGAGCTAAAGAGGCCTGGCCATGTGTTGAGTCTCCGGGCCGTGCTGTTTTATTGAATTGGGCCTAATTTACCCATTTTCGGCCCGTTCCTTACTCTTTTCTCTTCCTTAAGCTCACCTGGGCACAAAACATGAAATAGAAGGATTAAAAGCAATAATTTCCACAAATTCAATGATAATTCATCCAGAAATTAGGCTAAGCATGAGGTAAAAACATGTATAATTTATCATTTATCAATTTGCTTCCTACAACTTCAAGAAGAAAAGATCTGCTATTTTCAGTCTGCTTCGCTGCAAACTCAGGGAGGTAGGCTAATATCTTCGATCTGCTTCCTGCAACTTCAGGAAGATAAGATCTACTGTCTTTAGTCTGCTCCGCTGCAACTTTAGGGAGGCAGGCTAATATCTTCAATCTGCTTCCTACAACTTCAGGAAGATAAGACTTGTAACTTCAACCTGCTCTCTGCAACTTCAGAGAGATAAGGTTTGCTATCTTCGATCGCTCCACTACTGCTTAGGGAGATAAGATCTTCTATCTTCAGTCTGCTCCACTGTAACTTCAGGGAGATAAGACTTTTAACTTCAACCTACTCTCTGTAACTTCAAAGAGATAAGGTTTGCTATCTTCGATCTACTCAACTACTGCTTAGGAATATAAGATTTGCTATCTTTAGTATGCTCCGCTGTAACTTCAGGGAGATAAGACTTGTAACTTTAACCTGCTCTCTGCAACTTCAGAGAGATAAGGTTTACTATCTTCGATCTGCTCAACTACTGCATAGGGAGATAAGATTTGTAATTTTCAGTCTGCTTCGCTATAACTTCAGGGAGATAAGACTTATAACTTCAACCTGCTCTCCGCAACTTCAGAGAGATAAGGTTTGCTATCTTCGATCTGCTCCACTATTGCTTAGGGAGATAAGATCTGTAATCTTCAGTCTGCTCCGCTGTAACTTCAGGGAGATAAGACTTGTAACTTCAACCTGCTCTCTGCAACTTCAGAGAGATAAGGTTTGCTATCTTCGATCTGCTCCTCTACTGCTTAGGGAGATAAGATCTATAATCTGCAGTCTGCTCCGCTGTAACTTCAGGGAGATAAGACTTGTAACTTTGATCTGCTTCACTACAACTTCAGGAAGGCAAGAGCTGCTGTCTTTAGTTTGTTCCACTACAAACTCAGCGAGGCAAGACTGGTATCTTTGATGTTGCTACACCGTCCTCTGAAGGACATATCCTGTGGACTTAGTTTTATATGCCTATGTTTATGCCAAATAATTAGGATGCTATGATTGGAATGAATCAAGTTTTCCTAACCAAATGTGATATAAATGATATGCGAATGCAGAAATGTCATGAGAATGATCATGTTTTTAAACATTAAGGTGTCATTACTCATTATTCATCAGGGCCTTGTTACTGATGTATTACACTGCCCTCTTGTTCGGCTGGTATCTTTGCCAGAAAACTAGAAGAAACAATCATATTCTGCTCAAATTATTTGCCCAACTATAACTTCAATGTCCACTTCATGGTACCTCTGGAACCTAAGGCTTGTACTATCTACAAACCATATCATTGCGACTCAAGAGTATAGGAACTGAAACTTTTCCAATCCATCCTACAGCAACTCAATAATATAAGATTTGTTTCTTTTTCAATCCATCCCACTGCCATTCAGGGGTGTAGGATTTATAACTTGTTCAATCAACTGATCACTCCCTGGGTGACCTGACTAAATGTGTATGCATAATATTTGCATGGATACAGAATATCATTTTTTCTCGAGAATGATCCCCTTCTATGTTTGGGTTAACATTGCTCATTTCCATCGAGATAGTATCACCGATGTGATATTTCGTCTTTTGTTCAACCAATATCTTTGACTGAAAATCTGAAGAGATAATTTTAGCTCAAATATTTCTAACCCTTAAGTTTGGTGAGTTCTAAACAATGACCCTGTTTTAGGTTCCTGAATTATCTAGAAGTTCCCAGAGTAATATGCAAAACTCCTTTTATGAAAGTATTATTAGTCCATTAATTGTAATCTCAATGCAAAATGCTTGAAAAAGATCATAACAATGGACAAAAAGGGAATTAATCTGGAGCAAAGCTCGAAATGAACAAGTTAAACAAGGATAGCAAATGCAATTGAGAAGAAATTTATTGGAAGCGCATTTTGAAAAGAATAAGATAATCAAAGATAACAAATTCAAAAATGGGAAAAATGGAAACTAGGTGCCCCAGATATCGCAGCCTGAGCTTCTTTGTACATACTTCTTTAAGACCATTTTGAGCTCAATATGTGTTTAGGGGATCCGGAGTACTTTGTCAATGCCCCAAGACATAGCATACTTCCTCATTGTTATTTCAGGAATAGCAAGACTACTGTATGCCCCCACTTTTGATCCAAATTTGAGCCGCCCTTTCCAGGTTTTCAACTCAAAACCCCTTTGGTCTCAAGGCGCCCTTTGCGGGTGTTCGCCTTGGCCTCTACTTTTTCTTTCTTCTTTTTTAGTTTTTTTTGGTCTCAAAGTGCCCATTTGCGGGTTTTCACCTTGGCCTCTCCCTTTCTAAGTAAATTTCCTTGACTGAATCTGAATTCATCGGATTGGACAGGTCTTTGCCATCCACCTCAGTCAATATCAATGCTTCTCCAAGCCTTCTTTACTGCATAAGGTCCTTCCCAATTTGGCATCCACTTTCTTCTAAAGTCCCTTTTGCCTGGGAAAAATACTCTTCAATATTCCATCATGAAATTCTCTAGGACGAACCTCTTTATCATAAGCTCACATCATCTGGCCGTGACAGATAGCTTTTAACCTTTTTTTCCTTCAATTAGGTTCAATTCGCAAAACCGTTTATATTCCATAAACCACTGAGAAATGTATTACCCCAGCGAAGGTTCTGGCCGATGTTCGATAAGACAAAAGGTAAAGGGTAACTTCTTTATGCCAATCTTTACAAGTCTCGATCATCTTTCCCATGATCCTTGTTTTGTTGTTTTTGTTTTTTTCTTTTTTTTGCCTTTATTACACTGTGATATGACGTCTGATCTTTGAACAGACTTGCAAACTTTTGACATTGTCCTTTTTAGCACTCTTTGTTGGCACCTGATCTTTTTTTTTTTGAGAATTTGATGACAATCGACTTTGTAACATTGGCATATGAAGCTGCTTCCACCCTGTTAGTGAAGTAAACGACGACCATGAAGATGAATCGATGTCGATTAGAAGCTTTTGACGAGATCGGCCCCATAATATCCATGCCCCACATATAGAAAATCTGTGAATAAATAGTGGAGGAACATAAGTCTTGTCTTCCTATATTTGGCATTTACAGCATAACTGAAACAATCTCCCTTTTATGGTGGACCGGTAGTACCTGAACCTCATGATTAGCCTGGCTATTGTAGAACCATTATCATGTTCTTTAAACTCCCTTATGGACCTCTTTTAAGATTTTCCCAGGCGTGTCTTGATATAATCGTGCGAAAACATCTTTGAATTCTTGGAAATAACTCAATGATGTCTTGCCTTATTTCTATGGTGAGCTGGGCTTCGATCCTCACCCATTTCCTAGGCTCGGAATGTCCATTAACCCTATGTAAGGTAGGATCTATTTTTCATCATGTTCTATCATCCTTAACAAATCTGAAGATAGGTCACAGTTTCTGTCATCTTTAAAATCCTGAGATCCCTCTAGACACATATCTCACTCAAAAGGAGATTTTGAGTCAGTAGCAGCGTCACTCATGTCATTGATATCTGGAAACCTATTGTAGGTACGAAGGCAGATTCCAAAGAATAAATGATTCTAAGGATGATTACTTATATGGTATGATCATGAATGAAGAATAAAAGAATATCTGAAAGAAATTCTAAAGAACAAAAGAATCTATACATGGAAAGAATAAAAGAATATTTGTTCAAAAAGATGTATTTTATTCAAATAAAAATTTTGGACACAAGCCTATTTCACAAAAGGATTCTTATTGCCTCTAAACTTAAAGCAACAAGTGTGTTTTGAATATTACTCTAAATTAGCTCTAAAAATACAAGGATCTCTTCCATAAACCCATTGTCTAAAACACTCCCAAGTACTTAAGGGTTTGGAAACTTTTATTCCTCGGCTCCCTCTTCAGATATGTCATTAATGTTCAGATCCCCTGATATTCCTTCTAGGCTTCTAACTTCTTTAAAGAATCACAACTCTCTTGCCCCCGCCTTCAATTATCACATTTACTACCTCATCAGAGTGATTAGGTTCTGGTGAATCGTCAAACTTCACAATTTCCATTTTAACTTTTTGAATGTATTGCAGTTTTCGATTGAATGTCTCATTATTCCCGCATGGTACTCACATTGGGTATTCACATCATACCATTTTGGGAATGGAGGTTGCACGGGTTCCATGTAGAATGGAGATACTGCATGTACATCAAACAGATTCTGATACAACTCCTTATATGCCATTGAGATAGGTGTGAACTGAAGCCCTTTTATATTTGGCCTCAAGTTGGATTCCTGCCTTGAAGAGCCTTGATAGCTAGTGGTTACGACCTTCGGCTGGCCTACAATGAGCGATTTGGAATGCATGCTCAGGATATTTACTTCAATTTCCTGTTTCTCAAGGTTGTTCTTCTGACGCTTTCTCCCACATCTATCCTCCCACTTCTTATTGCGTTTTCAATCATCTCGCCGGACATTACTATATCTGAAAAGCTCATGGTAGCACTTCCCAACATATGGTCAATAAATGGGGCTTTCAAAGTATTGATGAAAAGCATTGTGGTTTCCTTTCCCATAAGAGGTGGCTGGACTTGCGTGGCAACTACCCTCCATCTTTACGTATACTGCCTGAAGGTTTCATTCGATTTCTTCTCCAAATTCTGTAAGGTGATTCTGTTAGGTGTCATGTCTGTCATATGATTGTATTGCTTCATAAATGCTTGGGCTAGGTCTCTCCAAGAACTAATCCGAGCACGGTTCAGTTGATTGTACCACCTAGCTACTGCCCCCACCAAACTATCTTAAAAACAATGGATCAGTAGTTGACCATTGTTAACATACCCAGTCCTCCGTCTACAGAACATGGTAATCTAAGCTTCAGGATAGCTAGTCCCATTGTACTTCTCGAATTCTGGCATTTTGAACTTGAGAGGAAGCACCAAATTCGGAACCAGACTCAGGTCCTTAGCATCAATTCCATTGTGATTATTAGCATTTTCCAAGGCCTAGAACTTTTCTTCCAACCATCTATAACGGTCCTCTAACTGCCTTGAGGATTCAATTCTTATCCCTTCCCTCTCTACTATATCTAAATCAGGGATAACAGGATTAGCTGGGTTATTTCCCGGGTTAGATCCCGAGCCAACTTCGAAGTTTATAGGCACTCCAGTATTAGCTTGCCTTTGTTGAGGCCTAATTGTGACAAAGAGCCTTCAGGGATACACCTCAGGTTGTATTTGTGCATGTGGCGGGGTAAAACCTGGAGGATAATCCTTATTATCTTCTCAGGTATTGGTCATGGGGCCTTTTCCCTTGTCCATTGCACCATTCAGTAGTTAAGCCATTTAAGCCATCATATTTCTTTAGGCTTCCAACATTTGGTCTCTCATCTCTTGTTAAAGCTTTGCCAATTGCTCTTGCATCTGGTCTTGCATGTCTCTTTGGAACTGCTCAAGTCTTTGATCCATAGTTTTTGTCTTGGCGAGAGTACCATAAAGGTGTTTAGTTTCCAAATTAACCTTTCCTTCTTTCTCTCTCTCTCTCTCTCTTTGAAATAACTACAACTAATTAGGGTCCTTCTATGGATTTTAATGCATATGATGTGATGTAATACAAATGCATGAATGCAAAAAGAAAGAGAGGCGTTGATTATGAACTCAATTCCATTAAAACAAATTTTCTAGAAAAACAAATTTCTTTACATGAAATGGATTACATATGCGGCCTTGCCCTCATAGTCCAAGTGAAAACACTGATCTTTTCTTCATATCCGAATGTCATCATCAAATCTTACGAAGTTTCCAAAAGATGTCTTTGCTAGCTCCTTATTGCTTGATCCGGACCACGACCCCTTGCTCAATTATCTCTACGATACTCATGACGGCTCTTGGATAATCTTCGTTGGCTTAAATCTTTGGCAATGAAACCAAGTCATGTATTCCTCCGTGGACTACCAGCCCTCTCTCGTCATGTTTACTTGGACCATATTTGGACGACCGTATTATAATCCACTTTATCAAGAAATTCATTTCCTTATGACAAGCTATTCTATTTAGCAATCAAATTTGAATCAACACCTCTTTTCTATAATGTGAATGCAATACAATCAAAACAAAAGAAAACACATTAGCACAAGATAAATAAATAACAATATAAATCACCTATCTGAGCAACCACTAGGGTTTGGTGCGGCTCTACCTAGGGCGGGCTCTTAGGGTTCACTATATGTGGTTCAGCTCTAGGGCAAGGGTACCTGAACCAGCATATTCCTCAACCCTCACCCATTATAGGCTCATATAGATTGAGTTCGGTTCATGGGAATACATTTCCCTATGGCTACACAGAGATGAAAATCTCACGAAGCCATAGGTACAGATGTATCCCAAAAGTGATCCACTATCCTGCACGGAGGTGAAAACCTCACGAATGAGTACTTTCTCACTCCCACTTAAAAGGTGTAATCACAACGGTCATGCAATGCAATGCAGGAGTATTCTACAAGACTCGAACCACAACAATTATATGAAATTCAATAAAAGGATCGTAATTTTAAAATCGAATTTTCAAATTTCGACAAAAGGACAAGAAATAATCAATTTTAGGGCTTGACTCTCTTATTTTCCCCAGTGGAGCCGCTAAGCTATCGAAACCATTTTTATTTTGAAAAACGAGGGTCGACTTTTAAAACGGAAAAGGAGTCGCCACCAATCTTTTTTCGAGGTGTGATCGGGTCACCTTGAGATTAATCATTTTAATAAAACATTTTGATTGATTAAAATAATGATTTTGGTCTACAAAATTTGAGAAAATGGGCTCGGGAGTCGGTTACGCACGAGGAAGGATTAGCACCCTCGTAATGCCCAAAAATTGGTACCTAATTGATTAATTAATGTTCTAATGTCAAAATTTTGAAAAGATTTTAAAACACAATCCTTTTGATTTTTAAAACTTATGCCCTTTAATTTTAAATGGACATTCAATTATTTGGATTTCAAAAGAAAAATCGAAACCCATAAGTTAGAGCACGATCTTTTGAATTTCTCAAACACCGAATATCCTTGGCTTTTTAAGAATCCTTGCCTCGAGATGACAAAACGTCGCATCCAGTGAGTTAGGGCACAACATCTTAAATTCCTGAGAATAGGTTTTTTTTATTTAAAATTCATATGTTTTAATTTCAAAAAGAGTACTCAATCATTTGGACTTAACGAGAAAAATCTAAACCTAGTGAGTTAGGGCACGATTTTCTCAAAACTCCCAAATATCGAATATTGCCTTATTTTTAAATTTAAAAATCATGGATTTTGAACTATGATGGTATATTTGGCCAAATTAATAAATAAAGATTAAAAAAACAAAATGTACCAAGCTTTCAAAAAAAATAATGGACAATGTTAAAACAAAAAATGTGAAAAAAAGAAGAAATTTGAAATCGTCAATAAAAAGCAATTTAAAAATAAATTATATGTATAAAAATATTAAAGTAGGTAATATATGTAGAAGTTTGAATAAATCAAAAAAAAGATAAAAATAAATAATATATGAAATAGTAATATATAAAGGTTGAAAAATGAATATGAATGAAGAATAAAATAAGAACAAACCATAGAAAATAAGAACGCAAGAGGGAGAGAAATTTGAGTGAATGCTCTCAAGAATTCTTATTGCTTCCCCAAAACTCAAGTGATTTACAATGAAGGGAGAGGCCTCTATTTATAGTTGAGCCTCCTCAAATCCAACGGTACAGATCAATTACATCAACGGCTAAGATTAAAAGGTATCTACAAATTAAATCTCTAAGATTACAAAATCATATCTTGTAAGATTGCATATCGTATCTAAGATTGCATATCGTATCTAAGATTGCATATCCTTGAAGATTATATTTCCATATGAGTCAAGCCTGTAGATGGACTTTAAATCTTTTCAAGTAATAGGCCATTCCGATCGGGCCAAATTATATATTTGTAATGGACTTGGACTTTGTTTTATTATTTTAGGTTTATTATTTTTTGTATGGGCCCGAGCTAAAGTGGCCTATTATAGCTGCCCCTCTTTGCTCATTGTCGTGTAACGAGAATGGAGCAAAGACTAAAAAAGGGCCAATTTTGCTTGGTCTTGTCGGATTCTGACTTCTTTGAGTAGTCTCATTCCATCCCACTGTATCTTCAGAGGCATAAGAATTAGTGCTTCTATCTGCTCTAATGTAATTTCAGGGAGAAGAGATTTCTAGCTTCAATCTACTCCACTGTAACTTCATAGAGATGAGAATCGGTAATTTCAACCTGCTCCACTGCAACTTTAGGAAGATAAGGTTTGTGTATTTTTATCCTGCTCCACTATAACTTCAAGAAGATAAGGATGGTGGCTTTGAATAGCTCCAATATTGTTTCAGGGAGAAGAGACTTGTAGTTTTGATTGCTGCAACTTCAAAGAGATAAAAACTAGTAATTTCAACCTGCTCCACTACAACTTTAGGGAGATAAGGTTTGCTATTTTCAGTCTGCTGCGCTACAAACTCAGGAATGCAAGCTAATATCTTCGATCTACTTCCTGCAACTTCAGGAAGATAAGATCTACTGTCTTC
Organism: Gossypium stocksii; assembly: GCA_020496765.1. Lineage (NCBI taxonomy): Eukaryota > Viridiplantae > Streptophyta > Magnoliopsida > Malvales > Malvaceae > Gossypium > Gossypium stocksii. The sequence goes on along the minus strand of CM035622.1, from coordinate 2,431,817 downwards.
AATCTGCTCCGATTTAATTTCAAGGAGAAGAGATTTCTAGCTTTGATCTACTCCACTGCAACTTCAAGAAGATGAGAATCGATAATTTCAACCTGCTCCACTGCAACTTCAGAAAGATAAGGTTTGTGTTTTTTTTATCCTGCTCCACTGCAACTTCAGGGAGATAAGGATGGTGGCTTTGAACAGTTCCAATATTGTTTCAGGGAGAAGAGACTTGTAGTTTTGATCTACTCCATTGCAACTTCAAAGAGATAAAAACTGGTAATTTCAACCTGCTCCACTACAACTTCAGGGAGATAAGGTTTGCTATTTTCAGTCTGTTGCGCTGCAAACTCAGGAAGGCAAGCTAATATCTTCAATCTGCTTTCTGCAACTTCAGGAAGATAAGATCTACTGTCTTCAGTCTGCTCCGATGTAATTTCAAGGAGAAGAGATTTCTAGCTTCGATCTACTCCACTGCAACTTCAAGAAGATGAGAATCGATAATTTCAACCTGCTCCACTGCAACTTCAAGAAGATAAGGTTTGTGTATTTTTATCCTGCTCCATTGCAACTTTAGGGAGATAAGGATGGTGGCTTTGAACAGCTCCAATATTGTTTTAGGGAGAAGAGACTTGTAGTTTTGATCTACTTCACTGCAACTTCAAAGAGATAAAAACTGGTAATTTCAACCTATTCCACTGTAACTTTAGGGAGATAAGGTTTGCTATTTTCAATCTGCTGTGCTGCAAACTCAGGGAGGCAAGCTAATATCTTCAATCTGCTTCCTGCAACTTCAAGAAGATAAGATCTACTATCTTCAGTCTGCTCTGCTACAACTTCAGGGAGGCTGGCTACTATCTTCGATCTGGTTCCTACAACTTCAGGAAGATAAGATCTGCTGTCTTTAGTCTGCTCTGCTGCAAACTCAGGGTGGCAGGCTAATATCTTCGATCTGCTTCCTGCAACTTTAGGAAGATAAGATCTGCTCTCTTTAGTCTGCTCCGCTGCAACTTCAAGGAGGCAAGCTAATATCTATGATCTGCTTCCTGCAACTTCAAGAAGATAAGATATGTTGTTTTCAGTCCGCTCCACTGCAAACTCAAGTAGGAAGGCTAATATCTTCGATCTGCTTCCTGCAACTTCAAGAAGATAAGATCTGCTCTCTTCAATCTACTCTGTTGTAACTTCAGGGAGGCAAGCTAATATCTTCGATTTGCTTCCTGCAACTTCAGGAAGATAAGATCTGCTGTCTTCAGTCTACTCTGTTGTAAACTCAGGGAGGCAAGCTAATAACTTCGATATGCTTCTTGCAACTTTAGGAAGATAAGATCTGCTATCTTCAGTCTGCTCCGCTGCAACTTCAGGGAGGCAGGTTAATATCTTCGATATGCTTCCTGCAACTTTAGGAATATAAGATCTACTGTCTTTAGTCTGCTCCGCTGCAACTTTAGGGAGGCAGGCTAATATCTTCGATCTGCTTCCTGCAACTTCAAGAAGATAAGACTTGTAACTTCAACCTGCTCTTTGCAACTTTAGAGAGATAAGGTTTGCTATATTCGATCTGCTCCACTACTGCTTAGGGAGATAAGATCTGCTATCTTTAGTCTGCTCCGCTGCAACTTAGAGGAGATAAGACTTGTAACTTCAACCTACTCTCTGCAACTTCAAAGAGATAAGGTTTGCTATCTTCGATCTGCTCCACTACTGCTTAGGGAGATAAGATCTACTATCTTCAGTCTGCTCTGCTGTAACTTCAGGGAGATAAGACTTGTAACTTTAACCTGCTCTCTGCAACTTTAGAGAGATAAGGTTTGCTATCTTCGATATGCTCCAGTACTGCTTAGGGACATAAGATCTGTAATTTTTAGTCTGCTCTGCTGCAACTTCAAGGAGATAAGACTTGTAACCTTAACCTGCTCTCTGCAACTTCAGAGAGATAAGGTTTGCTACCTTCGATCTGCTCCACTACTGCTTAAGGAGATAAGATCTGTAATCTTAAGTCTGCTCCGCTGCAACTTCAGGGAGATAAGACTTGTAACTTCAACCTACTCTCTGCAACTTCAGAGAGCTAAGGTTTGCTATCTTCGATCTGCTCCACTATTGCTTAGGGAGATAAGATCTGTAATCTTCAGTCTGCTCCGCTGCAACTTTAGGGAGATAAGACTTGTAACTTCAACCTGTTCTCTACAACTTCGGAGAGATAAAGTTTGCTATCTTCGATCTGCCCCTCTACTACTTAAGGAGATAAGATCTGTAATCTTCAGTCTGTTCCGCTGCAACTTCAGGGAGATAAGACTTGTAACTTCGATCTACTTTACTGCAACTTCAAGAAGGCAAGATCTGCTGTCTTTGGCCTACTCCACAACAAACTCAGGGAGGCAAGACTGGTATCTTCGATGTTGCTACACCGTCCTCTGAGGGACATATCCTGTAGACTTAGTTTATATGCCTATGTTTATGCCAAATAATTAGGATGCTATGATTGGAATGAATCAAGTTTTCCTAACCAACTGTGTTATGAATGACATGCGAATGCAGAAATGTCATGAGAATGATAATGTTTTTAAACATTAAGGTGCCATTACTCATTATTCATCAAGGCTTTGTTACTGACGTATTACACTGCCCTCTTGTTTGGTTGGTATCTTTGCCAGAAAACTCGAAAAAAATCATATTTTGCTCAAATTATTTACCCAACTGTCACTTCAAAGTCCACTCCATAGTACCTCTGAAACCTAAGGCTTGTACTACTACAAACCATCTCATTGCGACTCAAGAGTATAGGATCTGAAACTTTTCTAATCCATCCCACAGCAACTCAAAAATATAAGATTTGTTTCTTTTTCAATCCATCCCACTGCCATTCAGGGGTAAAGGATTTATAACTTGTTCAATCAACTGATCACTCCCTAGGTGACCTGATTAAATGTGTATGCATAATATTTGCATGGATGCAGAATATTAGTTTTTCTCGAGAATGATCCCCTTCTATGTTTGGGTTAACATTACTCATTTCCATCGAGATAGTATCACCGATGAGATATATCATCTTTTGTTCAACCAATATCTTTGACTGAAAATCTGAAGAGATAATTTGAGCTCAAATATTTCTAACCCTTAAGTTTGGTGAGTTCTAAACAATGACCCTGTTTTAGGTTCCTGAATTATCTAGAAATTCCCAGAGTAATATGAAAAACTCCTTTTATGAAAGTATTATTAGTCCATTAATCGTTATTTCAATGCAAAATGCTTGAAAAAGATCATAACAATAGACGAGAAGGAAATTAATTTGGAGCAAAGCTCGAAATGAACAAGTTAGACAAGGATAACAAATGCAATTGAGAAGAAAGTTTATTGGAAGTGTATTTTGAAAAGAATAAGACAATCAAAGATAACAAATTAAAAAATAGGTAAATTGGAAACTAGGTGCCCCAGATATCGTAGCCTGAGCTTTTTTGTACAAACTTTTTTAAGACCATTTTGAGCTCAATATGTGTTTAGGGGATCCGGAGTACTTTGTCAATGCCTCAAGACATAGCGTACTTCCTCATTATTAATTCAAGAATAGCAAGACTACTGTATGCCCCCACTTTTAATCAAAATTTGAGCCCCCTTTTCGGGTTTTCAACTCAAAACCCCTTTGGTCTCAAGGCGCCCTTTGCGGGTTTTCGCCTTGGCTTCTCCTTTTTCTTTCTTCTTTTTGATTTTTTTTTTGGTCTCAATGTGCCCTTTGTGGGTTTTCACCTTGGCCTCTCTTTTTTCTTTCTTCTTTTTTATTTTTTATTTTTTTAGTCTCAAGGCGTCCTTTGCAGGTTTTCACCTTGGCCTCTCCCCTTTCAAGTAAATTTCCTTGACTGAATCTGAATTCACCGGATTGGGTAGGTCCTTTCCATCCACCTCAATCAATATCAATGCTTCTCCAGGCCTTCTTTACTGCATAAGGTCCTTCCCAGTATGGCATCCACTTTCTTCTGAAGTCCCTTTTGCATGGGAAAAATCTTCTTCAATATTCCATCATGAAATTCTCTAGGACGAACCTCTTTATCGTAAGCTCACATCAGCTGGCTGTGGCAGATAGCTTTTAACCTTTTTTCCTTCGATTATGTTCAATTGGCAAAACCGTTTATATTCCATAAACCAAAGAGAAATGTATTACCCCAGCGAAGGTTCTGGCTGACGTTCGATAAGACAAAGGGTAAAGGGTAACTTCTTTATGCCAATCTTTACAAGTCTCGGTCATCTTTCCCATGATCCTTTTTTTATTGTTTTTGTTTTTATTTTTTTCTTCTTTTTTACTGCCTTTATTGCACTGTGATATGACGTCTGATCTTTGAACAGACTTGCAAACTTTTGACATTGTCCTTTTAAGCACATCTTTGAATTCTTAGAAATAACTCAATAATGTCTTGCCTTATTTCTATGGTGAGCTGGGCTTCGATCCTCACCCATTTCCTAGGCTCGAAATGTCCACTGACCCTATGTAAGGTAGGATCTATTTTTCATCATGTTCTATCATCCTTAACAAATCTGAAGATAGGTCACAATTTCTATCATCTTCAAAATCCTAAGATCCCTCTAGACACATATCTCACTCAAAAGGAGATTTTGAGTCAGTAGCAGCGTCACTCATGTCATTGATATCTGGAAACCTATTGTAGGTACGAAGGCAGATTCCAAAGAATAAATGATTCTAAGGATGATTACTTATATGGTATGATCATGAATGAAGAATAAATGAATATCTGAAAGAAATTCTAAAGAACAAAAGAATCTATACATGGAAAGAATAAGAGATTATTTGTTCAAAAAGATGCATTTTATTGAAATAAAAATTTTAGACACAAGCCTATTTCACAAAAGGATTCTTATTGCCTCAGGCTTAAAGCAACAAGTGTGTTTTGAATATTACTCTAAATTAGCTCTAAAAATACAAGGATCTCTTGCACAGACCTATTGTCTAAAACACTCCCAAGTACTTAAGGGCTTGGACACTTTTATTCCTCTGCTCCCTCTTCGGATATGTCATTAATGTTTAGATTCCCCGATATTCCTTCTAAGCCTTTAACTTCTTCAAAGAATCACAACTCTCTTGCCCCCTCCTTCAATTATTGCATTTACTACCTCATCAGAGTGATTAGGTTCTGGTGAATCGTCAAACTTCACATTTCCCATTTTAATGAACCTTTCGACCAACTTTTTGAATGTAGTGTAGTTTTCGATTGAATGTCTTGTTATTCTCGCATGGTACTTACATTGGGCATTCGTATCATACCATTTTGGGAACGGAGGTTGCACGGGTTCCATGTAGAATGGAGATTCTGCATGTACATCAAACAGATTCTGATACAACTCCTTATATGTCATTGGGATGGGTGTGAACTGGAGCCCTTTTATATTTGGCCTCAAGTTGGATTCCTGCCTTGAAGAGCCTTGATAGCTAGTGGTTATGACCTTCGGCTGGCCTACAATGAGCGATTTGAAAGGCATCCTCAGGATATTTACTTCATTTTCCCTGTTTCTCAGGGTTGTTCTTCTGACGCTTTCTCCCACATCTATCCTCCCACTTCTTATTGCTTGTTCAATCATCTCGCCGGACATTACTATATCTGAAAAGCTCATGGTAGCGCTTCCCAACATATGGTTAGTGAACGGGGCTGTCAGAGTATTGATAAAAAGCATTGTGGTTTCTTTTCCTAGAACATGTGGCTGGACTTACGTGGCAACTTCCCTCCATCTTTGCGTATACTGCCTGAAGGTTTCATTCGATTTCTTCTCAATATTCTGTAAGGTGATTCTGTCAGGTGTCATGTCTGTCACATGACTATATTGCTTCATAAATGCTTGGGCTAGGTCTCTCCAAGAACTAATCCTAGCACGGCTCAGTTGATTGTACCACCTAGCTGCTGCCCCTACCAAACTATCTTGGAAACAATGGATTAGTAGTTGATCATTGTTAACATACCCAGTCATCCGCCTACAGAGCATGGTAATATGAGCTTCAGAATAGGTAGTCCCATTGTACTTCTCGAATTCTGGCATTTTGAACTTGGAAGGAAGCTCCAAATCTGGAACCAGACTCAGGTCCTTAGCATCAATTCTATTGTGATTATCAGCATTTTCCAAGGCCTTGAACTTTTCTTCCAACCATCTATAACGGTCCTTTAACTGCCTTGAGGATTCAATTCTCATCCCTTCCCTCTCTACTATATCTAAATCGGGGATAACAGGATTAGCTGGGTTATCTCCCGGGTTAGATCCTGAGCCAACTTGGAAGTTTATGGGCACTCTAGTATCAGCTTGCCCTTGTTGAGGCCTAATTGTGACGATGGCCTTCGGGGATAAACCTCAGGTTGTATTTGTACATGTGGTGGGGTAAAACCTGGAGGATAATCCTCATTATCTTCTCCAGTATTGGTCATGGGGCCTTTTCCCTTGTCCATTACCCCATTTAGTAGTTGAGCCATTTGAGCCATCATATTTCTTTAGGCTTCCAACATTTGGTCTCTCATCTCTTGTTAGAGCTTTGCCAATTGCTTTTGCATCTGGTCTTGCATGTCTCTTTGGAACTAGTCAAGTCTTTGATCCATATTTTTTGTCTTGGCCAGAGTACCGTAATGGTGTTTAGTTTCCAAATTAACGTTTCTTTCTTTCTTTCTCTCTCCCTCTGAAATAACTACAACTAATTGAGGTCCTTCTATGTATTTTAATGCATATGATGTGATGTAATGCAAATGCATGAATGCAAAAAGAAAGAGAAGCGTTGATTATGAATTCAATTCCATTAAAACAACTTTTCTAGAAAAACAAATTTCTTTACATGAAATGGATTATATATACGGCCTTGCCCTCACAGTCCAAGTGAAAACACTGATCTTTTCTTCATATCCGAATGTCATGGTCAAATCTTACAAATTTTCCAAAAGATGTCTTTGCTAGCTTCTTATTGCTTGATCCGAGCCACGAGCCATTGCTCAATTATCTCCACGATACTCATGATGGCTCTTGGATAATCTTCGTTGCTTGAATCTTTGGCAATGAAACCAAGTCATGTATTCCTCCGTAGACTACCAGCCCTCTCTCGTCATGTTTACTTTGACCATATTTGGACGACCGTATTATAATCCACTTTATCAAGAAATTTATTTCTTTATGACAAGCTATTCTATTTAGCAATCAAATTTGAATCGACAACTTTTTTCTATAATGTGAATATAATACAATCAAAACAAAAGAAAACAAGTTAGCACAAGATAATTAAATAACAAAATAAATCACCTATCTGGGCAACCACTAGGGTCTGGTGCGGCTCTACCTAGGGTAGGCTCTTTGGGTTCACTATATGTGGTTCAGCTCTAAGGCAAGGGTACCTGAACCAGCAGATTCCTCAACCCTCACCCATTATAGGCTCATATGGATCAAGTTCGGTTCAGGGGAATACATTTCCCTATGGCTGCAGGGAGATGAAAATCTCACGAAGCCATAGGTATGGATGTATCCCGAAAGCGATCCACTATCCTGCATGGAGGCGAAAACCTCACGAAGGAGTGCTTTCTCACTCCCACTTAAAAGGTGTAATCACAACGGTCATGCAATGCAATGCAGGAGTATTCTACAAGACTTGAACCACAACAATTATATGAAATGCAATGAAATGATCGTAATTTTAAAATCGAATTTTCAAATTTTGACAAAAAGACTGAAAATAATCAATTTTACGGCTTGACTCTCTTATTTTCCCCAATAGAGCCGCCAAGCTGTTGAAACCATTTTTATTTTGAAAAACGGGGGTCGACTTTTAAAATGAAAATGAAGTCGCCACCAATCTTTTTTCGAGGTGTGATCGGGTCACCTTGATATTAATCATTTTAATAAAACATTTTGATTTATTAAAATAATGATTTTGGTCTACAAAATTCGAGAAAATGGGCTCGGGAGTCGATTACGCACGAGGAAGGATTAGCACCCTCGTAACGCCCAAAAATTGGTCCTAATTGATTAATTAATGTTCTAATGTCAAAATTTTGAAAAGATTTTAAAACACGATCTGTAACGCCCCCACGCCCGAGACCGTCGCTGGAGTCGAGCTTGAGGTGTTACTAAACTTAATTTATCACTTAAAGAACTTTAAATCATTTATTCTAACTTTCGTAATAAGCTGTTCATCTGCATCACAGTCGCTAAAAAAATCATATCTTGAGTTCCAAAACTTGAAATTAAGATCCGTAAATTTTCACTGAAACTAGACTCATATATCTATCTACTAATGTTTTTATAGAATTTTTGGTTGGGCCAATTAGTACAGTTTATTAGTTAAAGTTTTCCCTATTTCAGTGTTCGACTGCTTTGACCTCTGTTCACTACAAATCAGTTTTCTCCCTCTAAAAAATTCTAATGACTATGCCATTTATTTCTCCTAAAACTAGACTCAATAAGGAATCTTTGCATGTAAAGTAAGACTCCTAATTATTTTTGTACAATTGTTAGTGAATTTTTAAAGTCATAACAGGGGATTCAGAAATTGCTCTGACCCTGTTCCACCAAAACCCAAATATCTCATAAAATACAACTCTTTTACCTGTTTTTCTTCTTCCATATGAAAATAGACACAATAAGCTTCAATTTAATTTTTTATTCACCACCTAAACTTGTCTCTACTATTTTTAGTGATTTTTCAAACTCACGTCACTGCTGTTGAAAAATTCTGTTTTATAACAAAGTTCCCCTTTTTATGGATTTTCATGGACTAAGTAGCACATTAAACATACATGACACCAAATATGATCTAGATTGGCCATTCCAATGGCTAATCATTTCCAAGCATTTCCTTATCAAACCATCACCATATCATAAGGTTATTCACACAAAATGATTATAATGCTATACATGCCATATTCAAAATACAAGCCATTATACCAAATTGTCCCGGATAGTGTGATCGTTCCTTCGACCCCTCCCGATTTCCAAGCTGGCTTGTCAAAACTACAATGAATGGAAAGGAGGGAGTAAGAATGAATGCTTAGTAAGTTTACATGCAAATAACAAGTAACATAACAAAGCAATTCTTCCAAACAACACTAGCATGGTATCACCAAAACATATATCACATTTCTAATCATCATTTATCATCTTACCACATTATTGTTGTTGTATCAAGCATCAACTCGAGGGTTAAGAACATACCTGTCCAAAGTGTCCATTTCACAACACTTATCAAAATGACACTTGCATCTTGAGTGTTCTTCCGTTTCTCCAGAATTTTACCCGTTGAACACATCGGAATATAACTCGGATACGCGGATCATTTGCACATAAGTGCCACATATGTAATCAATCAATCATGTAACCCGCCCATAAGTGAACTCAGACTCAACTCAACAAGCTCGGGCGTTCGCATCCATAAGTGAACTCGAACTCAACTCAACGAGCTCGGATGCCTAGTTACATCTCACGAACTCAGACTCAACTCAACGAGTTCGGACATTTGCATCCATAAGTGAACTCGGACTCAACTCAACGAGTTCGGATGCCCAACCATCCTAGTGACATGTCACTTGTATCCTAATCTATTCCCAAGGTTCAAACGGGATTTTCCTCAATCACACATTTCCCCGTCGTTCTCCTCGGAATATCGGAACCAATACGTTGCTTGCATCTCATACTTATCAATTTAATCGCATACTTTTCATACCAATACATAATATTTCACAAAGCATAATATTCATAATAACAAGTATCATATCATATAAATAGCATTAAATCACTTAAAATAGCAATTATGTTACATTATTTACACATGAACTTACCTCGGTACAAAATATAGCAATTTTGTAATTTAGTCCAAAATCTTTTCTTTTCCTCGATCAAGGTTGATTCCACGTCTTTCTTGATCTAAAATAACACATTTAGCTTATTTAATACTCTCATTATCAAAATAGTCCTAAATTCAAATTTTGACAAAATTACAATTTTGCCCCTAAACTTTTGCATATTTACACTTTTGCCTCAAAGTTCGAAAATTAAATTTTATCACAAATTCTTATGTTTTAGGACATGCTGATCATTTATTTACCATTAGCAAGCTCAAATTCCCACTAAAACACATACTTATGAACAATATGTACTTTTACCGATTAAGCCGTTTTACTCGTTTTTACTTAAAACCGAATAGCACAAGTTGTCTAACATAATTTAAAACCTCATATTCTATCATAAAACATCAAAATACACAAATTTCACCTATGGTTATTTTTCCAAATATGAACCCTAACTTAAATTATTGCTAACATAAGCTTTATCGAGTTACTGGGACTACGAAAACGTAAAGAACATTTAAAACGGGGCTTGGAATCACTTACTATGAAGCTTGGAAGCTAGAAACAAACCCTAGCTATGGAGAACCCTTGAAATTTCGTGGTAATGAAGAAGATGACCAATTTTGTGTTATTTTTCCCTTTTTATTTCATGTTAATATCCAAATGACCAAAATGCCCCTCCTTACTAAACTTTCAAAAATTCCATCCATGTCCAAATTTTGTCCATGAACTTAAAATTGGTCAAATTGCTATTTAAGACCTCCTAATTAATATTCCAAAGCAATTTCATACTAGAAACTTCTAGAATGCAGGTTTTGCAACTTATTCGATTTAGTCCTTAATTTCAAATTAAGCACTTTACGCTTAGAATTTCTTCACGAAATTTTCACACCATCATAAAATCATATCATAAACATCAAAATAATTATAAAATAATTATTTCTACCTCGGATTTGTGGTCACGAAACCACTATTCCGATTAGGCCCTAATTCGGGATATTACAACTCTCCCCCCTTTTAAAGATTTTCGTCCTCGAAAATCTTACCGGTAAACAGGTGTGGGTATTGTTTCCTTATAGTTTCCTCGGGTTCCCATGTAGCCTCTTCTATTCCATGCTTTTTCCACAACACTTTCACAAGAGCAATACTTTTGTTTCTTAGTTGTTTGACCTCTCGAGCTAAAACTTTAATCAGTTCTTCTTCGTAGGTCATATCTTGTTGTAATTCAATTTCTGTCGGTGAAACCACATGTGAAGGATTCGAACGATACCGACGTAGCATAGATACATGGAACACATCATGAATTTTCTCCAACTCAGATGGTAATGCTAGCCGATAAGCTACCGGTCCAACTCTTTCAATTATTTCATACGGCCCGATAAAACGCGGACTTAATTTACCTTTCTGTCCAAATCTGAGGACTTTTTTCCACGGAGACACCTTTAAAAATACCTTATCACCACACCAACTTGAAACTCAATTTCTTTTCGTTTCAAATTTGCATAAGATTTCTGTCTATCCGAAGTAGCTTTCAAACAATCTCGAATTACCTTCACTTTTTCTTCGGTTTCTTTTATTAGATCAACTCCATAGATCTGATTTTCCTTGAGTTCGGTCCAATACAAAGGTGTCTGACACTTACGACCATACAATGCTTCATAAGGTGCCATTTTCAAACTCGTCTGATAACTGTTATTGTAAGCAAATTCCACCAACGGTAAATATCTTTCCCAACTTCCTTGAAATTCTAATACACAACATTGAAGCATGTCTTCAAGAATCTGAATTACCCTTTCTGATTGCCCATCAGTTTGTGGATGAAAAGCAGTACTGAAATTTAACCTTGTACCTAACGCTTCTTGCAACTTTTGCCAAAACCGCAAAGTAAATCTCGGATCTCTGTCTGAAATGATTGACAACGGTATTCCATGTAGTCTAACAATTTCTCTAACATATAATTCAGCTAACTTGTTAAGAGAATAATCCGTACGTACTGGAATGAAATGAGCCGATTTAGTCAATCTGTCAACTATTACCCAGATGGCATCTTTCTTTCCTGGAGTCAACGGCAACCCTGAAACAAAATCCATAGTAATCCGATCCCATTTCCATTCTGGAACCATAATAGGCTGAAGTAATCCTGAAGGCACTTGGTGTTCAGCTTTCACCTGTTGACAAATTAAGCATTTCGATACAAATTCCGATATATCCCTTTTCATTCCATTCCACAAGTACATTTTCTTCAAATCATTATACATTTTCGTACTGCCTGGATGAATCGACAAATAACCACCATGTGCTTCCTGCAAAATCTTTTGAATTAACTCCTCATTCTTCGGTACACAAATTCGATCTTTAAACATCAAGCAACCATCAGGACCGATTCTGAAATCTGACTCTGTATCAACCTCACATTGCTTTCTTTTGGCTTGCAAGTCTTCATCGCTTTTCTGAGCTTCACAAATCTCTTGTAAAAACATATGTCTTACTTTTAGCTTGGCCAAAATGGAACCATCATCTGAAATTTCCAACTGAGTGTTCATAACTCTCAAAGCAAACAAAAGTTTTCTACTCAAAGCATCAGCAACTACATTTGCTTTTCCTGGATGTTAGTCAATCACAAGCTCATAATCTTTTAATAACTCCAACCATCTTCGCTGTCTCAAATTCAAGTCCTTTTGTGACATCAAGTATTTAAGACTCTTGTGGTCGGTATATACTCGACACTTTTCACCATATAGATAATGTCGCCAAATCTTCAAAGCAAACACCACTGCAGCCAATTCCAAATCATGAGTCGGATAATTCCTATCGTGAGGTTTTAACTGCCTCGAAGCATAAGCCACAACCTTTTCTTCTTACATCAGTACACATCCCAAACCATTTAGAAAAGCATCGCTATATACCACAAATTCTTTACCTGACTCGGGCTGTACTAACACTGGTGCCTCTGTTAATAACTTTTTCAATTCTTCAAAACTTTGTTGACATTCTTCCGTCCACTCAAATTTAACATCCTTGCGAAGTAATCTAGTCATAGAAGCAGCAATTATAGAAAATCCATTTACAAACCGTCGATAATATCCAGCTAGTCCAAAGAAACTCCTAACCTCGGTTACATTCTTCGGTGGCTTCCAATCAACAATAGCTGAAATTTTACTGGGATCAACCCGTATACCATCACCCGAAACAATATGACCCAAAAATCCAACTTCCCGAAGCCAAAATTCACTTTTACTAAACTTGGCATATAACTGCTTGTCTCACAAAGTTTGCAAAACTATCCTCAAGTGCTCAGCATGCTCTGTCTCATCTTTCGAATAAATCAAGATATCATCTATAAATACCACAACAAACTTGTCCAAGTATGGTCGAAATATTCGATTCATCAAATCCATAAACACAGCAGGAGCACTTGTTAATCCAAACGGCATAATAAAAATTAATAATGACCATACCTTGTCCTAAAAGCAGTTTTAGGCACATCTGACTCTTTTACCCGCAGTTGATAGTACCCAGATCTCAAATCAATCTTTGAAAACCATGTTGCTCCTTTCAGCTGATCAAACAAATCATCAATTCTCGACAACGGATACTTGTTCTTAATTGTCACTTTGTTTAATTGCCGATAGTCTACACACAATCTCATCGAACCATCCTTCTTTTTCACAAACAATACCGGAGCACCCCAAGGCGAAAAACTCGGTCTCACAAAGCTTTTGCCGGTCAACTCTTGCAACTACGACTTTAATTCTTTCAACTCTGTTGGTGCCATTCTGTACGGAGCAATCGAGATCGGAGCTATTCCCGGCATCAAATCAATACCAAACTCTACTTCTCTAACTGGAGGCAAACCCGATAATTCTTCTGGAAATACATCCGTAAACTCACATACAATCGGCACTGATTCCAATTTCTTTTCAATTTCCTTTGTATTCAACACATACACTAAATAAGCTTCATAACCCTTTCTCAAATATCTCTGAGCCGACATTGAAGAAATCACACTAGACAATGCCTCTGATTTATCTGATTCGACCCGCAGAGTTTCACCATTTTCACACTTTAATTCAATAACTTTCTGTTTACAATTTACTATAGCATCATGCAATGTCAACCAATCCATACCCAAAATAACATCAAACTCATCAAACGGCAACAACATCAAGTCGGCCGGAAAGTAATAACCCCGAATCATTAAAGGACAGTTCTTGTATACTTTATCAACTATAACACATTGGCCTAACGGGTTTGACACTTTAATCATAAATTTTGTATTCTCAACAGGTATATTCATGCTAGATACTAATTTCATGCACACATATGAGTGAGTAGAACCGGGGTCAATCAAAGCAGTAACATTAACATCATAGAGAGAAAATATACCAGTAATCACATCGGGTGAGGAAGTATCTTCACGAGCTTTAATAGCATAAGTTCTAGCCGGAGCCCTTCCTTCAGGTCTAACTGCTGCATCTCTGGCTACATTCTTGCTGCTTGCTTCACTTCCAGCTTTTCTTGGATACCTTCCTCTCGAATCTGCACCACCTGCTTTTGTACTCTGAAATTTTTCTTTTTCAATCCTCTCTGGGCAGTCTCTAATAAAATGATCTGGAGAACCACATCGGAAACATTCATTTGCTCTGCACGGACCAAAATGATTTCTACCACACCGCTGGCACTCGGGTTTAACAAATCTCGAATTCCCTACACTGGCTGCCGAAGTAGTCTGGGACTTAGGACCCACATTTTGCTTCCTAAAATTCCCATATGATTGCCCAGCTGAAACTTGGGAACGGGGATTCATATTTCTTGACTTTCCGGGTTGCTGTGAGGGTGCATTACTTATTGGTCTTTTCTTTCAATTTCGTGTCTCAGATTCTACCTTTTTCTTCTCTTTAAGTAGTTCATTAGCCTTGCAAGCTCGATCGACAAGTACCACCATTTCTTTTAGTTCAAGGATCCCAACAAATACCTTGATGTCTTCGTTGAGCCCGTCTTCAAATCGTCTGCACATCTTGGCCTCTGTAGGAACATATTCTCTGGCATACTTACTCAATCTGACGAACTCCCTTTCATATTCAGTGACTGTCATATTACCTTGCTTCAGTTCAAGAAACTCTTTATGCTTCTGATCAATAAATCTTTCACTGATGTATTTCTTTCGAAACTCTTCTTGAAAGAATTCCCAGGTTATTCTCTCTTTCGGTACCACCGAAATTAAGGTCTTCCACCAATTATAGGCTGAATCCCTCAACAAAGATATAGCACATTTCAAACATTCTTCAGGTGTACAAGATAATTCATTAAATACCCAAATTGAATTTTCAAGCCAGAACTCTGCTTTCTCAGCATCATCATCAACATTTGCCCTGAATTCTTCAGCCCCTTGCTTACAAATTCTTTCAACTGGAGTCCTACGTAATTTCATCAGATCCATACCTTGAGGCATCGGGGGTACAGGTTGAGGAATTGGGGGAGGTGGGAGAGGTTGTGCATTCGGGTTCGTACGAACGAACTCAGTATACCATGCATTCATCATCTAGAGAAAGGCTTCCCGAGCCCCTTCTCCTCCTCCTTAACCAACAGTAGGAGGTGGATTTTCAATCAGCACTGCCCTTCAATCGGAGCTGGTGCATTACTCTCTACATCATCAGCCACAGCTGGATCGGGATCCATTTACTATAAAAAAATCATTTAAAAGGTCAAAAGTCGTCACACTATCACAATATACATATATGGCATGTATAGCAAAATCCGTACATACAACACATTATTCCGAGAACCAACTAAAACTGCTCTGATACCACCAAATGTAACACCCCCACGCTCGAGACCGTCGACGGAGTCGAGCTTGAGGTGTTACTAAACTTAATTTATCACTTAAAGAACTTTAAATCATTTATTCTAACTTTCGTAATAAGCTGTTCATCTGCGTCACAGTCGCTAAAAAAATCATATCTTGAGTTCCAAAACTTGAAATTAAGATCCGTAAATTTTCCTGAAACTAGACTCATATATATATCTACTAATGTTTTTATAGAATTTTTTGTTGGGCCAATTAGTACAGTTTATTAGTTAAAGTTTTCCCCATTTCAGTGTTCAACTACTTTGACCTCTGTTCACTACGAATCACTTTTCTCCCCCTACAAAATTCTAATGACTATGTCATTTATTTCTCCTAAAACTAGACTCAATAAGGAATCTTCTCATATAAATTATGACTCCTAATTATTTTTGTACAATTGTTAGTGAATTTTTAAAGTCATAACAGGGGATTTAGAAATCGCTCTGACCCTGTTCCACCAAAACCCAAATATCTCATAAAATACAACTCTTTTACCTGTTTTGCTTCTTCCATATGAAAATAGACAGAATAAGCTTCAATTTCATTTTTATTCACCACCTAAACTTGTCTCTACTATTTTTAGTGATTTTTCAAACTCACATCACTGCTGTTGAAAAATTCTATTTTATAACAAAGTTCACCTTTTTATGGATTTTCATGGACTAAGTAGCACATTAAACATACATGACACCAAATATGATCTAGATTGGCCATTCCAATGGCTAATCATTTCCAAGCATTTCCTTATCAAACCATCACCATATCATAAGGTTATTCACACAAAATGATTATAATGCTATACATGCAATATTCAAAATACAAGCCATTATACCAAATTGTCTCAGATAGTGTGATCGTTCCTTCGACCCTTCTCGATTTCCAAGCTGGCTTGTCAAAACTACAATGAATGGAAAGGAGGGAGTAAGCATGAATGCTTAGTAAGTTTACATGCAAATAACAAGTAACATAACAAAGCAATTCTTCCAAACAACACTAGCATGGTATCACCAAAACATATATCACATTTCTAATCATCATTTATCATCTTACCACATTATTGTTGTTGTATCAAGCTTCAACTCGAGGGTTAAGAACATACCTGTCCAAAGTGTCCATTTCACAACACTTATCAAAATGACACTTGCATCTTGAGTGTTCTTCCATTTCTCTAGAATTTTACCCGTTGAACACATCGGAATATAACTCGGATACACGGATCATTTGCACATAAGTGCCACATATGTAATCAATCAATCATGTAACCCGCTCATAAGCGAACTCGGACTCAACTCAACGAGCTCGGGCATTCGCATCCATAAGTGAACTCGAACTCAACTCAACGAGCTCGGATGCCTAGTTACATCTCACGAACTCGGACTCAACTCAACGAGTTCGGACATTTGCATCCATAAGTGAACTCGGACTCAACTCAATGAGTTCGGATGCCCAACCATCCTAGTGACATGTCACTTGTATCCTAATCTATTCCCAAGGTTCAAACGGGATTTTCCTCAATCACACATTTCCCCGTCGTTCTCCTTGGAATGTCGGAACCAATACGTTGCTTGCATCTCATACTTATCAATTTAATCGCATACTTTTCATACCAATACATAATATTTCACAAAGCATAATATTCATAATAACAAGTATCATATCATATAAATAGCATTAAATCACTTAAAATAGCAATTATGTTACATTATTTACACATGAACTTACCTCGGTACAAAATATAGCAATTTTGCAATTTAGTCCAAAATCTTTTCTTTTCCTCGATCAAGGTTGATTCCACGTCTTTCTTGATCTAAAATAACACATTTAGCTTATTTAATACTCTCATTATCAAAATAGTCCTAAATTCAAATTTTGACAAAATTACAATTTTGCCCCTAAACTTTTGCATATTTACACTTTTGCCCCAAAGTTCGAAAATTAAATTTTATCACAAATTCTTATGTTTTAGGACATTCTGATCATTTATTTACCATTAGCAAGCTCAAATTCCCACTAAAACACATACTTGTGAACAATATGTACTTTTACCGATTAAGCCGTTTTACTCGTTTTTACTTAAAACCGAGTAGCACAAGTTGTCTAACATAATTTAAAACCTCATATTCTATCATAAAACATCAAAATACACAAATTTCACCTATGGGTATTTTTCCAAATATGAACCCTAACTTAAATTATTGCTAACATAAGCTTTATCGAGTTACCGGGACTACGAAAACGTAAAGAACATTAAAAACGGGGCTTGGAATCACTTACTATGAAGCTTGGAAGCTTGAAACAAACCCTAGCTATGGAGAACCCTTGAAATTTCGTGGTAATGAAGAAGATGACCAATTTTGTGTTATTTTTCCCTTTTTATTTCATGTTAATATCCAAATGACCAAAATGCCCCTCCTTACTAAACTTTCAAAAATTCCATCCATGTCCAAATTTTGTCCATGAACTTAAAATTGGTCAAATTCTATTTAAGACCTCCTAATTAATATTCCAAACCAATTTCATACTAGAAACTTCTAGAATGCATGTTTTGCAACTTATTCGATTTAGTCCCTAATTTCAAATTAAGCACTTTACGCTTAGAATTTCTTCATGAAATTTTCACACCATCATAAAATCATATCATAAACATCAAAATAATTATAAAATAATTATTTCTACCTCAGATTTGTGGTCACGAAACCACTATTCCGATTAGGCCCTAATTCGGGATATTACACGATCCTTTTGATTTTTAAAACTTATGTCCTTTAATTTTAAATGGACATTCAATTATTTGGATTTCAAAAGAAAAATTGAAACCCAGTAAGTTAGAGCATGATCTTTTGAATTTCTCAAACACCGAATATCCTTTGCTTTTTAAAAATCCTTGCCTCGAGATGACAAAACGTCGCATCCAGTGAGTTAGGACACATCTTAAATTCTCGAGAATAGGTTTTTTATTTAAAATTCATATGTTTTAATTTCTAAAAGGGTACTCAATCATTTGGACTTAATGAGAAAAATCGAAACCCAGTAAGTTAGGGCACGATTTTCTCAAAACTCCCAAATATCGAATATTGCCTTATTTTTAAATTTAAAAATCATGGATTTTGAAGTATGAAGGTATATTTGGCCAAATTAATAAATAAAGATTAAAAAAAAAATGTACCAAGCTTTCAAAAGAAAATAATGGACAATGTTAAAACAAACAATGTTAAAAAAAAAAAAATAAATTTTGAAATCGACAATAAAAAGCAATTTAAAAATAAATTATATGTTTAAAAATTTTAAAGTAGGTAATATATGTAGAAGTTTGAATAAATCCAAAAAAAGATAAAAATAAATAACATATGAAATAGTAATATATAAAGGTTGAAAAACGAAGATGAATGAAGAATAAAATAAGAACAAAACACAAAAAATAAGAACGCAAGAGGGAGAGAAATTTGACTAAATGCTCTCAAGAATTCTTATTGCTTCCCCAAAACTCAAGTGATTTACAATGAAGGGAGAGGCCTCTATTTATAGTTGAACCTCCTCAAATCCAACGGTACAGATCAATTACATCAACGGCTAAGATTAAAAGGTATCTACAAATTAAATCTCTAAGATTACAAAATCATATCTTGTAAGATTGCATATCGTATGTAAGATTGCATATCCTTGAAGATTATATTTCCATATGAGTCAAGCTTATAGATGGACTTTAAATCTTTTCAAGTAATGGGCCATTCCGATCGGGCCAAATTATATATTTGTAATGGACTTGGACTTCGTTTTATTGTTTTGGGTTTATTATTTTTTGTATGGGCCCGGGCTAAATTGGCCTATTACAATGTATTTAAAACAACAAATGGATATCATAACAATGAAAACACAAAAAGAAAAAAAAGATAATACGACAAAATTTAAAATGGTTAATATATATATTCATATAAAATAATTAAGGCATTTTGAGTAAAATAATATATATATATATATATATATGAAAACTTAAGATATTTACAAAATATAAAGGATAACTTATAACAAATACGTAATATAACAGTTTGATATATATTTACATAAAAAAAGATAATATACATGTTTTTTTTTTAAAATACACAATATAAGAAAAACTTTTATATTAATAAATCAATTTAAAATATTATACAGTATACAAATTTTAAAATAATATATAATAGATAATATACAAAAACGACAATATATAAAAAAAATAATATGTAACGAAACAATTTTATATAAAAAAGGGTTTTGCAAAGTATTAAGATAAATAAATAATAATTAAAAAACTAAGTCAGAATAAAAATAAAATAAAAAACATAAAAAAAGAAAAAAGGATTAAATCTAAATTTTAATAAAATTTTGGGGGTGATTTTAAAAAAGGAATAAAACCGAATTAGGGCCCTAATTGAAACGCACATTATAGGTGAGGGACTCACTGGGAAAATATACCCTATTCCCAAAACGACACCATTCCAACATTCGTGTTTAAAGCGCTCAAGGACCAAATTGAAACAAAGGCCATACTTTCGAGCCAAATTAAAAATAGCAAAAAAGTGCGATTAGGGACGTAATTACAAAAAGGCAAAAATGCAGAAGGGCCTATAGAGCAATTAGCCCTTTTAACAAAAACACGCGGATCCTCCCTGGGTATCGGGTCAACACGAGGATCTTGGCCCCTAAACGACGCCGTTTTGGTCATTAATTGACCACATCAAAATGACGCCGTTTCACCGATCTATATAAACCAAAAATCATCTTTAAAAAAAATCATTTTTAAACGTTCCTTAAAAAAACCAAAAAAAATGCTCTGAAATGCTCCCTTCCAAGCCTGGGTTGCCCAAAATCTAACCGAAGCTCATGCGTCACACCGCCGCACGCGCCGCCACACACGGTGGCCGGAAAGTTAAATCTTTCCTATTTCAGGCCGAATTAAAAGGTAATATTTTGTTTTTTATTTTTTATATAATATTTGCAGAAAATAAATTTCAAAGGTAGTAAAAAAAACGAATCGTTTTATTTCAATTTTTTAAAACTGTTTTTGATTATCTACTTTTTTTGCATGCATAAAAAGAAAGAAAAGAAATAAACAAAATTAAAAATAACGATTGAATGAAATATCAAATCGGAAATCACCTCCTACTCTTTGATTTATTATATTCGTATTTGTATATCTGTGTTCGTAACCCCTTTTACACTGTTATTGTTCTCATTTTATAGCCAAAGTAAATCGAAAATAAATAAATATTACAATATTTGATTTATATTTCTTGTTATATTTGCTATGTCTCCGCTGATTTTCTTTCCTTTTTGCAGGTAAATGTGCAAGAATCACGGTGGCTACAAGGCTAGATTTGCGTGCTGATGAAGTCTGAAGGAAGGCTGCGGCGCCGGGTATTTTCAGAAACCCTTAGGGTTTCTGAAAAGTTTGGGGTGTTGGGCCTTTCGGGTTAGAATTGGGCTACGGGTGTAATTGGCCATGGGTAGTGTTTGGGTTTGATTCAAAGTTTGGGTGTAGTGGGCTAAGTTTTAAATTTGTATTTGGATCTGTTTATTGTAAAAAGGACAATGGACTGTAAAGGGACTTTGCTTTGAAATTTGGTTTTGGTTTATTCTATTTTTTTTTGTTATTTTTGGACTGTATATGGACCCGGACAAATTGGGCCTATTACAAGTACATATTTTAAATGTGTTTATATTATTAAATTATGTTTTCATGTTTGATATATATTATTAACCTTAAACTTAATTTTTAGGCTAAACTTGAACTTGAATACGCATAAGCTTTATCTACCTCAAGTTTGAGCTTAAATTTGAAAATTATTAAACAAGCTTAATTAGTGTTTAGAACTTATTTGATACCAAATGTTAATGGGTTTGATTCACTATTAGTACATTAATTGAAAATTATATATTATAAATTCCATTTCAGGCCCCAAGAGTACAATTTTAATTAGCATATAAATATGACTTTTCTTAAAAAAAAAATTAAAGGTAACCAGAAAGCACATCTCAAGGCCTTCCATGAACTTATGCATGTGAAGCTTAAAAGAGGAAGAATCCGACAATAGTTACAACACCGACAATGCAAGTGGTGGCCTTTATTTCAATAGCATTAGAGGGTGCTGGTGCTGGTGCAAGGGTCTCACTATCGACAACATCACCCATGCTTTTAGGGCTAGGAGAAGGGGAGTCAGAAACTTCATCATTGGTAGTTGGTGAAGGAGGGGATGAGACCTCCTCAGGAGACTCAACCTCAGAAAAGTATCCTTTGTTGGCGTCAGGGTTTTTGCTTTGACTAGGGCTAGGGGAAGAGGAGCTTGAAGAGCTCTTTGGGGCTCCAGGATAAGATGACTTGGGTGCTCCTTCGTCAGATTTTGATGGTGAAAAAGAGGAGCTGTTGGAGGATTGCGACGGTGACTTAATGGAGGGGGACTTGGGGGATGAAGCTGGAGAAGAAGCAGATGGCGACTTTGAAGGTGAAGATGCCTTGGAAGGGACTGGTGAAGGTGACGATTCGACTGCAAATGCCCCAGCAACAACCATGAAAACAAGTGCAACAACAACAAGATCTTGGCATGCCATCTTTCACTTTTGCTTTTTAATAGTTTCTTATTACTTGTTATCTTTTTTTATTAAAAGAACGATATATATATTTATATATATATAATAGATGTATGTAAGAGAAGTGCTTTTCTTATGAACTAAAATTGAACCTTTAACATCTCATAATACTATATTAAGATTTTGTTCTATTGTTTATTAGGCTAACTTCTATTTGTTATGATTTTTTTCTTCGGAATCAAAATCTAATATAATATTTAATGTTTGTTTATTCCGGTATTTTTATTTTTAAATAGTAAATTAAACCTAATTTATTAGTCATCATATTGATATTTATAACAAAACCTTTTAATAGTTACTGTTTAAGAATTCTATTTTTTAGTTTGAATTTTGAGACGTACAAAGTAATATTGATGAGATAGAAATTCTCAAGGTTTATCTTATTTTTATTCTAGTAGGTGACTACATATAAATTTACTAATTTTATTAACACATATGAAATTATACTTTGGTAATTTTATAAAATATATTTAAAACTATTTATATTATATTATATTATATTATAATTTAAATTCAAAATATAAATAAATACAACTAAAAATTTAAATTAAAAGCAAATTCAGTTGTTGGGTTGACTTCGTCATATTTTTTATCTCCCATGTATTATCTAATATCTAATTATCTATCATATTCTATATGATTCAATGGTTCCATTAAATGGAAAGAAACACGAGTTTTGAGTTCATATTATTACGAAAGAAAAACTGAAGTCCCCATGCTTATTTCATGATCTCTCAAAGTTTGAGTTTCCATGTTTAGAGTGATTTGTATGGTTGAACTTATCTATAACTTGCTTGCTTGTATGGTTGATCATGGGCGAATAGATCACTTGTAGACATGTTTAAGGTTTTTCTTCTTAAATATATCTAAGCCTAAAAGAGCGCCTAGTATTTGGGGGGAAAATGGTCTTTAGCTTCAATATTCAAGTTGCCAACTTGGTTGGACCTATATTCCTATTTTTTAATTTATTCTTTCTTTCATTCTAAAGCCATTGAAGCTCTTTGTTAAAATCTACTCATCATCCCCTTTTCTTTTGCTAAAATACTTATTGTGTAACACCTCTTGCCTAACCTAATCGTTGAGTCCGAGTTATAGGATGTCAGATTTGTTGCCAGAGCAATTATAGTCAATTATATGGTAACACAATCATTCAAATATACAATTATAAGTTAAACACAACTGCATTATGATACATAATCAAATCTGAGTCTTAATCGGGTTAACGAAAGGTCTTTTTTTGACCCAAACTTAAAAGAAAACCAAATTATGAAGTTTCAAAATCTCAGGGTTGACGTTGTGACATCGCCAAATAGTTTGTCACGTTGTGACTTCAATCCACTCGATGTCGCAACATGACTCATGTCAGCTGATGTTGCGACGAGGAAGATTGATCGTTGGGACGTGAGTTTTGTTTTTGGTAAAATTTGAGCCATTTTATAACTATTTCAAGTTTCCAAACAACCTAGCCAATTTACACTTTCATGATTCACAGTCACCTATGACAGAACAGGTATACACAATATAGGACAAGGTATAAGGATACCAAAAACTTATCCAATCAATAACATTACATGTATATTGCCAAATCTATATCATATTCAATACACAATCTAATTCAACTTGCCATTAAATTTATTTACTACTATAACCTCCTCAACCTAACCCAAAAGTTAAGCCTAGATTTTGAAGGTCATATCAGCCACTAAAATGGCCCAAGAGAAACAATCATAATCTTAGAAACTTGTTTTCAAAACATTAGCTTATTTTTTAAAAAACCCTAGTGGGCATCTCTTTTTTTTAATTTAATTTTGCGAAGTTCAATTAAAAATATTTTCATTAAATTTAAAAACATATTACATATGTGATCATTAATTGTTATTCCAAGTTTCTAAAAAAAATTCAATTTTGTAGTTGAAAAATTAGTATTCACATGAGTTAATTATTTAACTTATCCAAATCTTTACGTTCATGCATGTAATAACTAAATATACCCAAAAACCAATCCCATGCCACAATTTATAAAATAAATTATTACAAACCAAAAAATAAAA